>CM073760.1:99016238-101523738 GCA_037127475.1 Arma custos | reverse complement strand
AAAAAGCTCTTCTGTACTCAGTCCAGACTGCTTTAATGTGTCACACATGTATAATAAACCCAGCAGAGCTCGGATTTCGATTTCATCTGTTGGTTTTACTGGCCCATTTTTCGTTTGGAAATTTTCATTCCTTCTCGCTATTTCTTCATTAATGAAACAGACTATTCTTTTCACCGTTTCGGCATCAATAAATAATAACCACAGTTCAATTGGACCCTTAAGCCCTTTTTCCCTGCCTTTAGGCCCGGGAAGGTGGGTTATGATATTTCTCTCCGGGATTCTTGAAAACTTCGAGTGCAGTGGTTTGTCCGTACAAATAGTCATGTTGTTCTTCCCTAAAACAAAATTAGGCTCATTACTAGCTTCTTTCTGGTCTGCAAGAGTCTGCAATAACGTCGTAATGCTTTATATCACTATTATTTAAAATTTCATCTTCCAGTTCCGAACCACAGTTACCACTTGTCTCTCCATTTGACACCTCTTCTTGGTGTATATATTTCTTACAAAACTCTTCGGAAGTCATAAAAATATCTTTTATGGACATTTTGTAAATCTGTATGAGAAAATACAAACTTTGTCAAGTCAAACCGATTAGAAAAAATGTACAGTTTATAGGAAAGGCGGGAGGGATTCCACCCAGATCTGGGAAACTGGATAAAATTGTTTTTTCTTAGAAACAGGGAGATAAGGGTGACTCACCTGACCTCATCTTGCGGCAGTGGAAGGTTCACTAAAAGGGTAAAAAGGGGTTAGAAGCAATTATAAAATAGAATGCGCTAGTAGTAAACAACAATATGGCGAACGGGTGGTATTCCACCCGGACGTTCCGGGCAGAGGGTTAAATATTTTTATTTTGAAGAGAAAAGTTTTGTCGAGACACAGATCCCAGTAATGTTCTATGAACATTCTTACCCTTGTTTACATCGCAAAAATTGCGAAAATACGGGGATATGTATAAACAGGGATCGGTGAAGAGAATGGATTTGTCTGGCCGTGGTACGAGCCAGGTTAGCTCATTTGGTTAGAGAACCGCGCTGGGGACGCGGGTGACCCGGGTTCGAATCCCGGCCTGGAAAAATATTTTCTTTTCAAAATAAAAATATTTAAAAATTATCACCATCATAAGAATAATAAATATAAAATAAATTGTTTTGTTACCTGCTGGTATTCTCTGGGACTCTATGACAACTTAGAAAGAGCTAGGAGGGGTGAGGAAGGGGGAAATTTACATGTACAGGGGAAAACTGGGTGAAGAAATAAACCCCACACATTTATCTATCAACAAACAAACGCTAATATATTGAAATAAAAGTTACATAGAGCATCATGAAAAAAAACTCTAATTTAACATAAGAATCACCCTCAATAATAGTACTTAATAATAACATATGAACGAGACTCATACACCTGATTCTCCATCAATACTCATAGTCCCAAAATGCACTAAAATAATAATAAAACAAGTTCCAACATATGTAACAATCATCAAACCCTTTATCTATAACAATAATTCTATGCACTAATAATTACAACGTCAACATTCCCCATCAGCACTCATTATCTTATAACCATTAATAACATTAATAATTTACAATTAAACCTCCATCCTATAGCGTAGCATAGCAGTATCCTTTATAACAATCATCCTATGCACTGATAATATTTACAATGTACTCATTACCTAATAACCGCTATTAAACACCCTAATTCTATTATAAAACATTTTCCAGAATTCCATATTACATGGCAGTTACAACTCAATTATCCACCATCATTGATCTTTAACTCATATTCGCTAATTTGACAATTTCCAAATAAAACTAGATCTATCAATTATAACAATAATCCTACGCACTAAGTACAACTTAAACATTCGCCTCAGTACTCATTATCTCATAATTATTAGTAATTTTCCAAACAAAACTAGATCTATCAATTATAACAATAGTCCTACGCACTAATAATATTTATAACGTACTCATTACCTCATAACCGCTAATAAACACCATAATTTGATTACAAAACATTTCCCATAAGTCCCTATACAACGATGACGATTACAACTCATTTATCCACCATCACTAATCCTTATCTCATAACCGCTAATAACATAATAACTCCCCTAAAACCAGTTCCCTCTTTTCCAACCTCAACTCTATGTGTACTAATACTTAAAGAAAGATTCCTATCTGCCTTATGGCCACACGCGACGATTGTCAACGAAATAATTACTGGCTCTATCTTCTACTGACCACCCACTGGCCTCACCCCAAGTCTAGTCAGACTACAGTAAATAGAGAATATAATACCTTTCTCTGACTTCTTGCTCCGGAACCAAGGCTTCTCGCTAGTACTTGCGTTTACTCGTCTTCTCGTCTCACCCCCATATTGTTAATTTCCCACCTGCCGTCGGCAGAGGTACTCTTCTTCTCCCGGGCCACGAGAGAAAAACCGTCGGGTACTTAAGCTTCTCCGTGCTGTCGTCAGCATTCTTACTTTTTCGTCTGACAGGTGCTGCCCCTGGTGGTCATCATTATCCCGAGAATCTTAATAATTATATTCAAAGTTCCCAAGAGTCGTGGATTTTTCGGTGAGAATCGCTGAGGCATTTCCTGCCTAGGTTGGCGTCGGAGTTATGAACCGCTTGGCTCAGCGTCTCCACAAACAGACGTCACCTTCTATTAAGAATTAACTTTTAATTAAATATTATAAAAACTAAATGTTAAGGACCTACACGGCCTTTAACCAAAACGACATATAAAGAACATGGATGTAATTAGTCACAAAAAGAAATAAATTTAGCAAATCTTATTTGACATAGGATAACATATACCTACATATTAATGTACAAAAATCCTTACAACCTAAAGTCTTTTTAAAACCTATTAGTGAGAAGAAGCAAATAAATGCTAATCATTTTCTATAATACGTAAAACTAAAAAACAAACTTTTGACCTCAAAGGATAACATACTTCTTTTTGATCACAAAGATGAGTGTTCAAAATTTGTTAACACCCATTACTTTCATTACATATATCTAAGTTCGCTCAAATTTTTAGCATTGAACAAAAGCTGTAATTAATGCACATTAACTATCTATACAAAAAATAATTCTAAGCCCGTTACAGTTTTATAATTTATTTTGATTTTGGGATTTCACGAGTAATTCTTTATGATAATGACTCAACTTATAATTTATTTTAATGTCATAAATGTATTTTAAATTAATTCATTTCCAGTGATTGGCTATCAATTTACTAATCATTTAACTTATTATTATAATAATAATATTAATAATAAAACAATGAATGTTCGGTGAGTAAGGAATCATATAAACAGTTCTTCAATTCATAAACAGTTTTTCTGTTCTAAATCTTTTTCTGAGTTCCTTTATAACTTTTCTTAATTCTTTATTGTATTCTTCCATGAATTTCTTAAACTGGTCCTACAAATATGCTATTTCGAGATTTCTTGTCCAATCACACGGTAAAATAGTAATTATAGGAATAAAGTAACTATAATTCTATTGAAAAATAGTTACTTTAAAGCAATAAAAAAAATAATCAATTAATCAGAATCAAGAAGCCAGGGTGATTTGAAAATTACTCGATACACACAAGTTAATGCTTTGGAATATTAAGCAATTACTAAACAGTAAGTTGGATAGAAAGTCCGCACAAGGGATGTCATTTAGTAGTGCAATGTTTTAGAGAGATAAATATGTTTTATAATTTGTATTGATTTTTGATTCGATCATATTTTTACTTCATCAATTTTTATTTTATGAACATTTACATTATTTCCATAGTTCTATCTAATATTTCTGTTATTTATTTTAAAAAAAATATTTTTAAACTTACTATTTACTTATGATATCTAGATTTTGTTCAAAATTACATTTGATGGTATACAATATTTTTGAGTAATTAACAAATGATCATTATTGATTAGATTTGAGTTAATACTAGAATTATCTAATTCTGCTGTAACAATTTTCGGATCGGATATTTATTTTAATTCAGTCTTGTATTTTTTTATATTTATTAGTCTAGTATTGAAAGGAACCTTCAGAAAAAAAAATTGAATAAGATAATTGCGATATAAAATATTAAGATTCTCTCTATTTTTTAAATTAATAATTGTGGCAGTTTTTAAAGCAGTAACACAATTTACCGCTTTAACTCCTGATAATGAGAAAAGCTTTTAGTGAGTTAATTGGTTTTTCTCCCTCCCCCAAGGAAGTAACCAGGTCCCTATTTATTTTCCAGCTGATGACATCTCTCCAGTTCCAGTTATAAAAATAAACAAAGCCAGGTCGACGTAAACTTTTCGCTCTAGTACAAGGAATTAAGGTGTTCTACAATATTGTAACAAGATATGAAATGTAAATTATTCAGATTGATAGTACTCGTTAAGAGCCCCTATCCTAATTAAACCTAGATAGTTGAAAATTAGAGCTCCCACTGTCGTCCCCATCGTCCAATTAGCCTGCTAATTATACTGCTATATAAAGTGACGTTAAATAAACAAACAAACAGCATATTCTCGAAATTGGAATTTACAATGGTTCGATGAAATCCGAACATCGTTTTGTTTGGTCCAAACGTAGTTTTTATTTAATAGAGAATGGAGATAGTTGGGACTGCAGATAGTGGACCGGGTAACCAACAATGCTGTCAATCATTGTTGGTTAGCCGCTCCACCCAGCCGCCTCTCCCATTTGCCCTGAAGATGGCCTATAAGGTAGATCGAAACGTAGGCACACACTATATATAAGTCTTGTACCTATTTGGTGTTTTTTTTTTACTGCACCCCCCCACCTATCTCCATTCTCCATTGTATCATCCAGTCAACTATTTTTCTCTCATACATTTTATTTCATAATGTACTACGTTAGATCGTTAAGCAAATGTAGTTTATAGATAGTATTTTGGTAACTATTCCGCAAGTTGTCGCTTCAAGTTGAGTCACAAGTTTTATCTTTTCATTCGTTTTTCTTTTAATATTAAATAATTACCGAAATCTACTCATAAACCATAATTACATTCTCTTTCCCTCACTAAAGTTCACGATAACTTGTATTTGTGAAAAAAATAAATAAATGAAATGGAACGAATAGACAGTTAAAACTTATTCTAACAATTTTCGAAGCAACAACCTTGGGATCAAATACCAGTATTTTTTATGCAATTAATAGCTACATTCAAACATTTATTTATTTAATCTTCTGCTCTTCTACCGCCAACGGTGTGAGGATCCTTTCTGTAGAGCTTGATCCATGAATCGGTCCCCTGTACCAATCGTCTTTTCCTTCCCCATTCCAAACCTCTTCTGACAAAGGCCTCCTGGATTGCGCCTTCCCAAGTCTTCCTTGGTCTTTCTTTTGGTTTCATACCTCCCACCTTTGTCTCATGTACGGCCTTCGCCACTCTGTTTTCCGCCATTCTGGAAACATGGCCGAACCATCTCAGCTGATGCTCCTCGATGCATTCAAACATTACCTTGAGTTATTCAGATTGATTGTCTTGCCAAAACATCACAATTTAAACAATTTAATATTAATATCACAATTTAAACATATCAGGTATAAGAGGAGTACTCATAGGATTCTTCATCAGATATCTGGATCTGGTCATCTTCCTTGTGAGTCAGGAGTCACAAGAAAGAGCTCAGTTCCTCTACATTCGGCTCCAACTCTGCCGTTCTCCTCTTTTGCTGCAGGTACATTCTCACCCTCCTACTGTTTCCTGCCTACCCTCCGGTACATGTTCCCCCACTTTCTAAATTCTTATTTCTTCTAAGACCCAGCATGATACATACTAGTACATATTTTGCTTTCTTTCATTCTCAATATATCAAGGAAATATAACTAATTATGATGAAGGGATATTGATACCATTAGATAGAGGAGATAATGGACAATATTATAATGATAATATGTTATGATAATCAATTAATGTATTGTGACAGATGAGAGGGACGAGGAGGGAGAGGCGGGCCTGATGCCCGGCGATGTCCCGCGATTGGGGGCGGACTGGGGCCCCACCCCCCCCTCCCGTCGCCGCCTCCTGGGCCCTCGACATGGACCTCAGGCACCACATCCAGCACTGCGCCTGCACCTGCAACCACCTCGGCTACGGCAACTATATGGACTACCAGGTAACGTATTTATTTATATTTTTTATAATGATGGATTGAATTGGTAAGGGCATGCAATCAAAGATGAGACAGAATAGCAAAACGTATTTTTTAATTGTGCCAATGTTTCGGCCTAAGATGTAGGCTATCTTTAGGGCCATGGAAGAAACAGAAAATAAATATATAATCATTTCAGTACCAAGGAAGATTTACAGAATTAACAGTAATGTAAAGAAATACAGAGAGTAATATAAAATTGTAATATAATTATGTATGAATAACAGAATTTATGTTTAGAATTATACAGATAATAATGTAAAGATATACATGGAGTAAGAGAAATCGTGAAATAACTAGTGAGAAAAATTAAAGAGCAGGATTCATTATATAAAAAAACTGATGAGACAAAATAAGAAAAATAACAGCTCAATTACAGGTAAGGATGTATATTTTTTTCTTTTTACATATTGAAAAGTTATATAAATTTGGATCTAAAACCACAAAACTTTATGTGATTCTTAATTCATATATGTACTACTTTTCGATACTTTATATGCAGAAAGTAAGGATAAAAAAATAATGGATGCCAAAAGAATAATGATAAAATGATCAATAATAATAATGATATGAATGAACATTCATAATTAAATAAACATTCTTCCCCTTGTATACATCGCAAATTGCGAGAGCGCGGGGAAGTGGGAACGGTGAAGAGAATGGATTTGTCTGACAGAGGTACGAGCCAGGCTAGCTCGCGTGGCAGAGCACCACGACGGATACTTGGGAGACCCGGGTTCGAATCCCGGCCATGGACAAATCTTTTTAATTCTGGACAATATAACTTTTTATAGTTTGTTTAAATTCATTTGGGTACCAAAAATAATATGTTTATTGCTTGAAGAAACTTTTCACTTATAACGACTTATCTATTCCTCCCAGAGTAAGAACGATGAAATGCTAATTGACCGAAACACTATAGAAGAAAATAGAAGCATTTTAAATGTCCGTGTAATTCCGTACTCTCCGAATTCCATGGACCGACAAAATAACTAACAGAGAAGGGATAAGTCCGCTCGGAAAATATAAAGAATTCGCATATCAAAAAGTGGAAATTAGAATACCTTGGTCAAATCATGCGAAATGACAAAATAGTCAACTACAGTTGATAGATGATGCTGGGAAAGATAGAGGGTAAGAAATGAAGGATGAGACTCTCCTGGCTGTATAATTTAAGTCAATATTTGGTTCTCATAACTATCCAATTATTTAAAAATGCCGTAAACAGACTTAAGATCCACGTTAATAGCCAGTGCCTTAAACGGATAAGGTAGAGGGGGAAATAAGAATAAGAATATAATAATATAAGGCTATGCGAAAATGAAATATATAAAGTTCAGCTTATAATAATGCATCAAATAGTAATATATGGGTTCCCTCTGGCATAAACAATTATTATATGCCAGGAGGTCAAAAAATTAGGAAAAAAAAGGAATGATCAGTAGATTATCTACTTAATTTTTTATGTAATAGATATCTATTTATAGTATTAACAAAATATTATCGATGCTAAAAATGTTTGTCTTATATAATATTCCATTTTAGTCTTTATACATTACTATCTCTATACAGGGAATATTCTATGGCGTAGCGGTTAGCATAACAACCGTCTAGTCCCAAAGTCGTGGGATTCGCAGCCCTTAAGGTTATTTAAAATGGATACAAAATCCTCGTTTATGCCGTCCTTCGGAAGGGACATATATTGAGGGCTCCGAGCCTTAGTAGAAGGGTGCCGAGTAATTCTTAACGATCCCTGTACTAACGGTGCTTGGATGTGCAAAATTTAGTTAGTATTCACACTCTAGCAACGTCCGATTTTCCTTAGCATCATAAAATGACATATTGTATAGAAGATACCATACTCCTTGTCTGTAGTAAATTTTTAAAATTGTATCATGTAGCTTATGTAATGAGGGATGGACGTTGGTTAATTGGGGTTGGCTAAGCCCAATTTATTTATAATAGATTAAAATAAACAAAAAAACGAAGTAAGCAATTAAAAAATTTTAAGTTCAATTAAAACTTTTTAATTTCTTTTCAGTTTATGCATTATAAAATGTTGCGTTTTTAGAAAAAAAATGTCTCAATAATAATATTTAAAAAAAAAAGAGAAAAAATAATATTCGCTCCATATTGCTCTGGTTTCAGATATGGCGGATGGCGAATAAACGGATCCAACTTAATTGAAAATATGCAAATTATTTTAAGTAAACTTTTGACCGACAGAGCTAGAATATATCCAGGTTTATCTTATTTTATACTTACTTAAGTTACCTTCACATTATGCATTTCTACATAATTTTTCAATTTTAATTTATTGTGATTATTTAAAAGATTTTTCTTTTCTGTTCAAAATAAAAATATGTATTTCTTCGTGCGTGTGTGCGTGCGTTTGTATAAATAAATTGTCACTTCTTACTGGTAATTTAAAACGTATACAGAGTCTGTACTGTATATATTGTATATATACTTTTTCTTGTACATAGTATTTACATGGGGAGGTAATATGCCATGTGTTTATTAAATTGCTAACAATAAAAATAGCTTATTAACTACATCTTTCAGGATAAATATTTGACTATAAATACAAGTGTAATTTAAGAATAAATAATGAAAATAAGAAGAAATTTAATCAAACTAAAACGACATTTAAATATTAATTTAATGCTAAATAAAAATATTTACAATCAAATTGTTTTTCAAAATTTTTATGATACGTTTCAGTCATGATTGAAATGCTATGTTTACATTTTTATATTACATTTCAGTTATGCTTACAAAATCTATGAATTCGGCCTGCCTCTTAATCTTTACTTAATAAGCTTATTTTTTGTTTTTTCGTTATAGTTATCCCATTTGTCATATACTATAGATTATAAATATTAATATAAAGTGTTATTTGTTATTAAAAAATAAAAATAAATTATTATTAGTATTAATTAGTTTAGTTTGGTGTTAATTAAGTGTATGTAATAACATTGATAATTAATAATATACAAAAATACATTAATATAATAATGCATATGGATACTGATATTTTTATATTTTCATCTGTTGAATTGAAAAAGGAAGACTAAATGAAAAAAAAACATACGCACCACTACACCGAAACAAATATTTTTCCACTTCTTATAAAATGGGAAGTAATGAAAAAAAAAAGAAAATTAAAAAGTGCGTATTGTTATAACTCCATGCCTAACTACTCTCCCTATTGAAGTAAAATGTTTATTCCCATTTACTAGCACTAAACTAAGCGTGAAGCACATGAGCGAAGTTTTAAAACGTGTTGAATAGTTTTGATGTATTAGCGAGCTTTTTTCTTCACTCGTTTTTTTTTTATGTCATTGCTAAAAGTAGACAATTGTCGTTTATGTAAAAACAAATTATGGACGGATTTAGCATGGTCAGAGCTTAAACCTGGGATTACCTTCAATAATTTATCAGCGTAGAGAGAACATCCAGAGTTCGATGAGAGTAATAACCGTTTTGGAATGGATGTTAAATAATTCCGTCCAATGGGAGGTTCCTCTTAATGTCAAGGACCCAATTGATTTTGCTTCAGTGCCTTCCATTTAGAATCAATATTTATCCTTCTCTTCTTATCTTAGTTATAGTTAACACATATTTCTAAAGAATGCATTGCCTTTTATTAAAAAAAAAATAATAATAATATAACTTATAACTCATTAAAATGAAAATTATTATTTGAATAGGTATGTTTGACTGAATAATCCTAAGAGGGGTGTAAAATTATGAGGGGATGCATTCAATTATTACACAAAATAAAAATGACTTATGTTATTGTGCCATGGTTTCGGCCTGAGATTTAGGCCATCTTCAGAGATGCTGAGTCCAACTGCAACTGACAACTAAAAATTCTTCTTTGTTATAAGTTGAACCTTATAGATAAACATTACATATTTTCCCCTATTATTTAAATATTAATTTACTTAATAAATATATAAATTGTATTGTTTTAAAAATTCTTTACACTTAATTGATTTATTCTCGAGGTCGCTTGTGATGTAGTGGTTAGTGTAACTTTATTCCAACCAACATACCTATCCACTATTCTAAAGAAATACTATCTGTTTTTAACGCTTACCATCCCCGTCTCCTATTCATCATTTAAACAGAACCAAACCATAATCTCCCCTTTCCTGACCTCCTCAGTATCAGAAAGATAAATGGCTCCCTGTCCTTTGATTGGTACATCAAACCCAAATATTCCGGCTGACTTCTGAACTTTGTCTCACAGCAATTCTACCCACCAGCAAATCGACGTTGCTAAAAACCTCATCCACCGATATCTTTTCTTATCAGACATCCAGTACCTACCAGCCAACACCCAACGAATCAAAAACATTCCAAGAACGTCCCATCCCACATCATCAGTAAACTCTTAGATCCCTTCAAAATAATGCTACTGCTATTTACCCATCCCCAAATTCAACAGAACTGACTCCCAGCACTTACCTTTACAGATCCATTCCTTATATCCCTATTTTATCCAAAAATCATACGTCTTACTTTTCCTAATCTTCACCTTGGTTTTAAATTGGTACAATAAATTATCACACCTGTTCACTGATTTAAAAGAGCCGTTTACCTGCCAAAAACCTCACCAACGTAAGCTAAGGAACCGTATCCCTTGTTCTACTCCAACTGTACTTCTTCTCACATCAGACCTCAATCTCTACCATCACCAATCTGCATCTAAACTTTCTGAGCATGCTCTGATTCTTAACCAGACCTTTAATTTAGCCGGATCCCCTGTTCTCGCATTTCTCCCCAATTACAAAAGACTCACTGCAGAATCCATCATAAACCTAGAACCAAACCCAAACAACCTCAAAACTGACAAAAATCACATCTCCATAGATTACAGACACATAAAAAAACCCGTAAAAATGAGTTAACTCCCCCCACCCCTCCCAGGGGACCCTCCTTGTTAATGCTTTACCTGTTAACACCCCTTAATATGCCCTTTTTGCTCGATCGTATCCTTTTACTCATATTCTTAGGGTTCAAACACTCTGCTATTTGTTTTCTATTTTACCAATCTTTATAAAATAAAAAATTGAAATAAAAAAAATCGTTTCGCTCCCCGTATCAGTTAATTCAACGATGATATTTAATTAATTTATAACATGCCCCAAACACTTTTAGGTTATTGTTTTTATGATCTATTTTCCCTAATTTTATCGTATAATAATAATAATAATAATAATGTCTTTATTTATTCTGGGACGAGTCCCTATAGAATAACAATACAGGCATTGTAAGCTATTAAATCTTAGAGTGTTAAATAATTACTTTTAATTAATTATTACAATTAATTTAATTAGTGTGAACGAATAAAAAAATGAACAAATAAAAAATGTGAATTACCTACAATAACAGTATTTCAAAAACATATTAGAAGAAAAGAAAGAAAAAAAATTAAAATAAGTTTACAATAATTATATAAGAGAAACAAATTTATGGTCACATATATCAAATTTATGCCAAGAAAAAAAAACAAAAAAGAAAGATTAAACAATATTATCCGAGATTTACCTTTCATCCCTTTTTGTCCTTTTTAATATCTATCTATATGACATTGATAATACATATGTACATGGTTTAAATTCCACACACTCAAATATATGAATACAAAATAACACACACAAATGTACATCTAAAAACATCATTCTTCATTGAATAAAGAGAGCAATTAAGTCGGTACTGATCCCCTACTATTTTCGATTTTTTGGGAATTGTAGGGATAATAGGTGCTGGAATATACGGGATTTGAAGGTTGGAAGATTATTGGAACGACGAATGGAAGAAGGTATAGAGTTCCAAAGGGAGGAGGATCGGATCAGGAAAGCTCTGTCAAAAGCTGCAGTTCGGTGGGATGCTGTATATAGATCAGAGAGCCGAGAACGGGTGTTGCGGGAGAGGACTGTGGTTTTGAATTGAAGGAGATCGAAAATGTAAGATGGTCGACTGGATTGGATAACTTGGTAAAGGAAAGATGCTAGGACGTACTTACGGCGGTAAGAAGGGTAGAGCCATTTTAATTCTTCGTAATATCGGGTCACCGAAGCATCTCTAGGGATCCCAAAGATGAATCGAACGAAGCAATTAAGCAACCGCTTTAATTTTGCTTCGAGATCCCCAGAGATACCCCCATACACCGAACAACAATAGTCAAAATGGGGGAAAATTAAGGAAGAAACTAGGAGTTTACGGATTTCAAAAGGGAACAGGTGACGAAGGTAATTGAGACGCTTTAAGGTGGAGAAGGTACGACGAGAAATTTCAGAGATATGGTTTTTCCAGGAAAGGGTCTGGTCAAAAGTAATTCCAAGGTTTTTGACAGTTGGGTAGAATTTGATAGGATTATTGTTTAAAAGGAGGATTGGATTATGGGGAATAGTTTTAAGGAAGTAGTTTGACCCTATTATTATTGCCTTGGTTTTGTCCACGTTCAACTTTAGCTTGTTATCCATTGCCCATCGATTTATTCGATTTAGGTCATCTTGGAGTTTTTCGGTGGCTAATATTAGATCGGAAGGGGAAAAGGATAGGTACACTTGAAAGTCATCGGCATAGACATGATACTGGGAATGTCGGATAAGAAGTGGAAGGTCGTTTATGTAAATGGCAAATAGGGTGGGGGATAGTGATGAACCCTGTGGGACACCACCGGATAGCGGAAGGGTTATGGAGGGAGTTTGACCGGGGACCAAAACATATTGGGAGCGATCTGAGAGGAAAGACTTGAACCATCCTAGAGCACTTTTGGATAGAGGTAAGTTTCGTAGCTTGGCGAGAAGGATATTGTGGTCTACTGAGTCGAAGGCTTTGGAAAAATCTAAAAGGATCAGAATTGTTAATTTTTGCTGTTCAATTGCAGTATGGAGATCATGGGTGATTTTGAGGAGAGCGGATTGAGTTGAATAGCCTGGACGAAAGCCGGATTGGAGAGGGTTAATGAGGGAACGTTCTTCTAGAAAATTTGAAATTTGGTTTTGGGCTAGGCGTTCTAATGGTTTTGAGAGGTTAGAGAGAAGGGAGATAGGGCGGAAGTCATTTGGAGAGGAGGGATTTTCAACTTTATTTAGCGGGCGCACTAATGCGGTTTTCCAAGGCGTGGGAAATATGGAGTTTTGTAACGAGAAATTATAAATATGATGCAATACGGGCATTATGACAGGAAGGCAGGATTTTAGTAGATTTAAAGGAATATTGTCGGGGCCATAGTCACTGGTGCGCGATTTCAGAATGGCGTTTAATAGTTCGTCATATGATACATGGGAGAAAAAGAAGTTATCCGGGTTAAAGTTTATATGATCAATGTCGGTAGCTGATGAGGATTTAGGAGGTGTGATGGGTACGAAGTGGTTATTGAGATTGTCTGGCGTGATTGAAGAGGAACAGAGTTTACCGGATACTGTTGGCGATAATTGTCGGAGTATTTTCCATTTGGATTTGGGATCGGTTGCATTGGTGAGGATGAATTGGATGTGGTTTGATTTTGCACGACGTATTGCAGATTGGGTTTCATTGCAAAGTAGTTTGAAACCTGCATAGTCTACTGATAGACGTGTGCGACGAAATTTTCTCCTTGCTGCTTCTCTTTTCTTCATCATTTCTTTTATTTCCGGCGTTAGCCAAGGTGCCGTTGGACGGCGTAAGGTAAGGGTTTTTAAAGGAGCGTGGATGTCTAATATGGATTGCAGATTGGAAGTCAAGGTGGAAACCATCTGATCGATGGAACTATAGGAGTAAATGACGTCCCAGTTGATGGAACTTCAATCGGATTGAAGTGAATCGAAGGAAAGGAGATCCAAATTGCGATAGGACACCGTTCTGGGAGTAAAGGATTTGACTGGTAGGTCATATGAAATTTGAATGAGATCGTGTGATGAAAGAAACGGAACAGGATGTTGGGACGAGGAAAGAATTTTAAGAGGTGAATCAGAGATAAACAGGTCCAACCAGGTATCCGAAAATTGGGTGTGATGGGTTGGAGAGTAGGGAACTAGGTAAAGATTGAGAGAGAATATTAGATTTGAGAAAAAGGATTGATTGCTGGAATTCGAAAGCATATTAATATTGAAGTCACCACATATAATTATATTGGTGTAGGTAGAGACTAGTTGAAGAAGAGAGGATTCGAAGTGGTTGTCGAATGGAACATGAGGAGGTCGGTATACTACGGCATATAGAAGAGGAGAGGAGAAAGTTGAGATTTCAACAAATATATATTCTAGGTGAGGAAAGGTTGAAGCGGGAGATTGAAGAAGGATTTTAGCTTTAAGGCTTTCATGGATATATATACCAACTCCACCTCCCCTGCGGTCAGATCTGTCATGAGGTATAAGAGAATAGTTAGGAAGGGACAATTGAGAGGAAAGAATGATAGGTTTGAGCCAGGTTTCGGAGACCGCTATGACATGGTAAAAGTTATCTTGGAAATATTTCTGAAACTCATCAATATGTGCAATAAGGGATTGTGCGTTAATGTGACAACAGTTCAGTAAATTAGTCATAACTAAGGACGAGAGAGAGAAATGACAGGTAAACGGAATACGGATTGGGGGATAGAAAATGAAAACTTTTCGGGCAAAGAATAAATTAAACGATGATCATAATGAGTGAATGATGTGAAGATAGTTTTGAGTGATATGAAAATTGTCTTTTCTGAGAAAAATGAAATTAAAGAAATTCGTAAAAATAAATAACTATTGTAAAAAAAAAGGAAACTGCTTAAATAAAAAATAAGTTTCAAATATAGAAGCACTTCTTCTCTACCTGAATGAAAAAGGGAATGAAAAATAACTATAAAAGAGTACAAATATATATAAAAAAATAAAAGTGAAAAGTTAAGGTGACTATTGGACGACACTCAGCTGAAAACGTCCAGATCACTAGGCTTGCTAATTGTCACTGCTGGGTAACCGTCCGACTGTCTACATCTGACTCGGCCTCCACTGAACCAAACATACTTAGTTTTTGCAGATAGCTGTTTCTGCCTGGCTAGCCAGTAAAGATGCTTGTTGGTAGGAGTCATAGCTTCACTGACGTAGACGCGGTGCGCCTCATTCTCTCCCCAGCCTAGGTGTCGAGTGGAAAAGTCCCTTTTTATTTTCCTCTGACGAACCAATTCGTCCCTTAGGGCTTGTCGCACGAATCTGGCGATGATGGGGCCAGGAGTTCCTTCTTGTCTTGCCCTGAGCCGTACGATACGTACGTACGTACGTGTATACGTTTGTCCCCTTTTATAACGGCACTTTTTTATACAAAGTGTAAGTGGTAGGAGGTTCGATACAAGGCCCTCAGCCTTTCACGACCCCTTCGACCGTCAAAGCGTTTTTACGTAGCAGACAGTGATGAGAGAAGAGTTAGTGACGGAGTTACACCGGCTTAATATTTCTAGTATCAAACTTCATCTGTTATATAATATACACGTATGATAATTTAATAATGGAAAATCAGTAACTCTTTCTTTAATACTTGTTCCAATGTTTTCTCAATATACTGAAAGAAATATGTTTTAAACTCTATTAATTACAATTAAATACCGAGATATTAACTACGAGTTAACATTTTTCGTTTGTTTCTGATCATCATTGTTTAATCTAAAACGGTCATTCTTCTGCCTGCTCTACCTCCTTGTAACCGAGGCGGAGCCCTCTATCACCTCCTAGGACTACAACGGAGCTCAAATATGTGCACGATGAGGAACGCAGGGTAAAGAGAACCAGTAACTACTAAGAAGAAAGACATGTCATGTAGTCTCAAAATCAGTAATTAAAATTATACTTTCTATTATCATTATAATTTATAAATCAAAATGCCCTTTATTTTATTTATAATCTTTACTAATAATATACAGTCCACAAACCAAAGTGGGAATGTACCAACTCAAGGATGGTATGTTCCCACCTTTAAACAATTATTATTATTTTTAAATATTTTTATTTTGAAGAGAAAAGATATGCTCTGGGCCATGATTCGAACCCGAGTCTCCCACGTTTCCGTCATGGTGCTCTACCAATTGTTATTATTATTTTTAATTTTATTTAACAACTAATTTTTTAAATTAGAAAGAAAATGGTGCGGCTGGAGGTTAAAAGAAAGTTCTCTTAAATAGGGAGGACTGTTTATTAGAAAGCCAACGTTTCGACCCACATTGCAGGTCTTCAGGGCTCGTACGAGCAGGGATTGACACTATACTATCAACTTTCGGACCATTTTATTTCTCACATATACGTATAAGGTCAACTTATATTATTCAACATACTTCTTTAAATGAGCATCACAATGAATGAAATATCTTTCTTTATATAAAATAGAAGAAATATTAACAACGGAATATCTGAACACCTGTCGAAAATCATTGCTTCAATTTAGGAGGTAGGAAAATGAGACGAATCGCATTGACCAGGGAGAGGAAACATGTGCAGAATGGTGCTCACGTTACGTCGGACGACAGAAACTGATAAGGCGGGAACTTGGCGAGTTTCCAACGAGTGATTGATGAGGGCGGAATAATTCCGATGCTAACTTGAGACTCTCCAATGGAAAATACTAGTTGCCCCATTGCATCATTTACTAACTCCTTCGCTGACTAACTTCCTTCTCAATGGACCAGTGATTTAGGGGATTACGTCTCACTGAATTAGCTTCCGAGATTTATCATCGCTCTTTAAAATTGTTAAGAGGAAGAAAATCGTCCGGGTGGAGGTAAAAACTAACTCCAAGTAGGGAGAACTGTATATCGAAGAGCCAATGTTTCGACCTACATTGCAGTTCTTCTTCAGGGATAAATAGGGAAAATATAGACAGTTAAAATTACATATGTTAAATATTAAAATATTGAAATACGTAGGCATCAAGGTACTAGGCATAACGTAGGGTGTTGGCAGCCCCATCACCCAGTCATCTGACTGCAATTATACACTGGTCCCCCAGGTTGGGGGAAACCCAGTACCGAGGGGGTTACCCCGGTTAACTTTTCTCCAGAGGGACATAAATATTCAGTAGATTAATTGTTCCGAGTATATGGGGCCTCCAACTCTGGGCTGATAACCCGCATGGCAGAAAATCCATTCAAAGAACCAAAATAGCCTACAGGCTTCTCGATGGTATAAATGGTATTAAAGGAAGTAAAAAAAAAAAAAAAAGCGACAAGGTATCTGATTTATAAGAAATAAAGATGGGTGGGCTGATGAAATTATACAACGCAAGGGGAATAAATATAGAGTACTAGTTAGAATAAGATTGCACTAATAACATAAAAAGAAAGGGGTTTTGGGCAGAATAACGGCACGCTCTTGAACATCAACTGACTTTATTTCTCTATTACAGCTCTATATATAGTCTATAGCATGTATTATAAACTAAGAATAACAAAACTTAATCCTAAACTCCTGTTGATATTTACTAAGCCTAAGTGTCTATTTACACCAGTTAACTCCCCCCCCCCTCCAGTTCCTTCACTAGGAGGAACTACTAAAAAAAAAATAATTACAACAAAAACAAAAAATGTTTACAACCTTATTAATTATAGCCTAACTATTAACTAAGAGTTACATAAGAATAATTACCAAAATGTAACCTGAAAGATCAGAAAAAGAACAACACAAAATAATACTTCCATGAACTACAAAACAGTTTAAGTAATTCCACAATATGTTACAATTTAGTTGTCTACTTAATCACTAGCCACAGTAACTAAAATACAACACAAACAACACTAACACTCCTGAACCACATCCTCCGGCTCCAGCGGTGACACTTTATGAGGTACACGCAGCTCTTCTAAATGGACTGTACGAACCCTGGACGGCTGATTGATGTCCCGAATTGTATATAAATTATGTTCCCTGATTGTGATTATTCTGAAGGGCCCCTCGTAACGTGCAGCCGTTTTATTTCGAGCTGTCCGCAATCGTCGATAAATAACAGTTCCCAACGGAAGTGACCTTTTCGAATGTACTCTCACGTTTTCATCAGCCTTGTGTACCCGAGAGGTATTTTCTCTAATCAATTTGTCCCGAACCTTACTCCATGACGACGTCCGTTCGGCACGTCTCCGGGAAAGTTGCGCCAATAACTCCGTGTTGGTAACTGTTAATAAATCCCCCCGATCGCGCCTTGTTTGACCAACACAATCTCGACCGGAGATAAACCCGTCACCGAATGGATTGTATTGTTGTAGGCTATGATCGCTCTAGGCATGACGTCGTATGCGTCTAGGTTTCGCCCTAATTTGAGAAGCCAAAGGTGTTCCCCAAGCGTATTATGAAGGCGTTCTACGGCGCCACTGCCCTTGACATGGTGAGGATTATTCAACCGCCACGTAATTCCCAGGCCCGTACTCTCTTCACGTATCAATACATTATCGAATTCCCGTCCGCGATCCGAAACAATTTGTTCGGGCACCCCGTAACTTGCGCACCATTGCAGCACCCCTTCCCAAACCGCCCAAAGACACCTTGCTTCTATGGGATAAGCCATTGCGATCTTGCTGAATGTGTCTATCGCAGTGAGCCAGGACTGGCCCTCATTCGAATAGATATCCAATTGGACACTTTGAAGGGGCTCTAGCGCTGTTGGGGTAACTACCTGTTCAGCCACCGGCGGTTGACTATCGTATTTCCCCCGCTGACACACAGAACATCGACCAATGTACTCAGTAACCGTGCGGCTCATGGCTTTCCAATAATACATACGTTTAAGAGCGCGCACTGTCTCCTCTACCCCGCGGTGATTTGATTTGCCCGCATGACGATCGGCAATAATTTGCTGTTGGGTTGTCGGGTCGTGAACAGTTTCGGCCAGACGTAAGCACCGGATTTTCGGAAACCCGACTCCTATCCTCTCCTGCCTCCATAATCGCTGAAGTTTCCCGGGAAATGAGCTTATTTCCCGAAAATATGTGGCACACGTGGCCGGGGACGCCGAATTCTAAAAAAAATCTTTCCAATTCCGTATCGTCGACCGTCAACGGCATACGCGCTATCACTGTCGACAACCCCTCATAATTGTTAGCCCTGGTTTCCATCCTAGATCCCTGCTTCGAACGAAGAACAATTTGCAATTTCTTGTCGTTGATGATTTCGTCGATCTGCGGTAACTCCTTAGGACGTTCCGATGACGCCGCGCTGTCTGCTGAATCCTGTCTGACTAATGGAATCTCCGGTCCGCTCTCAGCCCAATCCCTTAAATAACGCAAAGAGAACGGTTCGGCCGAAGTACCTTCATCGCCGATAGCATTAACAACTAAATCTTGCGACAACCAGTCCGCCACCGCGTTTTCGACACCCTTTTTATGAACAACTTTAAACGTATATGCCGCTAGCCGCTCCTTCCACCATGATACCCGTGCTGAGGACTCCTTAAGGGTACTTAAATAAACAAGGGGTTTATGGTCCGTCATGAGTTCAAATCGTCTGCCATAAACGTAAGGCCAAGTTCCACCGCCCACACTACTGCCAACAGTTCACGCTCGATGGCGCTATAGCGTTTTTCCGCCTCGTTCAACTGCCGACTCGCATACGCTATTGATTTTTCCTCTTCGGCAAAATTTTGCGATAAAATCGCCCCAATAGCAATTTCACTCGCGTCCGTCGTTATGCGGAACATCAAGCGGAAATCTGGGAATGCGAGCACGGGTTTCGATGTTAGAATTTCCCGGCACTTCCGAATGCTCTCCACTTGCGTTGGACCTAATGCGAACCGTCTCCCTTTTCTCAGGATCTCCGTTAACGGTTGTATTAACGCCGCGATCCCCGGAATGAACCGGCGGTAATAATTCACCATTCCCAGATTCACCATTTCTAGACGTTCCTGGTCAGGTCGTATGCCATCAATCGAGACCACGCGCCCTAGAAACCTAATCTCTCTCAGTCCAAACTTTGATTTACTTTGCGACAATTTGAGACCAAATTCCCTCAATCTTTCGAAAACCTTCTCTAAATGTTTTATATGTTCTTCCTGCGACCGGCTAAACACTATCAGGTCATCCATGTACACTTGCGCGAAGTCCTCTCCCAGTCCCCTCTGGAACTCGTCCATAAGGCGTTGGAAAGTTAATGGGGCCCCCTTCAGCCCGAAGGGCATCCGCACGAACTCATAATGCCCTCTTTCCCAGGAGAAAGCGGTCTTCCCTATATCACCCTCCGCCATCCTGACCTGATGGTAACCGCTCTTGAGGTCGAGTGTGCTAAAGATAGTTGCGCCCGATAGCCGGTCCAGAATATCTTCGACTCGTGGGAGTGGGTACCTTTCATCTACCGTAGCCTCGTTTAACTTTCTATAATCGAAGACGACGCGATATTGTTTCTCCGTCTTGCCTGCCTCTCCTTGTTTTTTTTTCGACCACCCATAGCGGGCTGTTAAAGGGGGAACTACTTTGTCTTATAATCCCTTGTCGGAGTAAGTCTCCTAATTGCTCTCTAATAATATCCCTCATCACCGGTGGGTACCTACGATCTTTCACATACACTGGTTTATGTGATTTGAGAATAATATGATGTACCGTTTTCCCCGTAGTTGGTAGCGTCTCATTTTCTCGATAAAAAAGGTTCCTATTCCTATTCACCACGTTTCGAATAACCGCCTTATCGAATTCGACCGCCCCTATTTCGATACCACCAATCTCTGTTGACGTGGCAACTCGGTACCGCCGCTTGCCTATCCAAAACCTCCACTCCCCGCGTTCTACCCGCATCTTCAGACCCGCTTTACGTAAGATGTCACACCCCACAATAAGGTCGTACCCTGGCATCAACGACTCCGTGATGTGTAATTTCACTCTTACGTCCTCTCCCGTTAATTTCGTACAATCGAAATAAACCTCGCCTAAAGTTTTACATCGGCCGCTTACCGTGGTTATCGTACACTCACACTGTTTGCGCATTTCCCAGATACCTAACATTACAGCTCCCCTTTTACTGACTAATGAATTTGTACTTCCCGTGTCCACCAGAAATTTCATCCCCGTTCCCCTCAATCTCGCCAGGGTAACCTCGTCCGATTACCCTTCTCTTCACTATTATTAATTAATAATTCCCCTGGACCGTTGCCCCACCGACTACCGTACCCTCAATCCACCCGTCGTTGTCGCGCCCCTGTCTCAGGTCCCGAAGGCCCCCCCTTTCCGCGGCCCCCACTTCTTACCTCGTGTCTCCTTGAAACCGGAGTACTGCGTCCAGAGTGTATGCTTTCTTCTCCGGATGAGTCCCCGCTGGAGAATTGCCCTCTGCTCCTCTGATAGTTCCGCCTTCCGCTCCACTCCTGTGTGTTAACCTCCATAGGTTCTGGCTGTGAGCTCCTCCTATTCGCTCGGTTGCGTCGTGGATATTCCCTTGCCACACTCATAACATCGGGTGAGGTTGCATTGTGCGGCCAGGTGTCCTATTTGGTTACATTCGTAACACCTCTTTTCTTGTCTCCGCCGTCTATCTTCTATGCCTCTACTGGGTCGTTTTTCAAACCCTCTACCTCCTCCGTCACGCCTAGGTGGGCTCCGATGCTGCCTCCTTGTGGATCTTACTTCGATCCATTCTCCCTCGCACTTCTCTTGTCGAGCTTTGTTCCGGTCATGCGCATCCACCAGCTCGTGTGCGCATTCAACAAAATCACGGTCACGTGCTAGAGAACCTGGGCGGTCCATGTAATGGCTCAACTGAACCTTCAGAAGTCCGCGTACGAACTCTAACCGCCGGCCGCCTTCTTCTTGACCAAATGTTTCGACCATCTTCTCTACCACTCTATTGTAGAGCACTAAGAGTTTTTCCGCGAACTCACCTTCGGATTGCCCTTGATTCCGCCTTAACTTGACAAGATAGAACACATCTTCTTCAGGAGTCCACCGCCCTCCGCCGTACAACTTCTTAAGTCGATTCTTCAGGGTGTCCCAGGAAACGGTTGTATCACCCTGTATGGCGTTCAAGATCCGTCTTGATATACGGCTGGCCAATGCTGCCTCCAACATCTTTACATCCGACTCAAATATAGTCCCATTTTCTTTTCGAGACATGATAAGAGCCATAATCCGGTCAGCTCCTTTAATGAAGTGGTCCAGGTCACCCACTGTACCGGTGAACGGTTCCAACTGCCCGATGACCTCATGGATAAAGGCAGAGTTCTGAGTTCTCACCTTTACTAACTCGATCTGTGCTGATTTCTTTGCCTCTGTGAGCTGAGCCATCAGCTGCGCATGTTGGAACTCAAACTTCGCGCGTTCCTGAGCTAACTCGTCCGTTTCACCCATCCTACACTTATGTAGACCCTCTCTTTTTCTACTCTAATTACTTAATTTCCGACCCGAAAACGAACAAAACTTCCGAGTTTCGGCACCAGTTAGAATAAGATTGCACTAATAACATAAAAAGAAAGGGGTTTTGGGCAGTATAACGGCACGCTCTTGAACATCAACTGACTTTATTTCTCTATTAGAGCTCTATATATAGTCTATAGGATGTATTATAAACTAAGAATAACAAAACTTAATCCTAAACTCCTGTTGATATTTACTAAGCCTAAGTGTCTATTTACACCAGTTAACTTACTAATAAATAATTAATAAAGAAGGTAATACAAATAAGTAATTAAGAATAAAATAATTTATAAAGCATATAAATAGAACAAATTTCTTCCTTTTATATATAATATAAGGTCAACTATTGTTATTTAAGAATGTTTTTCTTTAAATAATTTATTTAATGAAATTTACAACTGCATTAATATAATACTGGTAAATATAATGATTGGTAAATATTAGCATGAAAGGCAAGCAAGGGATCTACCCAGTGGCAGTACTCAAATAATAAGGTCACGAGGCCATCTTCTCTTAAGACGCCTCCGAGGATTATCAGGAATTGAAGAGGTTGCTAGGTTTGAAACTAGCGGGTTTGAGTGGGAATGAAGTTTGTCATGAAAAGATTGATATCGGATTCGGGCCAAATCAGCAACAATAGGGACATTAAAGTCATTAAGGATTACTTTGTTCGTTACAAAGTACGGATCATTGAGAACTTTACGGAGGATTTTGGATTGTAAGGATTGAATACGAGAGAATTCGGTGGCTTAGTGGAGCCCCAAAGCTCTATTCCGTAAGCCCATATAGGTCTAATGATTGCCATGTACATAAATCTTTTGTAATTAATGGAGAGCTTAGTGCGTTTGCCTAGTAAATGTTGTAGTAGCCTGAACCGGCGAACTGTTTCTTGTCGTTTTAGTCTAGTATGAAGATTCCAAGTTAATCTTTTGTCAAGGTGAAGTACTAAGTTCCAGACCTGTTCTACAGGAAAAAGTGGGAAGTTATTAAATGATTCAGGAAGACAGGAAGTCATTGGCTTACGATGGAGGGTAAAGGTGATTTGGTGGGATATGTGAGAATTCATTTTAATCCTCCAGTTTTGACATCATTTTTCTAGGTCAGCGATCTGGGATTGAAGAGTATGGGATACTATAACTGGATCGGTGTTGACTCATAATAGACATGTGTCATCTGCATACGTGGTAAGGATAGTATTAGGATGAGTTGGGATGTATAAACTGTGTAGAAGATAACATTTAAAATTATTATCTTGAAGATTTAAATTTTTTATATTCTCTCAGAGAATATTTCGAACAAGAAAGCTGTTTTTCTAAAAAAAAAACAACAACTACTGTTTGTAATAGAATAAATATTTAAATAAAATCCACTATCACATCAAATGGTCTGCAGATCTTCATTATGCTTGCGAAACAAATGACTTATCTATAACACCTTATTGAGATCTGATTGGACATATGACCATGAATAAACAGAGGGGTTGTTGTTTATTCATGACTTATAGAACGATGTTACAGAGGAAGTCCTAAATAGGATAGGTATCCTAAACGAGTATATGATATTGTAGAGGCCGTTAGTTATGCCCTCTTCCGAAGAACGGCATAATTAACGAATGAATGTATACTCCCTTTAAAAATCCTAAACCCACCATACTACCCAATATGCATTATAGGTTTCAGGCTAACCGCTATACCATAGGTGACCTCCAAAATAGTAAATACTTTTTTAAACTATTTATTAGAAATCGGTGTATCAACCCTCATTGTAGGTATTTTGCAGATCTTATAGTGTAGGTGCCAAGGATGGAATACTCCACCTCAAATATCCATCTCCCTGGCGGCGAATCGGCGAATTTAGGCATAGTAGGTTGTTATGCTAACTACTATACGACAGGTGACCCTAAGCTTCAGGGTTCAGCAAAAAACGTTCAAATGCACAAATAAATCAATCAAAAATTATAAAAAGCCTTTGTTTATTTCGAATCACACCATATACGACATGAACATTCCTGCTGTATGATCACATATATCCAAAGCAAATATTCAACATTCAACTTGTTAACTCACAATCACCGAAATTCACTTGTTTCTCTCTGCTCCCTGATACCGTGTCTTGCTAGGATTACATTAAATATACTATGGCCTTGAGACCTGGTCAAGAACTATTGATTATTTCAAAAACTGCATATTAATGCAAATAAAGGAGAAAAAACAAAGCCTTCGGCCATATTTACTGTGCGTAACTGCACAAGGGCAAATGGAAAATAAAAGAACAAGAATGGCAATAAGTAAAATGCATTATGGAACTTATTAATGAAGTTTGCAAAAAAAAAAAGATTAGTTTTTAATATTTAATTAATCCCATTCTTGACAGTTCGCTTATGTTGCTGAGGTAGACAACTGAAAAATTATAAATGCATCCGGCAATGCTGCCTCTACTACTAATATTACCTGTTTTCATGAAATTTCATTACTTATTTTACAATATTCCTAGAATTTTGAGTATGGTCTTTTTAAAATTATTGGATACCTATGCCTAATGGACTCCAGTTCACAGAAAGAGAAGAAGTGACCCAGTTCCACCACTCCAATCCCCAGGATGACTGTACAAAAAATGGATTGTTCTCTCTCTCTCCCTAACGACCCCAGGGAATCTTCTATATTCCAGATTCCTGTTTCCTGAATATAGCGGTCCACAGCATGGTATCGAACATAGTATTCTGGAGAATCATACAAGCCGGACAAAAGCTTGGTTCAGAAGTAAAGACACCTCTGAGATCTATTTTACATCTAATTTTTTTCTTGCAGTAAGGAATAAGTAGCTCAAGAACATTATTTTGGTTACTATGGTATTATTTTGGTGTCCCCCATTTTCATTCCTTTATGTTCTCATTATGTTAAAGGTAAAAGAACATAGATATATTGGACTTGAGTTATTTTTTTAATTCAAGTTTTGGTTTTTGGAGCCATTTTGGTATATTATAGCAACTGAGATTGTGTTTGGGTTCTAATCTTTTTTAAATAATAACATTCCTTGATTCTTTCGATGTCTTAAATAAAAAATAATTTTAATCTTAGTTGTTTGAATTTGGTTGTGGAGCCTTAATGAAGGTCTGCATTGGGGGTCAAACCGTAGGAAATTAACAAAGTTTTTTATTTTATATACTTAGGTACTATTTAATATTGTTCTTGACCGCTACTCAGAACTTCATATTATCCAATTTCCATATTTAATAATAAATTTATAAACAAATATTCTTCTCAATAAATTCAAAAGTACTTTGAAATGTAGTATTCGCTATAACTTTAACTGAATATTAATTTTCAATGTATTTATTCAACCGTAATTAAGCGATTTTATTCATATAAATTAATGATTTGCAATATTATTATATATCCTTTGTGTTTTATCCAACCCGGTTACTCATGGTCACTGAAATATTATCTAAGCTCTAGAACATTAATTTATATTTAAAGCTATATTCTTTAAATATGTTAAATAATTGAATTTATCTAATAGATAATTTTATTGAATAAAACTATCAAGCAATGAAAACGTCTTAGGTATATGTTCCTATCGGTAAGTTTTATCATATTAATTTATTTTATTTATGTCAAATCATATTAATTTATTTCAGGCCAAGCTAGCATTTTATAAGTTGACTTTAACCAGTTAATAGTTAATCGAGGCATAAATCGCAAATTCATCTTATTTATCAATTACTTGCGCAATAGATTTGCATTTTCAATTATAAAAATCTATTTACATTAAAATTCAACTAGTCCGAAGTACAAGTTACTATAAAGTTTTGTAATCTAGTTTAGCCTGAACTTTTATGAATATTAAATAAAGTTTCTAACGAAATATTCGAAGATCCATTTTAATCCTTAATCTGTTATTTTATCCTGCTTCTCTATTAAAAAGACAATATTATAGTTTTTCAACGGTAATGCTTCAATAAAGTGTTTTCTTCTCTCAGTTTTTCAATAAAGGTGTTTGGAAGTTCCATATCTTGTTAAAATTAACCCAGATGAGTTAAAAACATAAAATGATTAAAGAAAATAATTTTTATTGTAATAATGGTATTGAAATGTTTTTTTTTAACCATATGACAAATTTTATAAGCTTGATATTTTTTTATTTTTACTTCAAATTCTTTTTTTTTTGGATTTGTTTACAACTTTAATAATATTACAACAAGTAAATCTGTTATATGTACAAAGGACATGAAAAAAAAAACACATTTGGAGAATCTACCCATTGGTAGCACTCCAATTAAGTTATATAGTAGAAGGTCTCGAGGCCATCTTCTTTTCAGACGCCTCGGAGGTTTATCAGGAATAGTATGGGAAGCAAGTTGAGAGACTAGCGGATTCAAATGGGTATGGAGCATTTCATGGAAGGATAGGTATCTAGTTTGGGCCAAATCAGCAACATATGGGATATTAAGATCACGATGGATGAGTTTATTCTTGACATAATAAGGATCATTGATTAAGGAACGATTTTACGAAGGATTTTGGATTGTAAGGATTGGATACGAGATGAATTGGATGGTTTAGTAGAGCACCAAAGCTCAACACCGTCTGGTAACAGTCATGTAAATGAGTCTTTTGTAATTAATTGGAAGCTTAGAACGATTGTCCAGTAAATGTTGAAGTTGGCGAAAATGTCGAGCAATTTCTCGTCTTTTGAGCCTTGTATCTTCAAATTAAAATATGATACAACACAAACTATGAATTTATTTCTAAAAAATTACTAGAGATGGAATATCAGATAAGTCGTTCTTGAATTGAAAAGCTCTAAACAATGCAATTACAATTGAAGTCTTGTCATTCTATGAAATGGAAATGTTGAATTATTTCGTTCTTTCGTAAGAACAATATGTAATGTCTGCCTCAACCTTATTTATTTTTTGCACTTACTAGTTAGAAATTTTTAACCGACAGAATTTTTTTTTAATTTCGGGCTTTTACAACCTTGTGTCATGTTCCGAAACCCAATAATTTTGTCGCCAATAATCTCGGTCCTTTCTATCTCCCTCCGCCGAGCATCTTGCTGCCATCACCTCTTCAACTAACTGCAGCCAAGTTTTCCTTTAGCGGCCTCTATTTCGTCTCTCATCAGGGGCAAAGTCAAATATCAGTTTTGGTCATCTCTTGATGGATGGTACGCGTATGTCAGACCCGGAGTCTCATCAATGTCTTCTTGTTAATCTCTCTGAGTTCGTTTTCTGCTGCTTCGTTTGATCCAGTTTGCCTCCCATTTTTTCGATTACTCGAGATTTAAAAAGTAAGTACATGTCATTGCAAAAGCTATCCATGCTCTCGGATGGAAAAATAAAATACGCATCTTTTCTACTTCATTAACTTCGCCACTGTAACTTTGTATCGTGGGATCCAAACAATTGAGACTATACGATTTGTACTAACCTGAATAATGATTTTACACAACAGTATTTTAATTAAGAAACTATATACAAATGAATTATTACAAATTTTATCTAATGAGTTCTTATTGTGCAGATCATATTACTTTATTTAAAAAGCTCCTATAACTTTCGTTATTTTTTGGCTAAATTGTTTTTAACTACTTACTAGGATAGTAATTGTAAGCATATTATTCCGGAACCTTCGGCAAAACTATCCTGATATTTGAAACTATTGAAATTAAATATTAAGGTATTTGTCAGTGTTATACATATACAATGTTGGACTTCTACTTTTATTTTCTAGTTAAGGCTAAACAGTAACTAGTTTGAAAATCAATCCAACGGAACTTTTTCTTTGTATGATTTTTTTATTGCTTCCGGAATACGCGTTTATTGGAAGTAAAATGAATATCCTTCTTAAATTTCAGGTTATTGAAAGAACTTGTGGATATTTTGCTGACCATTATTTTATAAGACTTTTTACTACAATCCTTAGGAGAGTTTTCCAAAATTAGAGCATATCCACAATATGAGCCCAATGACAATTGTATGAACCTCAAATTAATTAATGCTAACTATGTATTAATTTTATACGGCCATGAGTTGCAAGTGACTAACACAAAATTTTCTCCTTTGTTACTGTTTCAGAAAAAATGAATTTAACCGATTCTGATTATTCAAAACGTATTATTTCACCTTTGTATTGTCATATAGTCTAAAACTCATCACAGTTTTTCATTGATGCATAAACGGTTTTTGTCGTAGTTTGTTAGTACCTAGTGGTGTTCGGATGTGGGATCCATATTGTTCTTATCTTTAATGCCTTCCCTTAAAAGCAAAAACACCATCCCTAAATCCTCCACCCCAGCGGAAACCCATCTGTTCTCGAGCTCCTGTCAGGATTTCTTCCATTCCTGAATTTACATTTAACATAACGGTATGGATTATATATGTATATATGTATATATATATATATATATATATATATATATATATATATATATATATATATATATATATATATAGTTTTGTCGGAGTTAGTGATTAAATTACTGAATATTTTCTATTTATAGTTAATGATGTTATATATTACTTGTTAACTTATTAATAAGAGAAACTCTATTACTTAAATTGTTAGTATTTTGATTAATTATTACTGTTTTGATTCGTTGATTGATCTTGATTCGTCTTTAGATAAATTAAGGTTGTGATAAATTAAGTGATGCAAGCTAATGTTTATCCTCTCAATATATTTCCAATAAACCAATTGGTTCATTATTATTTTAATTCCCTAGAGAATTTTCATATTGTGTCTTTACAAATATGTTTTAAATATTTTGCTCATATTTTGAAAAATATCAGATGAGGAAAATAATTTTATTTATTGCATTTGAGTAATCATATATTGAATTCACTCACGCATGATTGTAAATTGATAATTAAAAATAAATAAATACAAACGATATATAAAATATACGATATATAAATATAAACATATTCTAAATTTTTACCAGACAGTATTAAAAATGATTTTGATAGGCTAAGACGCTGGATAAGTCATATTTAGTTTTCTAAACATCGTTTTAATAATAATAATTATTATTCGTATGCGAACATTGTTTCCAACTTTTATCTTATCATAATATAAATCTAAAAATATATTATCCTTGGAATTATACAAAAGGGGTAGCTGCAGCTCTATGCCTGGAAAGTCATGAAAATTATTACACAGTTTATGTTGTTAAAAATTTTTGAAATTCCACTCCAACATAAAATCATCTATTTATAAATTATAAAGCTTATAAATTAACCGTTCATATCAAACTTTTAGCCTTTTATGTCACTTTCTTCATGTGAAATATATTTTTTTCTGTATTTATAAGTTATTTATTTGCGTACAATTAATTTATTCGTCTTACTTATAAATTATTTATTTATACACAAATAAACTACGCTTAAGTTATTCATTTAAAGTTGGTGTAGCCCGGGGCTTCCTTGCGAGCGTCCCTTTACCCTATCTTGGATCCTCCACTAACTATGCTAATGAGTTAGTTAATGTGATTTCACAGGAATTATACTATATTAGCTGTGGTTATATTTATAATAACAAATTATAACAATCATATTATTCCCTCTCCCTATTTAGGAACCCCTTAAATTATATCTTTGGTGTTCAAGCTTTAATCCAAAGCTTATAGATATATATCTAAACACACACACACACACAAACACACACACACACACACACACACACACACACACACACACACACACACACATATATATATATATATATATATATACCTTGGATGTTAAAAACGCATTTAACATGGCGAACTGGGCCTGCATATTGGATGCCCTACGGACGATGGTGGTCCCATTGTATCTAAGGAGGGTTATCAATGATTATTTTAAAGATAGGGTACTATTTTATGCTTCGGATAGTGGTTTCAGAAGGTATGAGGTCACTGGTGGCGTCCCACAGGGCTCAGTTTTGGGTCCTCTCTTATGGAACGTTATGTGCGACGGAGTTTTTAGGTTACCCATGCCGGATGGAGTTACAGTTGTTGGTTTCGCCGATGATGTGGCAGTTGTGGTTGTGGCAAAATATATTGAGATTACCCTAATTGCCAACCAAGCTGTTCCTATTATTCGAAGATGGCTAACTTCTATGGGGTTGCAGCTTGCGGACCATAAGACTGAGGCGCTCCTGGTCAGTAGCAGGAAGCAAATTGAAACTGTTACTCTCACAGTGGATAGGCACGAAATTCGTTCCCAACCACACTTGAAATACCTGGGAGTTGTTATCGATGCACGTCTCCAGTTTAACGCACATACGGAGTATATCAGCCCAAAGCGGCAAAAATTACTTCATTATGAATAAAAGATGGAAATGGCCATGATGCGGAACATAGCCATTCCCCTCCACGATGTAATGCCTTGCGGCGGTCCCGTGGAGTGTGGAAAACAGGTGTAGAGGTGGTTTTAGTGGGTAAAAATCCCACACACGGATAGGTACGGTCCTATCCGCGTCTTTAGAAGATTTCCACCTGCCCACGTAAAAAAAAAAAATATATATATATATATATATATATATATATATATATATATATATATATATATATATTATTATTATTATCCTACATGCCTTTCATCAGTACTCCTTCATTCGTCCATTTAAGGCCCTCTTCCTTTCTTCAATCCACTTTGGTCTTTGGGATGTAAGTGCTGTCTTCACTGACATCACTTCCCACTTGTATACCTTATGCCCAAAGACGCTTTTGTCGTCGATATCCTCTAACTCTACCTGAGCTTTTTCAATTCTCTGGAGCTTTAATATAAGCTTTTTTTTTAATATTATCCACCTGTACGATACAATTTTACGTTTATAAGACTAGTTTTATGAAGACAGATAAAACATTCAATAGCAATTTACATGAAACGTGTAATAGCAAACCGCTTAAAATGGTGTCTCTTAGGACCGAAGCCGAGGATCGAAGCAGTCCAAGCAGAATAATTTCCTGAATTAAGCACCTAATCTAGACTATCAAGAACTACTCTGTTTGCAAGACTACATTGCATCTTTAATTCTCATAAACTACTAGTTGAGAGCGCCTTTTTTGGAGACTGTATTTATATAATTGCTCTTATAAACGTAAAATATTGCTTCGCTAGTGGTTATTTAAAGAAAAACTACCTCTACCACTACAACTAAAGAAAAGTTTTGGGTTCAGTACATGGTAGAGGCAGTACCATTTCTTGGACAACAGTTGTGCAGGGAAGTGATTTGTCCTAGATAACTCTCAACCCCCAGATTTACGCCCTTATCTTGGATATCCACTTTTCATTGGCTGTGTGAGCCGTATAAGGTTCCTAAATCCCATGGGATCCATCTCCGACCGCTAGCCGATTAAATAAAAGTCTTGCCAGCAGCGGGAATCGAGCCCAGGACCTTCGCTATGGCAACTCAGCGCTCTATGTCGCTGTCCCGGAAGTATCACACAACTGCAAAAATTGAAATTTTACGAGACAAGCAAAAGAAAAATTCAAATTGGTCTTGATTGAATGGCCTATAGGTACGGTTTAATTCTTCTATTAGAGTCGTTATAAACATATATAGGTTATGTTGATTTACAAACATCTAGTAAATGCATTAATGAGCCAGCCATGACAGTAAAGTCAATTTCACAATATTTTACAGTTGCGTCATTATACTTCCGGAGCAGCGATATATGCCTGAGCCACTCCTAGATTATACGATATATGGCTAAATATACTATATTATTAATCATATCATATTTTTCTTAATTTATTCTGAGACAAGACCTTTAGAAATGTGTTAAGCATCTTTATTACTTAGAACTATAATAATAATTTATTACGATTATTATTAAAATAATACTGCAATTAAATTTTGTGTGGCTGCAAACTAAAATAGCGTATTTATCATCATCTGCAGTTAATACTCTGCTCGGTATATTTTTATTTTTAGATTAAAGTTTCTAAAGTTTTATATTAAGTTAATACAAAAATATTCCTGACATGATCCTGATATAACATCCCCAATCCACTTAAGGGATGAGTAGGGCGGGGTAACGACGAGGCGGCCAATCAGGTTGCTCGGAGGAGGCCGGACCTAAGTAATTGGTCCTAAGGCAGCCAATTTCTTTCCAGTTGTGCAAGCTGTGCTTCGCTCATTGGCTGTTAAATCTCCCCTCTCCACTCGATATCTGCCAACACCCTCCCTTTATCTTTCTTGTCTTGATGACCCTAAATAGGTTCGGTATTAATTGGGGGAGTTGGAGTATTGTCATTCGATTTATATTTAGTGTTATATCTCCTAATTAGTTTATATAGAAATTTTATCTCTTTAAAATTTCTTGTACACAATAGATACAACTTTCACTTAGCTCGGTAATCATCCATGAGAGTTATATTTCATATTATATGCAACATTTAGGTTCCTGTAATAAGATATGTTGATATCCATGTATATAATTCACTTCAGTTTATGCTTTTTTATTTTTTACTCCATATTTTTGTAATGGCCCTTCTCCCTGGATATATAAAATGGGCTCAAAATAGGCTCGTGGACCGAAGTAGGAGAAGCAAGAACCAGTACAAAAATAAGGGACCCAAAGTAAAATATATTTTTACAAATAATATACATATATACACATGCAAATAATAGTTTCATAAATCAAAAGCACAATAATTATATGGTTTCTTATACAAGCCTGAATAAAGGTCTAGAGAGAGAGAGAGAGAGAGAGAGAGAGAGAGAGAGAGCACGTCTATGCTGCCTGAGGTCTGGAACAAAAGTGTTTCGACTTAAAAGCTCTGTACCTAATCCAAATCTCTCCACTCTCCCCTCTCCTTGACATCGTCCAATTATACGCCGTTATTTCATAAACATAAGTAGGTCTAACCTTAACAACATCGCAGGTCAATGTTTAACTCTCTAATAATTCTTAGAAGGTACAAGTTAACAATAAATCTCTAACGATTCAATAATAAATCATACAGATCACCACATTTTTTCCAACGGATTCATATAATCCCTATTAATTATTTTAGTTGTTTAGCGGCAGATTATAATTCTTATCATTATTTTAATCAGTGTTTTTTTATGTAGCTTTACATTATCAAGGCTTGTTTTATTACAGACTGACATCCAGTCGAACGTTCTAGGGATTACTCTGCGATCGGAGTACTAGGCTTGGAGTATAAGTTTTATTTGACGCTTTTTTCCTATTTTAATCTTGACGAAATCTTGAAAAATTTACATCTTTTTACGTTTGATTGTAAAAATAATGCTGTGCCTAACTGTTATTTTGAAATGAATTATATTAATGTAAACACACCAATATAAAAGCTATCTAACATCGAACTCTCGCATAACAGTTGTTTTGATTGGACTTGAGATATTTTTCTCAGCTGGACTGAGCCAAATTGGGGTTAAGTATGATATGGTTAGAATAACAACCTTCTGCACCCATGCGCGTGCGTCCTTGAGACTTTTTAATGCAAGTAAATAATCCTTAGTTATGATGACCTTCGTAGGGAACGTTTAATAGCGATTTAGAGCCTGTATATATTAAAGATTGCTATCCTAAGCATTATTCGATAGGGTAAATTTAGGACTCACACTAGCCAATTACCCCATAGTAGGCTAAAGTGATGTTAAATAAACAATCAACTAATCACAGTGTCTTATACCAGTTAATTTATCATTAGTTATGTATCATGCATTGATAGTGTAAATGCAAAGCATTATTATATGCTAAATGTTTGATTATTTTTAGCTATGATAGATCAGTTTACAACAGGAGATAAATCAAAGGATATGCACTTTCCGGTGAATTATTTAGTGCCTTCTGTACTGAAAGCTTAATATTTATTCACGGAATTTTTCTTGTTAGACGCCGATGTGTTTTAAAAAAAAGTAAGGCGTGCAAGCATATTGTTAACATTGGATGAAAGGAACGGGTTAGTATTAATGGAGAATGCTGAAGGCCCCACTGCTCTGCATTACTTGTTTAAGCCAACCAAGCTCCAAGCTTAGTTTTAAATAAGTAAATGGCATCGATAAGATTACAATCTTGGCAAGAATCTTAACAGGGAAGTGCAGATTTCACTTTACAGATAATATTCAGTTGGAAAGGATTTGTCCGTTTCTAGATATGACCTATTTTTATCGAATAATAAAAATTTACCAATCAATCTCAACTTATTTTTCATGTTATGTAAGTATATATATATTCTAATATTCTATTTCTGTTCATGCTGATTTATTCTAAAGGGACTTAGTCCCAGAATAAAGTAACTTTTCTATTTCATGTATATTAAATATATATATTTAGAGTTTTGTTTTCAATCGGAGAAGCTAAATGAGTGCGATCCCATCCCACTAAAACTGTGTTTTATCATGCATCGGAACTGGGTAAGTCGAAAAGTAATAGGTAAGTTATCATGTAAGTTGAGAAGATTTTGCATTTTTAGACTTATGTTGATAATAGACAAGAGATTACTTGGTTGTCGCATCCTGATTGATATTTTCACACAATCTTATTTAGCCGTATCTCTGTAGAAGGTTCCTTCTAAATGATTAGAAATTTACAATCACCATTTAAAGTGTTTTCCTATCAATACTGCTTTGGTTATAGTCCTAAACAACCGTTAATTTTTTATCTAATTATTTCGTATTATTTTAGTAATTCCGAAATTTCAGCCTGCAGTAAAAATTAACGTTAAACCAGCATATATGTCACCTTCATAGTTTTAAATTATTTTGAATTTTTAAACAAATTATGATAATGTAATCTAATTATGAAAAGCCTTTTTATGATTACCTCACCTAATTTAAATTCAATCAAGTGGATTTTTTGTTATAAACTGTATTTATTTATTTACAACGAACGAAATCTAAGCAGAAAGTGATGTTTATTTATATTGGTAAACACTTACAGCCTAGCTATAAACACTCGTTGAAAAAATAATACAAATAACTAGTAAAATTATCTAAAAACACGGAATCAGAAAACGGATGAAAGAGATTTGAAAGGGAAGACTAGTTGGAACAAACGTAGTCAATGTTGAATGTTGGAACAAACAGTGTCGCAATTGAAAAAAAAAAAATTAGATATTAGAGCCATATCCTTGAACGTCAATTTTCCTAAGATATAATTTTATTAACAAAATATATGAAAGAAGTTGAATCGACTTGGTCATTGGATACAAATTTTTATTTTATATTTCCATGACTTTGGTATATACCCTATCATGACTGTGCACACTGAAACAAAGCTTATTCCATTGAAGACGTTGTTTTTTATTGCTGGTAACAGCCCCTTGATCACGGATAAGTTGAGGGCTGAGGCCTACTTGAGCAGGAAGTCTCGAAGAGAACGGAGAAATGTGGTCTGTGATTGGCGGCAAAGAGAGTCACTTTCCGGTCACTAGGCTCGTGTGTCGATACCTTCCCATCTCCAGGGTCTAGTTGCTTTGGAATAAACTGATTGGAAATTGAAGATAGGAATTTACTACTAAGTTAGTATTAAGCTACTACTGGAGTCCATGAAAATACTTTTTTGCAGTCTTTCTTAAAATTTGTGATTTTTTTATTACGGTATATTTTACCTATTAATAGAAGAATTTATTAAAGTGATTCGGCCGTTAAATGCAATACCAGTTCCTCCAAAATAATGACTACCATTAGTAAATGTCTTAGTTGAATACCTGGTAGAGTCATTTGTGTTTGCTACCCAAAGATTGTGAAAGGAGGCGATTTGCCCTAGGTCACTTGCAACCGTCAGACTAAGGCTCGGTTAAGATTAGCCTGAGTAAGTCGACTGGACAAGGAAGAGTACCCCACTAGGTCGATATAAGGCTCATCAAAGACTACACGTTTAAATCCGGATCTACACATCGGTAACACCAGTGCTCGACAAACTGAGCTACACCGCTCTCTTCCAATAACATTTATAATAAAAAAAATATTGTAATAATATTTTGTATTAATTAATTAATATTTTATATTAATTAATATTATAATAAAAAAATACTAATTTTTTGGAATCCATTCCCTAAAGGTTTCTGCGGGTTTCGACAGTGTCATCAAATTCTTTAACACGGTCGAATCCAGAAGAAAACTTTAATGAATGGATTAAAAATATTGGTCGTTGAAATTTAAAGGAGTAAATTAAAAAAAAAGTAAATATGAAAGACATCCATAAATATATACAAAACTTATTGGATATCGTAATGGAAGAAGTGGAAGATATATCTGAGTATGTGAGTCAGTGTTTGCGAAGCCTGTTTGCCATCCCTGGTCCCCGCTATTTGCTGTATGGTCGCAAAGCATATCATGTGTTAGGCCATGCCTTCTACCTTCTTGTTTGTCCAAGGCCTTGCGGAAATTTTATTTCTCAAGTGTATCTAAGGTTGTACTCCGAGCTAATAATATATATTCCTCCAGGGAATATATACACCATCAAGAATCTCCGCTGAGTTTTGTTTCTGTATTTGTTGGAGAATGTGGATATCCTTCGAGTATGATAGGAGCTTCATATTAATTGATTTCCTTATTATTTTAGGGTGAATATTTACCATTATATAAACATAAAACGGTTTATATAAGGGTATAATAATTCATTTTTAAAAAACGATGTAAATCTTCAATTTTTCAAAATAATGGGAAAAAAACATTATCCGATCTGTATATTCTTAGTTTACTATAATGACGTTTCGATAATTGATGCCATTCTCAAATCGTTTTAACAATTTTCTGCATTAAATGAATAAAACGTATATAACTTTTAAAAAGTTATAAGTCATAAAATCTCATTAATGCATTTTTAATGTCTTATTTTTTTTTTTAATGGTCAAATGTTAATTAAACTTTAGCTCAATATGATTATCAATAATTGCATCAATTGAGAGGGTGTTGAAATGCTGAGCTGCTAAGCAGAAGGTACCGGGTTCAAATCCGGCTGTGACAGATAAATTGTTAATTCGTCAATAGCCACGGATGAACCCCGTAGCATCTCCAAACCCTTCACTGGATCACCCAGCCTCTTTAAAGTAGTAGAAAAACCTATCGCTTCATCGTGATCTCGGACAAATCGTCTCTCTGCACAACTGATCTAGAAAAAGGACCTTATATATCATGGACTAACACCAGTTTTACATTAGTTGTAAGTTGAATTCCGAATTTCAGTTCGCAATCAGTGTTTTCCGAAGCAAGATCCTCGAGATGTGAAGGTATCGACCTATCCCTTTATGAACCGATTAATGATTGTAGATTTACTGTGTTGATTGTATATTGATTACAGTATCGACACCCGTGCTTTAAAGTGGCTGTCCATAATTAGGAAAAAACCATCCGACTGTGCATTGTATCGGAAATACCATCTCCTTGCCCAAATGTTGCCCTACCATGTAGTGAACCCAAGACCCTTTATGGGGTTCGTGGTACAATTTTTTTTACTGTGTACACCAAGAATCAAATATTTAAAAATAAAATAAATATAATTAAATTATCTGTTTTCGTTTTCAGCTTGATCCTATAATTAAATATCGAATCATGCTTTAGCAAACCGTTTACACAATTTCATTTCAAGTTTTAAAGTCTTTCAAGTCACTATATCTCAGGTTGGATTATTTATTTAGTTTTAATATAAAAGTTTTAATTTATGTTATATATTAAATAATAAATTGTTGTATAAACAATTTCTTTCTAATATATCAGAGAAAATATTTATAAGAACGAACGAAGCGAAACGTAAGAACTAATTAGGGCCGTTTAAGACGGCTCATTACCAGGACTCACTGACTCGTAGAAAGAAGCAATAGCTAGAGAGAACAATTGGAGGGCCCTCGCTATTGGAGGATATTTACATCCATGTTGGATCCAATTATAGCAATTGGACGAAGGGTCAGGTTGATAAGACAGAGGACTACCAAGGGTTCCAATATCCAGAAGAGCGGCTCCTATTGAATATCGACCTCCTTCGGCGTCATCTCCGTCAGATATTTCTTCATAATTGGAACATTATCTTCACCCTGAAGAGGAGGGTCCGGGCTTTCTTATAAAGTTCTACTCTCGAGCTTAATGCCCGCATTAAGGGAAGAAGCTCACAAAATGATCTGATAAAGTATCCAGTTAATAAATAAACCCAGGTTTCTTTATGAAGAATCTTTAGCGCCCCAATTTCGGGTTATTGATTTAATTAATCAACATTTGTAATTTAAAAAAAAATCACTACATAAATATTTTAAAAATATATTTATTGATATTTACAACTATATTATAATATAAAACAAGCAAACAGAATGAATAATACAAAATGGCAAGTGATAAAGGCTAGTATAGAAACTACCCACTGGCAGTACTCAAATAATAAATTTAAGTAAGAAAGTCCCAATGCCATATTTTCAGACGCCTCCGTGGATTAATGGTAATTAAAAAGTAGGAGGTTATGGTAGGAATAAGACTTGTCATAAAAGGATAGATCAGCAAAAAATTTAAGATTAAGGTCATTATGGATGACTTTTATTTAACAGATTCATTTTAAGATTAATCCAACGATTATGGGGAAATTTCGAACAAATTGAAGATAATCACTTTTAGAAACTGCGCAAATCTCAAAATCTCGTAGAATTTGGATTTGGTAGCAGTGTCATTCCAAGGCGTTCCTTGAAACTGAACATTACTGACTAGAATTTGTTTGCCCATATGCTGGTCATTTTCGATGATCGAGCAAAATTGCTTAGGTCCAAAATATAACCTAGTTTTTATTAATCGCAAATGTTTTCAAATTTCAATGTTTTTTAACATAAATGGTGATGTGTGTATAGAAAATATGATGTTGCACATCTATTTTGTCGATCATTGAGTTTGGAAATAAACTCATGAAATACTATAGTGGTGACCAACAATAAAATGAAAAATAATACTTATAGTGTTGAATGGGTGAACGATTTTTTTTGTTTTGTTCAGTTTATAAAGTTTTGGCTTTGAATGCTTGGCTGTTGAATCAATCCTGCTATACCTTGTAAAACAATAATTTTCTTTAAAAGAACTCATACATCAGTTTCACAAAAAATATACTTGTATTAGTTAATCTGGTATAGATATATAATCTAAAATCCTTTTTGTTTTCTTAAAAAAAAAAGAAAATTTAGGGCGATGAAATCCCGCTTAGTTGAAGGCCTGCTGCCTAACACATGTAGCGGCTCACTTGGTTCCCACACTTCCTCAATGGAGCTCCGCAAATCCTTCAGGAAATATAATAATTTCTATTGTTATCATTTTTAATTTTTTTAAATTAATTTTTTTTTATTCATCATGATTTATATTATTAAAAACATAATATACCTTATTCTTTAATAAGCTATATAGTAAACATTACTTTTATTTTCGATTGTTGATTTTTTCATCATACGATCTTAAAATATGAGAGAATATAAACATATTGTATCTATAGTTGATGGGGAGAGCGGCAATTTTGAATAAAAAATCACAAGTCTCCGACCCCGTTTCTAGCTGATCCGAATTCAATAGGTATGAGCGCGAACCTTATTAAAAAAAAAAATATTGAAGCAACATTACACATAACTCAAATCAATGTAATCAATGGTAAAAAAAAATACAAAAGAAAAGAAAATTTAATTAAAGATAAGAAAAACAAAATAAAATCCTTATGATAATTAAACATTGAATTATGTTTATGAGTTAATGCAGATTTTCTTAAAACATTCTCCCAATGCTATCAAATGAAAAGCTAGTAACTCCTTAGTTTTTCAGTGAAATTAATTAAATAACAAGACTAACTAAAAAATATTTTATTTTTTAAAGAGAAAAGATAGGCCCTTGGCCGAGATTACAGAATTAATAATTACGGGATTAATTAATCCCGGCCGAGGGCCTATCTTTTCTCTTTAAAAAATAAAATACAGGGTGTCCCGAATTTAAATGGCAAAACTTCAGGAACTTATAGGGGACCGAAAAACTAAGACAAAAATTTCTTTAGAGATTTGCTCGTTTTTGCTTAGTTTTAGAGAAAATCGCAAAAAAAGAAACAAAACAAAAATGTTACAGGTAGCGATCACCTTTCAAAGTTCGTCAGGCTAGGCATTGAGATATGTAAACACTTAATGTTATCCTTTATATTCTTTTATTTGTTTAAATTTTGGCTTCCTTCTAGGATTATAATTCCTAAATCAGTCTTCAGTCAGTTACTCAGATATTTTTATGTGAACAGCATCAGCCACAATGCCGCATACATATGTTGAATACGCTGATATGATTTTTGTGTATGATTTCTGTAACGGTAATGCTTTAGTTGCGGTGCGGGAGTATGCGCGCCGATTTCCAAATCGAAGAGTGCATAATCGACGAGTCTTTTCGTTAACTTTTAATAGACTACGAGAGACTGGGTCATTCTTAATACGTAATGAAGGATACCAATTCCAGGCAGCAGTAGGAGCAGATTATCGGAGAAGAAATTGTGTCCAACGCCACTTCGATAATAATCCTGAGACTAGCATCCGAAGAGCATCTGCTGCATTAGCAATATCGCGGCAACTTTGAAAGGTGACAATCGCTACCCATATCATCTTCAAAAAGTTCAGAATTTATCACCTCAAGATTATGGCAAGAGATTGAATTTCAGTATCTGGTTACTTGAAATTTGAAATGAAAATTTATTTCCATTAAAAATTATATGGACCGATGAAGCTACCTTTACAAGAGGAGGAATTGTTAATCAAAGAAATAATCATGTATGGGCTCTTGAAAATCCCAGAGCTATTTGAGAGAATATGTTTCAGCATGAATTTGCTATTAACGTTTGGCTTGGAATTTGGAACGGATTACTGGTGTGACCATATTTTTTACCTGGAAGATTGAATGGTATCACATTTACACATTTTTCGGAGAACGACTTTTCTAATTATTTAGATGAAATTCCCTTACAACAGCGGATTGAAATGTGGTTCCAGCTCGATGGATGTCCAGCTCATTATAGAAGAGTTCCTCGAGCTTGGCTGGATATAAATTATCCACAACGATGGATTGGACGTGGAGGAGTAGTATCTTGGCCACTCAGAACACCTGATATGACACCCATGGATTTCTTCGTATGGAGAACCTTGAAGCAGAAAGTTTATTGGGTGTCAATCAACTGAAGAGACCGAATCATAGATGCAGTGCACCAAATATCATCAGAACAATGTTTAGCTGCAATTTATCAAGTGATTGCTAGATGTAATGCTTGCATTGGTGCAAGAGGACAACCTTTTGAACAATATTTACATTAAAAAGAACATAATATAAATATAAATGTAAATAAATAAGTATAAAAATGAAGACTTGTTTTGTTTCTTTTTTGCGATTTTCTTTAAAACTAAGCAAAAACGAGCAAATCTCTAAATGTTTGTCTTAGTTTTTCGGTCCCCTAGAGCTCCTGAAGTTTTACCATTTAAATTCGGGATACCCTGTATTTAAAACTCAAAAAAATTGACCAATAATTATAAAAAAAATATTTTAGTTTCAAAATAGACAAGACAAAGTGAAGACTGTTAAGCAAAATATTACTACATAACATTTCTATAAAAGCCCTCTTCCTCAGAGAGGACGACCGGGTGCAAAGTGTTAAAAGATTAGTTGAGGTATAATCACTTAAATTAACGATATATTTCACTTACAAGGTCAAAGATAAATCTTATTTTCCCTAATGGCTGAAGAAAATTTCACTGTTCTTGAAAGTTATTGATGAAATGCAGACCTGGTCATGACGTTAATGTTCTTTTTTGCCAATAGTGATTCTCCAGAGAAGGTGTGAAAGCTAAAGAGCTGTAATAATTATTAAACTGCTTGAATAGCTACTTTAATATTTTTTCAGTATTTAATTGATAAATCTACCAGTACTCTTGGATTGCTTATTAATTTATTAATTATGTTCGCTAATTAATCTTTCTATAGTTAATGAAAAGGATTTTTAGGTTAAAGAAAAGGTCCCTTGACGATATAATTTATTCATAATCTGGGTATTAGAATATTTTTATGTTCCTCAAAATATTTCTGGTGTTTTTTCATAAAGACTTGCATTATCACGGCCAGTAAAATTTAATAAAAATCAGAAGCCTGATCACATCTAATCATAGATATTTAATGAATGGAGAAATACAGGTGAAGATAGTGCATGAAAGAGTGATTTTACCAATTAAAGCAAAAGGAGGAATCAGTCAATAGTAGTTGGCCGGCTATAAGAAGACCTGTGGCAAGTAGGCAAGCAAAGACTACAAGACCAAACAAGAAGGAGAATTTCCTATCCTTATTTTTATAAATTTAATTTTTGTTCTCCAATTACATAATTGTTCTTTTAGCGTAGAATATTATAAATGACGTCACAAAAATAGTTCCTGAATTTTTAAATTCATGATAATCATTTAACATCTATGAAAATAGGCACATACATCAATATTGTATAATTCCGCCCATACCAGCAAATCACGTTCTATTCCAATTTTTTTTATTTCCGTACACACGCACATAATAAACATCCTTGGCGAGAAACATTATACACTGAAAAACAAATTAAAGTAAATGGACTATATATTTCTATATTTTTCATTACATATTTTAACAACTTTCAACAACAATTTAGTTATTCTTATGTCAACATCATTTACATATAATCTTTCCTCAACTATGTATCTATAAAAATGAATCGCTCTCTTTTTCAAATATAAAATATCAAATAAAATTATCCAACTATAATTTTAACATACTTTTGTAATTAAAAGGGTCACCGTAGTGTTGTGGTTAACATAATAACCTTGTGTCACGGGTTCGCAGCTCGGAAGATAGCTTATGGGTTTATTAATAAACGTAAAAAATCTTTGTTCTGAGCCATGAAAAACATCGTAGTTTGACAGATGTAGTATTTTTTTTGCATAATTTTCTTATATGTAGTACGACTATCTTCCTCTTCAAAAAAAGATTGTGAAAACACTAAAACCATTAAGCATTAAAACACATTAAACCATTAAACCTATGATTGAAGCAAAAAAAAAAAAAATAATACATGATAAAACAAACCCATACAAAACATGGGCACTTAGTGTTGCAGTTGTTTAATTCTAGGGCTTAGTATACATAGTCCCGGTAAGTGAACACACTTACCGGCGCTACGTATGCTAAGTCCGCACGACCGTCCAGTCTTACGGGCACTGTAGTTTGCCCCGCGTGTATCTAGAATACCTATTAATACAAAATATATCAAATAATTAAAATCCAACCTCTGGCTATGAATCTAGAGAATACTGTTTGACAATTGTATTGTGGAGATAATAATTAATATATAAGTTTATTAAGATAAATAAATAAATATTTCACAGGAGTAAATAAAGTATATCCAAGGGACCTTCCAGGACAGGCATGTTAGCAGTTTGGCAGGTTTGCTAGGATTTTTTATTTCTTAAGGGAGGAGGAAATACTTGGACATACCTTCCATCAGAGTTGTGAAATTGCAGCCCCTAGCCTGTGCTGTGTCATGTACGCGTTAAAGATCCATATCCAAATTATACCTGGATAGGTATAATTTAGGGCTTCCACTGTAACATATTCCGATCAATGTTAAAGGAATAAACAATTTAAGCTAATAAAACTGAAAATGTGTGATATATTCATTATATTCGTACTACATTATTAACAATTACTAGTACATATCAGAAATTTACCTTATTGTCTTTTTATTGTTTTAAACAAAAGTTACACTCATCTATTACAAAATGATGATTCTGCTAAAATGTTTATGTAGTTGATGATTGAGTAACACTCCAATGCTTTTGTCTTTTGTCTATGCCTGTACTAGTGAACGCGAGGGAAAAATCCACGGTGTTTATTTGTCCCAATATTGTTTAAAACCTTCACGACGCTCAAATCTGCTTTCGGTTCTTACTTGATAGACCTGATTTAGTGAAAATTGTTTATTTATTTTATTTTGTATTAAAAAGCATCATAAATTTCATTTACTGCTGATTACTACGATTTAGTACTTAGTGTTACAAAAGAAGTGGATTTAAACGAATTTATAGTAAATAGCTTTGAGTAGTTATAATGTAACAAAAGGAAGCACCTTACAGCTCACAACTCAGCCGAGGGCTTCAAATATGAAATGCGGGAATAAATCAACTCGAGGGAGGCTGTAGTTTCCAATTTGTCACGTCTCCCTACCCGATATTTCTCAGCAGGCATCTCTACTGGTTGAGTCCTATCACCACTTTCAGATATGGACTTACTTATATAAGAATAAGTATATGCATTTATAAATTTATTATAAATAAATGGTTTCTATAAGAGCAATTATTTTGAGGTTACATTTCTATGAGCCTGGTATGATATTTATTACTATAAATATTTACTTGGGAAGTAATAATTACTTGCTTAGTAATTATAATAATAATAATGATAATAATAATAACGTATCTTTATATATCCTATAACAAATTAAGAAAGTGATTTCTTGTAATTCCGAGTATTATTAGGATATTTCTAAATGTTTCAAATTTTTTTAGCCTTTATCTTGAGTTTTGTTCGGGTAGGTGCATTCTCTGAATCCGAGAAAAAAATGGAATAAAAAGTAATAATAAGTAATTTATATTACTTCTGAATGGATAATATTTTAATTATTTATAGTTGTTTGTACTATGCATTTAGAAACCATTTTATATTTATATAATGATTAGTAGCTTTAATTAGTACTTTGATTAGTAGCCGGTGCTAGATGATATCTAAAACTTATTTATGAATTGTTGAAAGTTATCTATAACTTCTGTAACGATGCTGATCCTAATAATTCTATGAAAAAAAGGAGAAGTAACTTATTAAATATAACACAATTTTTATAAAATCTAAGCAGCAGATGTTCGAAATTGACTAAAATATACTTTATGGCAAACAAAATCATTTCATAAATTTTATAATCTCTGTTTTATCTAAAACAATCACTCATAAGAGGTAACATTTACTAATAAGTAACAAGGAGGTAAGAGGTAAGATTTACTAATTTACTATTGTTGGGATACAAATAAAAAATAATAGAAAGACTGATGGTTACACAAATCATATGCTTGGTTTTTAAAATATGTCTGCGAAAATTGTAAATATAATTAATTTATTCAAGTAGTGTTAGATATTATATATATATATATAATCATAATCTATTTATTATTCTTGATATTTTTCTTACAAAAAAAGCAATAATCATCTTCATATATTCGTTATCCAATTTTACATAGGTGCTTCTATAATATATTAAATAGAGCGTATTAGGTTTGAAGAGTAGAAGATATATATCACTTACTCCGGCGGCACATTTTCCTAACATTTTAACTGGAGCGAGGGACACGGAATTCCGCTTTTAATAATGAACTAAAAGATAAAAAGTTTTCCGAGTAAATGTGGAAAACTCTTGACATAATATCTCAGGGAACCTTTTTCAGGCTCGCAGTTTAAGGGGAAGAAAGAAAAGGAAGGGGATTAAGGAAAAACTAAATTAATCTCCGTGGCCGTCGGGGAAAACATTACCAGGCCGGAAAAACAAGGGTCGGGATTTCCCGGGATAAATAATGGGATGGCCATCTTGCTAATGAGTATTTGCAATCGGTTGGTTTATCACCGGGAGCCTTATATTGCATATCTATATAGTAGCAGTCTTATAGCAGTCACATATAGAAGTTACTGACCTGCGGAGTAAAAAAAAAACAGAAGAGTCGGGGTGATCTGTTATAGTGGATGATGTGCAGGACTGAACACAGTATTCTTTTAGCGGCTCCTTAGTGAGTTGCGGTCTGTAGCCTACCAATGATCTCTGTCAGGCTTTATAAAAAAATAAACCCATACCACTACAACCCATGAAAGATCTTGAGTTCAGTAAGTGGTGGGGAATATAAAGTTTCTAAGACACCGGTAGTGCAGGGCCGTGATTTGTACAAGATCACGCACGACCACTAGGGTTATATTCCAATGAAGAGAGCCCACTTTCTAGCCCCAGGAATGTCTTCAGATTCCAAAGGGTCCATCCATATGAATCAACCATATTTACTATTGTTTAATATTTTTATATTAACCTTATTTTAAAATATGTCTCGCTAGTACAGGCGGAATCATCTGTAAATAAAGTAGGAATACTTCAGTGCCGCCAATCGGATCATTTTGGAGAACTAATATTTCAACTTACTTCGCCCCAAAACACATTTCTTTCTTTAAATTTAATTTGATTTAGTATTTTTCGCCATTTTTGGAAAATACTATTTATTATGATGTTTGAAAAAAATATTGCTTCGGTAGGTTAAAACAGCTGCCAAAGCGACGGAATAAATTTCCATAATATCGATTGAATGAATTATCTAGCTCTGATCTTCATCTACCTGTTTAGTTAGCTTCTACTTCTAGTCTCTTGCTGGTATAGGTCATCTAGTTTTTTCAGTGGTTTTACTATAAATGGCTTTTAATATCTTCAATAATATGTTGTATGTTATGTGATAGAAATAATATTCATGAATAGTTTGCTATAATCTTACATTTTATTAATTTCTTTATTTATCAGGGCTTATCACAATGCGGTAGCGTTTTCTTTTCTCATTTTCTGATAAACGTTAAATATTTTTAAAAAAATATGAAATTTTATCCATTAACCATTACATCAACCATTGACATTTTAAAAACCATTAAAAACAACAAAACGTTACCGATAGAACAAAAGAAAATATACTTTTATTTTTTATGTTATAACAATCCTGAACAAAAAAATTCTAGGCAATGTTTTTGTGGTTGGTAGCTTTTTTTTTACTTCCTAAACGCACATTCTTTTCGAAATTGTATTAGATTAAAACATTTTGCGTATTAGATTAAAAGTTTTTATTTAACAAATATTGACTAAATGAATTTTCTAAGTACCTGGACAATTTATTTAGCGTATTTCAGTTAATTATTTTTGAAAATTCATTGGCATTATAGAAGTTCAGGCGATTGTTCAGCCAACGGCGCTAAGCATACTAAACCCGCAAGACCGTCCAGTGTGGCAGGTACTGTAGCTTGCCCCTTGTGTATATCTAATACTTAACAATGTAAAAAAAAAATATATATATTTTTTTAAATACACTTTATTGAAACTATAATTACATACATTATAAATACATGAAGTTATGCAGTAGAAAATAATTAACTTGTTATTACATTTCTTTTTGTAGCTAACAAACTATAACCATATATTATTGGAAATGTATACATTTATTTAAGGATATAATTATACATGGAAAGGCGAAATTTAGAGCTTACACATAGCATTTTGGCAGCGATTAGTCATATAGGTAGGCTAAACCTGAACATTATAAATAGATAAAACAATGAACAATCCATAACTTTATTTTATGATTGTTTTACGCTTATTTTTTATTCATTTAATTCAAGCGTAAAAATATCATAAAATAAAGTTACGGATTGTTCATTGTTATTTATAATGTTCAGTATTAGCCTTCCTATTAACAAAATGTTTTAACATTTTATATAAAACAGCCATTATAAGTAAATAAAGGAGTTTTACAATAGATAAGGATCGTATAAATCGAAGAGAGCAGGAAGACGGTACTGGTTCCGCTGTAGGCCGCTAACCGCTCCATCAGGCGCTAACAATAGTGACACTACCCCGAATAATGGGCTCTTCCTAAGGTAGGGGTTGTAGCCCATTGTGCTCCTAACTGGCTATAAAGGTAACTCTGTCCGCGGGAGAACATTTTCGTGTATCCCAAAGCTTGTCTGTCTGGAGGAAGTCTTGGGGAATTTAAACTATTAGGGCAAAACCAAATATATCCGCTTCTATTTTTATAATTATCATGGCTATTAATTGGTATTTTATAATTAATTAATAGCCTCCTGGAGCTTACCCTGCCTCTATAAATTGGGTACCCAAATCAAGGGGGAAAATCTGGTGGTCGAATAGGTAAAAATCACCTCCCTACTTTTTGTGCTGAATGACCCAGGTTCAAAATGCAAAGTTAAAGCAAAATTATAAATCTCTATACTGCTGGAAAAGATCTAAATTGCAGCCCACCCGTTGCTGGCAAGACTTTTCTTTAATCTGTTAGCGACCGGAGATGGATCATGTGGGATTTAGGGCCCTCCTGAAGGCGCAACAGCCTCTCTAAAGTGGGTATCAAAAATGAGGGGGAAAATCTGGTTGTTGAGCGTATGCTAGGTCAAAGCATCTCCCTGCACAATCGTTATCTAAGAAACAGTACAGAATCTAGCTGTACAGACATACGTATAGTACAGACCCTTTCACGGTTTATAGTGTTTCATTTTTTGTATTAATTGATTTTTATTTATAACATGATTAATTATCTTAGGTTGCATGAATATGAAGGGTTATATTAAAGTGAATTAATTGAATCAGAAGTTTGATTTTACTTTCCGATCTTATCGTTCCTGATATTTCTTGGAAGCTCAAACAATAGTGTTATGTTACGAGGTTTGTAATGTGCGGTAAAGCACTTAATGTCCATTATATCATACAGGGAACATCACTAGCCTATTCGATATCCCCTACTCCCCGTCAATTCGGCTCAGATCACCAGATACTGCAGGGCGTCTAGAAGTCACGTCTAGAGGATCGGTACATTTCGGCCGTGTCAGTATTTTATTTCTATGGTAAGGAAGAACTGTTAATAACCTTAAATATTTCCGAGAGAATCTGAGGTATGCTTGGAAATTTTCTAAACTTGTATATGTTTATCTTCGTTTTAACTGTTTTAAAAAACGGGTTTTACGGTAATACTCATATGTAAATTACAATTTAATTACTGCGCTCTAATTAAATAAAATCTTTATTTATCGACTCTGCTCTAATGTACAATTAATTAAGAGAGGAAAGGAGGGAATAATCAGCATTATAATTATTGCAATATCCTTCAGCCCAGCCGTTTGATGATTAAATAATGTTTATTGATACCAAGATACTTTGAGGTATACTCGTATATTTATTGCAATAGAATTTTGACAGTTTTTTTTTTTTTTTTTAATTTTACTATGTTTCCATCCTAATGCAAGACTGAAAATACTAAGAAACTGCTCGACGTTTTCGGCTACTTCAACATATACTGGACAAACGTTCTAAGCTCCCAATTAATTACAAAAGGCTCATTTAGATAACAGTTATCAGACCTATTTGGACATACGGAGTTTAGCTTTGGGGCTCTACTAAACCATCCAATTCATCTCGTATCCAATCCTTACAATCCAAAATCCTTCGTAAAATCCTCAATGCTCCTTATTATGTCACAAACAAACTCATCCATCATGATCTTAATATCCCATATGTTGCTGATTTGGCCCAAATTAGATACATATCCTTCCATGACAAGCTCCATGCACACTTGAATCCGCTAGTCTCTCAACTTGCTTCCCATACTATTCCTGATAACCTTCCGAGGGATCTGAAAAAAAGACTGCCTCGAGACCTTCTGTTATAGAACTTTATTGGAGTTCTACCGATGGGTAGTTTCTCCACAAATGGTTTTTGTTTTCATGTCATTTGATCATATCAGCAAATTTACTTGATGTAATATTATTACAGTTGTAAATATCAATACATTATAATCTAAAAAAAAATACTTTTCCTGCTCATCCTATTAAACATTTTATCGGTTTTACCATAGTAAATTTATTTTATATTGTAAAAATTAAATAATGACAGTTCAAATCCTGTATTGGCCGATCAATTATTTAATCTGTTTACCGCCAAGGTTGTGCCCTTAAGCAGCTACAGACTCTCTCGGGTTTCACACAGCCACTAATCAGAGATAATTTTTCATTTGACGGAGTTCAATAAGAATCTCCAATTTCTAAATAGATTAAAAATTTTGAATTGCATATCTTTTAAAGCTTCTAATCCAATGATGCCTGTATTGTCTAGCTAGTTAATTAAAGAGACTTGACTATTGACAGATTAAATAATTTATCTGCCCCCGCTGTATTTGAACCTGGGACCATCAGCACTGTAACTGAGCGCTCTACCTGAGAGCTAGCCCGCCCCCTCAAAGATCATGAGGCTATAGATTATTAAATAACTTAGTTAAAAAAAAGTAACAATAAAGAAATAAATAATATCAAATAAAATATGTAATAAAAATATAAATAAAATCAAAGAGCTCTACGGCAGGCGGAGGTGGCCTGTGAGGAAATAACTAAAAAACTGAACGGATTGAATATTACAGTTAATCCCAAGAAGACCGACTGTATTATTCTTTTGGAAGGAGAGGGTCTACCTAAGGTTTATAGAGTAGCAGGCAGAGTAAACAAACCTGCGAATAGGATAACGTATCTCGGTGTCACCCTCGACCGGCACTTGACGTTATCCCAACATTGCAATAAGATCAGGTCGGTTAGAACCAAATCTTACAGGCATAATCAACTTTTAACCTCACCGACTTATTATCGCTTCGCCTCAAAGTAATGATCCAGAAGGTAGTTATAAGACTATCATTTCTTTATGAGGCGCCTATGTTGAATTACATTTCACCAACATCTTCAAAAAGGCTCCAACAATTTCAATACCGTAAACTGAGTCGTATAGTAAGGCACATTTCTTTACAAAGGACGAAATCAGACATTATGCACGAGACCCTCGGACTCCCGACGGTAAGGACTTCATCACACGGAGGCATATCAAGTTCTATGATAGCCTCCAACACTGCACGAATCCACTATTCAACGCACTTACACCGACAGGCCGATCTCAGAGCTGGCAAACACATGTACAGACACTCAACATGGACTGAGTAAACTACTAACTCCAATCAGAAAGAACTAGTGAGTCCCATTACTAGACCTCTGTTCATACAAATCCACAATATCCTACCCATATTCCTCTCTTAAAATTTTTAGAATGGATGTGCTTCATTCTATCTTCATATATATGAATTTCCTCACATAGATTTGGAAAAGAGGCTACATTAGAAGAATCATAAGAACATATTACAAAAATCAATTTATAAAAAAGTATATTCTGGTATAAAAATAAATAAAATAAAAACATAAAATAACAGAATATAGCTTAAAAGTATACATAAATGAAAGTTAAACAATACAACATATAATATCTATAATTTCTATTTCTTATTATTTTTTAATCGTTTCTCTACAAAACAAAAATATTTTAAAAATTATATCGTTATAGTGAAGAAAATTGATAGTAAGACATTCATCACTTTTTATTCGAATATAACAAATTTATTACAGGAAAGTTATTTGTATGTTATATTAAGTATAAGAGTCTGAAATTCTTCGGTTAAAAATGGTAGATTAATGAATCCAAAACATGTAAATGATAATTTTATTACTTTTCCCACTTAATAAAACCTTTTATTTTATTTACAAGAATAATAGTAGTATTAAATTTTATTTATTAACTCGAATGCCACATGTAATTGAATTTCATAGAGAAAAGGGAGAAATAAATAGTGTAATTATAATTTTATCACCCCCCGCTTAGAGTGGTTTAATGAGTTCGTTTATTACAACTTGTCGATTCGCCTACTATCAGCTTGATAATCGTGGAATTCCGCAACCCGGCATTCAATTCTCGTCTTCATTGTTTCATTATGGTGAAGAATTATGTTTTAGATTCCGATTAATTTCTCGAATCTGATTGTCATCTTTAAATGATTGCCTAATAAAATAAAATTCATTGCCTAATTAGCAAACTAAATACTGATTTATATAGATCTGAGTCCTGCATGAATGTATTTTTCCAATATATTTAAATTAACTAAACGTTATTTAAACGTTATACCAATTTATATTATATATAAAGTATGCTTAGATTAAATAGTTATATTTTTGTTATTTGACTTTTTATGCGTTTATTCAATAATCGTTTCATATAAATTGGTAGGATAAACTAACGACAGATGCTCCTTTGTACGTGATACCCCTTAACACATGTCCGGTTTATTTGTGTTTTAATATCAGTCTTCTTCAGCATGAATTATACAATCTGTTGTAATCAAGTTTAGTTTATAGGTTGGAATTCCATTGATATAATAATAATAATTTTATTTATTTAAAAAGTCGTTTAAAAGGTGTATAATCGTTAATAATGACTTTAAACATCAATCAAACTGGAGGTACGAATAGTTGTATATCCTAAATGAATTTATTTGTAGTAGTTAAATGTCTTGTTATATGAAATTATTGAAAGTACAAATGAGCATGTATTGTTGAACTTAACAACGATAATAATGCTAAAAATAAAAATAAAATGGATGTAAATTCAAATAATTTCCCAACCTTATTAAATGTTTTTGTTTCCCTATGTAATATAATATTATATATGTTTTCTATTTTTTCGGATTTTAACTTTTAATTTTTTGTTACGAGTTTTTATACTGATATACTGATTATTATTTCAATTTATTTATTGATATTTTGTATTGAGCTTGAGCAGCACATCATATGTTTTCATTAATTCATCAACTACTTTAAAATTAATATAATTATTGTTCGGAGTGTCAATTTGAATAAATAAATTTGAAATTCAAATAATTCAGACTTTAATTGATTTATAAATTAAAAAAAGACAGTTATTCCAAAGACAGATGAGTCTTAAGTTCTGCAGACCTCATATTTTGCTGCCGAATGTTGTTTTTATGACTATCGGTGTGGCATCAAATATTAAAAGATCATAACAAATTATTTTTTATTGAAAGGACATTTCAAAATTTTACAGACTCACTGCCCTACTACTGTTTAATATAAGAGTTGTAATATTTAAAAGTTGCTAACTCCAATGTTAGCAAGAAGCACTCCTAGTCCTCCTAGTGCTGTGTAGCACTTGGAAGTGGCCAAGATGCCAAGATAGGGCAGGTATCTTGTTAGGCCTTCCTCTTTAATAAACACACTGCCTAAGTCAAGGCGTCTGTCCTCTAATGCGTGCCAAGGTTCTACTTTTCCTTTAATTAAAAATTATCGCCTTGTAGGCTTGAAATAAACAAACGAGAGTCTTATTAAATTAAGAAATAATAATAATTCCATAAAAAATTCAGAAAGATTCTTAAGATTATTAGAATACACTAGGAAAACTCCAGAAAACAATGGTTAACGTCTCTTGAAGTAACTATGTAGACACTACAGGCATCTTTGGATAAGAAACTTTAAAAGATATACAGTTCAAAATTTCAAATTTATTTAGAAATTGGAGATTTTTATTGAACTCCGTGAAATTGAAAATTATCTCTGATTAATGAATATTTTAAGAATGGACGTTCTTCATTCTATCTTCATATAGATGAACTTTATTTTGGTACATGTTCTGATGATGCCAGATTTGGTGTAACGTTGACTTGTTAGTTATTTTTTAATACCTTAGAAATCTAAACGTTTGTTTTTTTAATCCCATTGCATTATTATAAATTGTATTGTTTTTAAATTCCCAAATCCAATATTTCCTAACATTTTAGATGACAAGACCCTTCATTCATTTTGGTTCATATAAAAATAAAAATTATATACCTAAGATTTTCTTTAACGTGATTTATTAAGTTAAAGTAAAGAATTAAATTACACGTAAATTAAACACTAAGTTAACCCGTTGAACGGAACATCTCTGAGTTGTGGTCTATAGGGAACATCCGTCATAATGACGGCCATCATTGTAGTAAAGTTTGCATAACTTACGTGAAACACTGTACATTTTCAAAAAATATGTGTACGGGCTTCCAAATTCTTCCAACCACTCATTGCTACCTAGGATGCGAATAGCTTACGGTTATGGGTTCGATTATGGGTTATTCGATTGATTACTGTTGGTTCATCACTATCATATCATACGATAAGGGCTAAAAAAAGTCACGACCAGTAATAAAACATTTATTTTTCATTTGATACCGTTTTTGAAATGATAAAATCAGTCTTTATTTATTTCATTTTTTATTTTTTCCGTCTGCTGGATTTTTTCCACTAAAGCGAAGGGCGGTGAGGGGCTTTGGAAGTGATGCAGTCGGGTGCCGATAACCGACCGAAGATGTCACAAAGACCCACACTTGTGCTGCACCTGCCTGTGCTTTCATCAATAAAAATGAATGAAACAATGCCGTAATTTTTACGTATGTACCGTTCCACGGGTTAAGCTAACACTTATACATAACCAATGAAGAAGGTTTTTAAGATAAATAGTAACACACAAATTGAAAGATAAGTAAAACAGATACCTAGGACAAGTTGTCCATGAAACGGTACAGTCTCTACCATGTACTAAACCCCAGACCCGTTCACAGGCTGAAGTGGTGCAGGTTTTTTTTATAAGTGAGATCGGGATAGGATTTGCAGCCATATCTATGGAATAAAGCCTATCTCAATTAGAATCTTTTTTTCTGATCTGCCGGTTGCTTATTCAATTTTCCACCCGACAGCTAGTTTTTGTGTTTGATCTTCCAATATTTTACTCTCACTCTCTTTAGTATTAGTTTTTCAATCCTGTATATACCTTACTACTTAATCTACGCGTGGAGGGTATTAGGAATTTTTCTTAATGACTATTAAGTGTCAGGGAGCCCTTTTTTATTCAAAAATAGTTTTTGGAGGATTCCTAGAGGTACGCTCCTCCTTTCTCCAAACCTGCCTGTGAGTTCTTAACTTTTTCTAATGTTATTTTAAAAATGTTTGTCATTTTACTCGCTTTTATATGCGCAGCTCTGTGTTGGATTTTGAAACTTCGTTAAAACTCTTCAGGTCAGTCGCGAATTAATTTTTCCTATAAATTCGGATTAAAGCTTATCCTTAAAACTAATATATCTTTCTCTTGTTAATATATTGATAGCTTCCTGATGAGGAGATCTTTTTTCTGTTTATGGTTGTAATTTCTACAAGCATCCTTCCTTCCACATTTGTTTAGTTTTGTCTTCACGTTGCACCGGCTATTACACCTTAATCATGATAATTTAATTTATACTTTTCTAGAGGAGTGTACCACCTAATAGATAGTAATAATTTAAACTCAATATGTAACGAATGACTGAAAAACTTACTTCCCTAGCTCAGCCAACACTCAGAACAGAGTACTTCGTACGGACCTGGACGGCCCTGTAGCGTCCAAGTAAATAAAATAAAATGTTACTTGAAATATACTCTAATTTCTGCACTATACTTTATTAGATCATTTAATTGTGTAATATGAAGTAATAAAAACGTCAATAACTATTAAATATGTTGCATGCGAAAAGCATAAATAATAAGTGAATAATCATTTAATTTCTATTTCGAAGATTAAATTTCCATGATTTTATCGATTGCTAACTATAATATTTACTATAGAGTATCAGAGGGGGTTTCACATTTTCAAATTTAACACAAAACAACAAAACAATCCAAGGGAGGATTAATTCTGGAAATAAGAAGTGATTTGTCTCTATTATGGTCCGTTCAGTTTTACAAATGCAAAATAAAACATTGAAACATCGCTAAAAACTTTTTTATATTAAATTTTGTTTTAAGTAACTCTTAACTTAAATCCTGGTGTCCTTTTAGTTGATACAAAGCCCTATACACCCGTGTTTTGATACTAAGTCTAAACTATTGAGGTCGACCTTTGACATGAGTAGAAAGTTGGAGGAGTTTGGCGATCGAGTTGTTGACATCATGAGATAAAAGGAGCGACGTTCAGGAGCCATGTAAGTTGAGTTAAAGAGAAGACCACTTGGGGGGGGGTTGATTTAGGAAGAGTGGGAGGAGTTAGTAAGGAGTGGGGTAAGTCGGCCGGTAACTTGCCAAGTTGGCTCTAACAAACTTGCTACATCAAAGCGCTCACCACTTCCATCATATCTCTCATTAACCGAACCATATCTTACTTCAGCTCCCTAAAGGTTTTCTTGCAAACCTAAATAAATATAGGGATATTTATATTACGAAACAGTATCAAGGATAGAAAAAATCTGGGCACTATTAAAATTCCTGTTTAAATATGCAATTTTTTGATATCTAGGGATTTAACTTAATGGAGAGCTTTTTCAATTCGTTAACCTGACTGACGTTTCAGAAAGATATTTTTGCCGATGTTACATCACTTTGGAAATGAATTCGCTAAAAAAAAAAGAAACAAAAAATATACTCCATTGCCTCAGAAATTTTATTTTTTATCACTGAAGAAGTATCAGAGAAAGTTTGATTATTGAATACGAACAAAAGAAAAACTTTAAGTCACCGAATTCCAAGAATTAGGGATTCGTGAAAACTTTGTATATTGTGATAAAAAATTAATAAGAAATGTTTTACTTGATTAGTCTATAAATATTTATGGGAGCGGGGTAGCTTAATGCCGTGCCGGCTGTGGTAGATAATTTATTTATTCTGTTAACAACCGGAGGTGGACACCGAGGGATCTGGAGACTCTGCTGGGGCTCACCTAGCCTCTATTAAGTCGGTAGACTCAAATTGGAGGAAGAACCCTGGCAGTTGAGCATGATCTAGAACAAATCATGTCCCTGCACAACCGATGTCCAAGAAACACTACAATCTCTGCCGTGTATTGAACCCAAACCCTTATGGGTTGTAGTTTTACAGATTTTTTCTATCCTTGATACTGTTTCGTAATATAAATATCCCTATATTTATTTAGGTTTGCAAGAAAACCTTTAGGGAGCTGAAGTAAGATATGGTTCGGTTAATGAGAGATATGATGGAAGTGGTGAGCGCTTTGATGTAGCAAGTTTGTTAGAGCCAACTTGGCAAGTTACCGGCCGACTTACCCCACTCCTTACTAACTCCTCCCACTCTTCCTAAATCAACCCCCCCCCAAGTGGTCTTCTCTTTAACTCAACTTACATGGCTCCTGAACGTCGCTCCTTTTATCTCATGATGTCAACAACTCGATCGCCAAACTCCTCCAACTTTCTACTCATGTCAAAGGTCGACCTCAATAGTTTAGACTTAGTATCAAAACACGGGTGTATAGGGCTTTGTATCAACTAAAAGGACACCAGGATTTAAGTTAAGAGTTACTTAAAACAAAATTTAATATAAAAAAGTTTTTAGCGATGTTTCAATGTTTTATTTTGCATTTGTAAAACTGAACGGACCATAATAGAGACAAATCACTTCTTATTTCCAGAATTAATCCTCCCTTGGATTGTTTTGTTGTTTTTTGTTAAATTTGAAAATGTGAAACCCCCTCTGATACTCTACAGTAAATATTATAGTTAGCAATCGATAAAATCATGGAAATTTAATCTTCGAAATAGAAATTAAATGATAATTCACTTATTATTTATGCTTTTCGCATGCAACATATTTAATAGTTATTGACGTTTTTATTACTTCATATTACACAATTAAATGGTCTAATAAAGTATAGTGCGGAAATTAGAGTATATTTTAAGTAACATTTTATTTTATTTACTTGGACGCTACAGGTCCGTGCAGGTCCGTACGAAGTACTCCGTTCTCAGTGTTGGCTGAGCTAGGGAAGTAAGTTTTTCAGTCATTCGTTACATATTGAGTTTAAATTATTACTATCTATTAGGTGGTACACTCCTCTAGAAAAGTATAAATTAAATTATCATGATTAAGGTGTGATAGCGGGTGCAACGTGAAGACAAAACTAAACAAATATTTTCCAAAAAGAAAATTATATTATATACCTTGAATAATGACAAATAAACTGACTTTTCACAATATTTCATGTTAACTAAAAAGCCTAATGTACACTTCTTTTTATTAAAAAATAAAAAAGGCTTGTAACATTGGACATGTCGATGCTTGCAATATGTGTATTTTACGACGTCCCTCACATGTGTAACTCGGTGATATCTTCAAGACAACTCATAAAATAATGGAATGGTAAAAATAGGAAAATTAAGAAATTACAATGAGAGTGGATTTCGTACATAAAAAATTAAATAAATGATTTGTTTTTAGGATTATTATACTAAAACCTATATAAAAATAACGGAAAACACTTTGATAAATTGGTGTAGAATTTATAATATTTAGCTTAAATTATATAATTAAAAATATTTAGTTAATAAATTAGATTTCATCTAATAACAAAGAATCAGGCATTTATTTCAACATTTCTCTTATGTTCTTCATCTTCAGCGACAAAATGGTATTTTCTGCTTTAATAAAAACCCAGAATACTCTTGTCTATATGAAACTATCTCAAGTGTTTAATTACTGAAAAACAGAAGTTCTTTGTTAGATGGAATTTACGTTCTGTCTTATTGCTCATTAGACGTAACTTTATATCAGTTTCAAACCCTGAGGGTCGCTTCAGAAATGCTTGATTAGACGGACTTTGCCAGTGTACTTCTTTCATCAGCTTTGGGCATTAGCGGGCTTAGTCGTGAGAGCTTAATACAGCCTTTGAAACATTTTTAATTCTCTTGCATCTCCTAGATTTATCGTTGTAAGCTCTTTTTTTTGCAAAGGTTTGAGATTCTAGGATTATTTAATTTTATAATATTTTGTATAATCTGATTTTCTGAGTCTTTTATAACTATGTTAACCTTTGAGTCTGCTAACAGCATGGACCTTGTGGGATATTATGGACATACTGTGGCTAACCCAGCCTGTGTAGTGTGGTACCCTTAATTGAGGGAAAACCCGGTAATTTTTAAATTGAAACATACAATATTCATGTTCTTTACATGATTTTTATCATGACTTTCTTTATTGTTTCAGGTAATATTCGTTTTCATCTCCACATAATCTGTGGGTAGCTTTATTAAAATTATGCTTTTTTATTATAATTCATTTTTAATTTTAATAAATGTTTCAACGGTTATTGCTTGTCTTTTGTTTAAATAAATGAAGTAACTCGTTTATTTAAAGAAATTAAACAAGTTGAATTATTTAAAACGTTTTCGATTGAAGAATTATTATCAACTAGTTTTTTTTTATCTTGTTTATTACTAATGCTCGCATTAACATGGCCGCTGATTATATCCGAATCCGTAATTCGCAGGTTGATAAACATTTTCTACCGAAATTTATTTTTATTTATTGTTATTTTGATGGAGATCATTTTTAAATATGTTTATTTTGAAGAGAAAAGATTTGTCCTGGCCGGTATTCTAAAGAGGGTCGTCTGCATCTCTAGTGCAGTGCTCTAACCACTCAACTACCAGGGGTCGTATCCAAGCCAGAAGATTCATTGAACATTACTTTAATTAGGATCTTGTTGATGGAATGTATTCGGTAAAACTATCTACCCCAAAAAAGTACAACAATACGGACATCATATCTTGTTTTGCAATATAAATAATTTAAAAAACTTCTTCAAATTTACAGTAAAAAGTCACACTTATATTTTTAAAAATTTTATTTCTTAACAACGTGCATAAACCGAAGCTGAAATCGGCTTTATAGAGCAGAACTACAAGTATTCAGTTAATAAAAACTGATCTACTGATCTACTTTATTTTTCGTTTCGTATTATTAACTCTTTAACTGCTACAGGCGATATATGCCGGCGCAAGGGAACGTGTCTCCTTTGCTAATAGTACAGGCAACGAAGGAAAAATAGCGGAAATAATTCAAGTAGAAGCCAATTTTGGCTCACTTGTAGAGGAATGCGTTCTTAACAATATACTAAAAGTACTGAGGGGTGGGGTGAAGCTAAGGGTGGGGAGTCTCAAAAGGTCCCTTTTTTTAGTTTTTTGTTAATAACTCGAAAAATACTGCCTCTAGCCAAAAAATGGGCATATATTAAATTAATTTACATAAAATTCTTTATAGCAAAGGCTTTATACAGTGTTTGCTAGGATCAATGTTTAAGGAGATATGGAGAGGGAAGATGGAAAATTAAAAAAAAAATGTTTTATTCTTAAAAATGAAATGTTTCTAGTTAAAAATAATATGTTTATTGTTGAAAATGAAGTAACTAGTGTTTAATGATACATCTTGAACATTAAATTTCGTCTAAATCTAAACTTTCATCTTCATCGATGTTGTCTTCGATGGGGGCTCCGTTCGTACATGAGCTATATTTAAATGGATTTGTAGTTGACCTGTAGATAAACTCTTTGAAGCTGTTCTGGTAGGAGAAAGAGTGGCCATGTCTGATTTGTGCTTCGTTCACGCTTTCAAAATTGCCGAGTACCGATGTTCGTTTAGGTTGTCTTGTTGAGCAGGCGCTTTGTATACAGCCAAAACAAGCTTCTCGTCAGCCTGTTCAATATCCTCAGGTGATGCTGAGGGATCCTTGAATATTGCTGAAATGTTTTGAGTAAGGCCAGAATTTTCTGTGAAGAGTTTAGCGATTCCCACTTTACTCTTTCCATGTATCGCCGAGGTGGTGTCGCATCATGAGAAGCTATGGAGAAGAAGAATCGTTTTGGCGATTGGAAGTTGTTGATGTTGCAGCACTGAAAACAATTTGGTCTCCACATTCCCACGGCCTGGCTTCATGAATTACATATTGATTGATTGTGGTGCCAATGCAATGAATGGAGAACTATCAAGTCCACATCCTCCCCAACTAGTACTACAGTTGGATGTACAGCAGCTTTATCCAACCCGCACCTCACAATAGTGCCATCAGCATCCCCTGTAGCAACAGTTGTTTCAATCCTGGCTGCTGTCCACATCCTCCCCAACTATTACGACAGTTAATTACTATTAAGTCAGATGGTCAGTTACTACTTTCTCAGCATTGATTTAAATGGTGCTGCTCATACTGGCTATTGGCAAAACTATATTCTTTTTTAATGTATTTTATTGTTATATGATATAATTTTTTAAATATTTTATTTGAAAAGAAAAGATATGACCAGGACCGGGACTCGAACCCGGGTCTCCCACCTCTCCGTGGTGGCGCCTTAACCATCTCGGCCATCCTGGCTCGCTTCTCGGTCAGTCATATCTCTTCTTTCACTGATCGTATATCTCCGTGTTCTCGCGATTTGCGATGTATTCCCGGGGAGAATATTAATTGAACATTATTTTATTTTTGGATCTAGTTGACTTTAAGTCATTAATATGAACACGGGAACAAAAAAATATTCTATTTCATTTAAACTCACATATCATAGCAATAATTTTTCAACAATGGTGTTAATTTAACTATTGCATTCCAAATATATAATGATCATATTAAATGAAGTTATCTATAGGGAATAATAATAGTAAAGAGTAAAAATATTAAATATTATAATTAATCAATGGGGTTATGTAGTATTTCTTACATAGATATATATCTTACTTAGATATTGCAAGAGTAAGTATATTTGTTATAAGTGTTATAGTTTTTTTTTAACTACATTAAATAAACTAATATAATTCATATTACTTAATTTAAGTAAGTATTACTTATTCCAGGAATAAGTTAACATACATTTGTTTCCTTACTTATCCAAATGTTACATGGGGTTTCGTTCAAATAATACATGCACGTCAAATAAATTAACTTAGTAAATCTAAATAATATACACTCGTCAAATAAATTTACTTAATTAATCTTATTAAGAAGTTCAAGTTTATTCAATTAAGGGTTTAAGATACTATTTGATATATATATATACCCATTTTTTTGGAAATTTTTATAAACAATTAAATATTTTTATTTTGAAGAGAAAAGATTGGCCCCTGCTGGGATTCGAACCCGGTTCTTCCGTCTCTTAGTTTTTTTTACACATAACATACAATATAATGTGTACGATATAATAATAGGATGTATAAAAACAAAATACCGTTTTTAACTAAATATTTGTATTATTATTTCTTTGTTATATCTTGGTGGCGACTAACAGTATCTTTCGACACACCACACTCCCTGGCAAGTTCGCGAATACTTGTGGATGGCTTTTACTCAACAGCTTCCTTCAGAACCTCATCAATATCATCTAATGGTCACCCGGAGCCCTTCTTCCTTTCCAACGTCGTATCTCCACTAGTAAATTTTTCAAACCAACGCCGCGCAGTGCGCTGGTCAAGGACACCTTCCCCTTCATATTTAATAATTTCACGAGCTGCTTCAGCGGCTGTGAAATGTTTTTTGAAGTAATGTCTTAAAATTACGAGAATTTCGTAGGACACTCATGTTTCTTCATTGAAATAAATTACTGAGCTGAGGCTTTTTTTGAAGAATTAAGTGTTAGTAAACAAGCTTAGAGAATGTTCTGAAATCATTATTAAGTGTTGGTAAATAATAAATAGCATTAAAATATTTACAGACTTTTGAACTCTGGAATTTGATAAAACGGACATTTTTTTTAATACACCCTATCAACATAAAAACATACGATAGATAACCATTCCAGATCTCTAGTTGACTTATTGACAGGGTGACTATTTTCACATTTTAATTTACTTTATTTTTTGACTTATCACTTAAATGTGTTAATATTTTTGTACCACTTTCAATTTTTATTTTTTGGATAACACATTAAATTGCGTTAGTACAGAAAAAATCTAGTACACTCCATTGTTATATTAAAAATAAAAGAAATTTACTTACGTGAATTAGCTTCGTGATGGAGTTGTAACTTCTTTCTGCAATTCTTAAACTCTTCAACCATTGGCGCTAAGGATTCTTTGATATTTCCCAAAATTCTCTTATACCAATTATCTTGTTTTAAATTGACTATTCCATCAGAAAATCAGTTAACAAATGCGAAAAAATTTTGTTCTTTCTTTTATCTAAATATACTCAAGTATCATAACAACAGAATAATCTTTATTTTTTCGTTATTTTTGAAATGCTATGTACGTATATTGTTAAAATCATAATATTGTAATCTATAGCCAAGCTGGGCTCTATTTGTATGGGGAAGCCCCCAAATACAAATAAAAATTTCTATCTGTCTATCTATTTGATTATGTTAAATATTATTTCTTTTAAAAGATATGAATTATTTTTTCTTCATGCTGAAATTTTTAGATCCGTATGAGGTGAAAATATGTACGTAGATAAAGGGTGAAAATATTAACTGATGTGAATCACGAATGTCTCACGGAAAAACACAAAAAATGTAGAGATTTTTCAAATTGAATCAATTTTTTTATTGGATATAAAGCGATTACTGAAAAGCTAGTGAAAGTAGTAGTTGCTGCTGCAGCATCGTAATCGTAAAATATCTTTAAAAAGCTTTATTTCTTTTAAAAAAATTTCAGAAAAAATTACTGTTGTGAAAATCCCATATTATAGTTTTTGAAAAATCTAGAACCAGTATTAATCCAATTTTAAAATAAAACTGGATTAGATTAATAAAAAATTAGAGACTAATACCAAAATAAGATTGTATCTATAGTTCATTACGTAAATGAGAAAATATTTACATATACAGACTGATTTAAAATAATAAAAAGTAATACTTTTCAATACGCTTCCAAGAACTGTGAGCGTTCAAATTTAAATCAAGTCAAGGACGGTTATTTTCTAATCAAACCATATTTAAAAGAAGAGATCTTATCTACTGCACTAAAGTGTGTCGGAAGTGAAAAATGACTTCGCTTGTTATTGATTGTTACCTATTTAACTGAAATTGTAATTAAAAACAAAACTTAATATAGCAATAAAAATTCTGTTTTCTGATTTTCAGCGAGATGCAGTTTCCAAAAATAATTTTTTGGTTCCCTGGATATTCTTTAAAATTTCCCTGTCACCTAATGTACTACATGTAATTTCATAAAATCAAGTGTATTACTCTAATAAATATAATAAATAAACTTTATTTGTTATCCGTAGTACTCATAAGAATATCATATCTTAACCATCTTCGATATTTTTCCCAAAAATGTTGGTTGGAGAACGATTCTCGAGATGCCCAACAAAAAAGCCTACTTGTAGCACTTAAGAAGCCTTTGAAGGGAGTATGGTCCTGACATGTAATTAAAGTTGGAAAGTATATCTTAACTTGGGTAGGCAAATCCATGAGAAGGAAATGCATAAAGAAAATACTCTTTGGGATGAATGATAAGGGAATAGTGGTAAAGCATTTGGTCTATATCGGAAGAGAAGGAAATAATTTGCGATACCCCGACATTTCTAGACCAGATTACGTTGACTCTCCCAGGCAGGTGGAAGAATTTAATAAAGATTAATACTATATCTTCGAGTTATTATTATTGTAAGATTTGGATGGGTTATAAATTTGAAAGATTTTATGAGTTTTGTTAGTATTAGTTAATATATATTTTATTGTAATTAGGGCGAAGAAACTGAATTCATTTATCTAACAGATCACTTCCAGTTATGAAACTCATAACGGACGTATTTTAAAACAACATGCATGAAGACTATATCTGTATCACACGTGAATATGTGGTTTAGGCAAATTCTGTCCAAAGTGAATTATTTGTACTGAGGGGAGCGAAATACAGTCATTCTCGTTCTGAATAGTTGGCTAAGTAAAGCTCCTGGCTTTTTTTTTTTCCTAGCCCCTTTAATTTTCGTATTTTTCGATAATACAATTTAATATTAAATAGAATAGATGGAATATCTTTTACGGCACCAGGTGCATTTTAGGAGAGGAATGTTAATAGGATTCGGCAACTAAAGTGACAAGTCAATGTTTTCAAAAACGATTCTTGTAAATGAATGCAAGCATTGAATTTCTTTATGAAGTCTTAACTAATGGGTAAACAGTAATAAATCTTGCGAATACTGTATGTTAGGCAAATAAATAAAATCTACTTGGTGACATGGCCGGTTCGTATTTTTTGGATCGTTTTATTCTCCTGTGATAAAAAATTTACAATGGTCTTGAGCAAACTAAATTACCGAGGCTACCCATATTAATACACCAGATTTAATTTTAGTATATCAGAAGGGATGGATCAGTGGTAGAGCGCTGGAGATCCCGGGTATTAATCCGGCTTTAGCAACCATTATTGTGTATACTTGTGGGTATCTAATCCAAAGTTGTGAAATATCTTCCGTGTTGTAAGAAATGTAACTTTCTTTACCTCCCCTCTTCTTTTATAAGTATAGAGATTAGAGAGCAGATAATGTATAATTTTAATGAATATATACAATATAATGTTAATACATAGCAAATAAGTTACCCTAGTTAGTTTGTATAAGAATGTTTCACATATATATCCAAGTTATTTATATTAAATATCACTGTTAATATACATCTTTCTTACAAGCAGTCTTTCGTTTGTTAAACCATTGATACTAACCGTTCCGACAAAAAACGACAAAACATGAATAATGCACCCAAGAAGCATCCTACCACCTCCAAGGCTCAAATGCAACTCACATTGGATAACTCGCATTAGTTTGTTTTGTTTTTGTTCTTTTGGTTTTTTTTCTCTATCTGCACTGAGGATGCCTGAATAGGCGAAATATTGGACAGATAATTTCAATTTCTGTTTTAATTTGTAGTCTTAAGGGCTTTTCGTTGGAATTTTTTCCATGGTCTTAACATTTTTTTTTTTTTGTTAAATTAAATAATTATTCAAATGATTGAAAACAAATTGTTTTGACATCACTTGCTTCACTTTATAAAACTATAAAATGTTATAAATTGACTGGTGTTTACTTATCTAACCTTAAACCCTGGTTTTAGCAGAATTATCATTAGCCAATCCACAACGGTTGTGCAATAAATTTCATTCGGTAAATTTTACTTAACCGGCTAAAGGGGAGCAGAAACGACCCAGTTGCCGATTCTAGACGAGTGTTTCTGTAAGCCGAGGCATGTTTATTGCCTTTTCATAAGAAATCCCTCCGGATTTAGTCCCACCGACCTTCTACAGGGTTCTTGTACAACAGCTATCTCAATGATAGCATTATATCATTTATGATTTTTTAAATAAATAGTCATGAAATTTTAATATCAACTAAATCTTATTATCCTGGTAAAAAATAAATAAAGTACAGTAACAGCTTAAAGACTTATAAGAACTTAATAATTTATACTTTTTAGGGAATAAACATGTTATAATGAGTACAACAGAAAGCAATAGAGCCTAGGAAAACATTAAAATTAAATTTACTATAAGGCTATTTTAGTAGTAATACTGTGACAAGGTCGTTTTCGAAGGAGAGGGCAATCTTGGTATCAACTTTGCCAAAACTAAATTAAGCAATCAGAAATTTGAGTTTAATAGATATCTATAAGTATTCTTCAACCATGGTAATGTAAGAAATATGTAAGTAAGAATGGTCTGAGAGAGTCAGCTGATGCGGCCGATATTGTTTATAAAAACTTAAGTTTTGTTTTCGTAACACCAATTTTTCCTGTATTCCTCCTATCTGAAATATCAGGAATAATTATGAGGATATTAGAATTTTAAAAAATACTTGTACTACTCTAACCCATGGAGAGTTCAGTACATGGTAGGGATCGTTCTTTTTCCAGACCAACAAGACGTGATTTAGATGATATCCAGCGCTAGCTAGGTTCACCTCAATAAGGATTCCTTCTTTAGAGATGCTCGATGAACCCCGACGAACCCCAGGGGTATTTAGATTCCAATTCAAGAGCGACAGAATGTATTATTTTTCTGGCTCAGCCGGTCTCAAACTCAAGGAATAGTGCTTAGTACCACAGCAAAGATACATTAAGTACAAGGAAAATAAAATTGTAACAATGACCAAGCATGCATTAAAGTCGACTTCAGCTTTAAAAAAGAACGGACCTTTGGTAGGGATCACGTCCTTTGAAACAATAAAAGCGAATTAATCTGCGAGCCTAGCTGAAGGAAGCAACGCCATGAGGCCAACGGCCAATGAAAACAATTAATTACGCTTTCACACGAGGCCTGCTACAAATAAGAGCCACCATGATTTATACAACATGGGGGGGGGGGTGGGTGGTGTGTGTGATCAAAGGGCTTACCCATCACCTTTTCAATATTAATATCGGATCATCATTTTTTGTTGGAACGGTTAGTATCAATGGTTTAACAAACGATGGACTACTTGTAAGAAAGATGTATATTTACAGTGATATTTAATATAAATAACTTGGATACATATGTGAAACATTCTTATACAAACTAACTAGGGTAACTTATTTGCTATGTATTAACATTATATTGTATATATTCATTAAAATTATACATTATCTGCTCTCTACTCTCTATACTTCTAAAAGAAGAGGGGAGGTCAAGAAAGTTACATTTCTTACAACACGGAAGATATTTCACAACTTTAGGTTAGGAACCCAGAAGTATACACAATAACCTAATGTCATTTACCGAATCCTATGATATGTTAATTAAACAATCGTTAAAGCACGGTTAATAGAAATTAAATCTTTAGCATCGCTTGGTGCTAAATTGGTTCATAACATTCAATTTTATTTATTCCTAAGATAAAAAAACCTGTACCATTACAACGAACGAAGGATCATTGGTTCATAGTACGTCTTGTACGATAGCGGTTGTGCATGGAGGTCATTTGTGAGAAAACACGATCAACCGCCAAATTTTCTCCCTACCAAGGGTAACCACTTTATGAAGGCATGCAGACCATCAGGAGAGTCTCCCTATCCTACAGGACCCCTCCACGGCTGTTAAAAAAAAAAACATGGTTGCTAAAGCCGGATTATTACACGGGATCTCCAGCGCTCTACCACTGATCCATCCCTTCTGATATACTAAAATTAAATCTGGTGTATTAATATGGGTAACCTCGGTAATTTAGTTTGCTCAAGACCATTGTAAATTTTTTATCACAGGAGAATAAAACGATCCAAAAAATACGAACCGGCCATGTCACCATGTATATTTTATTTATTTGCCTAAAATGCAGTATTCGCAAGATTTATTACGGTTTACCCATTCGTTAAGACTTCATAAAGAAATTCAATTCTTACATTTATTTATAAGAATCGTTTTTGAAAACATTGACTTGTCACTTTAGTTATCTTATTAACATTCATCTCTTAAAATGCACCTGATGCCGTAAAAGAGATTCCATCTATTCTATTTAATATTAAATTGTATTATCGTAAAATACGAAAATAGAAGGGGCTAGGGTAAAAACAACCAGGAGCTTTACTTAGCCAGCTATTAAGTACGAGAATGACTCAATTTCGCTCCCCTCAGCACAAATAATTCACTTTGGACAAAATTTGCCTAAACCACATATTCACGTGTGATACAGATACAGTCCTCATGCATGTCGGGGTATCGCAAATTATTTTCTTCTCTTCCGATATAGTCCAAATGCTTTACCACCATTCCCTTATCATTCATCCCAAAGAGTATTTTCTTTATGTATTTCCTTCTCATGGATTTGCCTACCCAAGGTAAGATATACTTTCCAACTTTGATTACATGTCAACAACATGTTACAAGAAATAAAGCTTTTTAAAGATATTTTACGATTGCGATGCTGCAGCAGCAACTACTACTTTCACTAGTTTTTCAGTAATCGCTTTTTATCCAATGTATTTTATGTATTTCCTTCTCATGGATTTGCCTACCCAAGTTAAGATATACTTTCCAACTTTGATTACATGTCAGGACCATACTCCCTTCAAAGGCTTCTTAAGTGCTGCATGTAGGTTTTTTATTTGGGCTTCTCGAGAATCGTTCTCCAACCAACATTTTTCGGAAAAAATATCGAAGGTGGCTAAGGTATGACATTATTATGATGACGGATAACAGATAATTAATGTTATTTAATGAAATTAAATGTTGTACATTAGGTGACCGGGAAATTTTAAAGAATATCGAGGGCAACAAAGAACTATTTTTGGAAACTGAATCTTGCGGAAAATCATAAAACAGAATTTGTATTGCTATATTAAGTTTTGTTTTTAATTACGATTTCAGTTAAATAGGTAACAATCAATAACAAGCGAAGTCATTAACTTCCGACACACTTTAGTGCAGTAGATAATACCTCTTCTTTTAAATATAGTTTGATTTGAAAATAACCATCTGTTCACGTCATTAGGCGTTCTTCTTTTTTTTTTTTTTTAATGTTTTGTGCTTCTGCCCCTAGCTGCCAGCTTTGAGTTGCGAGTTTTTTCTTATGCAAGATCCATCCTTACGTTCAAATTCGTACTTATGTTTTTACACCAGTTTAACGCCCGGTTCTCTTGTAAAGAAGTGTAGATTCGATAGGAAGGATTCCAGACTACAGAAACCACAGCTAGAAGGTAGCTACAAACCTTTTTTGACCATTCAGGTGCACTTGTCTGGCAAGACAGGTTTATTGGCGAAACTGCCGGAATTGCGTCTTTAGTGAGTAAGTTTTATTGTAATAGTTTAGATTTCTTCCTGTTATTTCACTCTAGTTGCGAACCCTTTTCAAATACACCATACAGTCCACACCCAGAGCGAGATTTGATTTAGACGAAACCTACGCTTTCTTTTAAGAAATTTAAAATTGAACTTACGAGCTTTGTCTCAACATTTTTGGTCCTAGCGTGTTGGATAAATTTCTTAAAAATAGTTCAATCGTTTATTTCGTTTAATATTTTCTTAAGTAATCGTAAATTTTTGGTCTTACAAACCAAAGTTGACGATTTCTTAACCTTGTAAAATGTTCGCAATGTAGAGAGATTGAATTTCATTCTTTTTTTGCAAGTGAAACCCATATATTTATCTTCTAACAGAAATTTAATTAATTTTAAAAATAAAATTTCCAAAAGTTTTGAAGGTTTTCTAGCCTTTTTGTCGAGTTTTTCATTCCCAATAATTTACGTATGAACAACCCACGCTATTTGTTAAGTTGTTTCAATACATTCGTTGTTGCTAGGCACACGGCGCAAAGTATTACTGATAACCTTAATCCTGTAAATTCTATCGTACTCTTATCTCTGCTTTATTTAGTGCTTATTTAAAATTTACTATTTCATTCATAAATCATACGTTCTATTTCTAATAGGTTTTCAAATAGTTTCACTTTTATTTCTGTTCAACATTTATTTGGTTTACCGCATTTCTCACTATTTATTTAAACATTGTAGTATTAAATAATTTCCATCATGCCTACAGACGATAAAAATCTCGTAATTCAAACTCAGCATCTTTCAAAAAGGGAAATTGCTTTTGCCGATATTACATCCCGTTGGGATCAGATAAAATCTTCCGATATTTCAGATATTTCAACTGTACAGGTTGAAACTTCAAACTCCCTTCAAGCCAAATTTGAAGCCTCACACACTCTTACCTAAACAAAATTTCGGCAATACTAAATACCCTGCAATTGCTTTTAATAACATTTTACTCAAAATTAATGCGCCTAATGGCGTGAACACCATCCTTGGCTTGATTTGAATTTGAACGCTCACAGTTCTTGGAAGCGTATCGAAAAGTATTACTTTTTATTATTTTAAATCAGTCTGTATATGTAAATATTTTTCTCATTTACGTAATGAACTATAGATACAATCTTATTTTTGTATTAGTCTCTAATTTTTTATTAATCTAATCCAGTCTTATTTTAAGATTGGATTAATACTGGTTCTGGATTTTTCAAAAACTATAATATGAGATTTTCACAACAGTAATTTTTTCTGAAATTTTTAAAAAAGAAATAAATCTTTTTAAAGATATTTTACGATTACGATGCTGCAGCAGCAACTACTACTTTCACTAGTTTTTCAGTAATCGCTTTTTATCCAATAAAAAAATTGATTCAATTTGAAAAAACTCTACATTTTTTGTGTTTTTCCGTGAGACATTCGTGATTCACATCAGTTAATATTTTCACCCTTTACCCATGTACATATTTTCACCTCATACGGATCTAAAAATTTCAGCATGAAGAAAAAATAATTCATATCTTTTAATAGAAATAATATTTATTATCATCAAATAGATAGATAGATAGAAATTTTTATTTGTTTTTGGGGGTTTTCCCATACAAATAGAGCCCAGCTTGGCTATAAATTACAATTTTACGATTTCAACAATGTACGTACAAACGATTTCAAAAATAACGAAAAAATAAACATTATTCTGTTGTTATGATACTTGGGTATATTTAGATAAAAGAAAGAACAAAATTTTTTCGCATTTGTTAACTGATTTTCTGATGGAATAGTCAATTTAAAACAAGATAATTGGTATTAGAGAATTTCGGGAAATATCAAAGAATCCTTAGCGCCAATGGTTGAAGAGTCTTATAGAGTTTAAGAATTGCAGAAAGAAGTTACAACTCCATCACGAAGCTAATTCACGTAAGTAAATTTCTTTTTTTTTTAATGTAGCAATGGAGTGTACTAGATTTTTTCTGTACTAACGCAATTTAATGTGTTATCCAAAAAATAAAAATTGAAACTGGTACAAAAATAATAAAACATTTCAGTGTTAAGCCAAAAAACGAAGTAAATTAAAATGTGAAAATAGTCACCCTGTCAACAAGTCGAGAATGGTTATCCATCGTATGTTTTAATGGTAACAGGGTGTATAAATAAAAATGACCGTTTTATCATATTCCTGAGTTCAAAAGTCTGTAAATATTTTAATGCTATTCATCATTTACCAACATTCTCTAAGCTTGGTTACTAATACTTTTCGATTCTTCAAAAAAAGCCTCAGCTTAGTTATTTATTTGTTACAATGAAGAAACATGACACTGTCCTACGAAATTCTCGTAATTTTAAGGCATTACCGGAAAAAAAATTTCACAGCCACTGAAGCAGCTCGTGAAATTATTAAATATGAAGGGGAAGGTGTTCTTGACCAGCGCACGGCACGGCGTTGGTTTGAAAAATTTACCAGTGGAGATACGACGTTGGAAAGGAAGAAGGGCTCCGGTTGACCATTAATTGATATTGATGAGGTTCTGAAGGAAGCTTTCGAGTTAAAGCCATCCACAAGTATTCGCGAACTTGCCAGGGAGTGTGGTGTGTCGAAAGATACTGTTAGTCACCATCTAGATACATCAAAGAAATTATAATAGAAATATTTAGTTTAAAAAACGGTCATTTTTTTTATAAACCCTATTATTATATCGTAAACATTTCACAGTAAACAGGTTTGGTTTGGTTATGGTCATGGTTTGGTTAGATTACGTTAGGTTTTTTTGGTGGTTAGATGGTTAGGGATGGTAGTTAGGGGCTGTTAGATGGTTAGGAGTGGTTAAGGTGGTTACATACGGTATCTAGCGTTACGAACGTTTTTTATTATCAAAAAGTTTTTTAGAAACTTTTTATTTGACCTTCCTGGACACCTAGCTTTTTTATTAGACCTTTGCAGACGCTGGGAGTTATTTGGGGTGGTTAGGTGTTTTTTTTTTTTAATGATTTTTCATGGTTTGGTTAGGTTAGGTTATGTTTTTTTGGTGATTAGATGGTTAGGGGTGGTTAAACTATACATAACCCAGGGATGATCCGTCCCAGGATACGGAAGATGATAAAATGGTAAGACGCACCACGGTGTGCCCACCAGGTACCGAGCTGTGTCCACCATGGGATATATGGGACCTTCGTCTATACCGTGGATAGGCAGAGGACCGGAAGAGCTCCAGGACTCGACGGAATAGACGCCGCGATCTTGAAGAAGTGCGCCCCCCTCATTGAGTATGACCTTCTTGGCATCTTCAATGAGTGTCTGGACCAGGGGCTGTTTCCGAGAGAGTGGAAGATCGCGGATCTGAGACTCCTCTACAAGGGAGGAGGCAAGGATAAGGAGACGCCTAAGGCGTACAGGCCGATATGCCTCCTCCCGGTGATGAGTAAAGTCCTGGAGAGTCTGATCGTCACCAGTCCTTGATGCGGCGAGCCATCCACGGCAGTTCGGCTCGACCCGTGGTAAGGGAACGACGGATGCACTGTTGAGGGTGCGCAGGGACGTTGAAGAGAGGGCGGAGAAGTATGTCATGCTAGTACTGTTTGACATATCCTCCGCCTTCGATAGCGTGTGGTGGCCCTGCGTTCTCCAGCGGCTGCAGGAGTTCGACGCTCCCAGCAACCTGTACTCCCTCGTAAGTAGCTACCTCAGTGAAAGGAGTGTCAGGACTAGAGGTAGCTACTACGAGGTCGAGAGAAAGATAGAGAGAGGATGTCCACAAGGGTCGGTTCTCGGGCCGGCCCTGTGGAAACTCGTCTTCGACCAGCTGCTGGGGGAACTGGAAGAGGAAGGTTTCCTTGCCACGGCCTACGTCAACGACCTGGCAGTCATCCTGGCTGCGAACAGCAGAGCCAGAGTGAAGACGCAAGCAGAGAGGTGCGCTAGTCTCGTAGCTGAATGGTGCGTGAGGAGGAAGTTGAGTATGGCCGCTGCCAAGACCCAGGCCATACTCCTAAGCGGCTCAACTGACAGAGCTCACCCTATCATATTGCAGATCCAGACAGAGAGGGTAAGACTAGGTGAGGAGGTGACGTACCTAGGCGTGAAGTTTAGGAGAAACTTCGACGCCACTCCTCACCTGGGATACCTGAAGGATAGGGTGACCCTGTCACTCAATGGACTTGGAAGAATAGGGGGTGCATTCTGGGGCCTCAGGTACCCAGCAACGATGACCATTTATTAAGGCTTGGTCTTGGGTATCCTGAGGTATGCATCCCCGGCGTGGAGCCGCAACCTCACGCAGCAGCAGAAGAGGAGACTGGCGACGATCCAGAGACTGGCTGTGCTGCGGGTCACGATGGCTTATAGAACGGTGTCGCATGAGGCGGTGCAGGTACTTGCCGGAGCTATGCCCCTGGACCTCCTCCTGAAGGAGGACCCCCTTAAGTACGAGGCGAAGAGGCAGGGGCTGGAGACGCTTCCGGAGGGATTCCGTCAGAGGATCGGCGAGACCCCGAACTTGTGGAAGAAGATATTGAGGGAGGACTCAATAGAGCAGTGGAACGGAGGGTGGGTGACGAGCCAGAAGGGCTCTACGTTGAGGAAGTTCTTCCCCACCGTCCAGTCGAGGTTGTCTGCCACATGGGTCCTCCCAGACTACTGGGTCTCGCAGATGCTGACGGGACACGGTGGGTTCCGGGGAAAGCTCAGTGAGCATAGTAGAGAGATCGACCCCCGGTGCCCCACCTGTGGAGTCCCGGAAAGGGCGGAGCATGTGATGCTCTCCTGCACCACGATGGAAGGACTCCGAGCCAGGATGTCGAGGAAAACCGGGATCTTCGTTCTCGCCGAGGAAGACTTCCCCCGCCTGATCGAGGAGGACAATTACCCTCATTTCAGGGAGTTTGTCCACGGGTGGAAGGAGGTGGTCGGTCCTGCACACTTCACCATCGGCAGGATACGGCCACCCGGCGAGCCACCATAGCAGGAGTCACCAACGCATTCGCCGGAGGATGAGCCCCCAGGAGGACAGGACTGAGGGAGTGGACTGGCCGGATGCGGACCGAACGGATTCGGCGGACCAGGAGGGCTGGATGGCAACCGGACAGATGCAAACCGGCCAGGAGGCCTTAAACGTGCTGCCCCATCAGTAAGGTGCACATCCGTGCACCGGGCAACACCACAGATTTTTATTTTTATTTTGTTTATTTTAATGTACCCAGGAGATAAACGGTACCCCCCCCAAATGATGTAAAATAAGAATATTTTTTTCAATAAAGAGTAGTTTTTTGGCAGTGGTGGGCGTGCGTAACCCCAACGTATCAACCCGCCACTGCCGAACCCCGTGGAATACCAGTGATGGCAGGTAGGGGAAAAAAAAAGAAAAGGTTAGGGGTGGTTAGATGGTTAGGGGTAGTTAGGGGTGATTAGAGCTGGTTACATAGGGTATCTAGCGTTTAGAACGTTTTTAAGAAACTTTTTTATTTGACGTTTGCGGACGCGTAACTTTTTTATTTAACTTTTGCTGACGCGTAGCTTTTTTTATTTGACCTTCGCGGACGCTGGGAGTTATGTCATTCGACTAAAAATCGAAAGAGCATTCGATTGATATATATGGTTGCCACCTCGCGAGGGTACGCTAAAACGAACTTTTACCAATTTCCAAAAAAATAGGTGTATATATATATATATATATATATATATATATATATCATGTGATATATATATATATATATATATATATATATATATATATATATATATATCACATAGTAGCTATAACTCTTAATTGAATAAACTTGAACTTTTTAATAAGGTTAATTAAGTAAATTTATTATTTTTTTTTTTAGTCCCTTAAGGTTGAAGGTTTCTAAGCTAGATTAGGATAGGTTGGAGAGGATCTCTTCTACTGTACTGCGTACATTTTAAGAGGAGAATGAGAGAATGGAAGGTTCTAATTTATTTATTTATTTATTAACTGTAGATTTTTCCGGTGATGGGGCTCACCGTGTCCTTTTCCTTGTTTATTTTATTTATTTCTCAGTTCAGGCTGAGACTTTATACGTGATCGTGCCACGTTTGTGGCCGTCCTGCTGTGGTGAGTGTCCTGAAAAGAGGGTTCGTACTGTTTTTCAGACTGTCAAAAAATTTGATGTGTCTGCGTTTTATGGAGTCTGTAACTGTCGGTAAGTCAAGAGTAGTGTGTAGGAGATCCATTTTTGTTTTGTTTAATGTTGTGTGTCTCACTATGCGTTTCAGTACGCCATTTTGAAACTGTTGGAGCTTTTTTGCTGTTGCCGGTGTGATGGTACTCCGTAGTGATGCTCCGTAGAGGAGCGCCGGTCTTAAGATGCTCTTGTAGATTGTCAGCTTGAGGGGAAGGGATAAGTTAGGAGAAGTAAGCAGGTGGTTAAGTCTGTAAGACTTGGTCCTAACCGACCTGAGCTTGTTCCTGCAGTGGTAGGCTAGTTTCAGGTGTCAGTCAAGTGTGACCACTAAGTTGACTATGCTGCTCGCTGATCTGTTCTCACATCCCGCTACCCTATAGACCTTATAGGGAGAGGGCGACGCTTTTTTCCCTGAAATGAGAAAATTATGCAGTCCATCTTTTTAGGATTCACTGTTGTGTTGAGTCCTTCTAGCTTCTGTGTGATGCTCGCACAGACCTCCTCCGCCTGCCGTAGAGCTCTCTCTGCGCTGATCGAGCTACTGTAGATCGCTATGTTATCAGCATAGGCTGCTTGCTACAGCAGCTTTTTTGTAGTTGGCTTCAACAGTTTCAGCTGTGTATATCGAGAAAAGTACTGGGGATAGCACAGGCCCCTGAGGTACTCCGCAGGTAAATGTGATGACTTCCGATAATGTTTCACCGATGCGGACTGCTGACGTTATCCGGAAATGTTCAAGGGCTTAGTTAGTTTAGGTGGAAATTGCTCGGGGTGGACCCTCGCGTGGGCAGGCGGCAGACAACGGAATCAATACACGCACAAATTATTCTTTTAAAATTATTTTTCATTTTTATCCGACTACTTTATCCTGTTTATTTTTCAAAGGTAATTTATGGTTCTGCTTTCAATTTAGGTTTACTAAAGCAAATTACTTTCTTGCAATCATATTTTTCATTCTTCCTTGATTATTCAAATAGGTTGGCCAATTAAATGTATTTGTCAATACTTTTCTTTGTTGGTACATTGTAGAGAGCGTACTCTTCCTAAGCAAGCGTTCGAGTAAGGAGTTTGGACGATTTGGACGAGACCACGCTCCATCTCTAGACTTCCTCCCTTTTAAGAGTATCCATTTCAAAGAGCCTAGCCAAGTAATTAACAGGGAACTTAGAGCGTTTGTCTAGTAAGTGTTAAAGTAGCATGGAAAAGTTCTTGTCATTGCAATCTATAAATAAACACTAAAAGAATTATAATAGATATACTTTATTCATACATGGGGTAGCCCCCAAAGGCAAATAAAATTTCTATTCTATTCTACTTTATTCATACAACTTGAAATACGATTAATGATTCAGTAATATTATTATATTAATCGTATTTCAAATTTGCATTTTACTAATGAATATTACTTATAAAACGGGATATAATTCCAAAAAAAGTGGGGAGAGAGAAGAACGCAGAAAATGCAAAAGCCACAGTTAACTGTATTTATTTATAAAACAGAAGATAATAATTAATGTGAGAAGTGTATTTAATTTCATATATTGAATATATTAATAGTACAGTGTTGTCTCCTCGATTTATCTAGCGTATTGGTTATTATATTGAAAAAAACCTAATAATCTGCTGATTTTTTAAATTATTCCTTGTATTCCATCGACGCCAGTATTCGAAGACAGTGCTCGATTATTTGCTTCATTCACGATTAAAACATTATAGAACGACCATCATAAGATAACCCATATCTATACTCTACCATTGTACACCCTCTTTTGATTGGTGTGTTAATTCATTAGAACTATACCTAATTCAACATTAATTAATATCTGTCTCTTAATTCATAAGATCAAACTCGTATTGAGAGGAGGTCAAATATAGAGTGATAACATATTTACTTGCATTAGTGGATCATTGCAATAACTATTTTTATTAATATTCTCTATGTAAATAAAGGGCTCGGTACTTATTTATACCCTTTTAATAAATGTGCTGTTGCGTACTAAATAAATAAAATTAGGAAAACAGATGGCTTTCAATCTTTTTATTTTGTTTAGACAAATGAGCTGTTGTTTTTGAAAGTGGTACAAGTCTAATTCTTCATATTCGCGACATATAACGGTTTTCCTTTGAATTACTTTAAAAATATGGTGTGTGTCACTTAAAACTTAGCAAAGAGTTTCAATGTTTCTAATTCTACAAACCTTTTGTTGTGTTGTGAAATTTAAAAGATTCAATATGAAATGTAATCATAAAAATCTTTTAATAGACTAAATGTTTTTTTTAGATCCAAAAAGACCTATGCAAATTTCATAAATAACAGTACAAATAACTTTTGGGCTCTATCGTTATTTCATTAGCTGAAAATTTTGTTTATATCCCTTTATATAATTACTTATAAATAATGGATTTACACTCGTTTCCATGCATTTAAAAAAATATAACTTTTTAAAAGCAGGAAAACTTTTCGTAAGTCGTGCAACACGCCAATTTATTGTCAATCTACTGATCATTAGTTTATTACAAATCCTTTGAAGGACAAAGTCAGTCAGTCCTCCAGCGGTTCATATTCCCCGAGTCTGCTCTTAATTCTCAATATTACCATTTCCGTTGATATGAGGACTAATGTATCAGAAATCTGCACTATTATCTTTCCGTTCGCTCTTCATAATCCATTTATTTTCCGAGGTTCTAATTATGTTAATATTGCAATCAGCCGCGTCTCTTAGGAATTTTCTTCGTTTAGATTCCTAAAACCATCAATATCTGAGTACAATATTGACGGATGTACGCCAATTATATTTTTTGATATTGACTGTCTTCTGGATTGCTACGAATTTTATTTGAATGAAGAAGAAAGTGTATTGTAATGTAAACCGTAGGGAAAAATCACCTGTTGAATCTACGCTCTACTACTTCCTTTCACATTTTCCCGGTGAGTAGCTTTTCGTAAATACACAAAGATCGTCTTTCCTCGAACGCCTACTCCCCGACGCGTCGCGACATAAAAAAAATAATAGGCAAATAAAAAACAATGGATTCTGATGAAATAGTACATTACCCTGTTAGCACCCCATCAGGTAAATGATGTCAGAATATGTTTAACCTCGAACACATCCTTATAGATATTGCTTGAAAATTTTATCGTTACCATTTCTAACGAAATAAATATTATAGTCGCACATCGAGATATTCACCAAAATGTCTCTCAGGGTTCATCATTATTCCAACATGTTGGTATAACATTCTTTTTATGGCCAACGAATAATATTAAACTGTCTTAAGATCCGCTGACTGGCCAGTTATTTTTCAGTAGTATTGCATTCATTAAAATTAAAATTTTTGTCTTAAGCTCTAGAAAATTAAGTATTGCAGTCTGTGGTAAAATTATGTCTGTGGTATTACATGCTAACTTGACCACAGATATTTTATTAGAAATGTGTAATATATCAAATCGGCTAAAACATTTTCCCTGAACCAAAATTTATTGGGAAATTGAAATGATTTGTAGGGCGAGGATACGGGCTATCCGTTCCCTCAATTCTTGAGCCCTTATGAATTAGTTGCGGGAGGAGAATTCCCGCTCGCTACAACCGAAAAGAAAAATAGCAGCTGCCCGTGTTCTCATAAATACTTCAATAAGGAAAGGATCCACGTCTGAAATAAAATACTAATAATAAGGTTGCATCATTCACATCTTAATCGTTTATAGTTTAAATAAATAGAACATCTCATCAAAAGTTTATGAAAAACATACCTCCACCTTTCTGTAATGTGACATATTTGTAAATCAGTCATACAGAATTTAATTATGATAACAGCATAATTTTCGGGTTCATAAATAAAAGTACTTACATTAGATGTCTAGCAATTTATTTCCACTCGAATTCGTTTTCCGAAACCCCCAGTGTCGTAATGTAATAATGTAAGACATTATTTACTTATTTTAGTTACCATTAAATATTAATTACATTTATAAACTGTGACGACACTCCAGGCGAAGATGAAGTTATTGATAGAATAATTGAAGTCGACAACGATTCAATGATTTAAATAAATATTTCTCTTACTTTTTAATATATGTTTATCATCTAAATGATTGTATTAACTATGTATGTATTCCGTACTCTAATAGGCAAATTTAAATTAAATTTTGTAATTGAATATTGTGTCTACTGTTGATTTCCCATTCTTCAATAATTAAGTTAAGTTTAAAAACGCAATTTTAATACCCTAAATCGTTAATTTTGTTAAGTTGTAACAGCATGTATATAATAATGTCTTTTGTATATATGTTAGAATTATCAAATTGTGGTTAATTCTTGTAAAGATGAATTTAAAAGGCACATAGTATACGTATGGAAGGAATATGCTAATAAATAAACGGTCCTTTCAAAGGGTTACTTTGAAAAGGAAAAAAATACCCTAAATCGAATAATTTTCCAAAATATTTTAGTTAAATGCCTACAAACCGAAAAAAGTTTCACTTGCATCGTGGTTTCATAATTATCTCCTCAATATTAAGAGGGAAAGTTTCGCCAGTTGCTGAACATGACCTATACAATCACATTCGACACGAACTCACTAAATTTATTTACAGTATCGATTTTGAAAAGTTGACGTCCATTTAAGAATAATCATACTATGTAAAACAAAGATAATCATTATGTAATTATTGTAATTTTAACTTAGTTAATTCTTAAATTTATAATTGTTAAATTTGTTAATTTAATATTGTTAATTTTGTTAATTTAATTGTTAATTTAAGTTGTAACAGCACGTATATATATAATAATGTCTTTTGCATATATTTTAGTATTATCAAACTGTAGTTAATAATTTGTAAAAATGAATTTATAATGCACATAGTATACTCACGTATGGAATGTGCTAATAAATAAACGGTCCTTTCAAAGGATTACTTTGAAAGAAAAAAAAAAAAGATGCTTCAAATTGAAAAAACATTACTCAATTTCTTTTACATATCTTTAAAACACTTCGGAAACACAATTTATGCGATTCAAAACATTTTTTAATTATAGAACATATAAAATTGCAAACATAAATTTATTTCAAAACAATTTACTATTCATCTACATTTTCCGCGTGTGAAAGGGATTTGAAGAAATCATGATGTTCCGGTGGCATATATCGCAATAGGTCAATCATGTCCTTGCCTTTTGCTGTTGTAATTTGTCTGATATTTTTATAGATATAGAGTGGTGTCAATGCAATATTTTCGAATGTTCTTGGTCTACCCCTACGTGGTAATAAATTCAGATCTTTAAAATTTTCATTATCTTTCATTGATGTCTTATAGAAAATTGTATACGGTTCATTTCTGACAAAACGCATCCAACATATTTTGTTTGTCTTATATATATTTTTTTCTTTATGAGAACATAAGTTTTAGTTCATATTTAATTGTAGTATTCCAATAATGTAGCCGTTTGGCAAGAAATATTTTTATTAATTTCTGTAGAATATTGTTATTTATACTTAAGGGACCTGGTCCCAGAATAAAATTATTTTTCTATTCTATTAAGCCGCTGCTATTTCTCTTTTCCTTGAAGACATCAAATAATGTATATGTTTAGTAGAAATAACTCTAGAACTGATAGCACTGAACTGAAATCACGAGATGTTTACAATTAGAAGTCACTCTCAGAACTAATAGGAATCGCCGTGTAAACGCACCTTAAGACTTACTTGAAACACAGACAAACAGTTACAAACATGGATCAGTGGAAAGACACATAGAATATGACAACTAAAGGACAACATCTAAAGTTATACATAACTGACTTACAAGAATATTATAGGAATAATAAAATTATAACTGACTTCTACATCACACAAAAGTTGACAGGACATGGACCCACAAAATCCTACTTGTATAAATTTAAACTTACAGACGATAAGACATGCCCTTGTGACTTAACAATCGAACAAATATACTTATAGCTAATATGTATATAACTGCAGACTAACGGGCGAACCAAGGACCTACGTCTCCAGAAGTCCATCTCCATCGCTAGGAGTTTTTTTTTCTAAGTTGGTAATGATGGCCCATGTTTCTGAGCCATATAAGATTTGCCCCGGCCGGGATTCGAACCCGAGTCGTCTGCGTTTAGAGCACTGCGGCGGAGACGCAAACGACCTGGGTTCAATTCCCGGCTAGGGAAAATCTTTTCTCTTCAAAATAAAAATATTTAAACATACTTAGGCTTAATTGATGGAAGGCTTTAAGTAATTTCAATCAAAAGTTTAAATAAATTAAGAACAAATATTATTCATGGACACTGTTGTTATAAGGCTTGGCAAGGGAATATGGATACACAACTTTTGGTTGAAAATGAAAACACTTCAGTTCTGTTTATTACGGTATAGTAAATTTTGGCTTGAATTTTATTTACATGTTATATTGCTATAACTTTCCAAAAAATTTTTATTGGAAAGTTATATTGCTATAACTTTCCAAAAAATTTTTATTGAAAATTTACAAAAAATGTTTGATTTTATTTGCTAAGTTATTTATTATCAAAAAAAACAAACACGGTTATACTAAATTAAAACATTTATTTGTAACGGGAGTGAAATAGACTAGACAAATATTTTTATTCTGGGAACAGGTCCATTAGCAATAACATTATTGTACTGAAATTAATATAAATATATCTGGCCAAATGGCTACATTATTGGACTACTACTACATTATTTTACTTGCTTCGGCGGTAAATATACTATAATTGGAACGATACAGAGAAGATTAGCATGGCCCCTGCGCAAGGATGACATGCAACGTTCCACATTTTTGGGGAGCAAAATCCGTCCTCAACCTCCACGTGGTGCTCCCTGGTTAACGCTAACGGAGGCGGTACCGAGCCATGGCGGTATAACCATCACGAAGTGCAGGAAATGGCATTTCGAGGGCAGGTGTGGCTCCAAACCTCAGTGAAGGCCACCCGTCTAGGGGTAGGGTACCCTAAAATCAAGATCCCTGGTCCTCCAGGTTGGGGCTTCATGTTGGGCCAGCACCTCATCATCATAAAAAATATAAACCTGCTTCCATAACTGACAAAACAGCCTTGGAGAACCGACAACGACAACGGCTACCGAAACGGACTATACGAATAGGAACGTGGAAATGTGCAGGGAATTAGAACAAAGAGAAAAGAGGTTGGTGAGGGACTAAAAAAGCTAAAAATTAATATCAAAATTACTTTAAATTCTATATTATGGAGTACGGAAGTTCAATTGTCTACAAAGAAAAGACTTTACCACTCCTTTGTCAAAAGTGTGGCATTATATGGCTCAGAAACATGGGACATCACTACCAACTTAGAAAAGACCTAGTGACGGAGAGTGACTTCTGGAGACGTAGTGGTGGCATATCGAAACTCCAGCACATCCCTAATCACGTGATCAGAGAAAAAGTACAGGAACCCCACAATATCTTGTACACTATCGGTACCAAAAAGCTGAGCTGGTACGGCCATGTAATGAGAATGTCAGAAAATAGATGGCCCAAGAGAATAATAAATTATGTTCCTAAGGAGAGGATGAGAGAAGGACGTCCGGCAAAGAAATGGTACGATGGATTGCAGGAATGAATGGTAGCCAGAGGGCTTGCGGAGGAGGACTGTCAGGACCGGGAAAAGTGGAAAAAATCATTGTTAGCCAGCGACAAATGACGATTGTTGTAATAAAGTCGTATTACATATAAATATATAACAGTTTCTTTCTATACATATAATAAAACCTCGGCCGCGTTTGTTCGCGGTAGTCTTAATAACTACTGCACGGATTTTCATGCGGTTTTCACTAATAGTCAGAGTGATTCAACAGGAAAATTTAGGTATACAATTTGTCGAGGTTTTGTGTAAATGGGTTGGAATATTACGATATTTTGCAGAAATGTTGGAAAAAGTATAGCCGCCTGGGAGGTTTCATCGAAGACGCCTCCTAATATCTCATATGTATCTAACTATTTATACATATTTTAAAACAAAGTCCTCGGCCGCGTCAGTTCGCGGTAATCTCAATAAGCACTGCACGGATTTTCATGCGGTTTTCACCAATAGGCCGCGTCTGAAAATACAAAAATACAAGTAATCATGAGGTTCGGAATGGAAAAGAGAATGTAATTATGGGAAATGTCTATACCTCGGTAACGTTTTAACAAACATACAAACATCTATACTTCAAAATGTTCGTTGAAAATTGTATTTCTAAATGAAATGATAACAGAAATTAACTCATTACCCACAATTCTATTCTCTTTTCCGTACTAATGCTCACGATAACTTGCATCTTTTGGAAAATATTATAATAAACAGTCAAAACCTGGTGTAACTTAACTCGAAGCGACAACCCGCGGAACAGATACCGTCATGAGGACTGCCGAGAGAAGTGAAAAGTCAAAACAATGGAATAACTATGTTATATCGCAGATTCTGACACTCTGAACAATAATTATGAACATTTGAAAGTAGTTTAATATCAATAATTTAATTGAAATAATAAAAATCATCGTTTCAATTTCAACAATACTAAGATAATTTGAACTTTCATTCATTTCACAAAATTAAGACATTTAACTGAGACAAATACAATTTTTTAAGGGAAACGAAAATTTCAAGTAGTTATTGCAGTTTTAATTTAATTATTATTAATATAAATTTCTCAACTATTAAACGACTCATTAGTTAAATATCGGTATTCTTATACCGATAGAATTCTAGACTTTAAACTAACGTTGAATAAAGCAAATCTTATAACTCATACACAGGACACCAGTTTCTCGCAATACGTCAGGAGCATGTCGATGGCGCGAACCCCCAAGTTTTTTCCCAACCAAAATTCGCTCAACACGATAAAGAAGTTTTCACTTCAAAAATGCTTCTTTTCACTTTTTTTGTGTATTTATCTTACTACATTAAGTATAACCATTTTTAAAACAAAGATAATTATTTATTGATTAATAATATAAGTCTTTTATGTATGAGTTCCTATAGCCATACCTTAGAGAGAACGTTACAGGTTGATAAGTAAACATTTTAATTCAATGATCAGTACAAGAAATGCCGATAATCCTGGTTCAAATCTCACTGGTGGCGGGGATCATTTATTATCAATAACAATAAAGTGAGCAGTCGGAGATGGATCATACGGGATCTAGGTCCCTCCTGGGGCTTACCCAGCCTCTATAAATTGGGTACCCAAAATAATGGGAGAAAATCTGGCGGTTGAGCTTGATATAGGATAAATCAGTTCCTTGCACAATTGTTGTCCAAGAAACAGTACAATCTCTACCGTTCAGTTTAGACAGGTTCAGTCTATGTACTGTACCCCAGACCCGTTCACGGGTTGTAGTGGAACAGGCTTATAGTACTATAATATTATTATAATGTTAATTTAAGCTCATTACTAGCTAATCCTTCCATGGGTACCCGTAATAGATTAATCCTCTTTTAACTTCGATAAGAGAAATAAGGATGATTTTTTTTTTTTAAATGAAAACTTCTTCGCTATACACGGGACTTTTGGTGAGGGATAAAGTTTTGAACTATTGTACATAAAATTCTGCAAGTGCAGTTTCCGGAAGGTTTGTAATACTGTCTACAGTAAATGCAGTGCTACCAGCATTTATTGCGGAAGAAGAGGATGACACCCGACAACGTACCATAGTTGGTCTTCCTTAATGCCTTTACGGCCTTACAGAATCATTAGGCCAACGGCTAGGTACTTGAAGGTTGCAATAAATTGAAGAGAGCTGAATTTTAGATATATTGTAAGGGCATGTCTGACTAGTGGAAATCCAAGTTTGCTACCGAAAAAAAAGGATGGGAAAACTTTGGTGGTCGAAAAACCTCGAAATTTTCGGAGTTATTTCAGTTTTGGACCTATATCTCCTAATCGGTGCGTTTTTGATAAAACAACATTAGTAACCGTTTTTAAATTAGATTCAATTCGCTAAAATTTGAGCTCAACCGCAGCTCTGTAGCTGGAATAGATTCTGAGTTACGCCTCTCTGAAAATTGATCATTTTTTCCAAAAAATCTTAATTTAAGTTTTGGCCAACTTTCGTGAGGAACACTGGCCGAAGTATTGATCCTACGATGAAAGTAAAGGTAGTAAATTTAATTAGCTTTAATTTATGCTTAGACTAAGGCCTGTAGGAGTAACAGATTCTGAGTTACGTCTTCCGTTTTTTAGGTAGCGAATTTGAATTTCCACTAGTCCGACATGCCCTTACAACATATCAAAAATTCAGCTCTCTTCAATTTATTGCAACCTAAGTCCTTTTCTGGTGCCTGGCCGCTGGCTTACATTCGTTGACTGGGCTTAAGGACGGTTTTAGTGGTCAAGTTTTAAAAAGAAATATATATATATATATATATATATATATATATATATATATATATATATATAGTTACAATATTTAGTACGTTATTAAAAAAATAAACTAAACCATGTTGTTTAAGCGTGATCAGATTGAATAAATTTTGATAGAAGCAAATAGAAGTACCACGGGAATTTGAATGAAATCTCAGATATTAACAAAGCGTTTGATTTATTAATTTTAATAACATGCGAGATATCTTTTCTTAAATACTATGAAATATACATGTAAGAGAAAATACAAATTAATAATAGCTTCTACAAGAATAACTTAAAACTAAACATGCAACTTAGCGATCTAATGAACAAAGTAATTTAATACAAACAAAAGAAGAAAAAATGATTAATATGAATGGGAGCGATAATTAACAATAACAGAAATGCCCCATGCTAGCATAATGGCCAAAGATATGATAACTACAAAATAAACTTGAACGTTGTAACGAAGTTTTCAATAAGGCGCGAAGATGTGCGAATGACTATTATCTTCGCCAGTGATCACGGCATGAAGGAGCAATGAGTATGATATCATGAATTAACTTGAACTGTCCGGTTGGTACCATGTAATACGTTGATCATCAGGAGAAAAATTAGTTGACAATTTGAGGCCTTATGGTAATGAAATGTGACTTACAATTTGTGTGATGTATACTCAATTAGCACCTCAGCATAGCTTCTGGCGAGTGACAATCTTGAAACCTCTGGACGTCCTCACAGGAATAGCGGCTTGAAAACGGATTACTAGGTGGCAGTGTGCGATGATCTTAGCTGCGAAGGGCTGATAGAACTGCTCCGCTCGGCGATCTAATAGCAAGTGAAGGGCGCCCTGAGCGTCAATCCCCTCTCTTCTTGATTTTGGCGGTACAGTAAATTTCCGATTTTAGAGGCAATGATCTGTCCGTTCCATCTGGGGGGCAGTCCAGGTTCCCGACTAAACACATGTGCTTGAAGAATTCAAATAAATATATTGTAATAAAACTAAAATTATAGCCCCTATAAAGTTGACTTGAAAAAAATATTTGATTACTGGCAAAAAAGTTTGACTGATAGTGTACAGTTATAATTTGTATTCCATTTCTCTGGAGTTCTGGTAGCCCCTCCCCTAAGAGTTCAACAAATTATCCTCATTAAATTTTACCCTACAATCGATAGCTACAAAGTTTTTATAGTTACCAGTTACAAAAGTATTAAGTTGGCTCCCGCATCTTAAACAACAGAACTATTCCTAAAATCTAAAGAGCTCTAGAACAGTTTGGGGACCACCAGAACTCTTACAAATAATAAAAGGGTATGAGGGGCCGACTTGACAGGGGCGAAATTATATTACCTTGGAAGTGAAAATGTGCTTAGGGGTTATTTTATGGAAGGGCGCCGAGAAAGGGAAGCTAATTTGGCTCGATTCATCGAGAACAGGAGTCCCAAAGGCAGGGAGGCAACCTTTGAGAGGTCGGAGACAAGGGTTATTGAGAAGTGGCCGGAGCTAAATGTGGATTGGAGCCTTCACCGTCAGATCGTATGCCTCTCGGATTAGTTAGTTCTTCATGAGTATATTGCATATCGAAGGGCACGTGCCTCACGTTTAGGTCTTACATATTCTTGATATAACCCCGAGTAGTATCATCCGATCCTCTCTTCGAACTACTATATTTCGCTTGGTCATATACCTATGGTGGGTACCTACTCCACGTGCCAAATCATATAATAGGCAGATGAAGGTTAAATCTTATCCTTTACAAGAATAATCATGAAGAGTTTGGGATTAGTACCTGGTAGAGACTGTACTGTTTCTTGGACAACGGTTGTGCACGGAGGTGATTTGTTTTAAATCACATTCAACCGCCAGATTTTTACCCCTTATTTTGGGTACCCAATTTATAAAGGCTAGGTGAGCCCCCGGAGAGTCCTAGGTCCCATAGAATCCATCTCTGGCCGAACATATGTAATAAAACGCAGTCAGCAAGCGGGATTTGAACCTAGAGCCTTCGAATATTCAATTGGCTGATATTGTTAAAAATAAAATTGTGAATATATTTTAAAAAGCAACCTACGCTTTTATGCGATAAAATGTTTTTTTTTGTTAATAACTCTTTTTTTTTTCTTATTGCAAAATATTTCTACCAAAGCGTGTTTTTTATCTATTTTCTACATTTTAGTTCGACTGGCTACAAAATCGTGTTGTTTAGTTTTTCAAACTATAATTTTTTTCTATTGCAAAATATACGAAACTCACCAGGTGATAAAGTAGATGAGACAGCTCATTGACTGTTATGATTTCGAATGATATTTATAGTAATAGGTTGATTCATTTCTATTTACATATTTTTTGAGTGAATGCAAGTAAGCTAACGAAAAGAATATTCTTATAATTTATTTTATTGTTATATGATATATGATGTGATACGGATTCCATCAATGACGTCTCGGCAGAAATAAAGAGGCGAATAGCATCGACCAATAGGTACTATTTTGGACTGCGTCGCCACTTAGCTCGTTATCAAGATCTACAAAAACAAGATTATATAAGACGCTAATTCGACCAATACTAACCTACGCATCAGAAACTTGGGTACTTACGAAGTCTGATGAAAAGGATCTCCAAACATTTTAGAGAAAGATACTCAGACGCATCTACGGCTCAGTAAAGGATGGTTTAGTTTGGAGAAGACGCACAAACAGAGAAGTATACTCATTGATTAGCGAGCCTGATGTCGGAAAAATTGTAAGGATTGGTAGGCTGGACAGGCCATGTAGCAAGGATGGGAACTGATGAGATCCCAAATAAACTGCTTAATGAGCGCCTACACGGAACAAGGCCGAGAGGCCGCTTTAGGCTGCGATGGTTGGATGGTATTGAAGATGATGCAAAGACCCTGAGTAGTATAAAAAGGGGGCTTCTAGACCAGCATTTTGATCATGTTCAAACCTGTCAAAACATGTTTGAACATGATCAAAATGCTGGTCTAGAAGCCCCCTACATAAACGTGCAGGTTCAAACCTGTCTGTCTACATGCACCAACAGGTGGATATTCTCACCTTCTCTCCTTCTCTCCCACTTTCCCTCTCGCCCTCTCTCCCTCCCTCCCTCCCTCACGCCCTCTCTCCCTCTTTCCCTCTCGCCCTCTCTCCCTCCCTCCCTCTTGAATTTTTCGAATCATGCCATACAAAACGACATGGATATTTCCACTATAAATTCGTATATTCACAACATTCCAGTCATCAACACAAAATTCATCTGTTCTTTCTATTTCACACTCCTTGTTACCCGCGCTTGATAAGAAAAGATCTTACCATCTCGGGCATCCTGGTTCGCTTCTCGGTCAGTCATAACCCTTCTTTCCACTGATCCTACATCTCCGTGTTCTCGCAATTTGCGATGTATACACGGGGACACCACGGAGAGGTGGGAGACCCGGGTTCGAGTCCCGGTCCTAGTCATATCTTTTCTTTTCAAATAAAATATTTTAAAACAAAATAATATCATATAACAATAAAATAAATTATAAGAATATTCTTTTCGTTAGCTTACTTGCATTCACTCAAAAAATATGTAAATAGAAATGAATCAACCTATTACTATAAATATCATTCGAAATCATAACAGTCAATGAGCTGTCTCATCTACTTTATCACCTGGTGAGTTTCGTATATTTTGCAATAGAAAAAAATTATAGTTTGAAAAACTAAACAACACGATTTTGTAGCCAGTCGAACTAAAATGTAGAAAATAGATAAAAAACACGCTTTGATAGAAATATTTTGCAATAAGAAAAAAAAAAGAGTTATTAACAAAAAAAAAACATTTTATCGCATAAAAGCGTAGGTTGCTTTTTAAAATATATTCACAATTTTATTTTTAACAATATCAGCCAATTGAATATTCGAAGGCTCTAGGTTCAAATCCCGCTTGCTGACTGCGTTTTATTACATATGTTCGGCCAGAGATGGATTCTATGGGACCTAGGACTCTCCGGGGGCTCACCTAGCCTTTATAAATTGGGTACCCAAAATAAGGGGTAAAAATCTGGCGGTTGAATGTGATTTAAAACAAATCACCTCCGTGCACAACCGTTGTCCAAGAAACAGTACAGTCTCTACCAGGTACTAATCCCAAACTCTTCATGATTATTCTTGTAAAGGATAAGATTTAACCTTCATCTGCCTATTATATGATTTGGCACGTGGAGTAGGTACCCACCATAGGTATATGACCAAGCGAAATATAGTAGTTCGAAGAGAGGATCGGATGATACTACTCGGGGTTATATCAAGAATATGTAAGACCTAAACGTGAGGCACGTGCCCTTCGATATGCAATATACTCATGAAGAACTAACTAATCCGAGAGGCATACGATCTGACGGTGAAGGCTCCAATCCACATTTAGCTCCGGCCACTTCTCAATAACCCTTGTCTCCGACCTCTCAAAGGTTGCCTCCCTGCCTTTGGGACTCCTGTTCTCGATGAATCGAGCCAAATTAGCTTCCCTTTCTCGGCGCCCTTCCATAAAATAACCCCTAAGCACATTTTCACTTCCAAGGTAATATAATTTCGCCCCTGTCAAGTCGGCCCCTCATACCCTTTTATTATTTGTAAGAGTTCTGGTGGTCCCCAAACTGTTCTAGAGCTCTTTAGATTTTAGGAATAGTTCTGTTGTTTAAGATGCGGGAGCCAACTTAATACTTTTGTAACTGGTAACTATAAAAACTTTGTAGCTATCGATTGTAGGGTAAAATTTAATGAGGATAATTTGTTGAACTCTTAGGGGAGGGGCTACCAGAACTCCAGAGAAATGGAATACAAATTATAACTGTACACTATCAGTCAAACTTTTTTGCCAGTAATCAAATATTTTTTTCAAGTCAACTTTATAGGGGCTATAATTTTAGTTTTATTACAATATATTTATTTGAATTCTTCAAGCACATGTGTTTAGTCGGGAACCTGGACTGCCCCCCAGATGGAACGGACAGATCATTGCCTCTAAAATCGGAAATTTACTGTACCGCCAAAATCAAGAAGAGAGGGGATTGACGCTCAGGGCGCCCTTCACTTGCTATTAGATCGCCGAGCGGAGCAGTTCTATCAGCCCTTCGCAGCTAAGATCATCGCACACTGCCACCTAGTAATCCGTTTTCAAGCCGCTATTCCTGTGAGGACGTCCAGAGGTTTCAAGATTGTCACTCGCCAGAAGCTATGCTGAGGTGCTAATTGAGTATACATCACACAAATTGTAAGTCACATTTCATTACCATAAGGCCTCAAATTGTCAACTAATTTTTCTCCTGATGATCAACGTATTACATGGTACCAACCGGACAGTTCAAGTTAATTCATGATATCATACTCATTGCTCCTTCATGCCGTGATCACTGGCGAAGATAATAGTCATTCGCACATCTTCGCGCCTTATTGAAAACTTCGTTACAACGTTCAAGTTTATTTTGTAGTTATCATATCTTTGGCCATTATGCTAGCATGGGGCATTTCTGTTATTGTTAATTATCGCTCCCATTCATATTAATCATTTTTTCTTCTTTTGTTTGTATTAAATTACTTTGTTCATTAGATCGCTAAGTTGCATGTTTAGTTTTAAGTTATTCTTGTAGAAGCTATTATTAATTTGTATTTTCTCTTACATGTATATTTCATAGTATTTAAGAAAAGATATCTCGCATGTTATTAAAATTAATAAATCAAACGCTTTGTTAATATCTGAGATTTCATTCAAATTCCCGTGGTACTTCTATTTGCTTCTATCAAAATTTATTCAATCTGATCACGCTTAAACAACATGGTTTAGTTTATTTTTTTGATAACGTACTAAATATTGTAACTATATATATATATATATATATATATATATATATATATATATATATATATATTTCTTTTTAAAACTTGACCACTAAAACCGTCCTTAAGCCCAGTCAACGAATGTAAGCCAGCGGCCAGGCACCAGAAAAGGACTTAGGTTGCAATAAATTGAAGAGAGCTGAATTTTTGATATGTTGTAAGGGCATGTCGGACTAGTGGAAATTCAAATTCGCTACCTAAAAAACGGAAGACGTAACTCAGAATCTGTTACTCCTACAGGCCTTAGTCTAAGCATAAATTAAAGCTAATTAAATTTACTACCTTTACTTTCATCGTAGGATCAATACTTCGGCCAGTGTTCCTCACGAAAGTTGGCCAAAACTTAAATTAAGATTTTTTGGAAAAAATGATCAATTTTCAGAGAGGCGTAACTCAGAATCTATTCCAGCTACAGAGCTGCGGTTGAGCTCAAATTTTAGCGAATTGAATCTAATTTAAAAACGGTTACTAATGTTGTTTTATCAAAAACGCACCGATTAGGAGATATAGGTCCAAAACTGAAATAACTCCGAAAATTTCGAGGTTTTTCGACCACCAAAGTTTTCCCATCCTTTTTTTTCGGTAGCAAACTTGGATTTCCACTAGTCAGACATGCCCTTACAATATATCTAAAATTCAGCTCTCTTCAATTTATTGCAACCTTCAAGTACCTAGCCGTTGGCCTAATGATTCTGTAAGGCCGTAAAGGCATTAAGGAAGACCAACTATGGTACGTTGTCGGGTGTCATCCTCTTCTTCCGCAATAAATGCTGGTAGCACTGCATTTACTGTAGACAGTATTACAAACCTTCCGGAAACTGCACTTGCAGAATTTTATGTACAATAGTTCAAAACTTTATCCCTCACCAAAAGTCCCGTGTATAGCGAAGAAGTTTTCATTTAAAAAAAAAAATCATCCTTATTTCTCTTATCGAAGTTAAAAGAGGATTAATCTATTACGGGTACCCATGGAAGGATTAGCTAGTAATGAGCTTAAATTAACATTATAATAATATTATAGTACTATAAGCCTGTTCCACTACAACCCGTGAACGGGTCTGGGGTACAGTACATAGACTGAACCTGTCTAAACTGAACGGTAGAGATTGTACTGTTTCTTGGACAACAATTGTGCAAGGAACTGATTTATCCTATATCAAGCTCAACCGCCAGATTTTCTCCCATTATTTTGGGTACCCAATTTATAGAGGCTGGGTAAGCCCCAGGAGGGCCCTAGATCCCGTATGATCCATCTCCGACTGCTCACTTTATTGTTATTGATAATAAATGATCCCCGCCACCAGTGAGATTTGAACCAGGATTATCGGCATTTCTTGTTCTGATCATTGAATTAAAATGTTTACTTATCAACCTGTAACGTTCTCTCTAAGGTATGGCTATAGGAACTCATACATAAAAGACTTATATTATTAATCAATAAATAATTATTTTTGTTTTAAAAATGGTTATACTTAATGTAGTAAGATAAATACACAAAAAAAGTGAAAAGAAGCATTTTTGAAGTGAAAACTTCTTTATCGTGTTGAGCGAATTTTGGTTGGGAAAAAACTTGGGGGTTCGCGCCATCGACATGCTCCTGACGTATTGCGAGAAACTGGTGTCCTGTGTATGAGTTATAAGATTTGCTTTATTCAACGTTAGTTTAAAGTCTAGAATTCTATCGGTATAAGAATACCGATATTTAACTAATGAGTCGTTTAATAGTTGAGAAATTTATATTAATAATAATTAAATTAAAACTGCAATAACTACTTGAAATTTTCGTTTCCCTTAAAAAATTGTATTTGTCTCAGTTAAATGTCTTAATTTTGTGAAATGAATGAAAGTTCAAATTATCTTAGTATTGTTGAAATTGAAACGATGATTTTTATTATTTCAATTAAATTATTGATATTAAACTACTTTCAAATGTTCATAATTATTGTTCAGAGTGTCAGAATCTGCGATATAACATAGTTATTCCATTGTTTTGACTTTTCACTTCTCTCGGCAGACCTCATGACGGTATCTGTTCCGCGGGTTGTCGCTTCGAGTTAAGTTACACCAGGTTTTGACTGTTTATTATAATATTTTCCAAAAGATGCAAGTTATCGTGAGCATTAGTACGGAAAAGAGAATAGAATTGTGGGTAATGAGTTAATTTCTGTTATCATTTCATTTAGAAATACAATTTTCAACGAACATTTTGAAGTATAGATGTTTGTATGTTTGTTAAAACGTTACCGAGGTATAGACATTTCCCATAATTACATTCTCTTTTCCATTCCGAACCTCATGATTACTTGTATTTTTGTATTTTCAGACGCGGCCTATTGGTGAAAACCGCATGAAAATTGATTAGTCGTATTAAAAATATCTCTGGCCTCTTCATTATTAACTAGCGGGGCGGAGCAGACAGCTGTGTTTTTTTTTTTTATTTATTGAGAATTCGCGCAACGTGTAGAACATAATATTATTATTATTTATGTGTGACCCTTATTACTATGCACTTCGGCCTAGAAAGGCCCATTGTGCTTGAGTCCTAAAAATCCCTAACATAGGTCTAGACTTCTGAGAAATTTTAAATAGTCTTTAAAACTCAGTTCTTGAAGTTCCTTGTATCCACCGGGGCCAAGGTCAAATGTCCTCTTTCGACTTAGTGCTATACATTCAAAGAGGACGTGCCAGGGGGTTTCGTCCTCCTCTTTGCACCATCTGCACCTAGGGTCTTGTTCAATGCCCAGACGATACATGTGTTTCCTGAGCTTACAGTGCCCAGTGATTGTTTCAACCATACTTTTGAGGTCGGTTCTCGACGAGTGAGCAGCTTCTTTCTTGATTTTATCAGAAAGATTATCATTGGGATCCTTTATGAAAAGTTTTGTATGCCTTATCTTGGCTCTATCCCAACGTGTTTTTATCTTCCTCTTGGCTAGTTTATTAACTGTATCCTTAGCCAGGGGAAGGGGGACCCCGGACCGTCTGGTCCAATAGGAGCAGTAACTGCTCCTTTCTTAGCCAATTTGTCGGCCCTTTCATTTCCTGGAATATTACTGTGCCCAGGGATCCAAAATATGTTAATTCTATATGTAACCTATGTTATGTACAGACATTATTACTTCTTTAACTATGGAACTATTTCTTAAAAAGGGTGATTCCCTTTCATGCTGAGTACAGTAGGTAAAATGAGCAGTACTGTAGGTAAAATGAGCAAGTATATTTCATGAAGTAAGGAAGGGTTTGAATACAGTGTTTAATAAGGGCTCAGAGGGCAGCACTGCCGATTCCAGAAGACGTTATATGAGCTTTACTACTGAGGGGGGCATATACCGTGTTAATAAAATGGTTTATTGCCAAGTCATGTTTGTGAGCTGGTCTCAGATAGGCCGCGCCGGATTATTAAATTCTCTCAACTCTCCCTCTGTGTCTCTCGTGTCTCTCGAGTGGGATCTTCATCAGCGTATTAATGTTTTAGCCGTATAACGGGTGGCTGAATATTTTATATCATACACTTGTGGTTATTACATAAGATTGTATAAGTTGATTATAAAAATATATAAGACCAGAAGCTCAAAAGGGAAATAAAATGAGTAGACATGAGTAGAAAAATTCCAAACAGCAAATAAAAATACCTGTAAATATTTTGTCCCACTCGGAAGAAACGAATAAAGCAGATCATAACCACAAAATCCAATAAGGCAGTAACTAGAGGAAAAACCCCACCACTTCCGAGGCCTAAATACAACTACTTTTTGTGGATATAACTAGTGGTAGTTCGTTCAAGTTTGAATATCGAATGTTACAGTCCCGTAATGTTATTCATTAAAAATAATAATATAAATATATATATATATATATATATATATATATGTATGTATATAAATGCAATATAGCATTAGAATTAATTAAAATTATCTTAGATAATAATAATACAAATATACATAATAATAATAAATACACAAATTAAACATTAAAAAGCGGTAATTAAACGAACAATGTTATATGCCAGCGAAACCTTGACACTTAACAGAAAAACAGATTAGGAAAATCTAAAGAAAGAGGAAAGAAAAATAATTAGAAAAATCCTGGTACCAAGATGGACTGAAGAATGGAATAATATATTACAGAAAATATTTAAAATTAAAGAAAGATATTGAAGATTTCCCTCTTGTTCACTTTTATGTCATCACCAATCTTTATCTCTCTGAAGCAGATTCGAGCTCATCACCGCCAGCTAGTCTTTTATTTCAAGCGAAGAAAGGGTTATTGATCAAACAGTTGAATCAGCATCAACCTGATCTTTCTTAATTTCTGTAACTGATATTTTTGATTACTTAACAACTATTTATTGATAATATTTTGGATATGTATGATGGAATCATTAAAAGAGAGTAAGAATAGTTAGAATTTTACTTTTAATAACGTTCCTGCTTGTACATTAATCTTTAATTATTCACAAGGAAGTAGGTAAAGAAGGAGGGGAAACGAAGTAGGTAAAGAAGGAGGGGAAACGAAGCCGGTACCTTGGGATGAAGTTGCTCGGTGAATAGGAGAGTAGTTCCCGACGACAGAATTGAAACGGTAAGGAAATTAAAAGGCCGGAGAAGGAAACGGGAGAGTCCTTTCTCGGAAAATGAGGGAAGAAAAAGAAAAATGGGTTCGATAACAATAACGGGCTATCCCCTCCCCCAGGACTATCTTGGTGCCCGAATTTAATAAAACCACTTCTTATAACTCCAATTTCGGAAGGCATCCAACCCCTAACCACTTTGCTTCATCCTTTTGTTTAGTTATTTCTTGTTTTAATTTTATATTAAAGTAGAGTATTTTTGCTGTAGACCCAATTGTAGAGCGCTGAATTGCGGTGTCAAAAGTTCCAGGTTCAAATCCGGCTGAAGCAGGTTATTATTTACAACGGAATAGATCCTTTGAGATTTTCGATTTTTCTCCTGTTGCTTAATCGACTTCTATAAAGTGGGTACCGAAATAGCTGGGAAACCAGGTGGTTGAACGCGGTTTGGACAAATTACTTCCCTGAACAACTGTTGTCCTAGAAACAGTACAGTCACTTCCACCTACTGAACCTTTATTGATCTGTAGAGGTACAGGTTTTATTTTTTAAACCACAAATGAAATTGACGTAGTGGTTCCATTACGTTACAGCCACGTTTATGCCCCTTATGTAATAGCTTATTGAGATAATTATGTAATGAGGGTTCTTGCGTGTTCATGACAGGACGTCGTACCTTACTCTTCGAGAGAAGTATCTGTCGTTTGTATTTTTATTCATTCCTGTTGAATAACATTCTCTGTAATGATCCTTGTTGATTTATATTAAACGTCCTTTCGTTAAAATTTATTAGAACTCCTTCAGGATACTGTGTGATACTATATTAAATTGAATTAAAAGCTTCAACCAATTTGAGTTATGTCATTATTCTTTTGAAGGAGCGATATTTACTTATTACAACATGGAATAAGGTCGAAATTCTTGAACAGTGTGATAAAGAAGAAGCTTAATATGTAACTTTGTCAGTTACAGTATACTGATACTGATAAGAGTAAAACTGATAGTAAAATGGAAGAGTACTATCCGAAATATTAAAATATAGAAGTAAAGGAACGATTTATGGCGTCTAGACGAAGGCCGCTAACTGAGGCGATTCTTCGCCGCGCTCACATTATTAAGATTCCCATTGCCTCCCTATTGAAAGGCCCACAGTGGGTCTATTTTCCCCAGTGCTCGGCGTACAATTAGCCGAGAGGATAGCGATGAGCCCCGCACAATGGGAACCACTAGTTGCTCCCTAGGTTTTTCTCTCTTCCCGGTCCCAGCCAACCGACCGCCTCTAATTAGTTGTTCTTCCAACTATGTCCAGGTGCATCTTATAGGCGAGTCTGCTCTCTCAATTATGAGTTAGTTATGATTATATGAGTTCGTTCCTTCAGATAGTCCTCGTAAGTTAGAATAGGCATTACTGTATGAACATACTTATGAGCAGGTCACAATTGTGCAATCAATTATTTCAACATCTATTTATAGAATAAAATAGAAAAACTATTTTATTCTGGGACCAGGTCCCTTAAGAATAACAATATTGTACAAAAATTAATAGGAATATTTCTGGCCAAACGGCTACATTATAATACAATTAAATATGAACAAAAACATATGTTCTCATAGCGAAAGAAACAAATGTATATACCTACATAAGACAAAAAAAATAATAGAAAAAAAATTACAATAAATCGAAATCGGCAAATGGAAAAATAATAAAGTAGATAAGAGCACCTAATAATAAGAATAATATTATCATATTGAGTGGGGCATATTTTCACACATACATACATAAAACATTCGAATATTAATTGTTTACATATTAGAAATAAAAATATAAATATAAATAAAATGAGTGTGGAATTTTTACAGTATTTACTCTCTCATATATCTATTATGTTGAATATAGCTCATTTATTTAATTGATTAGAGAGCATCTTTTTGGGACTTAATAAGATGTAGGAATAGTTTGGATTTGAATGTAGATAAACAAGACGCATGACGGATATCAGGTGGGAGTGAGTTCCAAAGAGAGGTAGATCGAGCTAGGAAGGACCGCTCAAAAGTTTTGGTTCTGTGGGAACGGGGATAAAGGTCGGAAAGGCGGGCTCTTGTACCCTGGGATTGAATAGAGGATTTGAACTATAGGAGATTATAGATATAAGATGGATGTTGTGAGTTGATGGCTTGGTATAAGAAAGAACCTAGGAAATAGAGTCTACGGATAGAAGGAAGGAGCCACTTCAACTCATCATAGAGGTGGGACACATGAGACTTCCTCGGGGCTTCGAAGACAAACCGAAGAGCGCTGTTCATAATTCGTCTCAGTCTTTCATCAAGTTTGTTCGAGAGCCCACCATAAGCCACACAGGCATAGTCAAAATGTTGAATAATGAAAGAAGTGATGAGGCGCTTCCAGATAGGTAGTGTTAGACGATGCCGGGAACGGTGGAATAACTTTATGGAGCTTATTGATCAACGGGAAATTTGGGCAATGTGGGGTTTCCAGGAATGAGTTTGGTCGAAAACAGTTATTATCTCAGAGGGAGGAAAGGAGAAATAAATCTGGGAATCGTCGGCGTATACGTGTTGGGAACAATGGTGGATTGATTTAGGAAGGTCATTAATGTAACAATTGAAAAGGATTGGGGAAATACTAGAACCCTGGGCCACTCCTTTGTTTAGTGGAAGGAAAGAGGATAGAGGTTGATTTGGGATTGAGATTGCTTGAGTCTTATCCGAGAGAAAATCTTGGAGCCAGAGTGTTGGACTGTTGGAAAAGGAAAGAGCTTTTAATTTAGAAAAAAGGATGGAATGGTTAAGCGAGTCGAAAGCTTTTGAGAAGTCGAGAAGAATTATTACAGTTAGTTTTTTTTTCGTCCATGGCGGTATGTAAGTCTGTGGTGATTTCCACGAGAGCAGATTGTGTGGAGAGGCCAGGACGGAACCCTGATTGAAGTGGATCAAGGAGTTTAGATTGTTCCAGAAAATTTGATATTTGGGATTGGACTATTCTTTCAAGAGGTTTGGAAAGGTTAGAGAGAATAGAGATAGGACGGAAGTCACTCGAGTTAGAGGGATTAGATGATTTGTTAATAGGATGGACTATTGCTTTTTTCCAAGAGGAAGGGAAAACTGCATTTTCTAGGGAAAAGTTGTAAATGTAGAGAAGAGCGGGCAGGATTTCGGGAAGGCATACTTTTAACAATTTTACAGGAATTCCGTCAGAACCTATGGAATTAGAATGGGATTTCATTAGGGAGGAGATAAGGACAGTGGGTGATATGTCAGAGAAATAAAAATTGTTGTAGTTGAATGATGGTACTATTGAGAAATTGGGAGATGTAGATTGTGAGTTGTTAGAGGAGGAAGACAAGAAATGTATGTTCAGTTCATCAGCTGAGATTTGCCATTCGGATTTAGGATCGGGTGCGGAGGATATCACTCCAGTTTAGGGATTTAAGGGAAGGCAGGGTGCTTTCACGACTGATAGCATCTAGGTTGCAAAAGGTAAAGGTTTTAGATAGTAACTTCGGAGTATGGATATTATAAGAAATTTGGATTAGGTCATGAGAGGAGAGAAACGGGACTGGCAATTGGGAAGAGGAGAGTAGATTATGAGGAGAATCGATGATGAATAGATCCAACCATGTATCTGATCGGTGAGTATGATGGGTAGGAGAAAATGGAACAATGGAGAGGTTTAGTGAGTGGAAGATATTTTCCAGGTATAGAATGTCTTTGGATTTGGCAAGGAAGTTTGTATTGAAATCGCCAGCAATAATGATGTGGTCATAGAAAGGAATGTAATTGTAAAGGATGGATTTAAAGTTAGAGTCAAACGGCACTAGAGGAGGACGATATACCACTATGTATAGGAGCGGGCGTCCATTACAGGATATTTCACTGAAAAGGAATTCAATATGAGGGACATCAGACGGGAGTGAGGATTCGAGGATTCGGGGTTTCAAGGTATGATGGACGTAAAGATCTACGCCTCCACCAGTCCGGTTAACCCGGTCATTTCGGAGAAACATACAGTCAGGTAGGGTGATGGATGAGGTAGGAATTCGTGGTTTGAGCCATGTTTCAGAGACTGCTTTAATAGGGTAAAAGTGGGTGGTGAAATATTGCTGGAATTCGTCGATATGGGACAGTAAGGATTGGGAATTAACGTGACAGGAAATCAGAAGCCTAAACATCGGAGAGTGGTCGACGAGAAATTATGAATATGAGATGGAAAGATGCTATTATAGTAATACTCTCGTGTACTAACAAATAATGCGAGTATATACAAATCTTTATTATTTTACACTATACCAACGAACTCGACAGAGGATGTCCTATACAAACGTTTTATATCCGAAAAAAATAGTAACATAGTAAATATATAGTTATTATTTGGACTTTATGATGACAAAATCATTAAAGTACGTGACGCAATGATCCTTACAGCGCTATCACAACTGAACCTATCATTTACATATATATGTATACTATTAGCTTAAATATGTTAAATATAAGCTTAAAACTGTTTTAATTTATAGCAAGGATGAAAAAACTAAAATAATTTTTATGCGGGGTATATTTTTTTCGGGTCTAGCTGAAAAAAAGTCATCTTTAATCTTGAAAATGCTCCCTGTTTAGAAGGAGTTAAACGACATAAATATAGGTATATAAATCAGGATAAATTAATTCAAAAATATTATCTATCGGATCGAGTTATGAATCTAAAGATTCTTGAACCCATTTGAACATATACAATTTTATCGAATTCGTTCAAAACATTTGAAGGAGTTTACACTAAAGAAGAATAAATTATACGATAGTAAAATTTGATTTTTCTTTATTTTTCCTGTATGTAAGCAATATAATAATAATTTTAAAAGGCAGAAATTCATTAATTAGAAAGTATTTTCACCGTCCTTTTGCTGGTAAAGACACTGGGAAACTCCACTCTACCTGGAGTATCATCACACTTCTTAGATGGTTTTCAATATTTTTCTGAATTAAATTTAACATTTAACACACCTTCCACAAAGAACAGAGTATTGAGATGGGACTGATTGAGAGATCTACTGAACTAATTTATGAATACCATATTATCGATTGAAATGAGAAACTGATTACTCCATTAAACTATTATCTATTACCTATGCTTCCCAAACTTGGGCTATCTCAAGATACAATGAAAATAGTCTTTTAATTTTTGAAAGAAAAATATTACGGCGTATAGTTGGTCCAGTAAGAAGAGATGGAGATGGATGGAGGATTAGGAAGAACAGGGAGCTTTATGACCTTTACGGGGGTGTGGACATTGTGAAGTTTATTAAACTGGGGAGGCTCAGTTGGGCTGGCCATGTCGCAAGGATGGAAGTGAGAGAAATTCCTAGAAAGTAGTGGACACAACCCTTCACAGTATACAGCGGACTGGTAGGCCGGGGAATCGGTGGGTTGATGGAGTGGCAGCGGATGCACGGAGCCTACTGGTGATCAGAAGCTGGAGAGCGGCAGCACAAAATCGGGCTCATTGAGGAGACCAGGACCCACCTAGGGTTGTAGCGCCACGGAGATAGATTATAGTTTTGAAGTTGTGAATAAGCTTTTTACGAATCTATATTCTGTTCGCTTCGGTTTGTCTTAATTTCCTCCGATGAGGTCCTAAATTCCCAAACAGATGTTCTCTAATCAGTTATAACTAATAGCTCATATCCATCGGGATTAATGGATAACTTACCTCCATTTTTCTGCAGTTATAACGATAATATATTTTTATATTTTAGATGATTTTATTTATGTATTTTTTGTGCTTAGTTCTTGTTATATTTTTTTTCATGACCTGCGCATATCTTGTAGTTTATTTATTCCACTGTTCAGTTTCTTTATTATACTGTGATTCTTAAAGGACCTGGTCCTAATATAAAAGTATTTGTCTATTCCATTCTATTCTAAAAATAACTTTTTGATCTCGAGCTGAAAGCTGTTTCTCTAAAACAACTATACACAACTTTTCTCCTTAAGAACATTTTCCTTCTTAAAGGTTAGTAACATTGGCTTAGTGAGGGTGGCTCATTCATCCTTAGGCTAGGGGAGAGTTATGGGCGGATAAGAGAGGTTTAGTTTCGATTCCCACCTGGGTCGGTCCAGATTTATTTCGCGGCCTCCTCCCTAATAGATCTCATCTGTTCGCCTTTAGCTCCAGAGATGTGGTGCTTAGTAACTAATCCCAGATACTGAGTTAGATACGTTTTGGAGTGATTTCCAATCGAGATAGTTCATTATATATTGTAGAAGCGTTGTAATATTGTTATCCATGTTATAATAAATACTTTAGAATTATCTATACATTAATAATATGCGTCAAAATGGTAATACTTTAATACTTAAAAAAAAAAAAACCTGTACCGCTAGAACTAGTGAATGCCTGGATTTCAGTACTTGGTAGAGACTGTACTGTATGTTGTATAATGTCTAAATTTGAAGGCTATTATTGTTCGATTCGAGAGAAGTTTAGTATACAAAGTTAAATATAATTAAAGTTGGGATAATCCGCTTTAGAATCCGACTTTATTCAGTTACAGTTTATGTTGTATTTTTATTATTTAATTATATAATATATAATATAGTTTTGAATAAGACAAATTCGTAATTATTCCTGTGCTAATGATTTCTATAAAATTACTCAAATTTATGGTAATTTTCGCAGTTTTCATAGTATACGAGGTGAGGTTATTAAATAACGAGACTGACGTTGCAATAAAATTTATTTTTATTTTATACATAATTATTTACTATCACCTTCAATGTACATCCCTTCTCTATCCCTACAACGCTCCAAGCGAATTTTCCATTGTTGGAAACAGTGCTGGAAGTCATCTTCTGTCAGCTCCTTCAGGACGCGTGCCGCTTTCCGCGGACTTAAATCTCGTCTCTTTTAATGAAGGTTTCACCTTAGGGAACAGATAGAAGTCACATGGTGCAAGATCTGGTGAATGTAGTTTTGCAAGTACCTTAAGGTAGTATTATTAATTAATAGGAATACCTTCAGGAACGCAGTGAAGGTACACAATCCCATGAATATCGAAAGTAACGTCAGTCTCGTTATTTAATAGCCACACCTCGCATGAGGCATTCAGGATCAAAAACTGAAAAATTAAATAAATCGATTTTTCTGCGTTTCGCATGGTTTTTACTCTGGCTCTGAACCTGAAGTTTCGGGACTGAAAGCATTGTTTGTCTAAACCATCAATAATTTCGTATAAATCTGGAAAAAACAAATTTGAAATGTGGTGTTCCACTTTTAATCCTGAACGCCTCATTCATATTTTTATTTCATTTGACTACGCTTATTTCACGTCTAACTCAATACAAACCTATATATATATATATATATATATATGGGTTCTTCTTCTGCAGGTTTCCAGCTTGGTGTTAAAATACCGTCAAGTTACGTCACTCAATGTAATTTCAACATCACAGTCTTATCCGTACCGGCGGTTTTCCCCACTATTTGCTCCGAATAAATGAGTAACAAATAATAAGTAAGCAAACAATAAGCTAGGATAATTAACCTAGCCATTATTAGGCGTTATAATCAGGCATGATTTCCTGTTCCATTGCATATAATGAATAATATATTAGTCTGTCCACAAAACAGGAAATTATACTGAAATTACTCATCTTGATTTACTGATTATTTGCAATGTTGGTCTCTCATAGCAAATATTATTCTCAAATAAGCTGTCACTTTGTTTTACTGAGGTGTTTTTTCAAGCCAATTTTTTTTTTCCGGACAATTCCTACGTTGATGAATAAATGTAGTATTGTGGCGTTACTTGACGGGACTGGACCACCCTTACCACAAAGCTGGAAAACTACGGAGCAAGTACTCAAAAATATTAAAATTTTAAAAATGATTTAAAAAAATCACTTCATGTGAGGTAAAAAATTATATATTTTCTTATTATTAGTTTATTCAAAAATACTAGATTTAGTTAAACCAACTCATCGTGCAGTGAAACCAGAGCCTAATAACAAATTATTCCACCACGCATTATTATGATTATATTATTATACTAGTAATTTTGACGGTCTATTGAAGTGAAGATTTGTTTATATTACAGAATGGTCAAGGGATGCAACCGTGCCCTTGTGAGCTCTATCTGGGTAGAAACTACCGATTACAGTATGAGGTATTTTATTAAGAATAATTACGTAGCACCTTTTACGTAGAATTTTAGTATTATTTATCTGTTTATTAATGATAAGATTGGTAAGTAATGTAGAAAGGATTAGACAATATAGAACAGCAGTTTTTAAAGTAGCAAGTTTTTACACTGCACACTTGTACACTTCCATTAATTTTTAGTTTGAAAAATTATTTTTTATGAATGAATACCTAATAATCCTGAGAGTGCGAATAAATAGTGTAAATACACTATTGAAGCTACAGAGCACGATGAATGCTGCTTATTATTTTAAAACTTCCATTACGAAATTCCGTCGTACCAAGTTTGATTTTATCTGTGAATATAAAAAAGTATATTATCTCCAGCTGGTACAAAAATATATGTTTTTGGCTCAATTAATTAGGACTAAAGTACGTCTTTTCTCCCTGCTCATTAGAAATTGAGTCGAAAAGTTAACTTTATTCCCTGGGGTATAAAGTAAAATAATGACAACCTAATTCGTCTAAATAATGTAGGTTTTGTACTGATAAAGTTCTGGGTTAGATTGGTACACCTGTCACACCGGCCATTAAAATCAGTTGATGTATCAAAATATTAAAATTTTTAATTTATTAAAATTAAAATTGTTGAATTTATTGTAAAACATAACATAATGTAAAATATTACAGCGTATAGTTTGGCCTTTTTACATCCCATCTGGAGATAAAATCTTGTATGCCCCTCGGGACTAAATTGATCGTTACTTCCAGCAATACTTTACTCCCTCGGCTTGGCCTCGTGAGTAAAGATAATTAATAAACTCGATTGTTTCCGCGCATTCGCTCGGGAATAAACTCGAACTTACATCTCAGGGTATAATGATCTTCTTTAGTCCCTAGGTGCATAAATAACTATTTCGACCCTTCAGATGTGTTAATTCGTTACTTTAAAATGTATGTTTTACCTCATGAGTATTAATAAAAGCATTTGTTAAATTTCTACAATAAATTATTAATTTTTTTTTAAATTCAAAAAGTACACTTTATGTTGTATTTATTTATTTTCTCTTTATAACGAAAATAAGGTTTTTTAATAACTTACGATAGGCATTGCCTTCTTTTTTTAATAAATTAATATTCCTCAAGGGTCCAATACTTTATACAGTTTATATAGCTGACATCCCGACTCATCCTAATACTGTCCTTATTATAACCACGTACGCTGATGATACATGTATATTATCAGTCAACACCAATCCAGTTATTGCATCCCAAAGCCCTCCAATCCCATATCACTTATCTTGAAGAATGGTGTCAAAACTGGAGGATTAAAATAAATTCTCAAAAATCGCATCAAATCACTTTTAACTTACGTCGTAAACCAATGACTTCCTGCCCTTCAGTATTATTTAATAATATCCCACTGGTGCCTGTAGAACAGATCCTATGCTTAGGGTTGCACCTTGACAAACGATTAACCTGGAATCCTCATACAAGACTGAAAAGACAAGAAACCACTCGACGTTTCAGGTTACTTCAACACTTAATAGACAAACGCTCTAAGCTCCCAATTAACTACAAAAGACTCATCTACATGACCATCATACGACCTATTTGGACTTACGGAGTAGAGCTTTGCGGCTCCAGTAAGCCATCGAATTCCTCTTGTATCCAATCCTTACAATCCAAAATCCTTCGTAAAATCCTCAATGCTCCTTATTTTGTTAAGAATAAAGTCATCCATAACGACCCTAATGTCCCTTTTGTTGCTGATTTAGCCCGAACCCGGTCCCTATCCTTTCATAACAAACTTTATTACCACTCATATCCACTAGTTTCAAACCTAGCTTAGTCTTCAATTCCCGATAATCCTCCGAGGCGTCTGAAAAGAAGATGGCCACGTGACCTTCTTATTTGAACTTTGATTTGAGTACTACCAGTGGGTAGTTTCTCTACTTGTCATTCTCTTGTCATTATGTATCTCTTATATTATCCTATTTACTTGTTGTATTATTGTAATACAGTTGTAAATATCAATAAAAAAATATTTAAAAAAATTAATAAAAATCGTTTATTGAACGATGAAATTTTGATTTAATTTTAATTACTCTAGAATTAAGATGTTTTCAGAAACCTTCACTGGGAGAATTTCGGGATAGACATTAATGGTAACTTTTAAGGTGATGATGTACTTCTCATTTCACACTCACCATCTGAACTGAAGAAAATGCTAGAAGAGCTGGTCCTAGTAGGAAATGAGGCTGGGCTTGAGATAAATTTTAACAAATCATTCTTGATGACAAATGCCGAAGAAGAAGAAATATTTCTCGGTACCAGCAAACTCCAATGGGTTAAAGAAACAATCTATCTAGGGCAACTCATATCATTTGCAGATAAATCCAAGAAAGAGCTGAATAAGAAGGATTAAAATAGGATGGTCCAAATTTTGGTCACACAAAATTTTTTTAAAAGCAACATGGCCACACAGCACAAGAGAAAAGTTTTTGATGCTTGCATCATTCCCTCTTTAACTTATGGATACCAAACTTGGAGCTTAAATAATGATATATCTAAATCCCTGGCAATCACTCAGCGTGCAATGGAGCGAAGTATGTTAAGGAAAAGTAGAAGGGAGAAAATAAAGAAGACAGAACTACGGAAGCTGACTGGTACGCGCGATATTCTCGAGACAGTATCTAATCTTAAATGGCAGTGGATTGGACACATTGCAAGAATGGCATCAACACATTGGGCTAAGGCAACAACGGATTGGTATCCAATACACCACACTAGGAGAAGAGGGAGACCAGCTACGAGATGGCGAGACGACACACAAAACTTCATAGGAGTATTATGGAACCGTTCTGCTTGGAACAGACGTAGCTGGGGTAAATTGGGAGAGGCTTATGCCCGAAGAAGGGCCTTTTTTTCTTTTTAAAAACCTTGTAAATTTTATATATACAAAACCCTTTTATTTGTCCAAGTTATCGTTTATTATTTATTTCTTTAACAAGTAGACGTTTCGACCCTTTGTGGTCATTCTCAATACATGTTTTTTATTTTATCATCATTCAGTAGTTGAATTCAATCCGTAAAAATCTATATAACATTCAAAAAAGCAAAACATTAACATTATAAAATTTAACATTTTAAAATTTTTTTCATTAATATATATGGAATACATGAATCTTCTTAAAAATTATCCTATCAGTCACACATCATACATGGCATCATCAAAAAAATTCACTGCATATAAATTACAAATATTACATTACTGCTATCCTCACAATTGTACACATATAGACATAACTTATTTTTTTCCTTGTAGACTGATATTAAAAAACAGAAAGAGGAGAAAAGCTGGGTGGGGTCCCCATAGTCAGTCATTGCAACTAATAAGCAAAACTAGGACTTTGTCCGGTCTAGATTCTCTAAGTAACAATAGTTTGTTTTGTTTTATGCCTCACATTAATTATTATTTCTATGTCAAAAGTAAAACTATTATAATTTAAGCATATACTTACTATTAATATATATTGAAAAATATTTTTTATTCTATTTTATAGATATCTTAAAATTCGTTAATTATTGTTATTATAAAGCTGCTAATCCGATAGGTAAAAATATAAACAAGTAGAAATGGATGTGTTAAAGATTGAGTTTATTTTATTTATATAAGCAAATTGGTTATCTGTAAAGTTAATGTTTATTTTTATTTTTATGTTCATTTAATCTTAAAAAAATGGAGGAGCAGTATTTTGACAAATCTCCTAATTCCTTTTTATCATTCACTATATTAGTTAAATTATCTGTTATATACAGTGCTTCTAAGAATTTACGTTTTGTTGTATTGCTTTCCCTATGCAGTATTTTAGGTCTGTTGAAATTAAAAGTATGTAGTTGTGTTTTACTGTGGTTAGATAGCGATGTGTTGCTTTTACATGTTGGTTTTAAGCTGTTTTTGTGGTAATAAAATCTATTTTTAAGGTGTGTACTAGTATGTCCTATGTAGTTTTTGTTACAATTTTCACAACTGATGTTATAAACTACATTTTTGTTTTCTAGCAGTGGGATTCTGTCCTTTTGGTTATTTATTATGTTTTTTATAGGGTTTGTTGTTTTGTGTGCGAATTTAATTTCAGGAATATCGTACATTCTAAAGGTCGGTGCCATTGTTTCTGACAGTCCTTTTATGTATGTCAATGTTTTATATATTTTTTTGTCCGGTACTATTTCTGATATTGTGGTTTCATCCGTATTATGTGTTGTTGTATTATTTATTGGTTGTGTTTTTTTGTTTTCTATTTGGAAAAAGTTTGTAATTTTATTTTGAGTAGGTTTAGTTGTTAAGATGCTATTACTGTTATTTTGTTTAGATTATTTAATATTGGTTTTGGGTTATATTAGGTCTGTTTTCAGTTATCTTCATATGTTCATTTTCACCTTCATTTACATTATTTATTAATTTAATTTGTTTATACCATAAATTATTGATGAACTTTTTAGGGAAAGCATTACTTTCTAGGATGTTGAAGATTTTTGTTTTAGTTTCTTTTAAGTATTCTGTATCGGTTAGTTTAAGTGCTTTATTTATAAGGTTTTGTGCTGTGTTTTTGATTTGGTGCTTTGGATGATTTGAGTAGAAGTTTAACAGTTGTTGTGAGGATATATCTTTTTTATACCATTTTGTGGTGAGGGTGTTGTTTTGGGGATTTCTTATTATTGTAATGTCTAGATAGTTTAATGTGTGATTATTATTTTCGAGTTCCTGTGTAAATTTAATATTTTTGTTTTGTTCATTGAGTACTTTTGTGAGTTGTTCTAAGTCATATTTATTAGTTATAATTAGTAGGTCGTCAATGTATTTTGTTATAAATATTGATGGGTTGTTTATTTTTTGTAGACTCTCTCTCAAAATAAAATTTAGTACAATGCCTGATAGATTAACTGAGAGTCTACCTCCCATAGGTAAACCTGTGGTTTGTTTGTATATTTGGTTTTGGAAGGAAAAAAATCCATTTTCAGTACACAACTTTATACCTTCTATGAATATTGTTTTATTTTTAATTTCAGTGTGTGGTTCTATTTTGTCCCAGTTTTCTTTTATGATCTTATATGCTGTTTTTAGTGGTATATTAGGGAACATAGATATGACGTCAAGACTACACATTATATGGTCTGGTTTTGGATTAATGTTTTTTAGTTTGTTTTTTAGTTCTATTGCGTTTTTTATGTCAAAGTCGTTACTATTATTAAAGTGGTTTAATGATTTTTTAGGTGAGTTGCTAATTTATCTATTGGATTATTAGTGCCATCCACTATAGGTCTGAGTGGATGGTCTTTTTTATGTATTTTAAGGTAGCCGTGAATTCTGGGTGTGTTATAGTAGTTGTTAGTTAATTTAGTTTTTAGAGATTTATTTATAAATTTATATTTCATTAGTTTGTCTAGGTATTTATTAACTTTTTGATTTAGGTCGTTCATAGGATTATTTCTAATACTTTTGTAGGTATCTTTATTATTGAGTAGATTGAGCATTTTTTGTTTGTATTCTGTTTTTGTAATTATTGCTAATTGTTTAATTTTATCTGTTTTGATTATGCATAGGTCTGGATTATTGTTGAAAAATGTTTTTGTAATCTATAAATCTTTATTTATTAATTTAGAAAATTGGTTAGTTATAGAGGTTGGTTTATTTGTATCTTTGTTTAAAAAGTTTAGTATGTTTTTACTTTTTATGTTCCTTAAGCCGTTTTTATGTGTATCTGGAGTGTCCAAAAATTGATTATCGATTCTATGTCAGCTATTAATTGGAAAATATTAGGTTTTTTATATTCTGGATTGCAATTAAAATTGTCTCCTAAACTTAATAAATTTATAATATTATGAGGTATTGTTTGAGCGGTTAGGTTAATGACTCTATTTTCTTTATATAAGTTATCACAGTAATTGAATATATTGAGGAATTTGTGTGAAGATTTATCTTTTTTATTGATGTTATCAGAGTAGATAGTGGATTTATATACAGTAGGGATTTTATTTGTATTATATGGGTTTTTTATGGTGGATTTATTAGGTTTATTTAATTTCTTGTATGTATTTGTTAATTTAATATCTTTTATTTTATTTTTCCATTTGGTGCATTTTTCAACTATAAATGAGTGTGTCTCTTGATCAGTTTTATTAATATGATCCAAAATGGTTTGTATTTGTTTTTTGGTTTTATTAATGAGCCAGTAAGCTTGTCTTTTATCTAAAATTAATATTTTTTGTGCTATTTTGTTGAAAAAATTATTTTGTTTGGTGTTATTCAAGTATTGTTTATTAAAACTGTTTTCTATGTCTATTATATGTGTAAGTAAGTGGTTAGGTATAATCCTTTTTTCTAGACATAGTCTCAGGTAAGTCAGTTTGCATTCTGCATTAATTAATTATAAAGTAATGAAATATAAATTTATAAATAAATCTCTAAAAACTAAATTAACTAACAACTACTATAACACACCCAGAATTCACGGCTACCTTAAAATACATAAAAAAGACCATCCACTCAGACCTATAGTGGATGGCACTAATAATCCAATAGATAAATTAGCAACTCACCTAAAAAATCATTAAACCACTTTAATAATAGTAACGACTTTGACATAAAAAACGCAATAGAACTAAAAAACAAACTAAAAAACATTAATCCAAAACCAGACCATATAATGTGTAGTCTTGACGTCATATCTATGTTCCCTAATATACCACTAAAAACAGCATATAAGATCATAAAAGAAAACTGGGACAAAATAGAACCACACACTGAAATTAAAAATAAAACAATATTCATAGAAGGTATAAAGTTGTGTACTGAAAATGGATTTTTTTCCTTCCAAAACCAAATATACAAACAAACCACAGGTTTACCTATGGGAGGTAGACTCTCAGTTAATCTATCAGGCATTGTACTAAATTTTATTTTGAGAGAGAGTCTACAAAAAATAAACAACCCATCAATATTTATAACAAAATACATTGACGACCTACTAATTATAACTAATAAATATGACTTAGAACAACTCACAAAAGTACTCAATGAACAAAACAAAAATATTAAATTTACACAGGAACTCGAAAATAATAATCACACATTAAACTATCTAGACATTACAATAATAAGAAATCCCCAAAACAACACCCTCACCACAAAATGGTATAAAAAAGATATATCCTCACAACAACTGTTAAACTTCTACTCAAATCATCCAAAGCACCAAATCAAAAACACAGCACAAAACCTTATAAATAAAGCACTTAAACTAACCGATACAGAATACTTAAAAGAAACTAAAACAAAAATCTTCAACATCCTAGAAAGTAATGCTTTCCCTAAAAAGTTCATCAATAATTTATGGTATAAACAAATTAAATTAATAAATAATGTAAATGAAGGTGAAAATGAACATATGAAGATAACTGAAAACAGACCTAATATAACCCAAAACCAATATTAAATAATCTAAACAAAATAACAGTAATAGCATCTTAACAACTAAACCTACTCAAAATAAAATTACAAACTTTTTCCAAATAGAAAACAAAAAAACACAACCAATAAATAATACAACAACACATAATACGGATGAAACCACAATATCAGAAATAGTACCGGACAAAAAAATATATAAAACATTGACATACATAAAAGGACTGTCAGAAACAATAGCACCGACCTTTAGAATGTACGATATTCCTGAAATTAAATTCGCACACAAAACAACAAACCCTATAAAAACATAATAAATAACCAAAAGGACAGAATCCCACTGCTAGAAAACAAAAATGTAGTTTATAACATCAGTTGTGAAAATTGTAACAAAAACTACATAGGACATACTAGTACACACCTTAAAAATAGATTTTATTACCACAAAAACAGCTTAAAACCAACATGTAAAAGCAACACATCGCTATCTAACCACAGTAAAACACAACTACATACTACATTTAATTTCAACAGACCTAAAATACTGCATAGGGAAAGCAATACAACAAAACGTAAATTCTTAGAAGCACTGTATATAACAGATAATTTAACTAATATAGTGCTTATTATCTATAAAGCGGATTAGCAGCTTTATAATAACAATAATTAACGAATTTTAAGATATCTATAAAATAGAATAAAAAATATTTTTCAATATATATTAATAGTAAGTATATGCTTAAATTATAATAGTTTTACTTTTGACATAGAAATAATAATTAATGTGAGGCATAAAACAAAACAAACTATTGTTACTTAGAGAATATAGACCGGACAAAGTCCTAGTTTTGCTTATTAGTTGCAATGACTGACTATGGGGACCCCACCCAGCTTTTCTCCTCTTTCTGCATTTTAATATCAGTCTACAAGGAAAAAAATAAGTTATGTCTATATGTGTACTATTGTGAGGATAGCAGTAATGTAATATTTGTAATTTATATGCAGTGAATTTTTTTGATGATGCCATGTATGATGTGTGACTGATAGGATAATTTTTAAGAAGATTCATGTATTCCATATATATTAATGAAAAAAATTTTATAATGTTAAATTTTATAATGTTAATGTTTTGCTTTTTTGAATGTTATATAGATTTTTACGGATTGAATTCAACTACTGAATGATGATAAAATAAAAAACATGTATTGAGAATGACCACAAAGGGTCGAAACGTCTACTTGTTAAAGAAAGAAATAATAAAAGATAACTTGGACAAATAAAAGGGTTTTGTATATATAAAACAAAATAAAATTAAATTTCAAGTCCAGTACCTAAAACCATGAATATTAAACCTTGTAAATATAAAAACCATGTAAAAATTGTACATAGAAGAAAGAGGAAAAAATAAAGCTTATTATTATTATTATTACTCTAGAATTACCACAGCTTAATTCAGGATACATCACTTAAACCATTTTGCGAACAAGAAATATTTGTTTCATCTTCTCTCTCTTTATAATTTTCGATAGCTCAACAGGTTTTTCTTATATCCGATAGCTCAACACACATACACACACACACAACCACTGTGGGAGTCTGTAACCCATATGTGGCGCGTCCCCAGGTGGCGGATAGGGGAATGCTCACTATAGACTAGAGAAAGGAACCCCGAATAATAAACCAACCATGGGTAGTCAAGAGGATCTGACATACCTTATGGTGCAGGGTGTCGAATCCCCAGTACCGGCGTCCGACGAGAGTGAGCAAGCGGGCTCCCGGACGTCGTTATCATATCAGGTGGGCACTTAGCCGCCGACTGTACAGAGAGTCCTAGTTGTGCACTTTGCACTGGTAAAGGTGACAACGGGCACTCTTGTAGCGGAAATAAATGTCCGGCATTACATCATGCATTGCAAGCGCAAAGGAGGCAGGAAAATCATGCAAAAGGAGGATCTTACCTCAATCACTGCGAAGTTGCTCAAGACCTTCTCTGGCAGACTGTGAAAGACTTAAGGATTGAAGTTACCATCCTTAGTGAACAATATAAAAATCTGGATAGCGTCTCCTATCGCCTGACACCACAGGAAGAGCTGCGATATGGGCATGTAATCGACAGGGCATAACTGAAACGGCACAAGACCCTACATGTGGGTTTGTCTGGGCTAAGATACAGGGCCTTTACCTTTTGTAGCTGCTATGCCCCACCTAACACCACAATTGAGGAATTCGAAGGTGTCATAGATCGCATAGTACAAGATGCCAGAGGGAGAAGACCTCTAGTCCTTGCTGGAGATTTCAATGAATGGGCGACTGAGTGGGGTAGTTAGGCAACTAACCGACGTGGTGAAATCCTACTAGAAGCCTTTGCCCAGATAGAGAACCTGGTTTTGGCAAATACTTGGTTGGAGCCAACGTTTGTGAGGGGGGGTAGGAGCACGGTGATCGAACCCAAATTCTTTAGTGACGGCCTCCACGCAAATACTAGCTGGCAGGTCTGCAACCTGTACACACACAGTGATCACCAAGCTATCCTGACCACACTACGAAATCACGCACCAAGGGTCACTAGGCATGAGAGGGGTGTGGTTCGCTGGAAAACCAGGACGTTTGACAGAGAATCGTTCCGAATCATGATGGAGGCCGAATGTAATCTATCAGGTAGCGCGGAGGACAAGGCTCGCCAGGTGATGGGCCTGGTCAATAACGCGTGCGACGCGGCTATGGTTCGTTCCCATATAGGTAGTGGTAGATTTCCAGCTTACTGGTGGAACGACCTTATAGCCGACCACCGTCAAAGATGCCATGCAGCAAGGAGGAAATACCTACGAGTGAGAGGCAGCCCGCTGTTTCAACAATTCAAGGAGGAATATAAAGCTCAGAGGTGAGAACTCCAGCGAGCTATCAAGATAAATAAGCGGCAATGCTGGAAAGAGCTCTGTGCTGAAGTGGATGAGGACCCGTGGGGAAGAACATACCGCACAGTTATGAAGAAACTGAAGAGCTGTGCTATGAACTCGCCCATGTGCCTAGACACCGTAGAGAGGATCGTTGCCACTTTGTTTCCTGAACAAGAGGAATTCCCATATACCAGCGGTATCGGCTAAAGAGCTTAGTGACATCTGCCGCTGCCTTCAGATGGAAATATCCCCTGGCCTAGATGGCATTCCGAATTTGGCACTGAAGGCAACAATGGAAGCCCGATCACACCTCTTTCTGGATGTCTTTAATTCCTGCTTACACAAGGGGTCCTTTCCCCCACCATGGAAAAGGCAACGCCTGGTTCTGATCCCGAAGAGCAAGGAAAGAGCATCAGAAGCTTCAGCATATCGACCGAGTTGACTGTTGGATACAACTGGGAAGACTTTGGAAAATATTATAGCAAATAGGAATTCACAGAAGGAGGGGCAGGCCTCTCCAAGAACCAGTTTGGCTTCCGGAAAACAAGATCAACAGTAGACGCTATTGCGTTGGTGGTGGAAAGGGCCAAGAAGGCTGTAGCAGGGAAGGGATGGAGGAGAGGCGCTAAGTGCTATTGTATAATAGTTACGATGGATGTATGGAACGCCTTTTACACAGCGAGATGGAGTTGTATTCTGGATGCTCTAAGGGCAGTGAATGTCCCGGAATACCTCAGGAGTATAATCTGTGACTACTTCAGAGAAAGGACCTTGATATGTCCGACACAGGACGGTTCGAGAAGGTATAAGGTGACTGGTGGTTTACCCCAGGGATCAGTGCTTGGACCACTCCTGTGGACTGTTATGAACGACGGAGTCCTTAGGCTTAAACTACCAGAGGGTGCTGAAATTGTGGGCTTTGCTGATGATATCGCTGTGGTGGTCGAGGCAAAGTACAAAGAAACGCTGGACACTGCTGCTTATAGAAGTCCGATGGAGTCAGTATATCGACGGTGTGCACTAATAGTGATCAGCGCGTTTCGTACAGTATCATGCGAAGCGGCTTGCGTGGTGGCCAGGATGCCACCGATTGAGCTGATTGCTGAAGAGAGGTGGCGCTCTTATAACAGTGTTGACCCCATTCCCAGAGACAAATTAAGAAAGCGGACAGTTAGGGAGTGGCAACGTCGCTGGGATATGGCATTCAGTGGAAGGTGGACGCACAGGTTGGTGCACCACTTTGAGGCTTGGGTGAATAGGAACCACGGAGAGGTCGACTATTATATAACTCAGTTCCTCAACGGGCATGGTTGCTTCTGAGCCTACCAGCATAGGTTTATGCTCGATGATACAGGTGTATATACATCCTGCTCAAGATCGGAGTAGAGCGCAGAGCACATATTCTTCTTCTGTCCCCGCTTTCAAGAAGAGAAGATGGAGTTCCGACGCGTCTGTGGCTCAGATCCCACTGCAGATAATGTTGTCTACCTTATGCTGATCAATCAGGACTATTGGATGACAGGTCAAAGGTAAGCAGCACAGGTGCTACAAAAGCTAAGAAAGGAAGAGAAAGAAAGGCGAACCAGGAGGTAGCTCAAATCAATGAGGAGGCACTCAGCAACCCCCCCCCCCCATGATGTAATGCCTAATGGCGGTCCCGTGGAGTGTGAGAAACAGGTGTAGGGAGATGGTTTTAGTGGGTAAAAATCCCAAATAAGGATAGGTACGGGCCTATCCGCGTCTTTTGAAGTTTTCCACCTTCCATCGTAAAAAAAAAAAAAAAAAAAAAAACCGCACACACATACACACGTACGTACCTACGTGTGTATGTAATAGTATCTTTTAAAAAATATTCTCTTATTATCATTTTTTTCTGTTATTCATAAATTACCTTTGTCGATAGATGACCAACATACAATTTGTTTGCGTTATTTTTTTTTCATAAAATTATTGTAACTTCACTGTCCAAATCATTGTTTTGATATGTTATTAGTAAGGTTATATTTATATGTTCTTCAATTTCATGAGACTCCGTTAGTAAATGTGTTACTATCTTTTGAAGATATTTCTGTAACATGTACGAGAACAATAAAGTTTATTGACTGCAGATTCAAGGACCAAGAATCAAGAACCTGATATTAGAGTTCACTTATAATGTAAACAAAGCAGATAAGCATATACCGGCATACATATTTTACCTTCATATGATATATAGATACCCTAATTCGGTTTTTGGGTACGTATGATATATGATGACACAAGAATTGGGTCATATATTAACTTGTAAATTCGCCACCTGACGCCCTCCAATCTCGGAGGGTGCGCATGAATATAGGATTCACGGCTCCTACCCGACTGCAAAGCCAGGCCTAACATCTCTAAGGCAGGAGTGAGGTAAAACGGTTCTAGTCAATATCTTGTCGAGTTTATCTTCCGGCAACTACTCCCAAGGTACACCGAACACTACCTCTTTCTCTCCCTATCGGCTCGAGGAATTTATATCTCGGTCGGGGAAAGACATGTATGGTTCTGGTCTTGATACATTTCAAGTAATATCCAGCTAGTGAAACGATACGTACATCAGTATTTAGTATTTAAACGTAAAATATTTTATAAGTATTTTACCTATAGTTAATGTTTCCTATATATACCCACTTATAGACACCATGTATACCAGCATTCACGATGTCTCTAGAAATGAACCCGCATTTTTCAAAATTATAACACATCATAATGAATAACTCTTGTATGTGTTAATGCGGCAAGTATAATAATTTCGAACGAGTTTGTTTTAAAATATTTTTAAGTTAAAAATAAATTTTTGTAAATGTGGTTAGTAATAATCCGTTAGAAAGATAAATAAAATAGGAAAAAAAAACAGAACTGTTAATGTTAACAGAAATATTAGCAGTTCATTTAATGTATAGAATGTATGTTAAATTATAATCGCGTTTTTTTTTTTGTCTGTATGCAACTACTCATTTAATGTTATGAACTTTAAGGAAAAAAAAAATAGGAAAAAATGTTTTGCCATTCGTAAATATAACTTTTGGAGGGTATTGTAATACTGCAGAACAAACCAGGTAAAATATCATTTGCTATGCTGATTTGTTATTTTAATATGCAAACCATCCTCTTGTTGTTAAAAGGATGTGCCCTGTTAGTTATCCTGCAGCATTCAATGTTATGTTTTTGTTCATCGAGTATCACTATTATATAAATCCATAAATGCTTATTTTCTGTACCACTACAACCCGTGAAGGGTCTGGGGTTCTGTACCTAGTATAACTGTCTTGTTGCTTGGTTGTGCAGGAAGATCTTTTGTACTAGATTACTCTTGACTGTCAGAAATACACCCAACCTTATTTTGGGCACCCAAAGAGGCTGTGTGAGCCCTGGAGGGACTTAGGTCCCATAGGATCCATCTCCGGCCGCTAAAATATTAAATAAAAGTCTGAAAGTCTGTCAGCGAGCGGGATTTGAATCCAGAGCCTTCGGCAACTCAGTGCCCTACCACTGAGCCGTCTCCGCTCCCTAAATACTTATTCAAGGTTATACCTAAAGGATTCCATATTCTCAACTTTTTATTAGTGTATACTTTCGTGTATAAGTAGATCGGACATCGACTACGCATCTGTGTTGTGATTAGAGCGAAGAAAAGCTTCCTACCATAGGCTTCCGGAGCCCTCAACAAGGTGATTTCCCTGGACGACTTGATCCCCTCAGAAGGACGTGTATTTTCTGGTAGGGTGAGTATTCCTCGCTTTGCCCGACCCGCATCGATTGGTCGAAAGGACTATTTACTCTTTCGGTATTGTTGGGCTCGGGAAAGGAACCCTTTCAACCTGTTTACTCCAGGACAGCCTCAATATCTTTATTCGCTTTTCTCTCTTCAAACCGCTTTCATTGTAAAGTACAAACTATCTATTATAAATTTGTTTTATCTTACAATTAATAATAGTATAATTCATTATCTCTGAATATAATATTTCTATATTCTTTGCTACTTAAAACTACATTTCAAATATGTAATGCTTGTTATCGCAAACCCCGTTAAATCCGTTTTTTTTTGCGTTAAAGACCTTATTACCTGAGATGCCCTCAATCTATGGCTAAAACTGTTAAAACAAGGTTGAAAAAAAAAACTAATGAACATAGTAGATTCTAATGTTCGGACTATACAGATAGACCGCAAAGAACATTTTGAGTCAAAAGTGAAGACTCACTGCGTTAGAAAAATAAATAAATATTAAAAAAAAAGGAGAAGGAAGGATCAAAAAAGTTTTTTTTCTTTCAAAGTAAGCCTTTGAAAGGACCATTTATTTATTGACATATTCCATACTTCGGAGTACTATGTGCCTTTTAAATTCATTATTACAATAAGGATTAACAACAATTGTGATTATTCTAACTTATATACATAAGCCATTGTTACTTATTAACAAAATTAAGATTACATTATTTATAAAATGATATCTGTTTTACATTGTATGATTATTCTAAATTAGATGTCAACTTTTCGAAATCAATTCTGTTAAGGCGTGATTAGACTGAATAAATTTTAATAGGAAGCAAATGGAAGTACCACGGGAATTTGAAAGAAATCTCAGATATTAACAAAGCGTTTGATTTATTAATTTAAATAACATGCGAGATTTTCTTAAATACTATTAAATATACATGCAAGAGAAAATACAAATTAATAATAGCTTCTACAAGAATAACTTAAGACTAAACATGCAACTTAGCGATCTAATGAACAAAATTAATTTAAGACAAAAAAAAGAAGAAAAATTGATTAATATGAATGGGAGCGATAATTAACAATAACAGAAATGCTCCATGCTAGCATAATGGTCAAAGATATAATCACTACAAAATGAACTTGAACGTTATAATGATGATTTCAATAAGGCGCGAAGATGTGCAATTATTATTATCTTCGCTAGTGATCACGGCATGAAGGAGCAATGAGTATGATATCATTAATTAACTTGAACTGTCCGGTTGGTACCATGTAATACGTTGATCATCAGGAGAAGAATTAATTGACGATTTGAGGCCTAATGATAATGAAATGGGACTTACAATTTGTGTGATGTATAGCCAGTTATCATCATCTCAGCATAGCTTCTGGCGAATAACAAACTTTAAGGCCTCTTGACGTTCTCATAGGAATAACGGCTTGAGAGCGGAGTGATAAGCGGCAGTGTGCGATGGTTGTAGCTGCGAAGGTCTGGTAGAACAGTTCCGCTCGGCGATCTAACAGCAAGTGAGCCCGGGCGCTCCGAGCGTCATTGGGTAATGATCCTTGATTTTGGCGGTACAGTATTCCCGATTTTAGAGGTAAGGATCGGTTTGTTTCATCTGGCGGGTAGTCTACGTCCGCGGCTAAATAATACTGTAAATAAATTTAATGAATTCGGGTCGAAATGTATTGTATAGATCGTATTCAGATACTGGCCAAACTAAACTAAACTCTTATTATTATTATAATTTATTTTATCTTTATATTATATATTTCTTTAAATATTTTATTTGAAAAATCTTTTCAATGACTTCGACTTCGACCTTTGTGCTTCATACATTTGGCAATCACATATTATGTATTTAAATGTCTGTCCTTCTTTGTCTATTGAGCATTTATTGTCATTGATTATGTGAAAACTGTGTAAGTATGATTTGGTATGTGCATGTTCGGTTAATGAATTAGTTTGTAGTTATTGGGTTTTATTAATCTGTAGTTTCGTAGGTATTTCAATAAATTTGAAGCTATCGGTTTGCTAAAACCCAAAAAGGCCACTACAAAGTTCAACATTTCTGAGAACCTACAATTCAGATGACATGACAACAGGACTTCTAGAACCTATACATCAATATTACAGTTGCCCTTAAAAAAAAAAAAAATATTTTCCTAGAAATTCACATATTTAATTTTGTTTGTCCTCTGTGAAATTCAAATTTGGACTTGCAGGGTTTTGACATAACAAGCCTCAAGTATCGTGTATCAAGTCATATCATTTTTAACACTGTTTTATTATATCAACAAGAAAATGGACGAAAATACCTGTAATTATCAAATGTATCTCTTAGCTGGTTATTATTATTTAAACATGGAGCTATATTTTCATACTGAGTATTCTACCTCTACTTATTTTTTACATGTGCATTCACACATAAATGAAAACTCTGATGTATGCATGGTGTTTCCAGAAATGAATAAGTATTTAAATCTACTTGATAGAACATTAAAACTAACCATTCTTATACATAAATGTTAATACGTCAATAAGTATTAATACATTTCCGAATTATTAGGTCGTTCAGTTTTCAGTATGTATATATATGTATATTTACGCATGTCTAATAGAGGTAACGCAATCAGTATGTATATATATCTCCATATTCAAATATTAATAATCAGATAAGAGTTTACGTTCGATAATTCCGAGTATTTTGGTTTTTTTTTTTCATGCTGTTGTTTGTTTCTTCCTTTAAGTTTTGGCTAAGCAGGTATAATTCGGATAACCGAGTTTCTGATATCTTACTGGGTCGTGGCCTTCTATTTTATTTTACGCCCTTACCGAAGGACGGCACAATCGCTATTAAAATTAAAATTATTAAGGCCACCTACCGGGGATTTTTATTCTAAACACTACACCATATGATATTTTCCTGTTTATTTAAACTCAATGCAATGTTAGAAAATTTATATTATTTATCGCATATCTGATATGAGACCGCAAAACACTCATTTTTTTATCTTTTATTCTGTTAGGTTTTGAATGGTTAATGCATTTGAAAAAAAGCCAAACGGTAAGTTAATGGGGATTCGATTCGATTTAGGGAAACGCAAATTGGGCACTCAAGGGAATAGAATAAATCTCAGCGGAGCAGAAAGGCCACAGGCTATTAAGAGTGTTTTGGCACTTCTTTAAAATTATTTCAACTGAGCCATGATATAATATAATAATATAATATTTTTATTGAAAAGAATTATACAAATGTCATTCGGCACATAATTTATTTGTGATCTTCCTTTGCACAACTGCTCTAAGGAATTCTTGTGGAAGCGTGGGTGGGGAAACCTCCCATTGGAGCCACTTCTAACATAGTTCTTCTCCCTGTAGTAATCCGAGCTCCATTCCATGGTAATGTAACTGTCAGTAATGTCTGTACCAGTAAGTTTGAGGATCAAGTACACGTATATAGCATGTTAGTTTCTTCAACGTAGGACTCCATCTGAGTTCCCGAGAAGGATGTTTAGAGGCTGTTTTGAAGTAGAATTACGGACTGACTTTAGAATTGAATTTAGTAATCAGCATGGTGAATATGGGATGAGTGGATTTATCATTGATTTTAAATCATAATGAAATTTCTTGAGTACTAGATTGTGGATGAGGCATTGGGTTTTTAGGAACTGAGTTTTTAGATTGTGATTATTGTGGGATCAAGTGTTATTCTTATAACTTGAGGTATTGTATTTTGATGAATTCTGCATTGAGGTTGAGCAATGATATGAATATGAGTTTTAGTCATCGAGGCATTCGTTTCAAAACATTCAATCATTGTTTACTTTTAGGATTCACCTCTTTCTCCAATAAACCTTCCAAAACTTGAGCTCATTTTGTGCAAGTCCAATCTGAGTTGAGTGGGCAGCTGGTCTGAGAGTCGCTCAATAGGAAACTTCGAGTGTTTGACCACGCGCCAACTGAAGGACAAAAAGTTTCCTTCCATCAGGAAATATTTTTTCTCTAATGGCCTTCTCTGATTATAATTTGAGATAATCTTAATTAATTTTATTCCGAGCTGTTGTTTTCTGTTTAGTTTTATATAAATACTTTTTCTTAGAATATATAGAAAAAAGTTATTTGCGGCTATTAAAGGAATTATTCCATTTTTCGAAATGAGAACAAAATAAGAACAACTTAATTTAAAAATTAGAATTGTTTAGTAAATGATACAGTAGCAATTGTATTGGTTAACGCTTTTCAATTCAGGAACGATGATATTCCATATGATATGATGACGTTTTTTTTCTTTTTAAATAAAGTCATATTTTGATTTGCATCATGTTAAAATCTGAAGTTTTATCGGGATAATTACATAAGTCAAAATAAAGCTTCAAGTCTCTAAAAATATTCTAATAATTAATAAAGTAATTTCAATACCATAACTGCGATAGGAATGATCTGTTTTTCCAATATCCAAGACTTGTCATGGAACTTGTCAAATTCAAATATCTCTATTGAAAAATTGGGTTATCTGAGTTATGACATTGTTCTTGTGAAGGAGCGATATACAAACATATATAGATGAAAGGGCAGCTCAGTGTGTAGAATGTTGAGTTGCTGTGCTAATGATCCCGGGTTCAAATCCAGCTGTAGCAGATAATTTATTAAATCTGTTGTTTTTGTTTTTTTAAATGATTTCCTACAAGACTGAAATGACAAGAAACAGCTCGCCGTTTCAGGCTACTTCTACAATTACTAGACATACGCTCTAAGCTCCCGATTAACTACAAAAGACTCATATACATGACAATCATTAGACCCATCTGATATACGTAATAGAGCTTTGGGGCTCCACTAAGCCATCGAATCCCTCTCTAATTCAATCCTTACAATCCAAAATCCTTTGTAAAATCCTCAATACTCCTTACATTGTTACTAACAAAGTAATCCATACTGACCTTAATGTCCCGTTTGTTGCTGATTTGGCCTGAATCCGATATCAATCTATCCATGAAAAACTTCATTTCCACTCAAACCCACTAGTTTCAAACCTCGAAACCTCTTCAATTCCAGATAATCCTCCGATTTATCTTTCATTATATTACTGAATGTATTCTTTATACAGTTGTAAATTTCAATAAACATATTTTTAAAAACTGATTTTCATAAAAATTTCTTATTATTGGACCAATTTATACAATAAGTTGTATTGTTTAGTCTGCTTATTTTAAATGCCTTCCGCTACACTTTATTTCTTATGCACGAAGAAGATGAAAACTATAAAATAATGCGTAAGCTTACTAGTATGATCGTTCAAGACACTCTATTCAGAATATAGATCTATATAAGGAAAAATAACTATAGTTCATACATAAATAATTAAGTAGTTATATGCCGAACTTTTGTGTTATATTTCATCTAACAGCCACTTATTTTATAAATAGTTTTATTTAACTGAAAAAAGAACACTTTTATCTTAGTCGATGTAAATGAGATCCATGATCCTTTATAAAGTATTGGCTATAATTTTTTAATAAAATATTGATTAAATTATTAAATCATAATGGAGCTTAAACTACAAAACTATACTTTTCATATGCCCTTAAAAACATTTAGGATTTATAATTATTTAAAAATGTACATTAATTTAAAAAAAATAATATGATGCTCTTCACGAATCATTCACGGATATTTCTCATATTCACTAACAATATACATTGAAGTTAATTTTGTTTTACGCTTTTAATATTTCAGTTAAAAATCGCATTAGTTTTTTTTTGTTTTTTCATCATTAAAATGTCTAACTATGCGGTAATTATATTTTTCCAGAATAAACTAAACGACTTTTAGTCAAGAACCTATATATTGTATACGAACTATCTCCAATATCCTAAAATGAAATATCTTAGCAATACAATAATTCTTAATGCTAAATTATTATAACATTGCCTTCTTACTGTGTACACCTTACTAATTAAAATAGCCTAATCGTTATTTATTGTGTTTGCTTAAACGTACTTGTAATATAAACAAAACTGGTCTCTCATTAATTTAAAATTTAGGCTTCTTCGGTTAATTGAAACAAATGAAACATTTCAACTGATTGAAAATGATTCAATAGCACAAAAGGGGGTTTCATCAATGACTGTTTAACAGATGAATACTGGATCAACATTGACTCAAATAAACTCTTTGCATTCGAAATTCTGTCCTTTACTTTATGGTAAATCAAATTTACGGACTGATTGCATTCAAATCGGTTTTCGCTCTCACGAATTGTTTAACTAAATCAATTGACAAAAGCATATTCCATTAATGATAAAGTTCAAGGTCACTGACATTTGTATAAATAACAATTTTTTTGAAAATAATTTATTTATTATATAAGCACTATCTTGGAGAACTTTCGCCTCTGCTAATTTCTTCTGACATTGGCCTCTGTCCGCCGCGGTTTATATCCATCGCCTTCAGGTCACCCTCCACATCGTCGAGCCACCTGAGACGGGGCCTCTCGTCATTCGGTATCTCGTACACCCTTCTTGGAATTCTCGTTGGGTCCATCCTCTCCTCATGCCCCAACCATTGTAATCTTCTGAGCTGGATGACTTTCATTATATCGGGCTCTTCGTGTGGGTCTCTTAACGCTTTGTTGGACCAGAATCTCCACTTGTCCTCCACTCTAATAAGTTATCTCCAAAATTTTACGCAGGATTTTTCTTTTCCATACCGTAAGCTTCTCATATGATCTCTCATCTTCCCCCACTTTGACTACTGTAGCATGGTAGATGGAGGCCTTTCTACAACGCTTGAAGATAGATTGAAGTGAATAATGAATTGCTCTTTAAGATTTGTGCGTAGTACTCTCAGCCGATCGCGCGTGTCCCACTTTTATAATAAGTTAAAGTGGCTCTTCTCTCCCTTCCCAAGAATTATTTACCTTACTATCCACACACAGACGACCCGCCCCCCTCCCTGAACACACCCGAACACAACAAGACCAGTACAGGCCAGCCAATGGGTCGTGACTTCGATCGAGACCACGCCCCCCTCCAGATATAAATAAACCGCCAACCACCCGCTCTTCATTAACTGGCTAGCTCTTAAGAAGCTCACAGCAGGATGAGCGAAATCTCGGGTACGGCATGACACAGAGAATCCCGGAAGAAGAATATGAACGACCGTGGAAGCTTACGTGAACAATAATTAAACTTTAACTGAATAAAGTGGGATGCTAATGCGGTTTCTCCCAACTTTAATTATATTAAACTTCGCATACTAAACTTTACTCGAATCGAACAATAATATCCTTCAAACTTTGACATTCTAAGAAACATAACGCGCCATTGCTCCCTAACGTCGCTGACTTGATTACTCGAATCATCGTATATTTATGATGTTTGATTAATATCTGAATAATACAAATGGACAAGCAGAGCTAGTCTTTGCTTTGCTTGGAGAAGTCATGATCAATAGAAAGGGCAGCTATTGTTTAACTCAACTTTACTTTGCTGATTTATTAAATGGAACCAGAACGGAACTTCGGACTTAGGCTTTGTGAAGTAGAAATGAGCAAGTTAGCCGATTAGTGTAGAAGCCTCCAATCCTTTAATAAGTCCCCGCACAACTTATCTGCTCTCTCCTTGGCTACATTCAATTATCTTTCCTGGTATTTGTTCGGTTCCAATATTTCATAATAAATTATTTGGATGTCCTCTTCAAGTCGTTATATTCTTTTTTTGGTATTTCATTGCCCGCAATAAAGTCATAATAACTGAAAGTATTCTTGCAACTTATTGAGAAAAATATTTATTTTAGTACCATTATTTTTTATAGCTAATTAGCTTACTGTATATTTTAAACTAACAATTACTTAAATGATATGGTATATTGACTTTTTTCATATCATATATAGAAAGTAATAAATATATGTTTAATAAATAATATTAATAATATTTTTATTTGTTTCTTATCCATCATGTGCTAGTTATGTAATAATTGTATTTTGAGATACTCTTTTAAAAATTAAAATAAAATAAATATATGTTCGTTTTTTAGGAATACGGTTGTTTAGGATGGCGATTATTCCTAGATCACGCTCAACCGCCAGATTTTTCCTCCTTCTTTGGGAACCCACTTTACAAATACTGGATGAAACTCAGGATGGTCATAGATCCCATCGGATCCATCTCCGGACTTAAATAAATTAAATACAATCTGTCAGCAGTGGAATTTGAACCCAGACCCTGATGTAGAGTGAGTGAGCACTTTTCCTCTGAGCCACTTCGTAGGGGTAAAACGAAACCCTTTTTAAAATAAAATGTATCTTTGATGCTATTCAATAGTGGATTTAAATGAGAAGTAATTAATATGAACTTTGTCATAGTTCTAAAAACATATTCAATAAATTCGGATCGCAGAACTACTTTAAATCAACCAGATTAAACAAGAACTAATAGAACCGTGATAACTGAAATGATGATACAGGGTTGTGCTGTGTAGTAAATTAATCTTGAAGAAAGCAGGTTTGAGACTAGATGATGGGTGTAGGCAGTAATATCATTTAGATTTGTGTCTAAACCTGCTTTTGTAGACTTGGATTCTGACATCTGTATGAGTGTTGGACCTTAGGATTGGATCTATGGATGGAAGAAAGAATGCCTGAAAATTAGACGAAAGCAGCTTAAATACACAAGAAAGGAGACAAGCTCGAATGCAATAATTACTTTAATTTAACTCTCGAAACAGCCATCCGACAGTCGAAACAAATCCTGGAGGAACTATTTACAAAAGCATGTCCCAACATCTAATACACTATATGCCGATGACTTCGTCATTACCGTTAGAACCCAAGCTGCAAAATCAGGAATATTTCAAGAGTTTGAAGAGGCAGCCATTCAACTAGGTCTTATGGTGAATGAAGTATACATGAAGAACTCAAAATTGGAAAAGTGAGTTTCAGAGATCACAGTTTTGGAGCTGTAACCCAATTCAAGTAACTGGGGAGTGTGGTTTAAGTTGATAAAAAAATATAAAGTGAAATACAATCCAGAATAGCAGCAGGAAATAGACGTTATTCCTCACTACAAAGAGTGTTTTAGTTTAAATCGATCTCTACAGTAATTCAAATCCAACTTTTCAAAACCTTAATAACACAGGTAGATCAGAACTTAGACAGGTAGACCAAAAAGTCAGAACTTATTGTCAACTCATGGGAAAGGAAAATATAATGAAGAAAATGGGGTATGAAGAAGAAGAAAGGACGAGGAGCTGATGGAGCTATATGGGGAGCCGGACAAGGTGGCGTTGATAAAGAAATCAAGAACTAGATGGATGGGACATGTGGAGGGAATGTCAGACTACGGGGTACCATAAAGAATACTCAATGAGAAACTAGACGGCAAACAAAGCAGAGGACGCCCTTGGATCAGATGGGTGGATGATGTTGAAGAGGACTTGAAACTGCTAGGTTTAAAAAACTGCAGGAGCATTGCGCAGGATCGCGGAGATTAATTGGCTGTGGTGGTGGAGGCCCGGTTTCTTACAGCATCGTAGTGCCAAAATACTAATAATTGGACCTAAGGGTTAGGGTTAATAATTAATATTTCATAATGGTTAATGGTGCAATAGATTAGTTTCAAGTAAACGATTTACTTATGCATCGACTGGATTTGCAGGCCCTAGTGGAATTCACTCTGCTTATATAAGATATGTATCAGAATTTAGAGGGAAAATCTTGCAAAACCATTAACTTTGAAAATTATTCAATTAGTTATATTTCAAATATTCATTATATTTTAACTTGATTATAATTTATAAAAAATGTTGTCTTGACGTAAGGCATGCCAATTTAATACCTTAAAGTTAATAAATTCCCTGCCTGAAAGATAAAAAAAAGAAGAACTTTTTGATGTGGCCAATCGTTTAGCGGCTATGGGCAGAACCACCAGCCGGCCTTCTGATGAAAAACTTTGCTGATTGGTTTAATTGCAGAGCTGACCCCCATGGGATGAAAGAGCTGGAGGATCGGGACAGAGGTAGTGATCCTGGGATTGGAGTCTCCAAAAGAGGCCGTGTGTTCTTTGATCTTTACTCCTCAGTCTATTCAAAGCTTCTCTGTGCCTTGATTGGCTTCCAGATTGATTTCATTTTCGGTTTTGAACTTTTCGTTTTGCAGATTTTTCTGAATATTTAGCCCCGGGCCCAAATTTAACCTTTGGAAACATCTTGGGTATTAGTCAAAGATATTTTTCTTAAATTGAAAAAGAACTAAGATTATATCAGTACATTCCATGAACATCATCCTTACGTTTTTTGGCATTTCCATCTCAGTAAAACCTACATGCCTTTAATATTTTTCAAGTTAACGACAAATATTTTTGTACAAACACCAGGGCTCCTCTTTATAGGTTACTTCTTAGTATGTATTAAACGTTTTTATGCACAGGTTTCTACATTGATTGATTCACGCTTTAGGTCTCTTTAATGTTTATTTAACCTCTTAAACTGTTAATTATGTTATAACTATATGAGCTCCAGGAAGAGTCCCCGCAGTGTCCATCCGTGGTTGTCAATTGTTCATCTGCCACAATCGGATTTGCATTCGGAACCTGCAGCATAGCAACTCAGGACCCTACACACTGAGCTACCCCACTGTCACACTAATAACCTTCATAAATCAATTATCTATTTTTCCGAATAGCTTCTTACTTACGACCCACTTATTTCTTTTAGTTTATTGTTTCGTATAAAAAAGAAGCAAGTATAATCAGATCGATTCAGTGTTTTGGGAAACTTGAATTGACTATCTGGTAAATGAAACCTTGCTACTGGTGTGTTTGTAATTTTAATTCAATGTGATATGCACATTTTTCTGTGTAAGCAAATACATAAATTTCATTCCATTGGTTCCCGAAGTTCCGAATTAAAACATTTGCTAACCATCACTACGTTTATCCAATTATAGAAACAAATAAAGATTTTTGTCAATACTAAATATCTATCAAACAAATAGAATAAAACTTAATTTATTTCCTGATAACTGGCTAACTTTTTCCTTTTCAGTATTCATCAGTAAAAACCGTGCCCAGTACCGAGGCTGTTCTCAATTGACGCGGCCCCTACACGGTTTTCCTTTTGGGATCGGGTGCTCAGTCAATGTTTGCCGCCAACTCTGGTGTCCTTCGGGAAATATCTGAGTGTATCCTGATGAATGTCCTAGGAATCGGAGATAGTTAGAGGAACGATTTTTATTTCCAATATTATATTCCATAAACGAAAGCCTCATTTTATATGGCATTTTTATAAAAACAAATTTAAATTACGGCATAGCTCTGCCTTGAGTATGATCTGGTGAGAATTTTTTATATCTTGAAAAAAATCAAGTCGACAGTCGAATTTGAAGCTAGGGCACTTAAGCTTACTGAATGAAAATCTAATTAATTGAAATTTAATGTTTAATGTGTAACGTAAATTACCACAAAAAAGAACAAGAAGCAAGATGCTGATGGGTAATAGTAACAGCCAAATTGGTCGACTATTTGTTATGTTCATCATCAAAGTCCTTAATTGTAGTCAATTTTAAATAATCGGTACAGGACCTTTTTTATGTTTAAAAATAGCCTGAGAAACAATAAGAAGTCCTTTAAAATGAAAGAGATACATGTTTCGAAATAATTGAATATTTTTTATAACAAATACAATAAAAATACAGATTTTATACTACTTTATAAAAATTAGAAAGAGTATTTATGTTTGTTAAATACTTTATTTATATATTTATTTTTATTTACCTTTGTTTAGAGAGAGAGAGGGTTAGCTCAGCTTAAATGTTGAGACGAGATGCTGAGATGTAGGTGCCTGGTTTATTGAATATTATTATGGTGGCAGAAGATTTATTGAGTACCTAAACAGTCATTGATCGACTCTGTGGAATCTGCAGACGCTTCCGGGGCTCGATTAGCTTATACACAGTACTACCTCAAGCATGGTCTCAGCTAAATCACACACCCAATATAATAATAAATTATGATAATTCTATGTCCAAGACCATTTGTGGGTAGTGGCGTTAAAGGTTTATTTTGTTTTGTTTTTATTAAAATAAATTTTATGAAGTATGGTTAAGTCATTTCCTATCATATTCAGTTCTCATTACAACAAATAATCAAGCCCTCAGGCATCAATTTATTTGCTAAAGATAAATATTACTCACGTGCCATATGGTTCATTGGTAGAGAGACGCTGATTTGCATTACCACTGGTTCCAGGTTCAAATCTGGCTGTGGCATATCAGTTTTATCTTTTAACAAACGGAGTTGTATCATTTGGGATCTGAAGACCCTCCTGAGGCCCATACTCTTTCCATAAATTGGGTACCCTTAATTAGTGGAAAGATTTGGTGGTTGGGCCTGATGTAGGACATATCAGCTTCCTTCACAACATTTTTGCTAGAAACAGTACAGTACTGTGATATATTGGCTTCAATGCCCGAGCGATGACCTCAAGGAAAAGTTTCTTATCTTTTGATCTGAATAATATTTAAATAATAAAATGGAATGCCACTCTGAGATCGTAATTCTAGATTTAGGAGTTGGTTATTGAATAACATTTTATTAATTTGTGCTGTTCATGATTACAAGATAACCAATAAAACTACTTACAAAGATAGGGGGACGCTATAGTAGTCTGGATAGTTCTCGACCTTTGCTTCAACCAGTTCTCTCCTTCTTTAGTTGCCCGCTCCTTCCCAACTACCGCTCTGTATCTTAAGAATAAAGGGAAGAAACCTTAAGCAACACTACTTGTTTTACGCCCCTTTATATTTATCTAGGTACTCCTATTGTTCCATAAAGTGTCATATAAGCATAGCAACTAATCCCAATTTATTTTTTTCCTATCAAAATGTTCTCAGGTGTCTTAGAAATCATAAGGGTTATACTAAACTTTTTCTGCTATAGATAAATATTCCTCTTTTACTGCAGTAATAAGTTATTTAAAATTCCCTGCAGAACGTCACCTGTTAGACGAAGACTGCCCTATCTTCACGGCATTGATATGAAGCCATTAAGTCTTAATAACAAAACACTATTTGTATAGAGAGAGGGGACAATGATTGATGACTGAAAAGAGGGGCAACCTCGATCACTGACCCAGTTGCCTAGTCAGAAGGAACAAACTCCTTTTCCTGGATCGATCCCTGACTGGAATATTTTATCGAATTTGCTCCCTTGTCGGGCCTGATCCTCACTTTATCAGGAATATTCCTCCTTTCCGTTATCGACCTAACTTTTCTTCACATGTTACTTTCCTCGCGTCTCTCTTCAGAAGTTGCTAAATTCAATTTGTTCCTTCCTTTTAGGAGTGTTGGTTCTCGTATTACTTGCATTGCGGCATATACATCTCTCTTCCAATTCGATCGTGCTAAGGGTTGTTTAATAAAAGTGCATGATTATTTCAGGATTCAGGGTTATAATTAAAATGGTCAGTGTGAGACATTGAAGATGGAAATGATGTAATACTAAAGTATCTATAGCCAATAACTATTAGTAAAAAATAGTCCTATACAAATGCAATATTTACATTTAGTCTATGGAGCTTCGCTATATGAGGCGTTTAGTAACAAAACCAGTTCGATCCCATTTATATCAAAAAAATTTTGTTAATGTGTTTTGAAAGTTTGAAAGGTATTCTAAAAGTGTGTTTAACCGTATGAATCTAAAGCGGTTCAATCCCATACAAAATTGGCCACAAAGTAGGTGTTATGCTACAAAATCAGTTAGATCCAAGCTTACTCAGTTTGCCACTGCAAGCGTTAATCAAAAACGGACTACAACCCACTGTTGAAGATTCTAATGTAAGTGAAAATGAAAGCATTTTAACTGAAAATAATTTTACTAAAATAGAGCCAAAAACTCAAAAAGAAACACTATTATTTATTATAATGCAATTGGGAAAAACCACAATGCTTATAATGCAATTGGGAAAAAACCACAATGCCACGTTGGGATGTTTTGCACCTTTTTCTTCGAGATGCGATTCACATAACCCCTTTTTGATTTGGTGTCTTGATAATGCCTGAATAGGCGAAACGTCGATTGGTAAGTAGGTGTATTTTTTGAAACATAAGGCTTTGCATTGTGGTTTTTCCCAATTGCATTATTATAAGAAAATAATTTTATTTAACAATTTTATTTTTCTTGCTATTATATAATTTTATAAAATAGCAATTCAATTGATTTTTATTTTAATGAATACCTACTACCTATTCCTAATACCTACTACTTTTTCCCTTGTATTTTAATATTTTTTTAATAATAATTAATAATTACTTTAATAATAATTTTTAAAAAGATAAAGTATGTGTTATTATTTTCACAGTCACCTTACTTTGGGCAACTGGTTTAAATTCGCAGTTTAAAAAAAAAGTCTGTTATTTCAATCTATAATAATTAACTTAATTAATATTAATTATTATTTTTAAAAACGGTTTTAAATATTCCATATTGGAGAATCCCCAATATTTATTTTTCATCTTACAAAATAATTTCATCAAAAATACTGCAAATTTATGTCATTAGTTTATTAAGCATTCAATTTGGTTATTAATCAATTAAAATTTTTAATACATTATGAACCCAACGAATCGACTAACATAGTTCTACAGATCTACTAACAACCTACTTTTGACATGTCTGAAGCAAAAATTTGTATAAAATGTTTCAAAAGATGGTTATGAATTTTTAAAACTTTTTTGGCTCCTCTGAAAACTTTTCTGAAATAGATCGAACTGGTTTTGTTACTAAACGCCTCATATATTCGTTCCTCAACATGTTGAACTCAGATAGATCCTATTGTTGATCTTTGCAGCTCCATCTCATACATTGAAAGTAAAAATTGGTTGAAGAATGGGATTTTTGTCGCAGACCCTTAGGCCTTGAGGTGGGATTCTAATTGTTGCAAAAACCTCTACATATTCATACATGCTTAAAAAGTTCGAGGCCGCTACTACTTCGAACTTTATTAAGAATTATAGTCTTTCATTCCATCTTTTCATTTCATTTATAATTATTAGTTCTATAAAGAATAAAATCATTAGTTTTTGCATGAAATCTTTAGTTTTATTATCAAGCTGGACCGTGTTTGCTAAGCCTTGTTTGGTCGGATCAAAACTATACATGTACCTAATATTTTAGGTGTTAAGGTTTGTGATTGTGCTTGCCTTTGCCGGCAACTTCAACATTTACTAGTAAAACGTTCTAAGCTCCAAATTAATTCCAAAATACTCATGCGCATGACTAGTATATGACCTATTTGTAGTTACGGGGAGGAGCTTTGGGACTCCACTAAGCCATTCTATAGTTTCCTATCCTTACAATACAAAATCCTCAATCCTTTTTACTTACTAAAAATAAAGTCACTAATATTGACTTTGATGCCCCATTAGTTCGATTTGGCCCGATCCCGGTACCACCACTCCTTTCATGACAAACATTATTCCTACTCAAACCCAAACAACTTTCAAACCTGGCAATTTCTTCAATTCCTGATAATCCATCGAGGCATCTAAAAAAAATCACTATCAGTGGGTAGTTTCTCTAGTTTATCTCATGCTATTATCTATCATTCATTCTATTTACTTGATTTATCATTAGAAAAAGTTGTTAATTTAAATTAAAAAAACTATTTTTTTATATATATTTTATTTTCATATATCATTTTAGAATTGTTCCTTATATTATATCATATACAAGATTACTGCTACCTGTTTGTTATAATGGACTAATACTATAATATATCTTATTCCCTCGTGAATAATTCGTTAAATAGATTTTTCTCTCAAATGAGTTTCTTATATCTTGTTTTTCGCGATGCGAAAACGTTTTATTTTCTTAGATGGGTGGCTACCTCAGGCATTGGCTTGGAAAGGAATTATCGGTTGTCTTGCAGCTCAATTTCAAGCCGAACAAGAGAATGACACGAATTCACTTCTCTCAATTTCAGTTACTCTCTCTGGACGAAACGCGAACTAAACCATTTATTCACCTGGGCTTTAGGCATTTTGTATCATTATATATTGGGGCTAATGAGCATATGTCATACAGGAAATGGGTTTCAATAAGTAACGTGAGTTACTTTCCCGTCTGTCTTTCGACGTTTACCATTCTCTGCTTCAGTGAAAATTAATTAAAATCATCCTAAGGATCAAATAATGTATATGACACTGGATTAAGCGGGATTCAATCAAGAAGGCCATTAACGGACCTGGCGGTCGAATCGGGCCCATCCTGTGATTATCAGCTTGCGATGTGAAGCGCTGCTAAAGCGATTTATTGATAAATCTGATAGCCTATCGGATTCCTATTAGTGGCAAGAAATTTCTCATTAGCTCAGGAATCATGAGTCATTAAAACCTCTAATATATCATACGGGAAAAATGATCTATTAATTATCTGTCAAATATTGATTATTGATACTGTCTTGAAAATAAATAAAACCCAATTTTCAGAAAGAAACTCTAATGATGTGTTATTAAACAAACAGAAAACATAGGTAAAAATTATATGATGGCTATAAGTACTGTTTAATCATTTTCCGAAATGTTTAAGACAGTGAAACTCTCGGGATCCTCGGGTCCTGTCAATCTGATAATGAAGATATTTGAAGGGCTCGAGGCTTTACTCGGGAAACTCACATTACCTCGTTCTTCTATTGGAATAAACTAGTTTTACATTCACGTACATTCTTATTCAGCCGTTTTGAGCCGTTCGAACAGATTATTTACTATTTTGATCACACCATCCAGTTTTTCACCACAAAACATATCAGAAACCACAGTTTAGGCCCAGGGTTGTTGCCGATCGGCAAGCTAACAAGTAAATCAATCAAACGATATAGGATTATTACTAATCTCTTTGGGATATATATCAATTCATTAAGATGATTGATTATCTTTTAAATCGATTCTCATTTAAAGTAAGATAATAATATTTTAGCGGTAATCCACAGGCTGGATTGGCTCTGTCAAAGTTGGCCAATTATCGACCTTATCTCCTTTCAGAAGTAATACAATATTCTAAGGACATCCTCTAAGGATGTCGAGTCGAGTCGAAGGGAAAGGAAAAGAAGGAATGTATTTCAGGATCATGTTAGAAATTTTTACTGATACTTGTCTCTTAGAGGAATTTGACCCCGAATTTTTGGATACTTTGAAAATATATCATTTTTAAAATTAGTATAAGAAAACTGCTTTACTTCACAAAATTACTGAAAATATGTTATATTTCTGCTATTTCTTTAAGGAAAAACGTAAAAAGACAGTTTTTTTTATATTTTTATGTTTATATATTTAACCTACAACACCTTGTATGTTATTGAAGACAAAGGAAAAATTGTTTTTTTTCAAGCTTTTATAACCGGATATGGATCTACCAACAAAAAAGAAACTTTGTTTATTGATGCTATCAGAACCCGACAAAAGCCAAGGAAGAAGGTTTAAAAAAAATTGTTCTGTATTGAGCGGCGTAATGATTAACTATGCAAAATTAATGCATTAATGCAAAATTTTTAATGATCTTTAATTCTGATTTGGAATCTTTAATCCTCATTTCGCTTAACGTGTGTACGCTTAACGTTAGGTAGGCGTTATCGTAAACACGTAAAAAGACAAATACTTTATATGTTTATGTTTATAAATTTATCCTACGGCACCTTGGATATTATTGAAGACAAAGCAAAAATTGTTTGTATTTAAAGTTTGTATAACCTAATTATACTATTGTAATAAAATAAAAATAATCCTATATGATAGCATTAAATTTGCTTTGAGATCCCTACAGATCATTCTTTTATTTGGAGTAGGAGGGCTTATGTTACACTATTTTGTATTTTTATTTTCTTGTCTTCTAATGATGCCCATGATGAAACTGATAGATCGGAGGCCTTCTAGGCTGTGGCTGTGTAATTTTTCAATAATTGTATTACAACTTTTTTTTTATGTATATGTAGAGGCCGACACTTATATCAAAACTTAATTTTTTTTTCTCTAGGACACACACTCAGATGATCCCGTGTTGCTCATTACTGTTCGGCCGGGAATTCGTACATGTTTGGTTGGGTCACGTCACGCTTCGTGCTGATCAAGCCAGTCTGTCACGAGAACTACTGGATTATAGTCAGGGAGAAAGTATTCGTACTACAAACATTGCTTTCGGGAAAATAGTCGTGCTGCAGCATGGTGTTGAAGGTCCAGCAGGACTCCCCTCAGCATCCAGTGCCAAAGGGCTAGAAGGGGACAATGCTCCACTCGTGCTGGATCCCCGCAACGGGATCGAAATCGTAATATTTGAATTTCATTTTATTTTTTGTAATATCACAGTTTATTATATTTTTCATGCATTTTTTGTATACATTTCAAATTTTTTTTTGTAATAAATATTTTTTTCATTTGTTCAAACCTAAACCTGTTACGAGCGGACTATATTTTCCTTCGATGCTCCGGTGCTCAACCTTTCAAGACAGGCCTGCCATCACAATGTAAATCGAAAAGGTAAGAAGTGGCTTAGTGGTAGAGCGCTGAGTTGCCGCGCCGAATATTCCGGATTCAAATAGCACTTCTGACAGACTTTTATGTAATCTGTTAACGGCCGTAAATAGATTCTGTGGGATCTAGGACCCTCCTGGCGCTCACCCAGCCACTATAAATTGGGTATGCAAAATAGAGGGAATGATCTGGTGGTTGAGCGTGATCTAATTCTAACAATGGTTGTTCAAGAATAGTACTGTATCTAACATGTACTGAACTCAAGACCGTCCATGAGTGATCAAAATAAATTAAATATCAATAAATGTAATAATTATTAGTAAATCCGTAAAATAACGGGCTACGAACCTGCAATCTTGGGCTTAGTTGGTTGTTATGCTTACCACAGGTCTTAAGAGTTTAGTTCTTATACGTTATTTTTGAGGTCTTCTAGGCTTATACTGCATTTTTCACACACAGCTATTATTTTTTTCTAGTTTATGTTAATCGTATACATACATATACATATATAATATGGTTTATCATATTTTTAATATTTTAACCCAAACCAAAATGTATAACATGTAACAACCTTTACATAAATTTTATGAAAACTAAAATTAATAGTGGTGTTACTCTATTTCAACTGAAATTGGCTGTTGGATGGTAAACAGGGGCTGTTCTTTTTTCAACCATCACCAAAAGAGGAATAAATCTTGGAAGAGTGTCTCGACCAAAAAAGAACTGTCACGGGAGGACCATAATAAATGAACCTACACAATTCCCAGCCAGGCACCGGCGAGTCATTTGTTCCTCTGTCAGCGTGGCTTTGGGAGTTAACTCCTAAAGGAGTTGTAACTATCTGATAGTGGTAACGAAGGAGTTGGGACAAACCTAGTTTGGCCGAGAATCAGGGCTGATGAGGAGAGCTCCCAGCGCATTCTTCTTCTTTCTTTGTGAGCTCTCTAATTTATTAGCGGGTACATTAGACTAATGAAAAGTTCAACTGCGTTCCTGTAAACGGCTTTTGGTTAATATGGTGCAAAACATCGGGAATGAAATGGCTCTGGGCTGTATGAGAGTGTCCGTGGCACTATTCTATCCGTTTAAAATTAATTATTTAAAATCATCACCAACTTAGACAAATCATTTTTTTTTTATCATTTTTGAGTACTATCACTTTGAGTTTCTCCATTTGGCTTCATCCATGTAATTACCTGCCATTCATTATATTTACTTGTTTTGTTGTGATAAAACAGTTGTAAATTATAATAAATAATTTTTTAAGAAATCTATGTTTTATGAAAGCTATGCAATTGAGAGCTGTATTTGACCAAGACTAATAATAAGAAGTTAGTCCTAATTTTTATCATGATGAATTTAGACGCCTGTAAGATATTTTCAAATTTAATAACCAGTTAAAGGATATCTACTGAATTTCAATGATGTAGGTTAATTTTTTAAATTGAAAAAATAAAAAATTTAGTGTTTTACTTAAAAACAAAGTGTAATAAAAATGATTATGATTATTTTTTGGTAATTAACTGTGAGGCTAATTTAATTTGATGATTTTTCAATTGCATGATCTGATAAAATTGAAACTGAACATATATTATAACTGATACATTGTGGCAAACGCGTCATTTGAAGTTTAGAATTTAATAATCAGAAATGATTCGATAAATACCATTTTTAAAAATCAAATTATTTACATTTTTTTTTCTAAAGACAATGTTATTGACATTTTTTTTATCGTAATTGTATCTCATAATTAATTCAGCTACCATTTCTTTGGTAAATTTACATTTTGAACTGCACTTCGCCGATGAAGGGTTCACATCTTTGATATTTATTTAACCAAATATAATTGACTTCTCTGACGAATTGAACCGCTAGAAAATAATGACAGTTCACCATAAAAAAAATCAGAGGAGCTATTAATTATAAAACGACTATTTTTTATTTTAATTAAACAAATAATAACTTACTCTTCTCACTATTTTAACATTTCTTTTTCCTTTTAACATCCGAGACAAACCTGGTATTTTTTTTTTTTTACGATACGGGGTCAATAAAACAACCATCGCCTTTGATCGAATGAGAATCTCTATGAACATAGGCTTACGTGGATTTTAGATACTGTGGCGCCAAACCGAATTATGGACTTAATTAAGTTTGGACGTAATCGAAATGATACGGTCAAGTTTAACAAAGACTTAAGTTAGGCTCGTTCTCTTGAAAAACTGAAGAATGTGCCTTAATTACTATTTAGCTTGAGCCGCTTAACGTTATTTTTTGTTTGATAGCAGTATATCACTTTTATATGATGAGAATTTTCTAATACCACTTGACTCGATATGTTTTAGATATGAATTAGCGTTTATTCTGCACCATTCCTCTTCGCCCTCTCTCATCCCCTCGAAATATGTATCCGATCCGCTATCATCCCACCATCAATGCAGTAGCGAAAAAAATATAAAACGTGAAGTTATAAGGCTCTTCATCATGGGTTTGTTCTGGTCGATCAGCTGTGCTTCTTGCCAAACTAGTTTTCATAGGATGTATTACCCTCTGTCGTTGAGAAGAAAGGGATTTATTGATTGCTTTCATGATATAAAAGCGATCTGCTAGAAAGCTGAACATATTTCAAGCATCGTTTAACATTTTAGAATTACTATGTATCGTAAATCGGGTTTATTAGAAACATAAATATGAATTTAGAAAATGAAGAAAATGATCGGTAAAACAAAAAAAGTAATAAAAAAACGTAAAAAAAGTCAGAAATTCAGGAAGGAGTACAACCTAAGAGGGGAATATTCCTGCGAGAATGGACAATGCTTCAAGAGAGACCGGGAAGGGATTGGGACACAGATGACCAGACCCAGAAGATGCACTTATAGTGCGACCTTCCTGACGAAGAATCCTAGAAGTACGCCTAAGGATAAACTTTAGTTTAATTATGTATTTGTTTTATGGCAAGGCTATCAATCTCAATTATTATTGTTAATGTCTTAATATATATTAAATGTTATTCAAAACATAAAATTGTATAAATAAAGTATTTTCATGATAATCATTTAGATGCTTACATGAACTAGATTAAACAGATATTTATATTGGTGTTTAAAATAAGGTTTTAAATTTACTGGCTAGTGAATTGGTAAATACCAATCAAACCTCAGGAAAAAAATCCAATCTAAAACATTTATGAACATTAAAATAAATAATAAACTGAGTAATTATCTTCAATGATTACTCATGTTGTCCCCATCCAAATAAATAAGATAAATAGACTCTTAAAGAACAGAACATTTTTAAAATGTCAAATATTTATTAAGATGTTAAGATAAAGGTAATGTTCAAGAGCATCATTAAAGCATTTTTATGTTATTAAAACAGTTATAAATTATAATAAATATTTTTTTTAAGAAATCTATGTTTTATAAAACTATGCAATTGAGAGTTGTATTTAACCAAGACTAATAATAAGAAGCCCTAATTTTTATCATGATGAATTTAGACGCTTGTAAGATATTTTGTAATTTAATAACCAGTTAAAGAATATCTACTAAATAACAATGTTAACACTATTGTTTTATCTTAATCATTAAAATTTAAATATGACATGCTTTTCTCTATTATAAACGCAGAAGGTGTTCCATATAGACGTGGCCACCAACATTGAAGAAAGAACGATATTAGAAAATAAGGTTAGCGTAAAATATTCGATAAAAAAAAAATAATCCACTCCATAATAAAGTTGGAATCACAGAACTCGCTCCCGGTTGATACAAGAGATGTGGTAGCATCTCGAAAATTATTGGACTCTTCGTTGCTAAGCTTAGAAACGAACGAAATCCTAAATATATAATAAGCACTATACATAACATCTTAGTGATAGGCTGAGGCGTGGGTGTACGGAATGCGTTAAAGAGATGATATTACAGGTTTGGATTTGTATGATAATCCGTGGATGGATGTTTCCAAGCATGGATTGGTATCAGCATCGAGCCTTCGTGTTCGCTAAGGGTTTTATTATATTTATTAAAATCACTGGCCTAGTTTCTATTGCCTCGATGATTAATGAAAATAAAATTTATTAATTCAAAAGCCGTATCCGGAGTTATTTATTTTTCATACTAAAAAATTAAATTGATCAGGATAAACCATTTTACGAATTCTACAATTTTCTGGATATTATTACCGTTTCTTTTCTTTTGTATGTAGTAATAAACTTAGTTCGGTGTACCAAGTTCTCTAGCCTCTCAAGATTTTAGGATTTTTAATTCCTTGCTCAGGAACCGATAAGGTGATTCATTGTTCAACGGTTGGCTTCCATACCCTACCTATTCCGAAAGATGAATACTAGTTCTGATTAAATGACTACAGATTATTTCTGTGCCACGAGTTACTATATCCCCAATGCACATATGCAAGGTGCTCTGCACGAAACTTAAATTATTAGTGTTATTACGCCGTTAATAATTTCCAGTGGCTATTCACCAAACAACGGAGTAAGTATGTGCATACTGAAAATTCATAGCCTAAACCATTATCAATATTATTTCTAGAACTGAAAGGCTTGAGGTAGGTAGGGGCTTTTCCAAGTATATTACTTGTGAAATGAGTTGACATTCACTCTGCTAACTCCCCCTTCCTTGGTCGGAAGTATTGGCATTTTCCAAAGTTTGACAGAATTTTCCTCTTTCACCTAATTTGATCTTGACACCATCCTGCTAACCCCATGACCTTCTGACCCCCTCTAATGTGTATTGCATATACAGTCTAGAGACACATTAACCTTGGAAAGTGTAATCAAGTGGAAGGACTTGATTAAGTAAAAATCAAGTCTATTCTTTAGGGTTGCGATATTATTGTTGACCTATTTAGCTCTACATTGCTCAATAAAATGACAAGTAGCTCTATGTTAAATCTAATAAAAAAATAATTAAATTTACTATAAAATGAGCATTCAAAAATGTACATAGTTTTACTAATAATTATATCACATTGTTATATAAGCAATATGTATTCTTTATGGTATTCAAATAATTGTTCTAAGGATACTTGAAGATAATGATCTTATTTACCCATCCTTCTTGGACTCTCCATGATCCTCCAGTTTGTCCACAGAGGTGTTAGGTGTGCCCGGGCGGTTGCTATGGCTCCCTGAGAGACGCCCATCGTTCGATACTGTCTCCCTCCCGTTCACCTACGCACTCTTCGAGACTTTTGAGATTTTGGCATCTGCTTAGGAGTATATCAAGTTTGATTTCAAAATCACCTATTCGTTAATTGCTACATATGTCATGTAAAGGCCAGGAGCGAAATCTTCCATTGTAAGGGAACAGGGGCGATCCGTTTAATCAAAGAATTATGTGACACCTCGTAATGTTTAAGGTGTGAATTTGTTACAAACACAAGTGCACATGTCTTCTTATTAATAAAAAACTCAGGAAAATACAGAAACTTACGGTTGTCTAATTACGTAGCACATCATAAATTGCCTGATTACCTTCTGGCAGCTCATAAGACTATACCGAATTGATTCATTGATTCGAGAGATGGGAAGAAGCACTCTTTAGAGTCTCTGCTCAGCCTGCACTTTCTGCCCTACTTACTTCTTAGGAAGCGTTAGTTAGGTAACAGAACCTTATAGTAACAAGCTTGCGGCCATCCTCCGTATTGCGAGCCATCAACTATAATTCAGGGTCACAAGAGAAGAGGAAATAGCTGATGTGATTCCAGACAGATCAAGTGATTGATAGCTTACATAAAGTTGATTGGATGATAGTTATCTTAGATAACTACCCTTATCTTAGATAAGGAAAATAGGTTTTCATTAGTTCTTCAGGGAACTTGACCACGAAAGGCTCCTAGGATTCGGCTATGGTAATAGCCGTGAAGAGTAGTGCCAGATTAGGGAGAGATGTGTTGAGAGAGGACTTACTCTAAGTTGGCATATCCGGATCCTAACAGAAGTATGGCATGGCAGATTCCGGATGAAGCAGCCTGAGCTAGGGAAGAACATCGATCTTGGGAGGTCCACCTGTGGAGTCACTGATGCTGCTGAACAAATACTGACCTCGATGGGCATCCAGCTTATCCATCTTATCTTGTACGATTGGTTTATTGGTTATTAGTGACAGATAACCATTAACGAGACTGACGGATGTGCCGAACGTTTCTCCATCTATCTGAAAATATTGTATTGTAAAAATTAAAATGGAGACTTTATTACGATGGTTTTATTATATCTATAATACCTTACCCAACACGGAAAATGTGGATATTATTAGAATTTTGCACATTACATTACAAATACAGTTGTGCAAAATGTTCAATTTTTAGCCTATGGACATTTTCTGTTGGGTCTCTTTTCAGGATTACATCCTCATGCGAGAATTAATGGATTCATAAAAGAATGAACTAAGCTGGGCCGATTGCTTTTGTACACAAATGCGTTAAATATTTAGAACAGATAGTGAAGGTTAACATTTGGCTAATTGATGTTCTCAAGGGTCTATCGTTGTGGAAATGTATTTTTTGGACTGGTTGCGATGGAAATCGTTCATGTATTCGTCTATCACTCTTTTCATTCTTATCAGCTTGTTGTTCATCTAACGTGTACTACAACTATACACAGTAGGACTATACTTTTATGTTAGGGACATTCCATTTTTTTTTATGTTGTACTAACCCCCACTACAATCACTTGGAATTTTTTTAGTCTGCTACATCTGTCGGATTAACTCATAAAGTTCATTAAATACTTGATAAGTCTGGCAGGGATTTTATCAACTCGTGGAAAATTGTTTTTTTTTTTATGTTGGACTAATCCCTACTACATTCACTTGGAATTTCTTTAGTCTGCTACATCTGTCGGATTAACTCATAAAGTTTATTACATACTTGATAAGTCAGGCAGGGATTTTATCAAATCGTGGAAAATTGTTATTTCTCTGGCATATTATAATGCTGAAGAGAACTTACGAGAATAAAACATTTCAGAAAAAAGTTATAGATTTAGTGGATTCAAGATAGTATCATCAACATGTAAACAAACATTCGTTGTAGCTTATCTTTTTATTGAATAAACTACTTAAACAAGTTATATTTGTTGGATCTGTAACTATTTATAGCTACAATTTTCTATGTTGTAGTTCACTTTGAATATTGCACATATCATAAAGTATGTACTTATTTGTGCCTAAAGGCGGGATCTAGTGGTTTGATAATCCTAAATTTGCTAAGATATATTTATTCAGTTGATAAATGCTACAAATATATTCCCATGACTAATATTACCGAGGGAATAAACAGATAGTACAATCAACTAAATACGGAAGCGGCAGAGGCGCTCGACCGCAGAGGACCTCTACTTAACCGCAAAGGCTGGGGTCACAGCGCTTCCTTACACTATATAATATTAACAAGCAGAAGCGGATAATATTGTTATATTATTGCTAATTTTAACGCATAATTTTGCGCATAATCATTCACGTGAGTAAATTAAAAACCTTTTCCAGTCATTATTATTTTTCTTTATTCTAAAAAACGTTTCGACAATTTCATGTCATTTTCAATTTACATCATTTCTTTTAAATCCTTCAACACTATTTAATTTTAAAAATATTCTCTAAAAAAATTTTTTTAAATTTAATTTTGTACATTTTCAACCTAAAAATTAAAAGACAAATCAAATAAATACATTATTTTATATACAAAAAACATGTCCCAAAAATACTGAATAAGATATAGATACCTTTTTGGTTAATTGTCATATAATTTAAAAATAAAGCTTAGAGTTATAGTGTACTCCATGGTCAATTAATAATTTTTGTAATTTGTACTTTGGACTGTTTTTTATTATTATTGTTATTAAAATAGTATTTTAATTTATTTAGTTCTTCAATATATAGTCATTATGAATGGTTAATTAATATAATTAGTAATTTTTTTATCTATATTGATCTATTTTATATCTTTTATTTATTTTAAAAAATTAGTTTTATGAATTAAGAATTGGAAAATGAAAAACAATGCTGTGAGGTTACTGAGAAGGTTATGTTATCTGTGTTATCTAATAAGTGTAGACTTCTATATTTCTTTATTTAATTTTTAACTTTAAAATCACTGATGAGTATAGTTTGCTTATTTCATTAGATTCCTTCCTATCATTTACCACCTTATCCATTTTATCATTTATGTATAGTGCTTCTAAAAATCTCCTTTTTATCTTATTTCCCTCTCTGTGCAAAATTCGTGGCTTTTCGAAATCAAATGTGTGGGATTCTTTTTTGCAATGGGCTGATAATGCAGTGCTTGTCTTTGAATTTGGTTTTAGATTATTTTTGTGATGATAGAATCTATTTTTTTAGATGTGTACTGGTATGTCCTATATATTGTTTGTCACAATTTTTGCAATCAATGTTATATACCACATTTATATTATCCAAGATTGGTATTTTATCTTTTTTGCTGTTTATTATGTTTTTTTATAGGGTTTATGGTTTTATGTGCTAATTTTATATCTGGGATGTCATAATTTTTAAATGTTGGTTCAATTTTTTCTGACAAGTTTTTGATATAGGTTACACTTCTGTATTTTATTTCATTTTGTTTAAAATCTTTTTTTGGTGATTCATTAATTATCTGAGCTGTGTTATTTTTGGTTTGGGGGTCTTTTTCATTATTTTCTTCTGTCTGAAAAAAATTTGTAATCTTAGTTTGAGATGGCTTGATTTTTGATGTTTTGTCATTTATATGGTTAATTTTTTTACTATTATCAAATCTATTGATATTAGAGTCATTTTCTATATTTATTATGTTATTATCTATTTTATTCTTAATTAAATTATTTTGTTTGTGCCACATTTCTTTTATAAGTTTTATTGGGAAAGCATTACTAAGTAGAATTTTGAAAATTTTATTCTTTGTTTCATTTCAATATTCATTGTCTGTTACTGTAATTGATCTTTTTATTAGATTTTGAGCTGTATTTCTTATTTGCTGTTTTGGGTGGTTTGAGAAAAAATTGAGTAATCTGTTTGAGGTTATATCTTTTTTATACCATTTTGTTCCAATTCTATTATTTTTAGGGTTTCTTATGATGGTCATGTCCAAAAAGTTTAGAGAATGATTATTTTCTATTTCTTTTGTGAACTTGATATTTTTATTTTGTTCATTTAACATTGAGTTAAATTTATTTAAATCATTTTCATTTGTAATAATTAATAAATCATCTATATATTTAGCAATGAATATAGATGAGCTGTTCAATTTTAGTAGGCTATTATTTATTATATGATTAAGGACTATTCGTGATAAGTTTACTGATAGTCTACCTCCCATAGGCAAACCTATCGTTTGCTTATAAAATTGACCCTGATAAATGAAGTATCCATTTTCCGTACACAATTTAATTCCTTCTAAAAAAATTGTTTTACTTTTTATATTCGTGTAGGGTTCAATTTTTTCCCAATTTTCATTTAAAAGTTTAAGTGCTAATTTAAGTGGGATGTTAGGGAACATTGATACCACATCTAAACTTGCAATCATTTGATCAGCTTTTATATTGATATTATTTAGTCTGTTTTTTAACTCTATTGCATTAATAACATCATAATCATTATTATTATTATAATTATTCAAAGATCTATTTAGGTATTTTGCCAGGTTGTCTGTTGGGTTATTGGTGCCATCTACTATTGGTCTCAACGGATAATTTTCTTTGTGCATTTTTATTAGGCCATGTATTCTAGGTATATTATAATAGTTGTTTGATAATTTATTTTTCATATTTTTTTCAATAAAATTATATTTGATTAGTTTATCTAGATATTTATTAACTTTATTATTGAGTTCTTTCATTGGGTCATTTCTTATGCTTTTATAAATTTCTTTATTATTTAATATATCTAACATCTTTTGTTGATAATCTATTTCTGTTATTATTACCAATTGTTTTGTTTTATCTGATTTTATGATACATAAATCTTTATTTTTTTTAAAAAATAATTTTGTATATAAAATGTCATTATTAATTAAGTTATTAAATTGATTCATTGTATTATTTGGCCTATTTTTTTCTTTATTCAAATAATTTAGAATATTTTTACTAATTGTGTTTCTTAACCCATTTTTATGTGTTTCTGGAGTGTCTAAATTTATAATTATTGCTTTAACTTCTGCTATCATTTGAAATATATTGATTTTTTTATTATTAGGGTTATAATTAAAATTATCTCCTAAACTTAGGAGATTTATGATATTATTTGGTACTTGTACTTTATTTTTAAATTATATGACAATTAACCAAAAAGGTATCTATATCTTATTCAGTATTTTTGGGACATGTTTTTTGTATATAAAATAATGTATTTATTTGATTTGTCTTTTAATTTTTAGGTTGAAAATGTACAAAATTAAATTTAAAAAAATTTTTTTAGAGAATATTTTTAAAATTAAATAGTGTTGAAGGATTTAAAAGAAATGATGTAAATTGAAAATGACATGAAATTGTCGAAACGTTTTTTAGAATAAAGAAAAATAATAATGACTGGAAAAGGTTTTTAATTTACTCACGTGAATGATTGACTAATAAAGATGCACTCCAGTTACAAAAACAAGATATTTAAAATAAAAAATCAAGGTGAAACCCTAGCGCCTAATATATCAAGAAGCAGACAAAAAGAAGTAGAAAAACAAGTGAAAGAATATAGAAAAGAATTATTAAATTGCATTGACCAACAAAATGTAAGTCCTTTTAATGCTGTTTTAGGTATGGATACAATTAATATAATTTTTAACCAAAGTATAAAACTTATTAATGCAGAGTGCAAATTAATATACCTTAAATATTGTATAGAAAACCAAATTATACCGAATCATATTCTAACTCATATCATTAATTTAGAAAATTGTTTCAATAAAAACTATTTAAATAACAATAAACAAAATAATTTTTTTAATAATATAGGACAAAAAATTTTAAACTTGGATAAGAAACAAGCTTTCTGGTTGATTAATTCAATTAAGAAAAAATTAAAAGCAATTTTAGAAAAAATTAAAAATCAAGATAAAAATCTATACACTTTAATCTGTGACACATATAAAAAATGGAAGAATATAATAAAAGAAATTAAAATAATAAACTTAAAATTTAAGGCAAATAAATATAGTAAGACACCCCTCATAAACCCATACAATGATAATAGTACCTCAGATAAATATAATACCACTATTTATTCTAAAAATATGAAAAATAATAATAATAATACAGATAAATTATTCAATATATTTCATTACTACAATAACCTACACACTTATAACAGAGTAGTGAACCTAACACAAAGACAAGTACCAAATAATATCATAAATCTCCTAAGTTTAGGAGATAATTTTAATTATAACCCTAATAATAAAAAAATCAATATATTTCAAATGATAGCAGAAGTTAAAGCAATAATTATAAATTTAGACACTCCAGAAACACATAAAAATGGGTTAAGAAACACAATTAGTAAAAATATTCTAAATTATTTGAATAAAGAAAAAAATAGGCCAAATAATACAATGAATCAATTTAATAACTTAATTAATAATGACATTTTATATACAAAATTATTTTTTTAAAAAAATAAAGATTTATGTATCATAAAATCAGATAAAACAAAACAATTGGTAATAATAACAGAAATAGATTATCAACAAAAGATGTTAGATATATTAAATAATAAAGAAATTTATAAAAGCATAAGAAATGACCCAATGAAAGAACTCAATAATAAAGTTAATAAATATCTAGATAAACTAATCAAATATAATTTTATTGAAAAAAATATGAAAAATAAATTATCAAACAACTATTATAATATACCTAGAATACATGGCCTAATAAAAATGCACAAAGAAAATTATCCGTTGAGACCAATAGTAGATGGCACCAATAACCCAACAGACAACCTGGCAAAATACCTAAATAGATCTTTGAATAATTATAATAATAATAATGATTATGATGTTATTAATGCAATAGAGTTAAAAACAGACTAAATAATATCAATATAAAAGCTGATCAAATGATTGCAAGTTTAGATGTGGTATCAATGTTCCCTAACATCCCACTTAAATTAGCACTTAAACTTTTAAATGAAAATTGGGAAAAAATTGAACCCTACACGAATATAAAAAGTAAAACAATTTTTTTAGAAGGAATTAAATTGTGTACGGAAAATGGATACTTCATTTATCAGGGTCAATTTTATAAGCAAACGATAGGTTTGCCTATGGGAGGTAGACTATCAGTAAACTTATCACGAATAGTCCTTAATCATATAATAAATAATAGCCTACTAAAATTGAACAGCTCATCTATATTCATTGCTAAATATATAGATGATTTATTAATTATTACAAATGAAAATGATTTAAATAAATTTAACTCAATGTTAAATGAACAAAATAAAAATATCAAGTTCACAAAAGAAATAGAAAATAATCATTCTCTAAACTTTTTGGACATGACCATCATAAGAAACCCTAAAAATAATAGAATTGGAACAAAATGGTATAAAAAAGATATAACCTCAAACAGATTACTCAATTTTTTCTCAAACCACCCAAAACAGCAAATAAGAAATACAGCTCAAAATCTAATAAAAAGATCAATTACAGTAACAGACAATGAATATTTAAATGAAACAAAGAATAAAATTTTCAAAATTCTACTTAGTAATGCTTTCCCAATAAAACTTATAAAAGAAATGTGGCACAAACAAAATAATTTAATTAAGAATAAAATAGATAATAACATAATAAATATAGAAAATGACTCTAATATCAATAGATTTGATAATAGTAAAAAAATTAACCATATAAATGACAAAACATCAAAAATCAAGCCATCTCAAACTAAGATTACAAATTTTTTTCAGACAGAAGAAAATAATGAAAAAGACCCCCAAACCAAAAATAACACAGCTCAGATAATTAATGAATCACCAAAAAAAGATTTTAAACAAAATGAAATAAAATACAGAAGTGTAACCTATATCAAAAACTTGTCAGAAAAAATTGAACCAACATTTAAAAATTATGACATCCCAGATATAAAATTAGCACATAAAACCATAAACCCTATAAAAAAACATAATAAACAGCAAAAAAGATAAAATACCAATCTTGGATAATATAAATGTGGTATATAACATTGATTGCAAAAATTGTGACAAACAATATATAGGACATACCAGTACACATCTAAAAAAATAGATTCTATCATCACAAAAATAATCTAAAACCAAATTCAAAGACAAGCACTGCATTATCAGCCCATTGCAAAAAGGAATCCCACACATTTGATTTCGAAAAGCCACGAATTTTGCACAGAGAGGGAAATAAGATAAAAAGGAGATTTTTAGAAGCACTATACATAAATGATAAAATGGATAAGGTGGTAAATGATAGGAAGGAATCTAATGAAATAAGCAAACTATACTCATCAGTGATTTTAAAGTTAAAAATTAAATAAAGAAATATAGAAGTCTACACTTATTAGATAACACAGATAACATAACCTTCTCAGTAACCTCACAGCATTGTTTTTCATTTTCCAATTCTTAATTCATAAAACTAATTTTTTAAAATAAATAAAAGATATAAAATAGATCAATATAGATAAAAAAATTACTAATTATATTAATTAACCATTCATAATGACTATATATTGAAGAACTAAATAAATTAAAATACTATTTTAATAACAATAATAATAAAAAACAGTCCAAAGTACAAATTACAAAAATTATTAATTGACCATGGAGTACACTATAACTCTAAGCTTTATTTTTAAATTATATGACAATTAACCAAAAAGGTATCTATATCTTATTCAGTATTTTTGGGACATGTTTTTTGTATATAAAATAATGTATTTATTTGATTTGTCTTTTAATTTTTAGGTTGAAAATGTACAAAATTAAATTTAAAAAAATTTTTTTAGAGAATATTTTTAAAATTAAATAGTGTTGAAGGATTTAAAAGAAATGATGTAAATTGAAAATGACATGAAATTGTCGAAACGTTTTTTAGAATAAAGAAAAATAATAATGACTGGAAAAGGTTTTTAATTTACTCACGTGAATGATTGACTAATAAAGATGCACTCCAGTTACAAAAACAAGATATTTAAAATAAAAAATTCTAGCTTGGTTAAAAATAAGGTTATATGCTATCAATCCATAAGAAAATCAACCCTGATTGTAATGAAACATTATTCCAAGTAACAATCAAATCACTGACTATTATGAAATAATTTAAAATATTTTATAGGCTAGTATTGGACACAAATAAATTAATCTATCAGATATTTCATGAAATCTATTATACAAGCCCAGAGTTAATAACATCGAAATCAATATTAATATTTGAAGATACTAGGAGAACCACATAACGAATATTAAAGGTCGTTTGAACAGAATAATTGAAAATTAAATTACTTGGTTTTGTAAATGTATTCACTTAAAAAATAATTATGTGGTAGAATTTCTGTCAAACCATGTCAAGAGGTTAGAGCAGAAATATAATAATACAGTGTGATAAATCTAATCATTAAGTATTTCTTCTGGTTTTGACCGTGTTGTCAAATTGTTCGAATCAGTTTGTGATAAATAAATTATTTTTCAGAATTAAGTTGTTAAAAGCCGTAGGTGGACTGATTTGAACCACGAGGCAAATGTGGGAAAATAAATCTTTAAGCTGATAGTTTAGAAGATTAATGAATTTTCGTTAAAAAATATCAAAAGGTTGTGTAGTGATCCTTGTAATAATTAAGTTAACTTATCTTAGGGATGAGGATTTGGCTAATTCCTTTCTATTTGTTTTCCTTAACAACCAAGAACAGTTTACCAATTTCTCCTCTTTTAGATCCTCCCGTTTATGTAGACTTATGGAGACGTTTACGTAGACCCTCGAATATCAGGAGTAGTTATTAGGAGTAAGGTGCACGGATAATATAAAAATTCGGATAACCGAGGCTCCGGTGCAGATATCAAACAAATCAGCTTGCTCCGGGCTCAGCCCGCGGCCATAATTGCGAGCCGGAATGGAATTAACCGGGATCCGGGTAACCGCCACCGTAATCTTTTCCCCGAGGGCCGAAGAAGAACTAAGTTAATTTTCTCCAAGCTCCAGGCCAGAGCCTTCCACGATCTGAATTATTCCAGAAGGGTAGCAGTACCTGTCCTGGACAAGTTTACCTGGAATGATAGAGGCCTTTGTCCTGTTTAAGGCTGCCTCTAGTGTCTACTGCCCCTTCCAGATAGAATTTCGAACGTTTTTTGGATATATTTAATATCCAAGCTTAATGATTAAATTTTAATTTTGAACTATTTACATTAAACTTTGAAGCAATAATAATAAGTAACCAAAGCCAATCTTCCATTAAATATAATTTATTCTTAAATTTCTTTGGAAATCTAAAGATCCATGCTGCCTCCATGGTTAAAATTGGAATTTTCTACGAATTTGTTATTCGAAAAAAAACTAATTTTCCATTGGCAGCTCTCCAATTATTGTAATCAAACTTTGCAATTCTAAAATCTTCTATTCACAAGGTCACGGCTTCGTAGACCGGCAGGAGGCCCTAGGATTTTTGCTTATGCCATCTTTTGGAAGGGACATTAACTTGGGTAGTGAGTCTGGTACTCGTGAAATTTGCCTATTTATACCTCAATAGGAAAAATTTAGGACTTCCTCTATGGTTTCGTCCGATTAGCAACAGCAGCATAACGTGATGCTAAGTGAATAATACCTTACAATTCTTTGGACATCTAATACTTATTTTTGCCTCCATAGTTAAAATTTTATTTTTAACTATTTACATTAATATTTGAATAACAATACTCTTTCTAGAAGCAATTTTACCTCATAACTTGAGGAAGATGAAGAAGCTTTCGTTATTTTTGTAAACGATTTTCATATTTAATCTCATTCAGAAATTATAAATTAAAATGCATCCTAAACTAAAAACAAATTCCTCGCCGATTCAGAAAATTTGTATAATACTTGCTATATGCCGAGCCCAAAATAATCGGTTTATTTTAAAACATTTTACGATAGGAATATCTTTATGCAAAGATAATAGGTATGTATATATGAGTATATGGTATGCAGGATTCCTCCCTCATCCCTGGACCGTATATTTTCCCGAGGACTTTTAAAAGACGCTCGCGCGCTGTTCGTCTTTCTTGTCACCCAGTTCTCAGAACTGTCGGCCAGCACAGCTCTAAAGAGGATCTTATAAATCAGCACCTTTGCCCTTATTTCAATCAGCATGAATTTAAAACTTGTTTGTGAGCCAAGACAGCATCTAGTGGAAGATAATTTTCTTCTACCAATATCTCGCTCCACATCGTGTCAACTTTTTATGCAGCAACTCAAGTAAAAATATCCTTTTACTCTTACAAGGACACAATTATACAAGGACACGATTATGATATAAAGGATATAAGATATTTTTGTCAAATCAGTGTTAATTGCACTATGAGATGGTGCATTTGTAGCGAAGCTCGCTCTTGGCTTGAAATGGAGTTGATGCTTATTTTATAGCTCCTTTTTAAGTCAAAAACTAAGGTAACGAGACGACTCCACATCCCTCTCTACAATTAACGCTTTTTGGACTAAATATTACTTAACCGCTTATAAATCGGAATATTCGTGAACAGCTTAGCAATTTCTTTGGCAGTTTTTTGTTTTTTTATTATAGTAATTCTAGTTTTTTGTTGATTAGACGCCTATTTTTTTGTATATCCTGATTTCTAGCATTAATTTATTAAAATGGTGAACTACTCCGGATAATTAAGAAGTCATTTATCCAAATCATTCGGTAACTCATTTATGCCTTTTCGTGTTCTCTCATACTTGTTACAATCCGATACTTGAAATTACTCTTGATTACAAAATACTTTCTTTCTTTTTTTAATTTGTTTTAGTTTATCGGGAAATTAAAATTTTAATCTTGTAAACTTGAACTTTACCTTTTGCTTTCCTAGAATGGGAGCCAACTCGCCCCCCACGAGTCTGGGACAGTCCTTAAGCTCTGCACTTGCGTTGAGTTTAGACCAACCAACGGGGATGGATTTGAGATGGTGAGTTATTTTAATTGTCAATTAATAGTTAGCTGTCTTAACTAACTAACTTCGGTACACCCTTTCCTTGCTAACTTGATACCTTCGGAGCATGAAAGGATAAGTGTAGTTTTTTTCTTTTTAAAAGTAGTTTTTCTTCTTTTCTTAATTTAAACTCATTTACCTACTTAAAAATCTACTATAACTCGCTTTCATTCAAATAGAACTTATTTTTAATTAGATTTAATTGTTTCGTTTCTTTGTAATTTTCATTTTAATTACATCTTTATCTCATATATAATATGCAATACAAGTATGTTCGGTGTATAACTCAACCTGAACTGTAGGTGTATACCAGACCTAAAACTCTGGGACAGTTTTAGAACAGTTTGAAAATAGGTAAATATATCAACTTATGGATTTACGTTTGCAGCCCAAACCTATATTATTCCAAACCTTTACTTCTTTTTCTCTTTCTCACTTTTTTTTTACTTTCTAAAAAATATGTATGATTTCGAGAAAACTCGCTAGCCATTCTCTATTTTTTTAACGCCATATTTTCTATATTCCAGAATATATTAGAATAAAAAAGTAACTTTATTCTGGAACTAGGCCCTTTTAGAAGATGAAGAATGAGAAGAACATGAAAAGGAAAAGGAACATAATACACAAAGCTACATAATATAATCATTAGGCATTTACAAAAATGCCAAAAAAGTAAATACAAACCTAAGTACGCTTCCTGACAAAACCCTAATCTATTAAAATAAACTTACAAAATGTAAAATTACAAGAAAAATCATAAATAAATAAAAGTCATTATTTACTACTGACCCACCAAAGCGAATATCTAAACCTGCTTAGGGAGCATCTTTTTGGGAATTGAAAAGCTGTAGGAAAATCAAGCGTTTAAATTTGGATAAGGAAGAAGAATGACGGATATTCTGAGGGATTGAGTTCCGGATAGGGAAAGAACGCTAGAATGTTTTGGCTCTGCGGGAACGAGTGGATGAGTAGATAGGAAAGGGGAAATCTTTACTGTTGCTGGATTGAGGATATGAATTGGAAGAGACTATAGATATAGGACGAGTGCTGAGAGTTTAAGGGTTTTTACGAGGATTAAACTGAGGAAATATTGTCTACATATGGAAGGAAAGAGCCAGTTTAGCCCTTGATAGAGGTCCCCAGTGGACACTGAGGACAACCTAAGTGACCGAGAACGAATCATAGAGAGATCTGTTACTATTGTCCAACGGAAGATATGACGCACTTTATTTATTTAGTTTTTATTATTTGTTATAGAGTACATACTTGTTTACATGTTAAGTAACAAAATAAAGCAACAACCGAACCTTCATAGTCCTCTAAAGTGCGACACTGTTTCAAGAAGAAAATCATGAAGTTAAATAAAAGAAGTAAAAATAAATAGAACGATGGTATCATTTAGTTATTGCTGATCATTTCTGAACCTTCATCAAAGGGATCAATGAAGAGCAATAGAATAATAAAATACTAGCTAAGCCTAGTTTTCTAGATTTTGTTTTATTTCCTTCTTCAAGTTCTCAAATATCCAATTAAATAGGAGTATCTATCACATTTGCTTCAAGTTTGATTGTACAATGCAGAAAAACATAAATAGTACATGAAAATCTTGGTGAATTTGACCCACTTTATACCGCAGAGTGAATCATACCCAATACCAACAGCTATAACAATATAACTAATTTATCTCTTTATCCCTCTCATTCCCTCTATCTTTCTCTCTCAATATGGCTATTTCTAATTATATATTAAAAACCATTTTTAAATTTCTATGTCTTCATTCCTCCATGATATATTATTGTTGAATTGTAAAAATTAATACAAATCGTAGAAAACGTTTGCTTAAGTATAGATAGCTATAGATCCATAAATAATTCTATAACATTTTTTATCTAATTATATCAAGTAGTTATATATTTTTTCTTGTTTATATTAATTTTTGAGCAAGATAATATTCATTGCATTGTCAAGATCGTCAACTATGCATAATATAGTGTTTGATTGTGTGGTTGTTAGATTATGTTCTTCAAATAGTTTTTTTAATTCGTTCCAGTTTGATAGTTCAAGGAAAACTGGGATGACTATAACTATGATTAGAAAGAGGAGGGACATTGGAATGAGGAGACTTTGTCACGAGATCGGGTGACATTGATATTGATAAAAGTCAATAAGTACGTTGAGACAGCAAAATAGTATATATGTATTTTCAAATCTACTACAAATTCTCTTATCATTTTCCACGAGGATTCGATACTAGGAGTATTATTAGCATTCAAATCACCACCACCTAAGAATGGTTTTCTCATCGTTGGGCATTTTTCTCAATTCGTTAGTATAAATAACTTTCGGAGCAAAATAAACTGAAGAGATCGTAAGTAGATATTTTGGTGAATTTATAGAAATAGTGGTGAACTAAATCGAATTCATACAAGTGAAAGAAAAGAGTGGTGACTTATTGATTTGTCTCAAATATTGCGGTGCATCCCTGGGTGATGTATATTCAGCCGATTCGTATTATTTTTGCATTTCGACGACATTAGTATACGAGTACAATTTTTAGCTATAAATTATATTATAAAATTACTTTTATGTCATTAAAATTTATTTGCCCTGAGGTGCATTATACACCCACATGTCTTAAGTTATACTGATATTTTTTTCATTATGTTTTGTATGTAGCATGAGTACTAAAAAATAAATTATTTCCGTTTCAGGCTATTGTAACATTTACTAGGCAAATGCTCTAAGCCCTAAATTAATCGCAAAAGACTCATATAAATGAATATTATAAGACCTATTTGGACTTACGGAGTAGAGCTTTGGGGCTCCACTAAGCCATCGAATTCCTCTCGTATCCAATCCTTACAATCAAAAATTCTGTATGCCCCTTAATTTTATAGGACTATAATCATCCATAGTGACCTCAATGTCTCATATGTTGCCCGCACCCGATACGAGTCCTTTCCTGACCATCTTTGTTTCGACTCAAACCCAGTTTCAAACCTAGCTACTTCTACTCGATAATCCTCTGAGGTTTCTGAAACGAAGTTGGCCTCGTGAACTTTCATTGCGTGCTTGTCATTTTGCTACAGTACAATTGTAAATTATAATAAATAAATTTAAAAACTAATGTTTTATGCAACCTACTTGTTTAACATGGTAGCCTTTACTAAAATAGAATACCCCACACAGAGTTTGGTTTTTGGAAATTCCGCCGGCTTAATTTTCATTACACGATTCGAAACACTTCGTGAAGAGGAAATTGAATTAATGTTCGAACACCGTCACTTCACATCAGCCGTACAACGTGAAGCCAGTGGCTGTTAAATTCACAGAGTCTGGCGAAAATTCAATTTGTATTGACGTAGCGTGTGCTAGTGGAACAATGCGAAACGGAGAATCCAGTCGGTGCCCGTTCCCACTAAACTCCTGCCTCCGATATGCTGTTTTGAATTTTTATTACGGAATGAATACGGAAAGCTAGATTGAGTTCCAAAATTTGTCAATCATCCATATTTGGTAGTTAAATCCAGATAAAGCGAAATTAGTGCTTAAGCTATCAGAATTTTTATGATAATGTCATTTTTTATAACTTTAGTCACAGATTGACTATCACTACATCTGTACTTTTTGTATCTAAAATATGAGTTTTTGTAAACATGTATTCATTGACTGCATGCAACTTACAACTGCATTGTAATGATTGATACAGCTAGTAAATTTAATGGATCAAATACTATGACCTGTAATATAGGGATTTGAGATGTAATAGTTATAGCAAGTAGGGAAACTAAAACCACTTTTAGTACTCAAATGACAAATTCAACTTCAAAATCAGTAGACCATCTTTTCAGACGCCTTGGAGAATTATCGGGAATAACTTTACCAAATATGAACATCACATGTTAACTATTATAGGCGTTTTAATTTGATTTCCATGTTCGCAGAAACACCAAACTTCCCGTATCATTGGAAAAAATGGTGCGAAGCACCTTGTTAGAAAAACAACTTGTTAGGATAAAGTTTTGAGTGGGAATAAAGTTTGTTATGAAATAAAATATAAGATAAAGTATTTTTTCAGTAGTAGATGTATCCCATTCCAGTATTTTTATTCACATTAAATACAACTGGCAGTTATTTTTAATTTAATATTTTCATTAGGATTGAATCAGAGCAAAGGATTCATCTCATTTAGGGAGCAAGGTACATCACTGGTCTCGTAAATCAATTAATCAGTTAACTGCTGGAGATGGATACTTTGGTCGGCCCTCCTTGGGTATACCCAGCCTTTATGAAGAGTGTACTTAAGATTCTTAAGAATGTGCCTTCATTATGGAAAAACCTGGCATTTGAGCACGATCTCGGAAAAATTACCTTCCAGGAGAATAGTTACTTGAGAATCAGTCTCTACCACGCTCTGAACCCAAAGTCATTCATGGTATAAGAAGTCGTACAGCTTAGTTTGCATCAAATGTGGAGTGAATATAAATTATCGAATACTTAGAGTTGTACGTCAATTATTTAATAAAAAATCTTTCAACATTTTAAATTGAACAAAAATAAATCGTGAAAATAAAATGATTAATGAGGTTCAAGAGAAAATTGTTTGCAAAATGTCCATATCCTAGATTTCCTACAGTATGAAAAATTAACGTAGTGTTTTCAACAACGTATTTCGAACCATATTTTCCAATGATGCGGGAAGCTTGGAAGTTTGGATGATCGGGGCAGTTGCTGCTAATATAGAAAAAAAATTAGAAATTCAGAAATTGTTTATATGAGGTGTTCATATTTGTAGTATTAGTTCAGCATTTTTATATATTAAGGGATAAAAAAAAAAGGAACAGCCTGTTGGATATGGAAGTGTCTCTCTAATAATAACTAATTGTTTAAAAATCCCAAGAACGGAATTATGAGTATCTGTTGACCAAACATAAACATTTTCATCCTTAAAATTTATAGTGATACTCCGGTTTCGATTTTTTTACGCGAATTAAAGCGGTATAAAATTTAATTTTACTGAATGTTTGCAATATAAGTTTATTAACCTAAAAAAATCTGTGAAACGAATGTATCACTTAGCAATTTAGTTTATACAAGCCTCTCTCATCCGATAACTATAAAGTTACCAAAATTTGTATCCGCCACAAAAAAAAAATAATTAGCTAAAAATAAAAATTTGTTATATGTCATTACTAAACTATATTAGCAATATATAATTATTATTTTTGCAATAATCTTATGCAATTTTTGACTTCCAGATTTCTTGGATCTCTTTGACTTCTTCTTTCTCTTTTCTCACTGAAGTGCACCTCCAAGAGAAAAATTATACTGTATATCATCTTCTTTTTTATTTTCTTCTCAGTAAAGTAGAATACTTTGATATAGTTGCAGTTTGTTGTTCAGACAACTCCAGGTTTCTGCTTCTAGGTATGTTTTATACATTTTTCTGCACATGTTAGAAATCTATTCACGTTATAGCTTTCTGCTTCTGAAGTAACCATATTTTTTTTTTACCTATTATCATTATTTCAAGGCTACCTAACTGATTAAACTACATAACTATTAAGTGACATTAAAATTTCTTAAGAGGGCGGAGTGACTCAGTGGTATATCACTGAGTTGCCATGCCGGAAATCCTGGTTCAAATCCCGCTGCAGGCCAAGACTTTTATTTGGTCTGTTTGCAGCCGGAGATGGATCATATGAGATCTAGGACCCTCCTGGGGCTCACCCAGCCTCTATAAAATATTATAAAAATAGGGTACGCAAACTAAGGGGAAAAATCTGGCGGTTGAGTGTGACCTAGGACAAGTCACCTCCTTGCAGAACCGTTGTCCATGAAACGGTACAGTCTCTACCATGTATTGAACCCCATACCCTTTCACGGATTATAGTGGTACCGTTTTATCTTTATTATTAATTTCTTATAAAGATGGTAAATAATTTGTCTGTAAAATATCCGATAAATAATTGACTATATTAAGAATTTTAGGAGGCATTCGTGGAAATTTTGTTTACTAATTCACTTATTATGAACGAAGTCACGACTTTTCCTTTCCCTCTCTTGTTTCTATGACGAGGAACTAGTTGTGCTTGAAGCTGATTACTTATGTTCGAACCGTTAACTTTTCAGACTAGCTTCAAGGAGTAATTTCCTGAATTTCTTGACGAGGACAAACATTCTACACAAAGCAATTGCAGCGAAAGGCGCACCCAATTAACATTACCGTTAACCCTATTCCCAGATGCAAAGATTAAGCTGTTGAGAAACTAAGTTGGATTCCTAAGTCCAAGCATGGTCTATCTAAGTTGGGAACTCTAGCCAGGCCCGATTGCACCTCCTTTGAGTTGTTCCCATTCATTTCCATTATAGGTTAATTACAGATGTAATCAATTGCGATTAGATTAAGCCCTATCGGGTAATTATTGGTCGCTATCTGGTATTTCAGTCTATTTGATATTTACTATTTTTTCTTTAAAAACCTATTAATGATTTTAAGTCTTGTAACCTCATGATATACGATTATATATAAAGGATTCAAATAAAGCAATACAGCTTCAGGTCATTCATATAAAACATATATTTTTATTTTAGTTAAACATGGCAAGCATCAAACAAATATTCACTAACCATAAAATACCATATAAATTGCGTAAAAACTATATAAATTAAAATAATATAGTTATTCGTTTTCCGGAACAAGATATTATTAAAATAAATATACTTTAACTAATTCATAAGTTAAAGCTATTTAATAAAGCTGCATAAAATAGTATAAATTTATTGTTAAGCGTAAAAGTGTATAGGTACTATTTATAATATTTATTTACAAATGAATGTAAAGCCAAAAATGAAGTCATCGAATTAATTCCTTTCATATTCAATCCTTACAATCTAAACTACTGAATGCTCTTTACTTTGTTACGAACAAAGCAAGCTATAATGATCTTAATGTTCCATTTGTAACTTATTTGCCCCGAATCAAAAGATATCAATCTTTTCAATATAAACCGTAATCCTACTCAAACCCACTAGTTTCAAAACATGCGACCTTTAAAACCCCTGATAATTTTCTGAGGTGTCTCAAAAGAAGAAGGCCTCCTTCCTCTAAGATGAATTTGTTATTTCAGTACTACTGTTAGGGCTAGATTAGACTGAATAAAAAATAAGTAATAAATTATATTAGTAGAATAGAGTCTGTGAATAAGATAATTTGATCGGATACTGAAACATGTGGTTTATTAATTCTAAATATAATACAAGGTTAGGCAATTTTACAATTAAAGAAAATAAAGAAATTATCTCCTATAGATGTATACAAAGGGAATGATTAGTTTTACAGAAGAATGATTTGAACAATGTAATGAAAAGAAAATTATTTAGTCTTAATCATTAACTCGCAATGAAGCTTCGTATTAACAAATATTAATAGTGGTGACAGGGCTATATGGCGATGGATTATAGAGTCTTTATCTCGCACGGGGAAGTTATATTGTCTTTGAGGTTGATGATGAACGGTGAACAGCACCCTCTAATTAATTGAATAAAATGGTGAATACCTACAATTGAAGTGAAGGATTCGTTTCTTTGGCTCCGAGTGTACCTGGTAACCAGACGATCTCTGCGGTATCATCTTGATGGTACCTTGGGCGTACTTCTCGCTCTAGGCGATCTATCACCAATTTACTGGCTACATGCGATGAACGGCGAGGTTGGCTACAGTCGAGGAGAGCGGAGAGATGTTGATAGCTTGCAGTCTGAATTAAAGTCAAGAGAGGTGCTGGACGACGGAATGGGGGGAAACAAAGTCCCCTCTATCTGTTGCTAAGGCAACAATTGTTAAGCAGCCCGCGGGATTTAAATTTGAATGTACTAGATTGATTCGCGACTGAACAACTAAAATTGAGTATTTTCTGTACTTTTCTTTATCAATGCCATTATGTTTCATTCCTGTCATTTATTTGTTGAATCTTTTTAATAAATTTCAATGAATAAATTAATTTTAAAATATGTATATATATATTTTTTTTTTACGATCTTATACGTACATTCTCAACGTAATAGAAGCGTTTATATATCTTCTTTGGTAACTTGGCCAGAATAATTCAACAGGATATATAATTTGAGGTTCGCGATAGTAGCTTATTTATTAAAAGTGTTTCTGATGAAAAATTCATTCCGCTTCCTTTATATCGCACCTCTTTGTGGGGATAGCGGAATAATTACCGGAAGGTAAGAAGGCTGAGAATTGAAGGGAAATTGGCGAGTCCTCGGTGCAATTAGCCTCCAGGAAAATTAGCGAAGACTAATGAAGAGGAAGGTTGGCAGACCTGGCGGAGGGACTCGTAGGACGAAATGAGGAAGGAGAAAATCTGTGTATCATCTTGGGAGCGATCCTTCTAATTACTTGATTTACATATTCATACGGATCCGGGTCGCGAATTTGTATTCCATCCCCTCGGCGATGTTTCGTCCACCGCTGTAATTAACTCAGCAACCACTTAAGGCTTCTGTCCCTTCGCAGCAGTCAGTAGTCATGATACTTAGATCATAGTAACTATGAATTACAAAGGGACAAGTTTTAATCAATATGTTATAATATTATATTAATAAAAAAAAATTGAATAGGGTAAAAAGGAACAGAAAAGTAATCTAAGACTAGGTCTCTATGGAATGATATAAATGAACAGAAAAATAAACATAATGCACATCATTATATGATAGATATTTGATATGATATTTTTCTTAAGATTTGCTAAGCGTTTAATATTATCAATTAGTGAAAAAAGTTTCATAACCAGCCAAGATACTTTTTTTTAATTCAAGGATAATGAGAATAATCTAATTAAGTTTTACAATCTAATAGTCGAAATGCGATTGGAAAATATAAAATACAAAGCCCTATAAATTAATATAAACAAATTAATCAGTCAACGTTTTGCCAATGTATGTATGCTATATCACGACATAATAACAGCGATAATTGCAGCAATAATAGCCTTTATTCCTGCATAAAATTAAATAAATGCTTTATTTTTTGTTTTTCCATTTTATATATATTCGCACAGGGTGTCCCAATTTCAGGTGGATCAAACGTTTTTAACTTTTAAACGAAACAAAATTCAGAAAAACGATTCAAGTAAAAGTTGTAGCTATTCAGGCCTAGTTTGAAGAAATAAAAAAAAAACATTTTTTTGGTTTTTCACTTTAAATGGTCAACATCCACCTTCAAAAAAAGGAGTTTCCTCTTGATCCCCATTTATTTTTATTTTTCTGAAATGTACAATTCAAAACATGGAAAAAAATTTTGTAATTTTTTTTCTATCTCAGCACTCTTCATCAGGTTTACAACGACTCATTAAATTGAAATGGAGCAGATGTCACATTACCAGTCGAAACAGACTCATTGTAGTCAGAACTCTAAGATGTTCTACTTTTTAGAAAACCTGTACATCAGAAACTCCTGAACGTTTTTGGAATGATTGTTGAACTCTAGTATTTCTAAGCTAACTGGTGTAGGGATGTGATTCGGGCAGGATCAGGGTCAAATGCTAGTTTACTTCCCAATTATGTTTGCTATTAATCGACTGGGTAGGTTCCCAGGAGAGTCTGCAGATCTTACCGGATCCATATATGATTCTATGATGGCTATTAGGAGAATAAATAATGTATCTGTCACGGCATGTATGTAACCCTCTCGGAATTCTCAGAATCTCAGAATTCCACTGTCCATTTTTATTAATGTTCTTATTCTTCTTCATTCCATACTTTTTGATACTGTTTGCAAACATTCATTTTAAACTCCACTAACTAGAATTTTTTCGAAAGACTTATATCGTTTTGTGTATTTTTCCTATTTATGCAGAAACTTGAGTAGTTTCGTGGTTTCAAAGATCTAAAAATCTACTTATCTGTCATTATTTTATTACAAATATTTTTGATGAACTTGGTACATATTTTTAAAAATTAAATCCTTACATACTCCCAAGGAAACTGGATTACTTTATTTAATAACCCGAATTCATTATATCAGGAACATTCCTGTTTTGAATGGTGAATTAAAGAAATAATTAACTGCATAACGAATGAATTGGATATTCTTCAAAAAATGACTTTTCGGAAACTATTCTAAATGTAAAGATTACCAGCTATTCCGAAAAGAATTTCTTAAAGGGATAACGACTATTGGTTTTCAACGGTTTTTCTCCTCAATATATTTTTATGATCTCCTTTGAAATCAACCGGATAAGATTAAAGCTAGGGCTAATCGATTGATTTTAATTAAACGAGCCTGGAGAACAAAGGGCAGATTAATCGGCCCACTGGCGCGGATCATCTTCGTCTAAAGAATATCGTTCCTCCTCCGCCAGCCCATGGGTAACTCAGTTATGTTAAATAGCCACCTGTGAAAGGATAACCTTCGTATCGTAGGGATGGGGATAACTTTAGGGATAGAGTGTTATTCTGTAAGACCTAAGCCTATTATATTGGTAAGTCTTTAGTCCTTCGGCATAGCAAATATGGTACTCAAATGGTTATAGCCGTCAATAATTTGAAGTTCCTAAGAGACAGGATTTTAAGTCGAAATAGGTATTTCCCTTATATTAGTTGTTAATGTTCATTTAACGTCACTTTTTTCTGCTATGGCTAATCGGACGATACTACATTGGGAGCTCTAAATTTTGCCTATCCAGGTTTAATTAGGATAGGGATTTTTAACGAGTACCTGACATCGCACAAGCTCGGGACCCCCGTTTAACGTCCCTTCCGAAGGACGGCGTAACTAAGGATTTCTTACTCCCTTTAAAAAATCCTAGGGTCCCCTGCCGAGCTACGAACCCGCGATCTTGGGCTTAGTAGTTTTTTACGCTACCTTATATTAGTTCCATGCCTTCTATTAGTTGATGCCAATGATGTATGGCTATCTCTTGTGATTATAGTGAGATATCTGCAGTGATATTTTTCTTTATACGATTATGAACTTTATTCGCCTTTTACATAGCAAATAAATTATCATTATACGTGTAAGAAAAGGGTTTGAAGAAAATTTGATATGTTATAAGTTTTATTTTTGTGACCTTTTAATATGTTATTTGATCATTATGAAATAAGTTTATTTTTTCTAATTTTATAATGTACCCTATTTTTTTTTATTTCTTTGAGTAATGATTATTTTATATTCTTTATATTATTAAAGCACTATAGATGTTCTTTTAGTTGCCTAGTTATCTTAAACTGAAATATCTGTTGACTTTTTTAGAATAAAAAACGGAATAATAGAAGAAAATTAACGTCAGGCATTAAACATATAATCATGTTTTAAGTCGAACCTTATGCTATTCATTACTTTATTTTCTTTAATTTCTTAATTTAATTTATTTTTGTAAGAGATTTTAATTCTAGATTTTAGAATTATCAATATTTTATTTATTTTACTAAGTGAAATTAATATCAATAAAATTTATTATAATTTCACTACGTTTTACTGGTAGTTCTCAAATCAAAGTTCAACTAAGAGTCACGTGGCCATCTTCTTTTCAGAAGCCTCAGAGGATTATCGGGAAATGAAGTGGAAGCTAGGTTTGAAACTAGAGGGTTTGAGTGATAGTGAAGTTTGTTATGAAAGGATAGTTACCGGGTTCGGACCAAATCAGCACCAAAAGGGACATTAAGGTCGTTATGCATGACTTTATTCTTATATGTATTTTATACATGATTATTTAGCCAGATACTAAATTTATGATTTGCTATTTTCTAAAAATCATTTCTGTATTAGTGATATTCATTTTTGCAAAAGTTAATCATTTCGATTTTAATTTATGGGGTAAATTTGTCATAATATATTTATAATTTATTCCATGATTTGCAACAATTAATCTCTTTGGGACCTAAACTGATCAATAATTTAAAAGGTGTTAGAGAACTAATATGCCACATTATCAGGGTAATTAATTGAGGTTAGAATGAAAGAGGATTAATTTGTGGCTTTATTTCATAAATTTAGCACTTAGTCAATTAAGACTCCATTTTTAATTTTAAAACAGCTATAATTCAGGTCTACAAGAGTTATGTAATATTGATCAGAATACAAAGATTTTTTGTTGTCCTAAATGCAAATATAAAAGGTTAATTATTGTAACAGGTATATCTTTTATTCTTTTTTAAATAAGTAAAGTACAGTTGTGAACAACAAAATGCATATGTTTTAGTATAAAAAATGCTAAATGAGTTTCAAAAGTACTGGGCTTCCGCGTAGATGCTACCAAGGATTTTGCGAATAAAAATATATATATATTTCATGAGATGTTTTCCTGTGGCAAGTATTTTTTCTATATAACTATTAAATTAGAAATGGAATATATAAATGTGGAATAATTTAATTTAATCAATTACTCAATAAGTTAAAAAAAATAATATTTCTCAGACAACTTTCTTATGATATTACCAACTTACAACATGTAAAAAACAAATAAAACAATGGATTCTCTAAAGATGGACGACAGACTGATTAATGTTTAGTACATAGTCAAGACCATGAGACAGTCCTGTATGTCAATGATCTGTATACAATGCTGATGTCACTACATAATGAGTTTGCTTAGGCATCGATAAAGGCGAGAATTAGCTGTGAGCTTCACCATACATTGCTCCTACAACACTATCAATTCACTCATATTCATACATATATATCTACGTATGAATCAACATATTTAGGCATTTATATATATCCTAAAAAAATAGTGTTAGGTTTTTTTTTTTTTTGCTTAAGAAGACTAAAAGCGAGAATCAGCTCCTATTTTGAATACTCCCAATATTCACCCATTATTGTACATAAGTATCGGCTTATGTACATATATATTTATGTATTTAAATAGATACCTAAACACAAGTGTTAGAAGTATATTTATTGGAGTATTTTTAATTACAATGGAGAATGCACGAGAATCAAGCGGATGTAAGAAAGCGAGGAATCACATTCTTTTTTCTCATTTTCCGAGATTTTTTTATTATTAAACAATTACACATATATACACTAAAATATACAGTCGGTCTGACATGAGAATTTTATTACCAGTGGATATTTTAAGGCTTCTTATTTCTTACCGCTGTATGCGGGAGCTTATTTTATTTCTTGTGGCATTATGCTTTGGGTTTTTTGCTTGATTGGGGAGGACTATAGAAAATCGCACAGCTTGCTTATAATCGAAATTTTAACAACGCGGAGATTAGACAGGCTTGTAATGTATTACGGTTATTAAAGTATGAGTTTCTGAAAATTCCACAAGTTTTGCCTCAACTGGTTAATATTCGAAGGGAACACGTTGAAAGCGTTGCAACGCGTTGGTGAATCTTTCTACTGTAGCCTAGGTTAGTTAACAGCAATGGGTAGTATCAAAGTCGAACCTTTGGATTCAAAAGCATTTTATACTGATTATTTTTATAAACTTTTTTATGATTATGATTTTTATGATGATTATATAATAACAAATATTACGAACAGTTTTCAATTTTTTAATTTATTACCAATAAACGTTTTCCAATTTTCCACATTCTTTTTAATTTAGCACCTTAAATCATTACGATTCGAAATTCCATATCTACTATGATATTAATAAACATAAATATTTATTCTGTATACATTTTAGATTAATTCTAAATAAAAAAATGATTTTTTTCATTTCCATGAGATAAAATTTAACGAATTATGATTTCCAGAAATATCGTTTGACCTCATACTTCGAATCAAGCCCTGAATATAACCTTCGTTTTGAAAGTATAATTATATTCCTGTTAGGTTTTATCTAATTAATCAATAGTTGTTATCTTCCTTATATCATCAGAATTAACAAAAAATAGTAAAATTTCACTTAAAAAAGAAAAAAAATAACAATGCTTAAAAAATGATGTCAATATCCTATGCTTCAATGCCATTTTGAAATTTGCATCACCTATTGTCGTAATATTCTGACATTTAATTCATATTACAAATAAATGAATTCTTGATTTCATTGAATTTAATGCCTCTCGTGTCAAAAGCAATAAATTCCATTTATACTTTATATATATATTATTAGCGCTATAAATGTTTACATTTATCTTTGTAAAACATTTATTCTTACTTCAGTTAACTTATTTATGAACGGTACAGCTTTTTGTATCTAATATAGTGATCCATCTTATGTATGCCGCACTGTATAGCAGCAGTAGTCAACAGAGATGTCTGGTACACAATGTCCGGGAGGCTCACACTCTCCAAGTCCAAGAGAAAAAGAAGAATAAATAGTAATAAATTATTAAAAGCCTGATTTCGTGCAGTAAAATTTTTAAAAACGTGCAATAAAATTAGCCAAACGTACAAAAACGTGCAATAAAAATAAAATACATACACTGGCAAACATGCAATTCAACCTTCTACTGTGTGAAGAGGTGGTGAAGTGTAATTATAAATATCAAACATTAAGTTAACATATTTATATAATTATTATACTATACATATGTGCTTACAAAAATTACAAAAAAAATTGTTTGCTAGGTATGATAATTAAACAAAATTAATAATATATATTTATATAGTAAAACATAAATTTTCGTAATTTTCTAAAAACTATATTAATTTATCAAATAGCTTCAAGCTTTTTTATTTGCGAAAGTAGAATTGATAAATAGGGTCTTATAAATGCTAGATCTGATGCAACAGATGTTAAATTTAAAACAGTGTTTACAGTTTTTTACAGATGCTGCGTCATCTTCGAGAGTTGAAACATACTCTTTAAAATTACTAAAATAATCTTAATAAAATAGGGCTGCTTCAATCCATGTTCCCTATTTAGTTATCACAGGTTCTGGGGGAAGGGGGCAGTCCATACTATTTCTATAAGCTGTCATGCGATGAGGAGCTTTAGAAAATATTATTTTCCCATTATTAAGAAGTTTGTTGATATTTGGGAAAATTTCTCTCACTTTTTCGGCTACGCGGTTTAAACCGTGCGCTACACAAGTTACATGGACCATATTTGAATAAAAACTTTTAATGCTTCTCCAGCTTTTATATACGGAGCGGCATCGCTAACAAATAAAAGAATTTCATCTTGGTAGGATGTTTGACAGAAAAAATTGCTGCAAATCACAAAAAGTCGTTCACAAATCGAGAGACAGTCTCGTAGTTCGTTTTTGGAAACAGCTTGCATGAAATGAGGTATGATTTGGGTTCAATCTCCGGATGTAGGATTCCAACAATTAAACTGTAAATATAAAGTCCCCGTGGGTCTGGTGTTTCATAGTTTTCGTATTTGTTCAAGAGAATGTTCAAAAAAGTTTTTGAGATAATTATTTCTCTGGGTGCTCTCGTCAGGAATGTTTTCTTTTGTGTATTTTTGCAAAAAACACTTAAAAGCCTTGGACTGCAGTTTATTGAATGGAGTATTGGACGCAACCATGGCGTAACATAAATCGGTAAAAAAGATTTGTTTGTTGTCTAATGACGAGCAGCTTTGTGTGAGTAGCTGTTGAATTGGAGCTCGCTTGGATTTTTGTGCTGCAGTTAACTGCGTGTGCCCACCTATAAAAATAAAAAGATATTGGGAATAGTCAAATGCTATCGTGTGCTACTAATGAAAACATATAATGTACTTACTTGAGTTACAATGAGCATCCACTTGAGAGTTTTGATCGGAGCCAATTGATTTACTGCAAGAAGAACAACAAATTGTTTTCTCGTCTGATTTCAATTCTGGGTATGGTTTTATCCAAATTTTGATTTTTGAAGAATTGCTGGTTTTAGGCATTTTCATTATTGTACTTGTTTAACGAACTAAACTCAGCTTTAGGATGAAATGAAAATATAAGAGTAGGTTGGGAGGTTGAGTCTAATCAAATCAGAACTTCTAAGAAATTTAATACAAAGGAAACGTTGTTCGACATTATACAAATTTCCTTAACGAGTTTGAAGAAATATTTGGAAATTGTGAGTCATTTTTTTCTTTCTTGGAAAATTAGGTTGGTAAATATTATTGTTGATGATTTCAAAATAAAACACAACTATTCTCTATAGTAAAAAAAAAAAGTCGATATTTTTAATGAAATGTCAAAAAGTGCGCTTTCGTGCACTGAAAACCTAAAATGTGCAAATTTGTGAAGTAACCCCTAAAATGTGCAGTTTCGTGAAATACAAAATTTATAAATTATATCTCCTTTCCTTGATTCGATTAAGAATCGAACTTTCATTGAATTCTGAGAAAGCAATATAAAGTACAAATACACGAGAATCCGGTCTTTAGTAATAAATTCAATATATATATACATACATACAAATTACCTAATATTATAATAATTCGACCAATTTAAGTAAGAAACGGTTGATATGACTCATACCCTATTATTATCCATGTACTAATAAAACATTTTCATTTAATTTGAACCTGTTAGACAACGCCTGCAAGAATTAGCGCATACCGACCCGCCCGACCCGAATGTGTTGCCGGTGAGAAACCGCTTTGCGCCGTTGCCTACACCTCTGGTAGCGTTGTTAAAATGTTACATATATATATTTATACATATGCATCTTTAAGTTTTTAAAAATTAATGTACTGTGATATTGTAAAACAAAATTTACAAAATATTTTAACAAAATTGAAGTATTTAAGTAAGTTTTATAGTTGAAATAACAATAATGAAACGTATGAAGATCGTGGGTTCGAAACTGAAATAATCAACTCATGGTGTTGATCTTATATAACTGTTGTGCTCATATCAGCTATCATAATGGTTTTCAATGTTTTTTTTCTAAATCTATTCATCATGTAGTTTAGTATAAATTTAATTTTGATCCTAAATTTTAGTATAAATTTAATTTTGATCCTAAATTTTTTCGAAGAATAATATGTTTATATTTATCAATATAATAGGTCCGATATATTGGAATATTAATATTTTTTGTGATTTGTAAAGATTCTTCGTACTTAAAAATGAAATAGATATCGGAATTATGAACATTTTAAACCATCTTGGGTACGGTTGAATATACTTTCCTTATTTAAAGAATATGAGTTTCCAATTTCAGTATAGAGCACTTTGTTGATGTGCTCATTGTCGCCGGTTCAATTCTGGTCTTCTTCTATGTTGCTAGATAAATTAATTAATCTCTTAACAGTCAGGGAGCGAAGTGGCTCAGTGGTAGAGCACTGAGTTGCCATGCCGGAAATCCTGGTTCAAATCCTACTGCAGGCCAATATTTTTATTTAGTCAGTTTGCATCGGGAGATGGATCGTATGGGATCCAGGACCCTCCTGGGGCCCACCCAGCGTTTATAAAATATTATAATTCAGGGTACCCAAAATAAGAGGGAAAATCTGGCCAAAAAAAAGGACATCAAGATCAAGATCAATGATGACCTCTAATTAACATTGAAGACCGTGAACAACGATAAAAGGGAAAATTTAACATTAAAACTGCTCTCCTGTAAGTAAAGTTTGAAAAATGTCAGTTACGATAGTTTACCTCTGAGGTACAGATATATGGTATACATAATTCTTTATGCATAGGTTTAACTTCAGTGTAATATACATAGTTTCCAGCAATTCTAAGGCATTTGTTTTGGAATAATTGTAGTTTTTTATAATTTGTTTTGGACACATAACTAAATATTGGACATGCATATATTAGTATAGGTCATAAGCAGGCTTTATATAATAATAACTTATTACCTGTGTTTAATTTATAATTCCTGTTAAAGTAAGGATATATAGTACCAAGAGCTAATATGTACTGTAATAATTAAATATTCCTGTTACCAAAAATAATGGACTCCATGTATTATTGTTGTCTATTATCTAATACCCTTAATGCTCGTAAAATTCATACCCTAGTGTACCGGTGGGGTCTTTACAATGTTGGTATATGTGACATTGTTTACAAAGCTTCGAATATTAAAATGAACTGGTGAAAGATTACTGAGCTGGTAGAAAACAATACTGAGTAGGTCTAGCATGATCTGAACCTAGAAAAAGAGAGATGACGCGCTGTTAAACAGGACGGCAGGCAGACAAGTCATAAACACTGTCATACAATTGAAAAGGTCATTTTATTAGTAGAAATGTATTTTGGTTTTATCACCATTATGGTAATAAAAGTAAAGTATTTTATGTGATGTAAAGGGATCTTTATTGATTAAAAAAACGCTTAGTCTATCAACCACACTTTTTACCCACACTGTCAACACTGAAAGCGATTTTACAAGAGAGAAAACAACGCGCCGAATGTAGACTTAGCAATTTTTTTCAGAACTATTGAAGAGAAGTGTCAATAGATCATACTCTGTCATGTTGCTGGCCTTAATATTAAATTCATGTTGCCTTTGTTAGTGTGTAATTCAACGTGTAGAAAGAGTTACCGTTACTTACTCATTTTCATAAAACGTTGTAGATAGGCGGTATTGTTTTGACAGCGACTATATAAATGTTTAACTTTTGCAGATGATATAGCATTGGTAACTGAAAAACGTACAAACGCAACAGTGATGCTTGATCTACTACACGAGATTGCTGAAAAGACTGGATTTCAAACAAAATATGGAAAAATTAAAAGAGTTGGTAAATTTAAATACCTCGGGGAATGGAATCAAGCCAACGGACCGGATTACACAACAAATAGAGAATAGAAGCTAGAGAACAAATTTACGCAAAACTATTACAATAAGAAATCGATATTCATCCAAACGAAGATAAGCCACTATAATACATTGACACTGAAGAAGAATGGCGAACTAGGAAAAAGAGAGAGAAAAATACTTAGGAAAATTCAAACAAACATACAAAAGTAACGAAGAAATGAAGACCTGTATAAAAACATAGAAAAAAATCACAGATATAATGAGGAATAAAATGCTAAAAGTGTATGGGCCTTTATATATATTATTTAAAAAGAATAGAAGAAACACGGATTACAAAGAAGATTTTTAATTACGTTAACAAACTGAAGACAACAGTAGAGATTGATAGAAGTAGTGAAGCAAGATGTCAACAAAATAGGTGTTACAGAAGAAGTAATATGTGGCAGGCTGCTGAAGCCTGCGCCTCGACCGAATAGAGTGTGGACAGATGATCAGAGACGAGAAGTTGGAGAGAAAATTAAGAATTACTGGGAAGATAAGAAGAAAAAGGAGACACCATAAGTCTTGAGGTATGTGCGGTCCGTAAATAGCCAAATTAAAAAAAATATTTATATTAAATTGAGATCAAATTTTATAAAGGCGAAAATAGGAACTCTACCTAGGATCTTTTTTTCCTAAACAATGCTTTGCTACATCCAAATTCAGATTGTTTTGCTTAGAAGGGAATGTCTCTGTTTTTTTTAGTTACGTTGTAAATGGGACAGAATCAATCGGACTCGAGCTAAGTGATGTAAATGGGGCAGAGAGAATACAAATTGTATTTGATTATAGGAGCTGAGAATACATTGAGGTTCAGGACAGGCTTACCTGTCCTCAAAGGGTTCCTCCTGGCTGTAGGGTTCGCTCAACCGCCCTTCCTCCAGAGTCTTCTCGTAAATGTATTTCACTTTTCACTCCCTCTTTCTCTTTTATCATTTTATCCTCCTCTTTTTATTGCAGAGAAGTTTGAATTCTTTAACAATTCTATTATTTGCTTGGTTGCTAAAATTTGTTAGAGCTCTTGAGCGTTGTTCTTTATTTATTTTTAAAAGGTTGTTACATTACCGATGCTTCGATTCTCATACTTCTTTAACACTTCTAAAATGTTCAGGATTTATTTTTTAATCGATTTGTTTAAAATGAATCATCAATGATGTGTTGAAGTTGTAAGCTTCTCAAGTTTATTATCTTTTGGCTTTTCCCAAGGATCACCTTCAATACAGTTTTTTTCCACTGTTCATTTTCTTTCCAGTCTTCTCTTCGAAGACCACTCGCTATCATTCTTCCGCTAGTTCTTTACACCATATCCTTGTCTGACGGCCTCTTCTTCTTATTTCTTCAGGAGCTCAACTCCTTACTTCTTCTGGATTTCAAACAGTCATCGCCGTAATTGCCCGTACTATCTCAGCTTCTTTCGTGTTAGACTTTCTCCGACGGTTTCTTCCAATTCCATTTCTTTCCTGACCAATCATTTTCTGACCCTATCTGCCCTGACCTTCACTATCATCTTCTCCGATAATCCATTTTCACAGACGTTGTCTATGTTTACGCTGCCTAGGTGAGTGTTATCTCAATAACAGAGTGGACGATTTTATTTTTATTTTATTAAGAATGATTAACGTTCTATAGTAATGAATGAAGCCTTTCATTATATTATGTATTACACGTGACTGTACCATTTCTTTAGCTAAACGTAATCTATCATTTTCAACAGATTTGGTCTATAAAGATCCCTTTATCAAAAGTTATTGACATTTTTTAGATCGGTTCTTTGATACACGTAAGTAACAAGTTGATAGAAGGAAGAAAAGTTATCTCCGGTTTATAGCTACCTTCAGCCTTTATACCTTCAGAAATATTTAAGATTTAAATGAATAAAATGGATCTTATATCCTTACATCGCATCGTCCACTTATCAAACCACCCGAAGCGTGAAACGGAAATTATCTGTTTAAAAATGAAGATTCGCCAAAAGAAATAAAATCATTTATTTGTGCAGCTACTCATTGCTTCTTTTACAGTATGAAAACATAAAATGTACAAATTGATTTTATGTCCATTCATTCTTATTTTATGAAATTCCCTTACTTTTCTTTCGTAATTGTTTATAAATTTTATTCTAAAGATCAGGAATGATTCTGATGAATCACCAAAATGACCATGTACTGATGCCGATTGAAGAAAATAAGGCTAACTGAGAATCTAACGGGTTAACAAAATTCAAATAGACATGGCTTGATGTGGTTTGGATTACAGAGTTGCTCGTGAAAGGAAGACATGTAAATATATTTTCATAAAATTGTATTTTTGTAAAACAAACAAATTTATGGAACTCTCAATAAATACAATTAAAAAAATAAAATAATTGTTATCCTTTCTTTAACATTTTGTTTATTCAGTAACGTTTGGCATTCGTGAATATTAAATACATACAACTGTAGTTCCCGTTGAACCTGTGTATTAAAACGATGAAACTGGTAAAATTTCACTTTTTTAATATTTTCGTAAACATGCTATATTACTGAATACAAAGAAAGTTTCAATACAAATATAAAATGGTCCGCGGGTCACGAGTTGGCCAGCATTGTTCTGTATTAACTACCAAAATAAAAAATGTTTACCGATCGATATTAATTATTAAATTCAACATGTCCTAAAGTTTCAAATACACCTACATTTATAACCTGTAACAATAAATTCAAACACGAAAATTCGATGGTATTGTATTGTATATTCATATTGTATTCTGGTATTGTTTATAATCTTTCTGTACGTTATTAATTTCGCAGAGAATTTCAATCGGGTTAGATTAAAACACAACAGAACCGAGAAATTGCTGCAAATAATTTAGATTTGTTTCCTTGTCATCAATAACTACTTAATTTATTTTTTTAATTAATTTTCAACATTCTACTACCCTGAATCTCATTGAATTATGGAATGTAAATAACACAAAGTAATTAAACTTTATACCAGAGTCTAGGAGAACAACATTCAATAAATCAAATCTATTATAACGATCTGTTCTATTTCTTTTATCAATATTCCTTTCTAGAAAAAATATCACAAAAATGTTATTTTATTTTTCTTTCTGATTGGCCAATTATGACGAAGTGCCACGTTTAATTCATTTTCGTTATTCTTTTATTTTCTTCCAGTTCTTCATCATCTGTTCACTATACTTCTTGTACTTATCTATTCACCTGTTTTCTTTACTTTCCTACCTCGGGATCTTTCCTCATCCAATATTTTTTTCTTAAACACTTCTCTGTCAGTCGTTTCTGCATCCACAGAAAATAATCAGAAGTGTTTGTTGCACGTTTTCCTTTTCGTGATTATTTATCTAAAACCGAATCACTTGATTGTAGGAAATTATTGTAATGGTCAATTTGTTGTGAACCTTGGTTTTGTTTCGAAATGAATATCACTATCATCCAGGGAACGGAAAGCTAATCAATAAATCGAGAAAGTTTAATAATTAAACTTAGGGACAGATTATAGAGAAAAAGAGGATATTTCTTTTTTAAATCATAATGGAAAGAACCTTGAGATGTATCAAACCGAAAACTCCATTAAAATATTCATACCTTCAGGAATATTGAGTTATCTCCGGTTTATAGCTCCTTTCAGAAATATTTAAGATTTAAATGAGTAAAATGGATCTTATTTCCTTATATCGCATCGTCCATTTATCAAATTACCTGAAGGGCGAAAGGGAAATTGACTCTTTAAAGATGATGATTCGCCGAAAGATATCAAATTTATTTGTATACCTTTTCACTGTTATTCTGATTTATGCGTCAGAATACATTTATTTTTAGTAGAATAAATAGTAACAAATCAAATTTTACTTATTGTCGACCATTAAAAATATTAAAATGAAACAAGCGTTTCATGACCCAATGATATGTATGTATGGTACGTTACGTATGTATATGTATGATATACTTTCTATGTTAATAATCAAAATTGCTATATACGGAATATAGTGTTAACCACATAATGTTTTTATATGACACCATTAAGCGAAAGAGGTATCCTTTCAGCTGCGAATCAATTCCCACTAACATTATTCGTCATTTCGTGTGTGTGTTAATCGCTAATAGAATCCGAGGAGCGTGCCAGCGAACATATCGTTCGTACCAGAAAGTAAACTTCTATATTCAATTGTAGATTCTAGATTCAATATTTGATTTGCTGATTCTTATATCCGCTTTCCCTTCAGCCTTTGGTAACTTTATTGTGTTTTTTTTGTTTTGTTAAAATTCTTTTTTTATTTCACTTCAGCTTTAATTTTTCCTTGCAATTGATTTGACAGATCTGTTTTCTCTCTAGCTCACTCCTAACGTTAAATTGTTTTTATTGTTTGAGCTATTTACTCAGATGTACAACTATTGTTTTTTTTTCAGCAGAATAATATGGTATTTCTAGCGATAAAGTATGGAAATATTCACACGTAGCTAAAAAATAAACTAAATGTCACCTTAAAGTTAATAATTTAACTGGTCCGAATATCTAAAGTACGCTTGAAAATATGGTTCCTATGAATTTGTCACTATACCTTTGATCGGTTGCTGTGGTACTATTTATTTATTTTGTTAATTTAGGCCCAATATATGAAATAAGTCTTAAACATTACATTTATATTTAAATAATAATTATTAAATTTAAATTTTATTTTTTTCTTCCACCCAACTTTAGGGTACTCCGGATCAATCATTAGTGTTTGTTTCGCGACTATCTCTTCACCAACTATCTTTTAATTCTTTAACTGCTAAAGACGATATATGCCGGCGCAAGGGAACGTGCCCCCTTTGCATCACACACGCCCTCAATGCTTAAGACGATAAATGCCGTCGCACTGAATTTCTATCTATTTGCTAAAGCCCGAGTATAGACGACGCGACATTGTAATGTTGGTTTTTATATAGACAAATGCTTTGAAGGATTTTATACAAACTTAAATTATTATAGTTTCTTATAAATCTAGTACGATTTTATTATTATATTTAAAAAAAAAGATAAAATTTTTAATTCCATCGGTGTCGGTCCATGGTCCGAATCAAAAAGGAGGATGGAAACAATTAAATACGTTAACAGATAGTAATAAAGGGGCGTAATGAAGGATAGAATGCAGGTAAAAAGTATGTACGTGTGGCCGGCCCACTTAGCGCTGTGATAGACGTAGAGCTCTTCACAGCAGCAGTTAAAGGGTTAATTAATCGTTTGCTTTCTTCTTACCTGGAACCTCATCCTATTGTCACGGGTTATGCTCTTGGCAGTTCCATCCCTTAGTATATCCACTGCTACCCTTCGTTTTTTCATGCCCCTCTCTGCTTCCTTAAACTAGTTCGGTTTATTTTTCTTTTATTTCAAGGAATGCAAGCATTATTTTCGATAATCTATTTGCGTTCATTGGCAGATTATGGCCAAAAATGTCAACCCTTCTATTTCTCAATATTTCGGAGATTCTTCCTTTAGCTTTGTAAAGTGTTTCATTTCATAATGTGTACTAATTTGTCGTTGGAGAATGGATATCCTAAAATTTTCCTCAAAATCCTCCGTTCTTTAATCTCCAACCTTTTAATTAGGCACTTATTGGTAGTGGATATTGGTTCCACTGCATTGCTCAGGGTTTCCGGTTTAATCACCTTATTAAAATGTCTCATTTTTTATTCAATGAGGTGGAATTTTCTAGAATTCATAAACATTGTCAAAAACTCAGAAATTCAGAAACTATAACCTTCCTCATAACTAAATAATTGAGCATTTAACAAAAAATAATAAAAAAAAATTAATCTCTTTGCTTATAATAGTCAGTCGGTTTTGGTCATTGAACGTAACAAATCTACTGAAAGAATATGTAGAGATCCTCTCAATGGATATTAATACCTAAACACCCTGGAGGACAATGAAATACCTAGTATATATGGTATCGTACTAGTCTATATTATTGTATAATATATAGTAGTGTATTGTAATGTAATTCTAACTTTCTTTATTATAATAACTTATGCTACATTTCCCTCAGCTGTCATATTGGCTTATAAAGAATGCTCGAAGTGCCATTGTCCTAGAAGAGGCAGAGGAGATAGACATAAACGCCGAGATTGGGAACGTAGCTATTTTCTATGGGAGAGGTTTTATGAGCCCTGGAGACCGACTGTGAATTATACATGAGCCCACTGATTTGGCCACTTATAGAGGCCCTGTCTCATGTTTAAATTGTGACCGCTATTAGCCAGCTTCCGTTTCATGACCTCTCTTAGTGGATTAACTGAATACATGGCACTCTCGTTAGGGCCTATAGGGCTATCCCTTTATTATGGCAGGCCTTCCTGGAACTAAGAATGAGCCGATAAATAGGATACTTATGGGTTATAAGCCCTTGTGTAATATAAACATGAGAACTTTAGTACGAATACATGTGCACAATATACCTGCCTTCTGAGAATCAACCATTCCATACAAATGGTTATTCTTATTTTCAAGGGCTAACTGGACGAAACTCAATATTATATTGAAACCTGTACCACTATAACCTAACAAGGATATTGGATTCAGAATTTTGTAGAGACTGTACTGGTTCTAAGGCAACGTTTTTACCAGGATATGGCCGAGATCGCACTTAATCGCCAGGTTTATAAATGCTGGGTAAGACATAGAAGGGTCTCTTGACCCCACAAGATCTGTTTACAGAATAAATAATTCACCTGCCACAATCAGTCTCAAACTTTGAATCTTGAGGTAAGTAATCCAGCTTCCTAGGCGCTGAGCTACACCCCTTCTCTAATTTTCTAATTAAGAATACCAGAAAGTTGTTGCAAATAAAAAAGAAGAATTATCCCTATCTATGTTATAGCAACAGATTAGCGTTCGATTGATTTGAGCCTGTATTATTTGATTTTTCCATAAGTTGTTTATTTCATGCGCAAGTATTTCAAAATAGTATGTGCTAATTGCGGTTTTAAACTACAATTAACAAAGATGGTACCGCCATCAGTGTGTATAGTTCTATTTATTATTGAATATTATATCGATCGAACTTAAGGTTCTTATAGATATGAAAATTCCATTATACTTGTAGTACGTTCAAAATAATTAAAGCATTTACTAGAAGGGTAAGAAACATACATTAACATGTTATCCTAACCGAAATTATATACAATTATGGAAGATTTTTTTTTTATTGTGTTTAGTGAATTATATCAGTTGGTATATTCCATGCTCTTGCCCTGCCTGTGAGTGCCTAAAAAATGGCGTACCACAGTTTACTTTCAATTATTAATATTTATGCAAAACTTTTAGTTCATATATCGTCAACATTTATTCGTTATGTTCAAAAGACCAATGTCAAATTTCCTTAAAGGTTTGACATAAATCTAGAAGAATAGAGTGTATTATATTATGACGGATATTTTACATCACCACGTTTTGTGCATAACAGATTAAGGTTCTTGTAGAAATCGGTTAGCTTTACTAGTTTTGTTTAGCAGACCGGTGCAAAATATTAAAGGCTTGTTGTAAATCGAGAAAATATTTCGATTTCTTAAAATGTAATGAAATGCCGTTTATTTGGTCCGGGCGAACACTAGTAGTACAACAAAGATTTAAAAAATAAATGCCTATAACCTATAGTCTTAGACACACTCAACTTTGTTACGAAAATCTTATTTTACTTAGCACTTATCTTAATCCTCAGATTATTCTGAATCTAGCCAGATATTGCACCCTCCCGTTACCTAACCGACAGCAGACTCAATAGTTGGACATGTTTCAGAGTTTAGGAGATCCACCGAAATACAGAGGAACGAAAAGAGGAAACGCGTGAAAGAAGGAAGTGAGGTGTGAGTTGGAATCGCCGCCTTGTTCCTTTCTTCTGGAACGTTGGCTTCCGTCATTGTACTCTTATTGGCGAGGATCTGAAGCCTCTCTTCTCTTTGTCTGTGGAGAATCTATCCTTTGCGAGCTGAAGTTAATCTATACGTTTAATTGTAATGTGTGTATAACTTCATCAGATCTTAAAATACAGTGTCTGTCAGTAATGTTTATACCAGTAGGTTCGATTACTCAGCAAGTGAATCATGATACTAAAATAATAATACTTTTTAGTAAGTAAAATTACTATTTTAGTAAATAAAACTTTTTCTATTTTCAATTATTGTGACAAGACGCTACAACAAACTCTAAATCACATCTTTTGGACTACATATCTTGTAGTCTTGTATTATTTGACTTACGAAACAAACGAATTATCTTTAACAGTATACTAAAACCTATTCGGACATATGGAGCAGGAATTTGAGGTTCAGCAAAACACGTCCATAAACACAAACAAACACACACACACACGCGCGCGCGCGTGCACACACACACACACGCACGCACGCACACACGCACACACACAGAAAGATACAAATAACACAATGCACATAAGTCAGAAGAATTGTTATTGCTCCTTGGTATAATTGAATCATATCATACACAACTACATGAATATTCCCACTGTAAAATCATATATTTATAACAAATAAATAACATTCCACTCATCCACTCAAAATCACCACATGAATGAAAGTTGAGATTTTAATAAGTAATTGTAGTGAGCTAAGAGTTAAGTGGTCCAAGATGATCGTCTTCCAGCCTGCCTCTCATCAACGGTTTTGACTTCTCATTAAGCAACATCACATCCTTCCAAATGATTTTTAATTTGTTTATTGATATCTATAACTGTATTGCAATAATACAACAAGTAAATAGGCTAAGTGATATATCATGACATGATAATGACAAGTAGAGAAACTACTCACTGGTAGTACTCAAATCAAAGTTCAACTAAGAAGGTCACGTGGCCATCTTCTTTTCAGACGCTTTGCAGGATTATCGGGAATTGAAGAGGAAACTAGGTTTGAAACTAGAGGGTTCGAGTGGTAATGAAGTTTTTTATGAAAGGATAGATACCGGGTTCGGGCCAAATCAGCAACAAAAGGGACATAAGGTCTTTATGGATGACTTTATTCTTAACAAAATAAGGAGCATTGAGGAGTTTACGAACGATTTTGGATTGTAAGGATTGGATACGAGAGGAATTTGATGGCTTAGTGGAGTCCCAAAGCTCTACTCCGTAAATCCAAATAGGTCGTATGACGGTCATGTAAATGAGTATTTTGTAGTTAATTGGGAGCTTAGAGCGTTTGTCTGATAAGTGTTGAAGTAGACTGAAACGTCGGGCTGTTTCTTGTCTTTTCAGTCTTGAATGAGGATTCCAGGTTAATAGTTTGTCAAGGTGCAACCCTAAGTATCGGATCTGTTCTACAGGCACCACAGGGATATTATTAAAGGATACTGAAGGGCAGGAAGTCATTGGTTTGCGACTTAAGGTAAAAGTGATTTGATGCGATTTTTGAGAATTTATTTTAATTCTTCAGTTTTGACACCATTCTTCAAGATCAGTGATATGGGATTGGAGGCTTTGGGATGCAATAACTGGATTGGAGTTGACTGATAATACATATGTATCATCAGCATACGTGGTAAGGATAGTATTAGGATGAGTTGGGATGTCAGCTGTATAAACTGTATAAAGGATTGGACCAAGGATACTACCTTGAGCCTTCCAAATGTAAATACGAAATAATTTGGGCAGGCATGTTGTGTTCAAGACGCTGAAATAATAAAAAGCTGACTATTTTTACAAATTTAATAACAAGGTGGGATAATGATGTACAGAAATACAGTCCAGTAAAGTTGAACATTATATTTTTTTTTCTCGTTTCGCTTCTTTTTAGCTAAAATAGTTAAACTTTGGATTTACCGTTTTTTACACTTCAGTAAATATCTTAGTATTATAGAACAATATCGGGCTTTCATTTAAAACATTTCAATCCTAGCTTAGCCAACAATTTTTCTAAACTCGTTCTAAGCCAAATCAAAGGGCAAGAGCAGCATCGAAGATCGAATTTCATTGGTTTGTCGTATTGTCGAATTTTAGAAGTGTTTCTATTATTTGGTATATTTATTTCTTAACAAACAATTGTTATTATTCGGAAAACCTACAAAATGGAACCTTTGCCATCATATAATGTGCTAATTTATGAATGGAATGACAACGATATTAATAATAAATGATTCATACGAGAGCGTAGCTACTTAACAGATTTTTTAAATTAACAAACCAAGTAAATGGCAGGAATGATATTTAGATGCATGGAAAAAGACAAGTTGAGAAACTACCCAGTAGTAGAGGTAGTACTCAAATAAAAATTTCAACTTAGAAGATCACGAAACCATCTTCTTTTCAGATGCCTCGGAGGATTATCAGGAATTGAAGAATTAGCTAGGTTGAAACTACCCAATAAATAAATAATTTGAATTTTTCTTATTATTATTATGCTGCCTTGTGTTGCAATTTATTGCATTTTAAGGCGTTTCCTGAATTACGTTACAGCTGATTTGTATTAACAATAACTATGATGCCGTTGGGGTAAAAAATGTTAATATTATGTCCTAATTTGATCAGTGATTAGCATTAGCATAAGCAAGTACCGTTTCGTTTCTAAGTAAAACAGCATTACGAAACAGTATGTAAATATTTTATGCTAATTACTGATAAAATGGACACAAATATAATGAGAATAAAAAGTCGCCTGTTTATATATTTTCCTAATTACTACTCAATTAGTGATTATAATTAATTTAATCAATTACTACGGAATCAGTTATTAGCATTAATTATTCTATGGACCTGTGAGGGATTTGAACATTTGTGGTATTTAGCCACTGAATCAATCTCGATATTTCCAATACTGACAAAATAGTGAGTTCTGCCGAGTAGTTTAACTTGCAAAACCGTATGATAAATCCTGAAGGGACCTAAATCCCTACTAAACTAGTATAAGGGGCTATCTCATGACCGGCTTTGAGGTAAAGATAAAATAAAAAGCAGACTGGGGAAGAAGTGAAAACAGGCCGGGAGGCGATGGAGGCGATGTATTCAGCGACCCCTGGTGTCGAAGGAGGGAAACGGATTTGAATACATTTTCTCTAAAATCCCTTATCCGCCATCTTCTTGCTTTACATTCTCTTTAGCCAGAGAATCGAAATCTGGATTGGCCTTTACCTCCTTATCCCACTTCTCCATACTTCTCACGGTTTATCGCTCTAGCTAGCTCCTGAGGCACAGGTGCTTTAACAACTTACAAAATATTTTTTGTTATTACCACTTCAGCTGTACTTTTTTTTTACCTTGTTTTATGTAGTTTAATCAAAACGATGCTTTAATTTCTGTAATATACTTTATTTTAACTTGTTAAATCATAATGATATTGTAATTTATAATAAACATGTATCAGTTTCTTACAATAAAAAAAATCTATCTACCACTTAATTTATGGAAAAAATTTCAAGCATATGGAAATGGTCTACAATTTAGTTTAGAATTTAGCTAGTAGACAATAGGTGCTTAAAAGGCATCTAAAATATATTTTATTTGTTTATGTACTAATTGATTTCTTTAATAAATATTGTGTTAGTAAAGAGTCACCTATGGATTGTAGCTCTTAGAATAATGACTAATTATTAGTATACTTGTATTGTAATGACTTCATGAAATATACTTTTTTAGGTTTAATCCTCTTCCAAAACGTTTTACAAAAGTTTCCTTATATAAAAAACTATTTAGCTGTTAGATGTGCTTTATTTGATTTTTATTGATATGAATTTATATTTTGACATACGTCCTGACGATTTTTTCCAATAAGTTAGAGGTTTATGAATTTAAAAAAAAAATTCCCGTTGCGTTCTAATAATTATTTAATGTCACATTCTGAATGTTTTTCGTTCAATTTCGTTGATGATAAATTTAATTAATAAATTTCATAATTTTGATCCACCAACATAAAAATCTTATTTGTCAAATTATTATTTATAATTTATAACTACTCGATCGGGAGTAGAGTGCTGATTGGCTATTCTGAAGGTTCCGGATTCAAATCCGTCAGTGGTAAATTAATTATTTAACGCGTTTATATCAAAGGATGGACAATGAACTTCAGGCCCTCATGAAGCTCACTGAGCCTATATTAATTGGGCACCCTAAATTGGGGTGAAAATCTGGCGGTTGAGGGTGATCTTGTTTTAATCACTTTCCTGCACAACCGCAGGCCTTGAAACAGTCCAGTCTTTCTAACAAGGATTGGACCCAAGACACTTCATGGTGCAGGCTTTTTTTTACTTATTTAAATATAAAAGTCAAATAATGAACACCACACTGTTACGATCATATAAGAAAGACATGAAGTATTTTCATAGAGTGTATCAGAAAATTGATTCTTCGTAAGTACATAATTTTAAAACTCATAATATTTTTGTTAGAGAAGAGTTGGTCGACGTGTTTTATTCGCCCTGAAGATGGCCTACATTGTAGGCCGAAACGTCGGCACATAATAAATAAGTTATGCTTATTTTGGTGTTTTCATTGACTGCACCCCCAACTATTTCTTCCTTAAATCATAATATTTTTAATAACATGGAAAAAATTAAGGAAGCAGTACTTTGTTCAAAACAATTACAGCAGACATTTTTGTTAATTATTTTATATATTTTCATGTCTAATAATTAATTAACTCTTGCGATTAAACTTAAAAAACTGAAAAATCTTTCAAAAATCCTATAATTTCATAAAATTCGCAAAACTAGGTTAATATAATTTGAGAAATTATAATTTTCATTGTTTCAATGTATTTCTTTCTACTAAAATACTTGTTATCGCTTATCCGCGGTGATTCGAACACATCCTTCCCTCCACTGTAATCGTTTGTCAAAACAATCCTCTAGTTGTTTTTGTTTGCGATCGAACGGATATGAAGCGATGCCTATCGGCTGATGTTTGCGTTAACTGTTTTTTCAAGTTTTCCCTCCTCTACCACCCCATTTCCCCCCAACTCTCCCTCAAAAGAAGGGGTTGTTTACGATCCAAGTTTGAGCTCCATTGCGGTGTCATTCTGAATCGCTTCCCTAATGACCTAGTTACTTATTAAAGTCAACCGCCTTTTTAAAAGAGTTTCCTCTAAAAGCGTTCATGTTTTCTTAAGAAAGGGGCATCATCCAGTCCTTCTTTGTGGGCTCTGTGGAATACCTTTTACTTCAGGAAGAAGAGGAAATAATGAGAATTTTTATTTTCCTCCGAATATGCATATTTTACAAGAAGTAGTTATCCGACACATTTCCTTTAACGTCAGGACAAATATATTTTTTTATCTAACTAGTCTCATGTGTTCCCATTGTGCTCCAACAATTTTTTTAACTAGAAAAACTAATAAAAAAACAACTAAAATTATTAAATAAAATGTAGTCTGTAAATTAGAATGTATTCTTAGAAAAAAAGCCTATATAACGACAACCCATGAAGAGTCTTATCCTTATAATCACCTCATTAGATTAAGTTTCTACTGCTTATAATTGCGTCTGCCTTAACTGGTAACCAATATAATTTACATTTAACAAGATGTAACTCTAGTTCAATGTGTCTAAATGTCAACTTTTACATTATTCCCTTTTATATATATATATATATATATATATATATATATATATATATATATATATATATATATCCCCTTCTCTACAGTCCATGAATGGTGTTGGATTCAGCACATGGTACAGACTGAACTTTTTCTAAGAAAATTTTTATGCAGGGATGTGATTTGTCCGATTTGACACTCAAACGCCAGGGTTTCCCTCAATATGGACACCTAATTTATATATGATTATTGAGCCCGATAATAATAATAATTTCTCCACTCAAATAAATTTTATAATTTTAATTATAAATTTTAAAATAATTAAGTTTAATATTTTCCATTGTAGCAATATTAGCAAGATGTAAAAACAATGCTGAAAAGTAACAATTAAATTAAATAACCGCAATTACCTACCAACTATATGTTGGAGGTAATGTAGAGAATGTGTTGATATATCCAAGTAATTTTTTAATAACGAAATAATACTGAATAATTTGATGTAATAAATTTTGCACGACGAGGTAACATCTACCACAAAACTACTATTTAGTCAATAACCTATACTTGATTAAAAGTATAAATATCCATCTTAGAATTATCGTCTAATACTGAACCTGGACTAATGAGGGAATTTTTCATCAAGTGTACTGGTGAATGTAATAATTGAATTAAAATCGTTTTTACATGAATAACTCGCTCAAGAATTATGAAGGATTTAATGAAAAAAAAAATAAAATAAATAATAAAACTTGCAGTTAAGTAGTACTTGAAATATCCCGTAATCTCCTGAACAGTCTGTTGAAAATTGATCTACTTGGTTCAAGTACATTCTTTAGCAAGCAATTACAGCTCTCGAGAGTGGAAAAAACGGACAAGTGTCTTTAATTTTTTTTTCTCAGCCTTCTAAGGGCTCTGTTAATTGAAATCAGTCTAGAAAAAGTGTATTAAATTAGACCAAAAGATACTGAGGTTTCTTAAATACAAATTAAAAATGTACCTAAGATATTTTTTAAAAACAGTAGGTATTCTGGTAAGTTTGAAACTCATATTCCTGCTTTTTAATAAAATAAAATAATAATTGGTTCAAAAATCGATTCCTGGAAATTCTGATATAATACATAATACTCATGTCACAACTGGTGATACACGCCTTCAAACATTGTGACAAGCAAGTCCAGCTTTACACCAACGTCATACGGGATAGTAGACCCTAGCGCCGCAGATGTAGAGCCCTCATATAGTCCAGGTAACATCCAATAAATACAGTGATTAATTTTTTTGGGGTTGAAATCAATCTAGTTGTTCAGAAATAATAATAAAAGAGAATTATATGCTATTAATATGTTTAATAGTATATTTTACTGCTCATACTCATCCTAAAGTGTTTGTTTAATAGTTATGCTGGTAAAAATGAATGTAAGTGAATGTAATAATTGAATTTGAAAACTATTTGATATTACTATATTTAGGTACAATGCTACGCTGCACACATTTGAAGTAGTATTGGCTAAGATAAAATGACTTCGTTCGGTAATAATACTTTAATATAAATACAATCAAATAAATAAACAATTAAATAAATAAATAAATAATTAAATAAATACCTTAACTAATAAAGTAATTACTATTTACCCTATTATTATTTTTTTATCAGACACATTCAACTGAAATCGTTTTTTTAAATTAATAGTTTTGCTTATTTTATAAAACATTTAAAATCATCTGGCAAACTTGAAATGTTAGGACCTAAATTGATTAACGAGTAATTTCATTACTAAGTCGTTCTATCCTATTATTTAGGAAACAATGATGATTTTTGTAAATCACCTTTGATAACTAATAGCGTGACAAACAATTCTGGATTAAATCTTGCTATAAAGTTTTCCTTGAAAAGGAAGTTTTTTTAGTTTACGATGGATAAACAAACTTCATTTGATATAAACATGCTCCGATCATTTGATGCTATTCAAGAAATACATAAGGCAGAGTTCACTGATGACTTCAGTTCCTTTTAAGAATATTCTAAGTTTGAGAAACATGATCTAAACATATCACTCTGTCACAAAATTATCTTGAGCTCCTCTTGTGCCAATAACTTTTGAAAGGTTATAAAACAATAAGGTGATATTTTCTATTCTAGAAGGAAAATATATCAGGAAAAGGATAATATTAATGATATTAGAAATTTACGTTTAGGTTAGATAGAACATTGACACTAATTTTTAGATGGAATTGTTCGTTAAGGCTTCCTTTTTCTTTTATTTTTTTTTTAGACTGGATTCTATGAATTTTATTGTTTAAAATAATTTCTCTTTTGTATTTATTTTTTTAATTTAAGTTCAGGCAAAGGAAATTCTTGATAATGACCTCGAAACGAATGGAAAGTGTTATTTTAGCTGTTATGGTTTTATCAATATAATAAAGTTTTGCTTATGTTTACTAATGTTACCTGCGGCTCTGGAACCCTATGGCAACCTAGAAAGAGCTGGGAGAGGACAGGGTATAGTTGAGGACACGTAGGGAAACTGGGGGAAGAAATAAGCCCAAAACATTTATCTATTCAAATAAAATGCTATTATATTGAAATAAAAAGTACATTTAACAACATAAAGAAAAAAAAACTCTAAATTAAAATTATCATAAAATTCACTATCAAGAAAAATAATAACATGTGACCTTTAATCATACACCAGATTCTCCATCAATGTTCATAATCCCTAGAACCCACTAATAAAACAATAATAACAATTAACAATTTCCATAATCTATGAAAATACTCGTATGCGCTAATAATGGCTACAACTTAATTATTCCCCATCAGCAATCATTCCCTCATAAACGCTAATTAATAATTTCCAAATAAAATTCGATCTATCTCTGGTTGCGACGAATGACAAAGAAAATATTTAATTGTCAGGGTTGATTGATTCTATCTACAACTGAACTACAAGCGGACTTCACCCAGAATAAAAGTATGACTTCAGTATAAGGCTAAGTTCCTACCTTCCATCTGGTGTCTTGTTCAGGTTCCTCTTCTCACTAGTACCAGTCTTCAACTCAACATTTTAGGAAAACGGTGCGCTATTTGAAGGCTTATTCCAGCTAGCGTAATCATTCTTACCCCTGGGCCTTAACGTGCTGCGATCTGGTGGTAATAATTATCCCGAGAATTGAATAATTATATTTAACGTCTTTAAGATCCTAACAGACCGGGTATTTTAAGGTAAGAATTGCTACGTAATTTCCTGCCTCGTGTTGGAATCGGAGCTATGAACCGCTGTCAGGGACACAAATCCTGGCAAGAGTTGTCTTAACAAGAATTTCCTATTAAAAAAAATATGTCTAACTATATATCTACAAATAAACCTAATCTTAAATTATCTCTGTCCGTTACACCAATTATCGTACATTGTTATTGTATATTGTTCGCTTCGATTTGTCTTAAATTCCCCGAGAAGGTCTCATGTGTCCCACCGTTACGTTGAATTAAAGTCGCCTTAATTAAATTAAGATCACCTGTGGTCTAGTGGTTAGCGTAACAAACTACTAAACCCAAGATCGCGGGTTCGTAGCCCGGCAGGTGGCCCTAGGATTTTTTAAAAGGGAGTAAAAAATCCTTAGTTACTCCGTCCTTCGGAAGGGACGTTAAACGGAGGTCCCGAGCCTGTATGATGTCAGGTACTCGTTGAAAATCCCTATCCTAATTAAACCTGGATAGGCAAAATTTAGAGCTCCCACTGTAGCATCGTCCAATTAGCCATAGCAGCATAAAGTGACGTTAAATGAACAAACAACAACAAAGTCGCTTTTTCCTTCTATCCGTAGACTCTATGTCCTTGGTTCTTACTTATATCAAACTATCAACTCCCATCATCCATCTTATATCTATAGTCTCCTACAATTCAAATCCTCTAACCAATCCCAGGGTACAAGATCTCGTCCCTCCGATCTTTATATCCGTTCCCATAGAGCCAAAACTTTCGAGCGTTTCTTTCTCGCCCGTTGTATCTCTTTTAGAACTCTTTTTTTTTAGAACATTTAGAACTCCCTCCCACTCGATATTCGTCATGCGTCTTCTTTAACTTCATTTAAATCCAAACTTTTCCTACATCTTTTAAGTTCCCTATCAGATGTTCTATAATCAATAAATAATTTATAGATATAATAATTTTTTTGTTATTAGATGCTACATGCATTCACTTATTGTTCCATAAACCTATTTCTTTTTATTGTAAATTTGTCTGTTTTTAAAAAAAAAATGTATTTTAATTTTGTTTTACATTTTCTGATTATCTACAAAAACACATCTGTTTAGTTATTTAATTTCAAGATTATTACTGCATATAATAAACTCCTGTCAGCTCACATGTTATGAATTGCGCAAATTATTGCTATTCCGGGGATGTTGAATTTTATTTTACAATAAAATATACTTCATTTGAACCATGGGAAACAGTCTATTAAAGGTTGCATCGTTCATTGAAGCTTTTTCTCCTCTCTTTAAATTTTTAGTTTCTGATAGCAATATCTTGTGATCGTATTTGTGATGGAAGTGACAGTATCTCAATATCCTTACTCCGAAAAACCTCGAAACAATCCAGAGCTTACTGAATAACGACGAGCTATTCCAAAAGATTACTCGGGGCCATTCCCACTGATGAGAAAACATCCGAGAGGAGTGGGTATTACATATGCCGAACTTTTTCTTCCTCCCCAGCGACTTCTCATCCGGTTGAGTTAGAGGGATCCAGTTTGTTTCGGACCCATTCCTGTCAGGTATGTATCTTCACGAATTCATAAAAATGAACCTACAGCAAAATAAATGATAAACAAATATATTATATTACATAACAACACGTATGTTTGGTACTCTAAACGCAAACATTTCATGTTTTATAACTTTTGTTGTGATTATTTAAATATTTTTATTTTGAAGAGTAAAGATTTGTGCTGGTCGGGATTCCCCGAGAACCCGGATCGGTGAAGAGAATGGTTTTGTCTTGCTTGGTTAAGATCTGGTTGCTTAGTATGAAGAGCACCGCGCTAGAGATGCGGAGCACCCGGGTTCGAATCCCAACCAGGGCAAATCTTTTCTCTTCAAAATAAAAATATTAAAATAATCACAAAAAAATTAAAAATATAAAATTGACGTACTTCAACCAGATCACAATTAAAGTAATATTCAATGAACATTCTCCCCAGTTTTTACATCGCAAAAATTGCGAGTGCTAGGGATGTGGGATCTGTTAAGAGAATGGATATGTTTTGCCTGGTCACGAGCCCTTAATTGGAAGAGCCCCGCGCTAGAGATGCGGAGGACCCGGGTCCGAATCCCGATCAGGACAAATCTTTTCTATTCAAAATAAAAATATGTCATGTTTTAGTATCAAATAAATTCGTTTCGAAGCGTGCTCATATTTTTCTAGGATTTTAACATCTACTTGTTCTTCTTTATACTATTCTTTAATAAACCTCAGTCTGTTTTAGCTAATATAAATTAAAAACGTAATTAATAAGCTGTTTAATTAGTTGACATAACTATTGAAATCTTCTGGGAATATTTAAAAAAAACTGTTGAACTGAAAGTTAATTCCACTCATTAGCTTTGTGGGATTATTCTCTAAAGGGGTTCTGCTCGCTTCTTTCTATCCCTTCTTTTGATTAGTTTCAATTTTAGGTACCATACTATTGGATTTTTTTTTGTTAGTTTAATAAGGATTTTTTGCTTAAAAAAATTGCTATCTACTAAATCATAACAAGAAGACCTTGAATTTTTTCTTTGAAAAAACATTAAACACTACAGCTCATGAAAGATTTTTGGTTCAGTCCCAGGTAGACGCTTTTGTGTTTCAAGGAGAAGTGATTGGCCGAGATCCTTTTCAACCGCCAGGTTTTCCCCATTAATTACAGCTACTCATTTTTAGGGGCTGGGTGAGGCCCAGAAGAGACTGTAGATCCCACACTTTTCGTGGCTTTTAAAAGATCAAATTATTTGTGCCAAAGCTGGATTCGAACCAGGATCCTTCAAAATATCTGTTGAACATAAGTTTAAATGTTCCATATTGTGCATTCAAATGTAATTCGATAATCCATTTACTTTCCCTAATTTTATTTGCTTCTGTTACGATATGGCTCTTCCTGCTATTATAAAAAACCGTTTAGTCAAATTATTTGGCAACGCTTCGCTAGACATTCTGCAAGCTAGGAAAAGCTAGCTTAATGTGAGACTGAAAATGTACTTATATACTTTGGTATTTTTAGCTTTCTGAGTTTGGGGGCAGATCCTATCCTTCAAGTGATCTGATTGTCTGCTTTCTGATTGGGTAGGCTACCGAATATAAATAACCAAACTATTTAAGGACATTTTTATTAGTGAAACGTTGGTAAAGAATTTGACAAAGTTGAAACCAGAAGGATTACTTGATGAAGGGATTGAATAACTTACTTTACTTTTACAGGTTTTTTCCCTCAATGGGTTGCCTGGTTAAGTCTGAGCGTCCCTCCACTTTTCTCTGTTCCGCCAGTCATCCTCCTCAAGTCCCCTGCCGGCCATCTCCTCCTCCACGCAGTCCTTCCACCGAGTTCGGGGTCTTCCTCTTCTTCGTCTGCCTGGCTGTTCCCACAGCAAAAGTCTGTTCGGCCATCTACGTTCTGGCATCCGCTGGCAGTGTAGGTACCATCGCAGCCTGTTCCTCCTAATCCTCTCCGGAACTCCTTCGGTCACGCCCAGCCTGTCTCTAACATCTTCATTTCTGATTCTATCCAGGCGGGTGATCCTCAGGCATCTCCTCCAAAAGTACATCTCTGCAGCTTGTAATCTGGAGTAGAATCCCGGGTTCATTGTCCAGGTCTCTGAGGCGTAGCTGAGGGAGGGCTCAGCAATGCTTCTGAAAATACGCCTTTTGTTTTCCGTTGAGATGACTGTGTTCCATAGAACTGGGTGCAACATTCTAGTCACTCTTCTTGCCAGGCCAACTCTCCTCCTAACTTCGGGTTCCGACTTGCCGTTACCATCTATTGTTGACCTTAAGTACTTGAAAGAGTCCACCCGCTTGCATATTTTCCCACTAATTTGAAGGTCTGTGGCTTCTCTGCAGTTCACTGCCAGGTATTCGGTCTTATCAAAATTTATTCGTAGACCCCATAGACTGTATTCTTTTTCCAGGGCCATCAGCGACTCTTCCAGACCATCTCTGTTATATGTGACCACTGCCTGGCCATCGGCAAAGAAAAGAGAGCATATGCCCATTTATGTCTATGCCCTTTCCTCTCCAACGTGCGCTCCACTCCTTTACAGCCTGCTGTACATAAATTTTAAACAGGGTCGGGGACATACTGCATCCCTGCTTAAGGCCCTTTGAGGCAGAAAAAGGCTCAGATAAGCGAGAGCCGAGCTTCAATCTGCACTCGTCTTCCCTGTACAGACGTCTCACGGCATTTATTAAGGCATCGCTAATGCCCGCATTCTTAAGGGATTCCCACATCTTTTGTCTTGGCACACTGTCATAAGCCTGTTCTAGGTCTATGAAAGCTATATGCACAGCTCTCCCTTTCTCTATTCGCTTTTCTATGAGCTGCCTTAGGACAAATATGCTGTCTGTGCAAGACCTGGCTGCAGTGAAACCAAACTGTTCCTCTGGGGTGACAAACTCCTCTTCTAATCTTTGCTTCAGAATTCTGCCCACTATTCTTGATACCGAACTCTGGACACAAATACCTCTATAATTTCGGCATACGTTCCTGTCTCCTTTTTTATGGATAGGTGTAAGAAATCCTGTCTTAAGGTCCTTTGGTAGCTCTTGCCTTTGTATTATCAGATTTATAAGCTTTGTAAGGGCTTTTAACAATGCAGGCCTCCCTGCCTTTAACAGCTCTACTGAAATACCTCCAGGTCCTGCAGCTTTCCCACATTTTGCATTTCTGAGTGCAGCAAGAACTTCATCTTCTTTTACAATAATATTTCCTTGTGCATGGTTCTCAGTTGGATATGAACCGGACCATTCTGGCCTTGATTCGGTCAGCAATTTCTCGTAATGGTCCACCCAGGTCTTCTCACCTATCAGAGGAATCACGTTTCCCTTCCCTTGTGTCCTGAGCGCCTTCAGTACTCTCCATGATTCGCGCATCTTATTGTAGCCCAGGGTATTATCAATCCTCCTGCAACAGGCTTCCCATGCTTGGTTCTTGCTTTCTGCGACAGTGCGCTTTACCTGTGTGTTAAGGCTTCGGTATTCTCTCCAATCTTCTTGGCTTCCGCTACATAACCATTTATTGAAGACCCGTTTTTTCTTGCCTACCATTTCTTCTATTTCCATGTTCCACCATTCTTTTTGAGGGTTAGTTTCTATCTCCCCTAGGGCTTCACTAGCTGCTTCATGGATACATTTCTTAATGTGCTCATATAATTCTACAGCATTACTCTCCAAATTGTCGCTAATTTTTGCTTCCAGGCGGCGTTTGTAGAGATTGTTTATGCTTTCATCATTGAGCAGGAGAAGCTTATAATTGAATAACTTTTTTATAATTATTGGTCAGCTGTTTTGATATTTTTATTTTAAAGAGAAAACATTGAATAACTTGTACAAGAAAAAAAGTAGAATGGTTTTATGAAACTACGATGCAAGTGAAATTTTTTTCGGTTTGTTGGCATTTAACTAAAAAAAATTGAAAAATTATTCGATTTAGGGTATTAAAAATGCGTTTTTAATTTTAACTTAATTATAGAAAAATGGGAATGATAATGGGAAATCAATAGTAGACAAAATATTCAATTATAAAATTTAATTTCAATTTGCGTATTAGAGTACGGAATACATATTGATTACAATCATTTAGATGACAAACGCATATTAAAAAATAAGAGCAATATTATATAAGAGGAATATTCACAATAAAGTGTTTGTTTATGATTATATATTGAAGTATTTTATATATCATTGATGTATTTTATCATTATACAAACTCTAGCCTAACCCTTGACTTACGAGTATGTCCGGGTAGGTCCATTCTCCGGTAGAAACCGAGAAAAAGAACAAGATAATAATAATAATAGTAATGTCTTTATTTATTCTGGGCCAAGTCCCTTTAGAATAACTATACAGGTGTTCTAAGCTAATATGCCTTTGAGTATAAAAATAATTAAATATATTATTATATATCAAAATTAAAATTAATACACACTGATAAAAGGATTTGATAGTCTTTGAAGAGAATTGATATTTGACTACAGCTAACTCCACTCATTGGTGCAAATGGGCGCAAGAGGGCAGAAGGAATGGGACCAATAGCAACATTCGCTGTCGTTAATTACCCCCTCCTCCAAAGAGAAGCCACTAACGAATGGGCGGTCGTTATGGGAGCGATGTTAGCTCTGTTTGAGCAGCTGTTGTTCCAATGTCCTCCGCGGCAATTACAAATTATCGATCTCCCGTGTTTGTCTTCCTCCGGGGAGTTGTTTTTCCAAGCATCTTGTTGACATTTTTCGTTATTAGAATTGCTCCTGTTTTGGCCCCCTTTCCTTTAATAACCATCTTCTCCTACTCTGCATGTGATGGTACACTGCTGACGTTAATAAAATGCAAAGGTAAACTCTCATTTATTATTAATTTTGCAAGAGTTTGTTGCATTTTCTTTGAAAAAACAAAATCAAAAAAAGATCAAGAAACTTCTTGATATTCGGAAAACCTTACTGTATAAAATTTTAATGTTGATCATACCTTACCTATCAAGATGTTATTTTTATTCACTTTACATATGAGGCGTTTGGTTTCGAAATCAAGTACATCCATTATTTTTTAAATGTTCTTAAAGCCAGAAATGGTGTATTAGATGTATTTGTTTCAAAACCGTCTAGACCCTTAGAAAATCAATACCAGAAGATTCCATTACCTATCAAAAGTGGATGCACTAGTTACATTAAATTTGTGATGTTTGAAAAATCAAAACTATGTATCCATTTTGTTCAATTATACAAATTAACAGTTCCAAACAGCAATTAAAGAACAAAATCAATTAACGAAATGAACAAAGTGATTTGTTTTCAAAAATGACTATTTTATTTATTTTCATCAACCATAGACTAACTAGATATCTATTAATTAATTAATTAAATGGGATTAGAAATAAGAGAAGGTCATAAAAAATTGTAAGCAACTATTGTTAGAAGTGGATTGGTAGCAAAATAACGAACTTTTGTTTAATTGTTAATTTTTTTTTAGTCCTAAATATAATTTATAAATAAAAACTAGATAAATTATAAATAAAAACAGAGCAGTGAAAAAATAATAATAATTATTTACCTGCATACATAATTCCTTTCAATGCGCGAAGAAAAAAAAAAGGAATCAAGGATTTTCAATTTTAAATATTGGAATTTGGCCGACTGCACTCAAATAAATCACCTTAAATTCCAAATGTTTTAGAATGAATTTGGTAACTAAAGAGAAGAAAAGAAGCTGCATGTCTAGAGTAAGGGTATAAAAGTGCCAATAATGTAAATATAGATACGCAAAATCACTAGACTAGTGTTAGTCTTGTGAATATTATTTATAAATATCACAGTTAAGGCAGATGCCATTAGAAGGAGTACAAATATATATTTTTCACTTGCCCTTTCAATCTATGCAACACCTATAATTTAATGAAATAATTTATTAGCAGCAGAATTTGTTAACTCTTGAAATTACGGGTCATTTCAAACTTCGTTCCTCAAAATCCTAGCTACTACCGACTAGCTAGAAAATACTCCATGAATACAATTCACCATAAATATTCCATATTACTCAGTAAAGAACTCAAGAGTAAAGAAAGAAAGATGTAAAAATCTTAAATTAGAGTAGGATATTTTACTTTTTATACGAACAGAGTTTCTTTTTATACGCGAGAGTGAATTGGCGACTTTCAGGTTCCACGATTAGGGAGTTTACAACACTGCCCTTAGAGCCCACATAACAAAAAATGGTATTTTCTGGAGACTAATTGAAAACATATTTTTAAAATAACTGTAGCTGAATAAAAATGATCAGCAATTAAATGTCTGAGAAACTACGACAAATAAATTCCAAGTACTGCAATCAATGCGAAATGTTTGGATCATAGTAGTAATAATTCAGACAAAAGAGTTAATATTTATTGAGTTCAAACGGAATCTCCTATTGACTGGCCAGTCCTACATTGGTTCATAATACCTAATTAATAACTGTTATAATGAATCTAGTTTCTTTTGGAGGCCCCGGACTGGGCTGTAGAACCGAAGATGTATGATTTATAATCAATCTAGCTTCGGAAGCAATCATTGTTCCTTTGATTATTGATTCGAATCACAGTAGAGTGCCGATTCCTTGGCTTCTTCTCGAAAAAGAAAAGTTTTACCTATAGAGATCCACATTGGCAATCCTAGGAAATATTCATATTATGATTAATGTTTATTTCTTTAACTATATACACGTATTTTCAAGTACAATTTAATAAAATAGAGATTTTTTAATACAAACGCGTTGGTCCTTTTGGCATTTTGTTTTTTAAAAATAAATTTCGATTATCCGAACCTTCCTTAACATTAGTTCGGTTGATAGACGTTTTGTTGCAATTGGAATAACGTTCAAAGAAATGCAGGGCAAAATTTTAATTATTTATCATTTTCTGGTCTAGGAACGTTTAATTAAGTTGTAATAGGAAAAGCTTCGTCATTTTGAAAGCTTTTAACTACTATAAAGCAGTCTACAGTGTTTTGTACGCAAATAAAACCGAATTGATATGTTAGGATATTATACAGATATGAATTCGTTCAATGAATGCAGTAATTTTAAAAAAATGGAAGCGATTTTTTAAGCTTTTACAGTAACGTGTGTTTTCGTTTACTTTGAACGCAAATCGTTTCTACCGAAGTTAATTCTTGCCCTAATATCTCGATTAGTAACTAATAATAGTAAAATTACATTGAAAATTCTTTTAAAAAAACTTGAATAATTAAATTGTAAAAAACAAAACAAAAACAATTAAGATAGTTATAATATATGACATAAAATTCATAAATAAAGAAATTAGGCCTTATATGGTTTAGAGTTTAGAGTTCTTGATGATTTTGATAATGGTTTATGGGTAGGACTTCGAGCCTGGCTATCTTCGGACCCTCCTGCGAGCAAGAACATCCTTTCTTCTCCAGGAGTGTCACTTGGTGCAGGATATGTCCTCTCCAGGTTCCAACTGCCTAGTTTTTGTAACTGCCAGTTTCATATTTTAACTTTTCACTTCCAATACCAAAGGTGAGATTGCTGCATTAAATCCAATTACAGAAAGATAGGTGAAAGTAGTGGAAAACTTGGATGCTGCTTTGATTATTGACTATACTAATACACTTGGACTTTTATAACAGCATTATTCATTTCACCTCACTGTTCCTATTCCTGTTTTCTTTTTTATTAAACGAATACATCAATCGGTAATGCATGAGAGAGGTAGTTGGGCTTTAATGCAGGTTCAAAGGTCAGGAAAGGCTGAGGAAATGATCCAGAATGACCGGCAAAGCCGAGATTATTTACAATTCCTTTTGTTGGAAAAAGGCCACGTGTTTTTGTTATTCCCTGCCCCGAGGCCTGGATCCTTCCTTATTTACATCGGCTAGAGAGTGGGTGGGTGGGGAGGGGGTTAGGTTTTAGCAGACCCTCCCTTGCTAAATAAATCCACTCCCGTAGACTAAGTACACCCTCCCTTCCCCTTCCTTCTCCGATCCTGATATCCTTTACTTATCCTCGACTCACTATTTCTGGCCTTTATTAAAATGGCAATAAGGCTAAACATTAGGCATTTCCCTCCCATTTGTTCTCATTCACTCGGAAAACCGTTGGAGAAATATTTGTCTTTAGTTCGGTTATTGGTTTCCTCTCTACTCCTTCTGTTGATCGAGGCCTTTACATTTGTTCTGATAAATTTTAGCAGGCTGGAATATGTTTTCTTCATCGGTCCCAGTCAGTTAATTTAATTATACTAACGCATTAACATCCAATTGAAATAAGCTCCATTATGAACATAATTAATTCTAGTTTTATGTTTTATAAGTAAACTCATCGACATGACCATCATACGACCTATTTGGACTTACGGAGTAGAGCTTTGGGGCTCCACTAAGCTATCATATTCCTCTCGTAGCCAATTCTTATATTCTTAAATCCTTCGTAAAATCCTCAATCCTCCTTAGTTTGTTAAGAATAAAGTCATCCATAACGACCTTAATGTTCCATTTGTTGCTGATTTGGCCCGAAATCCTTTCATAACAAACTTTATTCCCACTCAAACCCTCAAATTTCGTACCTAGCTTCCTCTTCAATTCCTGACAATCCTCCGAGGCTTGTGAAAAGGAGTTGTTCACGAGACCTTCTTAGTTGAACTTGTGATTTGAATACTACCGGTTAGTTTCTCTACTTGCCATTATCTCATGCCTTTATGTATTACTTAGCCTATCTACTTGTTGTATTATTGTAATACAGATGTAAATATCAATAAATAAATTTAAAAGAAATGTTTTATAAGTAATTTTCTAATATAAGCGTCAATTAAACATTATTATTATTTTTAACTCTAATATTGGGTCGTTTTTAAAAGGACTATAAAAATCAAAATTTACAAAATCTATCATCCTTCCAATTCTTCTTTACGTATGTGAAACTCTTCTGCTTGCGTTGAAGGATGAACAATGTCTGCAGTAATTCCAAAATAAGGTGGTACGTAGAATGTTCGGTCCAAAGTGGATGAGACCACTGGGGATTATAGGAGATTACATTAAGCGGAATTGCGAAGTATGCATCCAGTAAATATAATTCAAGTGATAGCGTCACGAAGATTAAGATGGGCGTGTAATCCCCGTAATCGCTGTGGCGACTAGGAGGCGTATGAGCGGTAGATCGAGGTGTAGGTGAAAGGATCACGTTAAGAGTGATCTGGTGAATTTGGGATTGGCAGATATCCGTGGACTGAAGTTGGTAAGCAGAGATAGGAGCCATTGGCATCTAGCCTTCGGGTTCGCTAGCTTTTTTTACTATTATTATTATATCAAAGGAAATGTTTTATAATGCAGTAGAATAAGTTTATGAGGTAAAAAAATAGTTAAAAATGTATATGTATATGTTCTATAAATTTTCCCCGACGTATGTTGGCTTTGATTTTCACTGCCCGAACTATGAGCTCAGAGAAAGTTAAGATCCTTTCATCTGAAAAAAATTCAAATAATAATAAGGGATGCCAACCTGGTAAAGTTACAACTAAGGTGTAATAATACTCTATCATTAATGATTGAATGATATATCTCTCTCTTCTACTGAGTTGGACGTGGTTGATTGACTAAGAGTTGTTTAATAAATAAAAAAAAATTATGAGATAGAATAAGATTATTTTTATTATGTGGCAATTATGGCCATCTATGACATATGATTCTAGCTCCAGTTACTGATAAAAATGTATGAATAATTACAAACAAAAAAAGACTAATAGCTGTTCCATTTTTCTATGAATTCTATCCTTCCCAAACGTCAATACCCAGCAATACTTTACAATAGTACTAACCTAGATTACTGATTCACCTCCACTAGAGTTGATGACTTCCCTCACAGGATAAACTGTATTCCCGAGGTATCGTTAACATCAGCTCGGCAATGGCAGAGAGCTGAAAGGGCTCGGGTAGCGCATGTCAAATGATAGCCTTCAACTCGACAAAGGCCGCCAATTTTCTCACAAGGATTCGAAAGGGCTCCTTGAGCATGAGAACCTATCGCTGCCTCTCCTTCCCTTCCTTTCCTCTCTCTCCGATAGGAAAAAATAAACCAAACAAATTTATATATTTGAATAATAATTATATAAACAATTAATGAAAATATATAAACTGTAATAAATAAATGAACAAAAATTTCAGTCCAAGTCCTGGGCAGAAGGAATAAAGAAAAATTTAATTAGGCAAAGATGGGCCAAGAATGAAACACCGAAAAAAAACACTACATCACAGTCCTGTAGTCCTTCAGGGCTGTTTCGCATCAAATATATAAATAAGATTGCTAAACTATTTTTTAGATTTTTAAATAATATCTAATTGTTATTATATCTCCAGTGTTGTTTAAATTGGTGTTGCAGAAAATAATAATGAAAACGAAAGGAAGGAGAGAGGGGTGATTTATAACAACATGACCCAACACCTCGCATATGCTGATAGAAGAGGGTGCAGTTTTGAAAATATTAAGACAGAACATAACAGACTGGAACATGAAATAAAGTCGAGGATTGAAAACAGTCGAGATTGGTAACAGATGCTATTGGTCCTTCAAAAACGTGTTCCAAAATAATGCTATACCCCGTAGTCTCAAAATTAATATTTAAGAGGATACTTCGTCCTGTCGTCGTCTATGGTGGGGAGGCGTGGACACTTATCAAACAGCATGAGAGATTGTTGAATACTAGGGAGAGAAAGATTTTTAGATGAGTGTATGGGCCAACCAAGGAAGAAAATTGTTTCCGGATGAAAAGGAACCATGAATTTAAGGACTTATATGGAGAACCTGACATAGTTTCAGGATTGATATAAAAAAGCAAGATTGAGATGGTTAGGACACGTTCACAGAATGAACAAAAAAGGCTCCCAAAGCTGATTCTGGAGGGACATCCAAATGGAGAAAGAGGAAGAGGAAGGCTGGACGATGTGGAACCAGAACTTAGGATCCTGGGGGCAAGAACATTGAGAAGAGCAGCGGGAGATCGTTCAAAGTGGAGGACGATCGTCGAGGAGGCCAAGGACCATAGCGCCATGTGATTGTTGTATCGCCATGTGATGATGATGATCAAATTGTTAAATCGATGTGATTGTAAGTACTTAAAATCTGAAAACCTGTACCACTACTATCCATGAGGGGTCTAGAGTTGACCATTATGTAGAGACGGTACTATTTCCTAGACAATGACTACCGCATTATACCAGAGTAGATCTATGTCTGAGACCAAGATCAACCGTCAGATTTATTACCGAATTAAGGGTATCCACTTGATTGAGACTAGGTGATTCCTAGAAGGTATGTAGGTCACACAGGATCCATTCTTGATTGTTAACAGATTTAATAATTTATCTGCCACAGGCGGATTTAGCCTTCAGCATAAGTTACTCCGTCAACCCGCTCCTATGTACACCTAGAATTCTTTTACGAAATAAAAGTCACGGTATGTTCTCGTTAGGAATACTTTTAGAATATCCTATTTATCAAATATAAGAAAATGAGTAAAATAATTAATGAGAGATGTCAGTTATATTTTTTCCAATTTTTTGTTTTAACTGCTGAAAAACAAACATGATTTTTCAAATCAGGTGATGTTAAAAAAATATTCCTTGCCTGTTACTATTGCCATTTTTATAACTGGAACTGTCTAAATCCCGAAGGTCGACGATCATCAAGGCTATTCAAATTCTGGATATGGCAGATCTGAAAAACTGATTTGTAGTGCACATGAACCACTCTCTTAGGTTGAAACCTCAGAGGCTATGAATAGCAAGGAGTGTCGTCACCTTCGCCTTCCTACGCTTCTTCTTCCCTGAATATTCCCTTGCATTATCAGCTGCAATAAGTTATATTTATCTCTACGCATTACGCGTCACAGGTATTACAGTCTGCGTTTCTTCATAAAAAAACAAATACTTCTTTTTTCTACCTTATCCTTTATATGACAGGCTCCTTTGCTTCTCAAAGTACAATCTAGTACAATCACATCTACAATGTAGCTATGTTATTATGTTATCACATTATAAAACGCCCCTTTTCACTTACCTACATCTAAAATATTAGAAGCTAGTTTCCTTTCCGCATTGGAAGTTCTTAAGGCTTCTAACTAGAAAGTTATTGTAATCGGATAAAATTTGAAATGTACAGTTTTCAAAGCATATTTCCATTTCAGAACTTTCTAGTCTTTAAAATTGACTTCATATTTCATTGTTTTTCGTTTTCTGTTTGGCAATTTTTTAATGGTTTTCCTTATTCAGATTTTAAGCCACGATGCCAGTATACAAATGAATATTCTATGCACTATTAAAACAATATTTAATAGAGTCTTTTCAGTCGGAGTTTCCAATGCAGCACTTTGTATTTTTTTACCCACCCGAAAAGAATGAGTAGACAGTTATGGAGAAAGGAAAACTTTATTTGAACTTAATTAAAAACATACAAATTTATATGGTTTATAATAAAAGTTCCTATCCAAGAAAATAATAACAGCAAAGCTGTACGAAATTTCAACTATTCGTCATTTTTTCCATTTCCTAGAAAAAATTTATTTCTAGTTTATCAAACATCGTAATCGATAATCAAACAAAAATAATAAGATAAACTAAACAAAATGCAAGCGTAGCCGTCGTTGGTGTCATTTTTTTCCGAAGAATACTGCATACGAATCGAGTCTATCTATCAATGGACTCTATTTAGACTTTTGTGATTTCTGTATTTAAGATTGCAATGAGGTAAGTTTATACGTGAGTTGTATTTAAAAGTACTTCCTTGGAATATTTGGAACATCTGGAGGATATATATATATATATATATATATATATATATATATATATATATATATATGTATATATATATAACTTAAGTACTTCACCTCACAAAACATAAACAAAAGAATAAGTAGGAAGATAAACAACACACTTGACGGCTGGTTAAACACTGACTTTATTGCCATCTTGAACCTCTATTTATAGATTCCAACAGCTGTTTACAATGCCAGCTTGATTAGCGACTTTGCGATCATCGTCTTGTCTTAACTTATATATATATATATTTATATATATAGTTAGTGTTGTCTCGTGAAGAAATGAGATTTTGAAGATTGTGTGTTAGCAGCCGAGCCACGACCAACTACTTTGACACGGACGACTTCCTCTTGTATTAAATAGACGTTCTTGAAATTGAAGGTCTTATTGCATCCTGCTCTAGTTCTTGGTCCCGTGGTCAATATAGTGGAGGATGTGTCTGAGTGTCTGGCGTTTATGGAACTGTCCTTAGAAGATTGGGCTTTTCAGTTCAGTTAGTTTTCAGGATCGATAAGGAATTTATCAAAGAGAAATATTTTATAAGTACTCAGACGGCATTGAATATATATAAATATAATTTATAAATTATTATCTATAATTTCCGATCATTGATGGACTAAGATAATGATAATGGACTCGATGGAATTTACATAATGCCCTTGGGATCTTCGTCCCCAGCTCCACTTTCCAAAGCAAAGAGGGACTGTAGGAGATCTCAGAGCTTCCTTTCCAGCCGCTTCAATGTTGAGAGAAGTGAAGACTGATTAAGAGAACTAGGGCCACAGACAATCAGGACATGAAGGGAGAAGCTGGCCGCTGCCAGAATTTCAATGGGATATTTACAGTAGGTCGCTGTCACCTAAGTGGAGGGTCATAAGGATATATAGTGCTGATTAAGGATCGCAGTAGAGGATGTGGGTGATTGGATGAGTTCATATGGAATTGGGAAAAGTCTACTACGAAGGGGATTTAATGGTCGTAATGTAGGGTTTTATTGAAAACGTATTGGGAAGCGTTAAGCATTCTTAGGACTTAATATTGAATGCATGCGTTTGATGTTCGAGGGTTTTGTGGTCCCCGACAGTTCAAGTCCATTCGAATAAATAGACCTAAAGATAGTCTTGTGGATTAGTTGTTTGTTTTCGATCAAGAATTTAGAAGTCCTGCTTAGTGTTGTATATAGTTTTCTGAATTTTATGTTGTGTTCTTGTTTTTATGTACTTTATGCAGATTCAATTTGAGTCTTTAGTCTATAGTGAAAGCTAGGTATAGCATTGTGTAGGATCTAGTCAAAGCCATGTTATTAAATAGGACTGGTGAAAATTACGTGTGTTCAATCCCTATAAGTTATTCAATATTCAATAAAAGTGTTAGTATTTACAAAGTTGTTCGTGCCACTTACAAGCTAAGATGTTTCAATCTATGACTAATTGTATTCGTTGATAAAGTTGTGGATAAAAAGATCTCTTATCCTATTCTTCTGTCTCAATTAGTTCTGGTTATTTAGTTATTATCCAATCTCATTTAGTTTTGGGAACTTATTACTTAGAGATTACGAAACTTCAATAAATAGAGGTTAGAGGAGCGGAATAAGATACTTTATGAAAATTCCAAGGATTTAAGGAAATATAGGAGATGGAGTGGTCCGTTCCCTTTGAATGAATGCTGGGGTAGAAATGGCGCTCGTGCCTTTGAAGGAAATCGTTTTCTTCATCGAACGGCGAAATCTTTGATGAAGAGGGCAATGAATTAAATTTAAGACGATATTCTACTCCCCTACGTGTTATTCCTTTTCCTCCACCATATATTTTTAAGGGAATAACAAATCTCAAAGTGAAAACGAAATTTTATGGAACATTAAATGTTCAGAGAGGTGCATTAATGTTTAAATAAGTCAAAGATTCATAAAAGTTTAGGAAATCTGCTTAGGAAAGCACTGACTTGTATGGTTATAGCAAGGAATTTCATAGTGATGTAGTTGCATTATTGATGTTACTTCTGTAAAAAAAAAAAAATTAGATAATTAAATTATATATATTTTTTAATAATTGGGTAACAGCCTGAATAACATTGAGTAACCAGAAATAATAACATTGAGCAATATAAATCTCGGCCACTTTTCCAGTCATGTACATTTTTTTTTTATTAGACACGTAATCAATTTTAATAACCAAAACTATATACAAAACTTCGGAATTATTGTTCGCTGATTCATTGATGCTAAGCTTCATAAATACTTAAAGGTATTTTTTTTTTATATATATCTCTCTGACAAAATATCATGAATTCTGGTATTTTCCCCTAAGTTGTGTTATATTGCAGCTTTTAATTAGTTATCTAATCATTGGATTAAACCCTTCCTTTCCTGGATGTTGCCTGAATTAATAGGAACGTGTATTAAGATACCTCTGCTAGTACTATCCCACCGTCAACCATGATGGACGCATCGTGGTGATCCAGTTGAGTAAGTGTTAATCCATTTGAAACACTCTACACAAACTCTTCAAAACATATGAAATTTCCTTTATTTCTGAGGATGTGGTGTCACGTTGTGCGGTGCAGATCGTTACTACGTGCTTGGCTGTTAGTTGTTCTGCTGGAGCTTAGAGGATCGACACCCTACCTAAAGCAAGGCAACTTCTTCAGCAACCCTCTCTTGCTATGTAAGGATTACGTTTATATTTTCTCAACGTCTAGGACATTATATTGAGTCCTGTAGGCTTTAGTTTCCCGCAGACGATCTTTGTTTTTCGCCAATTTTGGTTTTGGAGGTTTTGGTTTCAAGTGGATGATAGGTAGGTACCTCAAAATACTCACCAGTACTCCTTTGCAAATATAAACCATCGCTGAATTATTTATATTAGTATTGTAAAATATTTTAAACAATTAATGGTATTTTTTTTGTTATTCATTAACAACGTGAAATCTGCCTAAATATCATTAAGCTATTAAAATTCTGGTAATTTTTCAGAAGATAATATACGAATATCATATATTTATATATTAGTTTTGTAAATAAACAATAGTTCTGTAATGCTTATACAGTTTAAATTGAATCTATTGTTACGGTCAAATAGAGGAAAACGGAAGCAAGGGATTAGCGCCTTGAGCCGTCGGGGGAGAAGTTAAAATAGGATAAGGACCTTCTCGATCACCTCCTTTTGTCGGAAATCATTAAGAAGGTTTTAGACTTTCCCAGAATTTCTTCCCCTACTTCCGTGGTCTAGAATGTTCGGCCTTGCCTATTTAAATACCTTCCTCGCCCAGTCAGTCTTAGAGTAGACCTGGCACTGTGAAGGATTGTGATAAGTGAGTGTCAGTGTGATAAACTAGTCAGTGTTGAACCGTCCAGTGTAATAAGTGTATCAGTGAACTGTGACAATCTCGCGAGTGTAATAAACTGTTTCTGTTTGTTACTGTGTGTCAGTTTGTCATACTTGGAGAATCTTACGGTCGGTGGACTAGTGAACTGTTAGTGTTAATTAGTAGTTATAAATTGTAGTGTAATTTTATAATATTCATACAAACTATTGTAACTAGTTAAGCTATCTAGAATTAGTTATATCTTATATTATTGTAATAATTAAATAGGCCTAGGTTATAATAAATATTTATAATATTGTTGTTATAAATTTATATTAGTCTAATATTTTAATTGTTAATAACTTAATTGTATTATTTTTATCATTTTGTTAATAAATATTAGTATCTTTAATTAACCAATTGTTTAGTTCATTTTAATACCCAGTAGCCCGTAACACACTACATTATATGTTTTATGATTTGTTCCCTCTCGTCGTTGTTGCAGTTTATATATAGGAATAGTTCATTTCATTTATTTGTTGTTTCGTAAAATTAAAAAAAAACCCTCCATTTTTAACATGATCAAGAAATAAAGCTATCGTAGATATGATGTGAAAAAATCCCCCAAAACAAAGGCTTAGGTCTGTAAAATACTGGATAAAACCCACCAGTTAACGTTTTGCCAATTCAGGAATTTTCACGACTCACGGCAAAAGAAAACGACATCAAAGAAGGAAATCATACTGCACAGACTGTTTGTTGAACATCTTGGAACGAGATAGCAGTCTAAATTTAGTAAATCTGTTTGTACAATTAGTTTGTAGTAGTTACAACTATGTCGTATTTGATGTGATTTTCTTAAGGTGTGTTCTAATGTTCTAATGATGTCTGAACTGGCGAAACGTTGACTGGCTGTTTTTTCCATAATTTTAGAGGCTTGAAGCTTTGTTATGGGGGATTTTTCCTATTGCATCCTATTAATAATTTATTTATTTCATAGTTTTTTCAAACTTTTAATAATAAAAATAAGCTTAAATAAATCTAATCGACGTCTACCTAGAAGGGGATCCTTTGGGGAGTATAGTATCGTATTTTAAATGATTCTAATTTTTTTTTCATGGCAATACCGGTTAAGTAAGAGGAAGAGAGATCCTTGAAATAACTATAGAAATCAGTGAGCAGTGTTTTATCTTAACTAGAAGGCTTCAAAAACTAACGACTATCGGCAGGACGATAAAGGACATGGCTGTAATTGAATCAAAGCCCGATCCTGATTGAGGCTCTGGCGGGGGGACGTGGAGGGGGGAGGAATTGTGGCCTACGAAATATGGTTTCCCATATACCAGATACCCCCTCCACAATCTGTGGTTCCATTCAATTTTGGGCAAATGGTACCTGCCGATAGTGATCTACCCGCTACCGATCTCCTAGGCTCTAGCCCGGAATACTACGGTCCCTTACCGACCAATAGTGCGCAAGTCCAAGCCTGTGCAGTTATCTCAAGAAGGAAGATATTATCTCAATATGGATTTTTTAACTATATGGGGTATGACTTACTATACGTCAACATATTAACTTTACATAGTACACAGGAATAAAATGTTGGACAGTATGATTGGTTGTCTTACTTATTTGGAACTACTAAGGACCTATAATAAAAAATCACTAGTTCCTAGATATAAAATAAATATTTCAATTTTTAATTTTTGATAGATTTATTATCCTGACTTGGAGAGTGCTCCTTGAGGAGGAAGAAAACCAATTTAGGATTGTAGAAACATGCAGATGGAAAAATAAATATAATAATTCAACTCATTCAATACCATCGATACTAGATAAGGATTTCTATGCCGATCTTAATATAAATTAAAAAAATATAATTTCTTTTATTTTCGTTTAATTGATGAATTATATCTTCTTTATCCGACGCTACAGTCCAGTATAATCCTTGGCCTCCCTCACAATCCTTCCTCCTCCACGCGGTCACTACAAGTTTGTATAAATGTTCAAGCCTGTTCTTAGGCACCCTCTTCTTCTTATCCCGAGAAAATTATCCTTCATTGTCCTGCCAACCTTTCAATGTGCTCAAGCCAATCTTTCTGACTTAGCAAACCTAACTACATCTCTGGGGTCATCGGTGGTTTAGTGGTTAACATAACGACCAAATATATCCAAGATTCGAAGCTCGGCAGGTGACCTTAGGATATTTGTTAGGTAGTAAGAACTTTGCTTATCGGTTCTTCGAAAGATTAGTAAATTAGCGGCTCCGAACATGTATCGGCTTTAACTTAAATATACCTATCCCAATCATGTCTAGATAGGCAAAATACAGGATTCCCATTGTAGCATCGGCTGATAAGCCATCCCAGCATAAAGTGACGATGAATGAATAAACAATCTACATACATCCTCAGGCCCGATGAGTATATTAAGCTCCTTATTCTTCCTGATCCGCCAGGTGTCTCGAGAGTAAAGTGGGTCGAAAATACGCCTTGATATTTTCCTATCGAAGACCCATAGAGCTAATTGGTCTGAGTCTTTAGTGTTCAGATTCCTACCAAAGCACGATACTGGCCTAATTAAAGATGTTTTAATTTTTACTCAAAAGGCTTGATTTCATATAATTCTGAGAACCGTTGCTCTATTTCCAGCCATGATTCTACTTCTAACCTCACCACTTTCTTTATTTAATAATTAATAAGTAGTAATTATAATGAATTACAAGTAATTGCGGTGGACAGAGGCGAATTCCATAAGAAATTAGCAGACACAAGGACTGAAGAGCCCATCAATTAATAAATAAATAATAAGGAATGAGATTAACTTGCGATTTCTAAGAACATAAATTCCTTTTCACAGTAATGATAAATCTTTTGAAATTCTTGAAAACCAATAATCCAAAAGTTTGTGTAAAATACTAAATTTGGAATACTCCCTTTTTTTCAATTTTCAACCCTTTTTTTAAATGCGATCTCTTTGTATAAATTAATTCATTATGAAGAAACTAATTTTAGTATACGTGAAGTAGAATTCACTCAATAAATAAATAAATTATGAATAAAAACTAAAGACATACAAAAATTAGGGAAAGAATAATTGGCAACTTCAGTTGTTTTATTATTTCATAAAAAAAACTGAAGTAAACTATCCTGTAAACTCTCTATACGAGAATAAAATATGCTTGAAACATCTTCAAAATCGGCATTAATAATCACAAACGGTTTAATGGCTAGTGATGTTGGATTTCGAAAAATAAAATATGAAATGCTATTAGATAAAGAGTTAGGTATTTCAATCTAATAAAATGTAGCATAGATTATTTACACTCGAAGCGTTCAGGATAAAAATCGAATAACTCTAAAATTTCAAAAATTTATTTTTATGTTAGTTTGGTGAAGCAATTTTGTCTAACATGGCACTTTGCCGTCTTACTTCTCATTGTATTAGTCCGCTTCTGAACCTCAAGTTTCGGGAGCATACAGCATTTACGACTGAAGTAGCCTAAAATGTGAAAAAGTCCATTTTTTAAATAGCCGATTTTGATCATGAACTTCTGTTATATACTTGGAAATTAAAAATGATTACACAATAATATTTTCTTTATTTAAAAAATATTGTTCGAAAGTGGTATTCTGCTGTTCAGTTTTCGGAACACTACTGAAGTATACATATATAAATGTAGAAAAATGAATAGTAATCAACAAAAATAGCGTGTATAAAGAAACAAAAAAACATAAAAGAAAAAAATACCACCATAACTTCGATACAATTATTGAATTAATAAAAGCAACTTCATAGTCAATTATCGACTTATAAATCATAACTTCGAATTCCAAATTTGATACTTACTGTGAAGTTTCAAAATGGAACCCCTTCACACACACTGAACTTACAGGAGATGAAATACAAAGGCCCTGAGAACTTGAGAGACTTGGCGCTGGTACATTATACAGCTCCTAGTTCTAAATGAGAAAGCAATTGAGGTGGAGCCCTGGATATTACGGAGGAATGAATGACTCCTAGAAACCGTTCCTCTTCTAGCGAGTCTCTCTCAACGCCTCCCTTCACAATATTAACAATCATTAGAAATAGTATGTTACAGGTAATTATTTTCAATTAAATATTTATGTACTAATAAATACAGACTTATGATCTTTTTTTCTCATTGCAATCGTAAATTCAGATACCACAAAAATCGAAGTATGGTCTGTTTAAACATAGATGAAATTTTATCCGAAAACTAACATAAAAGTCTAATGTTTGCACTATTCATAATTTCGCTGGTCATTTATTTAGTTCATCTTTGTGAATCAATCCATTATCGATTACGACATCAGAAAAGCTATAAATAAAATAAATTGACTACCCCAAAAAAAAAGACACAACTGCTCATTTGATGATAGACCTAAACACCTTCCGTACCTAATTGTTAATGAAATTTAAAATATATCGGATTCAAAATAGACCGGGTGCCGGTTAAAAACTCTGTAGCAAATAATTATTTAATCTTCAACATATGAGAATGGACCCAGTGGGATCTTGAGTCATTCTTATGGCTCACCGAGACGTTAAAAACTGGGAGCCCATTTTGTGGAAAATCTTGACGATTAATCGTGGTCTAGGACAATTCTCCTCCCAGCGAAAACGTTATCAAACAAACAATACAGTTTTTACCTCGTACTTAATTCAAGACCCTTCATGGGCTGTAGAGGTACAGTTTATATATATATATATATATATATATATATATATATATATATATATATATATATATATATATATATATATATATATTTATAAGAAAAAATTGGAAAATTCTAAGTTACATCATAAAATAAAGATTTCTATATTGATATATAGATAGATATATTCTATAGTTTTTTACATATCACACAACTCAACTTTAAAATACGTGAAATAATAACCGAATATTGATGGTGATAATTGAGCTTGTTATATTATATTTTCGATAGTAATTTTATCCAAATAATACCTTTATTTTAATAAAACAATATAATTTAACTATCTTGAGAAGAAACAAAAACAAACCTAATGAGATATAAGAGAGGATAGAAGGTGTTCCTGAAGGAGCAGGGCGGGCCGTTAGGTTGTGGTATATTCTTCCTCCTTAATATTCATTCTTTCTCCTTTCCTTATAGTTCTCATATCCATTCCCTCAGTATATTTCTTTATACTGGCTCCATTGTGTACTTTATCCTTCATACTAGCTTTTTATTTTAAAACATCCTCAATTTTTTTTTATCCCTATTTTGTGTTAATTTCGAATAAAATGAAATGAAAAAAATATTGGTAATTTAACCATTAATTTAACTCCATGTGTATTTGTCCATCTGTGTGTTAGTGGGTGCTTGTGTTATAATAAAAATTATTTATTAATGCCTCACCTGGATAATCATCACGAATTTTTAGAAGAAAATACAGATGGATAAAATTTTCACTGCAACTGTTCCCGTTGCTATATAGTGACAAATAACACGCGGCAGTAAAGGAAATGACGATCTGTAATATGGAACAGGAGACAATAATGGGCAGTGGAAGGGGGGAAGCTGTCAGCCAACTGCCAATAGCAGAGCTGACATTGGTCCTGGAACAATAGAGCAGCCAATGAGAGCGGGGCTAGGACGGGGGGAGGGGGTGATAGTAGGATGAGGGGGTGAGTGGATGGTATGGGGGGGGGTTGCATTTCGTCGCATTAGCCGGCATCAATGTCCGTTGCCGTCCACCTTGGCTTAGCTACTTCCATCACGACTGCTCGTTTATAGTCCTCGTTTATAGGGCAGCAAAATTACAATTAGTAGGATAAACATAAGTGTTGGAAGATGTGAAAAGGAAAATAGTGTTGGAGGATTGGAAAGAATCAAATACTGAGTTTTTTTATTTTAGCTACTGGGTGTACCCGCATTTCAGAACAATGTTTTGTGATTAGTCAATTTTTGAAAATATATATAATTTAACTGACAGAGGAGGGTAAAATTCTTAACAATCCCTAAATCTGTTTCGAGACAATACCGATAATCACTGCGTAACGACTTTTTTCATTGCTTATTTTATCCGTCTGGTGTTGCTACCTCTCGGGGTCCAAAGACCAAAAGTTCTTTGAAACCTGCCATATTTAATTCAATTTCTGTTGAACTATCGTTACGTATGGATGTATTTAAATTTTGAATATTTATTGAATTTAATTGGTCTAGAAGTAGCCATAATTTTTCTTACATCAACGGTTTCGTTTTGGGGGCTCAGCGGTAAATCATCTTATATTAATTTGTGACAGTATTATATATATATATATATATATATATATATATATATATATATATATATATATATATATATATATATTGTTTTTCGTTTTTCTTAAAATTAATTATTTCTTAATTATTTTTAGTTGATGCTATGGTTCTAGGCATGGTCATGTAATTTTAAGCTGACCTTAACAAGAAAAGATCAAGTTAATACAAGTTGGTTTCTATGGTCTAATGTTTTTTTTGTTTTGTTTTTTATTCCTTCATTTCGATCATTTGACCTAAAACCGATAAACTTAGTCACAAATCAATAAAGACTTGGTATTATCTTACCTCTCAGTTGTTCTAAATACATAGTACGTATTTAAGCATAGATACAATTAAGAGGGTGTATATAAAAAAAAATTACCGTTTTATCAAATTCCAGAATTCAAAAATCTGTAAATATTTTAATACTATTTATTATTTACCAACACTTAATAATCCGTTCAGAGCATTCTCTAAGCTTGTTTACTAACACTGGACTTCTTAAAAAAAAAAAAGCCCCAGGTTAGTTATTTATTTCAAAGAAGAAACATGACAGTGTCCTACGAAATTCTCGTAATTTTAAGACATTACTGGAAAAAAATTTCACACCCTCTGAAGCAACTCTTGAAATTATTAAATATGAAGGGGGAGGTGTCTTTGACCAGCGCACTGCGCGGCGTTGGTTTGAAAAATTTGTCAGTGGAGATACGACGTTGGAAAGGAAGAAGGACTCCGGGCGACCATTAATGGATATTTATGAGGTTCTGAAGGAAACTGTTGAGTAAAATCCTTCCACAAGTACTCGCGAACTTGCCAGGGAGTGTGGTGCGTCGAAAGATACTGTTAGTCACCATATTCTCTCCATGGGGAAGGTGAAACGGTCATTTTTTATAAACACCATTAATACAAAAATAGCATTAGAAAGGTGGTATGCACCTAAAAAAGGTTTAAATCAGGGTTGTATCCTGCTTAGGTTTGCCGATTTATAAAAAAAAAACTGTAAAAAATAAAATGTTTTTACTATTGAATTAATGTTGCTTTTATTTATTATTTAATGAAATGAATTCAACGTGTTCTATTGCCAAAATGAGCCAATTTTTTGTTTTAATGTTTTGTTTTTTTATTTACCGAAAAATTGACTAAAAATGTTCATAGAGCTATCAAAATAATACTGTTATTTATTTGTTTGCATAAAGTGAAAAGTCGTGAATATTTACATGTTTCCGTCAACCCTATATCGTATATATAGCGGAGCTTTCTCGATTTATATGTTAGTGATTCTAGCTTTGAAACGACGGCAACAGCAATCCATCTTTGTTGCTACTGTTTTATTTCCGTCCAATCTGGGCGATTACAATCCTTTCTGCGGAGCGGAGAATCCAAAACTGACAAGTATGACGAATGCTCGTCGGATCTGCCGCCTGGAGAGACTAATACCGCGATAATATATCAACCAGGGTTATATTGTTTCCAAGCCCTTGGTTTCCTCGCTGAAATATGGAAGGGTGTCTTCAGGATATTGTCTGGATTCTTTCTGGTCCGGAGGAACCGCCAAGTATAACTCGAGGCCTACGTATCGCGCATTCTTTCATTTTATTGGTCTCATTTACTACAGGTTACGTATTATGTATCTCTCTAAGTTTTATTTCGATTCAGAATAAACATGCCTTTGAATAGCAAGGGCAAATGTAATAATGGTTTATTTATTATGACACAACTTATATAAAAAAATAATAATAACAAATATGATGTTTTTTCATATAAGCCAGAACCAGACTATCAGATTTTTTTAGAATACAATTTTTTTATTATGGATCATTTTTACGAGTCGTTTTTTCAGAAGATGGATTCATAAAGAATTTTAATTTTAAATATCAGTGTACTTTTGTATATCTTATGATTCTAAACTGGTTTAAAGATTAAAATATTTGGGAATGGTGTAATATTGGTATAGCATCGAATTTAATACTAAATAGTATAATATAAGCAAATGTAAATTACTATTGATTTACGGAAAAGTATCATATCATTTCCGTTGATAGGAAACTCTATATTGGCATAAAAGTAAGAAAATTTAGAATTTTCGAATACTCGAAATTCGAATATTCGAAAATTCAAAATTTTCTTGATAACGACATATTATTTACTGTGTAAAAGAGCTAACAACTTGCGTATATGGCTACGGACTACAAGATCTCTTACTTTTATGCCAATATAGAGTTTCCTATCAACGGAAATGATATCATATTCCTGTAAAAATACAACTCATGAAGGTTCAGTAGCTACTGTTTCTTGGAAAACGGTTGTGATTTCCAGGTGATTTGTCCTGCAGCATCCTCAACCGATGTCCACCTTATCTTGGGTATCCGATTCCCGATGGGTGAGCCCCAGGAGGATATATAGGTTCCATCTCCGGCCACTAACAGATTAAATAAAAGTCTGCCAGATTTATATTTAATACCCAGCTCGCAACCGTGCTCTATCACTGAGACTCTCCACTCCGTTTCGAATATATAGTATTATGCCGTTTGTATTATTGTTATTAATAAATATCCAATAATATTATTTTTTTATTATAATTCTTTTTGTTTATTCAAATATTTCATTTTCTTTAACCAAATACTTTAATACACACTGCGTTTTAATTATCAGAATACTAAATTACTGTAGGCCAGAAGTGTGGTATAACAAAAAAACATTGATGAGGATATTTTATAACTTCATAACAAAACAAAAGCTTCCATACTCAATCGCGTTCTTTATTTTTTATTAATCCTATTTATCATTATTGCAACTATTTTACCTGAACCAGTTACCTGACCTAGTTGTCACCAGTGATCAGAGCCGACAGTAATGTTTGTCCTATCTAGATTCAATCATTGCAAATACATTAAATACTGCATAGCCCTGAAGCCGTCAATTATTGATGATAATTGGGAGAGAGGAGACAGACTGGCTAATGGGATTGGAGTGGATAGGAGCACTCACTGCTGAGGTCTGGGTCAACATTTCATTCGGTCAGTGGAGCAGATGTTAGGGTCGTTCGATACTCACACGGTAGGTTCTCTAGTTCAAAGTTTTACTCTGTCTCCTTCAATTTAGGAGTTCTCTCTTTCTTTTTTTTATAAGCTTCAGAATTATTTCATATTTAATGCAGCACTTTATTTAATTTGCTACAGGCTGACAAAGGAAATAAAATGATATCAGATTTAATTAGTTTATTAGACTCTTTTCCTTTGACAGTTTAAATTTTATTAAATCCGTAGTGACGTGTCACTTTTCTATAGTGAAGTTTATGCAATATATGACTTCTATCTGCGCTTTTGAAATATAAATCAGGAACTCTTTTTTACCGAAATTAAGAACATTATAACATTTCGTCAAATATTTCTTGTTAAGTCTTCCATAGTCCATTCTTACCATGTGATCGTAGAATCTTAGTCATCTGATTCTTTCGGTTTTCAGGCCTTTCATCTCCCTGTATATTTTCTGGTTGTATCTTAATCTGTAGCCTTCCAGTGTTTTCTTGGGCCCATAGATTCTCCTCAGGGTCCTTCTCTCTATTTTAAGTAATTTTTCTAGTTTAGGGAGACATGATGTCTCCATCCCATACAAAATTACTGGTTTTGTCGCCTTTTTATAGTGTCTTATTTTTGTGTTAGAGGATAGGTTCTTCTTCTTATAAATATTTCCTGTTGCAAAGCTTGGATTTTCCAGCTATGTTATTTTCTCTTTTATGTTCCCTTTTCTAACACATTGTTTCTCCTAGATGTGTTAGAAACCTATTATTTCTCCGTATTTTGTCTCTTATTTTTTTGTTTTTTTTTTGCTATTTCTTTTAGGGAATTTTATTTGACTATTATCCTCTTCTTCCGTTTCCACTAGGAGGGCTAAATCGTCTGTAAAGACCTTACAGCTTACATTTATGCGGTATTTAATTATTTTATTTCAAAATAATTTTTGTATCTTTTTCAATTTTGCTCCAATGAAGATCTGAAATGTAGGACGGAAGTTAGTTTATGATAAATAAATGCTAACTATTGAATGATATATTTTTTATTCAACCCGCACCATTTTTTTAAATTAAAAATTTTATTAATTTTCAAACTGATGAAATTGTAGAATTCTCCTTTCACGTTCCCTACGAACTAATTAAAGAATTGTGTCAATAGGGCTCTTTTTAAAATTAAATTCGCATTCCTTAGCCAGCTAAGGGCTAAGTTAATTATATATCTTAATTAAGTTGTGAGTGGCCGGGAGAGAGACCACACCGCAGTCTCCAGCGAACCGGCAACTTGATTCCAGCGGTGGAATTAGATTTAATATATATGCTTTTCAATGAATAGGACTTGCTTTAGGGTTTGATTAAGATGGAGGATTGAATTACGTCTCTTCTCCCAGAGCGGGACTAGATGAATTTTGTTTTTAATTCCGCGGGTTTATGTGTTCTTTAATGTTCCTACCAAATTACTTGAAACATTTAATAATTTCCCAAAGCCGTTTGATATCTGCTCTAGTATACCCAGTGCAGTATTTTAGATAATTTCCATTTATTATATATGCTTTCTAAAAAGTAGTTACCCTTCATTGGAGGAAAACCTAAATGTTGAGCAAATCACTGCACAACCGTTGTTCTAGAAATATTACAGCTTCAACCGGGTACAGAATTCAAGGCCCTCAAATCGTTGAGAAACCACATTTTTTTCTCCTGTTTTTACTAAATCTTTCCAATTTAAAAAAAAATATATAAGTTTGCAGTCATATAATGCTTAGGAGAGTTGTGTTTAGCCTCGACGATTATAGAAAGCGATTCATATTTTTGAGCCTACGATTGATCAAGATCAACGGATTAAATTTTTTCTTATTTGTTGAGATTACGTAATATTTTGAAATATCTTGTGCTTTAATACCAAATAGATATAATATATAAATGTTCTAAATTTTTCCATTTGGAAATAGGTAACAATTTTTAGAAAGAATGGCTGAACTAATTTTTATGTTTAATGGAACAAGTTATTGACAGACACTGGAACATATATTTACAATAGAATAAAAAATAACATAAAATAATTTCATTCTGGGACTAGAGTAGTTGGTGTTTGCTATTATAACAATTATTATAAATCAATTTTAATAATGATAACAAAAACAAATATTAACTAGTAAGAACTTAAAATGTTACGAGAAAAAAGACTAAATAGCAGAAGACATTATTTAGTTCTGCACAACTTAAGCGGACATTTGAACCTGCTTAAAAAGTATCTGTTTAAAAATCAAGGAAATATTCGAAAAGTAAGGGCTTGAATGAGAAGAAAGAAGAAGAACGACGGATATTAGGTGGAAATGAATTGAAATGAAAAAGATGGTGGTGAAACATACATGAAAATAACGCTCGAATGTTTCGGTTCTGTGAAAGGTGCTATAAAAGACAGGCTAGATCTTGTTTCCTGATAGTGGACTAGAGATTTCAATAAAAAGAGACTGTAGATTCATGAAGGTTGTTGAGTTGATGAATTGATATATGAATGAACCGAAGAAATATTGTCAACGGTTGGAAGGGAAGAGCCAATAACTCTTCATTGAGGTGGGATACATAAGACGGCATCGTGTTACCGAAGGCCAACCTTAGAGAGCACTTCATAAGTTGCTTCAATTTGCTCTCGAGCACATTTAACATTCACCTTATACCACAAAATGCACTTTTATTAACTGATTCAAAATGGAGGAAGGTGAGAGATGATAGGAGAAGCATGCAGGTAGGCTGGAAAAGGAGACGTCGAGAACGATGGGATGGCATACGGGAACTTATTGACCGTCGTCATATTTGGAGGTGCCAGGAAAAGGTTGCCCGAATAATAGAACCTATTTTTTTTAAAGAGTAGCTGAAAGGGATGGGGTGATCGTTTAGGATTAATGTGGTGAAGGTATGGATGGATCCAATAAGGAATAGTTATAGCAAATATTTTGAACTGATATTTTATATTTTGAGATTTAAGGCTTTGGATTTTTCCTATTCACAAATTATGTCTCTTCTTTAGTTATTCCTCACTTTTATTGATAATTTAAAATATTTATATTTTATCAAGAGAATAAATAGTATAACTAATCTAACTAATTAGTTATTAAAAAGAAGAAGTCAGGAATAGGATTTTGTTAACATATTTCTATCGACTAAATAATAAAAGCCTAAACCTATTTCTCTGACTGCTTTTTTGCTTTGGAAGTCCAAAAATAGTGTAGGACATATGGAGCAGAACTTTGGGGTTCAGCAAAACGAGTCCAACTAAACAAGATACAAACAACACAGTCCAAAACTCTCAGAAAAAATATTAATGTACGATGGTATATTTCGAATCATACTATACACATGAACATTCCCACTATAAAATCATATATTCATAACAAATACATAACATTCCACTCATCGACACAATATCACCCAAACCCACTCGTTCTTCCGCTTTCCTACTCCCTGTTACCGGGACTTGATAAAAGAAGATTGAAAAGACATAGGCCAAGAGACCTACTCAACAATTGATATTTTTTTTTCCAGAATAACTGTATGATCGTGGAGAAAAGCGAAGAGAAATCACTTTAATCAAAGTGCGCAATTGCGCAGGTGCAAATGAAAATTAAATAATAATAATAAAAGAAAATGAGAGCATTAATCGTATATGTTACAAATACACCCATCCATAAGGAAACTAGTTGTAATTGCGATACCTGAGGTAGGAAATAGGAAATAATTTTGATACCATGGACTTTTAGTATCGTGTACTTTTTTTGCATCTGTTGTAGCATCGATAAACAATTTATATTAATCTATTCAATGGAGAAATTATATTTCGGCGTGTGCGTGGCATGATACTGCAAGAACATAATATTTCAATTTCTCCTTTTTCTTTTACCACCACTGTAGGAGTATTGCCCTTGATCTGCTCAAAAGAGCTGCCAAACATTTCTATATTTCAATTAATTTGATAAATTTTTGATGTTTTGTATCCGCTTGAAATATTAATATCCTCACTCTATGTAAATCCGAGCCAGAATTCCGTTAATTAAATTTACGTAAACTATCTGGTAAGTAACATGTAAAGATTAAATTTTCTCCTATTTCGAGACGTAATTCCAAAATTCCTTCTCATGAATGTGGAATAACCGCTGAGCATTCAGTTAAACCTTTCAAATTTCCAGAGCAAAGTGAGAATTCAGAAAGAGCGTTCTCTACAGTATGTACATATTTAATCTTCTAAAAGTGCCCATATTCTTTTGATGTTGAAGATTATAACAGCATAACTTATTTTCCTAACAGTTCCACGTAACAGCATTAAAAATTTAACTACTCACACGGAGAAATAATAACGTGGTAGTTTTCTTTGGCTTTCCGAATCGCAATTATACCAAAATTAACACTGTTCAAGTATTGCTTTGATAAATACAATCCAGAGCCCATGCAACATTGCTTTATTTTCCAGTTTTAGTCCCGACTGAATGGGAATGAAGTAATTTGTTGATACTTTTATTATTTGACTTTTACGTTCATGATTAAAGAGTAAAATAATAAATTGTAAAAACTAAAATTGTAGAATTCATGGAACTGAATCCCAATGAAGAAGCTTTACCAAAATTAAATTTCATTTGTGATTCAAAATGAAAAACAAAGCAAGCATCGACAATTAAATTGAACAATATTTATATTATTAAAAGAATACAACAGTTTTACTATGGAAAAATAAAAAAATATGCCTACTAATTAAAATATTCTTATTAAAAAGAAAAAAGAACTTGAGAGGACTCTTAGAAGCCTCCCTTGAATAAAACAGCATCTTTCTCCGTTTTTTTTTTTTTGCATATAATATTTCTATCTCATTTCCTATATTTTTAATTTTGATTTCGTTTACTATTTAATATTAGTAAAAAAATGACTTCTATGAAATTAATCTCGAAATATCAATGGGACTTTATTATGAACATTATAACTAGCACTGAAATTTATTTATGAAAATTATTAATGGAATATGGACATGTGAAGAAGTGCTTTATTATATTACTTGGCTCTGCCAATACAATTTATTATTAAAAGTGAAATGATTGAAGAGTATTTTATTCATCTGGTATCCAATGTTTTTTCACTTGCTGGAATATTCCGCCGAACTTATCATCATTTCTATTTCTCATTTATCAGATTTTCATTTAACGATCTTCTTCGATCTGTTCTCTAGTTTGCTTTTTCAGCTCCTAGCCCATTAATTATCCTTTCTACCAATTATAAGTCATGAAATAATTGCAGCATTACCTGATTCTATTTCTAAGAAGTTCCTTCTGTTCTTTGCAGCTTTTTCAGCTTTTCAGAGTTTTTATCTAAGGAGTACTTTCGGTATGTTGGTCACGTATAGGAAAACCTCATTAGTTTTAAATCTATTTCATGTATGTATTTGAGTATTGTGGTATGTAGGATTATTTGTCAATATTTATATTGCTAATGTTTGTCGAAATATATTCAATATCCATGAGTTATGCTCATTATAAGGACTGAAGACTACATTTTTTTTAGTTATCTCGCCTAAAATACAATCTAATAATTAAATATTTCAATTCTTCCCTTCAATAAAAACTAAAAAATAAATATCATTCAACCAAATTTTTTATTCAAGTAAAGTAATCATCTTGGCCTTTGGACTACATGATTACTTTACTTTCAGCATTCACAAATTTCAGCATTTTTATCACTCTTATTCCTTTTCATGAATATTAGAGCTTCCTTAACAACCCATCTTCAATATGATCAATACAAATTTAATTTAATCAAACTGATAACAAACTCGAGTCGAAATAAAGCAGTGATGTCCTGAGGTCACCTGGAGTATAGTAATTATTAAAGCAACTTTGCCCAAAACAGGTGACTTTAGAATTTTGAAACGTAGTTAAACTTATACCGTATTTGCGAGGGAATCTAAATTGGTGGTTTCCAACTTGAGCTGCATTAGGTCAAAATTTTGGATGCCACTGTATTATCAATGGATTAGCGATAGCAGCAGAAAGTGTTTTTCAATGAACAAGAAGCGACGAGGAACGAGCATATTGTGCAGTATCGACTCATATTTGGTTGTAGCTTTAATCCAGGTGCTAAAAATAATTCACAATGGTACAAAATATTATTAATTGTCATTATGGCTACAATAGCTTGTATGCAACAGTCTGTAGGATCGTCCAATCTACTAATAGCACTTATGACTAATAAGACCTTATGTACCAAGCTAACTAACATCCAAATTTTTAATATCATTTCTAATGCCATGATAATGTCGTATTTTCACTAATTATACTAATAACGGGACTAGTTCGTTAGTTAATAGTTAATGTTTGTTTCAGACGGAATGCGCAGTCGCAGAGGGAAGATTAGTAAACGGTAGTGCCCGATTTGTCTGCCCTGGTAGGTCACTCATCCCGCAGCCTCCAGGATCTGTATCCAGTTCTTCTAGCAGCGATCAGGCCTGTGAGTACTATATATTACATATATCAAAAGCAAATTTATAACATATACCAGTGTTTAGAATCAACTTCATATAATTCACTAAATATTTTTTCATTGGGAAAAAAACTTGAATCCTTGAATTCTGTTTATATAATATATAAGTAATTATAATCTGAATTATTAAAGTGTTTCCTAAGTATAAAGTATAAAGTGTTCTCGTATATTCAGTCATAAGTAGTTTAGATTAACCCGATTCATGACGGTGGTGAAGAAAATAGCATCTCGATCTCAAAGAGATAATTACCAAATATATCAGAATAATGATAGAGGAAACTGACATACTTGGCAAATGACACTTAACCTTGGTGTATGCTTAGATGTTGTCAAGGGAGCATACATCTTAATTCATTTACATTAGGATGTTAACATAATCTTTCCCGTAACAGTGTATATTATAATATATAACAATATGGCCAATTTACGGCTAACTTTCGTAGATCATTTACAATTTACAATACATGATTTTCAGCATAGAGCTATGTTTGAGTCGTTCCTGTTTCTGTTGTACCTGGGTTTAAAACCTAACAGCAAGTCATAATTTTAAATTAATTTTCTTACCAAACTGCTCTGCCTATCAATCATACGAGTATGTTTTTATTATTTTTAAACATGCTGTAGTAATAAAAATGATTCAAGGATGGTAAAATAACACACACATGAATGATAAATCCAAGCACCAACAAAGCAGAGAAGATACCCACTGACTATTATACAGGAACCAGCTGAGCAAACACCATTAGTGAAAAGACAATCCAGGCCTTTGCGAGCACCGAATTAAAGGAATACAATCAACTATAGTGAAGATATCTCTTGAAGGCTAATACGATTTAATTCAGAACGACTCTGCAAACAGATCTTACTAACAAACCCTCATCCATATTGGATGAGACTCGTGAAGGTAAGGAACACTGGAAGGGCAGGGCTATTGCAATTTCCATGCCTCCATGGAAGTATGAACATCCATTTGACTGATAATGCCACTGAATAAGGGTTGGGTCATGAGTGCCGTTCTTACCTATTCCATTCCCCTCATCCTTACATAATACATGCTATCTTTTGTTGACTTTTATACACTAATGCTTATTTTGGATAGGTAACTAACATTTTATGCCACTGCTCTTATATATTATTCCGTTACTTTCTATTAACTTAAGAGGAAAAATATGTAAAAAGGGCTTAATTTTTTTGATTCCGTTCAGGAAAATGCTTAAATTAACTTTTTTTCATGAGGTAAGAGACTTCCCTGTCAGTCTCTGGAAGTTCCCTGAAAGAAGGCTTTATTTAAAAGAATATTTTGCTAGGCATCATACAAGCCAGGTTGGGTTTTAGAAGAAACAACAATTGAAAAAATGAGGGAAATGGCGGTACCAAAAAACCAGGTGCCAAAGAGTTACGTAGACAGGAAGCAATATACCCGCAGAAAATGGGATTCCTTCAAGAAACCCCGAAGAGAGAAGAACCACCGAATCTTCCATCTTACGGGAAGAGCAGAGATGGAAGATCTCTGCCCTTACCGACAGATCTACCTGACGAAGAACCCTTATGTACCCCTCCCATACCAGATATATTTCATTTAAATATGTGCTTTATGGCTAGCCTATCATAAAACCTGAATAATTGATGGTAACTTCTCAATGTTGTTAAATAATTATTTTATAGATAAAATAAATAAATAATTTATTTTGAAGAGAAAAGATTTGTCCTGGCCAGGATTCAAACCCGGGTCGCCCGCGTCTATAGCGAGGTGCTCTAACCACTGAGCTACCAAGGCTCGCATCCAAGCCAGCCTACATTCCCGATCCTATTTCTCTTCAAAATAAAAATATTTAAAAATAATCACCATTAAAAGATCAATAAATAAAATGTCATAAGTAATTGAATAATATTTGTTTTAATGATTGAACTGTGAACTCATTCTTTATCAAGCTTACATTTAATATTACATTATCAATAATTCTATTAAGGTATTGAGTTAAAATGGTTAGTAAATTGGTAAAAGTATATTTGGAGAGAACTTCAATCAAAAACAGTTATAAAACAGCTAAATAAGTAATGAATTTGAGTAATTATCTTCGATGTCATCCTAAAATATAAGATAAATACCTTCTTATGCATAAAATATATACATAGAATTTATAAAATGGCAAATATTTACTATGAAAAAGTAAATGTTTTGATCAACTGTATGATAGGAAACATAGCATTATTTAGACCGCAGCTCTTTCAACAGCGATTGACTATATCAATATTTTCTACATTAATTATAACATTCAAGAATTTCAGGATACTTGTAATTTAAATTATCAAAGATAATAAATATGTTATAAATATTCTTAAATATCTGATAAAATTAATACAAACTACTATTATATTAGGATTTTGTTGAAAATGATGTGTTATAATGATGTGTTATAGGCGAATCTCAATCTTAAACCTACGGTATTTTTTATCATGATTCTCATTAAATCACAATACTTCTGAGTATTTTTAGAGAATATTTGACACAGCCTGTCCATCATAAAAATAAATAAATGAAAGATAGAGTCCCGAAAAACATCTATAACGTCTATGGGTGGGGAAACTCAATTCGGAGATCTTGGCAGATTGAACTGTTCCCCTTTGTATCCTTATCGGCTCTCTTTGTTCACCTGCCGAAACGTTTCGGTGTTAAGTATTGCCCATTGGAACACTCTATCTTCTCAGTCCTAGAGAAGCAGTTGGAGAAAAGTCTAAAAAATTTTCAAGGATGAGGAAAACTTAGAATTCGGAATAAAAACGAAATTGCACAATACGGTTTAATAATTGTAAAACAACACGTCAATGGACCTAAACTACACACTAAAATCGCCATAAATATATACAATTATTTCCTTCCCGGTTACATTCAGAAGAAGAAATCAACAGTACAATAAATTTTTTAAGGTATCATGTCTGTTATTCAAAAGTGAAAGAACGAAACCAAGAAACGTCGATGCATAAGAAGAGTGAACAAATTCTTGTATCCAATGTTTTACGTACAACAAATAGTTATCTTATAATTATAATCTACTTAACATATAATTAATTCCGACAAGAGTGGTCATTACCTAGGTAAATTGAGTTAATGTGTATTTTGTAATTCATTAGTATTTTTCTTTCTTCTTCTGATTTTAAAATTACTACTACTAGAAACCAGTAGAAACGACAGTAATTTTGATTTTATAAGTATAGCAGGGGGATGGCTAAAATTCTTAATTATAATTTAATTATGATTTAAATAATATACAAGAACAGCTGAAATAAACGAGAGAATATTTAGGTTTATTCTAAAGTAAAATAAATTGTTGATTCGTGGCCCAACATTGGAGGGCTATAGATTTATTTTGTTCAATCTTGCTCCTTCCAGTAGGATAGCAGCGATAGCCGATGTATTGTTTCCTACATCGATGAAAAAAAAAACAATGTTTTGCCACATAGATATTTCTCCCTGATATAGAACTCTTTTAATCTTTTTTTAGTTATTTTATTAAGTAAAGAATGATTTTACTGAGTTTTATCAGTTCTGAAGTAATATTATTTATTTTTGTTTTGGTGATTTGTTTTGAAATTAAAATGACTGTAATAAAGTATTATTCCATGGTTTTGCCTCTGTTATAAGTACCCTATTTTTATTGGGTTATCTATATCTCACAATCCGATCCATTTATGATATAATAAATTATTTGTTTAGAGCCCGTTCCTCCAGTTTAGAGCCCGTTAATCGCAGGTTGGTTGCCTAGTTATTATATATTGATCTATTCCGTTTCTGTAAAAGTACTAAACAAAAATTAAAACCTATTTAGACATTTTAGGCAGAATACAAGATGGCAGAACACTACATAGATCTTAGATGCGCTAAGTAGTTCAATACCCGCATTTTGTTTCACAATTCACTTGCAGCCCTCTTGATCAAATGATTAAAATTGGTATCCAATCTTCAGCATTTTATAATTTACTGCCACGTTATTTATCGCCTCGTTTCTTAAATACATGTTATAATGCATGGACCGTCATATAGTAGTCTATAACGGGTATTATTTTCTCCTTTCTGAACACTGAATACATTTAGAGTGTTTTTAATTTAAAAAAAAATTGTATAGGGTGTAAACAGATTCTTGTTCGGAGCCTTATGTTGGGATGAAAACCTCCTCCCACAAGAAGTAAATGACAAAAGGCATCAATTCCTGATGACCGTGATCCTCGGGCCAGTGGTGACATTGTGCCTACGATATTGACCATAAAGAAGTCGATGGCGCCCCATAAGGCCTGCCTTTTGTCATTCTCTCTCTTCTGCTATCAAGCCATTTTCTTGTGTGTGTTTTTTTTTTTTTACCCCATATTCATTTATTATCAGAAGGTGATACAATAATGAAACGATATTAACAATTTTTTTTATGAGTTACTTCCTTTCATTTATTCATTCCTGATGAATATCAGGAAGTACTTACAGATAAGCACCTTTTAGTCAAGTTTTATAAATGCATTAGTATTACGCAGAGCCTTATCAGTGGAGAAGACTGAAGGACTGGACCTAGCGAGATCTGCCAAAACCTCATAGGGCTCAGCCAGCCTCTGTAGCCTCAATTAGGGAAAACATGACAGCTGAGAATAATCTAGACCAAAACACTTTCTTGCACAACCTTTGGCCTCATGCACGATATTCGCCTGCCTGGAAACGAAATAGTACCTCACGCATTAGAGACTGTATAATTTCTAGGAAAACAGATTGCAGGAAGTTGATTTGTGCTAGATTCTCCCTCTATTTTCGGTACCAACTATATAAAGGCTGGGTGAACCCAGGAGCGTCACAGATCAAAAAGAATCCATCTCCGGCTGTTAACATTGTAAATAGAATCTGCCATAACTGGATTTGAACCCGGGCCCTATCTCAATGCTTTACCACTGAGCAATCCCACTCCCTTTCTAACATATTAGATCTAATAAATTAGATATGAATTATAATTTCTACAAAGATGGTTCGACTAAACTATTTAGGACTGTAAATTCAAGCACATCTTAGGCTTTTGAGAAACTATTAGATAAGTCAATCTCTTTCTAGATCACAGACAAATTAATTAGTTAATTAATAAATAATTAACGATTTGGGACCTACATAATTTATAGCGGTTTTGTCCTCGACCTCTATAAAGTGGCTACCCTTAATTGGGTAAAACATGGGTATTGGCTGTGACATAGAGTAAATAAATTTTTTGGACTTTCTTTGGCTTAGAAACGATTCAGTACCTATCAAGTATTGAATCCTATATTGGTTGTAGTGGTGTAGGTTTTTGCTATTATTAATAAGTTAAATGTTATAAGCATCGAGCATTGTAGTTAAAAGTTTCTTCCACAATAAAATATTTTTTATTTTATCTAGACACTGTTTATTTGTTAAAGCTTGGTTTAATAAATAAACATGATATTCCAATTATTAACTAGATGTTAATATTCTTTTTTTAATTATAAATTAGTGATTTACAAAATATTTGTAAATTTAAATAATATAAAAACCGGTAATGAAATCATTAATGAAAAAATAATAATTAATGACGTACGAGAGCGTATTTTAAAGAGAGAATTTAGATGTTTAAACTCGCAGTAGTAGACATTTACAGAAGGTGCAACATCTGCCTAAAAGGTTGACTCGCTGGGACAGTTGACAGATGAGTGGTGTGTTAAAAAAAGGAACATTCGTTTTGTTTTATTCCAGCATTCGTTTCTCTCTCTCTCTCTCTCCTTAAGTTTAGGAGACTGCCCGTTTCCTGAGAGAATATTTTTCCAACCTCCTCTTGGAGCTTTTTTGTTATTAAATGTTAGTATTTCTTTAAAATGGTAGCGTTCCCAATTTGCGGTAATCTTTTTTAATGCGGCTTTCAACTGTTGGTATCACAGTTATAATTCCATTCTTCTCTCTAGTGCTTCTTGTATTTTTATTCATTTGTGATTTCGCTTATTTACCCTGTTATTATTTTACTCCTTTCGGTTTGTTTTCTCTTGAATATTTTCTAATAATTATGTAAATGGTGTTTCGCATTCTTAGTTAAACCTGGAATTAGAACCGTCAATTAATTTACTGCATTACACAATGTCTGCTTTTTCGGCTTCGAAAGCTGAATATCAATTTAATAAGTCTTAAAGGAAAAAAACATAAACATATATTGATCAATAGAAATTTATGTCAAAGGTTTAATCGATTTCTTTTTAGAAATGTTTAACTTTTTGTTATATTTTATTTTTTAATTATACTTTGTAGTATTTAATTGTTCTTATTTTAGTGTGGACGGCTTTGTTCTACTTTATCAATATCAAACTTTTATTTTTATTTTTTTTTTGGTTGCCACTACCAGCCATTTCTGTCATATAGGTTTTCGATATCAATGGAGTAGGACCCAAAGGATTTGCGTTGAGATTTCAGTCCATTGTTACCAATCAAACTAATTTTTTTTATATTCTCCTTATATTTAAATTATCATGTTTTAGGTTTTATATGTATTGCAATTATATGTATTAGTCTCCTATAGCCATGCTGTCCGCTGCGCCATCACAACTGACTGATTTTACTTTTTTTTTTTACTCCTTATTTCTTAATGTCCTTTCAACTTTCTATTTGTTGTCTTCTAACCCTCTTGTTCTATTGGTGATCTTGATCAAGCTTAACCTGCCTTTGCTGAGAAGGTCCTTCCAACAATGATGCATGGGGTCCACCAATTTCACCTCCATACACTATTCATTAAAAGGGATTCCTTAATCAGTCTCAGGGAATCTGCCTCGCTTATGATATTTATACTAATTTATCTAAGTAACGAAGCTGCAGTCATTTGCAGTACAGGCTATAAAATGTTCAGCGGTATTAAGGATTTTACCAGAGTTATTCAAGAATAGATATTCATTTTCTGCCTTTATAGGACCTCCCCGAATCCACCTGGTCAGTGATATCTGTGATGTCCAGTAATAATGGCATATTTGTCTGGAGCGGATGGTAGAAAAATATTTCCTCAGAGTTAAACCCTTTAAAAGTCCACCGCATTTCCACTCCTCCAATGGGGTGGAATAGACCGGAATCGTGGAATCCCTCAGCAGTTTTCTTTATCTCCCAAGCTTTTCGTCTACTCTATGCAAAACTCCCTCAGAAAATCTTCAAGTATAACGTTTTGTTAACGATATACTTAATGGCTTCGTTTTGCACCATGAGGTCCAGTGGCATATATCTGCAATGATTCATGCGAAACAGTTCTCTATGTCTTAACGAGCCTCTGGAGAGACAATCTTTGGATAATTGTCGGATTTATCTTTTGTGTTTGAGAGAGATATCTAATCGATTCAGGAAATGCATATCTTAGGATACCCAGAGCGACTCCTTTCCTTAGCTTTCGCTTTCAAATAACTTTGTTACACCCCTAAACACATTTCTCTGTATCCTGTATCTTATTATGCTGTTGGAAGGCACAACCACTGCCAGTTTCTCACCGTAACCCATTCCTAAGACCTCTGCTGCATCAAGATCCTCTGGTAACTGATAAACGAGTTCCCAGAGAACCGGCTGTAGAATAGGCCCTAGTGGCAGATTAGAACCCCTCTCTATCCTCTCGATTTACAGGGAGTTCAATTTTGAATTTCTTGGTTGTAGAAAGGAAGCAATTGATAATTCAGATTCCTTCGTTTTTATTAATATTCAAATAAATCTTCATAAAATACTAGGAGTTAAAAGATAAGAAAAAAGATAAAGGAATCCGATAGTATGAATGAAGTGACTTCTGGGAGAGAACAAATTACAAGGATTGAAAGTCGCAGGTCGTTATCAAACAGGGATGAGTTATAACGGAGAGGAAACTTAGCTCATAACCCGGCGGGAGGAGCTGCGACTAATTGTTAAAAATCTATTCGTTGGGCCGGAGTTAGGGGAGGGGGGAGGAAGTAGGTAGGGGAGGGGGAGGAAGGAGGCGGTGGGGGAAGTCACAAGTTATTAACGCGGAGCCCTCCAACTTGGGACCGTGGCTAATATTCAACCTTTTGTCGGCGCCTTTCTGTCCTCACCTCAACTTCTTTATTTTCCACCTGTTTTTTGTTTGACTGTTTTTGTTTGATCTCGCTTCCTTTCTCTGTTCACTACTTCGCTACCGCTGCTTTTCCCTTTGAGGCTCGACTTGATATTTTTCAAGTTATTCTGAGACCTTTCAGGAAATTTTCCGCTTTCACGCTTGGTTTGTTATTTGCGGATGTTTGTCTTTTTAGCCCTTGTCCGTACTGTGTTGTAAGAAGGAATTGTATTAATTTCAAATAAGAAATTCTCATTTTCTGTTTTACCTATTTTAGAAAGCATTATTGCAAAACACATGTCGTGTAATTTAAATAAGTAAAGTAAAACTAGTAATGTCAACCAAAGAGACTTTGGCAAGAGTCGTTAACAACAACTTACTATATTTTCTGATATGTTATTAAATATATACTAAGACTTGGATGTAAAAAATCCTAACAAAAACCCTTAAGTCTCTAAAATAAAAACAGGAGACGAAAATACCTATCAATATTCTGTCCAATCAGGCATCTTCAGGACAGAAAGATAATAATAGCACAGGAAAAAAATAAAATAATAAAAGCACATCCCGACGTCAAAATGCAGAAAGAAACCAATCCGAGGAAACATAAGTACCACTTCCACCGAGGTTCAACTGCAACTTCTAATGGTGCTTCGTTTAGAGACTTCATGCTTTTGTTTGGAAACTTTCCAATCACGTCTTATCAAATATTTTATTCATTCCCCTCCTTTTTTAAGCGGGCTTTTAAGAGAATGTCTCTTTTTCAGGCATATTCTCCCTACGAGATTCTATTCGTTCTTGGTTTTTGCAACCGTCGTTTCCATTATTTTTTAAATTCATATTTATTTTTCAAAGCCACATAAGGCTTTGTATCTTTTTAATGCTTATGTTTTCTAGCTTTGGTACCTAAAGAGGATAATAGACCCATGAAGAACAAATGCTTGTAAATAGGAAAAAGACCCCGAAGAACAATGAGAGTACTGAGGGTTGGAGCAGGTTGAGAGTTTTGAATGTCTTGGTGCTCATTTCAATGAAAGTGCCTACATTGACGAAGAAACGGCGCAAAGAATTGGAGCAGCAGGGAAAATGCTTAATTTGGTTCGATGGGGTTTCCTGGGAAGAAGCGAGGTGACAAGGCAGACAAAATTTGCCGTCTATAAATCGACCTTCCCTCCTATCATACTCTTCGGAATCGTGGACCGTGATCTCAAAGCATAGAATTCATACACAAGCTATTGAAATGCGGTACCTGCGAAAAGTAGAAAGGAAAACTAGGAGAGATAGAATAGGGAAGACAACTGTACGGACTATTCTCGATATTAAACCACCTGAAACTATCCTGGAAGAATAAAAACTAAGGTGGTTCAGACTTACAGATGGAACAGATGGAAACAGAGAGAATCGGAAGACTTACGAGACCCGTACGGTGGAGAAAAGCCCTCCCATCTCCTGGGAGGATAGCGTAAGCTATTCTTTCAGGAGGAGAGGAATGGACTGGAACCGATGGAGAGAGTTGGCCGAAGAAAGAAATACTTGGTCCTGGCTACATAAGCAGAATCCTTCTAAGGAGAGAAAGAGGATGATGATGATATTTTTTATGTTATTGAATTATCGAAAATAAAATAATGAAGGAATTTATACACGATTTCGTAATTTTTATTAATTATTTTTTTCATGAAAATTTATTTTAAATATTTAGAATTTGGACTCTTTTTACTAGAGGCTTATGTATTGACATATATAATTCCGTTTGATGGAGTTTCAACAGAAAATAAACATGAAAAATCCCGCTCTGTTTATATTTGAGCGTTGGGCTATTCCTTTATATTAACAGTTATAATCAGCTAATTTCCAAATTTAATTACAGCTTCATTCCTCAAACGACGCCGAATAATTTTACTGGCAGGCATTACTGGGGCCCTAAAGAGGAAGGCAAATAAAAGGGTTCAAATAATGAGTTTTGGCGAGACCGCTACGGCTCATGCAAATGCTCCCTGCTTATGCGGCCATCATCGTTTGTGTTTGTGAAGCGACCGTGTTTACTGTCACAGTGGCGTCGTGTTTACTGTCGCACTGGCATCGTGTTTACTGTCGCACTAGCCGCCGCCTAGATCCTGTTAATCGATTCGCTGCCTCCAAGGTTAGTCGCTTCACTCAACTTGAGATTCCATTAACGTCGGCTACTCACTTAGCAGATAACGACTTGTCCTGCCCTGAATAGCAAACCTTCTACTCAATAGTTTATGTAATTGAGTGTCGTATTCGAGTTAAACGCTCCAATGCAAACAACCCTAAATGTTTTCGGTCGGGTGTTGCGGATCGAATTATAATTTAAAGTTAGGCGAAGAAACGAAGTTAGCTTTATAGTCTTTAAAAATCATCTAAGTTTATATCATAAGTATTGGAAATATCATCAGGCCCAACATCAATACTAAAACATTAGATATGTTTTGCATATATAATAATATGCAAAAAACAATGTTTAATAGAATAGTCCTAATTTTATAGATTGTATATAAAATATGTATAAAGACTGTCAAGTAAAACACACTTAACAATATTTTACTTACTGTTACGATTCGGAAAATATTGGTTGTAAAATAAGTAATAAAAATGAAAGTAGTATTCCTACTTAAACAATTATTTTTAAAGGTTAGTGTTCATGTTAAATAGAACAGATGTTTTCCAAATCTTTTTTTTTTTGAGCGCGGAAAGGCCTCAAAGACCACGCGATCATCATGTTTAGGTTTTCCTCCTCAATTTCCTCTTTCTCTATACTTCCCTCATGAGCTCCGCGTGTCTGCGCTTCCTTTCCTCTGAAAATAATCTTCTTTGATATTGTCAAGGTTTTTTTTTTTTTTACATGGCTTGAAATCTAAATATGCAAGTTATATTACTAATGAGCATTAGGGATGTGGAGTAGGGATGTGGGATGTGTTTTTAATACACTTTTTCGGTGTATTCGATAAACTTTTAAAAAAACATGAGAATATTTATAACATACGTTTTATTGAATCTGTTATCAACAAACGGCACTATGGCCCATGGAGGACCTTGGCCACAGTGAACGATCTTCCGCGGCTCTTCTCCGTGTTTTTACCCTGAGGCAGAACAAGGTCTACTTCCACATCGTCCAGCCATCACATTCTAGCCCTGCCTCTTCCTCTTTCTCCTTCTGGACGTTCCTCCATGATCAGATTTAGGAGCCTTTTTTTATCTGTTCCACGTGCTCCATCATTCTTAATCTTACTTTTTTAATACAAGAAACTATATAGGACCTCCATATACGTCATTGATTTCTTCATTCTTCAATAAGTATCGTCATGTATACACTTATTTTGAGACTATCGAATCTATATCTACATAAAATAAATACTATATTTAATACCATAAAGACTTATCTATAATAGTATACTAAAACCTATTTGGACATATGGAGCAGAACTTTGGGGTTCACCAAAAAAAGTTCACATACACAATATACAAACAACACAATCCAAAATTCTCAGAAAAATTACTAATGCACCATAGTATGTTTCGAATCACACTAAACACAACGACATGAACATTCCCACTATAAAATCATATATTCATAACAAATACATAACATTCCACTCATCGACACAATATCACCCAAACCCACTCGTTCTTCCGCTTTCCTACTCCCTGTTACCTGGACTTGGTAAAAAAAAGATTAAAAAGACATTGGCCAAGAGACCTACTCAACAATTAATATACATATATATGACTGGATGATCATGGAGAAAAACGAAGAGAAAGACACTTCAATCAAATTTGCTAGATGCTCAATTGCGCAGGTGTAAATGAAAATTAAATAATAATATTAATAATAAAATATTTTATACCAATATACAAAATATAACCTACCAATATATCAAGTATAATATTGTTGTTAACTACTTATATAAATACTTTTAATTTAATATGATTTTATGAATTCCATAAAGTTACCGCAGCTATTAATAAGCTAAATGATTGGAATAAATACATTTATCTAGAGAATAAAAATAAAGAATAATACATAATAATCCAAATTAACATTTATAAATATAAAGAAGAAAATTATGAATAATCAAGAAAATATATCAATATAAGTTTAAAGAAGGTTGATTGTAATTTTAATTTAATTCATTGCCATAACGAATACACACCAGATGATCAATTGAATCTATGCTCTCCTATAACTGACTAAGACGATTAATAATTATATATGCAATATCCCAATAACTAAAAGATTTTACAACTTTATAAAAATAAATTTTTAAAAATAAGGCTGAATGGAATTTCTTTTCAATTTATCTTATTATTAAAGTAAGATAATTAATAAGTCATTATTTATTACATTGATGAGATACTGCCTAAAAAGGTAAAAGATAAAAAAAAAAATTTTAATTCATTTCTATAAAGTTTTAAAAAGATAAAGTAAATTATAGTATTTTATCATTCATTAAATCGATTATATTATGGTGGATAATATCTGTAATAAAAATCCATTATCGTAGAGCTGTATCAGAGATGTAATAAGTCTATTTTACAGTTTATCAGAGCCCTAGGATACAAGATATATATTAATTTGGGCTAATCGGTGGGGTGAATTAGAGCTTGGCCAGTTTGTCATAGCTTTGGCCCTTCACCAATTCTCTCCATTTACTACACATCCCTTCCAGGCATAACCCCTAACGCTCCTAATTTCTAGTGTGTACTAGATTTTTTTTTTTGGTATCTTTGTAATTAACGTAGAATTGTTAGTTGACCTATTTTGAGGAATGTTATATTTTTATATACATTCAGAAGCTAATCTTATCCAAAGATCACCAGAGTACGATTTTTATCAGATTTAAGGCTAATAAGTAATACCATAGAGTCTGTTATGGATGGAATTTGTCATTGTTCAACGTAGAGCAACAACTCCTGATTCTGCTCAATCTCTTTGCCTCTAGAAGAAGAGCTATCTATAATCTGCTTAGGCTGGAAAAAATGGCCGACTACAACAGATACAAGAGAGTCAGGACATATGCTCTAAATATTTCAACATATCATACGTTCAATTTATGATGGAGTAGAAAACCCAAGCAGGGTTCCAGCTAAGTAGGAAGCATATCAGAAAGCTATCAACCTAGAAGTATGTCATTTATTTCCAGCAAAGAAAATACTATTCATAGGTGACTCATCACACAGAGTAATAATTAATGTACAAATCACCATCTTGCGCAACAGTGGTTCCAGAAACAGTCCAGTCTCTACTACGTACTGAACCAAAGAACCGTAATAGGTTGTAATGGTACAAGTTAATATATATTAAAAATATATCCAACAATAAGAGAGTATTTTTAAATAATCCATATTGAAACCGTAGTTCTGTTAAACCCGAGGATCCATCATTTTTGTAAACTTTGAAATCCTAACAACAGCATTCGCTACGTAACCGGTGATTCAGTTTGTCTTATTGTCCAATCTCGCCTCCCTTCCCCTCGAGACCTTATATCGGTCAGGAAGAAAATTGGAGGAGAGGGGAGAGAGAGCTAGAGAGGCACTGAGGTGATTGTGATGCCAGGGACAGCACGGACTTAGGGATTGTAAATTGAACAAGATGGATGGGTTATAAAAAATTACCAGCAATCAGAATTCACTCCTCGCCCAGGGGAACGTGTCTCGTCGCAGCGAATGAGGTCGAACCCCTCGCTCCGCTCTTTGAGGTGGAGATGTGATTTGCATAGGTCGTCGGTTAGGGCTCGGAATTCCCCATGTACTGTCTAATATTGATGCTACTTTTTATGAATATTGATAATATTTCAGAAAACATATAGAAGATGTTTTAGAATAATCAATAAAATGAATATACATATTAGAATGGTAGCATCGAAAAAAACACACTTAAATAATAAAAACATTGAATATGTCATTAAAAAGAAACTGTTAGGTTACCTCTAGTTTTTTTGTATATAATTTTTTTCTTTCTTTCTTTCTCTCTGTATAAATACATTTGAATTTGCTCAATGTTTATGATGTTTGAAAATGGTTTGTTGGGTGCAGCTTATTACTTTCCTGAATTGTAGCAAATTATAGAAGAAATAAATATTTTTAAAAAACTGTTCACTCTCAAAAATTTTCAACAATTTCTTATTCAAATTCTTAATTTTTCTAAAATTCTTAAATTTTAACAAGTTTTGAGTTCCAGTTGAATTGAGCAGTTATTTTTATGTTGCCTATTTTGTTATCATGTCATATTTTCTAAATATCTATGTAATAGTACAAATGAACATTATGGATGTCTGGTTGGAGCAAGGAATGAAACCGATATATTTATATTTTTGCTGCTCTGAATGAAACCATTATTTAAGGTAGAAAAAATAACGTTCTTTCCGGAAATGCTGTATTTCAAATCCTATCCGCAAAAGATGCTTTTGCTCCAAGTTTGATTCAATCCCGACCGGAGCGAAATTTTTCCATCCTTTGAGGATTCGATCTGGGCCGGAACAATAAATATTGATCCTTCGTTTTTACTTCCTCATCCTTCAGATGAAGAAAGTATTGAAATCGCCAAAAAATTCGACTTCGATATTTTAATGTTTCTTGACGTATTATAGGGTGTAGAATCCAAAAAACATAAAATCTCAGTGGTGTTGGTCCGTCCGTCCGGATAAATTTATTCCAACCAATCCTCGGAAACTACAAATCGGATTTCATCCAGGCTTTTTCCCACATCTTTGGTTTATGATCTAGTTGATCCTAAAGAAGACCCGATAAGGATCCGTTAAGTTTAAGGTAGTAAAAAAACAATATTTTAGTTCTCAGAATTTTTTTTTAAGGATGAGAAAGTACTACTATGCCTCTCTAGGCACAATTTTTTCATTTCGGTTTGGTATTTTCGTATGTAGATAGGTAAATGAGGAGGCCAAAATCAAGGTTCAGAAAGAAACATGTGGGATCGATATTTTTTTGCTCCGCAGGATCAAATCCTCAAGGGATCCAAAAATATCGCTCCTGGCGGATTCTGTTCCGTTTGGGAGCGTTTGTTTTATAACAAAATGATATCGTTCCTGTCCAGATCGGAACAATTTTCCTTATAAAATATTGCTGCTGCTCCGAACGATTTGAATGAGATCGATTAGGAACGATTCTTTGGGAACCAATCTTCGACCCCTGGGTTGGAGGTACTTTTTCATTTTATTCTAAAAACTGAAAAAGAAACAACTGAAAAAGCCATGTTGCTATTTATAACATTTTTTGCGAGTTTTTTATTTTAAAATATTCCTTATTTTAAAATATACCATGTATACTATTTCTGGAAACAAATCATATTAATCTCCAATATTTTTCAAAATCTGTGAAATAAAAGCAGCTGTTAGTAAGCTAATTAATTGCAATAAATATATCATATAAAATGCTTTGTCCTGAATGACTGAGGGATCAACGCACAGCCTAAACCGCTGATCGTAGAGACCTGAAACTTGAAGGGTGTGTTCTTTGTGTACGTAGGCATCCGATAAGAAACGATTTTCCAAAATTCTACTCCTAGGGGGATAAAAAAGGGGGGCAAAGTTTGTATGCTTGCTCACGTGTTTCTTTGTATGCTTGTCACTCGCAATATCTACATATTTTAGCTGAACAAAACCAATCAAGTAACATAGTTCACTTCTATAAATAAATTAGAACTTCTCCTTTTTCTCACCCTCCTCTTAAAATGTACATCGTACAGTACAAGAGATCCTTTCCATCCTATCCTAAAAATCTTACTTAACAACATTCAAACCTAAAGAGCTAAGAAAAAGTTCACTTCTCGCTGCTGCCGTACGAAACGGCTACTCTAAGTAATACATTTCAATAAATTCAATAACATTACATACTAATCCTTTAGTGGCACGAAGAACAGTAAACTTCTGTCCGTCCCGTTTGATAATCAGTTACATGTATGTTTTACGGCTGTGCTGATCCGTCTGCGATGAGATTTGATATGGATAATCTCACGCCTGGGGAAGGACATAGGCTACTTTTTATCAACAAACCACACAGGCGAAGTTTATATAAAACTGTAAACTGATTGAATAACAAACCCAGCGGTCAACGCGCAGCTGAAACCACTGAACTTAGCATCTTGAAATTCGCAGATGGGTTATTTCTATAGCTTAAATGAGCACTAAGAAAGGAATTTGGGCAATTCCATTCCTATGAGCTTCCCCATTAATATAAAAGGGATTCAAAGATTGTATGGAATCCGTCAGTTTTGAAGATAAACATCTGAAATTTCGGATGTACGAGTAACTTGTAGTTAAAATAAATTATTTATTTAAAATGATCTGTGAGTGATCAGAATTGGAGCGAACGTGTGCGTCAGTGTCTACGAGCCCGTTGTGAAAATTTGAACAATATCTTATTTCAAACATAACTGCATTGTCCAAGCTTCAAAATAAAACAGGAATTAAGTTGATATGTCAAACCTTTGTTGTTTTATTCAAAATTAAAATCCTATCGTTCTTAATGAAAGACCATTTATGATTAATGGTACATATTGGCATGAATCAAGAGTAGTTGAACTAGCGCCCTGAAACTAACTATCGAAGGTTGCTAGGTTTGAATGGAAATAAAGTCTGTCATTAAAATATTGATATCAGATTCGGGCCAAATCGGCAACAAATGTGATATTAAGGTTATTATGGATAACGTTGTTCATTACAAGGTTGAGCATTGAGAATTTTATGAAGGATTTTGAATAAGAGAGGAATTCGAGGGCTCAGTGGAGTCCCAAAGCCCTACTCCGTCAGTCCAAATGGGTCTAATGATTACTATGTCGTTTCAGTCTTGTATGAGAATTCCAAGTTCAGCGTTTGATAACGAGTAGTCCTAAGTACCGGAAGTGTTCTACAGGAATCAGTGGGATGTTACTAAACGATACAGGAGGACAGGAAGTCGTCGGTTTACAACTGAGGGTAAAATTGATTTGATGAGGTTTGTGCTAATAAATAAACCCAAGTTTTTCATTTCTAGTATGAGTTCGAGCTCTTTCAAGAGGAAATTTTTATATCGCTTTTTTACAGTTATCTTGCAATTTTTCCAGACTAATAATATGCATATGTACACACACACACACACACACACACACAGTGTGTGTGTTTGTGTGTGTATTCTATATTACATTTATTGGTTATAAAACTTAATACGTCAATTAGTTATTTTTTAAAAATGAATATCAAAGTAAAAGCTGGTACTTGTATTCAAAGAAAACAAAATTATCATAAACCTAGTCGAAAAGAAGAAAAATATCAAACGTGGAGATGAAAAACATTTTAAATAACAGAGGACGAAACAAAAAAAAATGAAGTAAGCAGATTTATTAAAATTTTAGAAATAACAAACTACTAACATGACAGAACTAGAAAGAAAAAAATAAAGGAAAGTCCTACAGGAATAGAACTACTTTGAGGGCAAAGTTGAAAACGAGGTATAATTTGGGGAAATATATTACACGTGCCAGAGGAAAATACTCGCCGAGTTATTTTCTTAGGTTATGATTTGTTTTTCTGGCTTCTCAGGGGTCAAATAACATTTTCGAAACATAACATATTTCAACTGGTTCCTTTTTATTTGGGCCACTTTTTTATCCCTCCACAGAAAGAACCGAACTCCGTTTCCAGGATTTTATATGACAGCAGAGATTTTTTTTTCTGTTCAATATTAAGCATGTACAAATGGGAGTTGAAAAGTATTTCGGAACAACTTTATTGAACATCAGCCAAACCTTTTCGGTACAATACATTTTTCAAAAACGATCACGTAAAAAGCTAAAGTAAACTAAAAAAATATGTTTTTTCTCCAAAGAAGGGGACCCCACATTGAGAGGCTGGATGAGCCCCGGAAGGAACTCCAAATTCCTCAGGGCCCACTCCCGGCTGTTAACAGAGTAAATAACTCCGACCGGATATGAACCTGAACCCTTCCGCACGACAACTCATCGCTCCACCATTGAGTTACCCCGTCTCTTTAATTATTTATTAATATTAGGATTCATACAAAACTCATTTAATTGCGACTGCATATGGTTGATAAATTATTATACCAGTCATATTATTAATAAATAATTTTTAATTTATTTCTGCACTGAATCGAGAAAGAGCTATCGATCTGTCAATCCTTCCAATGTCCAGGCCTCGTGAGGTTTCCCTCCGTGGCCATTGTTAGTTGGTGGGCTGATTTGTCTGGTTAATACCGATAACGAACGAGTCTCTGACCTATTAACTAGCCACTCCCAGTATAAATAACCTACCGCTGACAATTTTATTTCTGTATTAAATTTAAATAAAACTTAAGTTTTTAATTTTTATTGTGGATGCCACTGGACTATATACTTTTAATTATTTCATTAATTTGGTAAAACCATTTTCCAGTCAATTTTATTTATTTCAAAAACGTTTCGACTACATAGTCATTTTCAATTTTTCCTTACTTTTCATAAGCATTACTTAATCTGCTTATAAGTCCATATTAGAATTGTCAATTCTACCAATTCTGTAATTTAACAACATAAATAATATAAAAAACAACAACGATATAATAAATACAACAGTTATAAAAATATGTCCTGAAAGACTGTAATTAAGTATAGATACCTTTATATAGATGTATATAATTTTAAAATTTCTAACTTGGAGTTTCATTAATTACAGTCTTTCAGGACATATTTTTATAAATGTTGTATTTATTATATCGTTGTTGATTTATATAATATTTATGTTGTTAAATTACAGAATTGATAGAATAGACAAATCTAATATGGACTTATATGCAGTTTAAGTGATGCTTATGAAAAATAAGGAAAAATTGAAAACGACTATGTAGTCGAAACGTTTTTGAAATAAATAAAATTGACTGGAAAATGGTTTTACCAAATTAATGAAATAATTATAATACTTAAGTTTAATTTTATAAAGTCTGCCAGAAGCCGGATTTGAACCCAGGACCTTCGGCACAGCAACTCAGCGCTCTACTATGAGCCACTCCTGCTTTTGGGATAGGAAAAGAAAACCATAACCAAAATATTGGTCTTAAAGTCCAGATACGCTAGGAGAAAAAGCCTTTATCAAAAACCTCCAGGACGGGGGTTGAGGCCATGAGCGACTTCATACCCACAAAAAAAATTAACAAAACCTAAAACTACAGTATTACAATATTTAAAATTTATTACACAATCTAAGATTTATCTTCGTATAATAAATTGTCTCTGATATTTATTATTATTAACTATTTATTTAAAAGTTGAATTAAATGAATATAAAAGTTAATAACATTTCCTTATTTCACCAAAAACTACCTCAGCATTTATGGGACAGCTGACCATGCGCTAATGAAGAAACAAAAAGCCGTAATGACCCCGAGGCAGAGGCAGCCCCAGCACAAAGCCTCGTAAATTGTTTCGACGAACTAACTAATTGAAAGACAACTTGTTTACAAGAGCAGGTGGAGGAGGAGGCCAAATTGAGGCCCAACAGGTCCTAAATATACAGCCGATAATGCAGTGTACACCGCCCCCCCCCCTGGTGTCGGCAAATCCTTGTCCCATCCCAATCACGGTAATGAGCAGGTCTCTCCGCCGTATTAGCCTCGGGATTAGGGCTCTCTATTCTCTATTTGTAAATTCCTCAATTAGTTCCGCCTTTCTAAATTGTTTTTATTCTTTAATAAAAAACATACTAACAGTATCTAAATTCTTTAATAACATTGCAAACTAAAAAATCACTATAATCCAAGAAGGATCTAGGGTCCAGCATATGTTAGAGAATGTGCTTTTTTCTAAGAAAACGGTTCTGCAGAGTATTTTCTTCGAGACCACGCTCAACTGCTAGGCCTTCTCCCCTAATTAAGAGTACCCACTTCGTTTAGGCTGGATGAGCCCCAGGAGGGTCTGCAGATTCAACAAGATTCATCCATGGCTTTTAACAATTAAAGTATATCTCGTCCAGAAAGACTTATCTTAACTTAAAAGTTTTCCAAACGTATAAGATGATCTCGTAATTTTAGAAAGAAATAGCTTAGTTGAAACCTATTTGTGAAAACTTGAATCCCTCTTTACTATTTATATGTGACAGGATAGATATCAGCTTCAGATATTTTAGAATATTGGTGAAGGAAACAGAAATATCTTGCGAGCAACGTAACCTTGGTGCACGCCTGAAAGTTGTTACGGTCCATCCAAGGCTTTAAACAGATTAAAAAATTTATCTGTCACAGCTCAGAAGCTGCACATTCACCACAGACATTCTCCCCAAATACAATATTATAATAAAATTAAGGAAATTGGTTATTATAATTAAGAACCAATACAATGAAAGTCAATCCATCAAAGAATTATTGTTAAATGTTGTTATACTAATTATTTAGGAGGGTGTGAAAATAATTTTCCAAATAAAACTGTTCATATTTCAGTTGATTTATTATCCGCCTTGTCCTTCTTATTGTAAAACGTTTCGGGACAATGTGCATTGTAATCCTGAAAGGATATATAATAAAGAAAATTATAAGTATAAAGCTATAATTTTTTCTTTATTTGAAACCTCGGTGTAAAGAACTTTGAAGTTGAAGGTAGCAAGTTGACAAGACTATCGTAGAGAAGTTGGGAGTGTAAGGCAGAGACTGGGTTAACCACTCCTGGATGGAAGCATAAAATTAAATATTAATAAATATAGCTTCTGCTCCTGGCATTTCTAATGACCAACTTGTTTCATTTAAGGTACCCACTCTCATTTTCTTCCTAAATTAATATCCTTTATTCAGCTTTCTTCTGTTTAGCTCCATCTTTACTACATTTGCAAGCATTTATATTATACGATGATAAATGATATACTAGAATGTTATTTTTCCAAGCAGAATATGATGCTATCATTTAATTAAATAAAAAACTTTATAACTAAGACCCATGAAGGGTCTTGGGATCATGGAGTTCACAACCGCACTGTTGCGTAATATTATAAAACAAAGCAGATTTTTCTTTCAAATATTCCCTGCCCTATCAATGTTCGATCTTGGAAAAAAAGTTTAATTATTTTTAGTATCATTTAACTTTCTAGATTTTATTTTTGTCCGATAGATTTATATTAAAACATAATTTTGCCACAGACCATGGCTTCATTTGTTTCCCAGTTGACATTTGTACATAAAGGTTTGTTCTTTCTAAAGTAGGCTAAAGTTTGTAAACAAAAATTGGAGGTGTCGGCACCAAACCTTCTAAATCAATAAAGCTTATTATTATTACTATTACGATTATAAATGATATATTTATGATTATATAATCATGCAAATTAGGAAAAAACGTTATATAACTTTAAAAACATGATTAACAATATAATGGTCACTTAAAACGAAATAGCTTGTGCTACCGCATGTTTCATATATTACTATACCACATCCCATTTATTTCCTTCTATTTCATCTATTTCAGAGGGGTTAATAAACCTTGGAAAACAAATCCACGAGGTTTCCGAATTTCTTATGTCCATAAAAAACTATATTAGCTTCAAGTCCAGGAAAATAATTATTCTTTCTGAGCTAAAAATTATAATAACAAACTTTATATTTTTTAATTTTAAATATAATTATTTATATTATTATTTTTAAATATATTTTTGTGATGGAAAATCTCCAAAAACTACGCAGTTTATATACAACAAAAATCAACATAAAGTTTCCGTTCGTTCGTCAGGTAAGTATGGCATTTAATAATTCGATTGGAACGACCACCTCCAATATGAGATACAGGTTACAATCATGCTGATGGAACTTGAAGAACAGAAGTTCAAACTTAGATATGAATGGAGATGGCGTCAGTTGGAATTGGAAAAAGGATATTGGTAGGCCGACATCGTCGCCAATGAATACAGAACCATTTCCGCTGCTGCTGGGAATAATTTAGTGCCAATAATAAAAGGCTTGTGAGAACTAATATACCAACAATATAGTAGAAGTTTTTAATTTTTCAATTGAACAATTTGTTTATGTTCATAAAAGCACAGTTGTTCGGTCAATTCCTTTCTAAAACTTTTCAGCCTCATCCTGTTATCATGAATCTATCTCACCATGAATATGTTAAATAAATTACATTACAAAGCTCTTGGACACGACTTCATCACGATCCACGTTATAAAACATCTTTCTAGAAAAGCCATTCTATTCCTCACCTACACTTATACTCCGTACTACATATTTTCCTAACCTCTGGAAATTATCCGTCATAAAAATGACACCTGAACCTATAACGAAACCGGAACGAACCCTTTCTCTTACCGCCCTATCTCACTTTTACCATCTATGGGTAAAATCCTGGAAAAACTCATCCTGAAACGATTGTACCCCATCTTGAATGCAAATCACATTATCCCACCATCATCATCACTGGATCACCAGTTTGCATTCAGAACAACCCACTTCACTATCCAGCAATGCCTTCGCGTGGTAGATGTTGTTTCCTCAGCTTTGGAACGTGTATTGTATTGTCTAGCGGTCTTCCTTGATTTTGAACAGCCTTTCGACCGAATCTGGCACACCGGGTTGCTTTACAAACTCCGTAAATTCCTACCTTCTACATACTTTCTGATTATCCAATCCTATCTCTGCTATAGGTCATTAACAGTAAACCATAATAATGTCTACTCATCCCTCTTTCTACAATCTGCCGGTGTTCCTCAAGGCAGTATCCTCGGCCCAATTCTCTACACAGTTTATACAGCTGACATCACAACTCATCCTAATACTATCCTTACCACGTATGCGAATGACACATGTCTATTATCAATCAACACTGATCCAGTTATAGCACTCCATACTCTTCAATCCCTTATCACTGACCTTGAAAATTGGTTTCAAAACTTGAGGATAATAATAAATTCCCATAAATCTCATCAAATCACCTTTACCCTCCGTTGTAAACCAACGCCCTCCTGCCCTATTGTAATAATGCAGTTGTTAATGTCAATAAATATATTTAATATACTGGATGATCATGTGGAAAAGCGAAGAGAAAGAGAGTTCGATCAAATTTGCTGGATACGCAAATGCGCAGGTGCAAATGAAAATTAAATAATAATATTTTTTAAAAAATGTTCATAAACTACTTCATTCGTCTAGAGTTGGCATTAATAATATAAACCATCATGAAATGAAAATTACTGTTCTATCAAAGTGAATAAAAATGTAGTGTAAATGAAATGACTGACAGAGAAGTTACCTTAACGCCAATGAGCTGAAAATGAATTATTTATTCACTTTGGTTTCTGTCGATAACGTCGATAAAGTTTTTATGGAGTTGTACTAAATTATTATATTCGTTTATCTGAAAAAAGTGAATTGGGCGCTTCTTATAGCTATATCTAGCTGCATCAAAATATCTTTACTTTCATTGTATTTCATGTATGTCGTGTGTAGATTTTATCAGTGTAAGCATGCTTTCTAAAAAAATTGTATGCAATTTAAAAAATAACTTGTTGCTAATATTATTGTTTAAAAAAACCTGTACCACTAAAACCTATAAATGACCTGGGGTTTATTACATGGTAGGGACTGTGCTGTTTTTAAGCCAACGGTTGTTTTAGAAAGTAATTTATCCTAGGTCATGCTCAACTGCCAGGTTTTTCCTTCAATTGAGGATGCCCCCTTTATAGAGGCTGAATGAGCTCCAGAGCGTATAGAAGGCCCACAGATTCATATCCGTGACTGCTAATAGATTAAAAAAATCATCTGCTACTGACAGATTTGATTCCGGGACCTTCGGCAGCGCAACTCAGCTCCTTTTGTATTATAGTACAGCTATAAATTTCAATAAAAAAAAATTTAAATGGTTATATAAAGGAAAACATTGCTTACAACTGCGAGGTAATGTAGCCGAAGGATTTAAAGTTATACTCTCAACAGAAATACATATCCATGGGAAAATTTGTCAGAAAGGGAGCCTCTTACTCAAGTTTTCTAATACGAGACGCGATGGACTATAAGTTGCCGCATAAATCGTCCGGCCCTAAGTTCCCTGGGGAATAAATTCCTGGGGACTGTCAGCGAGGGCCCGGGTCCCTTTAATAAAGGCCCTAGGTGAAGGCGAGGGGTGGTGAGGGAGGCGAAGGGCGGGTTATTAATTTTTTGGGGGTTCCGCTCTCGAGGGGTGCGCATTGTTCTCGAGAGCTCGGGTTATTTTGCGGGAAACTTCCACTACATCGGCTACCCTACGCTTTTTTTTATGTCAGGACACAATACTTAATCATATCGAATTTTTTTTTCAAGATGTAAACCGGGAAGGTGTGATTTAAAAATATAATATAAATTGAATATAAATGTGCTTCAAATTAGTTTAGTTTTTGAACTAAAAGAAAACACAGTAATACATTTTTTTTTATATTTTAATAAATATTATTATTTTTTTAAACATAATGACTGACTCATAATTTTAGTCCAATAAAAATTAGATATGTCGGTTTTTTAAACAATTTTTGATAACTGTACCATTATTAATATTTTCATTGGCCTTTTAGAACCAAAATAATTACAGATTTTGGTAAGAGTTATTCACCGTTCTCATTGAACCGTCAGTGTTCTCCAGTCGTCATATAGTTACCTAAATTACCTAATGGTTGTTTTAGTAAGGAAGCCTTTTATTATTATTTATTGTTTGTTTATTATTATTTTTTTTGACAAGGTTCCATTTTGAATATAAGAGGAATGGGCATCCTAAGAATGAATCTCACATAATCTACATTAGCTTGAAATGCATTTTTTTTTATATTTAGAATTTTTAAAGTTCTGTTAATTAAATTAAATTTTTTGAACGTAATGACTTACTCATAATAACAGTCTAATGCAAATTAGATATGTCGTTCTTTTAAATATTTCCTGCTATCTTTACAGATAGAATACAAATCTATTAACATACAAACTACAAAGCCGTACGTTAAATCCTATACCAAAGCATTTCTAGTATATTTTTTTAGCGATCTATGTCATAATAATAGAACAATTATATGATAGGAATAAATACTCTTCATGATTAGTTGAATGCAAGTTGATCATAAGAACCTAAACGTTTTGCCAACTACACTGTATATATGTATGTTATGTAATGTATGTATAACATATATGTATGTTATGTAAAATGTGAGAAAATCTATTTTTTAATCTTGTATTTACTAACTTTTGAACCTGAACATGAGCTCCGATCCTTCCGCATGACCTCCAGGTCTTGAGGGTTTTAGCATTTTGCCCGGTATAGTCACTTGTGAAACATCACAAAATTTCCAAACATGTTAATATTCGAATATTAATTCTCTCATTTACATATTGCGCCAAATAACATTTGTATAATTTCTTAAATAAATATTTATTGTTTTTGAAAATCTCCCATTTAAATAGTGTTAAATAGAATCAGTTACTCCAAAAAAGTAATCATATTAAATATAAAACAACAAATTTAATATAAAATATAAATATAAAAATATTATTATTATGTCATGACTATTTTAAACATTAGACTTTAAACATTAGAATTGCGAAAACATTTGTATTAATTATATAAGTTATTTTTATGGAACAGAGTAACGAGCAGTACCCGCTCAGCAGCTAACAATGAATCATTCAAGTATCTATTATTCTAAGTGATATTAGAAAATGCAGATTATGATTTTAAAGACGAATTAAAAGGATGAACCTAGGCTGTCTTACCGAACAGATGATCGAATTTTATTTATAAATATCCAATCCAAAGCAGTCACAATGAAATGGATAGGCGAAATCAAAAAGGCCTGAAACTAGCATGAATGACAAAGTAATATTCAAAACCAGGTATTCTGCAGATTCAAAACTATTAAGTGATAAGTTGACCAGGAGGAGAAATCAAATACTGGAATAACACGGTTCTCAAGAAAGAAGGATGGATTATGGCACAAAGAAATGCAAATGAACGTCTCGAAGCACTTTGCGTAGTCCTAAGGAGTTCATTATCATATAATAATAAAATATTCTAATATAGAATATTTAATACATTCAGGATGAAAAACGAAACTTCCATAATTTAAAAAATCAACTTTTTCGCTAGGATAGTCAAGCATTTTGACTACAGGACACATTGTCGCCCTCAGCAGCATTTGGCAACAGGACACATTGTCGCACTCTTTTTCATAGTTTCATCGCGGTTATGCACCTGAAGTCTCAGGAGCAAAAAGAAGTGCTCGACTAATGTTATGTAAAATGTGAGAAAATCTATTTTTTAATCTTGTATTTACTAACTTTTGAACCTGAACGCCTGATTTTTACTATTTTACCTTTTTATTATGAGTATGCCAAATCAAATCTTACCAGGTTATTAGTAAAAACCTATCGCCATTTATGGATATGTAATATTTATAACTATAAAGTTAATAAAAATACTGTATTATCTGCTAAATCCTAACCAAAGATCATAAATATTCATCGAAACTGCATGATATTGCCGGAGAATGCACATGGATATTGCAGTTGTAAAGTAAAGTGGCTATTTAGCTACTAACATTGCTGGTATGGAGAGACCCCCTGCAATGCAGGCCGATGTCCTGGGCCACCTAACGGTCCTACCAGGCCCTTTATTAACGCTCTGATTAAATTCGTCGCGTCGGCCCTCCCTTAATTGTTCGAATTTCCTTAAAAACAAGGAAATTCTAATTGCGGAAAGAAGTTATCAGCTTATTTCTTTATTATTTGAGTTTAGTGAAGGGGAATATTCGCTCTTGGTTACCTAAATTCACTGAAAAAAATAATAACTAATAATTATAAGGCTTAGGCCATGGCTGAGGTAATTTAGGGAACCAGAAAGCCCGATTCCGACAAAACCAACTTCTGCCTACAAACCTCTGTCCACGGGCAACTACCCAAACCAATTTTCCATTACAATTTTACTTTTTTTAAAAATAACGTTCTTTATTACTTATCGGATCGGGGAGCGGAGTGTCTCAGTGGTAGAGCACGGAGTCTCCATACCAAAAATCCTGGTTCAAATTTAGCTAGAGCCATGGCTATTATTTAGTGTGTAAGCAGACGGAGATGGATCATATAAGGATCAAGGACCCTCATGGGGCTCACCTAGCCTCTATAAAGTGGTTACCCAAAGTAAGGGGAAAGAATCCTGCGGCTGGATATAATTTCGACCAATTCACCACCCTCCACAACCGCTGGCTTCGAAACGGTATTATCATTTCCACTTTTGAACCCTAGGACCATCATGAATTATAACGACAAAGGTTTTCGTTATATTCATAACCTTATTTTACCAAATGAGACCTATCTAATTTAAATTTTAAGTTAATAAATGAATATATGTGTCCATGTTTTGAACCCAAGACGCTTAATTAGTTGTAGTGGTAGAGTTTTTTTTTGTACCATTATTTCCTGTTATTTATAAAGTTCGCTCTTTAAACCAATGATCTAGAAAAGCGTGTTTGAATCTTTAAAAAACATCTATATTTATGTCTTATTGTATTTATAGGTGACCTTTTTTCCAGTACAAAACTGCTTATATATTATTTAGATGCTATTATTTTTTTTATACCTTTAATCACCATCCACAACTTATCCTAGATAAGTCTCTACCACGTACTGAACCTAAGACCCTTTATGAGATATATTGGTAAAGGTTTATTTATCTTTATTTATATTTTAAGAATTTAAGTAAATAAATGTGCTTTTTAAACTAAAATAAAGGAAAAACATTTTATAAAAACTTTGTCTATCTATTTGACTCTAGCTAGGACTTAAGTTAATGGATATAAGCGATGTGAACTCGGGCTTTGAACATATTTCGGTTCATCCTCTAACTCTTTTTGGTACTAAATGGCCTAGGACATCATGCAGTATCACCGCTAGAGGACGTGACAGATGTATTCAGAATGTCGTCGGATTGCAGTACTTCAATTAGGAGCTCGGGTATACAAAGGACCTGGTGCAGTAAACCTTCATTTTATGTTCCGCTTTGACACATTCTCTGCCGTTGTTCACTCCCTCGTATGGCATGTTTTGTCGAGCCTTTCAACAGAATAAATAACAAAAAATGTAATTCATACCTTTATTAACCACGAGCTAAATTAGTATTTAAAACTTTCCTTGAAAAATGAATCCATGTATACATGTCTCGTGTATCCAATTGAACTTGAACCTGGATGTAATCAAAAACTTTATTAAGTACTATTGAACATATTCTGTGTAAAAATTTAATCTCTTTGTAGATTTAATGAGATCAGATAAAAAAAAACTCATTTGGCGATGCTAAAGAATTTCCAGTTACATTTTATCCGTGAGAGAGGAATCTACTTAATCAAGAAATATAAAAGAGAGCCACTTGGCCGTTTGATCACTAATTAGTCTGCCCCGGACTTAAATAAAAAGCTTTATAATATATTTATTTTCATTTGTTTGGCATATGAAATATATTGATCATTTTACATCATAGTGAATAAAATTAAAGTCACTTTAGAATTTTATATTTTTATCAATATGTTATTTCAAATAAAGAAGCGGGATAGGTCAGTATGTAGAGCCCTGAGTTTCTTTGGTGAAGATCCTGGCTTGAAATCTGACAGGGGGAAATAATCGGTCAATAGAGGCCGGGATGGATCCTATGAGATCTGCAACCCTCCTGGGGCTCACCCAGCCTTGCGGTATAATGTGATCTAGGTCAAATTACTTCCCTGCACAGCCGTTGTCCAAGAAAAAAGAGTCCAGTTACCACTTACTGAACCCAAGATCCTCCATGGGTTGTAGTGGTACAGGTTTTTTTTTATTTGATAGTTGGATATGTTCATTTTTTTAAACATATATACCTCTCCGTAGCCGATATCTTTCGAAACAGAAAACTCCGTCGGAACCGTGTATGACCGTTTTAGTGACGTTTCACCAACTTGTTTTTGAAATGATTTTTTAGTAATCTTTTAATTAAATATAATAAACTGGGGGATTTATTGAGCTGTGGATTGGTTATATGGAATCGTTTCTTACCAATTTATTCGATAACATAGATATTTTGGTGTTATTAGCGCTTTTTTATTAAATCTTCAGCAAAACTACCTCTTCACTAATTAATCATTGGAGTAAGAAGAAAGATAACGTCATGGAATCTGTGTATTTTATTTTGAATCGATTTTGACTACTGAAATTGATCAAATATCAATGAGGTAAAAGGAACTATCCGTTATATTTCGCTTAAACTTTTACTGTACTTTATATTTTGGCCTAAATGGAAATTTTTTAATAGATTAAAACCTCTATGAATACTATTCACTATTGATAAATAGAAGTTTCATAATTCAAATTGGGTTTCATCAGGTTGAGCATGAATTTGTACTTAGTTTCCTTAAATATGTTCCTATGTTCTCTTTGTGAACAACTACAATAACAGACTAAAAAATGTGTACCTACAAACCATGAAAAGTCTTGGGTTTAGTTCGTGGTAGAGAATGCACTGTTTTTAGGAATAAGGTTGTGGAGGGAGGTGATTTTTCATAGCAGGGTTTTTCTGAATTACGCTCAAACAAAAACTGTATAATACTTACTGATATACCGTTGTCGTAAGAATAATAATGTTGAAACGCTGAAGATATGCAGAGAGCACATTGCCAGGACAGGAGACGGAGAATTGCCAAAAAAAAAAAAAAATCTAGCTGTCCTTACTCATGGAAAAAAGGAGGAGGAAAATCAAAGCTGATGTGTTTTAGGTGGTGGTGAAGGTAAAAAGTTTTTCCCGTATTAATTACATTACTACATAGTTACTGGGTGAACCTCAATAGGGCCTATAGATCCCTCCTCATTCTGTTCCTCAACTCAACGCTCTACACGCTGAACCACCCCGCTGATCTATAACACAATTTTATTAGTTCACAAATATAAAAAAAAGCATAATTATACTTAATATATAGGCTTTTGTTGACCCAAGCTGACGTGCTAATTGAAACGTGATGAGGTTTTCCTTCGGTAGAGAAAAGAGAAGGAGAAGAGAGATAGGAAGCCGACCAATGACTAGAAGGAAGTCGGATAAGAGTGGACTCTTAAGTAATCGGCTTTGGAGGAGAGGTAACTTCCTGGAGGATGAGCCTCCAGATCACATCTTCCTTCCTTCCATAAGCTCCGCAGCTTCTCCAGCCAACCTTTCTCCAGAATATAAACAGCTATATCTGCAATAAGTCAACTCCTCCCTTCTTTGCTATATTGGAAATATACCGACATTTGTTTCACAGCATAACAAATCGGCAAGGCATACAAAATAAAAATAAAAGAGGAACGGGACTAAATTCTTTATATAGGTGAATATAGAAAAGCATTTTTTGCCTCTAAAAAAATAATAAAATACTTATATTTCTAACTATTTTATAGCTATGCCAATACATCTTCAAATTGAAACAGTTTAAAACAAAAAATTTAGAATTCGAATAATTTTTTGGGATAAATCTACCAATCGACTTCATTCTGGCAAAGCAAGTAGAACTGCTTGATTGGGCCACATTTGGTGCAGTGGTTAGCGTTACAACCTACTATGCATAAGATCCCTGGTTTACGGCCCAGTAGGTAGCCCCAGGGATTTAAATAGGGAAAAATCCTTGTTTATGCCATCCATCGGAGGAGAGGTTAGAATCTGTACTATGTATTATGCTCTTTAATGATAATAATCTTTATTCCAATTAAACATAGATAGGAAAAATTTAGGACTCTCATTGTTCAATTAGCCATAGCATCATAAGGTACAGTAAATAAGAACTGCTTTATTAAGTTGAGACTTGTTAAACCAAGTAAGAAACAGCTGCCCAAATATTCAAATTGTTTCTTTTATGATTATCATTTGGTCGGCTTTTACTTACTTAGTCTAAGATGTCACAACTTAATGAAGCAGTTATAGTTGCTTTGATGAAATCCAGTACCAATATAATACTAACAATACTTTTCCCTACAGTTTATTAGGCCAGCCCTTAATTTCAAAATAGCATCGTGTATGTCCTATTCTCCAGACTTGAATTTACATTGATAATGATTTGAGGAATTGCGTATTCATCTTTCTCAAAGAGTTTCTCAACGTGGGCTTTTCATTGGATATCTTCTGTCACTGAGCGTACGTTACATTTCTGGTCCATGATATTCTTTTTATGATCTATCTATTGCTGTGTAACAGAAAATATGTGCCAGAGTAGGCTTGTTTATAGTGGTAATAAATGTATCCAAATTGTAACATAGTCGTAACTCTCCAATCCATTCTATTTGTGTTAACATAGCTAAGAGAAATCTCTTCTATATAATTGTTCCTCAGTTCTTCTGTTTTTTGCGACCCAGCCACTATGGATAACGTTTGTTTCAACTGTTCTTTCCTTTTTTATTCTCTTCAATATCTCTTTCATTCTTACCATGTGTTTTGTCTTATTCCCTCTGTATAATGTATTACTGTTTTTCTTTTTGGTTTTTCATGAACGCCTTGAGCATTCTGAAGTTCCTCAGTGAAAAACAACTATCTGGCTTTAACAGACTTCTTGTTCTAAACATATTTGGTGAGGTGAAAGATTCCTTTCCGTTCTTCCTCGATTCCTGATGTATTTGTTCTTTTATTTCACCTAATTTCTCAGTTTTTCTAAAAAATGGTTTAATATGTTTATTATGACATACATATTTACTGTTGACAGGGGTGCTGCGGCCGTGGGTGGGGGTGTGCCTGACACTGCTGCTAGTCGGTGCGCTGGCCACTGGGCTGGCCCTGGCGCTCTCTGCTGGCGGGGAGGAGGTTCAGCCGGAGGTCAGGATACAGGCTGTAAGGAGGATACTACACGAGGTTCCGCTCATCGACGGGTAAGGAAATATAGTAAATGAGGTGAATAAGGGTGTCTGTGTTTGTATATCTGGGGTAAATGAGTACACCTTCGTAATATTTCCCATTATGACGGCTACCTGCGTCCTAGTCGTAGAACTTGCAAGGATTTTGAAGCAGCATTACACTAAACATAACTAGAAAGGGCATATTATGTAAAGGAAATATCTCATTTTTTTCATTAATGTGCGACCTTGGATCATACGAATGGTGGGATCTACAGTGGTCCCGGATCTCCGACACGCGGAGGATGGAGCCGGGCTAGGAAATATCTAGAACAATGTGTGAATATCTTATGTATGGTCTGAATGTGTTCCAGGATCCCCCAAAAAAATATTAAAAAAAAAAGTTTTTAAAATATGTCGATTTTTCTCCAAAAGTAGTCCTATTACCTTTTGTTCTCAATAGTATAGCAGTATTTTACATTACATTCATTAACAAAAAACAGTTCTGTAAAATATAGAATATGTGTATGTAACATAAATATAAATATTTTTAGATACATCAAATAAATATAGATACGAAATATCCCCAGGATTAGTTCTGACTCTTTCTTTGTTAATATTCTAAAGATTTATGATTAAGGTAACTATTTATATTAGTATATATTATTGGCGAAATATTCTAATAACAGCGAATACTGAGGCCTTGGAGGATGATCGGTTATTAGATGTTGATAGGGCAGGATGAGCTAGTGACAACAGCCCCATCGCAAGCCCATACATTAAGCTCCTAACTAAGTGAAGCGTTGTGGTATGAAATTAATTAACCAACTAACTAATTAATAATTAAATTTGCTGGGGCTAAGACAGGTGAGCACCAGCCGACCAATTAACCGCCCCAAGTTGCAGCGGCTTACCCTAATAAGACCATTGTCTCTTAGCTTTCCCCTATAGCCCTGTTATTCCTCTCCTTACCCTTCCTTCATAGCTATGGAATAATGTTATTTCAATAACTATTCTTTTGTCAAAGTTGTTGATTATTATTGATCATCTTACGTTATCTTCAGCATATTATACGTATACATATAGTTAGGTATTAATATTATGTATTAATAAGAAGGTACATTATTATATATTAAATAAATAAACATGTTAACACTTCTAATGTTTATTAAAGACTGAATCACAAAGTAAAGTTGGCTGCGTTTTTAAATAGTCCTTAATATTGCACAATATTTTGAAATAAATCTCTGAGATAACTGCCCCTTGAGTTTGTCAAATAATTAAATAATAATATATGGTAACACTAAACATTAACGAAAACAATGAAGGAAAATGGTAAAATCATTCGATATCTCTTCAAGATACAAACAACAATGATTTCCGGATATAGCTCGGATCAGAATCAAGTTGGTTATTGAACATGGCCGGAAGTTACAGTCCATCAAAGGGACAATTACCAGTTAAGGTATGTTTACATCTTCGGCAAACTATGATCAAACCGAACGGCAAACTTGCTAAGAGGGTTTACCCAACCATAGCGAACTAACCGCTGGCGGGCTCCGGATATTGCTACTTCAATAATGTTGATTTTGGTTGAATAATTTTATTTTAGAAAGACTACATGCGTTTGGTATCCGGTCGTACCGAAGGATCCATAAATTAAGATGTTACAGCTAACAGACAAGGTACAGATGATACTTTAATGCAGAGGATAAGGCAGGAAAAAAAATAGTGATTATTGTAAAGAAACGCGATCTTCAGCTGATATGCAAGGAAGTGGAGGAAGGATATTTCTGGATGCGAAGCCTAAGGGAATGGTTCCCAATTATTCTACAAACTTTTCAGTACTGCCGCATCCGAATTTCGAATAGCCTTGAAGATTGTATAAGGAAACATATGATGAAACTAGGAAAAGAGTTTGTTTTAAAGGAGTAATAAATGTATATCATTTACAGAAATACTAATTGGATTGATTATAATGCTCTGTTTAGACCTAAGGTTGACAATATTTGGTTTCGAATCTCTAAAAAAACAATTTTAATCCCAGAGGTCACATAAATTGTAGTGGTTAGCATAACAACCTGCTATGCCCATGGTTAAGAGATCGGCAGGTGGTGTTTTTACAGAAAGTAAAAAATCCTTGATCATGCCGTCCTTCGGAAGGGACATAAAAGGCTCGTTTTGAGCCTATACTGTTAGGTACTCGTTAAAGATTCCTATCCTAATTATGCCTGGATAGGCAAAATTTAGTACTCCCACTGTAGCATCGTCCGATTAGTCATAGTAGATGAACTGATTTTAAATGAATAAAAAAACGTTCTATTTCATTGTAATTAGTCAATTAATGCTCCAAAATAAATGGGTAAACGAAGGGATTAAATAGTTAATTATTTTTTACAATAATATATTATTACATTATATATTACATATGCGATACACTTAAGTTCTTCCTTTAAAGTAATGTTTTTTTTTTAGTTTTTTTTATTACTAAGTTGACTGATAGCTACTGCTTTAGTTTTATTTATTGCCACTGTTGTATTTTGAATTGTATTTGAAAACATATGACCAAGACCGGGACTCGAACCCGGGTCTGCAACGACGGACGAGTAGGAGACCCGGGTTCGAGTCCCGGCCCTGGTCATATCTTTTCTTTTCAAATAAAAATATTTAATTTTTTTTTAAATTTAATTTCTTGATATTTACAACTATAATAATATTACAATAAGTAAATCTGCTATATGTACATTATATTTAATAAATACAAATGTATTTTTGTAGTTTATTGAGATTATCAAAAATATATTTTTTTCACATGTACGTTACAACTAACCAATATTATTTGTATTATCAATTATTTATGTTCTAGAAACTACATTAATCTTGGTTTAGTGACCCATGGCTTTGTTCACTTGGGTGAGAAATATTTACGGTGACTTTTGTCAAGAATATAATTTATAATATCAAGAATATAATATATATTAGATATCATAATAAAAAAATACTTACTTTCCCTATACTAGGTGGATACATATTGTTAAGGGCTGTCACCCTGCCTTGAGTTTTTTTAAGTGGATAGTAAAGTATCGACGCGATAATTAATTAAATGGGTTCCTCCTAAGAGGGGTTTGTTTTCAGAAGAGCCAGTTTGTTTATGTGTTTGTCTCTAAGGTTCGCTATTGTGGTCGTCGGTTCCTAATGTAGTTGTTCTTGAAACTACATTAATCTTGGTTTAGTGACTTGTGGCTTTGTTCACTTGGGTGAGAAATATTTACGGCGACTTTTGTCAAGAAACGACTTTTGTTTGTATATGAAAAAAGATATATGTAACTTTCTGCTGTTGAAAGTGTGTTTTTTTTATAACACGTGGGGCTTAAAGCTTTATTTATTATTTTTTTAAGGAAGTGGGTTAGCTCAGTGGTAGAGAGCTGAGTCGCCTATTCTTTTGACATCCAAGGACGGAACTTTGGGGATCTGGAGCCTTCCGTGGGATCATCATCGATGATGTGGATATCTAAAATAGGAAGAAAACCTGGTGGTTGAGCGTGATCTGTGACTATTAACTGCCCAGCACAACCGTTCCCCGAGGAACAGTACAAATTACCTACTGAGTTGTGATACTTTATCTTGAGTTACTTATGGAAAAAAGGAAACATTATAAGTAACTGTTTATACTACTTGGCTGCAATTTTATAATTTAATGGACGTAAACATAAAAACACTTTAAATGTTAATTTTTGGTAAGGAGATGCTGATTCTTGCTTAAAGATATCGAAGGAGTACTCACCTTTCATTGCCGATCATTTTTATTTAATGAAGGAAATCCTCTAAGAGTGGGAGAGACCTATAGATATGTCGCAATTAAGGAGCACCTTACTTAAAACTGTTGGTGAATATTGTTTATTAATAATAAAAAAGTAATTTTACTCTAGGGCCAGATCCATTAAGTGTAACAAATATGTACTGGTGAGTAAATAAAAATCTAGAAGTTCTTGTTATGAATAAAAAAACATAAGAATAACTAAGCAATAATGTAAGTAGGTAAATAAATAGTGGCTAATAATAAATAAATATAGATATTGCAATTAACGATAAATAAATCCATATCTGATGGAGTTAGGCAAACAATTTTAACAAATAAGAGAGCATCTGTTTTGGAATTGAGAAGCTAGAAAAGCGTAGGCTTGAATGATGATAGCAACGAAGCATAGTTGATTTTAGGTGGTATTGAGTTTCTCATGATTTTCGACTGCTAATTCGAATAGATTTTAATTGTTTAATTTAATACCAGTTTGTTCCAACTCGACCGTTTTAGGTAATAATTTGATATTACAAATAATATGAAATTAGTAATAATACAGCATGGCTAGGTACAATAGGTTTTTTCAAAACAATTTTTTGACAAGGGTCATGACTGGCTGTGGCTGTGGTATTTCATTTGATACTGAACACCTCAATCGATTTCTTAGGCTATTATACTTTTTCTTAATGCCTCATATAAAATTAGAGAACAAAAAATAGGCCGAACGCCTGGAAACAGTCAACAATAGGCCGCGAATCAGAACCGCGTGAACTGTGGATATATCTAATCACATATTTGAAGAGAACGTCAACATTTGGTATTTGGCCAAGAGATGAGCCTAGCCACTCCCAGGCGGGGACAGACTGCGGCGTTAAATCTAAATGATAAGGCGGCATCAGTATGCATAAGCTGCCGGGAGGTTGAGGCCTCGGCTTGGGCAGGCAGGAATTGAAAACGGCGCATCTGCCAGCTCGTCATATCTACCAGTATGATTATGTTTCCGCCTTTGTTTGTCTTCATTTTCCAACAGGGGCTGTTTAGTTATTGCTCACATGTCAAACTGTGATATTGTCGTCGTTTCATTGTTCAGGAACTATATGATTCTTATAGTTAACAGAACTGAACTGAACGTGGTTGATATCCACTGCTAACCATATGCCTTATCACTTGTCACGACTTTCTTATCCCCTCCACCCTCCCCTGATTATATCAAATCTACTGTTATGCATATTATAGACTCTAATCAAAGATCGAAGTTTATAAAAGTGTATAAAGACCGGGCAGATTATAACCTTATCCTAGTCGAGCCTCCAGGTAGGAGAAGGGAAGAGAAAGAACGAGAGGATTTGGGGAATATAATATCGACGAGTGGAATGGTGTGTATTTGTTGCTAATTTATGATTTTACACTGGCATTGTTTATGTCGTTGTATATAGTGTGATTCCAAATAAACCAAGGAGTTATATTTCTTAGAAATTTGCATTGTGGGTTTTATATGTGTTTATATTTAGCTTGATCCCAAAGCTCTGCTCTGTATGTCCAAAAGGTCTTAACTGAGAGTTGTAGATTGGTTTGTTTCATAAGTCAACTGAAGATATGTTGTCTAGAAGATGTGATGGTGGTTTGATTTTTATTTTGTGTAATCACTTCACTCATTCTTTTTTTTTTAGGAAAAAACACTTTATTGAAGCATTACAATCTGCCTGCTGTGGGCAATAAGTAATGGTGCTATGTAGCTACAATCATTCCATAAAAAATCAATAATATAAACGAAATAAATGCATAAATAAATATATACAAGCGAAAAAATATATAAAAAAATAAAGTAAAAAAAATATATATATAATAAAAAAAATATAATAATAATAAATAAAACATAAAAGAAATATACTGTACACATTCATACTCTATTTACAATTTGCCTGGGGTCCCCGAACTGAGCTTCTTCCTCATGAATGAGGGCAAAGCAGGAGTCCGGGAGGCCCCAGCTCCCTTTCCCAGCCGCGTCACTGGCATTAAACGCCAATGGAAGCTGGTTAAAGGCGCTTCACACACACACACAGGTCGTGAGTGGAGAATCTGGCCAGTGCCAGTACTCCAAATAGCATTATTATAACAAGTCTCGAGGCCATTGCCGGTTTAGGCGGCGGGGTGGATTGTATTGATGTGTGGAACTGGATAATGACTGAGCCAGGGGATTGGGATGACAGACAAGGTTTTGGTGAAAGTTTGAGAATTTAGTAGGGATGAGGTTGAGGACAAAAGAAATGTTGAGATCATTATGGAGGGTTTTGTTGGAGACATAATAAGGAGCGTTGACAATAGTTCTCAGGACTTTGGATTGAAAGGATTGAATGCGTCTGATATTCGATTTTTTTTTGCGGTCCCCCACAGTTCCAGTCCATAGGTCCAGATAGGTTTGATGATCGTCTTGTATATTAGTAGTTTATTGTCTATTGAAAGATGGGAGGCCCTACATAGTAATCTGTATAGTTGGCTGAAACGTCTGTTAAGTTCTTGTCTTTTGATTTTTAGATACGTTCCTCTTATACGGGTCCCATGGAGATGATTGCTTAATGTTCTTCTGTTTAGAAGGTTTGAAAAAATCTCGCGAAGATATGACATATTTATATTCAAGTAACTTCCAATTTAAATAAATATAATATTTAATTAAAAGTAGTAACATTTATAATGTAATATAAATACAATATATCCTTAAATAGGTTTTTTTCTTTGAACTTTTCTGTAAAAATGACTTGGACCTATGTAATATTTTCTCCTATTTTTCCATCTTCGTTTTTTTCAAGCCAGTACTACATAACTCATTCAAAGACACTTTCCACTCTGTGAACGACTTTTTCCTCATGTTCATTTTTTCAAAATAAAATTTAACTTAGTTAATTCTCTTACACCAGACGTGGATAAATCTTAAGGTATTACCATACATGGTATTCTCCATGAATCAAGCAAGGCACCAACTCTTTAATCGCAATTCTGTAGCTTCTTAAATGGTACTTTCAAGTCATTGTTTTAAAATAGAATTTAATTTTGTGTAAAGCTCACAACACTTGTTTCGAGGCCTATAGTAAACCTTTTATTGGAGAAATGATACCGCTTCGATCTCCTTTTTTGAAATATCCCACATTTGCATGATGATGTATAAACGCAGACAAATGAGACGGCAAACCGAAACCAAAAACATACGGCTAAAACATATTGTAATTTTTAAATTCTATCTACCTATTGATGGCTCCCGAACAAGTAAAAGCTTTTTTTTATACTCTGTTGCATCCTCTATGTGAAGCATTATTGAATAATAATTGGACTGCTTTAATAGTTCATCTAAACGTACCGAGGGATATTCCCTGCTTCCATCAGCCCCTAACTCGATCCCGATGGTACTAACCCCGGCCCTACCCACCCCCGGAGGCGGAAGTGAAAACAGAGGTTTGGTAGAGAGGATTGCTCCGGGGACGGCTATAAGCCGCTGGGCGTTAATTGATGCTCCCACTTAGCCCCAGTTTTTGTCCTCTCGCTAAAAGGCTCCCTTTTATCTTCCTCAACTCCCACTCCTCGGGGCTCAACAGCTCTCTCAACGGTTGTTCAAACTATTTGTTCGTCCCCATTAAGCAATATAAGCTCTTATATGTAAGGCGCATAAAGTCTACAACATGGTTACTACTCAATTCCCCTCAAATCAAAGGAAATATAAAAATGTATTTTATATTTCTTTGTTGCTGTTTTTTTTTTACATTCCAGCGATATTTAAGTGTTCAGGTTTCAGTATTGTGTAGATCAAAGACATAGACGATAATAAAACAGATTGAGCATGATCTCCTAATCATGAGAAATGCGTAAAAAATCTTCGGTGGAGTTTATCTCTACGGAAACTGATGAAGGAGAACAAACAATGAATGTCTACGCAACATATATTGATGTTGGAACGCTCCAGATCTGGTTTATTCCTTAAAGATTGGAAGACTAAGATGGACTGGTTGTGAGGCTAGAATAGAAAACATGGTCATTACTACAAAAGTTTTGACCGAACCTCTCTACGGCACGAGAAGAATTGGACACCAAAGCTGTGGTGGTCGGATGGAATGGACCGAGACGCATGGGATATCCTGCGAGTCAGGAGCTGGATGACGTCTGAACGAAACAGATAATTCTGGAGGAAGCCAGGACTTGTAACCGAGTTGTAACGCCATAAAAAAAATAAATGTAATGATTTAAAATAATAAATGATTCTCATAATTCCAAACTTATACTACTTTCAAAAATGACAGATCATATATATGAATATTCTACATAGCATTAATGTATCTGTATAAAAAATCTACAGGAATAGGAAATTCTTTATTTCATAGGATTAATCAAGTACTTCTGGAATTCTATTCCTAAAAAAAGAATGGCCATCAAACGTTTAATTATATCAAAAATTCCATGAAAACGTTTCTTTAATTTTATACTTAAAATCTTACTACAGTGTTGTTTAAAACCTAGAAAATTTGCTCAAACCGAAAGAGAACCTAATGATTTATATTATGAATCATATTTTTAAAAATTTGAATTTTAGGAAAATCGTCGTTACAGAATGAGGAGTAAGCGAATAAAATGTCTAGGATTTAATAAATTATCGGTAAATTATTTTGATGAAGTGAATACTGATAACACGGGGATAAGATAATTACATGATATTAGACGTAAGGGGAAATTATTATTCTTATAATAAATTATTTATGTTAAGACCGTGGAAAAAATCCCAACGAAAAGCCATTTAGTCTCCAAGCTAAAACAGAAATTGAAATTATCGGTCCAACATTTCACCTATTCAGGCATCCTCAGGGTAGATAGAGAAAAAAACAAAACAAATCAAAACATGAATATTGCACCCAAGAAGCATCCCACCACCTCCAAGGCTCAAATGCGACTAACGAATCATAAGGAAGGTTACTCGACCCCGGCTGGGTAAGGTTAGATTAAAAGAGCTGATAAATACTGCAGAATTTAAAAATTCAACATACAATCATCAAACTACAAAAAGCACAACAGGAAAAAATAAATAATTGTAAACAACACCAAAATATAGGACAAAAACCATATGAAAAAATGAAAGTAAGATTGCAATGAAAAGAAAAACAACATTATCAAGACACCAGTGGATTTATGGCTATTCCACAAAATATATAAATATTGAAAAATGAAAAGAGACCTTAGATAAATGTTAAGACCTAAAATTCTTTATATTTTACTAATGATGTTAAACATATAATGGTAAACATATTTCTTCATATAAATACTTCATTTTTTTTTTAGCTATAATTACTTTGCTTCTAGTATCTAACCTTTCATTGTTGAATTTATTTTCACTCTTTCATTTGTTTTATAAATTCATATCTTTTTTACGCTGTTTAAATGTATTTTTTTTTGTTTATTTTAGCTTAATAATGGTATATTTGCGATTTAGAGACATATCTCAAGCAACTATAACTAAAAAACCAAGTTAAATCTCCACGAATGTCTATTTAATTGATTTACGTTCTATATTTTTTAGTTTAAAATATTGTTTATTGGTGATTGATAGTAGTATATGAGATTTGAAGAAGATTTTTGTGAAGAAAGAGAGGCCATTTAGGAAGGGGTTGACGGGAGCTGGATTATTAACATCCTCAACTTCCTTCTTTCTTCTTCTTCTTCCTCTAGTTGTTCCTCAAGTTCTTCTATTCAATCAGGAAGGCTCGCCTCTCCCATCTCCTCGAAATAAAAGTTGTTAATTACCCCGAGGACCCACTCCCAAGTAACAACTAATTAGCATATTTTGTACTTGCTAAGTCTTTGCAAACAGCTGTTCCACCAGGCCCTCTCTAATGCTTCCGTATTTTTTTCTGTAGTGGTTTTTGTTTGTAATTTGTCTATTTTGTCTTAGCCTATTTCAGTTTTTTGTCGTATTTTATTTGACTGTTATTAAAGAAGTAAATGAAAAACACTGGAATGATTCCAGGAATCGTAACTCAATTCCTATGTTTTCTATAAGGATATTTATTAACTTTTTTAAATTTTAGAAATTCAAACTTCCATTATATAAGTATTCATTTACTGCAAAAAAAAATCTACATAATTTCTAACTCGTTAGTGTTAATTTAATTATTTATTAAATAGCTTATAAAAAAAATTGTATAATTAAATCCACGTTAAAGGAGAGATTCATTTCTATAGACCAAATTTATTTTTATTTTCTAAGTATCCCATATTTGAACTATTTGAAACTAAATTAAGCGTTTTATCAGGTCTGAGCTTGTGTATGTTATGGTTTATATAAAATGAAAAAAACTAAAAACTCAAATTCGGTGATAAGAAAATACTTCCCTGAATCTACATATAAACATGCTCTAATATATAATATGAAACAGTAGAGGATTTATTAGTTATAACTTAATATGTGTTACAGGTGTAGGAAAATTATGAGTTGGTCCATAAAAAAATTGGTTAAATTAACTCTGTCGAAGTTAGCTTTGTTATCTTTGGATCAATGGAGTTACCTTTTTGGAGTTCGTTGACTCTGTTTTAATTGGTACTGTACATAGGATTCCGTGATAATCGTTTCGCTGTCCTACCATCGATTTTATATCGAATCACATCAAACGATTTTTTTAAAATAGGTTTTCCATTTCAGCCCTATTTTTTTTTTTTTTAAGAAGTGATGTAGATACGCACTGTGATCTTTTAACATATCGTAACATGACATAGCAGCGACTTAGTTTGTGCGAATCAGAATGAATTATTTTTATGAATCATTTATATTTTAGTTACCATCACACATTATTGTCATCTTATTAATTTATTAAAACGTCATTGGAGCAGGGATCAACTGCTGTGAGATGAAACACGCTTGGAGGGACTTCAATGGAGGTTTCCCCATACACGCTTCCACGTGAATCCCTTGGGGGAAGTTTTCGAAAGATCACATATACAATATGTGCTAAAAGGCATTTGTATAATTTCTTAAATAAACATTTTTTTTATTATTATTATTATACTCATTTATTATTAATAATCGTATACATTTCGTTTTATAGCATATTTTAATATCAGTATGGTTTTCAGATTCTCATAATCGCTATTATTAATAAATGAAGTACATAAGAAGATATATTAAAATATTTCTGATGTTTTCTATTGAATGGAATACATTAACCCGAAACTGATTTGACTTTTGGACTTTGAAGCGAATTTTATAGTAATTAAGGGCTTTTAGGATTGAAACTGATGAAATGTAAAGTATTCATTAGAAGCACTAATTATGTAAAGCGAGACATGGAGACATAAACGAATTGCCCTGTTCCCGTTGTGCCAGAATCATCAGCCCTTTGTTTCGTCCTAATTTATCATGTACAGCGCCACCCTTTTCGGGTTTTCGCCGTTCCATGGTTTGTCGCTCTTGACACAGTTAGTTACAGAAAATTGGTTAAAATTAAATTTTGAAAAATCTTAATTTATTATAATTTAAAAAAATACTATTTGAACGTGTAAGAGTACAGAAATGTACATAGAATACATTCTTTGCAACTGATAGATTTCGTAAAAAGATTTAATCCACGTTAGAACATCTAATATGGGTTAACAATAGTGGATTTATTCCGAACATAATGTCAGGAACAACATGAAACGAAATATCTGAAGACTTTTTTATTTATTTAGAGACTGGAAGTTTTTATTTGCGATTTCTCCATTGATGTCTTATCTGTCTCTTTTGAGCTTTTACATTTATAAACTGCGCAATATGAACGGAGATGTCGCTACTTTTTTCGTATTTAATTTGTCTAGCATTTCTGTATATGATCATGAATTGCATTAATATTTATTAGAAATTATAATGCTAATACCTTATATAATATCCACTATTAGCTACAAACTTTTGCACATACCTGTACCTATTGGGCATACCGTAAATAATGCTGATTTTGCAATTATGTACACAGTTGTAGGAACTAGTGATTGAAAAACCTTCTCTGCATCGCAACCCACAAGGGCTCAATATGACTGAAATCTGGAGACAATGTGGGAAGGGGCAGATGGGGAACTCCTGGGTTTCCTAAAATTTGATGAACAACTTTTCCTCAATGAGACCAAGCATTGTCATCTAGACATCTTGTGTGTAACGTATAGGCTGATGTGATGTTACCTTCATTAATAAGAAGTTTGGTTCTTCCCTTGTTAATACCAGCCCAAACCAACAAATCACCATCTACAACTCCTCTCTTGACTCTTTGGCGTCTGACATCACAATAAAGTCAGGAACACTGATCATCAGTAAACACGACAGCTTTTTCTGCTAATTTTTTCTAATAGAATAGAATAGAATAATTTATTGATATTTACAACTGTAATTATATTACATCAAGTAATTCATCATTATAAAAATGGTCTATAATTTCATTCTTAGCTTTGATACAAGGACAAACATAACAGTGACTTAGATAAATCAGGATATTATTCTAATCACTAGCCATTTAACAGCTATCTCTTGCCTTCATAATTGTCAAACATTTGTAACAACGCGGCTTAAAGATAATTTATGCGGTCAGTTATCGATTTTAGTTCTCCTTACGACCACTTAAGCGAAGCACTGCATGATAAGCGAGTACACATATCTGCATAATGTACAAGAAGCAATTATTAGTTAACCCGTGGTCTGACATCAAGTTTGATAACTAGCCAGTTTTATAGATATGCGATGCTGCTGTGCTCAAGCTCCCAACTTCGAATCCAGCTGCGACAGATATTGCATTTAATTTGTTAATAGGCAAAGATGGATTCTGTGGAATCTGGAGGTTCTCCTGGGGCTCACCTTGCGTTTAGAAAGTGGATACCCTTAACTGGAGGATAGACCTGTAAGTTAAGTGTTTTCTCGGACATCTCCCTAAATAACTGTTGTATTAGCCAGCCTCTGCCACAACAGTCTCCGCTATGTACTGAGCCTAGATTGTAGATTGTAGAGGTTTTCTTGGGTTATACTATATACGACTATGAACGAAATTATTGAAAAGGTTGTAAATTTAAGATAAAAATAATCGGATACAGAATGATAAACTTTGTGCATTAAAAGATTTACTGAATTATCAGGAACCAATTAAACTCGTTCTAAAGTTATATAAAGGAGTACGCGCTTAGTGGAATTAGGTATACTCCGTTCAAATCCAAACTGAGAACTCCCCTTACAAGTTCTGTGCTAACTCTACTTCCTCCCTGGCCAGCGATCAAATATTTAAGTTCTCTTCTACTGCTCTCTTACACCGCTATTGTTATAATTGTCTCCTATTAACTAACCGAGGTTTGAGTTCTGCCATCAAGGAAACGGGTGAAAACTTTTCAATGTATACTTAAAGAGTCTTGAAGGAAATTAAGTAGTTGCTCTTAATTCTATCATGATTATTCCTGTCTTTAAAATTGTAATAATTTTTTTATATATATTCTTTGAAGAAAAGTGGGGATCGTGTGGGATGTGCAGGTCCTCTCATGGTTCACACAAAGTGGGTGTTCTTAATTAGGGGTATGCTTAGAACCAGTTCAGTCCTAGCCTAATTTAAACCCAATAACCTTTGTGGGTTTATATTGATAGTTTTTTCTTAATTATTATTATTACATACATTTGTAATCTTTGAATAATGGTTAGAAAAAATGACTTAATTCAGGAAGTATCATCACTATACTTATGTTCGTTAATTCAAAACAAAATTCTTCAACAAAGCAGACTATACGTGATTACTGAACAATATAATTCATCCTGCTCATATTTCGGAAACCCGAATATTTTATTCAACAGATTTTTTTTAACGTCCGATTAAGTAACACAATAAATGACACGAAAACAAAAAGTATTAAAAAAATTAGTGATGTCAGGTTTATCTTACATTACATTACTGCATATACAGTATATGAAGTAGCGTGTATTTAAAATGCCTGATACATATGTAATAATATAGTAATGAAATTAATAGAAATAGGCTATATCATTACCTGTCCTGAAGGGTCTTGCCTTAAGTATATGGTAGAGACTGTATTGTTAGTATGCCATTGGTTCTGCAGAAGGGTGATTTGTCGAGTTCACACACAACCAGGGTTTTTCCTCCAATTTAAGGGAACCATTTTATAGAGATCTGCACTATGAGGGACTCCCCAGTACGGTCTCTATCAGCGCTCTAAAGATGCATCCCTATATGGCTGGGTATATATATGGGAGAGGTTGCTGATCTTACAGAGTCCTTCTAAGGCAGTTAACAAATTAAATAATTTATCTTCCTCAGCCGGGATTTAATCTGTGCGTTCAACACAGCAACTCAACACTCGAGGAACTAAGCTACGTCATTTCCAGACTGTATTATTATTAAAATAAAGCGATTAAATAATTATATGGATAAATAAGAGGAAAGTAGAATTAACTGTTAGTATACTAAGACATTAAAATAATATCTTAATTAAAAGTTGAGATATTAAAACAATATCTAATCTGAAAAGACACTTGAGTGGAAAAATGAAATATTGGTAAAATATTATAAAATGGAAATTTTTTGATGGTTTGTTGAGCAAAAAAAGTATTTATATTTATTTTTTTATTTATTAAATAGTTAATTGTAGAAGTTTTCCTTAGTTATTACTTATTTTTACAGCCAATAACACGTCACAAACAGATATTTACAATGAAAAATAATATTTATAAAATATTTAATATGACATTTATAAAATCGACTATCTGAGTTGTGTTATGTTCGGAGATTTTTGGACTTACAGCATTAGTTCCTGATTACTAAGACCGTTTGAGTTACAAGTTTGATATTCCGTTATCCTAAATCAGGTTTCTCAATGCTCCAACTCTTCATTAACACTCTATTATTATAATAATTAAGATTACTTATTAACTAGTATTATAGGAATTGAATATTACTTGACAGAGTAAATGCAAAAAAAACTTCTTTTAAAAACTGTTCGTTGTTTCGCAAAATATCTATCCATAATAAAAAAAAAATACTAAAAGATATTTTAGATTTTTTTAGATCTTAGCACCCGTAACGCGCAGATGGATACATACCTCCAATAACTATACTATATTATCCCAATATGAATAAGATGATATGGGCTCTTAAAAGGAGGAGACGTAGCATTAATAAAATATAAAATAAATAATAAACGTTCAGCTGTACCATTTATAAAAGTTATTAATTCTTGTGTAAGGGTCTGTAATTTTGTAACGCTCATTTTGACTTTAAACCTGTCAGCAGAATCCTCTTTGGAATGTTTAATTTAAAGTGGAACGAATTCTTCTTGGCTACAATGGTGTTAATAATGCTTTGGAAAGTTTTAAGGATAAAGACTTGAGTGGTTAAGTTCAAAGTCTAGTGCTTCGAAAGAGCTCGGAATTATTTCGAAGCAATTACACCCTTTTGTGGATATTTAAAGAATTAGCTGGAATTATAGTAGATGATGATAATCGGTTGAAATCAAGTTAAAAATGAAGTGTATCTTTAAATAGAATAAGGCCGGATTTAATGAAAATTAAAAATAAAACTACATAACTACATGCCACCGAATCATTTATTTAATTTTATATTTATAAAAATTGCTACATTGCAATAGCAAAAACAAAATCGCAGAAATATGAAAAGCAAAAACATTATAACTATGTCTTGACATACTAAAATTGGTTAACTTAAATTTGATTTAAATGCGCTTGAAAGTTGTGTGACAAAAATGGAAACAGGGGAACTACTAATACTATATAAAAAGTATAAATATAGCACTGAAATTCTAGTCAGATTCAAAAATTTTTAAGGGATAATATGTGACCATATAAATACCTAAGCAATAAAAAACAAAACAATTTTTAATTACAGTAATTAAATTATCAGGATCTATAGGCCTATTGGTAAGAAATAGAATTTACCCAGAGGATTTTTTTCTCCGCCTGTCGTAGATAGCGACTGAAGGGGACTGTTTGCTTGTAGGCCTGTACTCTGGCCTCGAGTCAATCGATGTATAGACATATAACCATTAAAAGTTATTTATAATTATTGAAAGTTAATTATAATTATTATTTTAAATGATTGATAATGACATATAGTTGTCGAAACGTTTTAAAGCATTAAACCATTTTATGAAGACTAGATGACTGGATGATCTTTGGTTTGTTTTTCCAAAATATAAAATCCACGCAGGAGTTTGACTGGTTCAAAGAAACCAAAATAGCCTCGAAACTGGACTGTTGTAACGGAAACGACCAGGAATGGAAAATAAAAGTGATTGGCAATAAACATCCATATAAGTAAAGTGCTCATTGTTTCCAGTCATGGCCATGAAAATGTGCCTCTATTTTGCGATGGGGAGACAAAAAGCAGTGGACCCAGTACACATCATCAGTTTGTCTAGTAAAGTAGAAGCAGATGGCTAAAACAGAATCAGGAAAGCAAACGTAATTTATTACCAGATACTACTACTACAACAGTATAGTTGGACCCTGAAACGTAGGGGAAGAGACGAAGCGCCACATATGCAATGAAGTTCATCTCCCATCACTTACATAAGGGCGTGAAAGTCGGGTCATGCTTGATAAACGCATAAACCGCAATACAGTTGACGAAATGAAGTACCTTCCCATAGTACAACAAGGTTGGACCGTGATCAGAATGTGTCGAAAGGAAGAAACTACAAGTGTCCAAACTAAAGATTTCCATTGAAAAACGGGCAATCGGTACGGGCATATCTGTCGCATGGCCGAAGAAAGGTAACCAATGAAGGTACTAGAAGCACGACCACTTGGCAGAAGGCCCCGAGGTCACCCAAGGATCTTGTTTCAAGAATACATACAAAGTTTAGGATCAAGAAGGGGAAAAACTCTGACCTAGTTAAAAAGAATGTGTCAAGACCAAGAAGGATGACTATCCACCGGTAGAGCCTTCTGAACGGCAGAAGTTAAGAAGAAGAAGGATCTTCAGATTAGATAATTTATTTGATTTGAACTCAGGACTATCGGCTCTGCAACTCAGCGCTCTACCACTAAGCTACCCCACTCCCTATGAATATAACTCAAGACTAAATTCATGTACGAAATTAGTTACTCGCTGAGGTGTCGATAAATCTTAACCTAAGGTAGTTTCGTCAGTTTTATGACGGACATTCTGAACTAACCCACATATCCCCCACATCCCTTACTTCTCGTTTTACCTTGAGTGCCTGCCATCTAATCTTCTTTTAGGAGAAACGTGTCTTTTCTGCTTACATGCCAAATATCTTTAACCATGTTCCCCTAAACACATTTCTGATTTTGAATCATGTTATTCCTCGATTCTTAACCATTAAAGAGCATAGGACGAACCATAATTTGTCAGTTACCCTCATTAAATATATAATTTTTCCTTGTCTAATGAGAACAAAATTTCAATAATATTAATCATTATTAATTGATTGCTAAATTTGTGCATTCATTGTAATGCATGTAATAAAATCAGAAATACTACATGTTAGTAATAGTTGCTACTTGTTTCTAACCTGAAATATTATTATTATGATATTAAATAAATATTATGTCACCTTATATAAAAATTGAGGGATTTATAATTTAGGGAACGGGTTGGCTCAGAGTGTAGAATGCTGAGATGCAATGCTGAAGCTCCTGGGTTCAAATAAAGAGGTATCACATAAATTATTAAATATGGTAATAACCAGCGAAGAGCTCGCAAACCATCCCTGGATTTACTCAGCCTCTGTAATGCGGGTACTCATAATCGGGGGAATACCTTGGCGGTCGAGCGTGAGCTCCGACAAGTCACATCCCGTAGAAACAGTACAGTAACCTGGTGAATCCAAAACCATACAGTAAATGTAATCAAGTTTGGATAAAAATATAAGTGTTCATGGATACAACTAGTGGTGATATTATTATCTTAAATAAAGTCTGCATCATCGTATGATGAAGAGAATCATCCTTGGTTCGAATAGAGTATGACTATATCCCTTAAAATATTAAAAAGGAAACAACTAAACTTGTTTTTATATATCTTTTCATGACAAAATAAACTATTAATTACTTCATAAATCGTCAGTGAAAAGAATTGATAAGGATGGCCGTGAAACGAGCCAGGGTGGCCGAGTTGGTTGAGGTGTGACCACGGAGTGGTGAAGGTCCCGGGTTCGAGTCCCGGTCCTGGCCATATCTTTTCTTTTCAAATAAAATATTTAAAAACATTATATCATATAACAATTAAATAAATTATGTTAATGATTTTTGTTCGATAGTGTATATTTCTTCTCCATATGCATGCTTCTGTCCGCCACATAGACATATGTTTTGATAGATTTACAGAAATAATTTATTTGTTGCTGTAACATATAATGATAATAACATATTTTTCTATAAAAAAAACATTTATTAATTGGTTGTCATGAACGATGTTCCATTAATAACACGCTTGGAACACAATGACTATCTTCGGTGGGGATCCATCACTGGCCTCATAAAGCTTGCGATCCGGGCTATCTCCCGTTATTGTTACGTCGCGGGTTTTTAAAAAAATTGCCAAAGAACTTTTGTGATATTTTCCATTTTCTTTTAAGTTTTAATTTTTTTTTCTTCGACGTTTTTTATATGTTATATGTTTGCAGCTGTAATCTAGAACTCACTTCGAAATATTTTGGCTGCTATGTCTACAGAATAGAACATGAAGTTGAAATACGTATACGAGTATTGTATATTTTCATCTTGATGATAAGTGGTGGTCATTACCAAGCGGGCTAGGTTTATTTCTTTTAGACAATTAAAGTCAAGAAATATAAAAGTTCTTCAAAGGTTGGAAGTGTGGTTCTCGGAATGGGGACAAATCCTCGCAGCTCACAATCAAGCAAACTATTATCCTTTCACTCCTCTAGATAATTCATCATTTTCTATAGATTCCTAATACGAGCTAAGTCTACTAGAAGAATCGAGGAAAGATAGGGTGAAGGGGGGGTGACGCTATATCATCTAATTCTATTAGGAAATGCGTCGTGGTTTTCCTGGATACCAAATATCTTCTCTGTGATGGTTTGGTCAAGAAACTGTTGCCTTTGGGGAAATAAATATAGATCATTGTAGCCTGCTGACACAAAAGAGTCATAACTTGAGGATTTAAATCGTTTTTCAAAGTCCTTAAAACGTATTGAGATACCTTCCGATGCAGTATGGATGTTTCGTAGCAACATGAGATTTGGCGATCCACAGTTCTGTCTTTACTCCCATTATCGCCGTTGTGCTAGGTTGCCAGATATCAGTTAATTCGAATTTCAAGAAATATTCCACCAGAATAAGTTTTGTTAATAAGTGCATCTTGCATATCGGTGATTAGCAAGATATTCCATAAACCATGAATCATAGATCTAATTCGGTGCAGATTCGGAACTATAGATCCTTTAGTGGTCCTTAACTTTTGAGAGTCCAGATTAATTTCCTCTCACCAGCGTTTCTGTCAATTCACAAATGCAGTTAATCAATCGGTAGCTGTATTCAAACGTTTTATTTTTACAAGCTTTCATTACTCATGTGATATGAAACTCTTTTGATACAGGAATATCACGTTGGAAATAGTAAAATTTTGTTGAAAAAAAAGGAGACTGGAAGAAAAGTGTGTCATAGTTCCATTTACCTTAGTCTGGAAATTTTTTTTTGTATTTATCTATCTTGAAGATGTTTTACATCCAGTTCACATGTATGAAATTCTTCCTCTATGGGCAATTCCATAAAGGAAACAGTGCAGCCTCTCTATCCACGTATTGAACCCAACCATCTTCATGAATTGCAGCGGCACAATTCTTTATTTATTTAGAACACGCAAGTTATTAATATTAATGTATTTAGTATCATTTATCTGGAACTATGCTTTGATTGTAATTAAATCATGAATACATATTTTACGTAGCACTTATCTAAAATTTATCTCAGAACTCATCAAATGTTATTGTTTTGTATTACAGACATAATGACTTGCCTTGGAACATCAGGAAGTTTGTGCACAACCAGCTAGGAAGGTTTAATTTCTCCGATGACCTGAGATTGGTAGAGCCTTGGTCCAAGTCGAACTGGTCCCACACGGATCTACCTCGGCTGAAAGAAGGGCTTGTGGGTGGGCAGGTTAGTTCAGTCCAGTGTATTTTAATGTTATTTTAGATATATAAAAATAAAACTATGTTTATATAAGCAGCAATAGCATTTATTTATATAATAGTAGCCTAGAGGTGTATCCTTATTTAATTCGACACAGTCGTGATAACTAAGGAACATTGAACAATGAAAGCATCGATTGTGCCCTGTCTTTTCTTCAATTAGACAATGGTAAATGGCTTTTGTAGTAGATGTAGCAAATTTGAAACAATTGATTTTGATAAATTTGTCCAATTTCAAGCTATCCACTAGCCATTTCAAAATAAATCCTGTCTTCCCCATTTATTTAGTTAGTTGCTCTTTAGGATCTAGTATTTTGAAAATATAATTGTTAAGACAAATTTTAGTATGTGTAACTACATATTTAGTAATAAGTAGCTGATGGCCCCCTCGCCCGATTATAGTACCGCGGTTAGCCACTAGCACTCCAGGTTGGGGGAACAGTACTTTGCAACTCACACAACTACACTCAAACCACACTAGAGATTAAGGTTATATATTCAGTAAACACTCTAGGATTACCTCCCCTGGGTTAGCAACCACTGATGCGGGAGTTTGTCTTGGCGCTCTAAGGAGCAATTAAAATTGCTAATAATAATAATAATAATAATAACAAACCTTAACAAAATTGACTCACTAAACGCGACAATCATGATGATGAATATGATATCTGCATATATTAAAATAAAGCATATTAATATTTTTTTATTGTTTAGTACTGCAACTTTTAAATGCGGTGAATAACCTCATTTCAGTTGATATGTTTAGATAAATGGACGCACTAGAAAAAAACAATTGTTTATTAATAGCATTTCAAACGTGACATTTTCTCGATCCCCTTTGAATGAGTCGTTAGTTCCGCTTATGGATTTTATAAAATGTTTTCTTTTCAGATTGTATAATAATGTGGGGGTGGTTATTAATTTTATTTATGAATATAAAAAAGAATAATCTTTTCTTTATGCTTCCACGAATTGTAATTATTTGTATTTACGGATACGTTTCATAAACACTAAGAAAATACTGGTGGGTTATAGTCGTAGAGAAGAGGTAGCGTATAGCAAAGCCTCAGGAGCTATTTGCTGGATATAGAGTGACAGTAACCACTAACCGAACTAGCACACTAACCAAACCACTAACGTCTCTGCCATTCATGTCTTCTCTCATCCACACCTCTCCTCTGCAGCCAGTATTAATGGAAATAGTTCCTTGTAGTTGATGGGAATATCCTTAATCTAGTACAACTATTCTATTAATTCTAATAACACAAATCATTACTATTTATCACCCAGCCTATAAAAAGTTGGTATCCAAAATAAGGGAGGAAAATCGGAAGGTTAAGCGTGATCTAGGATAAATCACCTCCTTGCACAACCGCTGTCCAAGAATTAGTACAGTCTACCCCAGTACAGAACCCCAGACCCTCCAAGGGTTTAAGTAGTGCGGGTATTGCTACTAAAGTATATTTAAGTCCTAATATACAATTATTCTCTTTTTTATGCAGAATTGTAAAATGGAATTTATCTATTTCTATTTTGTTTCTAGTTTGCAGTTTTAACAAAGAAATTAATTAAATGCGCGAAAAAATATACAATTAAATTCAGAATGATTTATCTTAATTTTATTCAACTTCGCTATCCCTTTTTTAGCTATTACCTATTTAATTAAAATAATAATAATTATTATAAATAAAGGGTTTTCTTTTGGCCATGCAAGATCAAGTAATGGCTATATATTTGCGAAGGAAGTATATCTTGCTAGAGATTATTGATGATTAGTGTAGTCTGTGTAAATCCACAAATGAATGATGCCAAGTACTCGTGGGAAAAGAATATACAGTTCATTTATCAAGCAGTAGCCGAAAGATATCAACTATAGATTGATCACCAACATTTCTCTACGTGTCATCCAGAAGCATTGTTAGACAGTGTTAATGTTAAATTATATTGGGACCAGGCGATGATATGAGACCATCACATCTCACATAAAAGACCCGATATCTTCCTTATTGACAAGCCAGTTAAGAAATAACATTGTGAAATAATTGAGACAGGAATTGCCACCGATGAGAATGTGCAGAAAGCAGTATGCAAAAAAATTCGGAAGTATCAATAACTTGGTAAGGAACTGAAACATTTATACAGACTGCTGAAAGTTAAAGTACGTGTACTACCAATTGTAGCTTCTACCAATGGCCTTATTCCAAAGGAAACAAAGGAATCATTGAAGATCATTGAGCTTAACAATGAAGTTTAAGTATTGCAAAAAGCTACTAAGATTAGAAGAAATTCTTAACAACACCTGCAGGAAAAACAACTATGTAGTGATAATGGGATATTTCAAGAAATAAATCTTCTTGTAACAGAAATTAGATGGAGGTGGGCTGGCCATCTGGCTAGAATTACGGACGAAAGATGGTCTTTAAAGACTACAGAATAGACTCCTTATTACCGCGGCGTGGAAAGCGGTTTTTTCGATTGGCTACATGGAAAGTCCGCGGCCTGAACGGGAAGGAGTGTGAACTTGTGGATGAAATTAGGAGGGCCAGAGTATATCTGTTGGCAATGACACACACTAAGAGAAAAGGAATGGGAGATGTTAAGATACGGGACTATACTCTTCTATATTCTGGTGTCAATAACAATGAGAGAGAATCCGGGGGAGTGGGTATCTTGTTTCATGAAGTCCTGGCTTCTTTAATAAAAGGATGGGAATTCGTGAGTAACTAAATCATGGTTCTAGATATCCTGGAAGGAGAAAGGATTCAATCAGTGATGGTAGCCTATGAGCCGAATGAAAGTGCTGTCTCTGCAGAAAAAGATGCCTTCTTTATTGACCTTCAGAGAGAAATGGAGGACTTTGAAGGTGTGCCGGAACCTTAGATATCAAGATAAGTTCCTCAGCGACAACGGGAAAAGGATCTTAAACTTCTAGAACGACCTGGTTATAATGAATACATCCTTTCCGCATAAATAATGTCATAAATATACCAGAGGGGATCAGGAAGGATTGAAAAATCTATTATAGATTATATTCTGGTTAAAAGAGAGCAATTGCGAGAAATACAGGATGCCAGAATCAAAAGAGGATCTAAGATCGGAAGTGGTCATTATCTTCTAAGTGCTAACATAACATGGAAAGATGGGAAACCAAAGAACACAAGACGAAATTGACACGAGCTGGACAACTTTTAGGAGGATACTCATTGATTCCTCGAAATTGGTCTGTGGCGAGAAGAGCGTAAGATCTAGTCCCAGAAGGACTGGCTGCTGGACAGAAGATATTAAAAAGGCGATCTAAGAAAAGAAGGCAGCTTGGGAGAATCATCTGAACCTTAAAACTCCCGCTGCTTATCAAGCGTACAAGGATCGGAGGAAAGAAGCCAAAAAAAAAAAAAAAATGATACACTTTAATTATCAGAAGATTTTTTTAATTGGGAAAAATATCATCTAGTAGTACATATATTATCAGATAGAAAAATAATTTTGTCCAGCTAGCTCCTACTAATCGAAACACTGTGGATCGCCGTATTTTTTTTTCGCCTGGTCACATTTTGTGCATACCCACTGGTTTTTTTTGTTGATTTAAGAGCCTCTAAATCTTTATATTATATTAATTATATATATATATATATATATATATATATATATATATATATATATATATATATATTCAAACGCTCAATTTCTTGCGTTGTTTTAATCGAATTACCACTTAATAGTTTTCTTATTTTTAATATTGATAGTATTTTTATATATTTAGTTTAATCGGTTATACATCTTAAGTTTTTACTACCTAGTTTAGTTTAAATTAAGTCATTCATCAATTGAGGAGGTGAGTTGCAAAACTCGTTTGTTCCACAGGAACACGTTTTTCAGGAAACTCAAAAAACTTACATCGTCTTGTAGAATGACCAGATAAAAAAATTGTTTTTTGCTTTCGAAAGGTACAGCTTCCCAGTGGAAGTGAGCTTGGAATGTAAAAAATTACTGATTTAATGATAACAAAAAAAAAGTAACTAAGTATGAAATGAGAAAGTTTTTTCAAAAAAATGGAACGAACGAGTTTTGCACCTCACCTACTCAATTCTATGATTGTATTGTCATTTTCGTATTCCATTTTTATTGAAATTCATATAATTATTGCAGTGATTATTTATTTGTATGACTTGCTTATTGAGAAATCGATCCGTGTTACACAGTTCTGGTCGGCTTATGTGCCGTGTGGAGCGCAGTACATGGACGCCGTGCAGATTACAATGGAACAGATTGACGTCATCAAGAGGCTCACTCAGCTCTACAGCTCTGACCTGCAGTTTGTCACCTCAGTTGCAGGTAAGTTATATAATTATAATAAATAGTAATAATAGTTAATACATAATTAACTATATTCTCAAATTACTTGTTTATTGCACACAAGTTAATTTAACTTGGGTAATCTGAATTTTTAAATATTTCAGAGAATCTTGGCTGCTCATTAATCTTTTAAATAAAAACAAATTTTCAAAACCATTTGATTTCTAGACAGTTTAGTAAGCCGAAAATCAAGTAAGGGTAGATCATTGTCAAGAGTGTCTAGGAGCTGTAGGTTTCCTGTTACAATCCGTCTTTATAGATATGTAGAATATTCAAATTCTTACGGGGCTTATAGAAGTTCTGGTTTTCTTAGTTGAGAAGAAACGTGGAGGTTTTGCGTGATCTGAACCAAGTCAGCACCCTGGAGAACAGTTGGTATAGAAGCAAGATATTCTTCACAAAGTCAGCACCCTGGAGAACAGTTGGTATAGAAGCAATATAGTCTTCACCACATACTGAAACCTTCTTGGTTTGTAGCTACGCAGGTTCATTCATAAAAACTAACATGATTCTTTTATAATATATTAAATCATTATTACTCTTTTAATGAAACAAAATTATCTTATACGAACAATATTGGAAACATTCTGCATGCATCACCTTGCTTTATGTTATCTGATCGAACCAAAAGATGTACTAAATGTTAAAATATCATTTTCGCTATAGATAAAGTCTAAGTTAGAGCCGAAAGAAGTCCGCAACAGAAGGGAGATGGAACACAATGAAAAAATATCTAAAACAAAACCGGTCAGCTCAAGAAAGAATAAAAGAAATTCCGAATCCTTTTTGTGATGGAAATAAAATGGGAGAATTGAGGAACGGGTCTTGTCGGATTCAGTTCTAGTCCTTCTTTCACTTTCTTTTCTAATTGTTCCCTCTCTTCCTCTTTCCTGTTATTTCTCTCTTGTCTACTTTTCAAACAGTATTCTTAATGTTGTAACGCTGAATAAACAAGTTCGATCAACAAATTTTTCAGGTGCCGGATAGGAAAATAATGTTATCTGACGTAGCAATGAGGATCAGAGTAAATGTGTTCTTATTACTGTTGGTGTAATGAACTGCCATGTATGCTTCTTCTTTTTTCTTTTTATTACATTTAGTTTTCTACAATAAATGTAGCCTATCGTCGATGTATTCCCTGAAGAGAAAATCTTTTTCGAGACAAACTTACTAAGTTATCAGTCTGAAACCGGGCAAATACTTGAAGCACTTTTGAAACTCAAGGCACTTAAAAGAGCCCTTGTAAAATGCGTTCATTCTTTTTTCTGGCATTAAAATACTATCAAGTTAACTTTATTCATATCAGTTTTTACTGTTAACGATGATACGTTGGTGTAACACATCTCAATAGTCCTGAAGATTCCTATCGTATCTTTTTCCTGAGTAAAGCGAAACCATTCAAATTCCATCAGATAGAAATGTCAAATATAGATTTCTTATATTATAAAAGAAGATGGAATTCCTTAAAAAAACTACTCCAACTATTTTACACATTGCTTACTAAATCTATACAATTGACGCTGAGGTAGAAACTTAACACACTCATGTGCTTATGTAAACCCATACAGAACTGCTCCTCTACCTTTCAGCAAAAAATATTTATAATAACTCAATACAAATAGACTTAGCACTTGATAACGAAAACCCTTTCGAAACCCCTCTCTTTTCGACCAATTTAGAAGAACCCTTTATCAATGATAGCTTATTTAGACATACTACATTAGGGGAATAAAGTAGGATGGCAGATCTCCCCCTTTAAGTAAAAAATCTAACTAAAACGAAACAGGGAAGAGATTATGGAAAATACTACAGTTCAAAAGCTTAATAATGATCCTAATGCTATAAGACAATTCTGTGATTGGTGACTTACTATTGACAAATCTAAATTACTGTTTTAAGTTAAAAATAGTTTTACAACGCAATAATAATGTTAGCTGGAGAATTCGAGCAAGAAAAGTAAACATAATTTTTAAATACTCTTTAGGGTTTCCACGGCCACTATTATTACAAAAGACTTTATTAGTTTCTTCTGGTTTAGACCGTGTTGATAAATTTTTCACGAACGTTTCGCCAGCCATGCTGCTGACTTCTTCAGGGTTAAAATGAAAACCTTGAAATTTCAACCCTGAAGAAGTCAGCAGCATGGCTGGCGAAACGTTGGTGAAAAATTTATCAACACGGTCTAAACCAGAAGAAACTAATAAAGTCTTTTATAACATAATTTTTCTTCAAACTCAACATAAACTCTAAAACGATGGCACAGTAACTATTATTTTTAGAAATATTTAAGTGAACAACTTTTGTCCGTATTTATGACAAGTATCCTTATTAAGATTTCTCATTATATAGCTCTCTTTGGCTAAGAATCACCTATTGTACATAATCGTAGAATGCCAACATATCGTTGATAGATTTTATTTTATTTACAATAAACAGGATGTTGTAGTAGTTCAGTGATAAATTTACAGTATTATATACCTGGGTGTAAACAGACCAGTAATTAATTTTTATTATTATCTCTTCCAAAAGATTTTAATTTTAATAAAATCATCAAGAGAAGCCACAAATATCTAATCTGTTACAGTGGTCAGACCATAAAATTTTAATGCATATAAAATTACCCCTTATTTCTTTAGCTTCGGGGGGAAAGATGTAAATGAAAATTCTGTACTCCTCACATAAATTTAAATCAAATATTTGCTCTGCCTGTAATACATACGCTAATATTTGCACGTGGTGCAAACAGGAGGAAAAATATTTGATTAACCTCGAGACTGCTTCCGTTGTGGAAAGCGTTATTAAGAGGGAGGAAATAAAGCTGTATTGAAAACCCCAAATATAAGAAAAAGCATAATTTTTATAAATATATAGAAAAACGTGGTCAACATTTTTATTCCACATTATGTCATATTAAAATTAACAATGATTTTATAGAAGAATAGCATTAGTAAATAAATCTATACAAAGGGAATATATTGAATTTAAATATTGGAAATAATTGTAAAAAACTGAGCGATTAATTAATGAAGTTAAAACAAGAGAAGATTTTGGTTACAATAATTTATAATTGATTATTGGTTACTATATTACTAGTTACTAAGAGGTTAGTAGACCAAAGAATCCCAACAATCCTTCTTTAAAATAATAAATCCGACAATTTTATAATATATCCAGATGAACTCAATTAATAGGAATTCAATTTCTTTAATAATGTATAATAATTTCAATTAATACGCCTTTAAACTGCAAAAGAAAAACATAACAGAAAAACATTTTTATGATTTATTACAATATTTGTTGGATATATCTGTGATATGGAATGGACTGTTGGAACAAAGCATGTTAGATAAGCAAAATTTTTTTGTTTTGACATTTCGCACTCAAAATTAAATTAGGCTGACCGGTTCTGATTAAATTTGGACTTGAACAAGAATATCTGACGCAGAGTTTAATTAGATTAAATTTAAATTTGAGTAAATTTTGCTAAAAGTACTGAAACCTTTTGGTTTTATAAGGCTAATTATTGCTTAATTGACTTATTGGTATATCGATGCTGACTCATAAATGTATGAAACGAAAAAAAACGCTATTAATTAAATGTAGTGCAAATAATATTTTCTTCAAACCCTGCACCAAGGACTCGTTTGATCAATTATTTATTTGCGAACGTAGCCTGCTTTCATGCTTTCCAATTATAAAATAATGATTTTCTATATTTTCTTCTTCCATTTAGCTCTGATGATTTATTTTTGGAATTCTATGGCGCTTCCTGGAACCTTCTGCTTTTATTATTTAACACATTATTTAGATTTGCTTTTTATGATTCCTTATCATGTTGCTTTTATGATTTCTTATCAAATAATCAATTCCTCATAAACTAGACCGAACCATTACCTCTTGTTTTTGTACTTAATAGGATATCGAAAATCTGTTTATTCTAGTTTCCCACATTCTTACTAGATGATGCCCAACGATACTAGTAATATGATTATACATCGAAGTGACATATTTGCATGCTTTGTTAATGAAGGGGCAAAAATTATTTTGAAACTACACACACACACACGCCAGGTAAAACAGGAGATAGACTTTTCTCAGGCTCATTAGCGATTCCTTTCTGAAAATTAGACAGTTTTTTAGAAAGGCTTGTGATCTTTAATTTATGCAATTAATTTATGAGGATTCTATTTTACATTTTAACCATACATTAGCACGCACGCAAAAAAAAAAAAAAGAAGAGGGACCACCCTTTCGTTTCGTTTATTTTAAAATCCAAGGGTCAATATTTATATGCATCATGTGAGAAAAATTCAAACGACCAAGTTATGAATTCGTACACTTCATAAATATATTTACTAGAAACATAAAGATATAAAAAATAATAGTTTTATTAATTATTGAAACATAGTAGATAATTTGGACTAAGAACTGCTTCAAAAGATTAACCTGGTAAAGTAATTAGCAGGAATATTCAATAAAAAAAAATAAGCAAGTACCAGTTAAATAACATGTATTCGGTAAAGTTCAATATTGCTGCTCATAAGAGCTCAAAGAATGGATAACAGTAAGCAGATAACATAGAACTGGATTCGATAGAATTGGGACAAAAACCAGTCTAGCATCATTACAAACAATACTTTTACTTACATCTATAACATTTCTTTGATGCTGCATTATCGGTTTATATATCGACTATCCTATATATAGGAAATGTAGTGTAATACAAAAAAAGTGTTATTAGCATGTTCTTTTATTTAGGAACCAAACTATGTCCCTACTAGAGGCCATAACTTAATTTCGCCTTACCTTTTCTCTGCATTATTCCTCAATAGAATTCTACAATAGGTAATACATATCTAAAAAAATGTAATCATCTTATAACAAAAAATTAATTAGGCCGGAAGAACTGGGATCTAGAAACCCTCCTTGGGCTCAAACAGCCTCCATAACCAAATAAGGAGGGGGGAATCTGGCGGTTGCGCAGATGTCACAGAATGCCACTCCCCTCGCACGTCTCTAGGACCGCCTTTCCAATATGCAAAATGTCGTTTTAAAACATTCACATTATAAAAGTATTAGTTAATTTCATTTAGAAAAAAGAGATTGATGTGTATCAAATCACTATAACTTAAATATTGGTTAAGGCTCGTCAATATTCAAAATGGCTTGAACAGTAAACGCAGACTGCCAGTTCCATTGCCACCGCTATCCCTTCCCCTGCCACGCCTCCCAGTCCATCTTTCGATTTTGCAAAATATTGTTTTAATACATTCGGATTATAATATTAATATTAGATTGCGTTAACACAAATATGGTTTACTGAGAATATTAAATCTCTATTACTTAATGATGGGTTAATGCACATCAATCTTCAAAATAGCATGTGGAGAAGCCACCATTTAAAATACTAGGTTAAGGCTCTTCAATATTCAAACTGGCTTCAATTAGGCCTGAGTCGATCGTGATTGATCGAATCTTTTTGATTCGATCGTAACCCATACACGAGTGATCGAATCACTGGTTTTAAAAAGATTCGATCATGACTCCCTCGGACTCGTTTCGATCATAATTCATTCGGACTCGTTTCGATCATGACTCAATCGGACTCGTTTCGATCATGATTCAATCGGACTCGTTTCGATCATGACTCAATAGGACTCGTTTCGATCTTGATTCAATCGGACCTGTTTCGATCGTGATTGATCGAATCCTTTGACTGATTCTATCCTTTCGTTCAAAGTCTGGCCGCTGGCGCGCTCGTCGCACTCTCTCTAAAGCGGGTAATTTCGAATTGTCAACAAAGGATTGAAACTTTCAATTTGAAAGAATCGGTGTGGAAGAAAATGGTCCGGGTAGAGGCCAATAAATTTCTCTTAGATATGGAGAAATGTTTATTTATTATTTAGTAGAAACGTTTGGACCTACTTTGCATATCTTCATCAGGGCTAAATATGCAAAATACAGACAATTGAATATTAAAAAATTGTAAAACTTGCTAAGCATGGTGAATATAAAGGTTATAATGTATGATTGTATAGCATTAACCCATTTACGGCCACTGATGCGTATACGCAACACTAATTTAACAATTTTTTTTAGTGTTATAAATTCAAATATTTTTCTATTTTGTTACATCAGCTTATTATTTAAGGTTTGTAATTATTAAAAATAATTTTTTAATAAATTTTGTGTTTTTTTAACCCATTGAAAAATAATAGTATAGTAGCTTATATTTCAACACTAATGAGTACTAAGATTAAATGTTAAATTCAGCCAAATAAGGGTTGCTACAATTAAATTATCAGATTCCTTGTTTAAAACATTGTTTATTTTAATTGCTGGGATGAAATTTTTGTATTAAATTCAAATACTGCTTTTAGAATAGTCGTTTTACTTTAATATTTTTGCTTTAATAATCATTGGCCATTCCTATGAAGTTTTTACAAAGAAGACAGGACCATGCATTTTCATCTTCCGCACCTGTCTAATGAAGACGTGCTCATGCATGTGCTATGTTTCTTCTCTTAAATATATTTTGAATATATTTGATTGATATTTGGGATGTCAGAGTATCATTTAGGATGATTACTCAAATTATTATTTCTATGCCTTAGTCTTAATTGAATTCTTTTCCAGAGGTCTGTTTTTGTGTTTACCAATTTACTCATCTATTATACCTTCAATATATTATTCATAAATAATCATTGGCGTGATTAGAGTTGAGTCATGGGGGGTTAACCCCCATCAGTCAACCACTCCAACATATTACTCCCTTCAAAAAAGATGTATCGTAATATAGGTATAATATGTATTATACTATAAAATCCTGTAGCTTCAAATTACATAAATAGATTATATTGTTTTATAAATGATATTTTGGGAAGTTATAAATGTTATTTTTGGAAGGGCAATCAAGAAGTAGCTTTCAAATACAAGTAACCCTATTTATTGGTTACAATAACTTACTACAGTTAATTGCATAGGGAACTTTTTAGACCCATCCAGACTTTACTTCTAGATTCTAAGAATTTTCTAAACTGTTCTTGTCCTAATTTCTTCCTATCGTTGCCGCTAGATGCCACTATAATAATATTATTAATTTTAAATAAACAGTATTACGTTTTGGTTTGTCATTTTAGTGTACCTTTTATTCATTAAAATAACTGTGTTTGAACTTTCTTTGTGTTTTTGGCATTATTTGGCCCATTGAGCCCAATATTTTCTACCGCCATTATGGCTGTACAAAAAAATATTTTTTTTATTTTAATTTAAATTAAACTACCCTAAAAACATTTCTTTGGAAAAAAATCAAAACTTTAAACTTATTCTAGCCTTGCTCGTAAATTGGTTAATGAAATTATAGTGAATCTATTTACTTTGCCCATAACCCCAGAATGAAAATAGGATTTTTTAGTGTACCTTTTATTCTGTAAAATAACTGTTTGCACTTTCTTTGTTGTGTTTTTGGCATTATTTGGCCCATTGAGCGCAATATTATCTACCGCCATTATGGCTGTACACAAAAATATTTTTTTTATTTTAATTTAAATTAAACTATCCTAAAAATATTTGTTTGGAAAAAAATCAAAACTTTAAACTTATTATGACCTTGTTTAAGGTTTGTTATTATTTTTAATAATTACAAACCTTAAACAATAAGCTGTTATAACAAAATAGAAAAATATTTGAATTTAAAGAAATAAAAAAAATTGTTGAATTAATGTTGTGTATACGCATCAGTAGCCGTAAACGGGTTAATTAAACAATTTTTTTTAGTGTTATAAATACAAATATTTTTATATTTTGTTACATCAGCTTATTATTTAAGGTTTGTAATTATTAAAAGTACGCCGACGCAATCACTGTTGGTAGCATATCGACAGAATCACGAATCGCAGTCAGTAGCAGTTAAGAAATCACAAGTAACAAAAATCACAGTAACGGTTAGAGCTGTTACTGAAAAGTAGCAGTTCAGCCCATCGGGTCTCAGTCTGAGACCCGAATGATCGAAAGGATCGAAATGACCGAAACGATCGAAATGATCGAAAGGATCGAAAGGATCGAAATGACCGAAACGATCCAAATGATCGAAAGGATCGAAATGACCGAAATGATCGAAATGACCGAAACGATCGAAAAGATCGAAAGGATTGAAATGACCGAAATGATCGAAAGGATTGAAATGACCGAAACGATCGAAATGATCGAAAGGATTGAAATGACCGAAAGGATCGAAATGATCGAAACGATCGAAATGAACGAAATGACCGAAACGATCGAAATGATCGAAACACAAAATTTATTAAAAAATTATTTTTAATAATTACAAACCTTAAATAATAAGCTGATGTAACAAAATAGAAAAATATTTGAATTTATAACACTAAAAAAAAATTGTTAAATTAGTATTGCGTATACGCATTAGTGGCCGTAAATGGGTTAATGCTATACATTCATACATTTTAACCTTTATATTCACCATGCTTAGCAATTTTTAAATTTTTTTAATTTTCAATTGTCTGTATTTTGCGAATTTAGCCCTGATGAAGATATGCAAAGTAGGTCCAAACGTTTCTACTAAATAATAAATAAACATTTCTCCATATCTAAGAGAAATTTATTGGCCTCTACCCGGACCAATTTCTTTCACACCGATTTTTTCAAATTGAGTTCAAATTCAAGTTCAGCCCATCGGGTCTGAATCTGAGACCTTGTTTAAGGTTTGTTATTATTTTTTTAATTACAAACCTTAAACAATAAGCTGTTATAACAAAATAGAAAAATATTTGAATTTAAAGAAATAAAAAAAATTGTTGAATTAATGTTGTGTATACGCATCAGTGGCCGTAAACGGGTTAATTAAACAATTTTTTTAGTGTTATAAATACAAATATTTTTCTATTTTGTTACATCAGCTTATTATTTAAGGTTTGTAATTATTAAAAGTACGCCGACGCAATCACTGTTGGTAGCATTTCGACAGAATCACGAATCGCAGTCAGTAGCAGTTAAGAAATCACAAGTAACAAAAATCACAGTAATGGTTAGAGCTGTTACTGAAAAGTAGCAGCTCAGCCCAACGGGTTCAGTCTGAGACCCGAATGATCGAAAGGATTGAAATGATCGAAAGGATCGAAATGACCGAAACGATCGAAAGGATCGAAATGATCGAAATGACCGAAACGATCGAAATGATCGAAAGGATTGAAATGACCGAAAGGATCGAAATGATCGAAACGATCGAAATGAACGAAATGACCGAAATGACCGAAACGATCGAAAGGACCGAAACGATCGAAATGATCGAAAGGATTGAAATGACCGAAAGGATCGAAATGATCGAAACGATCGAAATGAACGAAATGACCGAAACGATCGAAATGATCGAAACACAAAATTTATTAAAAAATTATTTTTAATAATTACAAACCTTAAATAATAAGCTGATGTAACAAAATAGAAAAATATTTGAATTTATAAGACTAAAAAAAAATTGTTAAATTAGTATTGCGTATACGCATCAGTGGCCGTAAATGGGTTAATGCTATACATTCATACATTTTAACCTTTATATTCACCATGCTTAGCAATTTTTAAAATTTTTTAATTTTCAATTGTCTGTATTTTGCGAATTTAGCCCTGATGAAGATATGCAAAGTAGGTCCAAACGTTTCTACTAAATAATAAATAAACATTTCTCCATATCTAAGAGAAATTTATTGGCCTCTACCCGGACCATTTTCTTCCACACCGATTTTTTCAAATTGAGTTCAAATTCAAGTTCAGCCCATCGGATCTGAATCTGAGACCTTGTTTAAGGTTTGTTATTATTTTTTTAATTACAAACCTTAAACAATAAGCTTTTATAACAAAATAGAAAAATATTTGGATTTAAAGAAATAAAAAAAATTGTTGAATTAATGTTGTGTATACGCATCAGTGGCCGTAAACGGGTTAATTAAACAATTTTTTTAGTGTTATAAATACAAATATTTTTCTATTTTGTTACATCAGCTTATTATTTAAGGTTTGTAATTATTAAAAGTACGCCGACGCAATCACTGTTGGTAGCATTTCGACAGAATCACGAATCGCAGTCAGTAGCAGTTAAGAAATCACAAGTAACAAAAATCACAGTAATGGTTAGAGCTGTTACTGAAAAGTAGCAGCTCAGCCCAACGAATGATCGAAAGGATTGAAATGATCGAAAGGATCGAAATGATCGAAATGACCGAAACGATCGAAATGATCGAAAGGATCGAAATGATCGAAATGATCGAAACGATCGAAATGACCGAAACGATCGAAACGATCGAAACGATCGAAATGACCGAAACGATCGAAATGACCGAAAGGATCGAAACGATCGAAATGATCGAATCATTTTGACTCGATCACCAATAGGAATGAGTCATGATCGATTCGATCACCACGAATGATCGATCGACCCAGGTCTAGCTTCAATAGTGATCGCAGACTGCCATTTCCATTCCCACCGCTACCGCTATCCCTTCTCCTGCCACGCCTCCTGGGTCGTCCTTCGAGTTGAAAAATGTCGGCTAGAAACTATCGAACTATTAAAGTAATAATTGATTGCATCAAGACTGAAATAAAATAATGAATATCTAATCATAATGCTTCTAAGATAGGTGAATGATCGCCAATCTTCTAAATGGTCAGCGAAGAAGTCAAAGATTTTCATTTCCTCTATTACAGCTCTCCCTTCCCCTGCCACACCTCTCCCGGCCGTGAAAAATGTCGATTCAAAACTATCGGACTATTCTATTATCAATTGAGTGAATCTAGACTGAAATAAGTTGATGAATATCTAATCTTTATGGTTAAAAGATAGGTGAGTGCTCAATCTTCAAAATGGCTTATTCAGATCTGGCAGATGCCCTTTCCTCTACCACCGCTATTCCTTCCGCTACCACACCTTCTAGGCCGTCCTTCGAGTAAGCAAAATGTCGTTTTGAAATATTTGGACTATAATATTATATAGCATATACACATACACGGTTTAATGAGAATACTAAATCTCTATTATTTAATGATGGGTTAAAGCTCGGCAATCTTCAAAATAGCAAGCGGAGATGTCACAGAATATCAATTCCTTTACTACCACACTCCATTCTCCTGCCACGCCTCTCCGACCGTCCATCGAATTGAAAAATATTGTATTAAAATATTCTGTCTCTTATACGTATTAATAATTGATTGCATTTCGATTGGAATACATTAATTGCTATAACACATCTATCATTTAGGGATAGGGAAATACTCGTCAATCTTATATATCTTATATTAATAACTGATTGCATTTCGATTGGAATACATTAATTGCTATAAAATATCTATCATTTAGGGATAGGTAAATACTCGTCAATCTTCTAAATGGCCAGCGCAGAAGATTGGACTATAACATTAATATTTAATTGCATTTAGAAAAAATACAGATTGATGAGTATCAAATCTCTATCATTTAAATATAGGTTAAGGGCTCGTCAATATTCAAAATGGCTTGAACAGTGATTGCAGACTGCCATTTCCATTGCCACCGCTATCCCTTCTCCTGCCACGCCTCCTGGGCCGTCCTTCGATTTTGCAAAATGTTGTTTTTAAACATTCGGACTATAATATTAATAATTGATTGCATCTAGACTAAAATAAAATAATGAATATCTCATCTTAATGCTTCAAAAATAGGTGAATGATCGCCAATCTTCTAATTGGCCAGCGCAGAAGTCAAAGATTTCCATTTTCTCTATTACCGCTCTCCCTTCCCCTGCCACACCACCCCCGGCCGTCCTTCAAGTGAAAAATGTCAATTCGAAACTATCGGACTATTATATTAATAATTGAGTGCATCTAGACTGAAATAAGTTGATGAATATCTAATCATTACGGTTTAAAGATAGGTAAATGCTCGTCAATTTTCAAAATGGCTTACTCAGATGTGGCAGATGCCCTTTCCACTAGCAACGCTATCCCTTCCGCTGCCACGCCTTCTAGGCCGTCCTTCGAGTTAGCGAAATGTCGGTTTGAAATATTCGGAGTATAATAGTATATTGCGTTTACAAATATATGGTTTAATGAGAATACTAAATCTCTATTATTTAATGATGGGTTAATGCTCGGCAATCTTCAAAATAGCAAGCGGAGATGTCACAAAATATCAATTCCTTTACTACCACACTCCATTCTCCTGCCACGCCTCTCCGACCGTCCATTGAGTTGAAAAATATCGTATTAAAATATTCCGACTATTATATTAATAATTAATTGTATTTTGATTGGAATAAATTAATGATTATAAAATATCTGTCATTTAGAGATAGGTAATGCTCCTCGAACTTCTAAATGGCCAGCGCAGAAGATTGGACTATAACATTAATAGTTCATTGCATTTAGAAAAAATAGAGATTGATGAGTATCAAATCTCTATCATTTAAATATAGGTTAAGGGCTCGTCAATATTCAAAATGGCTTGAACAGTGATCGCAGACTGCCATTTCCATTGCCACCGCCATCCCTTCTCCTGCCACGCCTCCTGGGCCTTCCTTCGATTTTGCAAAATATTATTTTAATACATTCGGACTATAATATTAATAATTGATTGCATTTAGACTGAAAAAGTTGATGGATAACAATTCTCTATAATTAAAAAAGAGGTGAATTTCACCAATGTCCAAAATAACATACACAGAGGTCGCAGACTGTCATTTACAATACTACTTTGCTTCCTTACAATTTACAATTACTACTGTCCTTCGAGTTAGGAAATTGTCGTTTTAATACATTCGGACTATAATAATAATAATTGATTGTATTTAGATAAATATGGTTAAATGTATCAAATCTCTATCTTTTAAAAATAACCTGCATTGAGGTTCCAGTTGCCTCCTTCACCATCTTCCCATGTCATGCCTCTATTACCGTCCTTCGAGTTCGCAAATGTCGATTTAAATCTTTTGGACTTTATCAATAATCTTTAACAGTTTAATGAATATCTCTATTATCTCAAAATCTCTATTATTAAATTTTCTCTATCTCAAAAAATCCATCACCGGTTTTCAACAGATTAAATAAAATCTGCCACAGCTGAATTTGAACCCAGACTCTTCGGACTATACCTCAGCGGTCTACCAATGGGCCCTTCCTCTCTTTTCCATATCTTATCTGGTTGGATCATATATCTCTCTTTTAAAATAATATTTCAAAGCTTGAAACTTTTTTGATTTTAACGTATGTCATTATTTATGTAAACTTCATGATCAGAAGTGAAACAGCTCAACACATGGCTTCATTAAAAAAATGCGGTTGAAAATCGAATATCAGATAAGCCGTCCTTTAAATTAAAAGCTTCAACTTAGACAATAGACACCGAATACGTAGCTCAAAAATGTCAATCCTGAGTTTTGTAGTTAAAATTTCAATTGATCCATTCCCGGATGTTAATATATTAAATAAAATCTGCCACTGTTGGACTTGAACCCGGGGCTTTTGGAATGGCATTTCAGCGCTCTCTCCACAGCCACTCTGCTTCCTAATCAATTATCTCGGTTTGAAAAATTCTGTAGTTAGTCGATAACCAATACAAGCTAAAAACTATTTATTATAAACATGATGTTAAAAGATACAGATAAAAGTAACATTTAACAATGAAGAGTCTAGATTGTTAAATAATTATTTGAAGACGAGTGCTTAAGTTATAAAACGATATGTTAGAGTTATCACCATCACCACTAATACATCTGCGCAAAAACATTCTCTACCCTCCACTTCGTCAGAATAGAAACCATTAATTCACGTTGCGGTTTGATTGATAGTCCGAGTGCTAAAGGGTTCCGTTCCTGTAACAACGGCTATTCAACAAAATCGTTAAACAAGGCGCTAAAATGACACATGTGCTATGCGCCCTGCACGTGACGTCACCGCATTTATTTTGGAACTGCTCTGAGCAATTAGGCTGCCCCGTGGCTGACGGGGAAGGGAGAAGTGATTTGATTGGTGGATGATTTACACCAATGAATTATGAAAGGGGCTGATTGATGAGGCTATTGGCTGATAAGGAGTTGGCCTCGCGCTGCCAATTATTGTAATGAAAGGTAGACAATTGAGCGCCTTCCCATACAGTTCCAATCAGCGACCTTATAGTTAGTCGACTAATAACTCCTCTTGCGAGGAATAATCAATTGGAAGAGGCATCTTCAGTCCACAATGCTATATGCATCTTAAACTTGTATTATCAATAGGAGGATGATAATAATAATAAGTGCAATCAACGATAAGAACAATACTGATACAATTAACAAGAGCTATTTCCCAGATACCATTTTAATTAGAAGAAATATGTGAAACATTATTATAATGCTTCTGATAAAACAGTAAAAAGATAATAATATTCTGAAAGCATATGAGAGGGCTCTGAAAAAAATTAAATAGGAATTCAGTTTCAATTTTATAGTCTAAAAATAGCTTAAAAAATATTTTTTAGTCACCAATGGCTTCTACATCTTTCTGTCCTCACGATGTCGAATGTTTCAAAATCAGACGGAAACGATGACACAATTAAAGTAAGTTGAACTTATTTGTGTTTATTGACTTCCCTCCCAAACTATTTCAGCATTGCTCAATATCAATATTTATGTTTATTGACGTCCCTCCCAAACTATTTCAGCATTGCTCAATATCAATATTTGTGTTTATTGACTTCCCTCCCAAACTATTTCAGCATTGCTCAATATCAATTTCATCGTTTGTAAACATCTAAAAAAATAATTTGGAAGGGTTATTCTAATTACATAAAATTTTTAAATTGTGGAACATTTTATTAATTTAAAATTTTGGATTTTAAAATACTGAATACTGGTAAATACTGAAGTTTAAAAATATACTTTAGTAAATATATTGACTTATCGATAATAAAACTGCTGTGGACCAAGATTAAAATTGAAAAAAAAATTTGAAAACCAAGAAAAACATCGAGTGTTTACTTTTGAATAATTTCTTAATTTAGGTAAAATAAAATCAGTTTATATTATAATATATTATTATATATATTATATTATTATATAATATTATTATAAATAACAACAGTTTCGTTACATAACTAACAAAATTTGTATATTAGATATTTACCTTACTATGTTTTGAATTGACAAGTATTTGATTCTTGTTGGTTTTCCACTTTTGTAGTTTTTGGTTAAACTTCTCAAAAAAACTCATATAAATATTTAAGTGGTTTCGGTAGTTAATAATTTAATTTATTATATTATTAAATAAATAATACATGTTTTAAAACACACAATAGAAACTAAACAGAAAATATTACATTTAATATAACGTACTCGCTTCTTCAACAAACGATAGTATATACGCATACATTAACATTATTATCTGGAATAATAGAATTTTATATGTATAGCGATTAGTTTTGTCCTTCTTCTTTTCTGATTGTTGTGCATAATTATTACATTATTATATTATACATCAAATGTTTCAAATAAAACAATTGAATACAAACAGAAAACAATATAGTTAGAGAAGAATTGGTCGACTGTATCTTCTAATTTAAGGAAGAAATAGTTGGGGGTGCAGTCAAAGAAAACACCAAAATAAGAAAAACTTATTTATTATGTGCCGACGTTTCGGCCTACAATGTAGGCCATCTTCAGGGCTAAGAGAGAGAAACAAACAAAAATATATAAAAACGTAGCAGTAACAAGAATATATAAAAAGTGGTACAGGAGTGAAAAAATAAAAATAGTGACTAGATATGATGAAATAGTGAAAAGATAAAATAGTGAATAGATAAAAATAGTGACTAGATATGATGAAATGGTGAATATATATATGATAAATAAGAAAGAATATAAGACTGGTTACAGAATATAAGAAAGAATAAAGAATAAAAAAGAAAGAATATAAGACTGGTTACAGAATATAATAAACTTAAAAAAGTGATAGATAAAAATAAAATTGTAGATGATGAAAAGAAATTATAATGGTGACAGATATAAAAAACAAGAATACGAATATAAAATATAAAAAATACATGTCAAGAAAGGATAAAATGTAAACAAAAATATAAAGGGAAAGAAAAATGAGGAGGTAAACGGAAAGATACAAGAAGAGAAGATTAAAATTATAGAAAAAGGGGGTTACATAGGTATGAGGGGTTACATAGGTAAAGTGTAATAATATAAGCATATATAGAAATAAAAGCTTGATAAATTTCAAAAATGAAACATTGAACATAGTGGTATTTATAACTATGCACTATGAGGAATGAAAAGAAAAAGAAAATATAAGTAAGGGAAGTTAATATGTAACTGTATACAGTAGGAAGCAGTGGCATTAATGCAAAATAAGATGTGAATATAACATAAACATGTAGAAAATAGGTAAAGAAATACAGAGGATGAAAAATATGAGGCTAAATAATAATGAACTCTATACATTAACAAATGATGGATGCCAAAAGAAGGTGTGAGAACAGGTGAGAAGAAAGGTGAATGTGAAAAGGATGGAGATAAGATAAATACCAAGGTATGTACTAACCGAATAAAACACGAGGCAGCTAGGAAAGCTCAGAATGCAGTGAGAGCAATAACTGGGGTAGGATGGAATCTAGAAGGTCATTTAGGACAATATTGGAGAGGTCAGGAGCGAGGGGATTTCCCATGGCCAGTCCAGAAATTTGGTTAAAGAACTGTCCATGGAAAGTGAGGTAGCCAGATTCGCAGCAGAGTTTAAGGGATTGGAGATATGAGGACCGGTTGAGAGAGGTATGGGGTTCTATTAGTGACCAGTGGTTATCTATAATGACAAGGGCTTTATCTAAGGGTATGTTGGTAAAAAGACTTTCGACATCGAAGGAAGTGAGGATGTAATGATCAGGAATGGTGAGGGATGTTAAAAGATCACGTAGATGAAAAGAATTTTGGATATCATATGGGTTGTTACGGCTGAGGACTTGTAAGGATGAAAGTAAGAAATTGCTAAGTTTTGTAGATGGTGAATTGACGTTAGCTGAAATAGGACGGAGGGGGTTATTACAGCTATTACAGCTTACCCTTGCTCCTGACCTCTCCAATATTGTCCTAAATGACCTTCTAGATTCCATCCTACCCCAGTTCCGTGACGATGTCATTTTCATTAAAAAATATGTGGACGACCTCCTCCTTATCCTAAATCCTAACATCATTCCAGGTTTATTATCATCCTTAAATGCATACCATCCCCGCCTACATTTCACTGTTGAACTTGAACATAACAAATCACTACCTTTCCTTGACCTCCGTATCATTAGAAATCCCGATCACACCTTATCCACTGATTGGTATACTAAACCCACCTATTCTGGCAGACTCCTCAATTATTACTCCCAACATCCGCACCACCAAAAAATCAATGTCGCCAAAAATATCATCCACCGTGGTCTATCCCTCTCCGACGCTTGCTTCCATAACACCAACACCCAACGCATCAAAGAAATCCTATTAAAAAACAATTTTCCTCCCTATGTTATCAATAAACTCATCCATCACCATTATAACCCACCCACCCGCACCCGATCTCCACATCCGCCTTCTATCCCTATATACAGATCCTTGCCATATATACCCTCCCTCTCTAATAACATTCAAAAATCCCTACGTTCCGCGATCCCCAATTTACGCATCGCCTTTAAATCCCACAACAAACTCTCCAATATTTATACCCGAGTCAAAGATCCCATTCCTCTAAAACATCGCTCTCAGGTCGTCTATCGCATTCCGTGCTCTACTCCCAACTGCAACTCTTCCTACATCGGCGAAACCAAAAACCTACTTAAAGACCGCATTATCCAACACAAATATTCCATCTCCTCCCACAACCCAACCGCTTCTAAACTCTCCGAACACGCCCTATCCTTTAACCACATTTTTGACTTCGAAAATACGTCGATCCTGGCCTCCGTTCCTAATTATAATAAACGCATCCTCTCAGAAACCATTCACATCAATTTAGATTCCTCTACCGTTAATGCCAAGACCGACTCCCATCACCTATCCCTAACCTACTCCCAAATTTTTAATTTACTAAAATAACCTTACATTCTTAATTTTTTATACCATTCTTTTATTAATTACATGTTGAGCATTGACTTTTAATTTTTCACGCATTTTACATTATTTACGGTCACTTATATCCAGGCATCTGCATTTTTCCTTTTTAATTTTATTTATTTTTAATTTTAATTTATATAAAATATAATATATAATATATAATTTTTAATTTTAATTAATTCCATATAATTTTTCACGCTATTTACATTATTTACGGTCTCTTATTGCCTCTACATCTGCATATCTCCTTCCCCCTTCTTTGTCATTATTTGTTTGGCCGTCAGAGATCGCCTGTATCGCTTCCTCCAGCCGACCTAACGTATTTTTATAACGTATTATTGCTCTCACTGCATTCTGAGCTTTCCTAGCTGCCTCGTGTTTTATTCGGTTAGTACATACCTTGGTATTTATCTTATCTCCATCCTTTTCACATTCACCTTTCTTCTCACCTGTTCTCACACCTTCTTTTGGCATCCATCATTTGTTAATGTATAGAGTTCATTATTATTTAGCCTCATATTTTTCATCCTCTGTATTTCTTTACCTATTTTCTACATGTTTATGTTATATTCACATCTTATTTTGCATTAATGCCACTGCTTCCTACTGTATACAGTTACATATTAACTTCCCTTACTTATATTTTCTTTTTCTTTTCATTCCTCATAGTGCATAGTTATAAATACCACTATGTTCAATGTTTCATTTTTGAAATTTATCAAGCTTTTATTTCTATATATGCTTATATTATTACACTTTACCTATGTAACCCCTCATACCTATGTAACCCCCTTTTTCTATAATTTTAATCTTCTCTTCTTGTATCTTTCCGTTTACCTCCTCATTTTTCTTTCCCTTTATATTTTTGTTTACATTTTATCCTTTCTTGACATGTATTTTTTATATTTTATATTCGTATTCTTGTTTTTTATATCTGTCACCATTATAATTTCTTTTCATCATCTACAATTTTATTTTTATCTATCACTTTTTTAAGTTTATTATATTCTGTAACCAGTCTTATATTCTTTCTTTTTTATTCTTTATTCTTTCTTATATTCTGTAACCAGTCTTATATTCTTTCTTATTTATCATATATATATTCACCATTTCATCATATCTAGTCACTATTTTTATCTATTCACTATTTTATCTTTTCACTATTTCATCATATCTAGTCACTATTTTTATTTTTTCACTCCTGTACCACTTTTTATATATTCTTGTTACTGCTACGTTTTTATATATTTTTGTTTGTTTCTCTCTCTTAGCCCTGAAGATGGCCTACATTGTAGGCCGAAACGTCGGCACATAATAAATAAGTTTTTCTTATTTTGGTGTTTTCTTTGACTGCACCCCCAACTATTTCTTCCTTAAATTAGAAAACAATATATTTTATAAATTATAATAGCGTTTAATGAGGATACCCAACCGTATTGTATTTTTATGGTGATGGTTATTTTTATGATAATCATCATTAGTAGGTATAAACCTAAATGTATTCAAAATTTACTGTCTACAATCTAAGATTATACTCCATATGTATGTAATGATGTGGAATAGCATAATATCGCAGCTCCAGTAACGCATAAACACATAGTGCTGTGTTGACGCCTACCTAATTCATTGAATATCTGAGTTCATACCAAGCAGTACCACCTGGATAATCAAACATTGTTCGTTGGATATTTTATTAATCGTATGCATTTGCTTCGGCCTTTAAAACCATTTAGGAAGTATTATACGAAAAAATCTGGACCGCAGATGTCATATTAGATTTTTTTATAATTATTTCTTCCTATTAGATAGTTTTTGAAAAAAAATTAATGAAATATTCAGTGGATAGCCATATTTTATATGGCCATACTTAATAGGCCATATTTTGGTTTAAATTACAGGAAAGTAACTTAGTAATTTTTAAACAAAATTATTATAATTGACTTATCAGACACAAGATGTAAACTTGTATATTTTGTAGTAAAGTACAAAATAACTAGCATACTTAAATAAATAAAAAACAACTAGTTTATTAACAAGTGATACAATATGAAGATTTCTAATACAAAATATGGGTGTGTATTATTTTCACGTCTCTCCTCCACTAACGGTAATTTACTTACTAACCTTTTTTATATATAACTTAAAATTTAGTTACTAATTATTGTATTAGAATTACCTACTAAAATTATATAAAATTTACTTCTTACCTTAGATTCCCATTCAATGCTCCTATATAAATAAATAAATTTTCATCTGTGGTATTACGCATATATCGGTTAACATAGCTCTCAACTTCGATAGAAATTTTAAATAGTTTACAATGAAATTAATAGAAAATTAATAGACAAATTGTAAGAAAACGAAATCATATGAATAATTCAAAATTAAATGGAAGTAATAATATAATAATAAAAAGGCTCAATCCTAAGGTTCGATAACGATACCACCAACCCTACTTACATACTTCGGTCCACGGTCCACTACTCAAACATACATCCTTCAGATCACTCTTAACGCAAGACTCCCACCTACGTCTCGGTCTACCCCTGTTTACCAGTAGGCACAACTCTTATAATTTTTTTAGGAATTCGTTCGTTACCGAGCCCAACAATTTAATAAGCAAAATGGAAGTAGTAAATATTATAGAATCTTTCCTTTTATATTTTTTTAACTATAACATTAGTCTTGAGACCCAGCAAGATCAGTAAAGAAGCGCTATTTGTCCGAAAATGTCCCCGAGAACAGAAGAGATCTGTGAACTGGATCGTGAAATGAGATTAGTGATAGTAATTTCGACTATATATCACGATCCTGGGTTTCAAGTTGTTGCGGGTGGGTTGGGTTATCACTTAGTTGTGCCAATTAAGTCTTTAAGACTTTAACTTTAACTTTAAGTAATGATAATGAATAATTTTTAGAATGAAATTTAAACGTAATGAATTTCTCAAGGTAGTATCCTTGGCCCAATCCTTTATACAGTTTATACAGCTGACATCCCAACTCATCCTAATACTATCCTTACCACGTATGCTGTGTATTATCAGTCAACACCAATCCAGTTATTGCATCCCAAAGCCTCCAATCCCATATCACTGATCTTGAAGAATGGTGTCAAAACTGGAGAATTAAAATAAATTCTCAAAAATCGCATCAAATCACGTTTACCTTACGTCGTAAACCAATGACTTCCAGCCCTACAGTATCCTTTAATAATATCCCACTGGTGCCTGTAGAACAGATCCGATACTTAGGGTTGCACCTCGACAAACGATTAACCTGGAATCCTAATACAAGACTGAAAAGACAAGAAACCGCTCGACATTTCAGGCTACTTCAATACTTACTAGACAAACGCTCTAAGCTCCCAATTAACTACAAAAGACTCATCTACATGACCATCATACGACCTATTTGGACTTACGGAGTAGAGCTATGGGGCTCCAATAAGCCATCGAATTCCTCTCGTATCCAATCCCTACAATCCAAAATCTTTCGTAAAATCCTCAATGCTCCTTATTTTGTTAAGAATAAAGTAATCCATAACGACCTTAATGCCCCTTTTGTAGCTGATTTGGCCCGAACCCGGTATCCTTTCATAGCAAACTTCATTCCCACTCCAACCCTCTAGTTTCAAACCTAGCTTAGTCTTCAATTCCCGATAATCCTCCGAGGCGTCTGAAAAGAAGATGGCCACATGACCTTCTTATTTGAACTTTGATTTGAGTACTACCAGTGGGTAGTTTCTCTACTTGTCATTCTCTTGTCATTATGTAACACGCATTCTATTTACTTGTTGTATAATTGTAATACAGTTGTAAATATCAATAAATAAATTTAAAAAAAAAATGTAATGAACATAATCATGAGATCATCTTCTTTTCAGATGTCTTTGAGGATTATTGAGAATTGAAAAAGCAGCCTGGTTTGAAAGAACTGGTTTGCAGTGGGAATGAAGTTTCCCATGACAAGTTGTTATCTTGATCGGGCCAAATCAAAAATAAAATAAAAAAATAAGAAATTTAAATCACAATTCAATCTCCACTCACACTATACTGCATAATAGATTCTCATCCAAATATTTAATAAATAATACAACTGGAAAATTAATAAATTTCGAAGAATATGCTTTTTTCAGGAAAATACAATCAGAAGACTAAATTTCTAATCCATTGGAACTTATTGCAGTTTAAAAGATTATTTAAAGGCTACTACTGATGAAAAAATGGTATAAATATTTATATAGCATTTACTTTAATTGAAAATAATAATAATATTTAAAAAATCTACCAGAAAAATCAGTAGCACTACTTACCTGAGCATGCATACCCATCATGTCCTAGAATACCATTCATATATGGAACATGGAATTCAGCCGAGATTTACAAATTTTAAAGAATGTGTCAAAACATTCCTCCTTTTAGTCTGAAAAAATAAAACCGATAAATCTTTATTTGTATTTTAATTAATTAATTATATGCTAAATGAATGCGTATATCTGCCTGTTTTGGCATCTTTTGTCTTGGCCAACACTGTTTCCTTCATTTAATACTCCCATCCATGTTTTGGTTGATCACATGGAGGCTCACTGATAGGCATGCAGGATTGGCAATATGAAATATCATTTAACGATATAATGTATCTTATAAAATTTAAAAACAAAAATCTTATACATACAAGGTGCATATCATGTTCAGAACATTTGCTGGTCCTTGAAAAAAAAATACTCTGTTCTGAATTCGGAGCACGAATACACTGCTTGTTTCTAGTGGCAACTAACTTGTTATACTGAGAAAGTCTGACCAGAAACATAGATTATCCTCAAGAGGTTTCTTTCAATTCCATCCAAACTCAAATCCTCAGTGCAGTGTGAATAGCATCAAAAACTTATGAGATAAATTTATTTGGAGTTGTTAGGATTTTGTTAGTAGCTATACAATGCTCTGAAGATATATTTCTCCACTGGGAATAAAATCCTAAAAATCACTCTACGTTTTCTATTTATTACGATTATTCAGTTTCTCTTCATTGCTGGTCGCTATTCATTTATAACACATTTCTATTATAACCTAGGAATTATACGTTTAATATTCAACAGATAAGTTTAATTTCAATCATATGTATGTTACCTGAAGTATTGAGAGAAAATTCAGTAACTGAAAAAAGAAAATAAGGAGAGAACACGAGAACTATTATGGTGAAATTAAATATGACATATCCTCTCGTCCTAATATAATATCTGAGTTTTTTTTTTTTATCATCACAGATTCTTTTGAAAGTTTCTCTTCCCACAGCTCCTAAAATATTTCTATTTTATCCATCTCATCGGGCTCTTAAAGGATATTGGTATAAAAAAGTTTAATTTTTTATTAACATATCCTTGAGATGTGGATACACTCCCCAGTCCAGATATGTTTTAGAGATGAGAACTGCAGAGAATGTGCCTATCTCAAAGCTCCTTTCAATAAGAATTTAGCTGTTATTTAGAACGGAGTTTTAAAATCCTATTGTGAAAATATCTATGGCTAAAAAATACCGGAAGTTAATCATTATACCATAAAAAGCTGTGAAACAGAGGAAAACAACAAAGACGCCTTGAGAAGTATAAAGAAAACTTTTGAGCCCTTTGAGGCACAATGTAGGTTATTCCTCCACTCGTGCAGAAATAATGGGACCACATTTCATCATTCTGCGCCCTCCCTCTTCTTCCTTCCCACCTCCTCTCTCCCATTCTACTCCCTTCCTCGCCGCTATCTCCCAAATGCGAGAGACTGTGGACCAATAAATAAGATACAATGAAAGAGGACCTCCTCAACCAAGGTAAGTGTTCCTCTCCGTGTACCTCTTTCCTCACAAACATCTCCTATATAAAAAAGAGTCAACAAAAAATGCTAATTCATGTCTAATCAGTAGTTATGAAAATAAGTTTATGACAGCCCTTTATTTTTAGATTTACTTGTTAAAATCTTTTACAACTGAATTATAAAAGTATAACAAGCGAATTTAATGAATAATACATAATGGCATGGATAAAGGCAAGTAGTATAAAGGAAAGTTTTAAGGCATGTTTAGACTGAATAAAATTTAATAGGAAGCAAATGGAAGTACCACGGGAATTTGAAAGAAATCTCAATATTAACATAGCGTTTATTAATTTTAAGGACATATGAATATCTTTCTTAAATACTATTAAATATACATGTAAGAAAGGATAAACATTAATAATAGCTTCTACAAGAATAACTTAAGACTAAACATGCAACTTAGCGATCTAATGAACAAAAGTAATTTAAGACAAAAAAAGAGAAAAAAAAATGATTAGCATGAGCGGGAGCGATAATTAACAATAACAGTAATGCTCCATACTAGCATAATGACCAAAGATATAATAACAACAAAATGGACTTGAACGTTATAATGAAGATTTCAATAAGGCGCGAAGATGTGCGAATTATTATTATCTTCGCCAGTGATCACGGCATGAAGGAGCAATGAGTATGATATCATTAATTAACTTGAACTGTCCGGTTGGTATCATGTATTACGGTGATTATCAGGAGAAGAATTAGTTGACGATAATGAAATGGGACTTACAATTTGTGTGATGTATACCCTATCAGCATCTCAGCATCGCTTCTGGCGAGTGACAAGCTTTAAGACCTCTGGACGTTCTCATAGGAATAGTGGGTTGAACGCTTTCACTCCGCTGAGTGATAAGCGGCAGTGATCGATGGACTCGTAGAACAGTCCAGCTCGGTGATCAAACAGCAAGTGCCGGGCCGCTCTAAGCGTCATTCCCCCTTTCCTTGATTTTGGCGGTACAGTACATTTCCGATCGCAGAGGCAAGGATCGGTTCGTTCCATCTGGCGGGTAGTACAGGTCCGCGGCTAAACAGAAAGTACACAGTGATAGTACTCAAATAACTAATTCAACTTAAAATTTTACGAGCTCTGACTTAGGATTGTAGGAAATCGGAGAGGTTGCTAGTTTTGAAACTAGTTTGAGTGGGAGTAAAGTTTGTCATGAAAAACACTAACAAAAAATGGGACATTGAGATCAGCATGAATGATATTACTCGTTCCAGAGTAAGGCAAATTAGGGATTTGGAATTGTTACGAAAGGAGTTCGTTAATTTAGTAAGGCCCCTGGATAATTTAGTAAAGCTCTCTCTACTCTGTAAATCCAAAAAGGTCTTATAATAGTCATGATTATTAGGATTTTAGACGGCGAAGAATACTTTCTCTTAAACTTAATATTCGTCGTCTTGTTGGAAAGAACGTATCTACAAAATTGTTTTTTGAGATACATGTTGAATGTTACTCGATTTTTCTTACTGTATTTTAGGGTCATATTCTCGCTGTCTGCCTGTACATTCGTTTATTGTTTTCACTATTGTTTGCTCTGTCATTTATAAATAACTATTTCATCCATTCCTGAAAAAAGGAACCGTGGTAGTCTTTTAAACACTGCGATGACGAAATATTAAAATAAAACTGTTTCTATGAGCCAAACTATTGTATTATTAACAACTGTATCATCGGTTTCTTTTCAAACAAATGATAAATAATTTAGCCGACTGCTGATATAAATACATATACAAGTTTGTGTAATAATACAAATCCTTATCTATTCGATTAATTCACTTACTTCTAAAGAATATTTAAACAGATTCGATCTAAAAATAATTTTGGATTCAACATTTTCATATTCACCAATTATTTTTTAAAATATTTTTGTTTGAAAAGAAAATATTTAAAAATTATAACAATTCATAAAAAATAAAATAAATTATAATTATTTGTTTAAATTGTAGTTTGGATGCTTTTAAGTGTTGAGTTAAAATGTTATTATTATTATACAAAGTAATACTCAGTAGTAAAACTGCTTTAAAACTTTAAAGGATACTACAGTTGAGAGGCACAACAAAACATATTAAAATATAAAAGTTAACCAATTTTTAAAATTTAATGATATTATTACACTGTCAGAATTCTATTGTTATTAGATAATTAAATAATAGCATATAATTATATGCTATTGTTACTGTGAACAAAATGATCAATATAAAATGTATATATCGAGTTTCAAACAGAGTAGGTTTAGATTCATTTAATGCATACAAAAAAAAAAATACACAACACCATACTAAGTATCGCGCCTTCAAAGACTGGGAATACAATACCGCACAACCAAACTTGATAGCGGGTCTATCACCAACCAGAATGAAGGAGAGATTGTTTAAAATCTCTAGAATGCTAAAATAAATCTTAAAAATACAATTTATTATTTTATTTATAAATGAAATAATTCAATTATCATCGAGTTTGGGAATAAAAGTATCACTAATTGAGTAGGTCTTAGCCAATGTCTTTTTGATCTTTTCTTATCAAGTCCAGGTAACAGGGAGTAGGAAACCGGAAGAAGGAATGGGCTTGGGTGATATTATGTCGATGAGTGGAATGTTATGCATTTGCTATGAATATATGATTTTATAGTGGGAATCCTCATGTGGTTGTGTATAGTTTGATACGAAATATACCATGGTGCATTAACTATCCAATTGCACTCCTCTCTATAATGTCTAAATTATTTGAAAAACTCTTCCTTAATCGCATAAAGCCTACCCTCGAAAATAGCGGAGTGATACTGAACCACCGATTTGGTTTTCGTTCTTATCACTCCACTGTACACCAATGTCGTCGTATCGTGGATGCAATATCTATCGCTTTTGAAAAAAAATAATATTGCTCGGCGATTTTTCTCGACATTTGATAGTGTCTGGCACAAGGGTCTTCTCTGGAAAATAAAGCCTCACTTACCTCCTATATACTTTTTAATTCTTTGATATTATTTCCAAGACAGATTCTTCTGTACTTCCGTTGACTCTTCAATTTCCTTTATTACTCCTCAAAACAGGGGTGTACCGCAAGGCAGTGTTTAAAGCCTCATTCTCTATTCTGTATACACTTCCGATATTCCCGAGCACCCTTGCACCAACATCTATACCTTCGCAGACGATACGGCCATTATTTCTTCTCACAGAGACCCAAACATAGCATCTATAGCTCTTCAAAATCATTTATTTTATTTAGAAAAGTGAGTTCTATAAAAGGATAATCAGTAATTTTTGAAATTTGTTAATTGACCATGGAGTACACTATAACTCTAAGCTTTGTTTTAAATTATATGACAATCAACCAAAAAGGTTGAAAATGTACAAAATTATATAAAAAATTTTTAGAGAATATTTTTAAAATTAAATAATGTTAAAGGACTTAAAAATAATGTAAATTTGAAAATGACATGGAATTGTTGAAACATTTTTAGAATAAAGAAAAATAATATATGACTGGAAAAAGGTTTTTAATTTACTCACGTGAATGATTGACTAATAAAGATGTACTCCAGTTACAAAAACAAGAAAATTAAAATAAAAAAACTAATTACTTAGATTAGTTTTACTATTTCTTCTATTGATAACATACAAATATTTTAAATTATCAATAAAAGTGAGGAATAACTAAAGAAGGACATAATTTGTGAATAGGAAAAATCCAAAGCCTTGAATCTCAAAAATACCGGAAAAACTAGCCAGCCAATTTTTCACCGATTCAGGTATCTTTAGGACATACACCAAAAGAAAAATCACAACAATGAACAGAAAGTGCAGATAGCTACTCCAAGACGTTCCTCAAAAAACATAGACAAAAAATTGTCTGTTTATACAGTGGGATACGCGCTGCTTTCTTGGGTACTTTGTTTTCTTGGGTACGATTTTCTTGTTTATAATTTATTTAATTGTGATTGATATATTTTTTTTAAATATATAAAAAACGCGGGTTTGAGTCCCGGCCCAGGTCACATCTTTTCTTTTCAAATAAAAGATTTTCTTTTGTGTGTGTGTCTTGATTTTTCCAGAAATATCGAAAGTTTGGTTGTTTTTTCTGTCTTTTGTTGTTTTTGTGTCTAAAGTCTTTATGGTTTTACGTATCGCATCCATTTTGAAAAAATATTTAAATAGATTATATAAAATTATCGTTTATAAATCAGTTATATTAAAGATAAATAAATAAATTTAATTGAGGTAGAAGTAGGATGTAGTAGGATTGAGATAACAATGGAAGTGATGGCTGCTCGGACAGTTTGCTGGGAACAGCCTGGAGATCGGGAGAGTGCGGACTCGACAAGTTGGACAGCGGGGCGGGTAATGCCCTGGGACCGCTAAGCTCGTTAAGGCAGATCCGGTTACCTCCAATTAGCTCACTGTCTCACTCACCTGCTGCCCCCCAATTCTGTAATATTATAACCTTATCGTCTCTTCTTAGCAACTGTTATCAATAAGTTGCTTACAGCCCTTTCATAAAGGTTATCGCTCCGACCTTTATTATTGTATTTAATTGTTATCATAGTTGATCACATGATAATCCCATCCCACCTGATTAGTTCCTTATTTTAATTACCTCATAAAAAAGAAAAAGATAAGAAAATGCCTGCACGGCTTTAATCCACGAAGAGTTGCTATTTTTGCTTGACTGTCCAAACGCTGATCTTAGAGATAAGTCAGATACTTTGATCAGTATATTCCATAATAAAATGGGATGCCACCCTTAGATCATTATACTTGAGATGTATTAATCTCTATATCATTAGACATAGTCCTCTCTACTCCAAAGGTTGACGTGGTTTACTGACTAGAAATTGTTAACTAAATAAAGATCCTTTTTCATCTAATTGAATGACATTACATTTATTGTGTAGTGACCAAAATATAAATTATAAATCTACCTACAAAGAATGAAAAGGGGTCCTCTTTCGCTATACGTGACAGTCTTCGTGTTGAGTTGGCCACTTCTTGCCTACGACTGCCGTCCTGTCGCTTAAGAGTAAGAAGTACCGACCCCTAAGAGGCATTTAAGCTACCTGCTCTATGCCCCTTACCCAATTTATTTAGGTACTCCTAATGTTCCAGATAGTGTCACACCGTCATGGACTGAGTAAATGACAGCTATGTATAACTTGACAGTAATTTATTTACTGCAGACTGTAGACTGTACTCTTTCCTGCCGATGGTTATGGTCATGATGACGCTTATTCTTCTGTTTTTTTTTAACTGGGATACCTTCTGAATATCGATAGTATGCTTTAGGAAAAATACTCAAAACGAAGCCTTGAGTTTTCTAAAATACTTGAAAAAGCCAACCAGTTTAATTTCACCAATTCTTACATCAAAACAAACACTAAAAGAAAGTCATATTGAACGAGAGATAGTTCTGCACACCTCACACCAACAGTCCAATCAGATTCATTAAATAGAAATTTCAGATTACATCTTAGCTATTTATCAAGGAAACATGTGTTCAAGTGTCAATTAGCTATCAAACAACGCCTCTAATTTACAAAAAATAACAAACATTAAAGTTTCAATAAGTTCACTTATTTTGTATCCTAATATTTTTTCAGTCAGAATTAATCTATTCGATTGGTACTCGGAGCACGTTCCCGCAGAAGTTTACTGTTCTCATTAAAAATATGTGCACTTTCCTAAGTGCTGATTAAGTGTTTTACTTAAGTTATGTTGAGTTCCTTTGCAGTTAACATTTTGTCATTTCAAAAGCGAGACTTAAATTAATAGATGAAGTTACGCAGGAGCATATAATTATCCTTAGGTGCATCAACACAACAGCCTGAGGTAGGATGTCTTTACCTATATGAGATAAAGAGAGAAACCTCGCTGACAGGGAACTATAAATAAAGTAGGCTTTGTCGTGAGGCAGTCGGCCGGAAGCAGCCGCTGCCTCAAAGCGATCTCCTTCCCATTCCGATCCGACTATTCCTTTTATACGGTTGTCCTATCGGCCAAATATGTTAACAAGGGCTGTAATCCTTTGGTTTTTCATCACTCCCAATACCAATCGTCCCATGATCGGACCTGGTACAAAGATTCGAACCGGTGCCAACAAATTAAATTTTATATTAAAAGTTCATTTTTTTTTCTATGAAACTGTTCAAGTTTTAACAATCCAATTCTGCAAAAGTGTATGTACCCACAAACTAGTCAACTAGATTAATTTAAAATGTACATAGAACTTAAATCAATCAAAAGTATATTGTAAGCAGTTTTCCTTAGGCTCAAATAATATGGAGGAGAAACTAACCTGCAAAACTACAACCTATGAAGTACATGGTAGAGACAGAACTGTTTCTCAGACAAGGGTTTTGTAGGGAAAAGATTCGTCCTAAATCAAGCTGAATCACCAAGTTTCCCCACAATTAAGGACAGAAAAGTGAGCGCTGCTACACACTAAGCTATCCGGTCACTCCGTGGAACTAGCCGAAGATTTAACTTTTTACATAAATAAGCTCAGACAGAAGACCTTTCCCGAAGTAGTCAACATCAAATTATTCATGTTTATTATTTTGATATTATGAATTCTGTGGTGAACTGGTTAGCATAACAACGTTCTATGCTTGAGGTCACGGGTTCTCAGGCCGACACGGTGATGTGGTTAATTTTTAAAGGTAGTAAATATCATTTGGTTATGCTGTCCTAAGAAAATGGCGTGAGATTGGGTCCAAAGTCTGTACGTCGTCAGATACTCGTTAAAAATATCTAGTCTAATTATACCTTCATGAGCAAGAATTAGCACCCTCCCTGTAACATTTCTCAACGTGAAAACGAGTAAAGTAAAAATGTGCATTTATCTTGAAAGGTTGTTGCACATCGTGTAGAGCCCTGAGTTGCTGAGCTATGATTCTCGTGTTCGAATGCGACTCAGACAGACACATTATTATATCTCTTAACAGCAATAGATTGACCCTGCGGGACACCTTTTTTTATGCCCTTAATTACTTGATAAATCTAGCTCACGTGAGCCTGTTAGCGGGAGCTGTGGGGAAGACGTTAATTATTTAACATACCAGCTTAGGAAAGGAGAGTTTCCTGTTTATTTATTGAACAACCTGTGTGCTCTTCCCGAGGGAGTGGAAGAAGTCATCTTCATATTTTATGAGGAGGAATCATGAGGCAGGTAATCGTGAATAAGAACCATCTACAAGAGCCACCGGCCTATGTTGACGTTACATGGTGGGTTCCGGGGAAAGTTCAGCGAGTATAGAAGAGAAATCGACCCCCCGTGCCCCACGTGTGGAGTCCCTGAGACGGCAGAGCACGTGGTGCTCTTCTGCACCGTGATGGAAGTACACCGTGCAAGGTTGTCGAAGAAAACCGGGATCTTCGACCTCGCCGAAGAAGACTTTCCCCATCTTTTGAAGGAGGGCAATTATCCCTATTTCCCCTAAAGTAATTTGTCTAGGGGTAGAAGGAGGTGGTTGGTCCTGTACATTTCTCCATTAGCAGGATCCGACCACCCGGCGAGCCACCAGATGAGGACTCTGCCCCCAAGAGGAAAGAGATGGAGGAGAGCGTAAGGACGCGGACCGGCCAGGAGGCCTAAAATTTGCTACCCCTACAGTAAGGTGCACGTCCGTGTACCGGGCAGCATCACAGACAATTTTTTATTTATATTGTACCAAGAAAATTAAATGGTACCTCCCTTTTTTGGTTGCACAATAAAAATTTTATGAATAAAGAGTTGTTTTTTGGCAGTGGTGGGCGTGCGTAAACCCAACGTATTAACCCACCACTGTCGAAACCCGTAAGCCAAAGATGGCAGAAGGGAAAAAATAAATAAAAAAAAAGGTTAAACCGGCCTTGGTGTAGCGTAGTCATAAAAAGATCGGCTCATCTCGGGATGCTGTTCCTGTTCCGCTCCAGTGCATAGGCTACCTTAATGAGGCCTTTATTAGATATATTGTTTACTGTTTTTTGATGACTTGGTGTGTACATAATATTCAGCAACCAAAGCATAGTGATAATGTAAATTCATCGAAGATTCTTTAATTATTTTTATTTAACATATATCTATATGTATCCTAACAAATATATATTAATTAAGTTATTTAATTTGTTTAAAAAAGAATAAAAGGCATAATTAAATTGTTAAGTTCACAGACATCAATTGTACGATTAATTGTTTCCCGGTGCGTAAACAGTCTGTGATAATCTCCAATTACTCACAAGACGTCCCTGATTCCTATGATCAGATTCTACACTAGAACAGGCGAAACGCATTTCCAGGACGAAAGACTCAAAAATGGTAAAGAAACTACTTAACCTAGTATAAATATTTACAAAGACTAAATTCTCACCGCATTGCTGGGAATGATCCAGATGCAAACTTGAAAAATGAACGGATAAAATAAAAAAATAACATTCTGTTAAGATAAATAGATATAGAAGGCAAAGAAGAAAATCATTAATCGGACATTTTTTTAATTTAAGTAAACCTATTCTTTAAAATATCAACGTAAACATAGCATTGGCTCAGTATTAAATGATATGCAATGCTTTTCTTTTGATGAATTATTTTGTATTTTTCTATGGTGTATTCATACAGTGCTTTAAGCGAGAGAGAAAGCTGAGTGGGTAGAGCGCTTAGTTCCCATCCCGAAAGTTCCGGGTTCAAATCCGGTTGTAGCAGATGAATTATGGATTTCGTCAAAATTATTTGCCGTTGTGAGATCCTAGGGGATATAATGGACCCTCGTGGATCTCCAGATGGACCCTCACTTTAAGGGTTAGAAACCTGCCGGTTGAGCGTAATCATGGACAATTACAATGCACAACGGTTGTCCTAGAAACATTCCCTCTAATACTAACTTTTCATGGGTTATAGTCGTTTAGATTTTTTTAAGATATTAAAATAGTTCGAGCTTATTTTTTCATGATATATTTAGAGCTATATTTAAAATAAAGGACATATCTTCAGGTGCCTATAGGACAGGAGCGGGAAGGTAGATGTCAGATGATCCCTGTCCCTTTCTGTCCCTTTGAAATATTTTTTTTGTCCTGGTCCGGGCTCTCATGCATAACTCTGACGGGACCGGCCTACTCGAAAATACAGCATTTTATAACATATTAAATATGGTTTCATTCAAGACTAAAATATGCCATCATTTTTTTATCTTAGAATTTTTATAATAATATATATATGATCTCTTGGTTTTAAAAATATTAAAGTGAGATGTATTTGTCAAATTTTTTAGATCAGATTGATTTGTGAACTACAGATAAAGCGCCAGGCATAAAGCTGGATTCTCTCGAAATTTAGCTGTTGTTTTTTTTAAATTTAGCTGGTACTATACGAAAAAAGTTTAGTATGTTGAAGAATGCATTAATATTAATATGTTTCCTTATAGATAAACGTTGGACTCCTATAGCTAGCCCTCAGACATGTTCAGCCTCAGTAGGTATACGGTCTTCGCATGGCTAACCATTAATTCCCTAAATAGCGACAAGCACTAATTTCTTCAATTCAACCCGACGAGCCATTGCTACGACTCTAACTGCTCTACTCGAGAGAACTCACGTCAAACTTTCCCGGTTTAATTTCTAGTTCATCTCGAGTTTGTGTTAATTATTCGCTATGGTGGTGGATCTTCCCCCGTGTCCTTTGTTACTCCACAATGCCCTTTTTGGTACGGATAATATTTTACGGTTAAGCAATTTCGATATTTTAATAAATTATCGGTTTGTAAAATGTTATGAAAATCTGATGTACTTAATTCCCTGCAAAATATAATATACATAAATCTATAACAAACTAGCATTTGTTATAAGTGAATAATATGATAAAATAAATTTAACAAATTGATAGAAACTGAAAATATATACATTTAAACAACTCTTTAAACTGCACCATTATTATTCTTTTATAATTTATTTTTATTAATTAATATTATTTTTAAATATTTTGTTTTGAATAGAAAAGATTTGTCCTGGCCGGGTCGGGTGCATTCGAACCCGAGTCGTCTGCATCTCCGGTATAGTGCTCTAAATCACTCAGCTACCAGGGGTCGTATATATATATATATATATATATATATATATATATATATATATGTACATATATATATATATATATATATATATATATTTATATATTATTATTATTATTATTGTATACAAGGTGATCTACCAGAAGGGAAAGACTTTGGGAGGAAACTTTCTACAAATACAGTTTACAGTTTACAATTAAACATGATTAGGGAATTCCAGATATAGTACGAACATTAATTGATTTTAAAAATAATTTAAAAGTAGTTCAATATATTCAAATTGTATCATGGAGGAAGAAGGAAGATCGCATGGTGAGAAGACGAAGAATATAGGAAGGTTTTGTTTTGGGTTCTGAAGATTTGGAGCAAGGTGGCACTTAGATTTTTCTTATCTCGGAGTCTTAGGAGATATGCATTATCTTGTTATTGTTATTATTATATTAGTAGAAGATTGTTATTATCTTTGGAAATTTAATTACTTCATGCCAGGTACTAGCCATTTATGACGCAAAGGAGGTTTATGTACACTCTAAGACTTTGGTTTATAAATTGTATGTATCTATTTGTGTAATTACTTTTTTTTTATTTATTTCGTAGAAAAAATTGGGTGTGAATAAGAAAATGGCGTACAAAAACCGTGCTCTTTAACAGCGAAAACCCTAATCCTAACCCAGTTGGGGATGACGTCACAACTTTGTTTCTTTCCTTCCCTCTGCTGATGTTGCATATTAATTAATGTTATGTTTTGTTTATAAATATAACTCGATTGCATCCTACTTATTCAACAAGAAAATACACCTCTTTTTTTTCCGTGAGATACTAAACCGAAAACTTTACTATTAGCTTTTTACTTTTAACGTAAATATTGCACATTATATGTATACAATTCTTAGTATAAATACAAGTAAACCTCCTAAATTCTATGATATGTACAATCAAGCTAATCAACCAACCGTTGATGGTTCATTTTTGTACCCTTTGAAAATTAAAGTTTATTCTCTTTTTGTTTTGTTTTTCACATCCTGCAAGATTTATTTACAATATAATACCAATTTACAACAAATGTCTGAAAATGCTTCTATATAAACCAAAAGCCTTCTGTTACCTTTCGGTATTTTAAGGCGTTACAATGGGCTGAGTCCGCTGAAGGCGGTTTTTACTCGAATCGGCTGCAACAAAGCCGCTGACTTTATACAATACAAAACAGGGAGGGACCGTAAATTTTATTCTCATAAACAAAAATTGTTTTATTCAGTTCATTATGAAGATTTTTTTTGTAGGGAGGGGAGGAAAGAAAATTAAAAATACTTTGGATTACGGGGATTGGTCTCATGAGATAATTTGTTGGTTTTGGAGAAGCTCATAGGTCATGTAATTGTCGTGAAAATTAAATTCACAATTATTTAAAATTAAAAAATAATTCAAATGCTAATTTAATTCATTCGTTATTTCTATAGTAGTTTGGAACGACTAGCTGTTTCTATCAATTGATTCCATTATAAGGCATTTACGTATTTATTGAAATAATTATGATTCATAAACTAATATGCATATTGTTGAGATATCGTTAATGACACGTGAATGTTTTTATAACTCTCTGAAATTTTATAATTTAATTTTAATTTATATTAACTGTAATTAATTTTCATAACAATTACTTTAATTTAAATCTATGTTATTGTATATTCGGTTGTACAAGACCATATTTTTGGGTCTTTCTTACTTTAATCTGTAGATGATTTTCCTCTTGATTTTCTCCAAACCAGACTTTTTAATTCAATAAATAATGTTGAATAGAAGTATTAAATAACTGGATGACCCCTCCGGGATTTCTTGAGATTCCGCCGGCGAATCCTTTTTTCTTTTCTTAATTTATGCAAAATAATACATTCAGAACACCCCTCCGCAAATCCTCTCTCCTCCAACTTTCCTCCTAAATAAAGAAAAGAAAATTATCGCGGACAAGTGAATATCTCCTTTATATAAATGAGGACTGCCAAGACATAATGATTATACGTCTCTCGCCGGACGTTCCCCTGGCGACGAGTTCCTAACGACTCAGATAAAGAAAGTCGTTTTTCTCTGTCTCAGAAAGAGTGAAGGAGTATTCCCTATTCGGAGCAGATAAGTTTCCACTTCATCATTATAGGAGCGGTGATTGAGCCAGGCAGTCAATAGTAGTAGCATTCGGACAATGGGCTTCGGTGGAGGTGATGGATCGTGTGTGCGTGGTTCTCTCTGAGCTCTCTCCTACTTCAAATATATAGGTACTACCATACTTCGTGTTTGTTTTAGTTTGATTCTGTTGAACATACAGATAAGTATATGGATAATTAGAATTCGGAACAGGAAATCACTGGATATATCGCACTAGTATTTTGACAAAAATCAGTGTTTTATTTGGTAGTGAAATGGATAAATAGAAATGGGTGAATATCTCTTTATCACCGATGAAAAGCAATATAAGTCAGCTCTGTATCGACCTATAGCTAGCAATCGTGCGTCATCCTAGCTCACTGGTATTTTCCGTTTGTTTTTTTTAATGCAGGTTTTTGATTTATGTCACTTTAGAAATACTAGTGCAATATGTTGAATAGACATGGTAAAAAGTGTCATTAACAGATATCATTAACAGAAAAAGTCTCGGATAACAGGTATCTCTAAAAGTCATATCTATAAGACATGTTTCATTGATTGCAAATAAAATGCATCATATAATAGCTACTATTCCATTACTATGAACTCATTCCCACCTAACATCAGGCATTCTTCTTCCCTATGCTCATTCAAACTGATGCTTTTCCAATATCCTCTGAATTCCCAAACATAAACATTCTAAGAAATATTCGCTCAAATTAAATAATGTTCAGTGTCTTTTCATGTAACTTATTTATATTTTATGTTTAATATTGGCTGTTATTTTCTTCCAATAGATTCGTGCTGGGGGTTTTTCTTGATAAGAACTGAAATATATATTTTATTTACCTTTTGAAACTCACGTAAATACCTTCCGAATATAATTATGTAGGTATGTAGCATTTCGGCCGGATCATATTTAGTTTTTTTCATTTTATTAAGTGATGGTTATTTTTCAGGGGCCTAGTCTCAAAACAAAATTAATTATTTTTTACCCAAAAATCATTCTTTGTTTGTTGGATCAAAAGTACCATTCTTCGATAGAGATAAAGGTTGAAATTGACTTCAACATTATAATATAGTATACGCCATCATTTTACTCAGCATTTTACAGCAGCAAACACTTTTATTCGTATAATTGAAACTTGTGGCACCTACTTGTACACTAACTTTTTCCATCATGCTAATAGTATTGTAATTACAGTAATACTTGTCTTGTACCACTGATATTATTTTATCATTCATATACGGCTTTTGACAGCTACTACTTGTACTCTATAGATTTGTATGGTCAGCCGACCGTGAAGCCAATATAGATACAATAAACAGAGCTGGGACTATAACCGTTAACAACTATTAGAGTTGGAAAGCCATAAAAGGGCCGCCATGAATTTACTGGCCAACTCTGGCCTACGTAACAAGTCGTTACGACTCGATCCGCAACTTGTTTAGCCTCCCTCCGGTCCACGCTTGACCCCGTTGCGAATAATTGAGGGGATAAATCGCCTAGTGAAAAAATATAGAAGTATTTATTATTTTAAAGCATATAGATCAATACGGAAGAGTAAAAAAGTCATTTGTATCTGTTTCTTTGATGTATTAGACTGAAGAATAATTAATATGAAGTAAATTGAAGTACAACGGGAATTTGAAAGAAATCTTTGATATTAACATAGCGTTTGATTTATTAATTTTAAGGACATATATCTTTCTCTTAATACTAAGCAAATGTACATGTAATAAAATGAGTAAACTTACGGTTAGCAGTTCTACAAGAATGACTTAAAGACTAAACATGAAAAAAAGAGAGTCTCTTCAATGGACGAAATAATGATAACTAATGAATTATAACAGAAAAGAGTAATTTTGCAATAGTGATCTAATGAACATAGATAATTAAGGACTAATAAAGATATAAGGTAAGCATGAATATGCGATCTAATAATAATGATACTTAATAATTAATACAGAAGATTAACATTAACAGAAATTACTCCATGCTAGCATTATGGCCAAAGATACAATAAAAAATAAAATAAACAGGAACGTTATAATGAAGAATTAAAGAATAAGGTGAAAAGATGTGCGAATAATTATTATCTTGATCCCAATAATTAGTTTGAATTGTCTTTTGGTACCATATGAACACACTGAATCGTTGATCATCAGTAGAAGTATTAGTTGGCGGTTTGAGGCCTTATGATAATGAAATGGGACTTACGATTTGTGTGATCTATGCCCAATTATCAACTCAGCATCACCATCTGGCGTCTCAGCACAGCTCCTGGCGAGTGACAGGCTGTAAGACCCCTGTTCTCAATAAGGAATAGCGGCTTGAAAGCGGCAAGCGGTCGTAGCTGCGATGTTGTGGTATGACAGTTCCGCTTGGCGTCCATCCAGCAAGTGCGCTGCTTGTAGCGTCGCCATCCCCTCTCCTTCTTTTTTGGCGGTAACTATATCTGCCGATTTTAGAAGCAAGGATCGGTTTGTTCCTACTGGCGGGTAGTACAGGTTCGCGGCTAAACTGTATCTATATTTAAAACAGGAAATTATAAGTTATTATTAAAAGACGGATAAGCTATAATAGGAATATAAGAGTCAAATTTATAAAACATATTCTTTTCGAAATATATTATTAAACAACTTATTGTTCGAATATTGACTTGGGTTCTCGCGACAGTTAACAAACGCTGGACGACATGTTAGAAATATACGAAGTGTGGCTATTAAATAACGAGACTGACGTTGCAATAAAATTTATTTTTATTTTATACATAATTACTTACTATCGCATTCAATATACATCCCTTCTCTATCTCTACAACGCTCCAAGCGAATCTTCCATTGTTGGAAACTGTGCTGGAAGTCATCTTCTGTCAGCTCCTTCAAGACGCGTGCCACTTTCTCTTTTACAGCCTCCACGGACTCAAATATCGTCCCTTTTAACGATGATTTCACCTTAGGGAACAGATAGAAATCACATGGTCTGGTGAATAAGGTGGGTGTTCTGACACTGGGATAGGAACCTCTTGACAGAAACGCGGAATGAGCTGGCGCATTGTCTTGATGGGGAACCTATGATTTGTTCTTCCACATTTCGTGTCGTTTTTTCCTTACTCTTTCACGTAGTTTTGCAAGTACCACAAGGTAGTAGTATTGATTAATAGTTTGACCTTCAGAAACCCAGTGAAGGTACACAATCCCATGAATATCGAAAGCAACGTTAGTCTCGTTATTTAATATCCACACCTCGTATATTGGTTTATTAGGATATTGAACAGGCATGAATATCTGGAATTTTCTTATATGAATAACTATTAATTGTGTTTTTTTTTGTATATTTTTCTTTCTATGTATATTATGATGCTGTACAGATACATTTAAATTTTTTCAATGGTTATTGTTTTTAATTTGAGACTGGTATATTTGGTACAGCATGTTTTTTTTTAGAATCATACCGAATTGTATAAGAAGTAAATATTTAAGTTATATGAACAAGTAGATGACCAATTTACTATTGCCGAACATTATAACTTATTGACTATTCTATTTCTAACTTAGTGACTCCTCTCTTTAGATACTGTATTATACTATAAGTATTCCCTCCACCTCTTCTCTATTCCCTCTCTTTCTAAACAATTCACTTATGTTTTTTCGATGTAAGTTCATGAATCACGACTGCGAGACTTGCCCTGTCATGGGTTTGCATCTCGGCTAGTGGCCTTATTTATTAAAAGGATAGGAAAAAATCATCGGTACTGATTTTCATCCTTCGGAGGAGAAGGTGTATTTATACCGCGATAGGCAAAAATACTCAACTGTCGTCCGATCAGCCATAGTTGCAAAAAGTGACAACAAATGAACAATCAATAAAATAAATGGAGTTGCAATACAAGCCCTTAAATAAGCATTATTAATGAGCACATAAGAAGGTTTAAGATTGAAATAAGTAAAAAACAATATTAACAGTAATAAAGTATTTATTTATTCTGGGAGAAGTCCCTTTAGAATGAAAAATAAAATAAAAAGTTAATGAAAATAAATTGCGGGCTAGCTCCATTTATAATAGTTCAAAAAGAGGATTAGAAGAAAGAAAATAGAGATAAGATAACAATATTGATAAAGGGAGAAAACAAGTAATAGTCATGTATATACAAATTTTATGAAAAGTAAAGCACCAAAAAAAAAAAAAAAAAATAGAAACCATACCAACTATTATAACTCATTTTAGAAAATATGTAACTGGTTTTATGAACAGCCAAATTAGAAGAACTGTGCGTATGTATTGTACTTCTTTTTTAATTTACTACATAAGGAGTGCAGGATATTTCAGAAAAATTTAGATTTCATCTCTACAGAACTTGCATAATTTTTTGCTTACTTAAGACCCGAAATAATACATTTAGAAAGGAGATGGTCTAATAATTTGAAGATCTTAGTTTAATAATAGACATCACATCTGTATCAAACTTCAATTTATAACTGTGAATGTAAAAGTAAATTAAATTCTAAATGAATCATGACGTGGGGTATTTTTGAAAAACCGGGAAACAGAAAAACCTTAAAAGAAAAGATTAAACCAAAGTGTACCAAGGCAATCTCTTTTTTCAAGGAAAGGAAAACGCTCTCTTTTTGAGGACCAAATATTTTCTGCCTCAAAGCTGTTAGATAAGAAGCGGTTTAGATTTATCGAGACTTTGACATGTTATATTGTTTTCTAACTGAGCTTGCATTAAAGTTTACATTTGGTTGTTTCCGTCACATATGCAGTACATGAAGGTAACATATTTTTTTTACGATTATTTACAAATGATAACATTTTATTTCTATAAATTAATATAGATGAGCCTATCTAGGACGTCAGAAATTTTTAAAATGTTACGAATCTTCAATTATAAATACAATTCAAAATAGGCATATATCAGGACTATACAGTAGTCTTTAAGCTCAGCTAATAGTTTTTACCCTTCGATTATAGTTTTCTTTAGTTGTTTTCTCTGTAAATAACCTAAAAATTCAGAAATGAATTCTCATTGCATGTATCATTACTGACTGTTGTAAAAACATTGAATTTTGTTAAATATTAATAATACCTCTTTTTTTCATTTGGTATAAATAATAATTGGAATTTGATAGACCCGAATTTAATTTTAGAGCAGTAGTAGGTAAAATTTGGAAAATTAGAATTATAAATAAAATTTTTAATATTGAAATAATCTGAGGCAGATCCCTGATTTACAGAATCAGGGGGAGACTGAATGAAATGGGGTGTAAATAAAATTAAGAGCTAGAGCAAATGTCATTTGCATACAAATAAATGGCTGATTAACTAAATTAACAGGAGTCCACTCCTTAATTTGAGTAGGGTGGAATCCCGGCCCAGGTGGGGAATAAAACTCACCCCCTACACTTTGATGGGGTCATTAGGATGCAAATTAGCTTTATCCATAATTTTAAATGCATCAATTTACTTAAATAATATTAACATCATATCATATACGATACATATGTATATAATAAAAAATAAACCTGTACCACCAAAACCCATGAAAGGCATTGTGTTCAGTAAGTGGACTGTTTCTTGAACAACTGCTGTCAGGGAGGTGATTCATCATGCTCAACCACCAGGTAATCCTCCTGCTAAGGGTACTCACTTTATAGAAGCTGGATGAGCCCTGGGGGGTCTTCAGATCCCACAGGATTCATATCCTTATTTTTTAGATTAAATAAATTATCTACCACAGCTGTATTTGAACCACTGACCTTTGGCACGGCAATCCAGTACTCTACCTCTGAGCTACTCACTGATTTACCAGAAATTTAATGAATTTGCCTAAAAAAAGAACCAAAGGAAAATAAATGATTTAAGTAGCTTGGATGGGTAACGAATTCATAACATATTATCTAGTACTAATCATATGACTTCTTACAGGCCTAATATTTCTGTTTTTTTAGATGTGTAAACATATCGATATGTCTTAATTAATGTTTGTAATTAATTTTCTTTATCCCCCAAGCTTCTACAGTTGATTCTATCAACTTAGCTATTATTCTGGTATGAATTTTCAATGTTTATAACAATGCACAATAGCGTTTAATAGTTGTGGCAGTTATATTGAAAATAAACACAGATGGCTGTGAGATTCACAAACTCATAGGAGGAGGGGTAACTATGTGTGAAGACCGCTGAGTTGATGATCTGTAGGCCCTTTGTTTCAATCAGGCTGCGACAGATAAATTATTCAACCATTTGAAAGTAATAGATCGATGGGATTTGTAGACCTCCTGGGGTTCGTCCACCTTCTATAAAGTGTTTCTCTACAAACTTGCCTCACTGGACCAACTTTAGTTAAGAAATATTAGTCTTTACCGTAAACTGAAGCCATGACCCTTCATGGATTATAGTTCTTTTTATGAACGTAATACATAAGAATATTTAACCATTGCGAAATTTCTGAATAGTGAATTTAGGAAAATATATCCTCAGTTGCCTAACTTTTCCACTTGAGGTTCAGAATAATTGGTGGTTTGGCGGAAATCACTTCCATACCGCCAGTATTTTTCCCCTTAAAAAAAAAACTCAGTAATGGCCCATTGTTATAATCAGTAAAAAGTTTAATTCATTGCTATAAGGTGTTTTCATGAGTCACCAAAATGAGCCACGTTTCCTTTTTTTCCGAATCATCGAAATTCTGAACGAGTTAGGCAGCTCAGAATATTACCTTTTTTATTCATTAGTCGAAATAGCACCGCAGACTTAAGTACAGCCTTTCCATGTATTCAGGCCATAACCTTTTTCGATTTCGATATTTCATAAACAATAATTATTGTTGATCGTAACTCAACAGTGTTCTCTTTTTTTCTTCTCTTGGAAAAAAAAACAAAGTTCGTAAATTTAAATATTTAAATTAAAGGTAACATAAATGAAATATCCTACTTCAGACTTCTGGAATCATGAAGTAGTTTCAACTAACCTTTTCACTGGCTTAAACATTTTTTTCAAGTCCAGATTTCTTTTGTTTTTTCAGTTAAGGGCATTTTTTTCATCAATAAACATGCTCGATCCTAATATTTAAACTTTACAAAATTTTTACAATGTACACCTTAACAAATCTATATCGACAACTTTAGATTTTCCCAACTAGTAGGGAATACATACGAACGGAATGATTTCAAAACCCTACCATTTTCTATATAGAAGAGCAATATGGAAGACAAGCGGAGCCACAGAGGGCTCTATAACTGCCCTTGTTAGGGCCCCAGCCGACCCTTTGACTCGAGTATTTCTGTCTCTCTAACGAACAGGGCGGCCAGTCTGCACGGCTCAGCGATTTATTTCTGACTCTTAGTGCTCTGTATCAGTTTATTTTTTTTATAAATGTTCTATATTGACGCTCAGATTTTTTTTATATGTTTATTGGAAAGAGACACTGTTTGAAAATGAGTCATTTTTTTGTTGAAAAAAAATTTAATTCTCCTAACATGTACCTAACTTAACCACAACGGTTGTAAGCATTTATATTTATAATATGCATCCATCATTATGATCTAGTGATATAATTTAAAAACAAATTGTCATTTAAAAATCAAATTTACCGACTACTTACTACCTGAACAAAAAAAAATTTGTGAGAAATCAAAAGTTAGAAACATCCTCTATTAAATTTGAACAAATTTTAAAAGTGCGGTTATTGAATGTAAAGATTTTTTTTAAACTGTAATTTGTAATATTTTTAAACAGGAAACTGATTATAGCCAACTAAGACTTAATGATTTAAATAATTACCCAATATGTAATTTTAATTAGATGTTTAATAAAAAAAATAGATTATCAAATTTTGATTTAAAACTCCTCAATTATCTACTAATGTTTAAATATGTGTTCAGTATTCAACTATATTTCTTTATTTATCATAAAAAGAATAATAAGTTTAGTCAAAAATAAGATATTTTATGTGTATTTTGACTTAATGTATCATTTATTTTTAAGAAAGAGACTGATTTTAATTAATTTGAATTAACGGATGAATATTGAAGGGGCAATAAACACTTAATGAATACTACTCATACCTTAATAGGTTTTTTTAATAGTTCCATTAAAAATATTCATCAAAATTTATGTTATATTCTCTTTTTTACCACTAAGTTTTACTATTAAAATAAAAAATATTCATTTTTTTATCTCTTTGTTTAATACAATTAGCATATATTTTAAAATAAATGTAATTTAAATTACATCGAAAATGCCTCTGGTTATAATTAAAATATAATTTTTTTCAATATCATATAAATATAAGTGGTTAAATTATAAGTTCCACGTCAATAAATTATGGTATACAAACATTTCATGTCCTTCTAAAAGACATATATGTAATATGTATACCACATACTCAACATTGAACATCCCCTTCCATTACTGTCTTTCTCTCTCTCTCTCTCTCTCTCTCTCTCTCTCTATATATATATATATATATATATATATATATATATATATATATATATTTAAATATATGTGTGTGTGTGTGTGTACTTAGCGGGGGAATCCATTGTTTGCAGGTATCCGAGAGGCCCACCGAAGCGGAAGAATCGCAAGCCTAGTTGGAGTCGAAGGGGGCCATTCCTTAGGAAGTTCTTTAGGCGTCCTCAGGATGTTCTACGGTCTGGGTGCCAGGTACCTCACTCTCACCCACACCTGTCACACTCCATGGTAATTAATTATTTATTATGTTTATTATTAATAAGTTATTAATTTATATATATATATATATATATATATATATATATATATATATATATATATATATATATATATATATATATATATATATTTAGCCTATTTACTTGTTATGTTATTGTAATACAGTTGTAAATTAAATAATAATAAAAAATGTATATTACTGCATACAAGGAATAATTAATGTAAAATGAAATATTTATTTCAGGGCCGGTTGTTGTCATGGGGAGGATGACAACCAAGGCCTCTCCCATTTCGGCAAGGTAAGTTCACTTTAATTTATATTTTTGTGAATTATGTAAGTAAAAAAAAATAATATTCTTCCTATAAAATTTGTTTTGCAGAAACGTTATAATATAATCCATAATAGGGTAACTTATTTTTTTCACCGAGAGATTTGTTTATATTTCTCTCAATTATTTAACTTCCTTCGTGCTTTAATTTTATTTGGTTCTCTATTTATTTAATTAATTTTTTGTTGTTTCTCACGTAAAATTACTTTTTGTTAATATATTATCCTACCATTTATTCTTAACGTTATAAAAACATTTAATCTTATTTTCTATTATAACAAATAGATTCGAATTTGGCCAATCTAGATGGATTTTGGGGTCAAAAACGCAAGTTAAGTGTAATATGAAGTTAAGTGCAAATATGAAGCAGAGCGTCACATATTGAACAAAATTTGATTTTATGTTATGGAAACCAATTTGTCTATGTCTTTTGATAATGATTCAGTCAGTTAATCAAATAAAAATGAGTTTAATTTCTTTAATGATATAATTATATTATTAGAACTTGAGTTAAGTGAAAAATGGCAAAACTATTGTTGTTAGTTTTCCAGCAGTCTATGCAATTTGTAGATTGGTCAATAAGCCCAAACAATTTGCTGAAATAAGCTTGAAATGTTTTCCGAATGGGACCATTGGTTCATATGCCAACACAAAAATATTCTCTCTCGATCAATGGAAAAATAGTTTAACACGTTTGACTTTCCTATTTCTTGAAAATGAATTATAATCATCATCTTTGAAATGTGTAATAAACTTTGGTATATGATAATAGATACGATAAAACTTCCAAATTTTTCCAGAGCATTATATTTATAATTAAGTTTGTTTAAAACATGTAAAATAATTGTTAATTTTTCGAAAAATGATCTCCGGATAACTAACTTTAACCATTTGTTGGCATTAATTTATTAAAAAAATTGTTCTTGTATAATACGAATTCGGCCGCACAAACCATGCAACTAGAGGGACCACTTAAGCGATGCAATCAGTTAGGATAGAGCCGGCTGAAGCCTAGCTCATTATTCAATGAAGGCTATTGTCTCCCCCATTCCAATTTTCCCGAAGCTATCTTCTCCATGTCATATCTACTTTTAATTAGTATCGACAAATTGAATCGATATTTATTCAATAATTTTACATGAAATGTAAATTTAAGGCAAGACTGTTAATAAATTTTATTACGATATTCCGTTTTTAAAAAATAATAGATATTTGTATTTTTTTAAAAATGAGAAATCAAAATACGCTATTTCATGATTAGTGCTTCCAGCCGATTATGATTCATCTTAATTAACCTAATCATAATTTTAAAATTTTAATAAATTGAACTAAATTAGCGTTCATTTTGTAAGGGTAGATTATTTTTTTAATTTCTCCCCATTTTTTTTTTAATTTGCCTTATGATGATCGGTTAAAGAGCAATGATCTAATAATCTGCTTCGTGATAAAACGACCGACAACCCAAAACCGGCCTATTCGTTGCGTATTTTATTAGCTAACTAATGCCTATCAAGCGTTCAGGGCACTCCACAATTTGACAAAGTTTACAATCAAACAGGCAAAATCCAAATCTTTCATGAACCCTTTCCACTGCTCCCGACCCTAAATCTAAATGGTAACTCCTCCGAAAACTCTCCCTCTGTAATCCATCATCCTCCAGAGCCTTTCCTGCCACTCCCGATGAAATCAACTCGTATTTTTTGTCTGCCTCAGTTAACACATCAACAAATTTCTCTTCCGTCTTTTCACTAACGCCATCTTTCAATCCCGACAATTTTTATTTCTTAGACATTTCACTTACCGACATTATTTCCTCCGTTCTTAAAACCCACTTCAGTTCAACTGGCTTTGAAGAGATACCCGCCAAATTACTCAAATTATTCCTCATCGATATCCTACCTGTCCTACTCTTCATATACAATTTTTCACTATGAAACGCAGTATTCCCGACTTCATTTCATCATTAGTTCATACTATAAACAAAACCTCTACCCCAGTATCTCCCAAAGAGTACCGGCCAATCTCCATTCTCTTCAACCTTTCCAAACCTCTCGAAAGAATTGTCCATTCTCAAATATCCAATTTTCTCGAACAGTCCAACCTCCTCGACCCACTTCAATCAGGTTTCCGTCCCGGTTTCCCACACAATCTGCACTTACCAAAAACACCAATGACATACATACCACTATGGACGACAAAAAAATAACAGTGCTTATCCTTCTTGGCTTTTCTAAAGTAATTTTGATTCCTTGGACCATTCTTTTGCCAAAATGAAAACATTGTCCTTTTCCATAAGCTCTATTCTATGATTCCAATCTTTCCTCTCTGACAGGTCCCAAGCAGTTTCCATACCAATCAACCCCTTTCTTCTTTCCCCACTCTGTTCTCAGGTGGACCACTCCCATCCTCGCTCACATTTCTCCCCTCCTGTTTACCTGATTCATCAACAATCTTCCTAAATCTGTTCACTACTGTGTCTACCATCTATATGCTGACAACTTCCAAATCTATTTGTCCTTCCCTCCTTCTGAGCTATTATTTGCGTTCGCCAGCATTCAGAAAGACCTCGATAGGATCAGTGCCTAAGCAAAGCTGAAGAAACTGGAATTGAACCCATTGAAATCTTAGGCCATTGTTCTAGGTTCCAATTCCCTCCTCCGGCCACACCCTCCCAACATTAACCTCAAACGACCACCCCACCAGTTTCAACTCTTCTGTCAAAAAACATAGGCATTACTTTTGACCAAAATCTTTCCTGGAAACCCAACATCACCCAAATATCCCAACGGACAATTAGTTTCCTGAAGTTATTCCATCGATCTCGGTAATTCCTTACACGATCTACCGGTAAGCTTCTCGAATCATCCCTCTTCTTCCCCCACTTTGACTACTATAGTGTGGTATAGTTCGCAAATGCTTGAGGGCCGTATAAATCTAAGAATGAACTGCTTTCTATGATTTGTCCTTGGTACTCCGAGGCGATCCCGGGTGTCACATCACTATGATGAGTTAAAGTGGCTCTTCCCAACCATTAGTAGACTTTTTCCTCGTAGAATATTTCCTTAGTGCTTTTCTATGCTGATCCACTAACTCGCAACACCCTTCATATATCTATAGTCTCCTCCAATTCAAATCCTCAGGCCAGCATCACAAAATACGTTCCCGCATTTCCGATATCTACACTCGTTCCTTTCTCGACCGCTACACCGCATTGTGGAACTCAATCCCCCCTTTTATCGGCCAAACTTCTTCACTAGCTTCATTTAAATCCTTGCTTTTCCAACATCTTCGGACGTCCCCAAAAGATGCTCTCTAAGTAGGTTGCTTTTGCTTGTAGCATTTGCTTAGATAAATCAGTATTGAATAATCGATTTCATTGTTTACGTGTTTTTTGTTTATTTTTCCCAAAGAAGATTAAGTAATTAATGTAACGACTTGATTGCATGCTATCCTAATCATTTACTTTATTTAGTAACTGTTATTAATATATTTATTCTCTAAAATTGGATAAAATCCTTCCATGTTTAGTACTTTTAACTTTTTAGTTATTTCATTTCTATATTTATTTTTCTTATGTTTTTGTCACTTTAAAATACTTCATGATTTGTATTATAATATACCTTTCTAGTCAGATATATATATATATATATATATATATATATATATATATATATATATATATATATATATATATATATTGTGTTTATTTTTCTGTTCATGTTTGTTATTCTAAAGGGACTTGGTTCCAGACGAAAGTTTGTTTTTCTATTCTATTTCCTATCAATCTCCAAATAGGTGTAGATCCACGGATTATGGCTAATTAGAACCAGCAGGCACATGAGGACTTATATGTCTTTCTCAGAAACAGGCATGGACCAAACATACGGGCGGTTATTTAATGTCTTAAAAAAACCACAACTCGATAAAAATATAATGGATTGTTTCATCACTCCTATGCCTGTTTAGTACGTGGTTGAGACCGTTAAAAGAAAATCATTTTTTATTAAAGATTGTTACTAGTATCAGATATTATTCTGATATTACATAGTGTTATGCGTTGTTTTTATTTCCTCAACAGGCAGTCCAATTTTCAGGTATGGACTGAACTATTGTGTCTTTCAATGTATTATTATTACTATTGTCTTAATACAATATGTGTTTATATACTTTATTATGGTACAGAGACGCTCGTCCGATATCAAAAGAAAAGTTCTGAACGTGGAAAAAATACAATTGACTATTGGTGTTAGAATTGATTTTTTTTTAAATTGCATCTGACGGAACCCTTTCAATTACCGGAGCAAAAAATAAAATAAAAAAATAAAACCTCATCGCTGACCGGTCTCTGGCCATGTAGTTTATTCAAAAACGTCGGCGAGGGAAGCCCATCAATGACCATACACCGAAAGGGAAAAATCTCCTACCACTCATAAAAAAAAAGGGGGGAAAAAAGGGTAACTGACATCTGTTGCGAATGAAGGTATTCCATCTGAAAGACAAGATGGAAAAACAGACAGGAAATCGATTCTACTGCTACAGACGTTTTAATAACGAACATGGGTCCATTTAACATTTGAACAATTAGTAGTAATTATTACAAAATTATATGCATTTTATAAATATTAGAGAACAGATACAAAATACTTACGTATTAATCGAATGTATCACAAAATAGCTTTATTCTATGTTTGCACATATTTCCTTAAAATATTTGAAACACCTCAACTTCGGGTTAACTCCCCTATAATCAGCTTTTTATTTTTAATTTAAAAAAATAGGTTTAATTAATTATTTATAATTTCAATAACAATACAAAAAATAGGAAGAAATAATCAAATAAATCCATACCATAGCATTTTTTAAATGTAAAAAATTGCACCTTATCATAGAAAATCGCTGTAGTATAATGAAAATGAAAATAGTTAACACTAAAACCAACTAAGGGAGTTTAGGACAATATTTAAAAAAATCATTTTGTTCTCGGAACAATTAATGACTGCGATAATTTATATTTTGCTCCTGATGCCTTGACATTTAATCAGTGAAAAACATACGACTGTGTCGGGGTGAAACTAGTGTCTATGAGAGGAAAAATAAACTACACAGAATTAGTTGGAAGGGCTTTAACGAATAAGGAACCCTACTGGATACCCAGTACTTCAGTCGATGTCTAAATTGAGGGAATTTATAACAGAGGAAACTCAATTTATCATTATTTTTAAGAATTTGTAGAAAAACTTTCTTATATATACGGTTCAAACGGTGTTTATTGAATTTCCAGAAAGACAACTTTATTTCCAAGAAAACTACTTTATGTAAGTTTTATAGTTTATACAAATAAATTTGTTGTTTCGGAGTATTGACCCCCAGCTTGAATCTTCAAATTTTCACATTTAAATGCTGCAGTAAAAAGGGCAATTGGCCGAAATGTAAAGATAATTCAGCCTAGTTTTAAATCTCTTAGGGACTGAAACCTTATTATCCGCTTCATTAACCATGAAAATAGCCCGAGGTCTAGATACATTTTTAACTTGACCTTTCGTGTGTTACGTTAAAAAGAACTCGTTCAACCTTCTTGCTGATCACTCCATCTCTCTGTATAATGGTTATCCCAGATACGGTTCTATTTTTTTTAGGGAATTCATGAAAAGTAGTGAACTTTATTTGTATATTATATATCTTTTTTAATTTACTTTATTTTATTTTTTTATTCATTGCAATAATTTTTAAACGATATAGGATCGGTGAAGAGAATGGATTTGTCTGACCATGTTACGAGCCAGGTTAGCTCAGTTGGTTACAGCACCAAGCTAGAGACGTGGGTGACACGGGTTCGAATCACGGCCTGGACAAATATATTTATTGAAATTTAAAACTGTATTATAACAATAAAGCACGTGTATTTAATGAATGCTACATTTTGGCATGTATAAAGGCAATCAGAGATACTATCTGCTGATAGTACTCAAATACAAATTAAATTTATAAGGTCGCGGAGTCATCTTCTTTTCGGACGCCTCGCATCGCAATTGAACAGGTGGCCAGGTTTGAAACTAGGGGGTTTGAGAGGGAATAAAGTTTTTCATGAAAGGACTAGTATCGGGATTGGGCCAAATCAGCAACAAATGTGACACTGAGGTCATTAAGGATATTCATATTAATAATATTTATCAGTAAAATTGGAGCATTGAGGAATTTACGAAGGATTTTGGATTGTATGGATTAGATACGAAGTGAATTCGATGGCTTAGTGTAGCCAAATCACCAACAAATGGAACATTGAGGTCATTATGAATGATTTTTTTCGTAAAAAAGTTAGGATCATTGGAGATTTTATGAAGGATTTCTGACTGTAAGGAATGGATACCAGAGTAACTCGATGACTTAGCGGAGCCCCATAAGTAATCCATAAAGGTCTTATAAACATCATTCTTATGAGTCGTTTGTAATTAATTGGTAGCTAAGAGCGTTGGTCAAGTAATTATCAAAGTAGTTTCAGTATAATTTTTAAAAGGAGATGGTAAATGTCCAATTTTTATTTGTATTCAATATTGAATTGCTTATGTAAATATTAATGCTCAGTTGTTTACATAATTCCGAAGAAATATTTTATAATATTCGCGAGATTATGCACAGCCTAAGTTAGTATTGAACTAAACGTATTTTTTTTTGTTGTTTGTTCATTTAACGTCACTTTATGCTGCTATGGCTAATCGGACGATGCTACAGTGGGAGCTCTAAATTTTGCCTATCCAGGTTTAATTAGGATAGAGATTTTTAACGAGTACCTGACATCGTACAGGCGTATTTCTTTTTGTTTCAAATCTTCATTTATTCATATTAAAAAAATATAAAAAAAAGAGCAGAGTTGCTGGGCCCATCAACTAAACGTAATAAAGCTTAATTTTATTTATGTACACTTGATTTGGGAAGAATAACCAATCGGAATATATCGGAAAATTTGTAAGTGTTTGATTCAAGCTATAAATTTAAGGTTTTACGAAGGATTTTGATTAGTATTAGATACGAGGGGAATCGGATGGCTTAGGGGAGCCCCAAAGCTTTACTCCGTAATTCTAAATAGGTTTTGCAATTGTTATTTACGTTATATAAGTCTTAAGCGGGAGTTTAGAGTGTTTTTCCTGCAAGTGTAGCTGAAACGATGAGTAGTGCTTTTCGTAAAAATAAAAGTAAAAAAAAACTATACCACTATAACCCCTAAGGTATAGGATAGTAGAGGCGTTACTGTATCTTGGACAATGATTCTGTAAGAAGGTTGTTTGTCCTAGATCACGCTCAACCACCAGATTTCCTCCCCTTATTTTGAATACCCACTTTTTGTAAACTTTTTAAAATTAATTATGTTTTAAAGTTTTATGATTGACCTTACTATTGACGTTATACTTGAATAGCTGGTGGTGCGAGAGCTGAACCGCCTGGGGATGCTGGTGGACCTCAGCCACACTTCCTTCAGGACGATGGAGGCCGCCCTCAACGAGTCCGTCGCCCCGGTCATCTTCTCGCACTCCTCCGCCTTCGCCCTCTGCAACTCGACCAGGAACGTACCGGACTACATCCTCAAGCTATTGGTACGTATGACTGCTTATAGCTTATGTAATAAAATCGTTTAAATTATATTTGGAAATTTTGTAAATTGGTGTAAGATAGATTTCTTTTTACCATATTAAAACAGAACTACATACATTTAATTTTAACAGACTTAAAATATTGCATAGAGAGATTAATACAACAAAACGTAAATGCTTAGAAGCACTTTATTTGACAGATAACATAACTAATATAGTAAATGATAAAAAGGAGGGAGGGGATTTGTCAAAATTCTACTCCTCCATTTTTTAAAAATTAAATGAACATAAAAAATAAAAATAAAGATTAATTCTACGGATTATCAATTTACTTATATCAATAAAATTTAAATAAAAAATGTTCAACCTCTTAACACACCCAATTCTGCTTCTTTATATTTACCTATCCGATTAGTAGGTTTATAATAACAATAACTAATGATTATCGGATATATATAAAACAGAATAAAAAGATAGTTCTCAATATATATATTAACAAAAAGAATATTCTAGAATACCTGTAATGGTTGTGTTTTTGCCTAGAAATAATAATTAATATGTGACAGTAAAACATAACAAAGTATTATTACTCAGATAATCCAGACTGGACAAAGTCCCAGTTCTACTTATTATTTACAGTGGCTGACTATGGGTGGACCTCACCCAGCCTTCTTCTTCCTTTTTTATTTAAATGTCGGTCTCCAGGAAAAAAAAAAAACTATATCTATCTGTGTACTATTGTGAGGATAACAATAATGTAAAAATTGTAATTTTTATGCAATGAATTTTGATGATGCTATGTATAGTGGTGTGGCTGATATGAAATATTTAAGAAGATTCATGTTTATATATATATATATATATATATATATATATATATATATATATATATATATATATATATATATATATATATATATAAAATTTTATAATCTTATATTTTATAATGTAATGTTTTGTGTTTTTTTGAATATTCTACAGATGTACTGACTGAATGATGATTGGAAACATGTATTGAGAATGACCACATGAGTCGAAACGTTTACATGTAAAGAAAAAATAAATAAATGACTGCTTGGACTAAAAGAGTTTTTGTATTTATAAAACAAAAAGATAAATTTCTGTTCAAGGAGGATTGAGATACCACGTCAGAGAAGTACATTGATTTGGAGAGCAATATACTTTGAGTAATAGAGAGGATAATGCTACATGGGAAATTCCTTATTAAAATATTAATCAGTTTTAAGATTGATAAAGGTTTTTTGATTTAGGATTTTGAGGTAATAATAAAAAAGTTTATTATTGAATCGTAAGCATTCAGAACTACTATAGTTCCATAGTACTTTAGTAGTTCTAACTGCTATTCGTACACACATCAATATAGCTTTTCGTACAGAACTTCAGTTGTTAACATTTAATGGGATTGAAAGAACCCATCTCAATCGATTTCACGATAAAAAAAAATTATTAAAGCCTTATACAGGAATTTCAAAAAATGAACTGGCCAGGAGTCATCATACCAAATAACACTCGCAAGAGTTAAGTAATAGAGAGTTGCTTTGATGTAGAGTTCAGCCTTACAACCTGCTATGGCCAAGACCTCGAGGGTTCACATACCGGATTTGTAAATGGAGTAAAACATCCTTTAGCATTACGCCCTCCTTCTGAAGGGATGAAAAATGGTGGTCCAAAGCCTGTGCTCATAAAAGGTTCCTATACTAATACTACTCGTATAAGCAAAATTTAGGACTCCCACTACACCATCGTCCGATTAGCTACATCAGCATAAAGTGATGTTGAATGAAACGAACAAGATAGGAACTATAAGGGGAAAGTCGAAGAGGGATCTCCTTCTATAACCGTATACATTGACGAAGAGTGGAACAGATGAAATTGAATAATAATCTTTACCAAACTTGGGCCTCAATATCAATTAGTAAAACATTTTAGACAAAGAAGTGGGGGGTTAGAAGATTTTTGAATAGGTATTGAATACATATGAAACATTTGTCTAAAATAATAAAAACAAAACAAAAAATACTAGATAGGCGTTTCTTTATTTGCGCCTTAAGTTTTAGAACTCTCAAAAAGTGATTTAAATTAAACCTAGCTTCGTAGTGCTGGTTTGTACGGAAGCTGGGTATGCAACTCAAATTTGAATCTCAGTTAACAAATAGTAAGAACGTACGACCTACACAAATGCTCCCGATCTTTCTGAATAATCGATCAGTGTGTTTCTGAATAGTTTCCTTCTTATTTATTTTAAAAAAAATTATGTGAGTGGCAGAGAAGGCAGAATTTTCCTGTAGATTAGTTTCTATATTACAGAATATTAATCGTACTTTTAAAAAAATGGTGATACGAGTTGAGAAATGTTTAGATTCAGTAGAGAAATTTCGAACATTATTGAAAAAAAGCATATCTGATTATAAAATCGATTGAATCGTAAGAACTGACGATGTGATATAGAATGGTGGCTATATTTTTATGGAATATTCCTCCATTAACTTCAGATATTTTTCTGTGATTTTTCGTATAAAGATTAAAGGAATTATATATATTTTTTTAATTAAAATTTTTTAGAAGTATGGAGAATAATTCAACATAAAATTTATTTTTTCCAGGCATTAAATGGTGGGTTGGTGATGGTGAATTTCTACACATATTTTATAAGCTGTAACCAGTCTGCAACACTGGAAGACGTAATTGGTAACTTTATTCATTACTTTTTTTGTTACTGTTTTTTTAATTTAAAACTGGCTTTGATAACTATTTCTTTTTACAGCTCACATAAATCATATAAGAAAGGTAGCAGGTGAGGATCATGTCGGCATAGGTGCAGGCTATGACGGAATTAACATGTAAGTTATATGCTTTAGAAATTATATAACTTAATGTTTAAATAACTAAATTAGAAGTTAGAGTTGTGCAGTTGTAAATAGTCAATGTACAGAAATTAAAAATTTCTTTGAAAAAATTTGAAAGCTATAGAATGAAAATCTATAGAGCAATAACGTGAGTACATCTATTTTTGTTCTTTATTTTTTAAATTTTAAAATGGAACCTCATAAAATCAGGAAACTGTCAATTTTATATTTATTCTTAGTTCGTGATATTTATTCATAATGATATCGATGTGATCGGGCAAAGTTTTGAAAATGTAAAGCTTTATATCGTGCATGGTTTACTTGCATGAACTTACCCTCTTCACTTTTAGCAGTAATAATAACAATAATGATTACTTAACGAACCCAAAGACTCAATGCCAATAACAATAACCACTCCATACTAACTTTTTACTTGGCTATTAAAAAATTAAAAAATCTGAATATTTATTGGCAATTCAACGAGCAGAAAGGTGGTAGTAAAGTTTACCTTTACGAGGATTACAATAAAAGTAAGTACTATGTGGTAAGGTAATTTTGGCAGCCAGAGTAATTATAAAACTTAATTACAGAGAGCGTGGATTAGTCAATTATCTGAACGTTTAATTAACCGAAGTGGCTTCACAGAAAAGATACAATAAAGGATCGGCATTACTGTTTCTAGAAAGTAAATTCGAAAAGAAATTTCTCTTCCTAGAAATAATATTTAATACTTACTACTATACTTAAATATAGATATATATAATTAGATACTTAGCAGGATTGAAAAGAAAGTCAAATTGACCCGATCTAATATTATAATAACAATAATAATATTACAACTTTCATTGTTCAGCTGATAAAACTTACTATGTGTCTACATAATCACACACACACACACACACACATATATATATATATATATATATATATATATATATATATATATATATATATATATATATATATGTGTGTGTATATATATATATTTATTTATTTTTTAACTGATACACAAGACAATATATTTTTTTTTCATAAAAGCCTGAGGATTTGCCATTTTTACAATTTATTATTCGAGCCATACTCTACGGAATAGTTTATGCTAATCGGCTATATTTTATTTACTTGTTCGATTTAGCGATAAGAATAGAAGCGACCTAAGGTTAGAAGAAAAATAGTAATCACAGAAGAAAGAAGTTAGACGACATCGGAGAAAATGAAGGAATATTGCGAAAAAAATAATGTTAAATCTCGAGAAATCGTCTACACATCCACCTAAAACTAAATGATTCAACCTACCCCAAAACGGGTAAAAGGAAAAGAAAATGTATACAAATCCTATTTTAACTATACGAATGAATTCTCAAACTCTTTGCCTTAGAATTATTCTATTTTGTTAAAGGAATTTGAGCAAAAAGTTTAATCATATTTTTAATTTAATTTCTTTATTTAAGCATAATCTTCTTTATAGCGCTTAAAATAATAGAAACAGTAAACTAGGCGTTATGAGTTTCAGTTTATGATGGAAGCTCTGGTTGTCATGGTGATAATTATCCATTTTTGTAATATGTGCTTATTTAAATTTGGGTCTGTATTAAAGAATACAAGTAAGTAATTATTATGAATGGTAATAATGGAAAGTAAGTAAAGGCAATTAGAGAAACTACCCACCTGTAATACTCAAATTACATATTTAATAATTGCCTTTTCGGGCGTCTCGAAGGGCTATCTGTGATTGATGGGGTTATTAGGTTTGAAACTGGTGGGTTTGAGTAGGAATAAAGACTTAAAATGATCGATTTCAGATTCGGGCAAAATCATCAAGGTCATTATGGACGACTTTCTTATTGATTTTGTATTGTAAGGATTCTTCCTGGAGTTCCAAATCTTTTCTCCGTAAGCTCAAATATATATATATATATATATATATATATATATATATATATAAGATATAAATATATACGAATTTTTTGTAATTGACTGTTCAGAGCGTTTGTCTAATTGTTGAAGTAGCCTGAAACGACGAACAGTTTTTAACCTGATATAATTTTCAAGGTAAATGTTTAATGTTCAACCAATTTATATTCAGTATTCTAATGTTCAAAGTAAATGTTAATGATTAGTAAAAACAGACGACATGTATATCAATATCGTATTTTCAAAAATATCGCAATATTATTAATCGTTTCAATGAAACAGAGATATCTATAAATTTTGGATTTTATGAAATATTCTGGAGTAAGAAGATTGGATGAGAGAGGAGTTCGAGACCCCCAAACAACCATTGTAATATTCACGTGTATGAATATTTTGTAATTAATCGGAAGGTTAAAGGCTTTGTCTATTAAATGTTGGAATAGTCAGTTCGATCTAATATTAGAATTCGAAGATAACGTTGGACAAGATGTCCTAAGTATCGTATTCGTTCTAGAACACTCGCAGACTCAGTAGTAGAGCACCGAGTTGCCATGCCTGAAATCCTGGTTCAAATCCCGCTGTGGGCAAGACTTTTATTTATTCAGTTTGCAGCCGAAGATGGATCATATACGATCCTGGGGCTCACCCAGCCTCTATAAAATATTATAAAAATGGGATACCCAAAATAAAGGGAAAAATCTGGCTGTTGAGCGTGAACTAGGACGTCACCTCCTTGCAGAAGCGCTGTCCAAGAAACAGTACAGTCTCTACCATGTACTGAGTCCCCCTTAACTGAGACCCGTTCACGGGTTGTAGTGGTACCGGTTTTTTTTTCTAGAACACTCAGTCCTGATATTATTAAAGGATATTGGAAGACAGGAAGTCATTATTTTCCGATAAGTAATAAAGGTTATCTTACGTGATTTGTGAAAATTTATTTTTATCCTTAGTACCAATGATTTAATACATGTAATCGGTTCAGTATGAAGGGATACTCAATATGTAAATCCACAGCGGAAGAAAGAAAGAGCAGCTCCTGGAATCTTTCTTATAGATGATGGGATCGTGGGATGGGTAGAGGAGAGGTGGAGGGACGTTTGCCGGTGTGTTTGGCGTAGCGAATAAATATTGAAACTGTTTACATTAGCCGGCCACGGGGGAATAGCTCGGGCTACTGGCTCCCGATATCTTTACATACATTTACATCCCAGCCCGTTGGCGACCTCTCTCTTCGTCGTTTCTTTTCACCTCTATTTTATTTTATTCTTCTCTCTATATACCTCTGCTATGCGGTTTAGAAAGGCTTTGTTGTTGGGAAGGGATTATAAAGGTTTTGAAAAAATTTTGGTTTCCCTTAAAAAAAATAAAAATAAAATAAAAGCAGCCAATGAAAATGCACATAAAGAAACTTACTGATGCAATGAGAAAACGAAGAATTAAATTCTAATGGCAACTACAAACAATGGACCCGAGATGTATGACACAAAGGGTACTCACGTATCTTAAAAAGCTGAAATAACAACATGTGACCAACACCATTGAAGAGCTCGGATGTTATTGAAGGACGTTCTTCACTTGGAATGGAATTTCAGAAGGCTCCTGGTTTTCAAGAAAGACCAAAGAAACAATCGAGCGCAATTTGGACGGAGGGCAGAAAACAAAACATGGGGAGAGAATGGAAGTGTTATGTAAGAAAATTAAATAACAGTTGTAACATACGCAGTCAATAGTTGATCGACCGTGTATATAAAAAACCAATGAAGATTAATAAATAATTATTTAATATTTGAATTTGTTTATATCGTCACCGTAATTTTATTTCATTTTTTCATATTATATATGGATGGTTCCATTCTGACAGAGTTTAGTAATGTCCTGTACCGTTTGCTCTCCTTTATATATCATCTATTAAAAATATATTTATAAATTTTTTTTATCAATATGGTCCTCATGAACATATTTCATCAATTCTTCGTATTATATAACTCGCAGTCCAGAGAAAACTTACAGTTTATTACTTATATGTCATGTCCATTCCTAAAATTCAACTATGAATTTATTTATTTTTGTATCATAATAAATCATCTATCCTAATTAATAAATAAATCTTAATGTTATATCAATAAATAAATTCAATAAATTTTTTGAAGAATGTCTAGCCACTTGATTTTACGTGAGTACCCTGGCAAGGAAAATTTTATAATTACTAACAATATTTTGAAGTTATAGCGAAATCTCTCCCTCGGACTTTCATTATTAAAGTCAATACACATTATAAAACTAAAAATGTTTAGGTACAGAATTTAAAATAATAAATGTACAAAGCTAGGGTTAGAACAGAATCGTCCATAAGTTCCCTGGCGTCACACACTCCGACACACACATGTTTGTATTAGAACAAATAGATATAGTTTAAATAAAAAAAGTAAAGAATTGTAATTTAATGCTGAACAACTACACTTAAGAATAGTTGAAAGTTTCAAGTGGTTAAGTGTAGCGCCTTCAATTTCTTCGCCCATGTAACCCGCAATGCAGTTCAGCAAATAGGGTTTGAGTATTTTGAAGGGGCTGTGCTCGGCGTCGGATTTATTAGGATCTTTTCTTTTATAATCCAACATTGTAATCATTTATATCTACCAAAATTAATCAATAACCATCGCTCATATACATATATTTTAAATCCTTGTATCAAATAACTCTTTCAATTTAATACCGACATCACTTGAGCCAGTTGTCAGTGTTGAAAACAGGAATTATATTACGCTTGAATTAACCAAGGATTTAATTACCAACCATTTCCTCATCAATATAAATACATTAAGGAATAAATTATAAACAGGGAAAGATGTAATTGATTGTACAGTTATTTAGGAAAAATAAAATTCATTCCAAAAGTTAATCAAAATCCCCTAGAAAAGAGACATTAAATATTGAATATAAGATTAAATGATTACCTCTATATACGGTATGTTAAAAAACAGGCAGTGTTGTACATTTAAAAATTGAATATTATTAACAACCTTACCATCCCTGGAAGTAATAAGCATTTGTTTTTGTTCTCTGTCGCTTTTACATTTACAATTCGTTACAGAAATTGATATATGTATATATATATATATATATATATATATATATATATATATATATATATATATATATATATATATACATATATATTCTACATATAAATTTAAATAGAAACTTCATCAGAATCATTCAGTAATCCCGTAATGAAGTATCTTCCCGTCCATTTCTTGGCTACTTTATTATCAGTACTGATGTAATGTTGCAGGACTCCGAAGGGGTTGGAAGACGTTTCCAAGTACCCGGACCTTTTAGCGGCGCTCATGAAAGACCCCCAGTGGGGGGAACTGCAAGTAAAGAAGTTGGCAGGACTTAATCTTTTGAGGGTATTCGCCAGGGCTGAACAGGTAAACATTTTTATTACATTATAAATTAGAATACGTAGATATAAACCTATATTTAACTATACTAGTTGTCGTGCAAGGGAAAAGGTCCGGGTGGTGATAAAAAATAAAATTTCACATAGTAAGCAACACCGATATATACTTTGAAACTACTTCAGATTTTGTTTCAACCTCTCACGGGCCAGTTTCACCTCCATGATATTTAAATGACTAACTAATAATTATTCAATTTTTATTTTTATTGATTTGTATGCTACCTTGGCATACAATAGGCTTGGGGCATATGAAAGGTTACGTTTAGAGGAAATTGAGTCCAAAAAAACGTTAAACGTTAATGTTTTTATTTGAAAAATCTATTGTTCGCTTCAATGCGTTTAGCTCAACGATGAACAAGGTGTTTAATATTTTCTAAGATTCTGTCTATAGATTATTTAATTCTTTCTTTCTTTCTCTATCCAATGTACGTGGTACCTCAACCATTCGACGTCGAGCCTCCCAATATGGAGACTCGAAAGCTGTCGGTCGCTGTTGCAGAATTAGCGTTACCTAGGGTACACCACTTGGAGGCCTGCTAAGTTACACCCCATTATTTACTTCAATAAATGAATGTCTTACTTGGTTTCAATTTTTTTTTTAATACGTAGGTATAATATTTATTTTTCAGGTTCATTGATTCAAAGGTTTTTTCGATAGTAAATAAAGTTAGTTTGATTATATATGATGCCAGAAAAGCATGTTATTTGTGTTCCATGCACTTAGGACTGACATATAATCCAAGATACTATATCATGATTTTATTTTTGTAACTGAGGGTGCTCAATTGTTATCTTACCTATACATTCTATAGCATCGAGAATGGTATGGTGTGGAAAATATTTCTGTTTATTTATTTATCAATAACAAATAATTTATTTATTTTATTTTGTAGGTCATCGAGCATAACAATGCCATCAATTATGAACTAAAAATTATTCTCATTTTGTTTTATCCAACTTAGATTTCCTTTGTAAATATCATTTCTGAAGATTACTGATTCACTGGCAACACTTGTTTTCCTAAACTTCTTCTTCTAAAATTGTTTTATATCGATTACTGGTGATCTTTTTGATTATTTGAATCTGGTTTACTACCGCTCTGATAAAGTGGTTTGATAAGTTTCTTAGAATGACTTTTGGGACTTTACATAGTATTGTAAGCCATACGTAAGCCAGCTCTACGGAATAGGACGAGTGGAAAGTTATAAAAGTTAATTTGAATATAAATGATGTACTTAGGACTGATATGTGTTCCAATGTAATGTATTACAATGTTTTATTTATTTTTTATTCTCAAGGGACTATGACTAAATGTTGTATTTGCATTATATACTGAAGTAATGAGAATTTTAATGACTTAAACATCAATAGAATATTTTTTACATCTTAAATTGCAATAAAGATTTTTTTATTTATTTTTTTATTCATTATAATAATATTGCGGCCATTTTTATAATAAAGAACAAGACAAGGACTTATGTAGTGTAATTTTTATTATTCAGGAATAAATTAATAATAAAATGCCCGGCGCTAGCAAAGGCAGACCTCAACTACAGACAGCCCTTTCTACCGACCTTTGTCAATACGCTGACCTACCAGCTCAGCCTAAGCCCAGTTCTCTTTTCTAATTCTCTCTTTCGTTTCCCCACAGGTTTAGCCTTTATTTACGTTTTATGGATTCGTTCAGTATTGAGACGGATAATACCAATTTTTCGTGTCACTAAATTATTTCTGCAATATTCATTTCCAAAGAAACTTCCTAAACGCTTTGCTGGAATATTACATTTCCGATTATATTTTTTATCTTCAGGTTTTTTTGTCTTCCAATGACGAATCCATTACCGAAACATATCCTTAAAGAGGAAAAATAATTCAAACAATTATGACTTTTAGCTTTATTGACACTATATAACTTCACAGATTTTATAAAGCAGAGAAAAAGATAGATATTCCACTTTATCTTTGTCTTGTTCAGGATTTGTTGTAAAGGTATTTAAGTCACTCAATGTACTAAAATGTATTCCTATTTCTGTTGTTGAAACCACAGTCATATCTTTTGTATTGACCATAGTTTTGAGATTCAATTCCGGAATGCCTTTCATAAACATCTTTGATACTTATATGCATGTTTCACAGAAATACGAATTAGCTAAGAATTATGAAAATAAAATACGTATAAGTTCAGCTCGATCATTTTTTTAATTTTCGTTTATCATTTTGTGTACCTGAAGGATAATCATGACATTTTACAGAAGGGAAAGGTAATACCCAGAAACATCTCAATCTGGTCTTGAGTTAATGTAAGAGATCGTTCATCCAGAATTATTTATGTATTTAATTCTTCTACTAACAATCGTGTCAGCCGTAGTATAATCCTAAATCAGTTTATTGTAATGTGAGATTTATGAATAAATTTACTTTGTATTGATAATTAATTTTATAAGTGTGCAAGCATGTTTGTAATATGCAGTTTAACAGCAGTAATACTTGAAATAAATTTAATTAAACATTTTATTTCTTTTTTTTTGCAACATATAAAATAAAAATTGTAACTACAACAATAATAAATTTATATATAATTTTTTTATACTATTAAAAGTTTTATATAGTTCTTTTTGTGATGTCTAACAGTCATTACATTTAAGTTTCTTTTAATAATGACTTGCAATATTTTTAGCAAATATTTTGCCGATGGTAGTCGAAATGACGAAAGCTTGAAGAGAATAAAGGACCTTAATTTAAGATTTTGAGAGCCTGTATATTAAATACGACGTTCCTTATTTATCTAATATGAATTTAATGTCAAGATTGTGATAAAATCAAACAAAATTAAAAAACTTTTTTTATTTTAAAGAGAAAAGATATGCTGGGATACGAACCCGAATCCTCTGTCTCTCCGTGACGGTGCTCTAACCAATTGAGCCACTGGAGTTTCCTGCCGGCAAGGGGAGACATCTATTCTCTTATCAGATCACATGTCCCCGTGTTCTCGCAATTTTTTCCGATGTATACACACGAGAACGAATGTTCTTTGAACATTACTTAATTTTAGGATCTTGTTGAATTACGACATATTCCTATTAATATTTTTTATAATTTTTTGTTAGTTGTTTAAATTTTTAAATATACTTATTTTAAGGAGGAAAGATGCCGGCAGGCGACTCCGGTGGTTAGAGCAATTGGTTAGAGCACTGTCATGGAGCGACAGAGGATCCGGGTTCGAATTCCGGCCAGGGGCATATCTTTTCTCTTTAAAATAAAAATATTTAAAAATTTAAACAATTAAAAAAAATTATAAAAAAAACAAAAAACCATTTATTGAAATTTACAACTGTTTCATAATTAATTTTATTATATAATAGTAAAGTATAATTTTAAAGCCTAGCATAAATTAAATAGAAAAATGAAACTAGGCTTTATCTGAGCCAGGTGATGATGCAAACTGGCAGTAGAACACAATATCTAATTTTTTCTTATATTTATTTGTTTAAATTTACAATTGTACTACAATAATAACAATAGCATTATTAATTATTATGAATGATAATAATGGAAATTAAGTAAAATCAAGTAGAGAAACTACCCACTGCTAGTCATCTCATAACTTTAAGTTAGAAGATCCCGAAACCATATTTTGAAAGGAACAAATTTAGGCCGTGTAACACTTCAACTAAAAGGGAAACATCTCTTTACGGAGATTAATCTTTAGAAAACTTAAAGAGCTTTAATTCTTGCTATATATAATAATAATTGGAAGAGGTTGGCAGTAGCTCACCGCTAAGCCTAACCTATTAGCGGCAAGCTGTGCCTAATGGCTTCCTTCACTGTGTCACCTCCATCTTGTTCTCATTAAGGGAACTTCAACTGGAATTATTTCTCATCTCTAAAGTAGTGGGTATTTCTTAAAACGTAATGATTTAGGCTAACTATTACCTATTAAAACCCATTTTATTTAATATTAACTGTACTGTTAATTAAATAAAGTTACCTACTATTATTAATTTTTATTAATAATTAATAATTAATAAATTTTAATGTACATTATGTCCGATTGGATTGACCATTATGCTCTGTATTAAGGCAATCCAATACAATTGGACAGCACTGCTGAAAATAAAGCATTTCTCTCTCTATTACTCTTATAGTATACAATACTTAACTAATTAGTGAATAATTAATTAATTAGTGATTCCGTAAGAGATCCCTCTCCGTTTTGAATTGTATAAAGTCAGCGGCCTTCTGCCGGTTTTGCAGAAACTCAGATAATGTCCTTGACACACCTGCGGGTAATAGAAGCCTGTAGAGTCTACATGTACATATTATATGTTCAATACGTTGTAATTGTAATTTCATAGAATAAAGGAGGTTCAGAAACAAAAATTAATTAGTGATTATGTCAATCCAATACTGCCCAGCTTCAGAAGAAAGCCTTAACTCCACTTCTCTTGAAATTGAGATATTCAATAAAACGTAATATATACTTTTTCACACCTTTTTTTCTGTAAAATGTACATTTAAAAGATCAAATAATTTGATATAAAAAATAAAAAACTAGTTTTAGTTTAAAAAAAAATCGATTTTGGCTTTTTTAGGTATAAAATGGGACTTAAGGTCTTGTTATCTCCAAACAGGAGTGCAAACCGTAACATAACTCCCATGTTGGCTCATAATATATTTTTTTTGATAGGCTAATTAATGAACTTATAATATTGACAAATAATTACTTATTAAATACAGAATATAGAAAACCACCTACAAAACCGTAATTTGACCTTAACTCAATTTTCATTTTTTTTGGACTTAAGGCCTTTTTTCCTAGTAGGGCAGAATAAACGTAATACAAACAAAGATTCTGAAAGGCGGTATGGAATAGTCTTCCAATTGACGCGTAACACAAAATAAATAATTCGTGAAAATAACGATAGTGATATTAATGACATTAAAAAAACTAAAAATACATTTTAAATGTAGAAAGACTTGGGTACCTGATTTTCTGTTAATAATAGTAGTAATAACAATAAATTCGTTATTCAATCTTTGACAAGTCCCTGTAGAAAAGCAAATCATTTGTCTGATAATGACGTTGCTATCTGGGAAACAAAAAGCTCCAGTACTAGCAAGTATTTTCCGAAACCACTTCAATTTTCATAATCTCTGCAATTTATTTTCGAACTTTGAAAAGTGAAAATGGAAGTTAGAATAACTGTTTGTATCGGAAAAAAGTACATATTTCTCATATTTATGATTAAGATGAAATGAGTATAATAATCATGAATGTTAAAACTTGCACAATAAGTTACACTTTTGTCTATCTACATTTTATGTAACCAACGATAGGATGTTACTATAGGATAGTACTGACATAATACTAAATATAGTTTGTTAATTACATAAATTTTATCATACAAAAATGTAACATTAGTTACGTAATACAATTTAGTAAGTTTTTACAACATAATACAATTGGAAATAATGTTATTTTTCATAATAGTTCACAAATAGTTCACAATTCTGAATGGATTTAAATACAATGTAATATTGGTTAGGACCGGTTACAAAATTTTTATTTGTAAAAATAATGATCTTATAGCTGGTGAAGCATCATAATCTTGAATATTTCTTCGATTATTATTATCAATAGACTTTTATTCAGTCTGTAAGCACCCGGAAATGAGTCATATAGGATCTAGAACCCTCCTGGACCTCTAAAAGTGGGTATCCAAAATAAGGAGGGGGATGTGACGGTTGAGCGTGATCTGGGACACATCACCTCCTTGCACAATCGTTGTTGATGAAACAACTGCCTCTATCATGTACGGAACCCCAGACCTTCACGAGTTTTAGTGGTACAGGTTTTTTTTTTAATCAATATAACTCGTATAAATATACATTTTTAAATTATTATTTTCACAGATTAATTCCTAACAACTTAAATGAATATTAGGAAATTTTATATATCATGTGCTAGGTTTTCTAATTAGGAATTTTGAGGATCTCTGTAAAGATCTTTGCAGTAGATAAGTCGCACCTTCATTTTATAAAAATCATTTAGTTAAATAAAGAAATGTTAAGAGGCTTTAGATAAAAGGGTGTTTATAAACAGCTGTGCAAGTCATCCAATAATAAATTATATATTGAGAGTTTTAATAGTCACTCTTTGTTTATTTTTTCATAACGAAATTTGTTTCGTATCCTTTGTGCAATTTCCTTGTTTTTCCAGGAACTTCGTTTAAGTGTTCAATTCATATTTTTATTTATTAATATTTTAAAATTTGACTAATATTTTATTGTCGAAATAAAATCGATTAACTCAATAGCTTACAAAAGTTCTTTTCCACTTAATTGGACCCTTGTTTCTTTGGAGTAACCTGTTGATTGTCCCTTAAAAAAACAATCGAGTAGGGAGGAAGTGTTGAGGGAGGCTGTGATTAAAACAAATTCAATCTTCTTAGTCTGAAGACTTTTCTACCATTATCACTGTCTAGACTTTTAATGAAATCTTTTCCATAGAAAAATCCATGTAGATATTCTTCCTTCATCAACAAGTAGTGTTCCATTGAAATAGCATCTGTTGAATTAAAAAAAGGAAAAAATCTGTTGCCGGCCATATGGGGATCATCCTCTCCTATAAAGTGATCCATTGATTGTTTGTTTGTTTTCTTGGGTTTAGGGGCGTAAAACATCTAGGTCATCAACGCCCGTTGATTATTAAATTATGGTAACCCACCTATCTGGGCCCGAGAAAGAATGAAGCGAGAGGCGCGCCCAGACCCGAGGGGGCAGGCCGAAGTCCGAGAAGGCGCCCAAGTCCCTCAAGTCAAGTGATCTTGTGACGTTGCAGTTGATCCTGATAACCGAAACACTACAAGACAAAGCCAAAATCAAGAGATGAAAATCCTCTGTATGGGAAAAATCTATACTCTATTAACTTTTATTAGTAATCAAATTGTGTTTATGTTGTGACATGCTATGGCAGTTGGAAATTCAATTGAGAACCCCAACATTCTCAGTAATCGATTGTTAAACATTTACAAACTATTGGGATTGTTTATAAATGGAGTTTATAATTGAAAGACAGTTATCTATTTCGGTCTCCAGTATTTGGACCTACATTAAAACGTGTATTGTAATTTAAATTATGTTGCCAGTAGCATAATTTACTTAGCAGCATAATTTACTTTGTAGCATAAGTTGAACGTTAAGGATATTTTAAATATTTGGTGATTTATTAGAATTATCATCTCTGTGTTTTCAAGTATACACTAACTCTAATACACACTAACCCAATAATAAAAAATATTTTTAAAAAATTGTACCACTACAACCCATGAAGGTTTTGGTTTCATTACCGAGACTGTACTGTTTCCAGGACAATAATTGTGCAGGAAAATGATTTGTTCGAGGACGCGCTCAATGGCCAGGATTTCCCCCAATTAAGAGGACTCACTTTAAGGAGTATAAGCGAGTCCTAAGAGGATTTGTAGATCATACAGGGTCCATTAGCTGGATGAGCAGATTAAACAAACCTTATAACAGAAAATAATAATTTTAGTTTGTAACTCTATAATATATAATAATTTTTCCATAACACTATAATGGCAGTTAGTCAGTCAGTTTTAATTGTTACAAATTGAAAAAGACACTGTTTTGGTCTTTTTCACAAAAATGTTGAGGTACCAAGGTATAATAATAATCCTAATAAATAATTATATAAAATAACTACTTAACAAGCATTGTCTAATAAAAAAAAAATAAATAATAACAATTAAGAGAATTTCTGCGTTTTAATGTATCCTCTCCCCTGAATGTATTTTTTTTAGGGATCCCATGTTTATTAAAATTTTCACTATCGAAATTAAAATGCATAAGTTTTTTTGTAATGACATAGTATATGTAGGTGAAAATTTGACAGATGCTTCCACCGTCCATGTTATCATATAAATTACTGCCTTCGATATTCCTTCTCAGTACATGTCTTTTTTTACGTGTCTAATCTTAATTCAACATTATAATGACATCAGTACGTGAAGAAAATAAAACAGTATAACCCATCTATGAGGATGCTTACTGATGAATGCTAATTTTGAAAATCTTTTGTTCGAAGTAAATATTCCTGTTACATCGTTGAAGCATTGAAATACCAACAGCTTTAGATTTTCATAAAAATCGCAAAGAAAATATAGAAAATATTCATCTATAATTATAAACCTAAATATTTCTGGTTCTTCGTGGGTTTCTAAGTTTTTGATGAAATTCTCTTTATTATTATAATTTTTATATATAATATTAAAAACATAATTGAAAAAAAGAGGTTGAAAAAGGTGTTGGTTAAGTGTAGTGACACTTAATTAATGGTATTGAGTTCGAATCATAGTAGTGAGGAAGGTTCTGTACTCTTTCCAAGTCAACGGCTGTGCTAAGAAGTGATTCGGCTCCAGCTACACAGCTAGGAGCTGAGCCGCTAGTTTTACCCCTAATTAAGAGTAATCAACAACTTTCTAGGTCCATTATAACAGATTCGTAGCTCGGCAGGTGGCGTTAGGATTTTATAGAGGGAGTAAAATCCTTGGTTATGCTGCCCTTCGGAAGGGCCTGTCAGGTGTTTGTTACTCTTAGAAGATCCCTATCCTAATTAATTACACCAAAATAGAGTAAGAAAAATATAGGTTTCCCACTGTAGCATCACCTAAATAAGAGCATTAAGTATATAAATAATAATATATATAAGTATAAATAATAATAAATAAAAAATAAACAATATATAAATTAAAAATATTTTATCTATTACAGCCATTATCTAATTCGGTACCCCAAATATACCCTCCTCCCTTTTGAGGAACAAAAATAGTACAGCAGCACACCTATTTTTATATGTTTTGAATATTAACAATAAATAATATTCCTGTTATACCTAGCTAACAACAGACAAAAGAAAGGGAACAATTTTTTTCCAATCACTCAGACACTGCCAGGAAGTGGAACAGGGTTGAACAATAGATTCTAAAGGCAGCCTAGAAGCAATCATGGGTTCTACAAAATGTATTGTGAGATACGATTGTAGAACTCATTACAAAACTTCGATTCCTACAATGTAACTCTAACAAAAACTATACTTTTTATATCTCCTATATTTGATACTTATTTAGTTAATAGACTTTCTCCTGTATAAAGGATCTTTTGAACTTTATGCACCATTCGAATGATCTTTGCCTGTTCCAACATCTTTGAAATTTTCTCTGTCCTACAATCGTGAATTTATCCTTTTATCGCCCAACATTATCATTCTCCGGCTTTTCATAACGAGGAATGGACGCCATTATTCCCAGTTTCATCTGTGATACGGTCTCACAGTCTCATAACATATCGAGTTAACTATCTATAAACCATTATATTATTCATGTATGAGAAGAAAACAGTTGACTGGGTGATACAATGGAGAACGGAGATAGTTGGGGGGTGCAGTAAAAAAAAAAACACCAAATAAGTACCAGACTTATATTTAATTAGTGCCGACGTTTCGACCTACCTTGTAGGCCATCTTCAGGGCAACTGGGAGAGGCGGCTGGGTGGACCGGCTAACCAGCAATGATTGATGTAAATATAAGTCTGGTACTTATTTGGTGTTTTTTTTTACTGCACCCCCAACTATCTCCGTTCTCCATTATATTATTCATTTTTGTCAGTAATATCTATGTTGTACAAAACAATGTAATATTTTACATTTTTATTTAAACTATGATTGAGTTTATCCTATCTTAAGAAAACACAAATTATGTTTCGTTTAAGGCCAGGGATATTTTTAAGAATTATTGAATCTATTAAATTAAATTGGTATCGGTCCAATAATTTAAATGACTTCATGAAGTTCATGACTTCATGTTTAAAAGATAATACCTTCAGATGATAATGCCAGAAGATGATACCTGTTATAGAAAAATTCCTCTTATTTTGAATTTAGTATTGTATTTCAATTTGTATTTGTATTCAAATTCGTATAAAGAAGACGGTCGCTAGCAAAAAGAAAATACTAAAAGAAATATACAATGTGAAATTTTATGTTGACCATTTGTCAATTGTAAATATTAAATAATAAAAATAGTTACTTACTTTATGACTGCTATTAGAAACGTATCAGTTGCAGGAATTTTATTATCTTTATAAATATCTGTTCATTTCAACTTGATGAAATATTAATTTAAATCTCCCGATTAACTTTTGCACTGAATCTTAATTTTCACCTAATTTAATTGCTTATTTTTTTTATTTGTTCACGTTTTGTCCACTTAACTGGCAATAAGCCAACCCTGTCCCATTTATGGGTAAGCGGGTAATCTACTGCATGTGCATCGTAAATAACCTAGGAGGTTAATTAAATATGAGGCGTTTCATATATAAAGTTTTAACTAGCCATAGTGAGAGTAATATGACAGTCTCTTTTACAACTTTAAAAATGTTACATGAAGTTTGTTGAAAATGTTTAAATATTTTTCATATTATATGACAAGTTTCTGTAGTTCTTAATACCTATAATTCAACCTTTTCTTCAAATTAGTCACATGTGATTTCCATGTCAGTCTTCTGTTCATTGTAAGGCCCAAGTATTTTCTTAACATTCGTTTTGGCAATGATGTACCATAACGAGTTATTGTGGGGAAGGCTGAACGTCTAAGTGTAAAGGCTTCCTGGTTTGATTTTTATTGTTAATATTTATAAGTTTTTATATAATAATAAAAAATATTGATTATTTTCATTATGTTGCCCATATGTGGTAGATTTAGTTAAATATTACGCTTTCGATCCCTCCTGGTAATAAACTACTTGATAAAATATGGAGCTAGGGACCTCCCTTCTATTTTCCCGCCGTCAGATAAATGATCTCATTTAAGTGGAAGGAACAAGAGAACTTTTAAGTTCCGTGGCTCGCCGCCGTTAGGATAGCCAAGAGCACTTAAATGCTGGGGCGGTACTTGACCGCTACTACCTTGTAAGAGCTGGGTCAATGTGTGTCCAGGGGCAGCTTTCTTAGTAACTCACTACTTCTATGTTATCTTACAAAACAACAAAGTTTTAGTGAGGATAAAATATTAAACATATATGAATTTAGAAATGTCAAATAATAAAATAGTTCTTACAATAATTATTTTAAAGAAAAAATGATTGTATTAAACATATTAAATAATGCGATTTTGAAAAAAAAAAAATCATCTATTTTAGTTTAGTTAGATTAAATGTATATAGGTGTGTTATATTTTATGCATATGAATATAATTTAATAATTGCTTATTTCTTTCTACTACTTAAGTTTTGTCTACAATCTGAACGCACCCTTTTAAGGAAAAACCAACCAATACAATTATTTTATCATTGTTTTTTTAGTCTAACATCACTTTATGTGACTATGAGTAATAGGACGAATATATGCTCCTAAATTTTTCCTATCTTGGTACAGTTTAGAGAGGAATCTTTAACGAGTTCCTGACTCAGCCTTTTTCCTTTCCTCCCGAATGACGGCATAACCAAGGATTTTTCGTCTCTTTTAAAATAATCCAAGGAACTTTCTTCTTACTTATTAGAACCGCAATATTAATTATATTTTTACAATATAAATAAAGGATTATGCGGGAGTTGAGCAAATTTCTCAGTATAGACTATAATTTACCAGATTTATGCTCTATTAAAAATATATTCTGACTCGTATTGCCATCACAAAATTCAGCCAAATAAGGGATGCTACAATTAAACTATCAGATTCCTTGTTTAAAACATTTTTTATTTTAATTGTTAAAATTTTTGTATTTAATTCAAATACTGATTTTAGAATAGTCGTTTTACTTTTATGTTGCGTTAACGCATCATTGGCCATTCCTATGAAGTTTTTACAAAGAAGACAGGACCATGCATTTTCATCTCACCACCTGTCTAATGAAGACGTGCTCATGCATGTGCTCATGCATGCATTCTACTCTTAAATATATTTGATTGATATTTGGGAAGCCAGAGTATCATTTAGGATGATTACTCAAATTATTATTTTTATGCCTTAGTCTTAATTGGATTCCTTTCCAGAGGTCTGTTCTTGTGTTTAACAATTTACTCATCTATTATACCTTCAATATATTACTCATGAATAATATATGATATATGGGAGTCTGCGACCCCCGCCTTTTCTTATTTCTCCAGTCACCTTGACCATAAGGACACTCTTCTACCTGCGTGAACTACTTCTCGCAAACCAACATTGTTCGAAACCAACCGGGCTCTTTGATGGGTCAATCGTACATTCTTTCGAACGAAGGCCCAATAGCCAGATCTATCAATGAACAACCGAAAAGAGGAAGACCAGCTGTAAACACGGTGTAAGATGAAGTGAGAAAGGACAAAATCGGACATTTGATCGTCAGGGATGAGACAAGGCAAAGGTGTGGAGTGTGTAAAAGCCAAACTATTTATAGGCGTGAGAGATGTAATGTTAAATTACATTCAGAAATGTTTTAAATCCTACCACGAATAAAAAATGAAAATTGTGATTTTTTTGTGAAAATTGTAATTTTTTGTTTCTTTGAAGGAGTTTATTATTTAAACGATTGTAATAAAAGTTTTCAAGAAACAGTATTATTGTATCATTTATAAAAATATCACTTTATATATCTCTAAAAAAAAAAAGTATATACATATATTATACTCTACCGGACAATGTTGCGTGAGCGCATCATTTTCTACCGCCATTATGGCTGAACTAAAAAAATTTATTTTTTTTAAACTACCCTAAAAATATTTCTTTGGAAAAAATCAAAACATTGAACTTATTCTAGCCTTGGCCGTAAATGGGTTAAGAAATTCTCTATGGCTAAGAAAAAAAAACATTCTTTAGCTCCATTATTGTTTACGGTTATTTCTATTGTATATTTTTGTACTATGAACAATTCCACAGATTATTAATGGAGGGATATAATAGTTTTCCTGAGTACCTTGAAGGTTCTTCTTTTTCTTATTCTATTATTCCACCTTCGTTCCGAATGTCGGCAATGATCAAGGCTTTTGGTTGTGACAGATCTGAAAATCTGTTCAGTAGATTACTGAAACTATTTTCTTGGTTTTCGCAGCCAGAAGTGTCGTCTTCTTTCCTTATTTTTTCCTGCATTATTAGTCGCAATAAGTCATATTAATACACACATTATATGCTCCGGGTATAGCAGTGTGCGTTTCTGTATAGTCATCACTACTTACTTCTTCTTACTCAACCAACATCTTGAATGTTACTAAAGATTTATTGCGTTGCTTAATAAATTACGATAAAGAAAATACCAAGAAAGTCGATTGGCAATGGTAAAGGATTATCTTCGAATTTGTAATGGCCTTTTTCGATATCATAATCTGGTCCATATTTATTTAATTAGCTACTCAACTTCTAGTCCTTCATTACACGTATTTTGAGAGTGGTCCTAATGATACCCTCCCAATGTTGAACTCGCAATATTGACGTCTTTAAATGTATAAAATACGATTGTTCTAATTTACAAAGAGTGTGAATAACAATGATCCTTTACCATTTGATGTGCGACGTGTATTAATCTAACATGATGCTGATATATTATTCATGTAACCATTAACCATATAAATACATTATCAATGTTAACGTATTGACAAGAAACTACTGCGTAAGCATGGCATATACAGCTCGCTCCGGACATGAAAGAGAAATGAAATACACGGCCTATCTCGGCTAGGGATAAAATTTTAGATGATGATTAAAAAGGCAGAGGAAGCGGGAACTGGCTCGAGTCCAGTGGCCAATGGCCTGCGAGTCCGCGCCTCAGTAAATTTTACTGTTTCCGGGGGTGAAAGAAGGATAACAGAGTTTTTCGGATTTAATTTTTTTTTCAACTAGAAAACCTTTCTATAAATGTAATTATGGTTTTTCCAATTGAATCCTTTTTTTTTCGTAGTGCCCAATTTTCTAACACTGTGCACTGTTAGTGAGGACAACGATTCTACTAAAACATTCCAAAGGCTGAATTTTTTTAACCCAAGTGCTTCTACTTCCGCAACACTGTTACTCCGCAAGTTATAAATGTCTACACTTATTAAATATTTTTTACCACTTTTTTCCCTTGATTTCAGTTGGACTTTTCGTTGGGATTAATTTCTTGGCCTAGGTATAGATTTTTTATTTATTTAATTATCCGGCCTTGTCATACGGCAATACGCATTTGACGATATTAATTATCACACATTATGCCTTGGTATAGATGGCCGAGGCCAAAGGATGTCCGAAATGGGATAACGGTACGACCCCGTGTGTATCTCTTGTGTATCTCCAGTCACGCTAACTTCACTCAAGTGATTCTAGTTTGCGTTATCAGTTGGATGAAACAGAGCAACTTGTTAATTACCTGGGTGGCTGTTTGGCATCCTATAACGATAACAACAGTTCACTTCTCTTTTAATCGAGAAGTGTGCTCGAGCAGAAACGGCGGTATCTCTCTTTAAAGAAGCTTTTCAAGCAAGGTCGGGAAATCAAACAGGCTTTTATATATAGTGACTATATGTACAGCTTTCATGGTATAAACAGATTTTGTCATGCCCAACAAATACCAATATTAAGTAATTTTAGCGTAGCGGTTTACTGAAGACCACGGTGCTCTAAACTACTATTCTGGAAGGTATCGTAAACCTTCCTCAGTCCACTTGTTTCCTTCTATTGTTTTACTTGTAATTGGCGTCGGAGACACTCCTGGTGAGGGGCCCAAACATGAGGTAATAAGAGGTTGATGGCATTGGCTTAGGCTTTATTTAGGTAATGAAGCAGGTGATTCCTTCATGATCCAATTTAGATTTCGTCAAGGAGAAACCTCCAATGCGCTACGCTTTTCAGCATTGGTCTGCATGCAGCTGTGAAATATGCAGCAAGAAAAGGTACAATCATTGACAAGACAAGACAAATTTGTGCCTATGCTGGTGACCAAGTGATCGCTGCCAGAAGTATAAAGGCAATTAGAAAGGCATTTGTTATAATATATGAAAACGGCAAATTTTTTTGTTTCGAATCTCCATTTATTTATATAAAAAAAAATATTTACAATATATATACATATATACAATACATAAATATATATATATATACGGAAATAATTATAGTACTTTTTCTACCCGGAGGTATTTTAAGCAATACATAGAATGAGTCCGCTGAAGGCGGGTTTTCTAAACCGGCCAAGGCCGCTGATTCTATACATTCAAAGCAGGGAGAGACCGCTTTAAGGGATTAGGTGATAGGAAGAAGAAGAAAGGGGGGAGAGGAAGGAAGAAAGGAAGAAAGGCTTGGACAAGGGAGTCCTCACCCCATCCCTAGGCCAATGAGAGCACGTCGACCAAGGGGACAAATGACTAAAATGGCAAAAATAAATTTAAGACTAATCAAATAACAATAACATTATTAACTATACGAGATGGGCATAAGGTCAGAATGAAGGATAAAATAATTCAGAAGATAATACTAGAATCACAGTTTAATGGAAATAGAAAACCATATGGACCTAACAGGTGGAAGGACGAGGCAGAGAAAGACGCTAAATAGCTGTGCTGTGTCTGCAATCGGAAGAGAGGTGTACAGGACAGGGTGAAGTAGAAGATGATAACTAGAGTCCAGGGCTCATGCTGCCCTGTAGCGCCGGAGAATTAGTTTAGTGGTTTTAACTGTGTAAGTAAAAAGTTGAATATGAATAAATACATAAAAGTATAAGTATTGAAAATTGACACTATCCTAAGTACCTCGTAACCCCATGAAGTAAAACTGGCTTTATGATTGGGTTGATGAAACGACCTTTCTCCTATTAATTTGTATGTATAGCATGATGTATGTATATTGTTCTGTTGCAGGTGCGGGACAGCTGGGAGGAGGGCGGAGTGACCGTAGTGGAGGAGCTGATCGCGGCCTCTGGACCTCGACCTCCTTCGGACTGCGTGTACATGGACTCCTGATGCGAGGAGACCTAGCGCCCTCCAGGCTAAGGGCGCCATTTCCTTCACCACCGCCGGCCTTCCGGTTCCATCCTCAGGAGCCAGGCCTGCGGAAGACGTAGTCTCCCATGGCGGCCTCCTCCATCTTGTCTTGGAGTGTGCTCTGTTGCCAAGGTTACTACGACGCCATTCGGCCCGCCTGCCGAAGCACGCGTATACTTCCTAGCGGTCGCAGTTGTAATCCGATGTATCTTTGTGTATTAGTATTTTGGGATAGATAAGTGAGTGAAAGAATTGACGGCATACCTGAGTAAGAACTTCATTTTATAGAACTTGCACCCTTCTCTGGACCTTCACGGATATTGTAAGTATACACTGCCATTTTGATTATATTTATAGAGCATTCGCTAATGAATTTTTGGAACGTCGTATCGATGTTCGTTTTAGCTTTCGAGATTTTCGTAAATTCGTATCGACATTCGTGTAATCACTTTCAAGATGTTTGATGTCCACTGGAACGGATATGACTTGTATATTAGAACGTCCGACAATGCTATTCTTCGATACTGTTTGAAGAAATATCTATAGGACGTATATACTATTCACTCGACAAGGCAAAAAGTACGATGTATCTATAACATAGTTCCTAAGTAAATTATTATTAATAACACTATCAAACATTAGTTACGAAAATTAAACTGTATAACTTTTGTTCGTTTTTTTTTAATAGTCACTCTAAAAAACCACTGATTTTACAACAAATCTATAACACTAATTAATAGAGTTAAATAGTCAGTTAAATAGAAATCTTTGATTCTTAGCTACGATTATCGAACAATCTAAATAATAATAAAACGAACTGTTTGATATTCAGATCAATATTTCTGATGGTATTAATAAGGCATTTTTTTTATTTTTACAAAATATGTTTAAAAGTTAACTTTTCATTATTTAAAAAATAAGCAGACGTTTTGTTATTAGACTAAAACCTTAATGAATTTCTTTATTTTTTTATTAATTTGACAGAAAGTAACCATGGTAACTAATGGTTATAACCATTATGAAAGTACAAACACATTGAGTGTTTATTTTACTTTCATCTTGACTGAAATAAATTGATGGGAGAAAAAAAAATGGCCGAATTTTACTGCACGGACCCGTCGTAGTTACCCAATTGTTGTATATAGTAATTAAATTCTTATGTCAATATTCATATTCAATACATAAATAAACGTATATAGTCTAGTGCATTGTATAACCAACTATTATTAGGATTTATAGGTGATAAAATGAAAATTTATTTTGTAAATAGATCTTATTGGGTCATTTGTACAATGACAGTTTCACTGTATAGAACACCTTTTAAACTTAGTATTGTTGACATTGTTGTATTGTAACTACATAATGTGCATAACTTACTTCTAGTATATGTATAGATGGTACTTTAGGGTTTTCTGTTATTTAATGATATATATACATTCCTATAAGGTAAAAAAGGTATATAAGTAAGGTTTTATCATACACATCCTCCTTGAATTTAGGAAGAAATGTAATTCAAATGGCTGTGAAACGGTTGTAGCTGTTTTTGTTAATTATTTAATTGTGAATCCATGCTTTACTGATCTTTGGCGTTCGGTGAATTCCTAAAAATTCAAAATTTATTTTATGGATTACTATGGGATATAAAAATATTTAATGAGATTGAGTATTATTTTTCGAATCTACAAATCTTATTGGTGTATTTACGACCTTTCTAAATTGACCTTCATAATATCCAGCCCATAAATCAGAGCTTTTGAATTTCCACGATAATTTAATAAATTACCTTTGATTAATATCAATTTTACAATTATTTTTTTTATAATAAACTCAACTAACTTACTACTATTCTACTATTTCCAGAGTGCTTTTGGTGTTTTCATTATATTTCTCATGTTCATACACACTTGGTACTAAGCTATTTTAAAATATACACAAAAATACAAATCTAAAGTTCCGCATATTTGCAATAAGTTTGAAAGATTTATACAGTAATAGAATTATCTCTATATAAAGACGTACAAACAATAATTTATAAATATATTTCAGAGTTTAATGATGGAATTTTAAATATTAGGTATATAATTTTTATCCTGTAATCTTTCTTATTATTGAGTAGTTGCATTAGGATATTGATGGTGGCGGGATGTTTTCTGTGTCAAGTTGTTATTTCTCCTTTGCTTTACTACTTGAAAAATTAAATTGAATACTTTAAGTATATAATATGCAGTTGTAAATAAAGGAATTGTAACCATTCGCCAAAGAAAAATATAACCAAATGCTGGGCAAAGTCAAAAACCCAAGTATCCAAAAAGAAGGGTATGGGTTTTTGACAGTTCTACAGCATTGGATAATAAGTGTTATTATTTGCTGACAAATAAGTCAATAAATGTTTACTGTTAGTCGACTCATATATGTAGAACCTTATTATTTCTTTTATTTATATTAAACATTTGGAATAAAAATAATAATTCATCAAAACAGTGTAAAAATCATAAGCAGTATTCTTCATATTCGTGGCTATTATTTAGATGTTAATCAATGTCTATGCTATAAAAAAAATAATAATGGGGAAAAATATGAGCCCTTATTTGACGTAGCTTGGTATACTGACAATCGATTCTTGGTAATCCTAATTTCAATATTGACATTCAATATTAATTAACCCAAATTGCTTCAAAGTTTATTATGGTGTATTATGTTTCTCAGTATCATTATGTTTCATAAGGCAATGAGCCTGTCATAATCCAAATTCATTGTTAATTATCGAACAACCCCGACGAATTCGACGAAATAATTAATGTTCATGATGTAAAAGGTATTAATGAGACTAACATAACATTACAATGATTGTTTAATTGTCCATTTTTATTTAATAAACATTTAAAGAAAACAGTTTCTTTTTTAATATTGCGAAATTTTATAATTTTTTCTAAACAATTTTCGAAAAACGTTAAACATAAATTCAACATTTATTAATAAATATAATCTAGTGGTAGATTTGTATTATGTAAGACAACGAAATTCAATTAGACATCGATTTTAGTCTCGTCGCACAAAATTTTATTATGTTTTTTTCAAAAGTTTCTTTTATCCGCATTGCTAAAATATACCGAATATTTTTTTTAATGCAAAAACTTCGATGATTCTTTGGACGAATTATTCCAAATGATGTTGGGACCCCATTTTTTATTTGGCATTTAAATACGTATGATGCATTTGTAATTTATTATTCCGTCGCTGTTTTAATGATTATTTTTTTAGATTGAATATGTGTAGCGTTATACAAATGGAGCAGTTGTGACCTCATCTGAAACAAATAGTCTAACGGTGGTAAAGATTGAAATAATTATAATAATTCCATAAGAATAAACCTAGATTCTTAAACACTGTTTTTTAGTTGGTATAAATGAACACCTATTGCGTCCCAATAGCCCCACATTATCATTTAGTATATGAGCCGTTTATTTTGAAAGTGGCCTACCTCCATTTATCTTCAAATTGAGATATTTAAGGGTTTGCATTTCAATGAATTTAAAAATATACATATAGGATACTAATGAGTCATACTGCTTTAGTGTATCTAAGCCTGTTAAATTTATGGTTCCTATTAAAATAGCAACAATTATTAAGTTAATAATGTACGTTTTCCTATCAAGAATGGAGTTAGGCCACTTTCAAAATTTACAACCAGATTCATTATAAAATTTGAAGGTACCCAAGTCCATTCAACATAATTTAAGATGCTTCAAATTGAAAAAAAAAAATACTCAATCTGTTTTACATATTTTTAAAACACTTCGGAAACACTATTTATGCGATTCAAAACATTTTTTAATTACAGAACATATAAAATTACAAACATAGATTTATTACAAAACAATTTACTATTCATCTACATTTTGCACGTGTGAAAGGGATTTGAAGAAATCATGATGTTCCGGTCGTATATATCCCAATAGACATTATCAATAGTAAATATCTTGATCTAAGTATAAAATAAATAAGTTAGGCCACATTCAAAATACACAGTTCAGTTATTGAACTAATTCTGAAAACTTATGTGTCAAAAACTTTTTGTATTTGCTCGGAATCTAAGCAACCTGTAACGCTTCACTGATATATAATATGAAGTTGTACATGTAACCATGCTAACCGGCAAAAATTTGAAAAACGGAGTTAGGCCACTTTCAAAATAAACGGCTCATATATTCTGTTGAGTTTTTCTTGTTTTGAAGATTGCTATTTTAGCTGAGCAAAATCGGAGATAAAATCGATATGATATGGTAAAAGAAAACAAATTGGAGTCATACTGGATTTTGATAAATATATTTTGGTTGTCATGATGTGCCTTGTGATTGCATTAAATGCCCACTGGTTTAATTTTTCTATTTATATATTTTAAACTTCGAACATAAAATGTAATTGAAGAATTTTAAAAATAAATAAATGAAAAATTGAAATAATATTTTTTTTTCCAGAAACAGCATGTGTGTCGTAGGTTATTTTATTCAATTTGACCATTAGATTACTATTTTATCTTTAATAAAAATATTTATTAAGATAATAGGAGATGTTTTTCGTAATTTGTTAATTTATATTATTTTAAGGTAACTATGTGCATAAGAGCACTGGCTACTAATTGGAAATTTCCCCGGTTCGACACTAGCTGACAGATAAATTATTAATTCTGTTACATGCTACGTTGATCGACCCTTAGGGATCTGTACACTCAACTGGGAGTCATTCATTTTCCATAAACTGGGTACCGTTAATTGTTACCCTCCAATTAACACGGTGGTTGAAAGTGCTCTTGGACAAATTACCTCTCTATTTTAATGATAATCATATTTAATTTTACGTTCAAAATATATATTTTAGGGAAATCAATTTTTCCCCAAAATTAGTCAAAACCTAACCAACAAAAAATTTAATAGTGTATATATATATATATATATATATATATATATATATATATATATATACAGCCTTATGTATTGTATATGTTTATGATTTATTAATGGAATATGAAATGTATTATAAAATTATATAAAGCTTGAAATTGGCGATTAAGTTTGTGGAAACGGCTCTGTGTTCCTGTATAGTAAATAGTTGTATTTTTCATTGCTAGGTCGCATACATGTGTAGATTTTTTAGTGATTTTATTTTTTATGGCTTACTCTATCTAAGGGTCTTCTAAGTTATTTATAAGGCTCAAATCACTCCAAGACAATCTGGTTGGATAAACAACAGCCGAAGTAATTTTACTATATTCCATACACTCATAACTATATCTATATTACATTTTCATTGTAAACTATTGTATACAACATTGTATTTATTGTATATTGTGTGCGTGAAATCATTAGTTATTTGTAATAGGGTATTAGAAAAATGGTGCACACCTATTAGTCGCTTGGCTCTTGTTATTTACTCTAGAATTTACAGTATAAAAAAAATAAAAAACAAAAATTGCCTTTAAAATAATAAACAATGGATATAATGTTATTATTTAAATTATCTATCACAGTTAGATTTAGCAGATTTTTCTTCTTTATATTTTATAAATCGCTCAATTTATAGACTCTTCACTAGAGGGAGGCAAGGGTTTTGGAAGGTTTTTGTGCCAAGAGGTAAATTCAGATTGTGATGAAAAGCCTGTTTGTATAATTAAGAAAATTTTAAATATATCATCTTGTTGATTGTATATTTATCAATCTGTTAACTTGAGAGAGTTGTTAAAAACATAAACACTATTGTATTTATATATTGTGTAATACGAGGCACGCTACATTGGGTAGTAATATAGACTTTAGTGTATTGAAATAACAAAATAAAAATACTTGGATATTTTATGCAACATGTTTGGTCGTATGATTATGAACCAGACTTCTTCGAAAATACTTTCGAAGCTATTGTACATTTTTTTTCCAAAGAGAAATTAATTTTTCAATTGTAAGTTTTTATATAAAAAAATGTGTATATGAAAAGTGAACAAAAAAATTTAGACAGTGTGTTCGAAATATTTTCATAAAATGTAACAGCGATTCTGTTAGCTGCCAAAGTGCGTTGTGATGATATTTAGTGCATATTGTAGTTTATATTTTCTACCATACTGTATGGTATATACATATATATATATATATATATATATATATATATATTATACGATCAATGCTGCCAATGTTGTAGGATCCTCCAAACACTATTATTTGTTTTTAAAAACGTGTGTTGTGTGTTGTAAGCATATTGTTTACCTACTTTTGGAACCTGATTAAGATGGCAGAAAAAATGAAGCATTGAAAGAAACATTGTGAATATACTTAAACTTTTAAATTGTGTATAGCATTTCAGGCAACGAAAAATAACTTGTATCTTTCAGGACCAATATTTAAATTACGGTTTTTTTTTCTTAGCCCCATTTGTGTTGGAATTAATTTGCGTAAAATTATTTTTCACATTTGTGATGAGCAGTATGTTGATTTTCATGACAATGATACTGCTTCCGATAGTCTTTGGTAGCCTAATAAAAACAAGATGAATATTTAGTAGCAAATTGTGATCGAACAATCCTGAAGAACAATAGCATTTTTCATTTATATTAAATTAAAAAAATGTTTTAGAACTAATTAAATTACAAAAATAATTCTAATTTATATTTTTACATATTTTTCTTTGGTCTAACCCGAACAAATTGAACTATTCTGAGTTATAGTTATAATTTTCATTTCAAATTACAATTCAATGTTTCCGACATAAACTCCTAACTTCAAGTAAAAATATAAGTTATAGTTACTGTTTTACTTTTAATTACACTCATTTTTTGTTCTTTCTTATAATTGTCAATATTTTTTTTAATCAGTAAGGATACAACTAGTTTTAAGATTTAACCAACATTGCACTCTTGTAGTCGCTTCTTAGATTTTCACTAACTATCGTATACTTGCTACTTTGAATATTTTTATCAAACATGAAGCACTTACAGGAAGTGTTGCGACTCACGATTAAGGGCGTAGTAATATTTTTGTATACTTTAATATTGAATCAATGATTTTTCGTTAGGACATTTTGTACACAGCAGATAAATAATATTGTGTCTAGGACATTTATTTTGTATAGTAGTTCGTTGTAGAGCGATCTCACTCACCTTTTGCACAAATTACTAGGATATTTTGTTCCAACATTTATATTGTGCATTCGAATTTGGGAAACTTATTTAATTTTCCTAAGAATTCGCCAAAACCTTTTATAGAATCAAATTATAATACAATACATTTATGATATCAATGAAATGGCAACTGTATAAACAATTAAATACATTTTTTTATTAAGTATTCATTTTCAACGTTTATTTTTTAAATATTTTTATTTTAAGAAAACATAGTTTGTTGTTAATTTCCAGTATACTTTGTTGTTTATTTACATGTCCATGTAGATGTGAAGCAACTTACTGTATCAGTAAGATATTTTTTAAATTTTCATAGTAAAAATAATGAGACTCTAAATTATTATTAATAAAAGCCCAACAACATAAATATACTGTTCTTTATTAATACCTACTAATATTGAAAATTCAAAGTTTGGTCCATTCATTTGTTATGTTTAATATGAATAAGTTATTGTTCTAAATACATGATGTTATATTTGTTCATTTATTGTCAAATAAAACGACCAATTCTACTTTGTAAATTATTCCAATATATATACATATATTATTAGTTTTTAGAAAATTGTAGGGTTAAATGCCCAAAAGACCATTCTAGCGTGTTATTAGTTTCGTGTTTTAGCCATTTAAGATGGTCATGTCGAAAGGACATGCACCAATGGGAATCCGACACGCTGAAAAATGTTTAAATTTTAACATTGAACATTGGTTAAATATTTATGTAATGTTGAAGAAGTATATATATATACGAAAGTTGTTTAAATGGATCATTCAGTATTCGACAGGAAATTGAATTGGAAATTGTTTTAAACCTTCCTGTCGGATCTGATATTATATCGCATGATATAAAAAAAAATTTAAAAAAAGTTGTACTTTTATAAATACAATTATTTATGAAATAACTGAAGGTTATTATCCTCACTTTGTAAATTGTAGAATGCAATTTATATGAGAAAATTCCATCCAACAAATATGAAGGGTGTAACATTGGATTAAGAAATACACGGATGAATGTTCCACATGAGTTTTATTTTCAACCCAAATTGAAACAGCGCCAGAATATCACCAACGACGAGTCACCGTTGTAAAATCCAGGATGAGGTGTCTGAATTTTGTACATTTTCCAAAATGTTTATAGATTATATATAAATATTATTTGGTTGAAATATACATATTTATCTTTAATAGAGGAAATTCTTATTAAAGAGCAAATGTTTCAACCAACATTACAGATCTTCTTCATGGCTGTGGAGGAAGAGGGGGGCCTGGTATAGCTTCTTCATAGTACTAACTATATATATTTATCATATGGTTGAATTGTCCTTCTTAAGGCACGAATCCATGAGCAATGAGAGAATTAAACATTTTCCCAATACAATTTGATATGAAACTCCGTTCATAGGTGCAAGAGATGTAAGCAGAAATGCTATTAAAATTTTTTGAAACTACTTCACGTTTAGCAAACTTTTAACAGCAGGAAAATTGTCTGAACCACGATAATCTGTTTATTGATCCATTCACAAGATGTAAGAGGGAATGGAAATGAATAACTTTTAGACTTGTTTTTTTCCTTATCCTCTCTCAAAATACTCTGATAAGTCATCTATTCAGGAAATATAAAAAAAGTAGGGAATGTAACTCATTTTTTGTTAGACATTTTAAAGTTTTAACTTAAATAGTCGGATAGTCATTTGAACCACGAAAATTCATTTTGCAAAATCAACTTAATTTTTCCGGGTTCCAGTCACAGGAACACATGTAGCCGTTCAAAAGCAGTGTTAAAAGAAAATGAAGTGTAACACTGATATTCCAGTAAGCTTGTAAGCTTAATGGGGAATAAAATATTAAATGGTGCAATATTTCTAAGAGGACTTAGGAATAAAAAAATATATTGTTTATTCCTCCATCCCGATTTTGATCCACCACTGAGTAAACAGTGGTGTCTTGCACTCATAGAATTCATTATTGTCATTTAAAGTAAATACAAAAAATTAGTTTGCCTGTGGAGCACATGTACAGGCACTCAACATGGACTGACTAAACTACTAACAAACTCCAATCAGACAGAACTAGTGAGCCCCATCACTGGATCCCCCACTCCTTCCATTTAATTAATGTTCAGAAAATCCTTCAGACAATCCTCTCTTAAAATGCACCTGGTGCAGTAGAAGAGATACAATGTATCATTAGTAATATTAATACGTTATTTTTCAAATATTAATAACAACCAAAGGGGTTAGGAAATAAAAAAAAAAAAAAACTGTGGAGTTGATACACTTATAGTATATTATTGTCTTAGATTAATTTTTTTTTGTTGGTTTCCATGATTATTTAAATAAATACCACACAAAGCATTGTACACATTACTCTTTATGAGGCGTGTGCTGGTTGAGAGAGGCCGTGTTTGCTCTATAGATCTGCACGCTAATCTCATCGGGAGGGTGAATCTCTACGAGACCGAGATAGCTTAAACAATTTTTTCTGCCTCTTTCATGTTTTTTACCCCTTTTGTACCAAACTTTTTTCTAGCAGGTCTTGGCGTGTGAGTACAAACGAGTTACAATGGTTATATAAATCCATTAAAACACCAGTTTTACAAATTTAATATAATACCTATGAGTATAAAAAGTAATAAAATTTTTAAATATTTCGTATACCAGATACTTCTATTTAAGATGTCAATGGTAAAGATGTGTTTTATTAAACATTAAATAAAGAAATAATATTTTATCAAATGCCAATATTATTATTTATATGTATAATAAAATAATAATAAATATAAAATTTGATAATAAATATAAATACTAAAATACTCGTTACCTTGAATTATATTAATGTGGTGAGTTTGTTTGTTTAATCTTTGTTCATTTAACGCCATTCACAACGTCACCGCAAATTTTACATCCCTTCCAACCAATAATATCCAACAACAAATAACAGAGATTTACCTCCTTTTAAAAACTCCTATGTTCGATGCTGAGCATAGTAGTTGTGATAGCAACTAGACCACAGGTGACCCTAAATAAAGTTATAATTTTAATTATCCAATTTTGGAAGTCATACCTTGCAATCAATCAAACAACAAAGGTGTACGTTTGGAATTGTTTTCAGTATTGTCACCGTCGATTTTTAGCATTTTTTTTCTGATCAGCAGAAAAAAATCTACACTCTCTATTAAATTATGAGGTCTGTTTGATTGAAATGGTTTAGAATATTTTTAGAAAAAGATTTTTTTAGCCCAATTTTCATTTTGACCTTTCTTTTCTTTGCTTGTATCAATTCGATGTGACCAATGGTTTCATTAATTGGATTCTTAAAAATTTACATGGCGGGCTCTTGGCATACTAGTACTGCTAGTAATATTAATTCATATTTTTTTGGGAGAGGTGATTAAATTCTGGATATGCTAGTATTCACTCGCAGCAGTTAAATATATATTTTTTTGGCTTAATAGAATTATTACTAGAATATTACAACAATAAATATCAAAATTCTATCTTTTCTTTTAAATTTGAACACAAGTTGTCATGTACGGTTAATCGATCAGTAAAATTATGTTTCCCTGACTTACCCAACAATCTTATTAATACTAAGTATCTATGATGTCTTTTTTAAGGATAATATAATAACACTCCAAAAAGTGTGAACAATATATTTTCTGAATAATAACCAGGAAAATATTATTACAGGAACTTTCTAAAAACATGAAAGACACGAGAACACATTTCTACACACAAATGTTTTATGTTGCACACTAATCCTAAACATATAGTAACTATATATATGACATAAATCATTTTTTCATGGGCAGTTTCGTTGCAAACTAATGGACATTTTTTAAAAAATCGTCCAAAAAAGACTAGCTAATACGTCAAAAATTTATGTTTTATAAAAATTACAAAAATACTAATTTAGGCTCAGACATTTTTAATTCATAAATCGCTACGACTGCTAAATGCGTTTTGTGAAAAGCTTAATTTTAACAAGCCAATATATTAATACATTTGATAAACTAAATCAGATCCAACAAAAACATTTTTTATATTTCTTTTTATAAATTATAAACTGTCATAAATTAACATTTTTATTTATCAACTTTCAAATAAGAAATATTTCCAAATATTATAATATTAAATATAAATTTAGTGGTAAGGAAAAAGGTTATGAACTGCTCTTTGAAACAGATAAGGGTAAATTAATCATGAATATAAATTATAAATGGTCTTCATTAACTGGTGATTCTTGGCGATGATTAAGTTACTCTCCACTCTTTCTCATTCATCATATGTTGAATACGTTGGTTTGATAAATTTTCATTCATTCAAACAACGACCAGAAATGTCCTAAGGCTAAGTATGATTTTCATGATGAATTAATAAATGCATTGAGTATTTTATATATTATCATCTAAAAAATTTATTAAATACAGTCCAAACCTAAAATAAGCGTTTCAAATCCAGAGGCTGATTAAAAAAAAAACCAAAGACAACAACATTCCAAATTAGCTAATACAAATTTAGAGCGTGTTGTTCAACAAAATAAAATAAATTATAAATAATATAATGACGTAAGTCAACAAGATCCTAATTAAAGTAATGTTCAGTGAACATTCTTTCCCTTGGATACAACGCAAAGTGGGAGAGCGCGGTGATGTGGGATCGGTTAGGAGAATGGATTAGTCTGACTGAGGTACGAGTCAGGCTAGCTCGCGTGGCAGAGCACCACGACGGATACGTGGGGGACCCGGGTTCGAACCTCAGCTCTGGACAAATCTTTTCTCTTCAAAATAAAAATATTTAAAAATTATAACAATTACAAAAATAAATTAATTAATTAATATATTTTGATATTCTGAAGAGTTGGAAGAAGTTGAATTTTATTGATTAAACGAAGAATCAGGGACAAGTATTAATAAGCTGTTGCTTGGATAAAATTGTTTAGAAAGCGGCGACAGACAATTGCTTCAGAATTCACTCTACAGTTAACTCGCAATCTCAGTTTCTCAAATTACAAGATAATGTAATTTAGAGATAAAGAAACTGTATTTTTAGGAATTTTAGATGTAATGTTACTTTTTATAGTTAAAAATTCAAGTAGAACTGGATTACTTCAAGATTGTGGTTAAAATTGATGCTGCAATTGACTATTGCTATGTATAAATGGTTTCATCAAAGAATATTGAAAGGAAGCATTAATGTATAATACATGACATCGTAAACTAAAACATTCACAGCGTTTCCCATCGATGTAACAAGACCTTCGAAATAAAAACAGCGGCTTTTCAATAATTAAGCATATTCTCTCTTGATTGGACAGAACTCTTGCACCATCTTGGTATGAAAATGTTAACTTATTCCAGTAAAAGCTGCACAATTTTTTTATAAAATTAAATCAAACAGGATTATAAAGATATATGAGATTAAAAAAGTTTTAGGTTCCCAACAATTACAATCGAATGGTCTGTATCAGCATATGAAATAATGAGAACTAAATGATTACATATATCGACATAAATTATGGAGTCATTATCTATATATTATATAAAATATGTCGTGGTAAAGTCCTGAATAAAATCCTGAACGTATAAGTGATATGCTCACCTAGGTTAACAACCAATAATACTTCATACAAACTGGTAAACACAATATATACTACTTTACACACACAATACAGTATATATTCAACGTCTGATTCGATTACAATAGTTTATAATAGTAGCCTTTTCATTCCAAATATTTTAGAGGATCATAAGATATCAGTTAGTAATTTGAATATTTAGTTGAAAATGATAAAATTATGATTATCGAAATGAAGAATTCTCATTTACACACTAGACGCGTTTGCAAAGTTGGCAGCAGAAATATCTACTCCTACCTGCTTTCAAAATAAGGATTATGCAGGCACAATCTATTAAATATGTAATCAGATTTTTTCTAATTTCTATGTATAATAATTTTCAATTAGGCTACTACTACTAGTGTTGTTTTTCTTAAAATTATATCATAATCTTCAATAATACCGTTGACTACTATAGCAATTATGCCATTTCTATATTAAAAGTGGTATTATCAACTATGTTACCAGTCGGTTATAGATATTAAGTGCAACATTATAAACTGATAAATAACTGTGCTGTTCTATAGGCTGGTATGGAATATAATTCGTATACATATAACGCCGCTAAATTTCGTGAAGCTGTGAACAGCATTAACCGCAGATATATGAGAATATATTGGACGCAGGAAGCACCCCTGCTCAATGCCTTGTCCCATAGGAAGGGCTCCATTTTAAGGCCCAAGTTCCTATATTCAGCATAGGTAAGAAATCTAGACGCCTCAGGATTGGACGCCTAGGACGGTCGAGAATCCGAACGCGTAGACAAGGAAGAAAACTGCTGGACGCCGCCCCTAGCGCATGTACAAACGGATGAGATGCCCTCTCCTCCTGCCCTAGGAAGGCAGCACCTCCTTGGTGTTGGGGTTGAGGGCCCAGGAAGGAGTCCATGGCTCGTTCCGCTCGCGCAAGCTTCCTCTCAGCCACTTGTTCTCGGGAACGACCTAGGCAGAAAACACTTTTTGTTAACATTGTTTTCAGAAATAAATCTGTGAAAATACCATTATTATGATAATAGTTTCTATCCTTCGTACCAGGTCGTTACAAAAGTACTTGAGCATTACCATAACCCTTAATTCCAATTCTCATGATTAATTATATTTCCTCTAATTCATGTCAATGTTTCTATCTATCTCTAAAGGCGCTAAAGGATGTGGACCATGATCTCCTTAACAATTATCCTTTGTAAAGATCTATCTTCAGCTACCCTTCTCCATTTCTCAACATCCAACGACCTACGGTCGTATTCAACAACTTGAAACTAACCATATCTAGGTTTGCCTCTGTTTCTTCTTCCACCTTTTTCTTCATCTCAACAAAAACAAAAATTAGATGTTTCCACTTTCTTAAAATACTATCTCCCTTGCCCAAGCGGTTATCAGATTTTTGACTCAAAAAAGTATCATTCATACTTAGGTCGTAACGTACGTAATTTATGGACAAATCTCTGTCCACGGGACCATTACAAATCCGTCAGGTCACTCTTAACAAAATCTTCCCACATGCGTCTTGGTCTACTCCCCAGACGTCTCCAAGGCGGCTCGACACTTATTAACTTTTTAGGCATATTTACGCTTATTAACAATGAATTGATAGAGAACAAAATTTTGTTGTTTTAAAAACCTTATTTTTAGGATTAAATGATAACTAGACTATTAACGGTTAAAAAATTGTTTATTAATATACATTTTAAAATAATATATTGTACATGTTTTAGGTTAATTAAAACAAATTAAAATCCTCTCGGATGGATACAATTATGTTTCAATAGCCCAATACCCTGACCCATATAATGATCCTGAATCGTTAAATATAACTTGTGATATTCAGATGAATCATCATCAATATCTATCTTGGAAATCACTTTCACTCAGCCGAAGAAGGTAAAGGAACGAATGCCCTGGCACTTTTACTGCTGCCTCGCCTCACGGCTCCATCTCCCGAACTGCTACGACTTTTCGATGGAAATTGCCTCTACTACTTTCCCAACTTTTATCGCCACGAAAATGGCTTTTCAAAGGGACTTGTATTTTTATTATCGAATAAAAATATAAAAGTCCCCTTTATACAATGCCTTATTTAGTGATATTGGTGTATTTATATACGAGATAGTTCGTGTTATAGAGACGATTTTATGAGAAGTAATATCGATGCATAAACAACACATATACATTCATCAGAGATATACTGAGTTCGATTTTCATTTTATTATTCTATTTACATTATTATAGTCATGTTTTTGAATATGAGCACCGTGATGAAATAGGGGGGTAATAAAATAAAATCACTATACATGAATATCATTTCAGTAAGAAGGGAATGTTATTTTTATTCTCCGTTAAAACGTTAGCTGCGAAAGTTTACATCTGACATAAAATGCTTTTTCTTTTCTAATATATTATTTTAAAAACAAACGTTTAAATATTAACAAAATATATAAATAGAGGAAAGAGGAAATAAGATAACTATTATACTTTTGTTGAATAATGGTTGACCTTGATTGTACACGTGGAAGAAAATGGTCTTGGTGGAAGTCAATAAATTTCTATTAGATATCTCTTTATCTAATAGAAATTTATTGACTTCCACCAAGACCATTTACCATTTAGGGTTTAAAATAAAAAGTACAAAACTTGAAATTATAGAAACATCACTCAGGAGAGAACGCAGGCGCTTACCAAGCAGCACTGGTTCGCTGAGGAGGGTTAATATTTACTTTGATCTATAGATTCCCGAACTTTTTATTAAATAATTTTAATGGTGAATGACAAAGAAACGGAATTGTGACAAAAAAAAAAAAATACGCCATTACCTGAGAGTTGTTATTGTCGTCCAAGACCAAGAAAGCCTTCTCCTTGGGTTCATCGGCGTGCTCGACGACCAATCGGAAGGACGGCCCGCCCTCCATTGACGAAGACATCGAGGTCTCTGTTGTGGTTGATGTCGTACTCTGTTGACTCTTTGATCTAGAACGTGGCAGTGTAGCGGTCCCTGGGATTCTGTAAGTATTGTTTTACAGAGCTAAATGATAGCGAATATAAATGCAAATAGGAAACTGTACATGGACTGTACTTTGGTTACTATCTAAACATGTGTCGACGGTTCTTCTTTGATTATAAAATCCTGACTGGCATGCCACTATTTCTGTACGCTGGAAGAAGACTTAGAAATAAGACTGAAAATTTGGTAGTAATCCGTCTAGCACTAAAATCAGAGCTAAAAATACTTAAAAGTGTCCAGTATAAGTAAGATTGTATTAATATTAAAGAGAATAAATTCCTAATGGTTTCCTTTAATAAACGCATCTGAGAATGGATAACCCTATATCGTTTTTCTTTCAATGCATGTTGAAACATGATATTTTTTTATAAATTGTAAAAGCAATATTGTGTACATTCTGTGGAATCTGTATATTGTCTAAAATGAGGCTGGAAGACACGTTTAATATGTATATGTTGTTGAGATCTGTGCGATTCAAATGAGGAATACTTGATCACAATTCTGATTTACGAAGCTCCTGATTCCAAATAATTAAGATTCGGTTAATCGAAATCAGAGGTTCGCAAGTCTAAAAAAATATTCATCTTATTATATTCATGTTCTATAACCGCTATCCTGGTGATGTTTTTTATCATTAAAAGAAATCAGTTGTTTTCCATCGTTCGTTTTGCAAAGGGATTCAAAGGAAAATTCAAATGTTCTTTAATTATTCAATAACACTTGCAAATAAAACAGCCTAAAATGTATATACAGTTGTGCCCAGCTTTCAAAATCTAAAAATCTACTCATGTTGCACAAAACTCTCAAAATTACTTTGAGTGCATCACAAAAATATACGAACTGTTCCACGTTCCAGGAAAGAGGCAGTTTCTAGTTTTCAACTCTTGGAAGTTTGGGAGACCCTGGTTCGGTAATTGTCGTCACTGAGAACCTAACAGTAAACATTACATGTTTATATTATTGATTATTTTAGTTTATTTATTTAAAAAATAATAAGTAATCACGTGAACGTTATCCTAAATCAAAATATATTTTGAGAATCAAATCCTTTTTTGGCTAATTTATTACTTCTAATAATTCTAAAATCATGTTAAAGGCATATAAAATGTAAAACATACTTACAGTAATACGATTTTTTTTTTTATATTTTTCGGTAAATATAAGCTTTTAGAAAATTTAATTTGTAGTTGTATAGCTTTTATATTTATTTTTGCTTATAATGTGTTATTGTTCCATTTTTTGAAAGAGCTATTAAAAGGCACATAGTAACAGAGGTAACGGACTTGCCAATATTTAGTCCTTTTATAGTGTTACTTAGAAACAAAAAAAAAAAAAGGAAACGTTAACTACAGATTAAGAAGATGAATGTACTAAATATTATCCGATAACATTTGGAATTACTTTAGTAGATGCAAATGTAGCAATAGTACGTGTATTTTTGAACGCTTATCTTACACTTTTTTCTAGTGATGAATAAACTTGTTGACCTAGAAAAAACCATTGTTCTTCTTTTGATAGTTAAGCTGTTTTATTTTCTTAGCATCCAGCTGCATTGAAATAATTTTAATTAAAAATGTTAATTGAGTGTGCTCACCCGCATTCTTCCAGGGGTGTGTAAAATCTATAACTTGACAATATTTACCCTTAAAGACTATATTTTCATAGTGTATTTAAGACAATGAAATAGAATGAGCGTTGAATGAGAAGTGAGCTGTTATAAATAAGATGGAAGAGTACCTCAAATCTCAAAGAGCCATCGTAAAAAGCCTCGGTGGGGAAGCTTTTAGGTGTGATAGCGGCTTTTGTTCCAAGAGATAAAAATACGTGTATATCTAAACAAATGCCAGTTTATTTTTATCTCTACGAGTTACTTGAGGATGAAACACGATATGTTAACGTCCAGTTCTAGAAGAATTATGTTCACTCCACACCCTGGCGTTTTGTAGGGAACTGTATGTGCCTATATTATATATTATATATTGACTGTTCCAACGAAGAAATGCATAAGTGCCGAAACCAACAAATTAATGTTTTTAGTAAAATAGGCTCAAGCCATAATTCTTTATTTAAGACAAAAGGAAATACATAATGTTCAGGATATGGTCCTCCAAACGACAGCCAGTATTTCTAGTTTAGATTGATAACGAGACCATAGACCATAACATAGATTAGAAAAATAATTTTATTCTGCGACCAGGTCCCTTGAGAACATACCATCCCATTTTTAAAAATATTATTCTGCAATAATTCTCCTTATTTTATTAACACATATCCATCTTGATCATTCAGTAACACTCATTTCAAAGGCGTTATCAAATTTTCAATCTCAATACTGAAAAATTCATGTTTTTTAATAAAACCAAATCTGAAAATGCGTTTTTAATTTCAGAATCACATTGTTGAAAAACGTTACCCTAAAAAAGTTGTCCGAAAATCTGATGGAAGAAATTTGGTTAGAAGTAGAGTCTGCCGAAAAAGTTGGGTGTGAGAAAATTTTGTTACCCAAAGTTCTTTGGTTGTGCTCTTTTGTATAGGTCCCTTCTGATTAATCATTTAAGGATGTATTTTGATAAGTTTCTGTTGCATTATGTCAATATCCCTGCTGTACTATTCGGATGTGATTTTTTCACATCAGAGTAGAAAGCAGAAATGAATTGCTTATTAATTAATTATTTACTCTGTGTCACCTCCTGCAAATTTATCAAATCATCGGCGAGTGATCCGTTCATTAAAGACCATTCCTAGCGTTGGTGATAAATCTAGCAGCTTGGGCAGCCGAGTGTCCAAGTATAAACTCATAAAAATTAAATGAAAATCGCGTGTTTCCAAGTTTATATTTGCTGGTATATGAAATAGTGTTATATCGATTGTAGTGATAGAAACTGTTATTAAAAAAGAAGATGATTAATCACAGCTTATCACAATCTGTAATGAGAAAAGAAGTCCACCAATTCCACTTTGATTTTTAGAAATAATAAAAATGGAAATTTAATATGAAATTGTTCAACCGGAAAAAAAATAATACCATTAAACACTAATAACAAAAGAGAGCACCCTAACAACTCAACAGGCTCGATGTAGCGGAAAACAAAGTGTCTAGTTGTGAATATAATGCGATAACTATCCGGTCAGTGTTAATACTGACTAAAGGGAAATGAGGCGGGAACTGTAGATGCTCCATTTAATAGCCAAGAACGTAATCCTGTTTCGGTCATTAGGCTCTGAATAAGGTCATGAATTTTTCATCAGTTTGTCCTCTCTCTCCCTCTCTCTCTCTTCCCCCAACCTCCTCGAATAGGAATATATTTGGTCTTTCCACAGGCATTTCGACTCGTACTGGAGTTGAGGAGGGATATAGGTATAGCGTTGTTTCCCTCGTTTAGTAAATGAAAAAATCAGGTTAATGTTTGGACTGTACAATTTACAGTTAAATTAAAACAATACGGGTGATCGTTTTTATGTCATCATTACTAGTTTTCTTGTAAAAAAAAATAAATAAATGGTACCACTACAATCCATGAAGAGTATTGGTGCACTACATGGTAAAGTCTGTACTGTTCATATAGAGGCTGGGATCAGATCTATTCGTGGCCAGTTAACAGATCAAATATTTATCTGCCATAGCCTGTAATTTCGAACCAGTACCCTAGGCATAGGAACACCGCTCAGCCAAAAAGCTATAGCGCTCCCATTTTTTTTTTCATAAAACTGCGAATCCACCAAATTTTTAAACTCGATTACCACATATTTTATATAAATGTAGCTATACTCAACTTGAGAGCTATACGTATTTTTATGTATTCTTAGCTATACGTTTTTGTTCATTACGATTTTTAAGAAATCATAAGACGTTTAAGTTTTTTTAGCCTAATTCAAACAGGGCAGTAAACAAATAACTGCAAAATCGATGTCTCAATTAGATAATTGGTACTGCATTTATTTAAATAATGGAGAAGCAGTAAAAGCCGACTAAAATAATCAGCCTAATAAGCCCATTGAAAACTCGCTTTTTTTAATGGAATGCTATATTTTAAAAGTTTCTTACTCAGAGAATGTTTAACATCTTTATCTAATCAAGTTTTTCAGGATTTTTTATAAGTTTTCAGTAGGTCACCTTTAGAGCACTGAGTCGTCGTGCTGAAGGTCCCGTCTTCAAATCCGGCTCAAACAGATAATTTATTCATTCTGTTAACAGCTGAGCATGAATACTTTGGGATCTGGAGACCATCCTTGAGCTCACAAACCATCTAAAAAGTAGACAACCTTAATAAGGGGCCAGCCTGGTGGTTAAACTTGGTCTTGCACAAACACCTATCTGCTCTGCCGTTGTCCTGGAAATAGTACAGCCTCTTCACACATTCTGAACCCCAGACCTTCAATGGTCGTAAAGGAACAGGTTTTTATTTGATAATTTTAAGTATGTATAATTTCCAATCCATCCTAACACCTTCATCTCCACGTATGCTAATGACACATGTGTGTTATCAGTTAATAACGACCCATATATTGTATCCCAATCCCTTCAATCACACCTATCAACCCTCGAAGAATGGTGTCGGAATTGGAGAATTAAAATCAATTCCAGCAAGTCCCATCAAATTACCTTTACCCTTCACCGAAAATCCATGACTTCCTGTCCTACTGTATTCTTTAATAGTACTCCACTTATCCCTGTTGAACAGATTCGCTACCTGGGACTCAACTTAGACAAGCGTCTTACTTGGAACCCTCACACAAGACTGAAAAGACAAGAAATAGCTAGACGCTTCCGACTACTTCAACACATACTAGACAAACGCTCAAAGCTTCAGATCAATTACAAAAGACTTATTTATGTGACTGTTACTTATAACAGTCTTATAGGTCTTAACCTATACGGACTTATGGAATTGAACTATGGGGCTTCACCAAACCATCGAATTCCTCTTGTATCCAATCCTTGCAATCCAAAATCCTTCGCAAAATCCTAAACGCTCCTTATTTTGTCACAAATAAAACCATCCATAATCACCTTAACGTTCCATATGTTACCGATTTAGCTCATTCCAGATACCTATCATTCCATAACAAACTTCAAAACCATCCAAACCCACTAGTTTCCATCCTTGCATCCAATTCCATCCTGGACAATCCTCCTAGGCGTCTGAAGAGAAGATGGCCTCGGGACCTTCTATTGTAGAAATTTTATTAGAGTGCTGCCAGTGGGTAGTGTCTCTACATGTCCCATCATGTATTATTTACTCTTATAGCAATTGTACTAGATGTATATATTACAGTTGTACAACTCAATAAAATAATTAAAAAAAAAAAGTATGTATAATACGTTTATGAAGTAGTAATGTGAGTAAAAATAGACTTTCGAAATTCGTAAATTTTCATCTACACTTCGCGATAGTCTGTTGCATGTTGATGTGTATGATGCGACAAAATCTTATTCTAATGGAATCGTAAAATAAATTAAACTTTAATTATTTTTACTTATATAAAAACATTTCGCTGTTTACTAAAAACTGTTCTACCAACATGACATGACTTACCTCCTGTGCTTGGGAGCGAAGCTGACCTTCCTCTCCTCTGGGGGCGCAGTCTTGCCCCTATCTTCCGGTCGGATCTCGACCCTGCCCTCGAACCTGTGGACCTTAGGGCGAAGCACAGCCCCCTCGCTGGCCGCGCAACCTGTTGCAACATGTTACATTATGTTAGCTTATCCGTAAAATAGTCTCGTTCGTTCACTTTATTATTTATCACATCTAGTTTTGAGATCTTAAAAACGTCCATTTTCATTTTACTTCTATGGCATATGGCACTGTCTATGGTTTATAGATATATATTTAAATAAATATTAAATTTAAATATATATTTAATATTTCGAGGTTTGTACTGTGGGGAACGAGAGTTTGGTGGAAAAGTGAAGCTCCACATCTTCAAATCTGTTTACTTATCTATAACCTTATTTAGAAAGATGCAGACTAGAAAAGCAGAGTCACCACTGTAGAGATGATATATATGATATATATTATGATAAATATTCTTCGAAAAATTTCGGGAAAAAGAAGGAGATCAGAGATAATGGAATGTCATAGGGATCCGCTGATCCGTACATCTCTAAGGAATGATGCCCGTAGTAATTGACTATAATTACTTATTAGTTAATTGCGATTATTAATTATTATCAATACTAACCCATAATAACATTCCACAAATCACAGTACAGTCACACTTATGGTACTATGACACACATACATTCAAAACTCGATTTGGAATTTTATCTAGTATATACATTACTCCTATACACACAGCCCAGTTTACATATTCTAAAGATATAACTAATCATAAACAAGTATTGAACAATCAGTTATCACCAATTGAATCACAGCTCCAAAGTACATGCTTCTTCTTTGCATGTTTACGAAATTTCCGAAAAGATTTATGTACTCAGATATTTTACCCGTTAATACCCATTTAGTACCACTAATAGACACACGTAACACCCATTTTTTCAGAGTTAAGTTAACAAAATTACAAATATTAATTTAAGACCTCCTCCACCTTCACCTTTTTCTGTCGGTCTCCGAGAGGTTACTACGGTCACAGGCTTCCGACTTCTCCTTGGAGCATGTCTATTAAAATGATGTGGCCGGAAAACCAACTTCCACACGAAGCTTTTGCTTTCTTTCTTCATATGGTTGGAGAGTCGCTTAACGTGAGGATGTTGATTTCTAAACCCTGCACACCAAATACAACTCCATTACACCAGAAGTGGGCAAACTATTCGTATAAGCATGATAAATCTTTGCCAATATGTGCTTACTCTGTTGATAAGAAAGGTGTATACCTTTGAAATGTTTTATGAAGTTTTATTTTTATGATGTTGGCTGTGGACTGCGAAGATATTGCGCTCTTTTGTTGTCAGATCGCATATTATTATGGATCAGTATAATAATATAATGGAATATGAAGTATGATAAAATTATTCTTGATTTTTTAATTAAATTTTTTTCTTTTATCCGGATTTTTTTGGTTTTAACTCTTGAGGACTATAACATACTATTAATTTGTTTTCTTTCACAATACGTGTTTATATGTCAACTATTCATGTGTGCCAAAAAACCTCACTTATGTCAAGATATCATTCATAGTTCTTTACGATAAAAATATCTGAAAACTTTGTCTACGAACTCGCATGCATGCTTGACACAGTTTATATCCTGTAATTTGCCGATAAAACCAAGAGCGATCAGAGCGCTCAACTAAATGAGTTGATTAAACTAGGCTCCGCCACATCGGAAAATTTAATCAAAATAATCCAGTTTGAGAGCGCCTCCCAGAGGGACGGAGCTGCTTCGCCAAAGGGACGTATCTTCAACCTGTTGCCCTGCTTATTAAGCTCTTACTTGCTCTAGTGCTTTGTCGTGCTTGATTCTTAACTTGCCACTTCAATGTTAACAAAAGCCTTCTTAAATAGCTCTTAGACTTCCTCTCTCAACACTTCTCATCTATCTACAAATAATTATTTTAAGCCTTTTTGACCTTTTGTTGATCTTTATTAAAATATTACGTGGAGTAGCAAGTAATCTGCTAATTCTTTCGTAAAGGCCTTCTTTTACTTGTTCCTCTATCTTTTTTTTATTTTGTACATTTTTGGTTGTTTATAATGCCTATTTGCTTATTCTTTTACTATCTACTGATTTATTTACCCCATTTTTTGTTCAATATATATGTAGATGGACTTTTCCGCTCCACCTCATTGTCATTTTCAACCAGGTCTTTTCCAACATCTCAATCCCCAAACAGATGTTCTCCAATCAGTTGTATTTAATTATCATTTATATTTTATTTGAATTATTTATTTATTTATTTTTTATATTTGGTTAGTTTTTTCATGACTTTTCGATTTTTATTTATATTTTATATAAAAATGTAAATTCCAGCTGATTTTTATTGTACAGCATTTTGGTTTTATTACCATGGTAGGTACACATTTGTTATTATTTAGGTACTTGATCCAAGAATAAAATTATTTTTTTATTATATTCTGTTTTATATAATATTCCTAATGTAGGAGCTCATTTTTTAAAAATAGAAAATGTTTCCTCCATACCTCGAACATATACTTCCAAGTACTACAAATAATGGACAGGGAACCAAGAATGAATAGAATATCATTATTATTATTTTAAATTTAGGTAAAGTATTGAAAAGCAAGAAAATATCAAAGGGTACACAAGATGAGATAAATTATATGGAAAACAAGATACTTTCATACATATACGATAATATAGATATATGATTAAACTAGTGTTTTAACATTTTCACAAGGTTTTCTTGTACTTCAAATTTCTTGTGCTTAGATATTTAAAAAAATAACAAAAAACCTGTACCACTATCACCCATGGAGGATAATCAGTTCAGGACGAGGTGGAGACCTCTGAATTGTTTTTAGGACAACGGTTGCGCAGGAAGGTGATTAACCCGAGACGCGTTCAACCACCATGTTTTGCCCCCAATAAAGGTTACCCACATAATAGAGACTGGATGAACCCTAGGAGATTCAGTGAATTCCAAAGAGTCGATTCGTGTCTTTTAACTGACTAAAGTCACAGCAGAATTTTAACCAAGAAAACAAATAAGTATCAGCTTGGCAACTCAGAAATTTACTCACTAAGCTACCCCGCTCCCTAATTCCTCTGTTAGTTATTAAAACACTGTAAATAGATTTCTTAGAGAACCATTTTGTAATACAGTTATAAAACATATTCATATAAGCAACTTATATGTATACACTTCAGAATTATTTGTAATTACGTAATAGAATGTAATGAGCAATGTATTTCTTCATATACCAAGACATGGATCATAAGGAAATACAATCAGACTAATATAGAGCTAGAGTACCATAAGGTAACGAATTGACTGATCCCAAGGTGATTGGTAGGGCGAACAGCACTTCTTGGAGGATCTACAATGAGCCGGTTTATAATTTCGTCAGTTAATTAAGCTAGCTGTTAGTTAATACACCTGAGGGGGGAGAGAGAGAGAGAGAGAGAGAGAGAGAGAGAGAGAGAGAGAGAGAGTGAGAGAGAGAGAGAGAGAGAGAGAGTGAGAAGGATAAATGAGAGGGGGGTTAAATTCCCTCCAACCGCCCCTGCTCTATCCCCTCCACTCTATTTCACCCCTCCTCCCAATTCGTTGCTAGTAGGCAGTAATTAAAACCGGAACCATCGATTGGCTACCGCCATTATGTTAAAATCAGCTCCACTTCCTTAACTCCTACGGTCTCTTGTAATCCCTCCTCTTCCTCTGCATACTAATGTCTTCTATTGTAATCCCAACACCTTAATATAATATATTATTCCCGCTCATTCAAACATTCTAATCTGGTTGTTCCATAATGGTAGTAGTCCATAATGTAATATAGTGCGAAATATAGATCAAGAACCAAATCAATAGATCGTTTCCAAAACTCGATATTCCTACAAAGCAAAGAAAAATTTGCTGGATGTGCAATTGCGCCGGTGCAAATGAAAAATGAAAAAATAAAGAAATATAGTTGATAATTTCATATAAATATACTATTTGAAACATTTATGTATAAATGGTTGTTTGTTTATTTCGTTTTATTTCACGTTATGCTGCTAAGGCTAATCGGACGATGGAAGTTGTAAATTTTGATAATCCAGGTATACGTGGGATGGGGCCCTTCACGAGTACCTCACATATCCCATCCGATTGTAGGAATAACTAAGGATTTTTTACTTTAAACAATTCTAGGACCAGTTCACAGCACGCGCTGGAGTGAGCAACAACGTCTCTGCGATACTTATTTCTGTATTCATCATCTTTGTTCGTACATATATGGCATTTTACATAGCTATAGTTCGTGTTTCAGTGAAGTGAAATGTGAAATTTCAAAGCAAATAAATAACTGATTTATAACTTTACTATAATTATTATAAGATCGAGTGTTTCAAGCGACCTTAGAGCATTATCTCGTGTGCAAGACGCAGCGGGTCCATCCCCACCACAGCCAAGGTAGGAGGACTTATCAGTTACCAGTACGGCCCCTGGCACCGAGGCTGGACGGTGCAGTGGCCAGATCAGTTCTGTTGCGAACTTTTATTTACTTATTTTATTTTTATTATTATTATTATTTTATTTATTTTTTCCTTCATCACCAGTTATAAAACACCAATATGAAATTCCACCACCAGGTTTTGTCTAGCAGATCAGATAAAAAAGCAAAAGCCAAGAGAAGCAGATCCCTTGAGTCTACCACTAGAAATAGTCCGACTAAACCGAAACCCAATAGAAGGCGCAAAGTTGATACGCCTCCCGTGACTCCTAATGATAATTTAGAACCCGAGGCAGGCCCGTCAAATCAAAATACCCAGTTAGGGTCATCAACCCTGGTTGAAGACTCACCATTCTAATCACCAAACAGATATCAGCCACTGACAAATCTTACTTGTGAAGCAATGGAGTCCACATCGGCCCCTAAAGTGCATAGGCCACCACCTATTTTCGTGAGACATATAAAAAACTTTAAACTCCTCTGCACCCAATTGAACAATTTAATAGGCTCTGGAAAATGCTACTGCACCAGTAGGACTAATGACACGAAAATTCAACCAGACACGCCCGATACATACCGCAGAATTGTGAAATACCTTACAGAAACTAAGGCTGACTACCACACATACCAACTAAAGGAGGATGAGCCATCAGAGTGGTGATCAGGAAATTGCACCGCTCCACCCCTGCAGACGTCATTGAAGAAGAACTGACCGCAATGAGCTTCAAGGTCAGACAAATAACAAATGTCTACAAAACCAATACTGGGCACCCTGAGCCAGGCAACAAAATTCCACTGCCTCTTTTCTTCGTTGACCTAGAACCAACACCCGGGGTTGAAAAAATCTACGAGGTAAACAGACTATATTATACCCAAGTTCAAATTGAAAAACCCTACCCTGGGTTTTAAAATAAAATAAATAAAATTCCTATTACCCCACATATACCTCCTCCTTCAAATGCTACTGATCTCACGACACTTCTCACATCATTCCTCTCTGAATTCAAATCAATGGTCACACCATTAATATCACTCCTAACAAATCTTGTTTCCCATCTCTTTCCTGTCCCACAACATCCTTAAATGACATCCACCCTATCTATTCTCCTTTGGAATGCGAATGGTATTCGAAACCACACTGATGAACTGACATCTCCTCGACTTTTTTATCCATGCTGGCTTAGATCCCCTAAACTATTCCATAGAACGCCTTGATGAACTTTCCTCAGATCACAGTCCTTTGATCCTTACCCTTTCTGTATCCCCAATACCCAAACTTCCACCACCATCATTTATTAGGGGACCAGTTGACTGGAACCTTTTTCATCAGCTTGTATCCGACACCATTGACCTCAGAGTTTCCCTAAAAACACCCCAAGAGTTAGATGATGCAGTCGATTCCTTTACCAATTTGATCCAGCAAGCAGTTTGGACTGCATCTTCAACTCGTCCTTCCTTCAAACCCCGCAAGAAAAATCCATTACCACAAGATCTTAGGGATCTTATCCTTACCAAACGCCGTTACCGATCCCTTTGGCAAAGAACTAGGCATCCTCACGATCGGAGACTGTATAACTACCTCACCAAACTAGTTAAAAAGAACCTGACAACCTATAGATCTGAAACCTACAATGCCTATCTTTCCACACTATCCGCTTCTGATAATTCCCTTTGGAATGCTACCAAAAAGATCCTTAAATACCACCCTATTTCCCATCCCCTCCGCCGTTTCTTGGTTCTTGGGCTGCATCAGATGAGGACAAAGCAGAAGAATTTGCCAAACACCTTTCAAATACATTTATTCCACATCCTGAAACCAACCCTACGCACGTTTCCAATATTCATGAATTCCTCTCTTCACCCATTCCACTATCCTTACCTCCTAACGCTGTAAGCCCCTCTGAGGTCAAATTCCTCTTACAAAAATTAAAAGTCCGCAAATCTCCTGGACATGACCTTCTAACCACCCAGATCCTTCAACATCTTCCTCAAAAAGCGATTATTTTCCTTACCTATCTATACAACTGTATCCTTCGCACAACTCACTTCCCTTTGTTGTGGAAACACTCCATCATCATTCTATTCCCTAAACCTGGTAAACCACCAAATGACACCTCATCATACCGACCCATCAGCCTGCTTCCTATTCTTTCCAAAATTTTTGAAAAGATCCTCCTGAAACGAATCCTACCCATAATCGAATCCAATATTCCTTTACATCAGTTTGGATTCCGTCCCAGGCACTCGACGGTCCAGCAGGGTCTCCGAGTTGTCGATCACATATCCTCTGCTCTTGAAAGCAAACAGTACTGCACAGGCGCATTTCTGGACGTAGCACAAGCTTTCGACCGGGTATGGCATGCCGGTTTGCTGTTCAAGCTCAAAACTCAGTTACCTCAATCCTTATTCCTAGTCCTTCGATCCTACCTCTCTGATCGCTACTTCCAAGTGCGCTGTGGTAACGAATACTCCAATCTTTACCCAATTCAAGCTGGAGTCCCCCAGGGCAGCGTCCTGGGTCCTATCCTATACATATTGTACACCGCTGATATCCCAACTACTCCTGAAACCTTCCTTGCGACGTTCGCAGACGACACAGCCATCCTATCATCTCATCCAGATCCTGAAATGGCTTCCTCGAACCTCCAAAGGAACCTTTCACTCATTGAAATTTGGTGTAACCAATGGCGGATCAAAGTCAACGAGGAAAAATGCAAACACGTGACATTTACACTTCGCCGGAGAACATGTCCTTCTGTCCAATTCAACGAAACCATCCTGCCTATTTCCGACACAGTACGATACCTTGGCTTCTTCCTAGACAAAAGACTTACATGGAATCCTCATACCAGACTCAAAAGACAAGAACTTAACAGACGTTTCAGCCAACTATACAGATTACTATGTAGGGCCTCCCATCTTTCAATAGACAATAAACTACTAATATAAAAGACGATCATCAAACCTATCTGGACCTATGGACTGGAACTGTGGGGGACCGCAAAAAAATCGAATATCAGACGCATTCAATCCTTTCAATCTAAAGTCCTGAGAACTATTGTCAACGCTCCATATTATGTCTCCAACAAAACCCTCCATAATGATCTCAACATTCCTTTTGTCCTCGACCTCATCCCTACTAAATTCTCAAACTTTCACCAAAACCTTGTCTGTCATCCCAATCCCCTGGCTCAGTCATTATCCAGTTCCACACATCCATACAATCCACCCCGCCGCCAAAACCGGCAATGGCCCCGAGACTTGTTATAATAATGCTATTTGGAGTAATGGCCTTGGACAGATTCTCCACTCACGACCTGTGTGTGTGAAGCGCCCTTAACCAGCTTCCATTGGCGTTTAATGCCAGTGACGCGGCTGGGTAAGGGAGCTGGGGCCTCCCGGACTCCTGCTTTGCCCTCATTCATGAGGAAGAAGCTCAGTTCGGGGACCCCAGGCAAATTGTAAATAGAGTATGAATGTGTACAGTATATTTCTTTTATGTTTTATTAATTATTATTATATTATTTTTTATTATATATATATATATATATATATATATATATATATATATATATATATATATATATATATATATATATATATATATATATATATTTACTTTATTTTTGTATATATTTTTTCGCTGGTATATATTTATTTATGCATTTATTTCGTTTATATTATTGATTTTTTATGGAATGATTGTAGCTACATAGCACCATTACTTATTGCCCACAAGAGGCAGATTGTAATGCTTCAATAAAGTGTTTTCTTCTCTCTCTCAATTCTAAGACCGCCTTCCAGGCGAACCCCTGATCTTGGGCATAGTAGATAGTTGATAAGTTATTTAATCAGTTATCACCTGGAAGATATGCTCACCATCCTGTGTTATATTTGGCACTGTTTAAAATGTTTTAAGGGTAACTGAGCAGGTATTGAAAGCCATCAGTAGGTCAACCATGGTCTGTACCTGAAATAGGAGAAATGAAACAGTAGGAGGGACGGCAGAGTGTCTTGACACTCTTACATCTTGATGTAAACACACACATATATAACAGAAAGGGACATTTTTTTTTATTTATTTTGTAATCATGATCACCAGACAATAAAATAAAAGTTTCTGTATCCGAGGTAAAAGGGTCTACATATTTTAAAGCAATTCCGTGTGAATCAACCACGTATACCTTTGGAAAATAAAGGGATGTGTATTTTAGTCAATCACTATATAGTGTTATGGTACCTCAGCTGTAATGATTTCAGAGTAGCATGCCATACTATTTAGAAGTGCATCAGATCAATACCTATTGAGATCTCTTAACATATCCTGAGATCATTGTCTGGGCTATCTGAAGAAAACATTGCAGTTGGGACTATCATAACTTCTATAAAACCTGGCGATATCGCTCCTTTGAAAGAACAATGCCATAACTTGAAAAAAAAAAACTATTTCATCAATAGAGGTATTTGAAAGCTCCATTTGAGTATAAAACTAAAAAAATTGAGTGCAGGTAAAGCAAAGCTATCTTATTGTAACGATGGTATTGAAATTCTTTTATTAACCATTCGAAAATGTTTAAGAGCTTGAAACTTATCATCATTCCCGGTAAACTTCAAATTCAGACATGATACAACTCAAAATATGATAAAACTAAATTAAGTAAATTTGGACTCAAACCTTCGCCGATGTGGCTGGCGTGCTCGTACAGGATAGGCCTCCGCGAGGGATACTCGGGGTACTCTGTCTTCTCCGTGAAGCCGTAGATCTCTCCTTCCGGTCTCAGGCTGGACCGAACCCGGCAGATCACTGGTCGTTCCGGGTGGAAGTCCTTATACTCCGTGTGGCTCTCGGACTCACCTCCAAAATCTCCTTCGGGATGCTGGATACTGTTAACTCTATGGAGTACTGGGCGTTCTGGGTGAAAGTCCTGCGATATGAATATGCATAATATTAAGATTTGAGTGAAAGTTTCCTAACGAAAAGTTTCTAAAATAATAACAGGGAACAAAGATACCTTTAATATTTCGCCTATTCAGCTATATAAGGTGAATAATACAAACATAAATAAATAAAAGAAACCCCCAAAAAAAACACTCAAATCTCAAAATAAGGCAAGACACCCACCAGAGTCTACATTCCACCATCACTAATGGCCACAGTGTGAGTACTAATAATAAGGAGGGGTACACTTTCAAATAACACAAATATAAAATAAATTATAATAAAACAAACCACAAAATATAGACATGGGGCATATTGAAAAGAAAAGTATAATTACAAGACATTATCACTTTACATTATCAAGTACATACTCAGTGGGCATACGGGTATTCCACAATATATATATATATATATATATATATTGTTAGAATAATTTATTGATATTTACAACTGTAATTATATTACATCAAATAAATCTTCTGTATGAACAAAGGACATGAAAAAAAAAACACTTGTGGAGAAACTATCCATTGATAGCACTCCAATAATGTTCTATAGTAGAAGGTCTCGAGGCCATCTTCTTTTCAGACTCCTCGGAGGGTTATCAGGAATATAATGGGAAGCAAGTTGAGAGACTAGCGGATTCAATTGTCGATGGAGCTTTTCATGGAAGGATAGGTATCTACTTTGGGCCAAATCAGCAACATATGGGATATTAAGCTCATAATGGTTTGTGGTAAGTTTGTTTGTGACAATAAGGAGCATTGAGGATTTTACGAAGGATTTTGGATTTTAAGGATTGGATACGAGATGAATTGGATGGTTTAGTAAAGCCCCAAAGCTCAACTCAGTATGTACAAATAGGTCCCATAACTGTCATGTAAATGAGTCTTTTTTAATTAATTGGAAGCTTTGAATGTTTGTCCAGCAAATGTTGAAGTAGGCGAAAAGTTCGAGCAGTTTCTTGTCTTTTCAGTCATGTATGAGGATTCCAACGTTGTCCAGATGGAGTCCTAGGTAACGTATCTGTTCGACAGGGATCAGTGGAATATTATTAAAGGATACAGTAGGGCAGGAATTCGTAGATTTACGACGAAGAGTGAAGGTAATTTGGTGGGTTTTATTAGGATGTATTTTAATTCTCTAATTTTGACACCATTCTTGAAGGATTGAGATATGGGATTGAAGAGATTGAGATGCCACAAATGGATTTACTGATAACACAGATGTGTCATCAGCGTACGTAGTGAAGACAGTGCTTGGATGGGTTGGGATGTCTGCTGTATATATCGTGTATACGATGGGACCCAGGATACCAGGATACCTTGAGGAACACCAGCAGACTGGGTAAAGAGGGAAGAGTAGGAAAAATTATGGTTTACTTTAAAGGTTCTATTACTGAGGTAGGAACTGATAATAAGGCAGTAAGTAGAAGGTAAAAATTTACCTTTAGTGTTTGTACAGCAGACCTGGATGCCAGATTCCATCAAAAGCCTGCTCCACATCGAGAAAAGCTCCCTCTCAGTTCATTCCGCGCTCTAATACGGATGAGACAACGTCCACCACACGATGGCATTGCTGGATAGTGGAGTGTGATGTTCGGAAACCAAATTGGTGATCTGGGATTATTTGATTGGATTTTATGATAGGATGAAGACGTTTCAGAATGAGTTTTTCAAGTATTTTGCCCATTATGGGCAGGAGAGATATAGGACGGTAAGAGGATGAGAGTTCTGGTGGTTTTTTAGGTTTTGGTATCATCTTAACTATGGATAATTTCCAGGAATCAGGAAAGTACGTGGTGCGGAGTACAGCGTTGTATATATATGTAAGGAGTAGGATCGCTTTCCGAGGAAGGCGTTTTAGAATATGGGATGTAATTAGGTCGTGGCCAGGGGCTTTGTTGACGGGTAATCTGTGAATAATGTTTGATATTTCGGAAGGATGGAATGCTTTAGGAGGAGGTGACAACTGAAGAGAAATACTTAACTCTGCTTCAATGAATTCATCGTGGGTTGGATTAAGGATACCTGGATGAGGGTTAAATGTGTTGAATAGGTGCTGGCCGAAAATTTGTGATTTTGCTTTATCAGATCTTGACTAGGTTTTGGATTCGGTTAAAAGTGGATGTTTGAAATTTTTATACTTTAGGAGTTTTTAGTGGTATTCCATAAGGATTTGTTAGTAGTACTGAGATTTTCTGTACGGTAATACAAATTTTGAATTTTGAATGCTCTGATCTATGATTTTAATTTGTTTGTCAGTTTGGTATAATGACTCCTGTCCGATGGATATCTGGTGCGGTGCCACTTCGCTCTTGCCCGTCGTTTTTCTTTTAATATGAGTGAAGTGAAAGAATATGAAGTGGCCAGTTATTCTATTGATAATGATTTTTACTTGGTAAGGTGTTATTAATTATATTGGTTTGTATTGGTTCTGTAAGTTTCTCTACTGCAGAATTGATATCTCCTTTTGTTTTGTTGAGGCATAAATTATATTCCAGATTCGATCGAAATTTATCCCAGTCTACACGTCCGGTAATCAGTCTGGGATGAGAGGACTCAGGAATGAGAATTGAATATAATTGAAGTAGAACTGGACTGTGATCAGAGGAAAGGTCATCCAGGGATTTTATAGTTGTTTGATTGCAGGAAATCTGTGAAGAAACAAATATATCAAGAATATCTGGACGTTTTTTAAGCGATGAAGGCCAATAAGTAGGGTTTATGGGTGCGAGGATAGAGAAAATATTAGAGGTTGAAATTCGGGATAAGATGTTACCGGAATTGGATGTTCGACAACCCCATCGTTGATGTTTGGCGTTGTAGTCTCCTCCAGTAATAAAACGCGGCTCGAGGGTTCGAAATAAGGATTCAAGGAGGTTATAAGAAAAGGAGTTACCAGGAGGACAGTATACAGATGAGAATGTTATATGGAGAGGACTGATTGAAATGGTTACTGAAGTTGATTGAATGGCGTCAGTTGGAGTAGAAGGAATAAGAGAATGAGGTATGGATTTATGGATAAGGATACAAGAACCGGCATGTGCTGTTTTGTCAGGATGATCTGATCTAAAAGTGATCTAGTCACGTATGTAAAAATATGATCGTTTTGTTGAAGTGTTTCAGTCAATAGGGCGATGTATAACAAAATATATTAGTATATAAATCAAAATCTCATAAGAGGCTTAAAATACTTATTCAGACATGAATGACAATTTTCCAGCCAAAAAGCTTTAAGTCTCCAAACTAAAATTAAGAAACTAAAACACCAAGAAAGTATTATTTAGGAGATTTAAACTAGTGTTTAACTGATCATTAACACTTTTATAAATCACGCTATTCATTTAATTATTTGCCTGTGTCTCTGGACATGATTTATCTTTCGTTATATTTACTTGATGTATTGTGCATACAGTTCTAAATTTCAATAAATATATTTCTAAAAAATAATTATTTAAATTTTCCACTTATACAAAATATCGACTTAAATTACTTTTCTACCAGTTAATCAGACAAAGGGTACTTCCGTTGATCGAACTAGATCTGGTAACACATCTTATGGAGATATTTGTTTCCTAGTAAAACTTGGAATGGATCCACATTCGCTGTAAAATGGCGGCTAAAACGCTATTTGTCTTTGAAGTCAAACTTCTTACAGAGCTAGTAAACAACTTGAAGGGTGTAATAACTCTTTCGTAATGGAGTAAATAGGCACTACGTTGCTTCTTGACTGTCGCGCTTTCTATGGGAAAGAAAAGCTTTTGTTTTTTACATACTATGTACAACTACTTATTAAGTAGTTACTTTACGGCCATTCATAGATTCAAACAATACGATGAATTAATTATTTTATAATTTTTTTTATTCTAGATAAAATTATTAAGGCATACTGGCAAGCATGAAAGGACGTTCATACAGTAATTTTTAAGTTTTATGTATTTTAACTTAATCATATTTATTTTCGGAAAAGAATTGTCTACATTTCTGTCTACAAAACTGTTAATCCTATATAACAACATTATTATTAACCTCTATGAGGTATGGATTTATGTATAAGGATACAAGAACCGTCATGTGCTGTATTGTCAGGATGATCTGATCTATAAGTGATGTAGTCACCTATGTAAAAATATGATCGCTTTGTGAAGTGTGTTTCAGTCAATAGGGCGATGTCTAACAAAATGTATTAGTATATAAATCAAAATCTCATAAGAGACATAAAATACTTATTAAGACATTGAATGAAAATTTTCCAGCCAAAAAGGCTGCAGGTGCACTAGGACTCAACTTGACTATCGCTCAACAGAAAGCAAGACAAGAGGGTGACCCAAGAAGAGATGTGGATGCAGGAGGTGGATGAGAGCATGGCCGCGAGGGGTCTTAGAGAAGACTGGCTGGATCGAGATCTTTGGCGAGAACTTTTGGTTACGATAAACAACTATGTTGTATAAAGCATCTTTAAATAAATTATTCAATTTGTTATTTTTATTTTTTAGTTAATATTTGATTTTCGAATATTTTTGATTTTATTAAGTTATAATTTGGCTAATGTTAAAAAAAAAAATTAACTATTCTATATAGCAGAAATATCCCAAAAAAATAAAATGATTACACCTATTTTATTATATATTTACTTTAATTCGTATAATTGCTTAATGTTTCCGAAATGCTCATAAACACCGAATTCGTTCTTATATTCTTATAAACACATTTATCCTCATTTGATAAACCCCCAGCACTAACTAGGCCAACCGTTAGTAATATTCTAGATGAAGCAGTTTGCTCCGGGAGGGGGGGACCAGTTCCAGGGTAAATGTTTGATCGGGCCGCTGAATTGGCCTTACAAATTTCAGGGCTCTAGTTGCATGATAGCTTGATTTTCTTTTAATATACAAAACAGCATTTATAATTTTTCATCGCGTGTTTACCGAAGTATAAGTTAAATAAACATCTCAAAACCTGGTACTGATGCATGGCATTGGTCTGAATAGTTTGGTTAGAAAGGTTAACTCATATATTATACTTTCCTTATTATGATAAACACACTCATATATAACGAATACAAACATTTCCTACCATTAGTTTGCATTAAACCATTAGCATTAAATATCAAACAAATTGAATTGAATTAGTATAAAACATTTCATTGGATTCAGGAAGCGGTGTAGCACAATGGTAGATCGCTGAGTTGCTATGCCGAAGGCACTGGGTTCAAATCCCGCTGCTGGCAAGACTTTTATTTAACCTGTTTGCGGCTGGTGGTGGAGCCTATGACAGCTAGGACACTCCTGGGGCTTGCCTAGTGAATATCTAAAATAAGGGGGAAATCTGGCGGTTGAGAGTGGTCTAGGAAAATTCAATGCCCTGCTCAACCGTTGCTCAAGAAACAATAGAGTCTCTATCATGTATTGAAACCCAGACTCTTCATGAGTTGTAGTGATACAGGCTTTTTTAAGTTTATCTCTTTTTATTTCAATTGATTTACATGAAAAAGACACATTAAGGTTTTGAAGAGCAAGCATCGTGTACCAGAGTTTGTATAAGATTTTATTTAGATTTGATTTGAATTTATATCAATTGTATTACAAATCACTAATACAGCTGCTCGTAATGGAGTCAAAAAGTTATTTCATAACCATCATACTACATTACCATAGTCGTGACTAGGTCAGTATCAGTGAATTTCAGAGTATGAGTTTCCTGAAAAATTATAAAAATACAAGGTCTGGATTGATAATGATAGGAAGGTGTTAAAATAAACTATATAAATGATAAACTTTACTCCTGCTCAAACCCACTAGTTTCAAACCTAGTCAACTGTTTAATTGCCGATAATCCTCCGGAGTGTCAGATAAGAAGATGACATCGTGACCTTCTAAGTTGAATTTATTATTTGATTACTACCACTAGATAGCTTATCTACTTGCCTTTATCCGTGACTTTATGCATCATTTATTATATTTGCTTGTTGTCTTGCTATAACATAGTTGCAAATTTCAACAAATAAGAATATATCGCTCCTTCAAAAGAACAATGACATAAGTAAAAAATTATATATTTGAGTTAACCCTTCAGTAACAATTGTATTGGTTGAAGCTTTTTAGTTCAGGAACCTATCTCCTATTTCATTTCCAACATTTTTTTTAATAGTGTCATATTTTGGGTTTCATCAGAGTTGAGTTCAACATGTTTGAAATTGAAATTTTATGGCAATGATGACATAATAAAATCAAAAAAGTTTCAGACTTTTAAAATTTTCTAATGGTTAATGTAATAATTACAAAATCATCATTACAATAGGAATACTTTCCTTTACCAATATCCAAATTTTCAGTTCTTTAACTCACATGGAACTTTCAAATTTCTCTATTCAGAAAATAGTTTTTGAATTTTGACTTTGATCTCTTGAAGGAGCGATATGGTTAGAACTTAACTGACAAGAGATGATATGAGATTGCTGACCTTGTACTCCGCCTTGGTCTCAGTATCCCTCTCGAGGAACTCCCCTTCCGGTTGCAGCTGGCTGTTGACTCTTCGGAGGACCGGCCGGCTGGGGTGGAAGTCCTTGTACTCCTCGATTTCCCTGCTCCTTTCGAATTCCCCTTCCGGTTTCAGTTGAGAAGTGGCACGATGGATAACCGGCCTCCCAGGATGGTAGTTCTTGTACTCGTCAATCTCTTTTGTCCTTTGAAACTCCCCTTCCGGTTTCAGGTTATCAGCTTTCCTCCTGATTACTGGCCTTTTAGGGTGATAGTCTTTATACTCTGCTCTGATTTCCGAAGTCTTCTCGAAAGCACCTTCTGGTTTGGATAAGCTGGATTTTGTCCGATGCAACACAGGCCTCGTAGGATGGAAATCTTTGTATTCCGATTTTATCTCAGTAGTCCTTTGGAATTCTCCCTCTGGCTTCAAATTAGAATGCGAACGGTAAATTACAGGCCTTGAAGGATGAAAATCCTTGAATTCGTCTCCTTTCTCAGTTATTAGTTGAAAATCTCCTTCCGGTTTGAGGTTCGTATTAGTCCTGTGAATGGTTGGCCTCGTTGGGCTGAAATTCTTGAATTCTTCTTGCTTCTCTGTAGTCTTGACGAAATCTCCCTCAGACTTTTTGAGATTGGACTTAGTCCTGTGAAGTACTGGTCTGGTAGGTTGAATGTCTCTGTATTGCGTCTTGGATTCAGTGCCTGTGCTAAAAGACCCTTCCGGGTAAAGATTATCGCTCAGCTTGAAGATGTGAGGCCGATTCGATTGGACGCCCTTGTACTCTGCCTTTGTCTCAGAGTCTCCTTTGGCCGGCCCGATCAGATGTAGGTTGTCGGAAGGTGGGTGAATACTAGCTCTCTCACTTTTTTTCGGGCCGTAGTCTGCTGTGTAAACCGGCTTGAACTCTCGAGAGCCCTCAGAATGGAGGTTGTCTCCATGAACTACGATATCAGCTCTCTCTGACTTCCCTGGATCACAGAATTGAGATGTAGTTTCGGAAATTCTCTTCATCTCATCAGAATCTTCGATTTTGAGGTTCGTATCTCTCCTTGTTAGAGCCCTTCTTTCTCCTTGTTCGCCTTTGAACTTATCAGTGTTTTCTGTCAAATAATCGAAATCTCCTTCGAGTTTCAAATTAGTGGACCTTCTCTCGAGTGCAGGTCTTTTAGAAGGTTCTCCTTTAAAGTTTTCGTATTCTGTAGAAAACTCGAAATCTCCTTCTGGATGTAGGGCAGTTTGCCGTCTTAGCAGAGTCGGTCTCTCGGCAAACTCACCTTTGAACAAATCATATTCTCTTAAAAACTCAAATATCCCTTCTGGTTTGAGGTTGGTACCACGCCGTTCAAATTTGCTCCTTTCACCCGGTTCCCCAGAATACTTTTCTGATTCCTTAGAAAAGATGATCTCTCCTTCAGGTTTGAGAGTGGTGTATCTTCTTCTGAGGTGTCTTGGCGGGAACTGGTGGCTGATGTAGAAGTGCCTGTACTCGGGGCTGAAGAGTCGTTGGCCTTCTAACTCTAAAAGGTCTTTGGGGTGGAGTCGTCCTCTCTTCACGGCATTTTCAAAGGCCCTCAGGTAAGCTGAGTTCCTCCTGTATCTTCTGCGGTACTCACTTTTAATATGAGTGAAGGATCCTTCTTGAGGACGGAGACTGGAGTGCGGTCGGTTCAGCACCCGCCGCCTTCTTATTCTCCAGAGCTCGTCGACGGTGAGGCCCGCGTTCTGCCAGAGTGTACCCTCTCTCCTGTAAACAAAAACATGTATTCAACATATGCACTTAGACTGATAATTCTTATTAGTGTATAAGAACCGATTGCCCAGGACCCATTACTTTTAACAATATAGCCATTTTCGTATACCATGTATGTCATACTTGATCTCTATATAAAAAAATTATTACGGTGCCACAAAATTTTAAGAATAAAACCGACAAAGTTAAAATGGGCATTGATCAGAATAGTGCTTGGCTAATAACAGTATATAAGATCTACTTTCAAACCTTAGTTCGTACCAAAATAGCTGGAATTTAAATTCTCAATAACGTGTAAACGTGCAATTTTTGGCATGAAGCATTTTTCAGATGTGCTCTACTAATCATTTTAACTCAATAATGCTCAAATTGAAGTAGACGGTAATTTATTTTTCTTTTCTTATAAATATAGGATAATGCAAGTCGTTTATTACGCATTTGGATTCAATCAAATTAAATCGAATTTGTAACTGACTAGGGTCATTAACAAGACTACATTTAATTAACTTGAACTTTGATCATGGAAAAATATTGTATAACGTATTTAAATACTAAAACATTCCTCATAAGGTACTTCTAAAAATATGAATATTGAATATTAATTGTTGCCTTTAAAATTTTAATGAGTAACAAACTTATTTTCTGAACTCCTGTTCTGCAGTTCTACCATGACGAAGTACACTACATCTTGCAAGTTAGTCGAGTACCCAACGTACCCCGAAAACAGACTGCACCCGGACCTACCTGGGAGGCCGAAGGAGAATAAGTGGTACCACCTGGTACCACCCTCTGCTGATTATTCCTTCACCACCGCTCGATAGCCTTTATACCTCCCATTGTCGCTAGCGGAGCCTTTGAAGAACATTGTTCTCCTTTCTTGTACAGAAGCCTTCCTACAAAGCTTGGTCTTGTAATATATTTCTTCCTCTGAAGAAAATCGTCCGTGGCATAATAGCCATTGCAGAGTGTAAGGGAAGTAGGGCTTCTCTTATACTGTGATGAGGTTACACAAAATCAATTCAAACTCTTAACGTTTGATCCATAGGACAATTAACCGTACAAATCCTCATGTAATGGAATGGCATCAATATATTTATTTATATTTTTTACTTACTTATTATTGAATTATTATGAAAAAAATTAAAATATGTTAATGACTATATAATTATATACAATAAATCCATCTTATAAGGATTGTTATGAGCGAAATGGTAGATTTAGGTTTGGATAAACTTATAGGAAGGACGTTTGTAAGTAAAGTTTAGTGATATCGGCTATATATCTAATATATAAAATTGTCGTGTCACAGTGTTTGTAACAGAACTCCTCCGAAACGACTTGACCGTTTCTTATGAAATTTTGCGTCTATATTCAGTAGGTCTGAGAATCGGATGTAAACTATTTTTCATACCCCCAAGTTATACGTGTCGGCCATTATTATCGATTAAGCGTCGATCGTAGCAGTGACGCTTGATGACGCTGCATTTTTGATATGTTGTAAGGGCATAACAATTTAGAAGTGTTTGTAATTGTATGGGTAGTGTAAATCCAAGTTCGCAACCGAAAAAACGGACGGGAATACATTATTTTTGCGGAAAAACTTCGAAATTTTCGGAATAATTTTCATACCCCTAAGTTATACGTGTCGGCCATTAATACCGATTAAGCGTCGATCGTAGCAGTGACGCTTGATGACGCTGCATTTTTGATATGTTGTAAGGGCATAACAATTTAGAAATGTTTGTAATTGTATGGGTAGTGTAAATCCAAGTGCGCAACCGAAAAAACGGACGGAAATACATTATTTTTGCGGAAAAACTTCGAAATTTTCGGAATAATTTTCATACCCCTAAGTTATACGTGTCGGCCATTAATACCGATTAAGCGTCGATCGTAGCAGTGACGCTTGATGACGCTGCATTTTTGATATGTTGTAAGGGCATAACAATTTAGAAATGTTTGTAATTGTATGGGTAGTGTAAATCCAAGTGCGCAACCGAAAAAACGGACGGAAATACATTATTTTTGCGGAAAAACTTCGAAATTTTCGGAATAATTTTCATACCCCTAAGTTATACGTGTCGGCCATTAATACCGATTAAGCGTCGATCGTAGCAGTGACGCTTGATGGCGCTGCATCGGAATAATTTGAGTTTTGGCATGTATCTCCTAATCGGTGCGTTTTTTGGAAAAAACACAAATCACCATCTTTAAAGAAGATTAAGTTTGCTACAATTTGAGTCTAAATACAGCTCTGTAGATTCAACAGATTGTGAGTAAACTTGAAATCATATAATAATTCACCGGAATCTTAGCCCTATCTAATATATGTATAAAATTGTCGTGTCACAGTGTTTGTAACAGAACTCCTCCGAAACGACTTGACCTATTGTTATGAAATTTTGTGTCTATATTCAGTAGGTCTGAGAATCGGATGTAAACTATTTTTCATACCCCTAAGTGTCGGCCATTTTTATTGATTATGTGTAATTTGTATTCACCAATACTGGAATCTTACTTACTTGGTCATCAAAAATATCACCGGGAATGTTATTCAAGCACCAATGTTGACTTAAACTTTTAAAGGAGAAGTCTTCCTGTAGCCACGTATTCCAATGATACCATCAGAACCTTGAAGAAAGACATTCGTTTGATATAAGCTTGGCTTTTGCTACGACCATCAACAGGTCTCAAGGCCAGACAATGTCCATTTGCGGTTAGGAACAAGATCATCCATGTTTCTCCCATGGACAAGTATATGTTGTATGCTCACGTGTTAGTAAACAATCTAATCTATTTGCATTAGCAAAAGACAGATTAAAACAATATTGTGCATCGATTAGCGCTCAATTAATTGAAATAAATAGTTATAACTTAAAAAAATATGATTAGCCATGTTTATATTTTATCAGATAGGAATTTCGTATATTATTTATTTATTATATACTGTACTTAGATATAAGGTGAATAAAATGTAAAATCAAAAATCTATTTAATTAATTTTTTCCATTCATTCATTGTTTCTTAAAAATTCAAATTTTAACGTAATATATTTTTAAAACTATTACGACAGCCACAGCAACGCGTGGCTGGGTCAGCTAGTATGGAAAAATTTTGTGTTACAAAAACTGCAACGTTTGTTTAGAAAGTAAATATAATATATAATTGTGAATGATAATCATATGTACATGTCGGTATGAATAACCTATTTCTAAAACTGAAAAATCATATTAAACTTATATTAATTATTTACTGGTATTTTACAGTAACATTTTCTCCAATATCAACTTACCTGATATCTCACTTTATAATTTTGATTTTTTTTTTAAAAAATCAAAAAACGTATCTTATAATTTTCATTCTCCTTAAAAGTTGACGTTTAACACCTATTTAATTTAATTGTATAAAGGTAATTCGATAATAAAATGACATTATTTAAACTGGACAAGTATCAGTAAAGAAACAGCTTTGAAGGGTTACATGCAAGTATAGACATGAAATGAGAAGCGGAGTATGCCAGAAAGATAATTTTTAATGCTGTTTGTGTTTGAACTAGATTTTTCTTTTATTTATATTTTACGCTCCCATCATTTATTAACATGCTTACCCCTTGCCTAAAGGGATAAGTGCTTACAAGATGTATGGAATACACATTATTCAAGAAGAAACGGTTGTGTGGTGAGGGCACTACAGTTCACAGGGAGTAATAATAAAAAAAATTGTCTGAGATTCAAACATTAAATCTTTAGTGACAGTTATGAACATGGTTTGTGTCGGATAAATATACAAAAAAGTTTAAATTCAATGCACTAGTCTGGATTTGCTATATATTGATTCACTTAATTCGCAGTTAGGGATGGTAGTAGAAATAATTTGGTTATACATGGTAAAACAATGGAAATCAGTGTGCATTAATTATTAAAATATTTACGAAATCATTTATTAATAAAAGTTTTTTTTATATGACAGTCCTTATCGAGAGTACTTATCTTATTAGTTTGAGTACATATGAGGTTATTACATTTGAGGTTATTACATTTTGTGTATAAAGCATTCTGGAATGCACACAGCACAAAAGCTTGCTGGAAATGTTTGTGAGGCTGGTAAAATTTAAATTAAATTATATTTAAATCACTACAATTAACCACAGATAAATACAATAATTTTCTGTGCTTAGTTTTTTACAGTATAGACATTATTAAATGTTTATGGAAATATGAGGAGCAGAAAGCAACGATAGCATCTGTGCTTGTGGCAATATTATAACAAATACTCCACAGTTGGTGTGACTAAAATGGTTTATTATACCTATCAGCTAAAAATACATAGACATATCAAAAGAAACTCTGAATAAAAAAAAAGGTTCGATAAACTCTATTATCTAACAGAGGCCCTTGATTTATGGTTTCTCTTGTACTAAGACTATTCACAAGAAAATCAATTATAGTTACACAAAGGAATTGTTTATAACATTATAGAGCTCTTCACAATACTCAATTTTTACTTCAGAACTTTTTTAAAACATATTACAAGAATCCTCTAACATTCGTGATGTTCAATGTATTCAATGTAACATTCTTAGAACTGGACTTCGTCGGATGCTTTCAAAAAACTTATAGAAATTTAATTACAATACTTTAAAATATGGAGAATCAATGAGATAATCATCAAAATCTACTTATTTATTTCGATAATAATAGTTACAACTTCTGCACAAGATATTTTAAAAACGATTTTTTTTTAAATCTGAGATTATACAGGGACAATAGGAGCTACCCTTAGTTTTAAAACGAATAATCTAGGAAACTACATTGCGAATATCGACGGTTTGTATTTTTATTATAAATATAATCGAAATTAAGTTGAAATATAAATGAAAACTGGTTCTGTAATATAAATAGAACATTAAATGCCTTCCATTGCCTTTCATCTAGGTCCAAAATTATTTGAAGAGATGAATAATTAGTGATTGTTTATTTGATTTAATAACTAATATTTCCAACTTTAATTACAGCATTTATTTTGGCATATATTTCGAATCGGCATTTATTTATATATTATTAAGTTGTTAAAGCTAAAAACTGAGGTATTTACAGAAAAATAAAAACCTATATCAGAACTCCTTAGGACTCAATAAAAGGTGCAAGAACGGAACCGTTTACATGAGTGTACTTTATTATCTCGTAATAAACATTTGTTTACTTTTGAATAACTGATGGTATTAGATCGACAAAGAGTAGAGCTGAACAGCAAAAGTTAAAATAACAGATGGACAAAAAATGTGAGAGAAAAGTTAAGATTTTTTTCAAGTTAATATAAAATAAGTTAATTTAAAAAAATAAAAAATGCCTTTAATACAGTAAAAAAGTATTATATATAATATAATTATTTAATACTCTAAAACTTTTTTTTAAATCTCAAAAAGAAATATTTAATAATTGTTAGAAGGCAATTGGATCCATTTGGTTATTTCCCCGAAATATTTATGACTTAATACTTTGTTTTATGGATTTTTCAAAATGCCTGATCTGAAATGAATAAACTGATATAAAATTAACATATTCTATTGAGCCGCTAATAGATAATAACGAAACAACAGCAGTGGGACCCATGAGCTTGCCTAATCGAAGCAATTTGATAAGACGGGCAGGTAGAGCTGATAAGAAGACACTGACTGGACTTGGTCGATGTTGCCTTGAATCGAAAGCACGTGGACAATCGCGATTCCTCACGAACACTCAAGGTTGGAATCCTATGACGATTTCCAGAATGTAAATCCCCTGATGGCTGCAATTCCGCCAGCTGTCAGCCATTAATAAGAGCCACTGTTAACTTTAAATGATCTATTATGAACGGCTATTTTTCCATAGAAATTATTCATCTTATTAACTGTAAATGTTTTTCTTAGACTCCAAATACCTGTACCTTGATAATGGCGTAACAACATTATGACGACACGTTAAGACAAAATAAAATAAATTTGATTTATTTGTGTGAAATTTATTGGCAATGAATGCTAAAGATACGCCAATACCAATACCATATATATATATATATATATATATATATATATATATATATGGCTGGGACTTAGTACAGTCTGGATTAGTAGATGATAATTAGACTGGACAAAGTCCCAGCTCCACTTATTAAGTATAACAACTGACTATGGGATTGAACACACCCAGCTTATATTTCAATATCTATTAATCTACAGAAAAAGAGAGAGTTTTTATACTGTTGTTGAGTGATCATGAAACCTTTCTATTGAAAATGACCATTTGGGTCGAAACGTTTATAGAAAATAGATGTAGCAAACGAATTTGGATTAAAGCTTTTTTTGTATTTTTATACACCCAAATAAAAAATATAATCTGTAAATTCCAGTACCCTTGACGATTAATATTGAGAAAAAACTTTAAAACTGCGTAAAAACAGAAATGTTTTTTTTTAATACTTATTTTTAGGAGAAAAAAAGGCCAATCGATATTTCCATCATTAGAAGAACCATTGTCCATTAGTGTAACTGTCGTTAGGCCCCATTAATGTTTTTAAGGATTTTTTTTCTTTCAGTAACTGTTATTTTGTCATAGTAAATAACTTATTAAAGTGAAAGGCAATAACAAGGTTGGAGGAAATAAGGGATTATTTTTATTTTTTTAATATACGCTCAGTGCTTCCATAAAAACAATTAAGGGAAGTTTCATTAGAATGACTTGAGCCGTTATTGATCCGCGTTGTACAGCAAACACATTGTTCAGTAAGAAAGCCTAATTTGGTAGTCTGGGACTACACTAGGTCTTCCTCTTCCTGGAAGATTTAGGTGGGACACTCGTCACTAGGAAAACAGCTAGTAGGTACATTTTTAGCTGTATCTAGTTATGCGGGGCTGGGCGCTTTTTCTCCCTAAAACATCCATTATAGTACTAAAAGATTCTTCCTAGGCAATCCATTTTTCTTCAATATATTAAAACAATATCTAGAGCGAAATATTCAATACGCTTTGTAGAAACCGTAAAAGTTGGCTTATGAATTTATAGTTTATTTCTAAAAGGAACAAAACAAAAAAAACTGAGTGAATAGTAAAATCGGCTTGTTTCAGTTTAAAAATGTTTCTAAGAATGGTTTATTACAGAAAATAGCGCTCGGTTTCCTATTTTATTTTACTATATTTTTATTTTTTATAAGATATATCATAGAATATTTGGTCAGAAGACGAAGATAACTGCACAATTCAGGAGATTTCACAACGCTGAATTGCGGGGCATGCACCCTGTTAATATAATTAAAGAGATAGCACAAAAGTTAAGATGGCTATGGAATGCTGTTGAGCTTAGTAACGTAGTATAATAGTAGTATAATTTTCAAAAGCTTAATAAACTATGAGCTGACTGATAAACGTCCGGATTGAACGTGACGTAGATGGGAGAATTGCGTTAAGAATGATTGAAGGCGGACTTCGGTTACATTGAACGAAATGTTTTGGGAAGAGATTAGTGACATCGAATAGAGCCTTCCGGTTTGCTATAATTTAGTGTTCTTATTTATTTATTTTTTAAGGATTTTTAAAGAGATTTAGGAATCTTTAAGGAATCTGGGATTTATTGAGACAAGTGAATAGGAATCATGGGCCCAACTCTAACGCCTGAACATTGAGATCTTTAGATCACTTGATGCCTTTTCAAACTGCTTTTGTTGTCTTTATCACTGTTTTAAAGAGAATATTCATTTATCTTTATATGCTCCATTCCTGTCTTTTTTATAAGCCTACATTCTTCTTCATCGGATATGAGGTTATGGTGCAGCATTAATAAATAATTCCGGACTTTACAATAGATTTTTTATAGTTGATTTGTTGAACTATTTTAGATCCCACAGATACCATTCGTGACTATTAAATCGATTAAATAATTTATCTACCATTGCCAGATTTGAACCTGAGCATATCAACTCTACACACTAAGCTTCACAGATCTCACTTGAAGTTTTAAAATAAATAATAATTTTATTAATTAAACCGCAATTTTTTTCTTAAAGTCTTATATAGAAATTTGTGCAAATATTTAAAGATAAATATAAAATTAACAAAATCAAAGCGAAAAACATTTTTTGTTTCAACTCACATTTTTTTTTCTTCTAATTTCCTAGCTTTTAAATTAAAATTTCATATTTGGTTTATATATATTTATTTACTACCAGAATGTTATTTAAGTAATTAGTTTTAAAACTAAATAAATTGATATATCGGATGTGATAGTCCAAATGACCAAGGATTTTCTTTTTTTTTTAATGATTTTTTAATTAATAAGTTATTTCTTACATAGTGCTTATTATAAGGTTTTAGATAGAGATATTTTTAAAAACAAACTCTCAATTTATTGGCGTTAATTTTAAATTTAATTCTAGTACATAGAGTATATGATGTATAATGCATACTTATACACTGGAATAAATAGTAATTTACATTATTTTCTAATTATATGCAAATGCTGCAGTTCTTGAGTGCCTGCTAACTGGGATTGTGCGAAACGAGATGAGAAGCAGAGATAATTTATTGTATCACTAACTGTGGTCATTGCCTGGGCACATTTGCATTGAAAAGCTCGTGGATGTTGGGGCAGGCCTATCTCCGTGGTATGTGCTCCTACAATATCAAGAAATTCATTTTCATCTTCCTTTATCCTTCGTTTGTAATTTGATTTAAAAAGAGAGTTCTGATTACCTCATGAATAATTCAAGAAAACCTTAAGTAAGTAGGGACTCGGTGGGACTTTTTTACTCTTTTTTCTTTTAATAAAAAAAAAATTGCATTATGGAATACTTTCAAGTACGTCATTACACGGATAATTTTTTTTATTAAATTTACCGGTACCCATTGTATAAGTCTTAAAAACAAGCAGACTTATTCTACCACCGAATTTTCATAATTAAAGGTCGATTGATGAATCAGAAGTCAAATTTATTTATACACTATATACTTTATCACTTGAGATCAGAGTACAAATCAATAATACAACTGAAATAGAACTAATCTCTCTGCAATATAAAAAGTTTTAGGTTTTTATGCTGCATCATTTAAATTATAAATATTTTCAAAATTGATAAAACACAAAGCCACTGTCCCTGAGTTATTCAAGCCAGTATACAAAACGTAGCACTATTTTTTAATTTAATTGGAAATAATGGAATGCATCGGTTTAGAAAAAAAAAAGCTACATCTTTTATAAATATTTTTAGATCGAGTCTATTATTTCAGTACAGAGAAATTTTACATATAAATTATATATATTTTTTCAAACCTAATAATAAAAATATCGTTTTTTTTTGTTTTGTTTTTTCGCATCCTCCAAGATTTTATTTACAATATAATACAAATTTACAATAAATACCTGAAAAAAAATCGTTATTTTGTCAAATGCAATAACAATCAATATCTCAAAACATCATAAGCGAGCACGGATATTTTAATAGACTCATTAGACGGTTAAGAATAAGTAATAAATTTCCAGAATAAAATTGGGAGACCTCTACTAAACGTTTAGATCCGAATGTTGAGAAAATTTAAAATATTTTATTTTAGTGTTTAGAGCTTACAATCTTAATTTCATTGATGAGATCTCATAGATTGATAACAGTAAACAGGCAATAAATATTACCCTGATTATGTATATACAAATTAACATAAACATAACATGGATTAACAGTACTGGATGTAAATATGAAATTATAGATGGAAATAACATTAGGTTGTTATAAAATTTAATTTAATTCGCTGCTGTGACTATTTTTCATAAGGTATAAAATTAATTAAAGTCATTACAAACACATCTATAGAATTCCGGTTACACGATGACAGTGATTCATAGATGAGACAGAGACAAGGGGAATTATGTGGTTGAGGTGAGTGCGGTTATAGCCTGCGATCTATGGGGACCACAGGAATACACCACATCCACACCGAGCCTAGGACTAAGGAAGTTCCAATCATGTTTCCTAAATGCTCATAGATACTGGGATATCCACACACACACACACACACACACACACACACACACACACACACACACACACACACACACATATATATATATATATATATATAGGATACAGCTGGAAAGATTGATGCCAAAAAGGTGTAAACCTAAAGCATCGAGGAGGATATGTATTAAATTACAGTATTTCTATATTGTAAATTGTTTTTAACTTACAAACGTAGAATTATATACATAAACGTGCCGATATATTTTTGTTTAATTTTATTCCGTTTTTTTTTATATATATTAGTAGAACTGATTATATATAACAGAATTATAGCGAGGCAGAAATGTATTAATCCCCATTATTATGTTTGCTCAACATATCCAATAATGGGAATTAATACATTTCTGCCTCGCTATACTTCTATTTAGCAAGCTGATTTGTTTATTTATTATAAAACAGACAAAAGGATCTGAATCAAAAAACTTCTGATCTGACATCAAACGATAACGAACTGCAGGGGCATTATTTCGATGGTAATGTTTTATCTATTCCTTCCAATATTAATATATTTTGTTATTAATCATATTTTAACGAATTTTTATTGGTCCATTTATTTATTTTTCCAGTAATATAATAATGGAGAATTAAAAAAGTCATGAAGGTTGTGATATATGATAAATTTTATTTGTATATTATTTAATGGGATCTAATCCAAATACGGGGTATTAAAGATTTTTTTTTTTGGCAATGAGATTTGGAATTTTATTTCCAGTACCGAGAAAAAACAAATTTAGTTGATCCATGTGCTATTTTTTTAAAAATCGGTGAATATAAACTTACTTTTACTTTTACAGGTTTTTTCCCTCAATGGGTTGCCTGTTTAAGTCAGAGCGTCCCTCCACTTTTCTCTGTTCCAGTAATCCTCCTCAAGTCCCCTGTCGGCCATTTCCTCCTCCACGCAGTCCTTCCACCGGGTTCGGGGTCTTCCTCTTCTTCGTCTGCCTGGCTGTCTCCACAGCAAAAGTCTCTTATCAATCCATTTTTTTCACTTCCAACCCTTCACGCTATACCGCACGGTTTCCCGAAATTAAGGGCACCCACTTTGTCCTTGCTGGATGACTACCAGGAGGGTCCTCAAATCCCATAGGGTCCAACCACGGAAAAAACAGATTAATAAAATTATTTCCACAATAAGATTCGAGCTCAGTTTTATAAATATATAAAAGTTATATAACATGAACTATAATGCTGAGGTTATAGAACATAAACAGATTGGGAGATCCACTTATCATAAAGACAATTTTTATAAGACAAACATTGTCAGGAACAGGTGCTGGGACATGAGTGCTATAGACCGAGGTGAAAGATAAAACAAACGAGCCACTGTGTCTTGCATCAAGGAGGCAGTGACCTTGTTAATCAACGGGCCACTGACCTTCTGCATCGGAATATTTCATCGCTTCCGGTCGATCCGCCGTTCTGTCATACTTCCCTTCCGGCACCTGTCTCATTGAATAGAATAGAAAACAAGCTTTATTCTGGGACCAAGTCCCTTTAGAATAACAATAATCAACAAAATAAAAAAAAAAAGGTTACATAATAATACGAATCATGAAATAATCAAGATTGACAAAATATAGTAAAAATAGAAATAGATAAGAAAATAAATAAATAAAGTCAGGATTTTAACTAATTGTCGAAAATAAATGTATTGATATTAACAAAATAATAATAAATAACATTAATACAATAGTTAAACGAACGAAATTGCTAACTAAAATAAATGATTAGCATAGCATGCGATAAAGTATTTACAAAGTCGGCATCTTCTTTGTTGTTGGAAAAATAAACAAAACACAAGGGTAGGGAGATCGAGTTTACAATACTAATTTGTTCAAGCGGAAGTTTGACCTGCTTGGAGAGCGATTTTTTTGGGATGCCAAGAGATGATGGAAAAGCAAGGATTTAAATGAAGCCAGTGAAGAGGAATGGCGGATAAAATGACGGATTGAGTTCAACATAGTGGTGGAGTGGACGAGGAAGGAACGCTCGAATGCCTTAGTTCTGTGGAAAGGAATGTAGAGATCTGAAAGGCGAGATCTTGTTTTGTTGTGTTGGACAGAGGATTTGAATGGAAGAAGACTATAGATATATGAAGGGTGTTTCGATTTGATGGATTGGTATAGAAAAACGCTAAGGAAATATTGTCTACGGATGGGAGGTAAGAGGCAATTTAACTCATCATAGTGATGTGCCACGCGGGATCGCCTCGGAGTACCAAGGAGAAATCTTAAAGCGCAGTTTATTATTCTTTTTAAGCGGTCCTCAAGCATTTTCGAGAGGCCTCCGTATTACACACATTAATTACACTACAGTAGTCGAAGTGGGGGAAGATGAGGGATGGTAGGAGAGCTTCCGGGTAGGTGTTGTGTAAGGAGATGTCGAGAACGATGGAATAATTTTAGGGAACTAATTGTTCGTCGGGATATTTGGGTGACATGTGGTTTCCAGGAAAATTTGTGGCCAATGGTAATACCTAGGTTTTCAACGGAGGAGTTGAAACTGATGGGGTGGTCGTTTAGGATTAATGTTGGAAGGGTAGGGATAGTTGTAAGGAGGGAGTTGGAACCTAGAACAATGCCCTGGGTTTTCATTGGGTTCAATTGCAGTTTGTTCAGCTTTGCCCAAGCACTGATCCTAGCTAGGTCTTGCTGAATACTGGCGAACGCATATGATAGCTTAGATGGAGGAAAGGATAAATAGATTTGGAAGTCGTCAGCATATAGATGTTAGGAACAATGGTGAACAGATTTAGGAAGATCATTGATGTAACAGTGGAAAAGGAGAGGAGAGATGCTTGAGCCCTGTGCCACTCCTGAGAATAGAGTGAGGAAAGGGGTTGGTTTGGCATAGAAACCGCTTGGGACCTATCAGAGAGGAATAATTGGAACCATAGAATAGGGCTGTTGGAAAAGAACAATGACTTTAGTTTGGATAAAAGGATAGAATGGTCCAATGAATCGAAAGCTTTAGAAAAGTCTAGGAGGATTAGCACGGTTAGTTGTTTGTTGTCCATGGTTTTATATATGTCAGTGGTGATTTTGGTAAGGGCAGGTTGAGTAGAAAAACTTGGACGAAAGCCTGAATGAAGCGGATCAAGGAGTTTGAACTTTTCGAGAAAATTAGATATTTGAGACTAGACTATTGTTTCGAAAGGTTTGGAAAGCTTGGAAAGTATGGAGATTGGCCGGTTGTCCTTAGGAGATTATGGGGTTGGGATTTTATTTGTAGGATAGAATAGGGATTTTTCCAAGAGGTCGGAAATACTGTTTTTTGTAGTTGGAAGTTATAAATGAAAAGTAGGACAGGTAGGATATCAGTGAGGCATAGTTTGAGTAGTCTGACGGGTATCTCGTCTAATCTATAATAATGTCTGTAGGTGAAATGTCTATGAAATAAAAATTGTCGGGGTTGAAAAATGGCGTTATTGAAAAGACGGAGGACGAGGATTGATGTGTTAATTGAGGAAGACAAAAAATATGAGTTCATTTCATCGGGAGAAGCAAGAAAGGCTTTGGAGGATGTTGGATTGCAGAGGGCGAGCTTTCAGAGCAATTGCCATTTAGATTTAGGATCGGGAGCAGTGGAAAGGGCTTCTTGGAAATATTTGGATTTTGCTTGTCTGATTGTAGATTGTGTCAAATTGCGAAGAGCCCTGAACGCTTGGTAGTCATCAGTAAGCCTAGTGCGTCTAAAGCGTCTACGGGCAGCATCACATTTTCTTTGCAGGTCTTTAATTTTTTGACACATTCAAGGAGCAGGATGGTGACGTAAGGTTAAGGATTCGAGTGGAGCATGGGTATCCAGGATGCTTTTGAGATTGGCAGTGAGTATGTCGGCCATTGAATCGACGGTGGTACAGGAATAAATTTGGTTCTAATTCAGGGTTTCGAGGGAAGGAGATATATTTTCAGGGGTGAGTCCATCTAGGTTGCGAAAAGTTATTGTTTTCGGTAGGATTTCTGGAGTTTGGATATTATTGAATTAAATCGAGAGAGAACAGAATAGGGACAGGTAAATTTGAGGAAGAAAGGAGTCTCTGCGATGAGTCAATGATGAACATGTCTAACCAGGTGTCTGATCGAAGTGTGTGATGGGTAGGGCAGAAAGGGACAATGGAGAGGTGCTAAGATTAAAAAAGGTTTTCAAGGTACAGTTTATCATTTGATTGGACCAGGAGATTTGTATTAAAGTCACCGGAGATTATGATGTGTTCGTAGAGAGGAACTGAATTGAGTATGGATTTCGAATAAGAGGCAATGGAGGAATTGAATTTATATTATTATTATATAATATTATTATTATATTATATGGGCATTTTTTTTTCCATGACTACTAAGTCAAGAAAGTGAACCACCAACTGAATCTGAAAGTCATTTCCAAACATTGTAAGTTCAACTCTTTCAATAACGATATATTTAGCCAAAAATTATTAACTGACGTCTTATATTGTTAATTAGTACGCTACTATTTATTAAATCCCAACGACCCAATAAACATTTCATTTTTCATTAGGGATTAAAGGCCATACAATTACGGGCACTTGAGTCCCGTTAGCCTACTGGAGGCTACCCACAAAGACCGAGCGTAGGAGCGATAACTCAACTTACAAGTACATCAATCGGGAATAGCATTGTGATTTTCCTGGTTGTTAAATAGCCATCGGGTTTCGTCCATGAACGGTCTACTTTGGATGTGTATATATATCCAATATATATATATGTATATATATAGTGAATGGGTCCAAGCAGGTTATTTGTAAATATTTTAGGATAATAGGATTGGTAAATATTTGTCCGCGATACATAGACATCCTGGTACCGCAGACAAATATATGCCTGTCGAAATAGAACATCGCTTTATCTTAATCGTACCAATTAAAATTAAAATATACTAAATATACAATTAAAATACCATTAGTACTAACCGAAATATGTGAAGATATAGGTATGACGCACTACAATGTGCTTTTTATTGAACATGAATTTATATTTGGTTTCCTTTCTTGTAGTATTCCACTTCAAATATCTTCCCTGAAATCTTATTTCTGTGAAGCAGTAATCAACATAACTGATATATAATATTAAAACTAAATATATGTGAAAAAATTACTGAAGACCATTTGAATACTTGTAACTCTGATATATATGAAAAAGATTCTTCGACTTTATGTTAATTCATCAAAGGTGAATTAAATTTGATTTTGTTATTTATACAATTCTGATAATATTCACAATAGAAAAATATAATGAGTTTTGATTTCTACATTTGCGTAATAAGTATAAGGAAATTTACAACTTCCTAAATAATATATATATTAATAAATATTTTAATAGCTTAAATAAAACATGACCAACACGAATCAAAAGTAGCGTATAGAAGAAAAAGAAGAAGTAAGGCATTGTAATAAATTGCTGCATAAAGTACTCTCATAAAGATGAGATCTAGAAGATTTCTCTATATTTTTCATTTTATTCAGCTGCTTCTGAGGAATGATTTCCGAAAAGGAAATCCTGCAAGAAAAGCAATCGTCTAAAAACGCTCGATACTCCACCATAAGATTTCTTTCTTATTTTTTATAGTGACTTTTCCTGCCCACTATCTCCCTCCCTATGTCCGATTTATTTCATCGACCCCCGGTCTAAAAAAATATATTTATAATACATTAGTATTATTGCATAGTTTTATATTGTTACTAAAATTCGACGATTCTTCCAAGAGACCTAATCATTTTGAAACTATAATATAATTAATAATCTTTGCAATTAATTGTTTGAGCTGTTATTTTGGAATGAGGTATAAGTAGATTTTTTCATATATGGCTTTTTTCAGTGAATTTCATAGCTTTTCCAACTTATTTTATAATTTCTCCAACCTATTTCATAATTTTTTCAACCAATTTCATAATTTTACCAATAAAATTCATAATTTTACTAATCGAATTTATAATTTCTTCAACCGATTTCGTAATTTGTTAGATATGGCTATGTGGTTGTCAGGAATCATATAACACCAAAAAAAAGAGGTGGTACCTATCCTATAAGTTTGACGCCCGAAACTACAGCTGCTATTGATGAAGTAATTGAAGAACGCAGTCTTCACCTTACAAGTAATATTGGAGAAACTGTGTCTTTTGTTATAGCTTCTAGAACTTGTAATAGTGATTATGTTGCCAGTTTTTGATTTGCTTTGCTTGAAAAACTTGATCAGCTTTCCCTCATCAATAGTATTTTAGTGATTGACAATGCAGCAATCCACAAAACTGAGCATGCTAGAGAAGTTATGGCTCGATCTTCGCATATAATAAAATACCTGCCACCAATGGCGTAACTAGAGTTGGCTCATGGGAGGTTAACCCCCGCCAGTCAACCACTCCAACATATTACTCCCTTCAAACAAGATGTCTCGTCATATACATAGTTATGATATGTATTATACTATAATCATATAGCTTCAAATTTAATAAATAAATTACCCATCCATAATAGACCCATCCAGACTTTACTTCTAGATTATAAGAATTGTCTAAACTGTTCTTCTTATATTTGCGATCTTATTGTTGCCGCTAGATGTCACTACAGCCGCTATAATAATATAATTAATTGTAAATAAACAGTATTACGTTTTGGTTTGTCATTTTAGCGTACCTTTTATTCACTAAAATAACTGTGCACTTTCTTTGTTTTGTTTATGGCATTATTGACCCTTACTTCTGTAATACCGCAATAATAACTTAGAGCAAGTAAAATCCTTCAAAGTTTTATTTTTTTTTAAATTGCTACAATTTTTTCCTAAACAAAGGGGGGTTACATCCCCAATACCTCCCCTCGTTACGTCTATGGTAGGAAAAGTCTCAGCGCTGAGTGTTGTTAGATCGCAATAGGGCATTGTAAGCTTTTCATGCGCTTGTTATAATTAGGTAAATGTTATAATCTACCTCCCTGTATCCGCAACTTTATGGTCGGTTTTTTGATTTTTTGTAAAGAAAAACGAACTTACTCTCTTTTGCCTGCGCTGAGACATTAAATTAAAAAAAAAAGAATGCAATATTAGGTTATATTAAACTTAAACAGTGTTGAGTTTAATTGCAAATATTTAATTTTCTTTCCCATTCCAATAGATAATCATATTGAACTGGTAATTGTCTTAATTATTCTAATTAAGTTTTAGTTATCAAGGAATTGAATCTTTGTTTGAAAATAATAATGCATTTTTGGAACTCGAGGCATATCAACGCCGTTTACTGGTCAGTCGAGTTCCTGTAATTAGGCCTACATTATTTTTTTTATCGTACAGCAAAGATGTTAGTTCGTTAGTGTGGTTTCAAATACCATTCGCATTCCAAAGGATAATGGATAAGGTGGATGCCATTTAAGGAAGTTGTTGGACAGAAAAGGGATGGGAAACAATATTTGTTGAGGAATGGTGTGAGAAGTGTCGTGAGATCAGTAGTATTTGAAGGAGGGGTATATGAGGGATTTGGCGCTGCTTATTTGGATTTTGATTCATGGTACCTGGTTATTTCTGAAATTGATAAATTAAATTTTTAAAAATCGTTTTTTTTTAATTATTTATTCTTTAATGAGACTTGTTTAGTTTAGTATAATAAATTTATTATTTTACATTACATCTACCACCAGACCGATTTCATCATTCCATTTAACATAATCAAATCCATAAAAAGTTAAATTGAAGAAAGTGATACTTAAAAATATACTGGAAAAAACCATGTTCAGAAAATACTGCGTTTTGTCCCCACTGAGGGCCGCATTGCCTACTTCATTGTGTCAATTAGAAGAGAGAGCTATCCATTATGAGAAAGATGCTCGAGGGAGGATTGCCGAGGATCCATTGTTGAGGAAGACACATGACTCCTGGGCTGAGACTTGGACAACGACTAATTACTTTCGTCAAGATCCCGCGGCTCATAGCTCAGAGTCTCGACAAACCAGGCCCATCTATTGTCCTTATCTTCCTTCTAGGACACATTGGCCCGATACTTTTCAAATCCTCATTTCAGTAAATTCCGTCGATAACAGAAAAAAATTATATATATGAACGTGTTGGAATAAAGTTAAAAACAAAGGACAAAAGTTATAGTTATTCCTTCAACAACTATCACATACTATATTTAAAAGTATTTTTATTTTTAAGAGAAAAGATTTGTCATGGCCGGGATTTGAACCCGTGTCGTTTGCATCTCTAGTGCAGTACTTTAAAGCACTGAGCTACCAGAGGTCGTATACAAGCAAGAAAAATCCATTATATTCACTGAACCGATTTGTCTGGCTTGGGTACGGCCCCTAGTGGCTCAGTGGTTTAGAGTACTGCACTAGAGATCCGAGCCAGGACAAATCTTTTCTATTAAAATAAAAATATTTAAAAATAATCACAATCATACAGTAAATCCCATATTATAATTTATTTTTGCATAGTATTATTATTCAGCCTTACATCGTTTTAAAAATTACGATAAAATCAGGAAAATCCAAACGCGAACTACCGTGCTAATTTCATTGAGACATACACAAAACACACTCATTAATGAAGATAAAATGATGTTCATTTAAAATTAATATTGCAAACATTGGCATGAATCATAGACTGGATCATGACTCCAAGTTATGCAATCATATAATCTTTAAAAAACATGAGTTCTTCTTGTTTTTATTTAACTCCCATACGATTATAAAAATAGTTAACCATCCCCGGCTGTTTTCTTTCTACATATTCTTGTATTATTACATTTTACTTATGTAACCTCTAAAAGTCTAGTATCATGCAATTTATATCTATAATTAAACTAGTTTTTTCTAAATCCTTCATATTCCACCCCGTTTTCTATATTTTAATCTTCTCATTTTGTATCTTTCTGTTTACCTCCTCATTTTTCTTTCCCTATATATTATGTTTACATTTATCCTTTCTGTACATTTATTTTCTGTATTTTATATTCGTTTTCTTTAATTATTATATCTGTCACTATTTTAATTTTATTATATTCTGTAACTACTTTAATATTCGTTACCTTTAATTATCATATCTATTCACTATTTTATCATATCTAGTCACTATTTTAATTTTCTACATTACATGTCACTATATTCTTGTTACTGCAACGTTTTTATATTTTTGTTCTGTTTGTTTCTCTCTCATAGCCCTGAAGATAGCCTACATAGTAGGTGGAAACGTCGGCAGACAATAAATATTATACACTTATTAAGGTGTTTTCATTGACTGCACCCCCAACTATTTTTTCCTTACACTATGTATCATTCATTAGATCTACTTGCTGTGTTATTGTAATACAGTTGTAAATTTTAATAAATAAATCTACAAAAAGTTTTCTGTTTCTGTAGTAATCTGATTCCTCCATGTACCCTAACTGTCAGTTTACCAAATGCCTAATCCATCATTTAACAAAACTGCTGCATTATGATTAGGAGATCTATGACCTCTTTATGCAAGACGACCGGGAGAGACGCATTAGGATCGGGGCAGCCCAAGATGACAGGGCCCTTGGGTCACGCTAAGACCTTGGAAGATATCACGCGATCTGATAGGCTCGGTAGCGCCCGGACAAGGTCGGCTTGTTAATGGCCGGGAAGTTGCTCCTCAGCTTGGAATCGATATGGCCGATAGCGTAAACTGAGCTTTAGGTTAGCGTGCATAATTAACTGCGCCTCGGGGGGTCTTGGTCTCTGCGGGGAAGGGAAGCCGAGGCTATGGGTCTGAGCTAAGGCGAGGGAGGCCTCGTTCAAGGGCGATCTTGGAGAAATCAGGTTGTCACCGATAGTTAGCTAAAGTTAGAGTTGAGAATTAAATAATGTGAAGATAGATCGCGGCTTATATTTGAAGTTAGCGCTTATATTTGAAGTATGCTTATATTTGGAGGTTAGCATCTTCCTTTAAAAAAAAATAGGAATGAAAATGGGTAATAGATCAAATCAATTACAATTGTCTGATTCTGAAAACAAAACCTACCCATTGATGTTTATGGTTGAGTCATGCTCCTTTAGAACCGGTTATATGAGGCATTGAGGATCCAAAGCTGTTAACTCTAAAATTCCAAAAAATGACGTTTTATTATTTGATAAAGCAATTTCTTTTTAGAAGCGTAACTTGACTTGACTAGTTTCTTTTAAACTAATGTTTATTTTCTATTTTATGCCAAACTTTGCTCCAAAAGTGGGTTTTAACCTATTGTTTCGTTGCGAAATATAAGAAAAGTGTGCAAACTTCCAATTTAATTCGATGTTTCGAAGTGGCCGAAAATCAAGTTCCATTAAATAAATACGTAGATGTACGTATCGCATATAAGGCGATACTAATAAAGGGTGTTAAGAAATGTAGAGCTATGCTTAATTTAGTACAAAATGAGATTAAATAATAAGCTGAGACTAATATATCATTCTCGTTTTATTTCCTTAAGCCTATACTTCGATCGTAGGTACTTGATTAAAATAGCTTAAAAAAAGGGGAAAGTCCCTTACTGTCCGGCCCAAAATTATTCTGAAAAAATTGAAATTATTAAACATTATCTTAAAGCATAAAGATTTCGGAACTTGTCACGGAAAGCAAAATTATTGATTTATAAAATAATCTTAAGACCGATTGTCACGTACGCTGGTGAAACGTGGGTCCTGAGCCAGGAATGCGAGAAGATGCTGCAGATCTGGGAGAGGAATGTACTTCGGCACATATTTGGGCCAGTATGTAACGATGACCAATAGTGGCCAAGAACTAATAGAGAGCTTCAGGAATTATACAATGAACCAGACCTAATCACCTATGTCAAATCAACCCGTATAAGATGGCTTGGGCACGTGGAAAGAATGGGAGAAGATAGGTACCTGAAGAAACTATTATATGGCAAACAAGGAGGCAAAAGAAGAAGAGGAAGGTCCAGGCTGCGATGGCTGGGTGATGTGGAAAACGATCTGCAGATGGGAATCGGACAGTGGAGAGGTCGAGCTGCTGACAGGGAAGACTGGAGAGGCGTTGTTGTGGAGGCCAGGGCCCTACAAGGGCTGTTGAGCCATGGGGGAAATGAATTAAACGTTATCGATGCCAAGTCTAGGAGCCCTAACTGAATAAATTTGGCTGTGCAGTGGATGACGTCAGGTGAGGCCTTGCCTCGCTTGCTCCTGCTCGATTAAGGATTCAGGAAATTTATCAGAATATCGAGGTTGCAACCCATGGCCATTCGGCCACTGAAAAATATTTGGTTATAAGAAAAATTTCTTAATCTTATTTCACTGCATTCGCTCGTAGCGTTCCATTTTTGAAGTCCATTGTGTTGAGATTGGAAACTTCCAAAAATAAATCAAAAATTAGTACAAGCTCCAGATTAAATGAAAACCTTTGAAAACATTAGGATTTCCTGAATTCACTTATCATCCTATATCATATTAAAATTAAACTTACAGCGCAAATGAATAAGTCGAAATTTGAATAGAAAAAAATCAGTGGTATCGAGGGAAAGGGAGTTCCAATTACCAACTTCTTTTCAACATAACGCCTGATATCCTTAGCTAACAACACAGCTACCTGCTCACTAGGAGGCTGAAACGATTCCGCTTCCTTAAGTACAAGAAAATCATTTTGGGAAAAATTCGACCTAACCGCTTTTCACGTAGACTGAAGAAACGTAATATGATATTCCTATATTTAAAATAATTTTTGTTTCACATAAATGACATGCATTCATTAATTCAGTATAACCGTTAAAAATAAATATAGAATATATCTTTCTAACAGGATTCCTAAATTAAATTATACAGATTTCCTCTTTTTATTTTAGGGAGAAAGGTGATTTATTTGTCTTGGAAGCCTCCCTAAGCAAACTATCGCCCACCGGCAAAGGCAACGGAGGAACTCCTAAGACTGCCCAAAACAGATATATCTCAGAAAGGTCGACTCAGCCATGAACCGAACGGCCACTTCATTGATAGAAGCGGCCTGCTGGGTAATTAATTGAATCCTCCACAGGACCGGACTTGGACCTGGGCCAGGCCAGAGCATATATATAGGCGCCCGCCTGCGTCACCACGCCATCTCTGTTTACCCTCTGTAAACACCTTTGCCCTCTGCCTGTAAGCTCCCTAATCTATCGTCCTAGATTAATTAATGTTATATTGTAACTCAGTTTACCAATGAGGACAGTCTGAGGTGGATCTAGAAGAACCCAGAGATCCAGGATGAGGGCGTTGTCGAGGTCATAAACCAAGATAACGATAATTTACTTTAAAAACTTTTTGTGTTAAAATGATTGATTTAATGGTCTGGCCAGGATTAATTTGGAAAAAATCAATTATCTGTAAGTCCCGAATATAAGACTGTCAGAAAAATATTCTGGGCTTTCAGGCTCAAGAGCGGATTACTCCGAAATCTCAAGCATTGATATTTTTTGTATTTTGCGCTCGTCAAGACAAGCAATTTCATGCTCCGTGACTTTCAGAAATGGACGAAAACCATGAGAAATAAGGTGGCCGTGTGTCAATTTTAGACAAAATTTCTAGATTAGGCTGGTGAAAAATATAAAAAAGTTAAGTTTTGAACTTATGGAGTTATCCTCTTTTTATCATGAACGTTTCATTAATTCCGTTAACAGCCATGAACCATGCGGGATCAAGAGACTTTGAGCGAGCACACCAGCCTTAATGGGAGACAATGGAGGAATCAAACCTACAGTTTGAGCTTAGACTTCGCCAAACCCCCGTGCATACCCTTTGGCCTCAATAAGAGGGTTGTACTGGTACAGTTTATAAGTATACATTTTATGGAAGTTAGGAGGATAATTTAGTACGTGCAAAAACTAGTCTCAGCAAACTTTAACTTTACTGAGAAGTAGAAATGATTAAGTAATTCCATATCAATAATCATTTCAGATCTCTATAGATCATTCTGAAACTATGAACTGGGAGCCTAATGCGTAATAACTATCAGAATGAAATACTACTAAAAATTATAATATATCTGTAATTCTACTAAATTGCGTATAAGAGATTCATATGAGAAATTGTCAAACCAGATCATTCACAATGAGCTTAATAAATAATGATGGGTACTACAACAAACCTTCTGAAATTATGTTAAATGTATTTTATGTAATATAAATATAATTTATATCGTCCTTTTTCTTATACTCGTGCCTACCTACTACGGTTGCATGTGAGGGTTTATAGTTTACATATAAATAAATAAAGAAACAAAAAATAAAAATAAAAAAGAATGTTTTGAAGTCTATTTAAAAAAATAAAAAATTTCTAGTATACGGAGATAACTCTTTAATTAGTTATTAATTGGATGCTTTGCTTCGACATACGCGAAAACTGAGAATCTGTAGTTCCTTTTCTAGTAAAAAAAAATACATTGCTGTCAATGAGTTTTTAAATTAGATTACAATAGTGAAAAAAAGATGGTTGCTTGTGAAAAAAAAATATATTTAAATGAGTTCAATTATAAACCGAAACTTTTGTCTTTGTTTAATTACTTACCTGAAATTCATAATAACAAATTTTTTAATCAAGTTTTTGTATTCGAAAGTACTTTGTCTTAAGTTATTTTATTGATTGTTTTATTATACAGTCGAACCTCGGTATATCGAAACTCAGGGGAACGAGAAAACCTCGAATTATCGAGGATTTCGATATAGCGAGGTTCGATTTATTGAGGTGATTTCTGACTGACTTCGATGTATAGAGGTAGAGGTTCATAATAAAATATGTATATAATCAATGTAATATAGAAAAAAAATGTACCTATTTTATTAAAATATTGTACATATATGTACAACAATACAATTTACGCCAATTACATTGCTTAAGATAGCTATTTTTGAATATTGAAATGAAGAATTTTTATGACAAGTATAACTAAAAGCAGTTAGAAAAAAAAATACGCAATTAGAATAAAAACCATACTTCGTCATTATTTATGGTAGCAATAAAACATAGACTAAAAAAACAGATTCATATTGAATTTGTGAAAAAAATAACAACTGAGCTTTGAAAAAAATCGGAAATTGTAGTTTGTATACCTGAAAACGACACTTTATCCAATAATTAACCTTGTACGACAGAAGACGAAACCACAAGTATTAGCAGAAACCGAAACAAACTGGAAACAAATGTGAGCGGGGAATTGCAGGATTACTTGAAAAAAAGGCCGTTCTGAGAATGACAACGCTTCTCAGAAGGAGCTGTTCAGGCTAAACGGTTCATATTTAACGAATTGCCTTCGATATGCAGAGGTTTTCCTACAAAAACTTTGCTTTGTAGAGGTGCAGTATAAGCTAAGGAATCTTGGAAAATTCGATATATCAAGATCTTCTTAACCAATCCTTCGATATGTAGAGGTAAAAATAACGTAGAAAAGATAGGCAGATTCAAGGGGAATAGAAAAACTTTGATTTATCAAGGAATTCGCTATATCGAGGTTCGACTGTATTTAAATTGATTACATGTTTAAATTTCTATATTTCAAAATGTTCAGTTTTACTATTAACTAAACATTATTTAATTTTGTTTATACATATTTACTTACTGTAATATTTCAGAACAGACAACAATTACAAAAATCCAAAAATCATTTAACTGTAATCTATTTATATAATTACTTTTATGTTATGATGGTTATGGGTATAATTATAAATTTAGAATAGTAAATAAGATTGAGGGGAACCAAAATTTTAATACAGCTACTTTTCATGTTATTATTAGGAAAAACAAAATGTTTAAACAGCAATCTATGTTTTAAGTTCTTATGCTATTATGGTTATAGGGTTTAATAATAGTTTTTACAATGTCAAATAAAAGATTCCATAATGACAAACAAATGTTATTAGAGGAACTAAAAAGTTTGTTTGGGGGAATGGGAAAATAAGGTATTTCAGAATGACTTGAAAAGAAAACGTGGAAGGCAAAGAAGGTGATGGAATGACTACATAAGAGCCATTGCAGGGCCAAACTGGACGAGGACAGCCAGAGACAAAGAAGCATGGAAGGAACTGTGGAGAGAAACAGCGAACACCACTTCCCAGCAGGGTTTGGTCTCAAGGGAAGTTAGACCATCACTCCCTAAGGGGAAGGGATTCATTCATATTTACTTAAAGAATTTCTATATACTAATAGAGATGTATACGTTTTACCATAACGCTACTGCATAGATTAGTTACAGAGATAATGTAAAAGTGAGTTAAAGTTTAAGTAGTCCATTCGCTACAGCCGTTTCGAGCCCTGGGCTTTCAGCTCAGCAACACAGTGCTCTACAAAATGAACTACCTTCTCCCTTTCTATCAATACTTCCGTAGTTTACCTTCAGAGGCAGTTATTCATGATACTGACCAACTTCCGCTCATATTTCAGATGATTTGGCAATCCTTTCACTGTTATAATTTCCAGACATAAATACCTGAATTCCCCCGGCCTACATTTCATCCTGAGTGCCTTTATTACTCGAAATATCACCGTCTAATTCGGGACTTTCTATTAAACCGAATAATTTATCACCCTCATTTCAGGGGACGCAGAATGTCCATTAATGCTCGAACCGCACCATACATTTTAATATTTGTGAGACAGATCAGGTTCGAATTTGGCATGCCCCTCAAATAAAATTTAGCCCGTATGTTTTCTAACAAAAAAAGTTAACAGAAAAAACAACTAAAAAGTTATAGAAAATAGACTGACCAACTTCCATTTGACTAGTTTTTTATAGTGATATCAAATAGAATATACGAACTAGAAAATAAAATATACCCCAGTGAGCCTATTAATCGTCTGTTTTAAAAGTATGCTCCTACATATCTTTATTGTTTATTGTCTTTGTTTATTATTTTCTTTTGATGCATTATCATCCAGGATGATCCTCTGTAATATCAAGCTAATAAACAATAGCCCACTCAAATTTTTGTTTATACGTTACACAATAATTTTTGTTACAAGTTGACTAGGTTAGAAACATATAATACTAATTAAAAATGATCAAAATCCGTTTTTTCTAAAAACTTTGTTTTGATTTATTTAACCAATTGATTTGAAACCATTATCACTACAGGTTTATATCACAGATCTTCGAAGAGTTATAAAAATAACTGAAAATAACCACCCATTTTTACTTTAGAGATTCGTTGAATTATAGATTTTACACGTCCACAACTTTGACATTTATAAAGTGAACGAAAAAAAAAGTAAAGTTGTTCGAGTTCAGTACACAAAGGCCTTTAAGCCAAAAAGTACAGAGCTTACAGTCAACCGTTAGATAGTAAAATGTCATGCAAAACAACTGAAATTAAAGCATTATTAGTTGGGAGTTAAGCATTGAACTTTGTTGATTTCAAATAGTTTCCGGCGTTACATGGCATGTTGACTCTTGGAAAGATTTATAAAATTGCAATATTCTAGTTTCCTCGAACTGAATATTTACTCCAGCCACAAAATAAATGTTTAGCGAATTTTAGTACATAATCTTAGAGCATTTAATTTACAAAAATCCAATCAAGAATCCCTGAACTCCTGCTAACTGATTAATAAAAATCAAGTAATTTAAAGATTATAAGAATTTAAAATAGTATAGATATCGTCGATTGTACATATAATAAAGAAGCTATGTAATGGTGAGACCAAGAAAATAACACGCTCTAAATGCTGCTTTATCTGCATCAATTACTGACGACCTTAAAGATACCCCACATCTTAGGCCAATACATCGGCTTACAGTTCTACACTCAGCAGTTGTTACTTTCTTAGCCTCATCCATTAAATAAATTCCGGTTGATTAAAATATATAGTAATAAGTTATTTTAAAAAGTTAATAAACAAAGAAAAGAAATGTAAGGAAGAAATAGTTGGGGGTGCAGTCAATCAAAACACCTAAATAAGTGTAACTTATTTATTATGTGCCGACGTTTCGGCCTACAATGTAGGCCATCTTCAGGGCTAAGAGAGAGAAACAAACAGAAATATATAAAAACGTTGCAGTAACAAGAATATATAAAGTGGTACAAGAGTGGAAATTTAAATAGTGACTAGATATGATGAAATAGTGAATAGATATATGATAAATAAAGAATGAATATAAGAGTGGTTACAGAATATAATAAACTTAAAATAGTGATAGATAAAAATAAAATTGTGGATGATGAACAGAAATTCTAATAGTGATAGATATAATAATAAAAGAATGCGAATATAAAATAGAAAAAATACATGTCAAGAAAGGATAAAATGTAAACAATAATATAAAGGGAAAGAAAAATGAGGAGGTAAACGGAAAGATACAAAATGAGAAGATTAAAATATAGAAAAAGGGGGGTTGAGTATGAAGGATTTAGAAAAAACTAGTTTAATATATAGATATGGATATGATACCAGACATGTCTGATATGCTTGTATTATTACATTTTACCTATGAAACCCCTCATGTCTGGTATCATATCCATATCTATATATTAAACTAGTTTTTTCTAAATCCTTCATACTCAACCCCCCTTTTTCTATATTTTAATCTTCTCATTTTGTATCTTTCCGTTTACCCCCTCATTTTTCTTTCCCTTTATATTATTGTTTACATTTTATCCTTTCTTGATATGTATTTTTTCTATTTTATATTCGTATTCTTTTATTATTATATCTGTCACTATTAGAATTTCTGTTCATCATCTACAATTTTATTTTTATCTATCACTATTTTAAGTAACCACTCTTATATTCATTCTTTATTTATCATATATCTATTCACTATTTCATCATATCTAGTCACTATTTAAATTTCCACTCTTGTACCACTTTATATATTCTTGTTACTGCAACGTTTTTATATATTTCTGTTTGTTTCTCTCTCTTAGCCCTGAAGATGGCCTACATTGTAGGCCGAAACGTCGGCACATAATAAATAAGTTACACTTATTTAGGTGTTTTGATTGACTGCACCCCCAACTATTTCTTCCTTACATTAGAAGATACAGTCGACCAACTTTTCTCTAACTAAAAGAAAAGAAATATATAATCTTTGTTATTTTGAAATAACAAAAATCGTCTCACCTTTATTTTAAACTAGCTTATGCCCGCGGCTTCGCTCGCGTGGACTTTTGGTCTGCCACATAAAGTTTCGTCAAAGATCATTTTAAATAAATAATTTAATTATTTTTTAAAAATATAAGTTACTCGCACATCCAAAATTTCAGATGTCTAAATTCAAAACTTACGGATTCTATACAACCTTTGAATCCCTATTATATTAAAGGAGAAACCCTTGGGGTGGAATTATCCAAATTTCTTTCTTAAATTATACAAAGAACCTATCTAAAAATTTCAAGATGCTAAGTTCCTGATTTTCCTTTAATTATGTACAATGACGGGGGGGGGGCATGCCCTCGTGCCCCACATAAAACTGTTCTTGCTGTAACCTATGATGTATAACCTATTTTATACAATACGTTTCATCCAAATCCGTTCAGTAGTTTTTGCGTGAATGAGTAGCAAACATAAATACAAACATTCGCATTTATAATATTAGTAGGATATCAAAACAAATAGTTTCACTCATGTTCTTTCTGTTATTTTACCAACTATTATCATGTGATTTGCCTTTAATTATGTCCTATAATGGATTCTCCACAATACCTAAAAAAAACAGTCGGAGAGGGGGCACGTGCCCCCATGTAACCCCCCCCCCCCTAAATCCGCGATTGATATAGCCTAAGTGTTATTCTGATGTATAACCTATATTACTGTAAAGTTTCTTCCAAATCCGTTGAGTAGTTTTTGTGTGAAAGAGAGACAAACATACAAACTTTCGCATTTAGAATATTAGTAAGATACTTCTCTATTCAATTTATACAATGATGCTTCATACAAAGAACTTTACAAACATTATTTTAATCATTTGAACAAGCGATGTAATAGAATATTTCGCATTGATTGAAAAAAATACTTATCTATATAAATGGTATGAACCCGATTAATTTTTTCATTTTAACTAATTATCAAAGTCGTCGGAATTAAAATTGGTTTTGTTTTTTCTTCTGAATTCGTTATATTACTTTCAGGTGTTTTAAATTTCCAATTACACTTTCCAAGTGACCTAACAACAACAGTAAGAAACATTAGCGACACGGCGAACCCTGAAATCTGTAAACAGGAGTACGAGGGTATCAGGGACTTTGTTGGCAAGCGACCAAAGACCAAATGTGGAGCATCCCAGCGATCAACCCTCTGGTTTGGTTGAGGCTATTTATATATATCTATGTATCCTCCCGCTGGAGAACAATTATCATCCCGCGCAGTATCTCTAATTCCCTCTGATTTTATTCTAATAGTAAATTAATGCACTAATGACATGAATAATATTCATATTTTAAAATCAAAAACAACATTCCAAATCAACACTTGCTTGCTTAAACTTTTTGAAGTCGCGAATGTTTTAATATCATGACTTGATAGACATATGGATAATTTAAGATTTATATTTTCAATAATTAGACATTTTTATTAATTATGAAGTAATAATCATTTTAATCAAATTAATTTCTTATATATGTATTACTTGTATATAAAATAAATTACATAAATTATAGATAATTAAATATTTTATGTAAGGTTATTCATTAATGTATTCAGATTATAATCTTTGACCACAATTATTCATGCAATAATTATAAATACAGTTATACAATATCGCATGCAATTATTAAATGCCCCTATAATTACACAGGCCAACAAAAAAAACCTTTTTGAAAACTTTTTTAATTTTAATAGCTGATCTTGATAGATTTTTATGTGCTGAATCCAAATCTGCTCGTAGTTTTTATGTATCACCCTTAGTTTCCAAGCAAAATGTATTTTATTATATAGTCTAATACCCATTTACAGTATATAGGGAAATCAATGAAACACTGTAGAATCGTAAAAATGGTTTGTATTTACAGTAAAATACTTGGAATAGTAATTTTATGTGATGATACAAGGTTCACTTGTCAACTGGAATTGGTTTATATTTTCTTTCCCTTTTTTCCTTGAAGCTTCTTGTGTAGCTTTTCCTGCGATGAATAGCTTGCTGAACTTCCCGGTGAAGTGACCAACAGTAATCCCCCATCATGTTGGTATTCCAGCGGCCCTGGTAACGTTTTTCCATCACTTTAACGTCCTGGTGAAAACGCTCACCTTGCTCCTCACTAACATCTCCTAAATTTTCCGGGAAGTAATCGAGGTGGCTGCTCAAAAAGTGAACTTTCAGGCTCATCAAACATCCTAACTGTTCAAATTTTTTTAACATGTTAGCAACAATAGCCTTATATTCTGGGTCTTTTTCATTTCCCAAAAACTTGGTGACAACTTGCTTGAATGAAACCCATGCTTCCTTTTCATTTGAGGTCATTGTGGATTCAAAGTTAACGTCAAACATCATTTTTCTAATATCAGGCCCGGTAAAGACGCCTTCTTTCAGTTTAGCTTCTGAAAGGTGTGGAAACTTCTGACAGAGATATTTGAAACAAAGCCCATCTTTAGGCAAAGCCTTTACAAACTGTTTCATGAGACCTAACTTAATATGTAGTGGTGGTAGGAGCACGTTTTTTGGATCTACAAGGTTTTTGCGTAAAATGTTCTTCTCGCCAGGCTTTAAAGACTCCCTAGCAGGCCAGTTCTTTCTGCACCAATGTTGATTCCGAGCTCTACTGTCCCATTCACACAAGAAACATGGAAATTTGGTAAAACCCCCTTGCTGACCAAGGAGCATGCACGTAACTTTCAAATCACCACATATCATCCAACCGTGTGCAGAATAACCTATTTTATTTAACACTATTTCTAGATTTTCGTAACTCTCTTTCATATGTACAGAATGACCGACAGGTACAGAGGCATACATGTTACCGTTGTGTGCTAAAACTGCCTTCAAACTATTTTTGGATGAATCAATAAACAACCTCCAATCTTCTGTTTTGTATTCAATTCCAAACTCATTCATTAAACCATGAATGTCTGAGCAGTACACCAAATCACCCTCTTGTTCAAAATACTTCGAAAATTGTTGTTCTCTCTTCCTATACACATGAATGCTGGTTCCAGCCGCCAGCAAGTTCTTTTCTTTTAGCCTAGAGCCAAGCAGTTCAGCTTTTTCTTTTGTTAAGCCCAGATCCCTAACTAAGTCATTAAGCTCGACCTGAGTGAACAATTTAGGCTCTACATTTTCTGTAACACATTGGAATTCTTCATCGTGTTCATCTAACTCCGACTGTACATCAGAAAATACTTCTGTTTCAATAGAATTTAAATCCTCTGGTGGTTCCGGGATTGGCAAATCTACACCGTGCCCTACTGGTCGGATGGCGGACGGAAGGTTAGGGTAGCTTATTACCTTCTTGTTCTTAGAGTTATGACCAGTAATATCTACACTGCAAAAGTAACAGTCATCGGAATGATTTTTTGGTTCCCTCCATATCATGGGAACAGCAAATTTAAAGTGTTTTTTCTCTTTTTTTGACCATTTCCTGAGGTCTTCAACACATACATAACATACCTTATGCGGTGCCCAAGGTTTATCCTGGTCTCCAAGTTTGGTTCCAAAGTATGCTAGATAAACCTTTTTCACAAAGTCTGTAATGTTTCTTTGGTGCTTTTTAATAACAAACTCACCACAAATATAACAAAAACTGTCAGCAGAGTTTTTACAGCCGCGATGAGACATTGCACTGAGCACATGTACAGGAAACGTAAAAGTGAGGTTATGTTGAAAATAAACAAAACATCAGCTGTTTAGCATGTGTTTCAGCAGTGCTGCCAACATCATCTTTGTTCATTAGACCTATTTTTTCATGTTATCTTAACTATGAAAAAGCTGTTAAATTCTAAAAATATTTCTTTATTTCATGAATTTAACTATAAAATGTGAATAAATGGTGGGTGATACAACTTTTTAAGCATCATATTTGGATTCAGCAACCTAAACAACATAAGAATAAGGTATTTTCATTAAAAAAGTTTTTTCATCGTTGGCCTGTGTTATTAATAACATATGCTTCTGTTATATTCAAAATAATTTATATTAAAAAAATACTGAACTAGTTGATTTACCAGTTATATTTAATAGTTATATTTCTTTTTTAAAATTTAACGAATAGATTTAATTTTTATACTATTTCTATTTTACTAGCCTATTAATGAATGCGGTTTAATAGTAAGGAAAGTAAGTGATTTTTGTCATTTCAGATGCATTAGGTAACAGTTATTAAAAAATATTGATCTTCATGGACTTTGTCTATTCTACCGTTTTAAAGCTCTTCACTAATTCTAATGAACTAAATTCATCTAAATTACTTACTGATTCTGAAATCAATTAAATTCTCTATATTGCAACACAAAGAAAGCCATAGATCGCGTTGGCATGCCTGACTAAATAAAAATGAGGAGGGTTATAATTTGTCATTAAAATGTTAGTAATCTCAAAATATTCATTACTACTTAGCAATTTAATTTATTTCGTCGTATAAAATATTATATAGATGGAATGTTATTAGGTATGAAAATCATATTTTTCCTAAATATCCGAGGAGAAAGGGTAAAAATCTCCCTACTGATTTGTCGTCTGTGTACCCTATGGTCCTGGAAGATTACAATTTATCACCTATTTGGTCAATATTTTTCTTTTTAATTGAGCACAATGTTTATGTTATTGAACTCCTCATCCAATATCCTGACGAACCTATCTCCCATAAGAAGGTCATGTATATTCCGCAAACTGTTTCCTCAGTCCCCTGCAGTAACGTATGACAAGGGTAAGAGGTTGCGACAGGGAGCACTCATCTGTGAAAACTGCCTGTTAATAAATTCATAGCTTCCTTGCCCGCCGGCATCATCTAATAGCGGTCCTGCTTTTGATCTGGCTCAGTCCGTCCACAACATTGTCTCTTATAATATTTGTAATTAGGACATGATCCACGCCCCTAAATAATTTATTTCTAGTCTTTCATTTTGGCCGCATTAGATTGAATAAATCGTAAACCTAGGGGTTCCGATATTGGAAATATTTCCTGAGCGATATATAGCACAATAAACTAGGTAATAAAATTGAACTAATAAGCAATTAATTTTAATTGATTTCTGTAGTATCCGTTGTTCTTTTATGCGTTAAATTTTTATTATCTATGTATTATCATTGTGATTTATAGCCCTTCTGTATAATATTTACTATTAATATAAACTATGTACTAATAGGGTGTATAAAAAAAAAATGACCGTTTTTTAACTAAATATTTGTATAATTATTTCTTTGATATATTTAGATGGCGACTAACAGTATCTTTCGACACACTACACTCCCTGGCAAGTTCGCGAATACTTGTGGACGGATTTGACTCAACAGCTTCCTTCAGAACCTCATCAATATCCATTAATGGTCACCAGGAGCCCTTCTTCCTTTCCAACGTCGTATCTCCGCTGCTAAATTTTTCAAACCAACGCCGCGCAGTGCGCTGGTCAAGGACAGATTCCCCTTCATATTTAATAATCTCACGAGCTGCTTCAGCGGTTGTGAAATGTTTTTTCCAGTAATTTCTTAAAATTACGAGAATTTCGTAGGACACTGTCATGTTTCTTATGTGAAATAAATAACTAAACTGAGGCTTATTTTGAAGAATCAAGTGTCAGTAAACAAGCTCAGAGAATGCTCTAAAGGGATTATTAAGTGTTGGTAAATTATAAATGGCATTAAAATATTTACAGACTTTTGAACTCAGGAATTAGATAAAACGGTCATTTTTTTATACACCCTATTATTAATAATAGTATAAACTATAATACACAATATATTCAGTTAATTTGTGGCCTATACCACTACATTCCAAGAAGGACTTGAGTTCAGTTCTTGGTAGTCTGTATTGTTTCTAGAACAAAGGCACTGAGGTGACTTTTCAAACTGATATCGTCAAAAAGTTGTAACTGAATGGGCTTAAAAGTATTTCACTTGACTGAATCGATTGAATTTTCACTTTATTGAGACCGATTGAAAATTTCTTGATTTCAAGATATAACGTAGTTGTTTGATAGGTTATTCCCTTCTGTTCATTCAGCTGGTTCTAAAAACTTTCGATATTAATAAAATATAATAAAAATAAAATATCAATAAAATGCTTATAACGTATGTGAAGTATTTGAAAAGGATGTGAGATATAATTTATTGCAGAGGAATCGTTGTATTGTACAAAACAGTCATTTGTCGGAAATTTAATAATTCCCGAAATTATTATTGCACTTGATAAATAAGTAAATATTTTTAACAAATAAATGATTATCGTTATTATAAATTTTATTTACTTAGTGATCGGCATGACTAACAGTAGCAGCGTAATTATTTTTGTAGTCAGCAATTATTCAATAATTATTAGGTAACTAATTATTTAAATTATGTCTACGCAAGGATCTTCAATTGAACCCACCAGTCAGAAGATTTCTAAAGAACATGATGAATATAGAACTTCAAAACCGGCCTGAAGAGGAAGAAACGTGAAAGGGATCATGTATGGCTGACCCTGAACCTCATTACACCAACTGCAAGGGTTGGTATGTATCATCAAAAGGGATGTGAAATCACAGATCCTGTATTATTTATTATTCTCAGCATAGTTTTATAGGTATTTTAGAAGGTAGATATGATTCTGGAACGTTTCATATGAAATTTCCATTTTTATTATTTCTAAAATTCAAAGTGGTATTAGAGGACTTCTGTCATTTACATTGTTTATTTATACAAATTAAATTACAATGACCCGTTATTAATCCTTTCTTTTTTTGATAATAATTTCTAACACTAAAAGTTAACGAATATCGTACCATATTAAATATGATCATAGAAACACTCAATTTTCCTGTAAATTTTTCACAAGTTTGAAGTTGAGCCCAAGCTGCAATTACCACCGTGTTTGGGGAAGGGTGTTGTAACGAACGGATCATTCTTCATTGGATTAGGAAATTTGCAGTTGGTGACTCAGATTTATAAAAAAATAATTGATTTATCCTTTCTACCCAGAGGTGAAACCATCACATCCACATCGTCCTATAGACATATTAATATAATGATTCAAAAACCTATAAAAAACAATCTGTATAGGCTAATCGGATTTTTGTTTCATAGTAAATATTGAAGAAACTAAACAAACTGGGTTACGAATTCCACCTTATTCGCCAGACTTATCTCAAACAGAATTCCATCTGTTTAGAAAGGTTTTACATATTTCTAAAAGGAAAGATTTTTGAAAATGATTCTCAACTAAAAAATTTATTTTAAGACTTTATTTCATCAGTTCTGAGATTAAAAATTTCAAAATACGTTGGAATAGAAGTAAAGAAAATGGGGAGTAAAAATTTTTAATGAAATAGTTTCGATTTCACAAAATTGTTTTATCAAATAACCTTTCCTTTGGTAACGGATATTTCACATGTAACGTCCCAGTGTATACTTATATGAAACAATGCATGAATGCATGAAACGTAGTACATAAATAAAATTATAATATTACAAATAAAATTTTAAAAAAATCGTTAAACATTAATAGTCATTATGGATTAATTCAAATTCCAATAAAAGCAACACACACTAAAAAACTATCATATTTATATTAAACTTGATAATGCATTTGACATCATAAAATATGATGTTGAGTAGCTACTCCGGTTGGAAGGGAAATAAATTTGTGGTTTTGGCTGTTTTAAGAACGATTCTAACTTTATCCGTTGCTTCCAAACGCAATGTTCAACTTTTTCCGATTTAAAGTTTATAAAGGTAATCAAGTGAAGTTTGCTGGAAAATTTCAAAATACTTTTTTAAATTGTTCTGGCCAGGAAGTGGAATCACTAACCCTAATCGATGACTGAATCAGTGGAGAATAAAAATTTAAAATGCTTTTTAAATACCCAGGATATTAGATTTTAATACATCAGGATAAAATAAAATATTTTATTATGTAATTAGAACTGGACTTTTAATCTTCCCTCTTATTCACTATTAGACTAAATCTTACTAGTATTATAAATGTGAAAGTTTGTATATTTGTCTCTCTTTCACGCAAAAACTACTAAACGGATTTGGACTAAACTTTACAGTAATATAGGTTATACATCAGAATAACACATAGGCTATAGCAAGCGCGGATATTGGGGGGGCGCACGGGGGCACGTCCCCCTCTGACAGTTTTTTAGGTACTGTATATTTTTTAGGTACGCGTTTTTGGAAAAAACACCTTCTTTTGCCGATGAGATTAATTCATGATTAAAATAATTGTTTTCATGGTGAAATAGAACAATCCATCAAATTACCAGAACATTTCAGTACTGTTGTTTAGACAAAATATGAATTAATTAGGGGTGTCTTCCTGGATGTACTAAATAATTACATGTACCATAATTGGCTCAATAATTGTGTTATTTTGACAGCGAAAAATGCTGATGTTGACGAAATTAACTTTTAATACTACTGTTGTTACCAGGTGATCTAATGCCCTTTAAAACCATCAATAATATTGTAGCCGAAAACCAAGCTATAAATTATCCAACTGAATTTTTAAATTCCCTCGATAAACAAGGAATGCCACCACAATATCTTCGGTTTAATAATAGTTCACCTATTATTCTTTTGAGTAATTTGAATCCACCTAAATTATGCAATGGTACACCTTTGGTCATAAAAAATGTTACCGGAAATGTTATTGAAGCAGCCATGTTGACTGAAATTTTTAAAGAAGAAATCGTTCTGTTGGAACGTATTTCAATAATACCATCAGAACCCACAATACCGTTCAAAAGACTCCAATTTGATATACGCTTGGGTTTTGCTATGCCCATCAACTGGTCTCAAGTCCAGACAATGTCCATTTGCGGTTTGAACTTAGAAAATCCATATTTCTCCCATGGCTATTATATGTTGCATGCTCACGTATTAGTAAATCATCTAATATATTTGTATTAGCAGCGGACAGATTAACAAAAAATATTGTGCATCGATTAGCGGTCATAAATAAATTGTAATAAATATTTATAATTTACTATAATATTACTAGCCATAATTAACAATCAAGCATTATATACCTCATTCATTAAACTCATATTTATATTTTATCAATAATGAGTGTTGTATATTATTTATTTATTAAATACTATAGTTAGATATAAGATGAATAAAATGTAAAATAAAAAACCTATTTAATTCATTTTTTCATTAATTCATTATTTCTTTAAAATTCAAATTTTAACTAATATTTGTTAAAACTATTATAACAGCCACAGCAATGCGTGGCCGGGTCAGCTAGTAAAGAATATTTCTATAAACTAATTTTATGTTTTAGTAACTGAATAATTCAATATTTCATTTTTTGCCAGCCCAAGAGTCGCATTAGATATATCCGTACGGGAAGTCGAACGTGAGATATATTGCACAGCGATATCAAGTTTACTATAAAAAAAATCTTGCATTATTTTGCGGACAACCCAGTGTATTTTATGAGCAGGACAGAGTGATTTGTCTATCTCGGCTCACAGGTTAGAGTGAACAACGGCTTGGCAGCGGATATTAGAGGGAGAATAGAACTTGAAAACAGAAGTTTCTTCGGTTTAAGACACCTGTTCATCAGCCATCATCTCACATAGAGTAAAAAGATGAAATTGAATAAGGCAATCACCTGCCCTGTCTTGTTATAAGGATTGGAGTCCTGAACCGTTTAAAAACAGATAACTAGCGGCTCCTTGTGCTTGAGAAGAAAATTATAGCTTGAATGTATGGTCCCCCGAAAGTGATTGATTTGTTTGCTTGTTCATTTAACGCCACTTTATGCTGCTATGGCTAATCGGACGATGCTACAGTGAGAGCTCTAAATTTTGCCTATCCAGGTTTAATTAGGATAGGGATTTTAAACGAGTACCTGACATCGTACAGACTCGGGACCCCCGTTTAATGTCCCTTCCGAAGGACGGCGTAACTAAGGATTTTTTACTCCCTTAAAAAAATCCTAGGGCCACCTGCCGGGCTAAGAACCCGCGATCTTGAGTTTAGTAGTTTGTTTCGCTAACCACTAGAGCACAGGTGACCTTAAAAAAGTCATTTGTGAAAGTGATTGAGAACTGGAAACTGAGGAGAAGCTTGGAGCTCTACACACTGACAGATTTATTTACAATATAATATATTGTAACTGCGACGGGGAGAGAAACTGCTTGTCGAACGTATATGGATGGCGGCTGCACAAGGTAGAGAGGGATGGCAAAAGCTGCTTAAGGAGACCCTGGCTCAATGATAGGGTTGTTGCTCCACTGATGATGAGGAGTACGGAATTTTAGCTTAGCATCTCCCATATTATGCCATTGGTTTTTAAGGAATTCACGGCCACAACGGGACAAGATTACTTCCTGGTTCTGAGTAGGTGCATTCACCCTTATCCCTCCCACATCTCCTACCCGTTTATATGAAGGAGTAGAATTAAGATATTTTGTCTACTGCTAGAGTTGATTGCTTGTAGATCACTTAGACTTGCAATTTAATTTGTACTTTTGTTTAATAAAGTACTATTTAAGACTGACTCTCTTTACAATTTCGATAACTATAGTAAATTAATGTCAATAGCAACTATATTTTCTGTAATTGAACATTTGAAGGAATGAGTATTTTATAGTTTAAAACTTTACATGCCTAAAATAACTTACAACATAATAGTTGAGTCCTGGAAAAAGTATGTAAGACTAGTAAAATTCATCCATAAAACACGATTTCTTATTGAAACAATTTTTTTTCTTCAAAAAATGACACAAGTATGTTCATGTACAGGAAAATGTATGGCTGTGGTAAAGACCGGTTTTCAGTTATTAATAAAAATATTGAAGAAAAGTAAATCGAAAAATAAAGACATAGTTAAATTTCTACTAACATATTAGTGATAGATTTGAAAATCTATTCTATCTAAAGGAAAAAGTGCCCTGCATAATGACTGCAATAATGGCTATTCACCTGTTGACACGTCGAAGGCAATACTTATCGATAATATCGATAATGTATTCACATCGATAGTGGCATAATGGTCGTCTTTCTTTCATTGGCCCCATTCTTCATTCACTATCTCCCCGAGGACTCTTTATAGAACCTCTTAAATCCAGCCCTATTCAGCCAATCATTTTCTTCCCTTGAATAATGTTGTGACACAAAAGCCTGCCGAATGTACAAGGCCTGATATAACATTTCTAATTACATTGAATGAAATCTGTATCTTTAAAAGTATTTAGTTCGTGCGCACAATCCGATAATAATGTACAAATTTAAATCTACAAGGGATTTTATTCTTTTCTGTTTCCTACTTAAATGGGAAAGGCTACGCAAATATTGCGAAATCGTATGATAATATAACAAAATCTATAATATACCTTCAGACTATCTAAGAATTAAGCTATACTGAAATATCAACCGTGAATCTAATTTAGATGAAGTTTATGATTCTCCTTTCTCATTAATATAATGTTCCGGTTCCACTCTTCAGTAAGTCCATATGAAATTTTAGTGTAACAGCTTGGGTAGCGGAAAGTTTAGTTTTCGATTCTCCCATAAATAAGTCTACGCTTCAGTGTGTTTGCTTTGGAAACACATCTCTAGATAATCAGATACAACTTTTGATATAGATTCATCTCTTGTAAGCTAGTAGCTCTAATGTTTAAGGCACTTGCTTCTATCGTGTTTAGGACATAGTATTAAATTTTTGGAACTATCATATTATTTGGTTCTATCACATTATAACTTTCAACCATTGATACTTTGTTATTTATGATGTATGGAATCAAAGATTGGTGTGTTTCTTTTACAATCAATTCTAATGATTCATATTTATTTTAATCTTTGAAGCAATATTATCATTCCAAAAACGATGTTCCTCACACAGCCTAAACTGTCTTTAGATAACAATGTTAATGTCATGACAGTATAAAATTCTTAGAAAATTTTTTTTATTAAAATTTGTCTAGGCGATCGGGAGAATTTAAACTGTTAAGTATTCAGGAATCGATGAAAACCTTTTTAGGACACACACTTTATTCAATCACTAAATTGAGTAATTTAATCATATTGAATCAGTTTGAATTCGAGGGTATTATACTTGAAAACTTGCAAAAAAATAAAATTAAAATAATTCGTGTTTTTCCCCAATTGAGGTCTTTATTTACTTTTTATTTTATTTGGTTTTTAAGTCATTTAAAAAAAATTCCATGCATATTTGTACATGATCAGATTAAGAGTAGTCTATATTCTTAGATTAAGATTCTTAGATTAAGTTAGTCAATATTCTTAGATTCTCACATTAATGTAGCCCAATCGACTACATTTATATGTACAAATACTTCCATATTTCAGGTATCTTTAAATGAAAAAAATACTTAACCATAGAAAAGATAAATGTTTATGTTATAAAATCTTCGAAAGCTAGTAAAACATTGCACCAGAATTCAATCGCTTATTCGGAAATCCAATAAAGTAAATTATAGGTTGATATCAGCATAATTTTCTTTAAAATAATTAACAAACAGAAGTTATTTAAAACAAGGAAAGATGCAATTTAAAAAAATCTACCAAAATTGTATTTACGATTTAGGAGATAATTTTCCTATAAAATTAAATACGCCATGTCTCTTAATCATGGAATAGCGTTAACAATTGAACCTCGATCGGGGTCGGAAGACGGTATTCAAAAGCAAAGAGAAAATTAAAAGCATTGAATAAATTACTAGGTCGTTAAATCTCCCTTCCTCAGGCCCTGATTGTATCCCTTCAACCTCTTCAAGTCAAATATTTATAAAAATTAATTAAAATTTCAAAGCCCAATAACTCTCAATCCATACGGCAGGTTAAAGATCCTTACTAATGCATTCAAAAGGAAGAATTATGATTCATTTAATAGAAAATTTTAAAATTCCTATATTTACGGAGGATAGAAAAAAAATTCAGTTTGGCATTATTTGGGCAAGACGATAATAGAACCGTATATAATAAGGATTAAAGATTATATACTTTCTAGAAAAATAATTTGCGATGGTGACGATTCGAGACTACCTTGTCTTCATATCCGTGCCAATATATATAATTTTTTAGAAAGTTATGTGTATTTGATTAATTATTTATATATCACATAAATAATTATAATATAATACCTCCTTAAAAGTAAATAACAATTCCTAATCTACTGCTAGTAATATTTTACCAATATGATCGAATTTGGATTTGAAGTTTTCTAAGGTTTTTTTAGAATTTTATTTTTAAGGTTTAAAATTTCTGTTCGACCTTGCAATTTAAAAAATCATTTCAAAACCGACACCATAATAAAGAAAGTTAGTGTCTTGTTAATCTAATACTGATTTAATTCGATGCCAAGTCAAATCACGTTATTTTCGATACTTATGCGTTTCATCAGTCATCATGCCACACATGATTCAAACCCTGGTTTTATAACTAAACCTTTATTGTCCTATTCGTTCATGCATTGATGGTACTATTAATTAATAGTGATTGTATGATTGAATAACTATCGAGCATTAAATATCAAACTTTAAGATCTGTCTTTAATTATATTAGATATCCTTATAACAATCCTTTGCAACCACAATAACGGACACAACACGTGGTATAAGGTCATCAAGTGCACCCTAGCGTTATGTGAATTGCCACAAGAAGTAGGTCGGTCGGCCTTCCTTTATAGGCGACGATGAATTCGATGCTATTCGGAAGTCATTATCGAAAACAGGGGTCACTCAACCAAGTGTTTATTACGATCAAGGACATCAGTTATAATACCTGCTCACAAGTTTACTTGACTTTACACCTTTCGATCTATTAGAGCTCTGTCAAAAATACTGTTGGAGCAGCCAGATCCATCAGATTACTTCATTCTTTGCAACCATCAGGAGAAAGGAACTTCTTACTCTTTGTCTATTTTATATGTCTATCCAGTAGACGCATTGGCGTCATATATTTATAATGTAGATGATACATCGGCATGGTTTATCTGCGAAGGGTCAACAGGTGAATGAATATTTAGGGCACTGATTAGAATTTATAGGCCCTTGGCATTAATTTTGCATAAGCTCAGTCTTAATTTTATCAGGTTCAGTGGGAACCGCAAGGCATTAAATTTTCATTCATAATAGCAACGTCCAAACAAAAACGGTATAGCTTTTCATTATAATGATGTTTAACATTATTTTCTATTGATTGGAGTATTATTTCTGTAATTGTGTAATATCAAATAATTATTTTCGTTTTATCGAGTTTTTAAATTCTAAGTTATAAGCAATATTTATAAAAAGTTTTCGCTACAAGTTTTAATCCATCTTAGATTAATCATTGCATTTAACTTTTTAACTTTACGTTAGTTAATTAGTAATGTTTTTTATTTACATCAAACAAATAACAAGTTCAGGCCCTAAAGCAGACCTCGCATCTCTTGGGAGGACAACGTGACGGAGGCTTTCAGAAAGCGAGGAATAGACTGGAACTGGAAGAGAGAGTTGGTTCAGGAAAGAGATACTGGTCTGTAAACAGAATCATCACACCGCATAGCGGTAGAAGAGGGAAAGATTATGATTATTGTGATGTGTACATGTTTAACTGGGTAATGGATATTATTGTAACCTTATGAATATAGTAACCCAAAGATCTCAGGTTTGCAACCCAACATGTTACCCTAGTATTTTTAAAGAGAATACAAATAAACTTCAGTTATGCCTTCCAATGCCTTCCCAGACCTGTGCGGTGTTAGTTACCCGGGAAATATACTTCTCCTTATTCTGCCTGGATAGGCAAAACTTATGATTTAGGACTCCCATTATAGTAACGTCCGATTAGCCACATCAATATTAAGAATTGTAAAATACAAAACATCAGTTTTAACTACAATTCAGATCGTAAAAGATAACTACTCGTTATTTGTAATTAAAAAATATTGTACTTTTCTTCATAAATATTGATAATGATTATACCTGATATAGGAAGACAGGACATAAAGAACCCGAGGACCGAAGGACTGAACCCTTATAAGAAGGGCAAACAGCTTTTATCGGCAATAGCCTGAGAGGGTTGATTAACGAGCTAGGTGCCGGCTCGTGCCGGGGGTGAATTAGCCTCGTGGCTGGAGCCCTGCTGGGGGTCACTTCGTCGCAGCTGGCGGGAGGGGCGTCTTCGTGCAGGTGAGCCGTCTTATCTACGGTCTAATTTGTAAGGGAGTAGGGTTCTCTCTTTTTAATTAGGTTATTTATGATCAATTATCTATAACAATTAAAATAATAAATAATAATGAATGAATAAATATTTTAGATGAAGTAAGTGGTTAGTTCGAATTTTATTCCAAATGAGTTACTTTCTACTATAACATCTTCAAGTTCATGCTACAACGGCCTTACTTTTTGTATTAGTATTTCATTTTTTTAAGGAAGAATGTAGTCCTGGTGGAGATCGAAAAAATGATCTTAAATAAGGAAAACTGTTTATTGAAATGTTTCGACCCGCATTGCAGGTCTTCGTCAAGCCTAAATATTCAAGATACAGGCAAATTAAAGTGATACATGGTAAATAATAAAAATAAATATAGGTATCAATTGATTTAAGTGATGGGGGACCCATAAATAAATATAAAACAGAGAGAATAATTTGTTAATAATAAAAAAGTAATAAAGAAAATAATGCAAATTGATCTAGTGAAATAAATATTTGAAAAAAAGAGAGATTGTGGAATATACAGAGAAATAATAGGAATATCAATGGCATGGTAATTTTTTTTATAAAGTAATAGAAGTGCTGTTAGAAAATATAGAATAGCTTATGCTCATGTCATCATTAAAGAATTATTTAAAGTTAAAGTGTATAAGAGATTATTAATAAATTATAGATGAGTTACAATAGATAAACAGTTTTCCCTATTTAAAAGAAATTTTTTATCTTTTTTGTCTCCACCCAGACCATTTGTTTCTTCACTTATATATATATATATATATATATATATATATATATATATATATATATATATATATATATATATATATATATATATATATATATATATATATATATATATATATATATATAAAAGGGTCAACTAATATTATTTAAGTTTTATTCTTTTTTTCATTCTAATTCCAATAATAACATTTTCGATAAACTTTCTAAAATGTTATAACTTTCATCGTTTACATAATTGCAAATACTGAGCTAATGAAAAAAAGCAACAGTCTCGCCCTGATTTATTTGGCAGAATAAAAAAAAAAATTAAATTAATTCAAAATAAAATTCTAGCCACTGACATATTATGAACTTATTGTATTATAAGGTACAGAAATAATAATAAATTACTTGAAGTTATAAATTATTTAAAATGTAAACAACCTTTTACAAATAACTTTAATACACTGGAACTACTTCCCTACTTCCATATGTCCACTTCTAGATACCTAAATCTACTCACCAAGTCAACTCTCATACATTGCCTCCAGCTTTACATACGAAAACAATAAATATTATTACTTAAGTTACATAGATAAACTTTTGTTTGTGATGTATAAATATTAAAAGAGAAAATTTACACTTAAGAAGACATATCAGTAATGAAGGAAAAGTGTTTATTATATTTATTATAAATTATGATAAAATTAAAAATGAATTTATAGGTATTTTCAGTATTTTATTACTATATTATAATGTTATTTCATTATTACATTAAAATACTGAAATATTAGGTTATTATTAATCATTAAACTTATTTCATTAGCATTTTCTTTATTTAAGTCGTATTGCTTAAGAGGAAAATTGTTAACAGTGACACAAATACAAAACCAAAACGGTTTAGCTACCTGCACAACCCTTGTCCTTGAAACAGTGCAGTCTCATCCACGTACTGAAATCAAGACCCTTCATGGGTAAAAGTGGTACATTTTTTTTTGTAAGTATTAGCCAACTGATTGCTAAATACCTGATAACTCATACAAATAAGTATTGTAATGCAGACAATTGGGAGAATGGAATAAGAATTTTTCTCAGGATGGGACAGTTTTCCCCAACATTTTAATTACATCTAAAAATACAGATTATTAGAAAGGAAGATATTTTTTGCCCTCGATTTAACAATACTGAAATTATAGTTTATCTCTAATATCAATTAAATAATAAGGTCTTGAATAAACAAATTTCCTATAAGTATTTTTTTCTCAAAGCCTAACTTCAAAGCAGATCTATTTCAAAGAGGGCTGGCATTTTTTTTTAAAAACATTTAATGCTCTCTATTTTTTCCTTTCCTTTTTGGCATTCGAAAAGTGGGTTGACAAATTTAAGACAGGTATAAATTTTTACAACGGGGTAAGGAGATAAAGTTGATGTATGGTGCCGAGCTCGGGAAAGCATTAGATTCAAAGAGCACTAAATCAGAACTGACGTTGGGAGCTATTTTTATGTCCACTTTGACTTAGTGTCCGTCCGATTTAAAAGCGATCCACAAGTCAGCCTTCAAAAAATTGTTGTTTTATCCTCGGCTATACATTGATGTCGAACTAGCCATTAAATCCGAGGTGAAATGTTAACGTGGAATTTGGCATTTTTATGGACGGAATAGTTGTCAAAATCAATATATACAGAAGTCAATCATTCACATGAGTAAATTAAAAACCTTTTCCAGTCATTATTATTTTTCTTTATTCTAAAAAACGTTTCGACAATTCCTTGTCATTTTCAATTTACATCATTTTTTTTAAAAATCTTTCAACACTATTTAATTTTAAAAATATTTTCTAAAAAATTTTTTGTACATTTTCAACCTAAAAATTAAAAATTTAAAAGACAAATCAAAATAAATACATTATTTTATATACAAAAAACATGTCCCAAAAATACTGAATAAGATATAGATACCTTTTTGGTTAATTGTCATATAATTTAAAAATAAAGCTTAGAGTTATAATGTACTCCATGGTCAATTACTAATTTTTGTAATTTGTACTTTGGACTGTTTTTTATTATTATTGTTATTAAAATAGTATTTTAATTTATTTAGTTCTTCAATATATAGTCATTATGAATGGTTAATTAATATAATTAGTAATTTTTTTATTTATATTGATCTATTTTATATCTTTTATTTATTTTAAAAAGTTAGTTATATGAATTAAGAATTGGAAAATGAAAAACAATGCTGAGGTTACTGAGAAGGTTATGTTATCTGTGTTATCTAATAAGTGTGGACTTCTATATTTCTTTATTTAATTTTTTAACTTTAAAATCACTGATGAGTATAGTTTGCTTATTTCATTAGATTCTTTCTTATCATTTACTACCTTATCTATTTTATCATTTATGTATAATGCTTCTAAAAATTTTCTTTTTATCTTATTTCCCTCTCTGTGCAAAATTCGTGGCTTTTCGAAATCAAATGTGTGGGATTCTTTTTTGCAATGGGCTGATAATGCAGTGCTTGTCTTTGAATTTGGTTTTAGATTATTTTTGTGATGATAGAATCTATTTTTTAGATGTGTACTGGTATGTCCTATATATTGTTTGTCACAATTTTTGCAATCAATGTTATATACCACATTTTTATTATCCAAGATTGGTATTTTATCTTTTTTGCTGTTTATTATGTTTTTTATAGGGTTTATGGTTTTATGTGCTAATTTTATATCTGGGATGTCATAATTTTTAAATGTTGGTTCAATTTTTTCTGACAAGTTTTTGATATAGGTTACACTTCTGTATTTTATTTCATTTTGTTTAAAATCTTTTTTTGGTGATTCATTAATTATCTGAGCTGTGTTATTTTTGGTTTGGGGGTCTTTTTCATTATTTTCTTCTGTCTGAAAAAAATTTGTAATCTTAGTTTGAGATGGCTTGATTTTTGATGTTTTGTCATTTATATGGTTAATTTTTTTACTATTATCAAATCTATTGATATTAGAGTCATTTTCTATATTTATTATGTTATTATCTATTTTATTCTTAATTAAATTATTTTGTTTGTGCCACATTTCTTTTATAAGTTTTATTGGGAAAGCATTACTAAGTAGAATTTTGAAAATTTTATTCTTTGTTTCATTTAAATATTCATTGTCTGTTACTGTAATTGATCTTTTTATTAGATTTTGAGCTGTATTTCTTATTTGTTGTTTTGGGTGGTTTGAGAAAAAATTGAGTAATCTATTTGAGGTTATATCTTTTTTATACCATTTTGTTCCAATTCTATTATTTTTAGGGTTTCTTATGATGGTTATGTCCAAAAAGTTTAGAGAATGATTATTTTCTATTTCTTTTGTGAACTTGATATTTTTATTTTGTTCATTTAATATTGAGTTAAATTTATTTAAATCATTTTCATTTGTAATAATTAATAAATCATCTATATATTTAGCAAAGAATATAGATGAGCTGTTCAATTTTAGTAGGCTATTATTTATTATATGATTAAGGACTATTCCTGATAAGTTTACTGATAGTCTACCTCCCATAGGTAAACCTATCGTTTGCTTATAAAATTGACCCTGATAAATGAAGTATCCATTTTCCGTACACAATTTAATTCCTTCTAAAAAAATTGTTTTACTTTTTATATTCGTGTAGGGTTCAATTTTTTCCCAATTTTCATTTAAAAGTTTAAGTGCTAATTTAAGTGGGATGTTAGGGAACATTATGAAAAAGATTTTAAACAAAATGAAATAAAATACAGAAGTGTAACCTATATCAAAAACTTGTCAGAAAAAATTGAACCAACATTTAAAAATTATGACATCCCAGATATAAAATTAGCACATAAAACCATAAACCCTATAAAAAACATAATAAACAGCAAAAAAGATAAAATACCAATCTTGGATAATAAAAATGTGGTATATAACATTGATTGCAAAAATTGTGACAAACAATATATAGGACATACCAGTACACATCTAAAAAATAGATTCTATCATCACAAAAATAATCTAAAACCAAATTCAAAGACAAGCACTGCATTATCAGCCCATTGCAAAAAAGAATCCCACACATTTGATTTCGAAAAGCCACGAATTTTGCACAGAGAGGGAAATAAGATAAAAAGAAAATTTTTAGAAGCATTATACATAAATGATAAAATAGATAAGGTAGTAAATGATAAGAAAGAATCTAATGAAATAAGCAAACTATACTCATCAGTGATTTTAAAGTTAAAAAATTAAATAAAGAAATATAGAAGTCCACACTTATTAGATAACACAGATAACATAACCTTCTCAGTAACCTCAGCATTGTTTTTCATTTTCCAATTCTTAATTCATATAACTAACTTTTTAAAATAAATAAAAGATATAAAATAGATCAATATAAATAAAAAAATTACTAATTATATTAATTAACCATTCATAATGACTATATATTGAAGAACTAAATAAATTAAAATACTATTTTAATAACAATAATAATAAAAAACAGTCCAAAGTACAAATTACAAAAATTAGTAATTGACCATGGAGTACATTATAACTCTAAGCTTTATTTTTAAATTATATGACAATTAACCAAAAAGGTATCTATATCTTATTCAGTATTTTTGGGACATGTTTTTTGTATATAAAATAATGTATTTATTTTGATTTGTCTTTTAAATTTTTAATTTTTAGGTTGAAAATGTACAAAAAATTTTTTAGAAAATATTTTTAAAATTAAATAGTGTTGAAAGATTTTTAAAAAAAATGATGTAAATTGAAAATGACAAGGAATTGTCGAAACGTTTTTTAGAATAAAGAAAAATAATAATGACTGGAAAAGGTTTTTAATTTACTCATGTGAATGATTGACTAATAAAGATGCACTCCAGTTACAAAAACAAGATATTTAGAATATATACAGAAGTTACATCGATAATATTTATTTTTAAAAAATCATATATATTAAGTTTAGTTCTTTTTAACAATAAAAATGAGTGGAATTTATACTTCCAATTCTACTGTTATTTTTAATTTATTCGGATATAGACATCCCCAAATTCAGTATGTCCATTTGGTAATTAAGTCCGTATACTTTCGAACGTTAGCGTTATAATGCATAATCTGTAATTATATAAGCATCATTCATATCGCTGTAAGATTTATTACATTGCCAGTATATTATAGTAGTATGTTATATTATTGCTATTATAGATAGTAGCTACCATTGATCACCATGTATTCACTGGATCAAGATTGATCGACTGATTAAAAAAAAAATTATTAATAAAAGTTTTGAAAAACAGTATTATTACAACAAATTTTGGTTTATAGTGGTACATTTTTAAAAAGTCTTACTTAGCATAACATAAGCTGATTCAAAAAATAGTGGATTCAAGTGAAGATATACTTTTTAATTTAGTGTGTAGAAGTAAATTTATTATTATCTCATGCAAATTATATTATCATTATATTCCGTCTCGTGTCTTAGCCAAGAGGATAAAGAAAGAGCTGAGCACATTCAGTATGCGAATCTCTAGACTTTTAAGGCCTGCATTAATTAAAGAAGAAATAATTAAAACTGTAGATCTACACATTCATACAATCTTAAGATTAATTTCTAAGATGCTATGAAAGAAGTTTAAGATTCCCTTGGAGACACCGGAGGGCTGTCCACAAAGGATAGGTGGGACGTGTCGAAGTGTTTCAGATCCGCACAACTATTGTTGATCATATATTTTATAAATCAATTAAGCAAACATTATAATTCAATGATAAATATAATTTGGGGAGTGATTAACTCAGTGTGTAGAGAGTTGTGTAGAGTTGCTTGGCTATAGACCTCATCTTCGAATCCGGCGCTAAGAGATAAATGATGGATGGACTTAAAATCTAAGTAACCACCTTTTTCAGGATAATGAAACAAGATGAAGCCAATGCAATCTCAATAGGAATGATTTATGAAAGCTCTAAGGTAAGTGATTTTATATTTTTTAAATGAACCCTTTTACAATAGTGTAAAGATAAATGCTCTCCTAAATTTCCAATATTTTTAATTATTTATCCACTTATCACGTATTTCTTCTGGTCAAGTTCTTTGCCGACGTTTTGCTGGCTACACTGCTAGCTTCCTCAGGGCTTAATCTGAACTGAAAATCTTCTTCTATACTTCGATATAGAATATATATTCCTGATCCTGGGGGCGGAGTCTATTTTTCCAGTGATCTGATTGGCGGAACTCTGGTGGTCTCTGATTGGATGGACCTCAACTGGCTTATGCTTAGTTTGTCGTCTTTCAGAATTTTTGGTTTCTTCTTGGCCATTGGTATGTTTGGGAGCCATAATTTGCTTATTTCATAACCATTTTCTCTTTTGAAAGGTTGGATTACTCTTGTAATATAATCATGATTAAAGTATGTATAGTCTAAAGTAACCTCCTGAAGTTTCAAATCAGGGTTTGGTAGATTAATTATTTTAATCTATTAACAGCAATAGATTAACTCTGGGGGATCTGCAAACACACTTCAGGTTAAACCAGCTTCTGTAAATTGGATACTCATTATTGGGGAAATTCTGGCAGATGACTGTGATCTAGGTCATATCACCTCCCTACACAACTATTGTTCTTGAAACCGTACAGTCTCAATCATGTACTGAACCCAAGACTTTGTGAGTAATGCACAGAACTCTTTAGAAGTTGTTTATAGGTGAATATACTTTTTCCCATTACTGAGATATTAATATTTAAAATGCGGAGAAAGAAAGAAAAAAAATCTGAAAAAGTTTTAAAGTTTTAAAGTATGGCTAAATCATTTCATTATACTCCCTAACTATACCATTAACTAAGAACATTAGCAATATTGAAGCGGGAGACTGGCATGAAGGCGAGGCTAAAACTTTAGTAATAAAGTGAAGAATCAGGCCCGCCAGATTTTCTTAGGATGAAAGATATTGGTTTGGAAGTTAAACTGCTTCGGAATCATTTATCAATTTTTTAGTACAACAGGCCTCTTTTATATTAGTGAGGGTCGAGGGAGTCGGTTAATTCAGAAGATATTAAAAGAAGAAACTCTAATACCAGCTTAACTCGAATAATACTTATAACCAAACTAAAAAAAAAATTGAAACAGACAAAAACTAACTTCATACGATACCAATGATGTAGCATAATTTGGTATAAATCTAAATAAAACAGTATTTATTAAGTTTATTAACCAAACCGTATATGAAAAATTGTAATTTGCACAGATATTTTTTTAAATATATTGCTAACATATATACATATAAAATCTATCTATCTAACGGCGCTATTGTCCTTGCAGGACCTTGGCCTGCTCAGTGATCCTTCTCCATTCCGACCTGTCTTCGGCTGCCCTTCTCCACCTGCCGACAACCAACGTCCTCCACATCCTGCAGCCAACGAAATCTAGGTCTCCCACTGCTCCTTATTTCAGCAGGGTGTCTCTTCATCATCAAATACACGTATTCTACTTCTTTCAATTCTTTGTACGTGCCCCACTCATCTTATCCTGGCACTCTTAATCTTGGCAACAATATCTGGTGTACTATATAGATTTTTAAGTTCCTCATTTGTCTTCCTCCGCCAGCCTTCTTTCTTTTAGGGCCACATTAGATAGATCTTTCTAAAGATAATAGATAGCCTTATTATTAGATCTTTCTGAGGATTTTTCTTTGCCACATGTTTAACAGCCTTTCATTGTTGCGTGTCAGCGTCCAAGATTCACTTCCATACACGACCACTGTTTAAAGAACAGTACGATATACTCTTATTTTGATAATATATACTCGTATGATGATATATGAAGTCGAAAAACCAGAAACGACCGAAATTTTGAGGATTAGTTAAAAAATCTAATTTTTATTATTTATCTAAAAAATGCCTGTATCACTGCAATTCATGAAGGATCTTTGGTTCAATACATGTTGGATACTGTAGTCTTTTAGAACAACGGTTGGGCAGGAAGGTGATTTGTCCCAGATCAAGCTAACACACCAGGTTATCTCCCACTTAAGAGTACCCACTTTATAGAGGCTGGATGAGACTCAGGGAGGTCGTCAAACCTTACAGGGTCCAACCAAGGTTGTTAACAAATTAATAATTTATCTGACACAGCCGGATTTGAAGCTTGAACCTACAGCACGGATAATATATAAGTAGAGTAATAAACCATAATGTATTTTTATTGTGCATCCATACTTATATCCTTACTAAAATACATAACTATTAAACAAATAAGTATATACCTGATTAATTGTTGTTATATAGTCTTACAGTGTTATAGTTAATAATTATTTTTAAATTTATGACTACAAACTACCACATACTTATTTACTTTTTTAGTGCAGGTTTCATATAAAAAGATCAAATACTTGACTTATGGCTTTGACGGTTTATCCACAGAAGTATTTAAGACATTATCGTAAAGCAGAAGCATATGATATTTGTTGGGGTTGCGGTTAAAGAAGAAAACAAATAAGGGAACTTTTTATGTTAGACAACAGGAATAAATTTGTAAAACTAGTTTGGATTATTGTCCCTTTAAATATTTAAACATTTCAAGAAGTTCAAACATTTAGATAAGGCAGTTATATTTACGACTAACAAATGCGAACTACCCTAGCACACAATAACTAGAAAGTTCCTTGTAGCTCTGAAAAGGATTGATAAAAAGGACATCAACTAAATTAACTGCAGTATGACTCTGGTTTGCTTCTCACTGAAATAAAAAAAACAACCTTGAAATCTGGAAATAGCAAATGGGACCTTAGCGTGATAGGAACCAGTTAACATTGTTTGTCCCAAATAAGAGAGTGAGAACTCCCTCCATCCTGGAAACATGAGGCAATTAGTCATTTCTTCAAAATTATCTCTGCTTATTTGTTTCTGTTGTAAAAAGGAGGAGCGATATCGAAGCGACATGATTATTTAAAGAAGCTCTAATGCGATTCTGGCTCAATCAATAGTCGAAAGGGCATTGTCCTTATCAACATCAGCAGTGCTTGCTGAAAATCTTACTATAGTACAATACATTTATATTGTATTACAATAAAAACATTATGTATGATAATATTACATACATCTGTAGTATAATAAATTTAGGACATTGTACTTCTAAAATACATTTAATATAAATAATATTACATTGTGTATAATAAATTCATGATATTATAATGCGATAAATACATTGTTATTATAGTACAATAATAATGTGCTATTACATTACTATTTTTTAAATTACTTTATCTTATTAATTTATTATAAGGAATAACATTGGCGGATTGAGAACTAAAACCTAAAGTCATCCAAATCGATCATAACAATAATTATTTCAGTCAAATTAAAAATTGTTGCAATACAATATACTCATTGTCAAAGCAAAATAATAGATAGCCTGTATGTCTCTTGTATGATCAAATACGTTTTATTGAAATACCACAAAATCAAGAAATTGAAAATGCATAGATATTTTCACTTTCAGAAAGAAGGTATTATTGATTATTATATATTTAATAATAATTTTTTTAATGTTTAACGATAAAAAATTTGTACATTTGTTGTAAGATATGTGTCATTATATGTTAAGTAAAATAAAGGCTGATACATGAAGCGAATCTAGTATAAAGAATATATAATATAAGAATGCGTTTAGATGTAACTAAAACTTTAATACAAGAATAAAATAAATAATGTTAAATCTAAAATATATTTATTTATATTATATTTTTATTGTTTAGATTATAAATTAAAATTCTATTTCTGGTTTGCGTCATGAAATATTACGAAAAAAAAATAAAAAATTGTCAGTGAAACAATCTACAATATACAACAGTACATTATATATGAGACATATACAACATAGATTTACTACAAATAAATCTACAATATATGAGTAAAATAATATGAGTAATTTTTTCGGTCAATTTAATAATTGATTTAAATAGTTCAATTTAATTCATTTTCCTTATTCCTTGTCTCTAAAAGATAAAATTCATTATAAAGAAAAACATAAAATTACTGCTAAAAATAAATAACTTCCTGTTCCATCCACCCACCATAAAATTTCAGGGTAAAATCCTTCAAAATGGAATGCATTAAGAAGAGAATGGTATTGAATGAAATATTTGCTTTTAGAAAAAAACGTAAATGCAAAAATAATTACCGACACAAGCAGATAAAAATTAATAAACCTCCTATTTTTTAAATTGTTAACTTTTCCAAACGGCTAACTAAAGGGTGATGATGCCCTTTAAGATGGGAAACAGAACTAGGTCACACGCACCCTTAAATGTAGACTGAAAGTAGAATCCTACATTTTTATTATAAAAATTAATTCAAGAATAAAAAAATGTATGTCTATATTACGATTAGATAAAAATTCATCTTAAGCCTTGTGAGTTACAACTAGCTAATTATTGAATCGTTACAAACGTATAGTTGAATGCATAATAAATTGTGTACCTGTTGGATATTTTTACTTTAAAAAATTAACTTTCAATTGTCTATTTCAAATCATTGCCTGTTAAAACTAGGTTAGCTCCTCCTCAAAAAAAGATAATCAATCATTTTATATTTTCTTTTACGTTAACCGCTTTTTATATCTTCCCTTCATTGAGCTTACAATCATTTACATAATAAATTCCCGGTGTGATTTTTATTGTTATTAATTTAATAAAATGTAAAAAAAAAAACATTAAAAAAAACGGTCACCTGTGGTCTAGTGGTTAGCGTAACAAACTACTAAACCCAAGATCGCGGGTTCGTAGCCCGGCAGGTGGTCCTAGGATTTTTTTAAGGGGGTAAAAAATCCTTAGTTACGCCGTCCTTCGGAAGGGAAGTTAAACGGGGGTCCCGAGCCTGTACGATGTCAGGTACTCGTTAAAAATCCCTATCCTAATTAATCCTGGATAGGCAAAATTTAGAGCTCCCAATGTAGCATCGTCCGATTAGCCATAGCAGCATAAAGTGACGTTAAATGAACAAACAAACAAACAAAAAAACATAAAACGATTATTCATTACATTTAAATTTTTGTTTCAGTTTGAGCATTAAAATAAATTAAAGTGTTACTTATGTTGGAAAAAGCCTTTATCACTACAGTAATCGGTATGAACTTTCCTTTTTCTAAGTCATCGTTTGTCCTAGGATAACTCAGCCAAGGTCACGCGCAAACGCCGGGTTTTCCCCCAACCCACTTTATAAAGAGTGATGCAGGCTCTTCTGCAGTTCATGCAGTGTCGATCCACGGATGTTAGCTGAATATATGATACGTTTACCACAGCCCGTTTCTTACAGAAATAAGCAACATACATTCTTCAATCACAGCACATAACAACCGAAATATCACAAGTGAAAAATTAAAATAGTATGAACACTACTCTCCATTCAAGGAATTTATATCACACGCAGACCATATAATAAAATAAAATACGTATTATTATATATTCTAAGGGATGTATATAAACGAGAATCACTGATAAATTAAACTTTTAAAAAAATAAAAAAATAAAATTTCAGATCACCATCATTCGGGCGATAGTTACCCTAAAGATATTATTGAAAAATAAACATAGAATATGTATTACTTGTTTCCCCCCTCCTTTCTATAATTAAAGTAAAATTTATATCCAGACTAGTCAGTGATCTTAATGCTCATAAAAATTAACTACAAATTCTATTATTATTTTGAACACCATAATAAATATAGCTAGTTTAAGTTTAATAAAAATTAAAATAGGATAAAAAAGGCATCTTTACATGAACTTGAATGGACTTTGGAGACTTTGACATATTGGTATAATATACATACCTACTGTAACAGTATAGATTAGGGAGCGGAGTGGTTCAGTGGTAGACCAATGATTTGCCATGCCGAAAAACCTAGTTCAAATCCCGCGAGTAGGAAGACTTTTCTTTAGTATGTTAGTAGCCGGGGATGGATCATATGGGATCTAGATAGATGGATGGAACCCTCCTGGGGCTCACCCAGCTTCCATATAGTGGGTCCAAAAACAAAAGGGGAAATCTGGGACAAAGACAAATCGCCTCTCTGCACAACCGTTGTCCTTGAAACAGTACAGTCTCTACCATCTATGTTTTTTAATAATATAGATTATAATGCACATGTAAGGAACATACTCAGAGATGACTCCTGTACGACACCGCGTTTCATACTGAACCTTGGAAACGGTAATACTTCGACCTTGTAATTGTCCTTAAATGGTCTCTTATATACGAGTATTCCACATGCATCGTACATACCACATGCATATTCATATATTATGTGCATAACTAAGTCCTATGTAGGTCATACTACTTGGTATTACTTACTTTGCCTTTTCGACCGCCATGGGCAGAGGTAGACGGAGGACTGTAGGGTTTGCCTACCCGACGGCTTGCAGGAGTCACGCGAGGCACCACCAGCTGTTCGCCAACATCTTGATAACTCATCCCAGCTCCGACTATTTACATCCTTCCGTGATCCCGCCCAATCTAGCAAGGTTTTGATTAAATACTTTGTAATGCGACGGTCAACGTTTATGTTTCGCCCGATAAATATCGTCGAAATGGTTTATTGAAACATTTATTAACAATATTATTCTCGATTCGATTAAAAGGTATCTCTAGTAGCGGTCTACCACCTGTTTAAAAGGAAAACAAATATTATCATTTTACTATTATTAATCTAATATGGTTATTATCACACGGACAGATCATGAAAAAAAAATAGTCAAAAATAGAAATAATATAATGTTCAGACTAGTGTGTGATTTTAATTTCCCTTACTATTTTTTATGGATTTCAGTTGCCATTTGTGGAGTAGTGGATACCATAACAGCATTATATACCCGTCGAGGATTCACAGCTTTACAGATAGCCTTTTTTGTTTTATTTAACGTCACTGTATACTACAATGGGATTCATAAATTTAGCCTATCCAGGTTTAATTAGGATAAGGACTTTTAACGATTACCTGACATCGTACAGGCTCGGGACCCCCGTTTAACGTCTCTTCCAAAGGATTAATCATGCCACCTGTCGGGCTACGGACCCACGATTGTAGTTATATTATTGTAACCAGTAGACCATAGGCCGCCTCTTCCACATAGCCTTAAAATGTTTTAAAGGGGGTAAAAAATCCATAGACGTAATATTGAGATCTCAAGCTCGAGCAGTGTCAGGTACTCCATAAGATTTATATCCTAATTATGACTGGATAAGCAGCATTTTGGGCATCATCCGATCATCCATAACACCATAATGTGACGCTAAATAAAGCAACATTAGCTTAAATATTTATTGTAAATACTGTAAATTCACTAAAAGCTTGATTGTTTGTTTTTTTCCATTTTTAGGGCATGGATAACCAGACCATTCATATTAAACTCAAGACGGGACATGGACTTTCAGATCCAAAATAAACACAACTATATAATGTTCTTTATTAAATAGTATTAAGTATTACTTAGTACAGTCAGTGATCATTTTAACTATTTACGGATTAATTATAATGTTGTGAAAAAAAAATGCAGTCACCAGCTTTATTAAAGATTTATAAGTCTCTCTGACAGTAATTATTGAATTATGTGCAAAAGTTCAAATTATATTTATGTTTATCAGAGGAACAAATTTGCTTTAATAATGTTGGTGATGATTTTTAAATAAGGTAATAAATTGTTGGCACTTTTTTTATATTGCTCTAAGTATTCAACTTCGCCTTTATAACTGGAACCTGCAAGTGAATTTTTTCGGACATCAAAAGTTTATACAATAGAGATCGGGAAAGGTGACCGAGAAAATGGACAGTCCCGTCCATACCAATACCTACAGCCAAATGCGTTTTTAAAACAATCCGCCTTTATTAGTACTGGTACACTCCTAAAGGTACTAATGGGTAAACTATTCCAGCAAGTAGACTATTTCCGATATTAATATTAACTGACCTAGGGGAAAATCAAATCCACCGGGCTTCGCTACTCGCCCCGAAGTGGTCCGTAGTAACGCCCTCAACTATATTAAAAAGAAAATTCTCAAATTTCCGAATGATCCGTTCGATAAAATGTCGGAAATGAAAGCTTAATGAGTTCTCCTGGAAAATACTGGAATATTCAACTGAAATCCCTAAAAATCTCTGAATAATCATCTCCAGGCTGTGTATCAACTGTACTTCACAGTTTTAAACCTTTAAGGTTTAAAAACACATTTCGTTCAGTTTTTCATTCTTGTTTGTTAAGGAAGATTCCGCTCCAGGAAAAACAAGACAAAAAAAATTTAGAAAACTAAATTAAAAATGGTTATGCAATCCTTAAAAGGAAAGCTATTAATTAATAACCAATAGTAAGCATCAAGCAGGGGTCGAAGATTCGTTCCCAAAGAATCGTTCCTAATTGATCTCATTCAAATCGTTCGGAGCAGGAGCAATGTTTTATAAGGAAAATCGTTCCGATCAGAACTGGAACGATATCATTTTGTTATAAAACAACCGCTCCCGAACGGAACAGTATCTGCCAGGAGCGATATTTTTGGATCCCTTGAGGATTTGATCATCCGGAGCAAAAAGATATCGATCCCACATATTTCTTTCTGAATCTTGATTTAATGCTCATTTACCTATCTGCACAAGAAAATACCAAACCGGAATGAAGGAAAAGTGCCTAGAGAGGCATAGTACTTTCTCATCCTTAAAAAAAAAAAAAAAAATTCTGAGAACTAAAATTTTTTTTTTACTACCTTAAACTTAACCGATCCTTATCGGGCCTTCTTTAGGATGAACTAGATCATAAACCAAATATTTAGAAAAAAACCTGGTTGAAATCCGATTTGTAGTTTCCGAGCATTGATTGGAACAAACTATTCCTAGAGAGGCATAGTACTTTCTCATCCTTAAAAAAAAAAAAAAAATTCTGAGAACTAAAATTTTTTTTTTTACTACCTTAAACTTAACCGATCCTTATCGGGTCTTCTTTAGGATCAACTAGATCATAAACCAAACATTTAGAAAAAAACCTGGTTGAAATCCGATTTGTAGTTTCCGAGCATTGATTGGAACAAACTATTCCGGGCGGACGGACTGAGATTTTATGTTTTTTGGATTCTACACCCTATGAAACTTCAAGAAAAAACGAAAGATCGATATTTATTGTTCCGCCCCAGATCGAATCCTCAAAGCATGTGAAAATTTCGTTCCGGTCGGGATTGAATCAAACTTGGAGCAGAATAAAGCATCTTTTGCGGATAGGATTCGAAATAGAGCATTTTCGGAAACAACGCTATTTTTTCTGCCTTAAATAATGGTTTCATTCAGAGCAGCAAAAATATAAATATATCGATTTGATCATCTGGCATTAAGTATAACAAGTAACCTGACTTTATAGATTTGAGTTTTTTGGAATTCTATAATGTAAGATAGACAAAAAACTGAGTATGAAAAACAAACATTAGTTGATCACTATTGGCTAAACCGAAAATTAGTTTACTGCCCACTTCATTGTCAGCAAGCTGATATCATAAGATTTTTTCATTTTAAACCAATTTTGAAGTAAGATAAATATCCCTCTGGAATATTGCCTCTGATATTCTGTCAGGTAAACATTTTTAGTATGCGTGACAACATTTATAACGATATTGGAAACATATATTGCTTGTTAAAAAATCATTTACAAAATGCCAAAAGCCTTCCTTAATCAGTTTATTATCATAAAATCTGTGTAATGAATAAAGTGCATATATGTAATGTATTGGAAAAAAATGAGTAGGTACATATGAAAACGACTTAATGACTATCTAATAGTATAAAATAGCATCACCAAATGGCTCCTTAGATTTAGAAGAAAATTGTTTGAGAAAATTATCTATTATCTGAAAGGCGCTGAGGGTATACTCAACTGCCTTACAAAATCCGAAACTCGACAGTCACTGAACATAATCCTTTTATTGATTGAACTAAACCAGACGGTGTTGAGAATTTTAAATTGACTAATAATTGTACTATTTTTATTTTTATTTTTTTAATGCGAACTTAAACATTTGTGACTAAGAAGTTATTTGCAAGTAAACTGTTTTCATGAGGATTGTTATTTCCTCCTAGTTGCTGAAAAAATTAGCAGAAATATTTGATTTTGAAGTTTCTGTATTCAGTCTAGTGTAAGGTAAGATGTAAACATTAAATTTTATAATTTTGTTAATAAGTTTAAACATGAGAAGTTAAAATAGTTATGGTCTATGATTAATAGATAACCCGAAATTTAAGGGGAAATATAGGTACCATTAAAGAAAGCAAATTCTTGTTATAATTCGGTCTCCACATCACTTAGCTCACGTCTGTTGTCCTGAAATCTGAAAATCCGAATTTATAAAGCTATCATTTATCAGCTGTTTGTTTACGAATGTAAAACGTAACTGTTAACGCTGAAGGATGAACAAAGCTTTAATGTACTCGAAAATAAGTTATGGCGTATTTTTCAGATGTAAACATTAAATTTTGTATTTTTTTTGCTATAGATATTTTCTGCAATGTCCACATTTTTCCCTTCTATTTTTAATGTATACAAGAATTTAAAGAAGTATATTTTCTTAAGCTATGAGAATATATTCTATGAGAAGCGATAATATACTTCAAGAAAAACATTAAATTATTTCCTTTCTTTTTTTATTAGTGCTCAGAATTTCCATAAATTGCCATTCTTAAAATATCACATCATATTATTTATTTCCGGTTAACGATAAGATGTAGCACTTCTTTTCATAAAATACCAACTACGGAATTACTAAATAGTTAACTAAACTTTTGAAACTTAATAACAATGAATTTGAGTATGTGACCATCAGAAAATCAGGAAAAAATGAATAGATATTGGATCGTGAAATAGAAAAGATATATATTACAATAGAATGGACAAGTAATAAATAAATAGTAGGACAATCAAAATAAAATGGGAACAACTAATAACTTTTCTGTAAATTAAAAATTTTTATTAATAAAACTTATGATTCAAACCATGGGATTATATACATTATTTGGAGGGCATAAATGTTTATGTCATGTTTTTGTTTTTGACTTTAGATGTGACTACATTTAGTTCATATAATGTTATTTTATCTCTTATTTGTACCATTATGTATCGCGCATAAAAGTAAATCCAGAAACATTGAAGAATACAGGTGATGAAATAGGCCTGAGAGTAAATTCTGATAGGTTTAATTACATAGTTAGTAACAGAAAAGGGAGCACTTTTGGTGATAATATTGTAAGGTGAAATAAGTTTAAGCATGAGAAGGTAAACTAGTTATGGTCTATGATTAATAGAAAAGCCGAAATTCAAGGGGAAATATAGGTGCCAATAAAGAAAGCAAATTCTTGTTATAATTCGGTCTCCACATCACATAGCTCACGTCTGTTGTCCTGAAATCTAAAAATCAGAATTTATAATTCTATCATTTATCAGCTGTTTGTTTACGAATGTAAAACGTAACTGTAGGATGAACAAAGCTTAAGGTATTCGAAATTAAGTTATGGCGTAGAATGCTCGGTCAGAAAAAGGATGAGGGCAGAGGAAAATTAAGGAGATTGCATAACACGTAATTACAAAATATGCACCCAATTAATATAATTGTAGAGAGAGCCTAGCAAAGATTATGATAGGCTTTTAAAATTGTTAGGCTAACTAACGAACAATAGTAGAAAAAACTTAATACATGCCATCTGGTAAACATCTGAGGGGTAGGTAGTGGAGAATTCAGGATCTGAAGGATGTGAAGTGTGTGCAAAGGTTTCCCCTCGACGGATCTTTGTTGGTGAATATTAGAGATATCGGAATCGAGCCTTCGTGTTCCCAAAATCTTATTATTATTAAAGTTACTAGCTGTCTTGGCAGACGTTGTTCTGCCTATTTCCCTAAAACAAAGGGCTTCCAAATTTTCTCCAACCATTACATTGGCAATCTCATGGATTGTTGGTGCATTGAAACATCTCGCATGTTCTCCTACAGTAGTTTTATCAGCTCTGATTACAATTTTATGATTACCAGATGGCATAAGATCCAGTATAGTTTTAAACAATGTAATTAATTGATTGATAAAGTTAGTAATTGTCCTACAATAGACCTCACTGATCTGTTATTTGCACAATACTGATACAACATCTTCTATTGTATTGCCCATTTATTTCATTTGCAAGAGTGTATATTCGCCATCTGTCACCGGCAACAGCAAACCTGCTTTATAATATATTTGTCCTTGTTTCTGCATGTTAAACTGAAATGTTTTATTTTCACACAACAACATAAAAAGGAACAAAGAAAGTAAGTCTTGTTACCTTAAAAATTGGCATGACATTGTCGCGAAGTATATTTGCTGCTCCAAAACAAGTCATTTGGAAGCAGTTGCTAGCATATAGGTCAGCTGCTAAGTGTTTGAGGGTCACAAAAAATTGAAGATAGTTCCAATTTTGATATGTTGTAACTTAGCAACACACATAGCGATTCATTTTTATTTGTATAGATTATTGTTTGTATCATTAGCTACAATATAATTGGCTAATATATGTTACTAAATGAAATGTTAATTCCAGACACCTCACAGGCCTGCTCTTTACACCCACGTTTCCCACAAATCTATAATGGGTGTGTTAAGCAATACCAAGTTGATACAGGCTGAAGGCAAATGACCTTTAATCGATCTGATATTTCAATGTTCTAAAATAAGTAAATCGATCCTCCAGACCTTTACCGAAAACGTAAAGTTCATCCCCGCAATAGCTAAAGCCTTGGAAGCACGGAAAGAAAATAGCGGCTATCAAAGGATATTAGATCTGAGGTCGGTGGATAACCACTGCAGTTGTGAACCGGCGCCTCTAAATTTTACTTCAAGGGTCAGTTGTCGGAGGGCTTAGATTTACTACTTAAGGACTTCATCGTAACATGTTATTTACTACTTCCTCACTTTTCTTATTTTACCCCGAACAAATATAAGTGAATATAACAATATAAATAGAAGGATTAGATTTTCATCCAGTTTTCCTGTATTCTACCAACTGAATGTCATAAATGTTTGTGTACACATATACCTTTCTAGGGCTGACCCAAACCCGTTAAAGTGGATACCCTTAATTAGGAGAAAACGTGGTGGTTGAGATTGATCTCGGATAAATTTCATATCTTCACTAATAATGTCTAAGAAAAGGTACAGTCTCTACCAGTTATTGAACCCATGGTATTTACCTTAGATGGGTTATAGTTGTAAATGTATGTGTGAGTAAAGTTCAGAGCAATAAAATTTTATGTTAGAGAGGAAAATAGTTGACGGCATGATATAGAGAATGGAGGATGGAGATAGTTGGAGGTTGCAGTCAAAAAACACCAAATAAGTCTTGACTTATTTATTTTGTTTTTTTTACTGCACCCCCTAACTATCTCCATCCTCCAATAAAATTTTATTTACAATACAACTTTTTTTTGTGAAATATTTTTTCAAAATAACTTTTCTTTGCATCATTTAAAAGTTTATATAGTTCTTTTTCAACTTTAACAAATAATTACCGAATTATTAAGGTATACTTTTTTTTTATTTTTTAAATCTTATTATTTTTTTAACCAGTGAAAATTGTCAAACAACGGAACTTTTTGGAAGTTTAAAACTAGTTTGACATGAAAAAATCCAGTTTTTTAACAAACATAGACAATTAAAGAGTAAGGCATTGTATATTGCTGTTTTGAAGAATAGGTAATTCTTCAAAAAGTTGATAAGAATCTAATAATTTTTACTTTTAGATAAAACAAACAAAGCATTCTTCATCATTTAATTAAGCCTATTTGCACCCATTTAAAAAGTTATCAGAAGAAGAAATTCTACAAAAAGATTCTCTAGCTTCTTTTTTGTAACTTAAACTGTTCATGTTCTGATTTTTGTTAATATCAATGTTAATGAATGATTTTATTCAATGCATCAATAATTTTAATTATACAAGTAAGTAGTGCATGGAATTGGATTTAATCTGTTTGGAAAAAATAAATTATCGATCCACCTCTCGGAACAGATCTACAAATTATTATATTTTTTCAGAATTTTTCTACTTATATTATTATTCTTCCCTTCGTAACCCCGGAACGACATTATAACCAACGGCTCTTCTGATTTCAAAAAGTCTTTATCCGTATCCCCTTTTATTTCCATTTTCCTTTCTCTTTAAAGCGCTATTTCCCCCCAACCTGAAGATTTAAAACGTTGAATTGTAGATTTAATGCAAAACGTTTTATGAATATACATGGAAGAGGGTCCAGGGTGTCCTGTAACTTTTAAGTGCTGCAGCTATTATTCAAAGTGAGCGTGTTATTCCCTCATTAAAAATATCTTTGTTACGAATAACAACTCTATTGTTCGTATTTAGTAGGCCTTGTAAAAAAATTAAGCTAATTTGTTCTCTTATCTCGTTTATTTTAGAAATAGGGAAATTAAGATTTCAACAAAAAATATTCACCATGTATTGTAAGTATTTATAACTAAAATTAAACCTTAAACTTAACTTAGTTCAAGTAAATATAAAAAGTATAAATTAAATCTCTTAAATTAAATTAAGTCTTAACGCTCAAAAACTCAAAGTTTTTGCCTAATATGTAGCATTGTAAAGGATATTTTCAGCCAACCCTCAAAATATTACTGAAAGACAGAACTACTTCCGGGACTTAGTGAACACAGATTCAATCAGAGCATCGATAACATAGAGATTGGAGGTTTGGTCTAAACTTAGGCTGAGCAGGTGGAACTACTATCACCTTAGGGAATATTTAGAAAAAGAAAGATAACTCTCGAGGATTCAGCAATATTTGGCCGATTGGAGAAAGAAAAGAAGTTTGACTATAAGATGATTTGAAAGCTGAGGAGACAGAAAAGAAGATAGTGTAAGAAAAGTAGTCCACATTGGCCAACTTTACAAATAATGATAACAAATAGATTATTGAAATGGAACTATATTGCAGAATACATTATACAACCTACGATCATCAATACATATTATTATTATTTAATTTTCATTTGCACCTGCGCAATTGCGCATCTAGCACATTTGATTGAAGTGTCTTTCTCTTCGCTTTTCTTCATGATCATCCAGTTATTTTGGAAAAAAAATATATCAATGGTTGAGTAGGTCTCTTGGCCAATGTCTTTTTAATCTTTTTTTATCATGTCCAGGTAACAGGTAGTAGGAAAGTGGAAGAACGAGTGGGTTTGGGTGATATTGTGTCAATAAGTGGAATGCTATGTATTTGTTATGAATATATGATTTTACAGTGGGAATGTTCATGTCGTTGTGTTTAGTGTGATTCGAAACATACCAAGGTGCATTAATAATTTTTCTGAGAATTTTGGATTGTGTTGTTTGTATCTTGTGTATGTGAACTTTTTTTGCTGAACCCCAAAGTTCTGCTCTATATGAGGTTTTAGTATACTATTATAGATAAGTCGTTTGTTCCTCAAGTCATGTGAAGATCTGTAGTCCAGAAGATGTGATAGTTGTTTGTACCGTCTAGTCAGTTCTTGTCTTTTTAATTTTGTATGTACGTTCCGTGTAAGTCTTTTGTCCAAGTATGTTCCGAGTAACGTACATAATTTTTGGAAGGTATTTCGTCGTTGTCAATTTTGACTGCTGGACACGAAGCTTTGCGTAGAGAGAAGCTAACATGGCTCGATATTGAGGTGTTCATTTTGATTTGCCATTTATAGAACCACTTTTTTAAATCAAATAAATGATTTTGAAGAGCTATAGATGCTAGGGTTGGGTCTCTGTTAGAAGAAATAATGGCTGTATTGTCTGCAAAGGTATTGATGTTGGTGCAAGAGTGCTCCGGAATATCAGAGGTGTATACAGAATAGAGAACGGGGCTTAAAACACTGCCTTGCGGTACACCCCTGTATTGAGGGATGAAGGAGCAAATCGAAGAGCCAACGGAAGTACAGAAGAATCTGTCTTGGAAATAAGATTGAAGAATTAAAGGTTCATTAAATTAGGAGGTAAGTGAGGTTTTATTTTCCAGAGAAGACCCTTGTGCCAGACACTATCAAATGCTTTTTCAATGTCAAGAAAAATCGCAGAGCAATATTCTTTTTTCTCAAAAGCGATAGATATTGCATCCACGATACGATGACACTGTTGTACAGTGGAGTGATAAGAACGAAAGCCAAAGTGTGTGTCAAAGGTATCACTCCGCTATTTTCGAGGATAGGTTTTATGCGATTAAGGAAGAGTTTTTCAAATAATTCAGACATTATAGGGAGGATTGCAATTGGACGACAAGATGAAGGATTAGTGACAGGTTTAGAAGGCTTAGGTATCATTTTAATTGTGGAAAGTTTCCAAAGGAGCGGAAAAAAGGTTGTGCACATGATTGAATTATAGATGAGGTTAAGAAAGAGAACAGCTTTCCGAGGTAAGTGGCGGAGGATGAAAGGAGTGATGAGATCATAGCCAGGAGCTTTTTTGATTGGCATTTTGTTCAGTACTTGATAGATTTCTTTTGGATGAAATACAGAACTGTAAGGAGAGACTAATATCATCTGTGCTGTAATGAGAAGCAGACTAAGATGGTTAGGCCATGTAGAAAGAATGGAGTCCCTAAAAATCTCGCTAAAATGGTGCTGAATGGTGCACCAGGAGAAAACGGAAAAGAGGCAGGTGGATGGTTGGATCTGAGGATTGGGACAAGAAATTGAATGAACCTCGCTGGAGACCACCATGAATGGAGAAGAATGGTGGCAGAGGCCCTGGTACTCCAAGGACGTTAGTGGCTTATAGTGAGTGATATAGTGAATATGCTTTCAAATCATTTAATATAGACTTAATGTTGATAAGACAGGTCTGTGATGAAAAAAGAGGGTTTAACATATTTAGCTATAGGGTTTAACAGTATTTTTTGTGCTGATTACGGGAAAAATAGTGAATAAATTCCATCACCACTAGATAAATCACGAATTTAAGCGAAAGTTTTGGTGTCTTAACTTAAAAAAGACATATGTTAGCCTCCGGAGATTCATTTTCATGGTACCGATGGAAAAGGAATTTGTCCCTTTTTTTAAACAATGTACCTAAAATCATGGAAATGTTCAAAATTACGTATAAACCAGAAGAAAGGAGACTTTTCGTCGACTCATCAAAAAGGAGTTTGAAAGCTGTACTTCTTCACAATGGTAACCGATATGCTTCTGTGCCTGTTGGACACTCAGTCATTTGAAAGAATGCTACGAAAATTTTCAGTTTGTTCTTAGGGATTTGAAAGTTATTTCTATGTTACTATGTTAACAAAGAGGTTACACAAAGTTTCCATGTTTCCTCTGTGAATGGGATAGCCGTGACAGGAAACAAATCTATGTCAAGCAGACTTGGCCAATCAGAAAGGTTTTTTTTCCTGGAGTTAAAAATGTTGAAAGACAAAGTTTAGTGGATCCTAAAAAGATCTCACTTCCACTTCATATAAAATTGGGGCTAATGAAACAGTTTGTGAAAGCATTACCCAAAGAAGGAGAGTGATTCAAGTATCTTTGTGAACATTTTCCAGGTAAATCCGATGGTAAGCTGAAAGAGGGGTCTTTGTTCATGCCTGACATCAGAAAACTTTTAAAAGATGAAAGCTTTGTCACTAAAATGGAAATGGAAGAAAAAAAATGCCAGGAATTCATTTAATCTTGCTGTAACAGGCTTTCTTGGAAACAAAAAAGACCCAAACTACAGAACTTGGGTTGCTGAATTGTTACAAAACTACAAAATGTCGGGTTGCAGTATGAGTGTCAAAGTTCATTTCCTTCACTCACATTTGGACTACTATCCAAAAAATCTTGGGGCTATAAGTGAGGAACAAGGAGAAAGTTTCTGTCAAGATATAAAAAGAAAAGGAGCGCAGATACCAAGGTCGATGGAATGTCAAGATGATGGCAGACTACTGCTGGATGTTAGAATGAGAAACTTCACAAGAACACAGCCGAAAAAGTACCGAAAGAAGCTTTGATGGAAAAAGAAAACGTTTTATAAAGGCTTATAATAGTTTTACAATACATGTGCATCACTTTTATGCTCATTTTAGCTAGCTATCGTTGTTTTTTTTTTTTGCTTTTACTTCATGTTAATATTATAACAACAAATCCAAAACTTTCCTTTTGTTTTACTTCAGCTTTATTTTTTAGGCAAGCCGCACGTGATAGCAAAAACCTAAAAAAAAAAAAAAAAAATGTTTTTTTTTTTAATCAGCGCGAAAAACTACATAAAGATCGGTTAAATAAATCAAAACAATTTTTTAAAGGTTTTTTTTAAGACCTGTGTAATTATACCAATCGATACATATTCATCGGGCATGGTGAAAAATTGTTATGCGGCACCACTGACTCTAAATATTTTAGATTCTCTTTTTGATTAATATGATTAGTGTACATTGTTTACATCATTTAATGGCATATCAGCCATAGTTCCTTCAGAGAAATTAATATGCAATTAGTTTTATTTATGAACCCGAAAATTTGGTTGTTATTGTATTTAAATTCTGTATGACTGATTTACAAATGTGTCACATAACAGAAAGTTAGGGGTATGTTTTTCATAAACTTTTGATTAGATGTTCTATTTATTTAAACTATAAACGATTAAGATGTGAATGATGCAACCTTATTATTAGTATTTTATTTCAGACGTGGATCCTTTCCTTATTGAAGTATTTATGAGAACACGGGCAGCTGCTATTTTGCTTTTCGGTTGTAAATCAGTAGCGAGCGGGAATTCTCCTCCCGCAACTAATTCATAAGGGCTCAAGAATTGAGGGAAGGGATAGCCCGTATCCTCGCCCTACAAATCATTTCAATTTCCCAATAAATTTTGGTTCAGGGAAAATGTTTTAGCCGATTTGATATATTACACATTTCTAATAAAATATCTGTGGTCAAGTTAGCATGCAATACCTGACTTAATTTTCTAGAGCTTAAGACAACAATTTTAATTTTAATGAATCCAATACTACTAAAACATAACTGGCCAGTCAGAGGTTCGCCATGCCATGTGTCCATGAGACCATAAAGCAAAATAAAATGCATATCTAATTTTAACACATTTAACATAATTATAAAATGAGATCTTCCTTTGCCTTAAGTATTTCGTTGAATTGATTTTTGACTCTGATTGTTGAGTCTGTTAGGACTATTGATATGAGATGTGCAGAATTTTATCTCCTTTTCTATTTTGGTGGATATCCTAATTATGCCAATGAAGTTGGAAACTGTTGACTGGTTAGTTTTATTTCCAGTTTGAAGTCTTCAGGATTTGTTACTTGGGATTTGTTCAAATTGCATTAATCTTATCGTTTAGAGTTTTCGCTCATTTTTTATATTTCAAATCATCATCATGGGCCTTTTCTACCAGCCTCCGCCAAACGGCTCTATCTTCTGCTGCAGCCATTGCAATGGAGCCATTTTTGCAATTTCGTGTGTCCATCAAGGCCACTCCATCCTTGATGGAGTCCATCTCTGCTGGACCGCCCATCTCTTCTAGAAGGGCGAAGCACCTCTGTTACTACATTATCGGAGATCTGAAATTTACTCATGCAAACAATGTGACCAACCCATCGAAGTTTTCCAATTTGATAAAGCGGACTTAATCGACATGCTTATTGAGATCGTACAATTATTTTTTTCCCTCCACCATGTTCCTCCATCTCTAATGGCTGCACAGATTCTTGTCAATAGATTTCTTTCAAATATTTAGAGTCTGCTTTCTTCATGCTTGACCACTTTTTTGAGCCTTAAATAAGCACCAGGCATATATGAGTTCTATTGAGTTTAATCCAGTTGTAGGAGGGAAAAAAATGCTAATAAAATGTTTTGCAAACGTAAAGAAGCGCCCGTTAGAAATATTCAGCCTGCTCATATATCGTGACAATATTCTTCGAGTTCAGATCAGATCATAAATGAATGAGTATAATACTTTATCAAAAGGTTTTGAATAAAATGTTAAAATTTTGTCAGAGAAATTATATAACTTCAACGTAATAATTGTTTTGTTCTACAAAATAAGAATATTTCCATAAAAAATGTTTAACTTCAATTATCAATTCATTATTAACAACGATGTTAGACAGTTTAATATTTACTTGTTGGCTATAAAAAGTATGTTATACCAACATGTGGGAATAATGATGAACCCTAAGAGACATTTTGGTGAATATCTCGATGTGCGACTATAATATTTATTTCGTTAGAAATGGTAACGATAAAATTTTCAAGCAATATCTATAAGGATGTGTTCGAGGTTAAACATATTCTGACATCATTTACCTGATGGGTTGCAAACAGGGTAATGTACTATTTCATCAGAATCCATTGTTTTTTATTTGCCTATTATTTTTTTTATGTCGCGACGCGTCGGGGAGTAGGTGTTCGAGGAAAGACGATCTTTGTGTATTTACGAAAAGCTACTCACCGGGAAAATGTGAAAGGAAGTAGTAGAGCGTAGATGCAACAGGTGATTTTCCCTACGGTTTGCATTACAATACACTTTCTTCTTCATTGAAATAAAATTCGTAGTTGTCCAGAAATGTCTAGAGGCTACACTGACAGTCAATATTAAAAGATAAGATTGGCGTACATCCGTCAATATTGTACTCAGATATTGACGGTGTTAGGAAATTAAACAAAGAAAATTCTTAAGAGACGCGGCTGATTGGTTTCGTAACTCCTTTTGGTCAATACAGTGCAATAATAATTAGAACCTCGCAAAATAAATGGATTATGAAGAGCGAACGGAAGGATAATAGTGCAGATTTCTGATACATTAGTCCTCATATCAACGGAAATGGTAATATCGAAAATTAGGAACAGGCTGGGGGAATAAGAGCCGCTAGAGGACTGACTTTTGTCCTTCAAAGGATTTGTAATAAACTAATGAGCAGTAGATTGACAATAAATTGGCGTGTTACACGACTTACGAAAAGTTTTCCTGCTTTTAAAAAGTTATATTTTTTTAAATGCATGGAAACGAGTGTAAATCCATTATTTATAAGTAATTATATAAAGGGATATAAACAAAATTTTCAGCTAATGAAATAACGATAGAGCCCAAAAGTTATTTGTACTGTTATTTATGAAATTTGCATAGGTCTTTTTGGATCTAAAAAAAATATTTAGTCTATTAAAAGATTTTTATGATTACATTTCATATTGAATTTTTAAATTTCACAACACAACAAAAGGTTTGTAGAATTAGAGACATTTAAACTCTTTGCTAAGTTTTAAGTGACATACTCCATATTTTTAAAGTAATTCAAATGAAAACAATTATTTATCGCGAATATGAAGCATTAGACTTGTACCACTTTCAAAAATAACAGCTCATTTGTCTAAGCAAAATAAGAAGTTTGAAAGCCCTCAGTTTTCCTAATTATATTAATTTATTATGTAACAGCACATTTATTAAAAGGGTATAAATAAGTACCGAGCCCTTTATTTACATAGAGAAAATTAATAAAAATGCAATGATCCACTAATGCAAGTAAATATGCTGTCATTCTATTTCTGACCTCTCTGGTGTGGTTTGATCTAATGAATTAAGAGACAGAAATTAATGTTGAATTAGATATAGTTCTAATGAATTAGCACATCAATCAAAAAAGGGTAGAGTATAGATATGGGTTATCTTATGATGGTCGTTCTATAATGTTTTAATCGTGAATGAAGCAAATAATCGAGCACTGTCTTCGAATAATGGCGTCGATGCTAGGGTAATTTAAAACATCAGCAGGTTTTTTCAATATAGTAACCAACACGCTAGATAAATCGAGGAGACAACACTACACTATTCTGGAGGGGTAATAAAAGGATACGGACATCTTATTAATTGATATGAGAGCTACACGAGATTTTCATTAAACGGTTTGATCAATAATGTGATGCTCATGATAATAGCTAATTTATCGGACTGGGTTGGTAGGAGTGAGGACTGGCGTTTGGTGGGAGTGGATTTTAGGCAAGGATCGGATTCTATAAAGTCATGTTGCTGGGAATATTTAGGATGACAAAGTGGATGAGAATAGTAATTTCATTTTTTTCATAGACCAAGACTTAATTTTCGGGAATGTTAGGTCGAATAGTGGAAATTTTCTACAACCAAGAATAAAAATAAGGTTATAGGAAGAGGGGAGTAGCGTATTCTATATTTTATTAGGTTTTGAAAGTTTAACTCGGAATCCTCATACTAGATTGAAATGACAAGAACCGTTCCAGGCTACTTTAACACTTACTAGACAAACGCTCTAAGTTCCCTGTTAATTACTTGGTACTTGTTAGGCTCTTTGAAATGGATACTCTTAAAAGGGAGGAAGTCTAGAGATCTCCTTACTCGAACGCTTGCTTAGGAACAGTACGCTCCCTACAATGTACCGACAAAGAAACTTATTGACAAATACATATAATTGGCCAACCTATTTGAATAATCTAGGAAGAATGAAAATAAAGGAAGTAATATGATTGCAAGAAAGTAATTTGCTTTAGTAAACCTAAATTGAAAGAAGAACCATAAATTATCTTTGAAAAATAAACAGGATAAAGTATTCGGATAAAAATGAAAAATAATTTTAGAAGGATAATTTGTGCGTGTATTGATTCGGTTGTCTGCCGCCTGCTCACGCGAGGCTCCAACCCGAGCAATTTCCATCTAAACTACCAAAGCCCTTGAAAATTTTCGGATAAGCGTTATTTTCAACTGACCTTAATTTTCTTCTTTTTTGGTTAAACTATTTTTCTTATCGCACCTTATCATATAATAATTTGAAATTGAAATGCAGATTTTAATAAAAGGGCAAAATATTTACCAAACGTTTATTGTAAAGCGCAGAATAAAAGATAAGTTTTTACACAGAATATATACTATAAAGTTTATACTTACTAAAAAATAAGGAGCATTTTAATTTTCCAGCATGTAACTTCAACTCAACTATAAATATCAATATTAGTGATTAATATTACCTTCAAATTTATATTAATAGTAGGCATTAATAGGATATAAATAAAGATCATTATTTTTTTCTTAAATAAGATATTATTCATAATATATCTGTAATTTTGTCAAGTCGTTCATCCAAAGGAATCTATTTGTAGTGGGATCGTGTTATTATCTTAGTTTTTGTCTTGAAATTGTGTTATAATATATAAAGAATAACTGAATCTTAAGCCAATGCCGAACTTAGCTGCTTGCTCACCAGGAAAATATCACAGGAAAAATTTCGACTTAGCCACTTATTTACTGCAACTGTAGATATATTGTTTGTGGTATTGATAAATTAAATGTACTTAGGGTCAGAATTAGTCTTTAAATTTCTTCGAGTGATCTTTAGAACATATAGCCAGATAGATGCCTTCCTGTTTATTTTCTGTTTAATATAATTAAGAAGCTAATTCTAAATTTTTTTATAGTATTATTAATAAATCAGGAGAAAAGTGTTTGGCATCCAGCTTAAATAAAAAAATTATAATACAAGAAGTTTATAACATTATGGTCACTGTTTTGAAAAAGTGTTGCATTTTAATTACTTTTTAATTTCTACCAAATAGATCTAGACAAGAGTGTTTCTGAACATTTGCTTAGTTTTTTCGTAAATATAAAAGCTAAAAGTTATAAAGTTTTAGAATTTTTGTCGAACAGAGGAATGAAACAATATAATGGATGATATAATAGTGGGATTGAAATGAACGAAACAATAAAAAATAATAAATATATTGCAGCAACAACTTGAATAATATGTAATAAAAATGAAATAAAAAAAGTCACATAGAGTGGAGTAGCCGAATTATGTATGCGTCACTGCTTAGAAATAAAACGCTTTATATACTCTCTCTAAAAAATAATATTTTTAAAAATCTTTCTCTACGCTTCAGTTCTAATGTGAAGGTCATTTCACGTCAGATAAACACAACGTCTAACCCTCACTACATCATATCATTTTCTAATTTGGCATAGTGCACAATTGAACGTACAGGGGAACGTAGCATTAGCTGATGTGGTAGTACTAACATACATTTTTAATAAACTTTAACATTTTTATAAGCATACAATTCTTTTAAAGAATTGAGATGCTTTTCAAGTAATGTGAGTGTCGACTTATTTCTCTGCAGCAAATAACAGAATTTAGGGGCAGATGTTAAGTTATATTTTTATTCTGAAAGTACACATAAAAAATAAAAATAAAATAGCGAAGTAAAATTGGAACGGTCTCTAAAATAAATAGCAGAATGAAGCTCCTTTTCATGAAATATCCATAATTTCTCCTTCCTGACTACAATATTATAATGCATGATATAATATTAAGGCAGATATAAATTTTAAAAACTTTCTGAAATGAATTTCTGTTCTCGGTTTGAGTCTGCTGCCAAAGAAAAAAAAAACAACTTTACGATAATTATCACTGTAAAAAAATTAAAGCAACGATATAAGCATTGTCACAGATTTGAGGGTATTTAAACAGATTCGCTTAGAAAATAACATGTCTTTGAATAGTTATAGCTTTATCAAAGTCAGGTGTACCAAAAAAAGTCTGAATCAACTTAATTATCATGAGATTAATCAAGAAAGTTTACACCGTCTACTCAGGAAGCTGTAGCCGAGTTCATATTTGTTTTACGTTGGCTCTGTTGTGAACGGCGTTAGATACAGTCTCTTTACTAAATCTCCAACTCCATCGAAAGGCACTTTGTCAAGTACAGTAACTAAAAAAGTGCTACTTAGCTTCGAGCTTAAAATCTGAAATAGAGGCTAGAGAAGATTTTTATGGATAGCAGATCAGATCTATCATCTAGAATATAATCGATTCAAAGAAAATTTTTACAAATAAATAAATATTAACCTTCTTAAAACAAGAAAATTAAAATTTCAAATTGTCTTGGCTATTGTTTAGCCGCGGACCTATACTAACCGCCAGATAACAAACCGATCCTTGCCTCTCGGAAATTTACTGTACCGCCAAAATCAAGGAGAGGAGGAATGACGCTCAGAGCGCCCGGCACTTGCTGTTAGATCGCCGAGCGGGATTGTTCTAACAGACCTTCGCAGCTACAACCATCGCACACTGCCACTTATCACTCCGCTCTCAAGCCGTTATTCCTATGAGAACGTCCAGAGGTCTTAAAATTTGTTACTCGCCAGAAGCTATGCTGAGATGATGATAATTGGGTATACATCACACAAATTGTAAGTCCCATTTCATTATCATTAGGCCTCAAATCGTCAACTAATTCTTCTCCTGATGATCAACGTATTACATGGTACCAACCGGACAGTTCAAGTTAATTAATGATATCATACTCATTGCTCCTTCATGCCGTGATCACTGGCGAAGATAATAATAATTCGCACATCTTCGCGCCTTATTTTTTGGCCATTATGCTTATTTTTAGGCTATGGAGCATTTCTGTTATTGTTAATTATCGCTCCTATTCATATTAATAATTTTTTTCTTCTTTTGTTTGTCTTAAATTACTTTTGTTCATTAGATCGCTAAGTTGCATGTTTAGTCTTAAGTTGTTCTTGTAGAAGATATTATTAATTTGTATTTTCTCTTACATGTATATTTAATAGTATTTAAGAAAAGATATCTCGCATGTTATTCAAATCAATAAATCAAACACTTTGTTAATATCTGAGATTTCATTCAAATTCCCTTGGTACTTCCATTCGCTTCCTATTAAATTTTATTCAGTCTAATCACGCCTTAACAGCTATGTTTTTGTCGACAGCACAAAAAGAGGGGAGCAGAAGCGAAAAGGGATCACAAACATTTCTGTTGACATCAACTTTCATAAAAGCACTTTATGACAAGACATCACAAGAGTATTTTCTTGATAATGAAAGGAACAAAACAAGGCTGATTCACTTGCTCAGCGAGAAAATGACATCAGCCAGGATTGAAACAACTGTTGCTACAGGGGATGCTGACGGCACTATTGTGAGGTGCGTGTTGGATAAAGCTGCTGTACATCCAACTGTAGTACTAGTTGGGGAGGATGTGGACTTGATAGTTCTCCATTCATTGGATTGGCACCACAATCAATCAATATGTACTTCATGAAGCCAGGCCGTGGGAATGTGGGACCAAATTGTTTTCAGTGCTGCAACATCAACTACTTCCAATCGCCAAAACGATTCTCCTTCTCCATAGCTTCTCCGAATGCGACGCCACGTTGGCGATACATAGAAAGAGTAAAGTGGGAATCGCTAAGCTCTTCACAGAAAATCCTGGCCTTACTCAAGACATTTCAGCAATATTCAACATCCCTCAGCATCACATGATTGAAAACAAATTGTTTTGACATTACTGACTTCACTTTATAAAACTATAAAATGTTTGCCGATGCAACATAAAATGCAAACCGATGTTTGCTTATCTAACCATAAACCGTGGTTTTAGCAGAATTATCATTAGCCAATCCACAACGGTTGTGCAATAAATTTCACTAGGTAAATTTTACTTAACCGGCTAAATTGAAGGAGAAACGGCCCAGTTGCCGATTCTAGACGAGTGTTTCTGTAAGCCGAGGCATGTTTATTGCCTTTTCATTGGAAATTCCTCCGGATTTAGTCCCACCGACCTTCTACAGGGTTCTTGTACAACAGCTATCTCAATGGTAGCATTATATTATTTATGAATTTTTAAATAATTAGTCATGGAATTTTAATATCAACTAAATTTTATTAACGTGGTAAAAATAAAATAAAATACAGTAACTGCTCAAATACTTATAATAACCTAATAATTTATACTTTTTAGTGAATAAACATGTTATAATTGGAGTGCTACCGATGGGCAGTTTCTCCACAAGTGTTTTTTGTTTTCATGTCATTTGTTCATATCAGCGAATTTGCTTGATGTAATATTATTACAGTTGTAAATATCAATAAATTAATCTTAAAAAAAAAACGAAAAACGTTATAAATTTCATACTGTTTTATTTAGTACTGACATCGTAACCTATTTTCTTCCTTGCTAACTAACCAGTATTGATAAATTTACCGTTAAAATAAGTCTAAATTTCACAATAAGTTTGAAAAAGGAAATTAAAAAATATTTTTTGCCAAGTGGTAAAATTTTATAAATCCATATAAAACTCTTTAAAAATCCCTATCCTAATTAAATCTGGATAGGCAAAATTTAGAGCTCCTACTGCAGCATCGTCCGATCTGCCATAGCTGCAAAATGTGATGTTAAATGAACAAACAAATATACCTCTATGCTTTATATTATTTAGGAAAAAAACATGTCTACAAAATTTCTTACAGCTGTTTTTTTGTATACTAACATTGTAAAATAATTTCTTCTTTTTCTAATTCTAACAGCTAAAGATTGTCTAAATTTCTCGATTAATTTTCTCGAGAAAGAAAATTAATTTTTTTTTGTCTTGTGGAAAATGATTATAATAGACCTAAAATTGTTATGAAAAATGTCCAGTATCATTTCTGATTTTTAGGAAATAAACATGTATAAAATTACATACTGCTATTTGTATTTTAATTGCATCGTTATACATTTAATTTCTAACTAAATGACTTTTATTGATAAAATTATAGTAAAAATGTGTCCTATTTTTACAATTCATTAGAGAACAAAAATATTTTACGAGCAGAATAATAGATTATACTTTTCTTCAAGCTTCTTCACAGCTGGCAAAGATTCTAATCCAACTATAGGCCCATATTGAGAACCTCTATTCGGGCGCAATTTTAACAAAAGTAAAATTGATTTTACTGTAGTAAACAATAAATAAAATGAAACGAACATTTCAAATTTATGGACACCAACAAATAATTAACCCAAGCAGAATGACCAAAAGGGTTATTCACGTATCCTAAAAACAGAAAATGCCCAACACGTGAATTAAGGAGACAGAAAAGGGCATTGAAGAGTCAAGGGTCTCTTTGGATGGCATTGAGGGACATTTTTCACTTTGGAATGCCCAGGGCTTTCATGAAAGACCTAAATGAGAAACATGTACAATTTGGACTCACGAAAGGAAGCAAAAACAAGTGATAGGAATGAAAGGGATGTGTAAGAGAAGAAATAAACAGTTGGTAAAAACTTCCCAAAGTGGCTCAATCGTAAAAAAAGTGAATAATATTGTTTTTAAAGTCGATTGAATTAAATTAACACCAGGCTTCATAACCGCTTTCGTTGTAGTCAATAGAAAATATATTTTTGGCCCTTGCACAGCATAAACTACGCACGAGGTAGCTCGATTTGGTGCACTGCCATCGGAGGCCATAGACCTATAAAATAAATACTAAATAAAACAACAATATCGATGATCCCTATACTAGAGATGATAGAATTATAAGCACAGACTTATATAATTATAAGCACAGATCAGTTACAAAAAAATGCATTGTTTCTAATGAATTTATTTATTTATTTTTTATTTGTTTATAGTATTATTAATATTGCAGGGAATAGAAATTTGGATTCATCAAGATACAATATTCCCCTCATTAAAACTTTACATTTATTTAGTCATTATAATGTTTTATTTTTAGGCCTACTTTAAATTGTATTTTGCAACGTATGATGACTTAATGCTATCTAATTTTCCAATATCCCTCGCCTCCAATCCAAAACCTGCCATGTTTTTCATGATGTCAGTAATCAGTAATCTCTTTATCAACAGAGGGTTAAGCCAGTTTTGACTATTCAATATCAGTCCTAATGGCATAAACGGCAACATCAGTCGAAGATCCAACACCTTCTTCAATTTAAACCAAAGTAATCTTTGGACCACAACAGACCAAAAGAAAATTATAAATCCAGTATTGGAGCTCTACTTTACAAACTTATTTACTTACTTTAAAGCCATTGGAGATCCATTGTCTTTAAAGTCTTTTTCTTCTTTTTGTTAACAAAGCTCCCATAGCAGTTTACCTTCAGGTAAGTGTATACAGCGACCTCCCATCTAAGGGTACACCTACATTGGATCCGATGCGATACGATCAGAAGTCGGAAGCAAACCAAATGACTGAAATATATCGAGGGCTTCTACATTGGATCCGCTCCGAACCGATCCATTTTTATCCGACCAATCAAACTGATTTACTCGCTCGCGGAATCAAAATAGTTTATTTATACAGAAGCGCGTACATTGGATCCGGCGCGGTACTGTACGATCAGGCACAATTTTCACATTTCATAATCATTAGTTATCAATCCGATAAACACCATGTGTGGCTGTTAGGTTGGTAACCAACAACATAACCTGTGGGTTACCTCCTGTACAGTTACAGTTATACTATTGTGTTTATGTGCATATGTGTAATAAAGTGTGTAATATTATTAACTGTTATTTAATAATATATCCAAACAGTGGCAACTTAACCTTTATTGTCTAAAATTTATATTAAAAACTATACATTGTAATTTGATAATTAACTATTATATAAATATCCGTCACAAATCAAAATTAAATATTGTCAATTCTCATTAAAACATGTTATTACTAATCTTCATGAACCATTAAATATAGTAGCGAAGGTTATTTTTCCGTTGAATAAAATTATATCTATCAGAAATGTACATAAAAAATATACCTACATAACATTTTAATTCGTCAAATAAAATTGGAAACATTAACTTTTGATTAAATAGCATCTTAATGTTTAATTTATTAAGTTGGCAACACTGGGAGGTACGGGCTTAAATGTAATAAAGTGTGTAATATTATTAACTGTTATTTAATAATATATCCAAACATGGCGCAGTCGAGACCGTTTTAGTTTGAACTTTAAAACGTGATTTAGAACGTGATTTCAATGGAATTCAACAAACCTTCAGAATTCAACGTGACTGTTGATAACCTCTCCGAGAGCTTTAAAAGATTCCGGACTGAAGTAGAAGTTTATTTTGTAGCTACAGAGACAGGGAAGAAACCGCGAGAAGTCCAAGTAGCAAGATTAAAGAACTTATTGGGATCGGAAGGATTAAAACTGTACTCCACAATCACGACGCTAAAACCAGCTGTAGAAACAGTGAATTCTGTTTTAGACGTCCTAGAAAAGCATTGTACTCCACGAAAAAATGAGACAATGGTAAATAAACAATAAGTTTTTTAGTAGGAACCAGGCAGCAAATGAGCCATTTGAACGGTATTTCACGGATCTAAAATCACTAGTAGCACCTTGTGAATTCGGTGAACAGGAAGATAAATTGTTAAAATCCCAAATAATTCTCGGACTTTATGACAAAAGTACTCAAGAAAGACTTTTAAGAGAGGACCCTTCATTGGAAAAAACAGTTATTTTTTGCAAAACAGTCGAGATGGCAGAGTTAAATATGAAAGTTTTAAAAGCACACTCAGTGAAAGCAACGATTGAAAGCAACAGAGATCCTTGAAGTAAATCGGAAGCCACAAATGAAAAGACCACCAGAGCACCAGGACCCTCAGGATAGTTTATATGCTTGTGATCGCTGTGGGTTCAAGCATGCTAAAGGGCGATGCCCAGCATTTGGTAAACAGTGTTCCTCCTGTAAAAAGTACAATCATTTTGCAAAGAAATGCACTGGAAATAAGCGTAATAATCGGATTCAACAAGTTCATGAACTGGTAGAGTTGAGTAATGATGTTTTTAAGTTAGATTCTTTAAACCTGTGTGCCTGTGATGCTATAACACATGGAAAAGATGAATGGCTGGCTTTGCTTAAAATTAATAATCAAACTATTGAATTTAAACTCGATACTGGATCCCAAGTGAATGTTATAACTACTACTGCTCTACAGAAACTTAGTGCTGATTTAAATATAAGAAAAACTGATGTACTTCTTGAATCCTTTGGTGGATTTGTTGTTCGACCTATCGGCTGTGTTAATCTCGAACTTCAAAAAGGCAGTGTGAAAATAAACTCTTCATTCATGGTCGTAGATGATGACAGAACACCACTTCTAGGACTACGTTCCTGTGTTGAACTTGGACTTCTTCGTCGGATAGATCAGGTTACTCTCCCAGTTGATGATTTTATCAAACAGAATCAGGATGTCTTCAGTGGACTAGGATGTTTCCCAGACATATGTAAGCTAAAACTCAGTAGTGATGCTACTCCCAAGGCAAACCCTGCTCGTAAAGTTCCTTTTAAAATAAAGAATAAATTAAAAACTTGCTTAAATGATTTATTGCATGCAAACATAATAGAGCGAGTGGACGAGCCTTGTGAGTGGATAAATAATCTTGTAATTGTTGAAAAACCTGACTCTTCACTAAGATTGTGTATTGACCCTCAACACTTAAATAAGTGTTTGGCTAGAGACTACTATGAAATTCCTACCTTAGAGGAAATAAGTTTAAAACTTTCCAACAAAAGTCACTTCTGTCTTTTCGATTTAAAAAATGGATTTCATCAAATTAAACTAGATGAGGAATCAAGTAAGCTATGTTGTTTTAGTACACCATTTGGTGTTTTTAAATATCTAAGAGCCCCTTTTGGTTTGTCAGTTTTGCCAGAATTCTTTCAAAAATTAACATTTAAGTATTTTGGTCATATAAAGAATGTCATAGTTTATTTTGATGGCATTTTGTGTTGTGCTAACTCTGAGGAGGAACTTAAGAAAACAGTTGGAGAAGTTGTTTCTGTTGCTAGAAAGTACAACATTAAATTCAACTCTGAGAAAATCCAATATTTTGTTAACGAGGTTAAATATCTGGGATTTTTATTTAATAAGATTGGTCATAAACCTGACCCACAAAGAATTAAGTCAATAATAAACTTGGAGCCACCAAAAAATGTTAAAGACCTTCAAAAAATTTTGGGTATGGTTAATTTTTTAAGAAATTTCATACCTAATCTATCTGATTTAATAGCCCCATTCACATCTTTGCTTAAGAAGGATTCCGTTTGGCTTTGGACAAAATCTCATGATGAAAATTTTGATCAATTAAAAACTGCTATCTCAAATATAACATTACTTGCTTCTTTTGACCCTCTTAAGACCGTTGAGATACAAGCTGATTCTAGTAATTATGCTGTTGGTTGCTCGTTGATACAAGGCGGAAAGCCTGTTTTGTATGCTAGCAGAGCTCTAACCCCTTGTGAACAGGAATACGCTCAAATTGAAAAAGAACTCCTTGCCATAACATTTGCATTTTCAAAACTCCACAACTTTGTTTATGGCCACCCTAATGTGACTGTTTACATGGATCATGCTCCTCTAACATCTATTATTCAGAAAGATCTGAATAAAATAAAAATAATCGACTCAGACGGCTTAGATTAAAAATTTTACCATATAAGTTTGAACTGAAGTATCTCCCAGGGAAGTCAATGGTTATTGCTGACTTATTGTCAAGGAATATTATTGTAAAAAATGTTACAGATGATGTGTCAATGAAAGATGTTGTACACACCGTGGGTGTTTTATTTGATTGCTCTGACCCACAACTTATGAATTTAAAATCTGAAACAAATTCAGATGAAACTTTAAACCAAATTATTGGGTACTATAATAGTGGTTGGCCAAAATCTCTAAAATGTAGTGGAGAACTAGCTCACTATTTTAATATAAGAAACAATATCACGGTAGAAAATGGCCTAATTTATTATGATGAAAGGTTAATTGTTCCTCCATCGCATAGAAAGACAATTTTGAATTTACTGCATGAAACGCATCTTGGCCTTAACAAGATCAAAGAAAAGGTAAAACAATTCTTTTACTGGCCTGGCATTTTGTCTGATGTTACAAACCTTGTAAATTCTTGCACTGTTTGTCAAAGATTCCAAAGGTCCAATATTAGAGAACCTCTGCTCCCTCATGAGATCCCACCTATCCCATTCTATAAGATTGGTATGGATATTCTTGAGTTTCGAAATATGCACTATTTAATCATAGTGGACTACTATTCTAGCTGGGTTGATTTAAAGAAACTCAAAGACAAAACTTCATCATCACTAATAGAATGTCTAAAGCCAATTTTTGCCTCTTATGGAATCCCCAAAATCATAGTCGCCGACAACAATCCATTTAGCTCTTTTGAATTTAAAAAATTTTCAGACCAATGGAATTTCGTTATAACGACCTCAAGTCCCCATTACCCTAAAAGTAATGGTCTTGCAGAAAAAGCAGTAGGGTTAGTAAAATCTATGTTGAAAAAATGTCATCATGAAAATTCTGACTTGGACTTATATTTACTCAACTATAGAAATTCTCCAGTTGCAGGGCTAAAATATTCACCTTCCCAGCTCCTTCAAAGTAGGAATCTTAGATCAAAACTTCCTATTAGAGATAACTGTCTGGTACCTCATGTTATTGACGATCCACAAGTTTGTAATAAAAATTCTCAAAAGACCTATTATAATCAGCATTGCAGAAAACCAGTAGAATTTAACGAGGGTGATAAAGTTTTAGTACAAGACAAGTTTACTAAATTTTGGGAAAGGGCACTTATAGTTAAAAAGCTTAAATTTAGGTCATATTTAGTAAAAATTAATGGCAAAATGTATAGGCGCAATGCAGTTTTTATTAAGAAATACAATCCTCCTCCATCAGAGGATGCTGAATCACACTATTACAAACATAACAATCTTGATTTTGATGAAACTGCTGATGACTCAAATTATGAAGTCATAGACAGAACTGCTGAGGGTTTAAATAACTCAGGTTGTTCCTTGCCATTGGACCTACCTGACTTTATTACAACTAGGTCAGGTAGAGTAATTAAACAACCAGAAAGAATGGATTTGTAAGGTTTGTATTTTTAAATTCTTGCTCTGTATTTTGTTTTGGTTTTCATATTTTGTTTGTTTTTGTAAGTTCTTGCTCCATATTTTTTCTTTCACCAAACTTTATTTACAAATAGGTATTGTTACAAATTAAATCATAAGTTACTATAAAAAAAAAAAAAAAAAAAAAAAAAAAAAAAATTGTAAAATTGTAAATGTATTTTGTAGAAATTGTAAATGTATTTGGTTTTGTATTTAAAACTTAAGTGTATATGTATTTTGTTTTGTATTTAAAACTTAAGTGTAAACTTATTTTGTTTTGTATTTAGAACTTAAGGAGAGGGATGTTAGGTTGGTAACCAACAACATAACCTGTGGGTTACCTCCTGTACAGTTACAGTTATACTATTGTGTTTATGTGCATATGTGTAATAAAGTGTGTAATATTATTAACTGTTATTTAATAATATATCCAAACAGTGGCAACTTAACCTTTATTGTCTAAAATTTATATTAAAAACTATACATTGTAATTTGATAATTAACTATTATATAAATATCCGTCACAAATCAAAATTAAATATTGTCAATTCTCATTAAAACATGTTATTACTAATCTTCATGAACCATTAAATATAGTAGCGAAGGTTATTTTTCCGTTGAATAAAATTATATCTATCAGAAATGTACATAAAAAATATACCTACATAACATTTTAATTCGTCAAATAAAATTGGAAACATTAACTTTTGATTAAATAGCATCTTAATGTTTAATTTATTAAGTTGGCAACACTGGGAGGTACGGGCTTTTCTGATGTTTTATACTCGTTTGCAAAGAAGAACAAAAAAATAGACAAAGAATTACTCATAGAATTAGTTCGAAATGAGCCTCGATTGTGTCATCAAAGAAATAAATATTATCACAATTGAGAAAATTAAATCATTACATAAAACACGAATGTCTAAAAAATATAAATTATATTTTATGAAATTGAAAAACAACTAAATTATTTATTTATAGTCAAACAGCAAGACAAAAATATTCTAATATAGTAATATTACCTCATTGTTATAACATTTGGTTCTTTAAATTTATAATTTTGTTGCTGATTTGGCCCGAACCCGGTATCTATCCTTTCAGAGCAAACTTCATGCTGCTTCAAACTACCACTCAAACCATCTAGTTTCAAACCTAGCTTTCTCTTCAATTCCCGATAATCCTCCGAGGCGTCTGAAAAGAAGATGGCCACGTGACCTCCTTACTTGAACTTTGATTTGAGTACTACCAGTGGGTAATTTCTCTACTTGTTATTCTCGAGTCGTTATGTATCATTCAGCCTATTTACTTGTTGTATTATTGTAATACAGTTGTGGATATCAATAAATAAATTAAAAAAAAAAAATTATAATATTTAGAATGTTTATTAGTTATTTTCAATATATTTATATTTCACTATAATATATATATATATATATATATATATATATATATATATATATATATATATATATATATATATTCCCTGCGTATTTCAGTTATTTGTTTTTTCAACCCACCATCGTATGTGATAGAATATGATCGCGTCGCATCGGATCGGATCCAATGTAGGTGCACCTTAAGGCGGGCCTTTCTCATACACTTTTCATCTCCTGGTTTTTTATAATGCAGTTTTCTTGTACTTTTATTAAATCCATCCACTCTACATGCACCAGCTATCAGGACATGCTCAGCTGAATTCCTCTCAACCTATTGTGTTCTCAAAGAGATTTCTTATATCAAGGTTATTCCATTTCTTTATCAGTACTCTTCTCTGATTGAAAATTCCTTAAAATTTTACGAAGAACCTCAATAAATTTTCTCTTTGATTCTTAGGTTAGGTGCCAAGTCTCTATATGGCAAGCAAACAATTATTTGCATATGTAGGAACCTTAATAATATTTTGTATGATGTTCCAATTGTTGATCATACTGCCAAGGAACTACAATTCATCATAGATCGGGATCCCATATTTCATTTCTTCCTCTATTATCTGGCCTCTGGTAATCAGCATATACACAGTCTTGTCTGTTATTAATTTCAAGGTATCTCTGAAGATTTCCTCTAAGGCTCTTGCATAGGCCAGTGCAATTCGTACTTTACTGATGAGCACGTTATCTGTGTATGCTAAATACGTCGCACGATTGTATATAGTGCATCATATTTTTGTGCTTTAAAGGGCCACACAACAATATAGTATTGTGAACTTTCTAAGAATGACTAATATATGTTTACAAATACATTATTCACTTGGTGCATCTTGCGATTTAAATCTTCTTTATTATAAAAAAATATCTCAATGAAGCACTGGAATTTTAGTTTCAATCAATTTTATTGCATTTGAATATAAAATAAAAAATTGTTTACATTCAAACATATTTTTTAAAATTATATATAATGAAAAAATATGTTAGGACCTATATTTGTCATTTTGAATGGTTTCCAATGCCCATTAATGTTATATAAGATATTCCAACAAGAAGACGATCATTAAGTAGCTGTTTCATTTCTTCCATATCGACCGGACACTTGATACAGCTTACTTTGCTGCCGCCATAGATCACCATCCGTCTTCTCTTGTCAAACCTAGCTGGTAGAGTAAAGTGGGTACCTGAGGATCTTGGAGAGGATGGGTAACTCGATTCCACATTCCGCTCAGCCAGTGGAACTGAGATAATTGGGTCAGGTAAGGCTTTGTCGATAACAATACCCGAAGCAAGGCAATACTATTCATCAATTCATTGAAATTGTCAAATTATATTCCATTCATCATATATCTTTTTCTTCTTGAGAAATGAAGGCAATAAAACTAGAAAGGAAGCTTTTCCGTATCAATTCAAAATATTCGAACGCACTAAAACAGTAACTCCAACAGATAAATAAGCTATCTGTTATATTTATAAAGCACTCTCTTTTCCAACGGCTTCGCTCGCATGGAATTTGGTCTGCCACATAAAGTTTCGTGACAGATCATTTTAAATAAATAATTTATTGTTTTAAACTATAAGTTACTCGTACATCCGAAATTTCAGATGCCTAACTTCAAAATTTACGCATTCCATACAACCTTTGAACCCCTATTATATTAACCTTGGGGGTGGAATTGTCCAAATTCCTTTCTTAGTGCTCAATTAAGCTATACAAAGAACCTATCTGCGAATATTAAGATGCTAAGTTCAGTGGTGTGTGTTAGTTCCATATCAAATTTCATCACAGACAGATCAGCACAGCCGTGAAACATACATTGACACTGATTAACAAACGGGACGGACATAAATTACTTTCGTTTACTGTTGTTCGGGTCAGTAAAGTATGTAATGTTATTGAATTTTTTGAAAAGGGTAACTTAGTATAACAGTTTCACTTGTATTACAGCAGCAGCGAGAAATTAAAACTGAAAGGATTAGAATACATTACATATGTAGGTAATTTATTAATGTGTTGTAATTTAGTGGTATAACCTATACAACTGTTAAGTTTCATCCAAATCCGTTCAGTAGTTTTTGCGTGAAGGAGTAACAAACATACATCCATCCTCACAAACTTTCGCATTTATAATATTAGTAGCGAAAATACGTAGATTTCGCGAGTAAGAAACACGCGAGGAAGTTAGTCAGGGGTGAGCCCTGTAGCAATGCTAACAATTAAATAACCACGATTACCTACTGACCATATGTTGGAGGTAATACTGAGAATGTGTTATAACGTAGTACTTTTCAATAATATTTATTGTTATATTATGATAAAAATACACAAAATCATTATAAATTGTAACCTAAGTGCTATTCTGATGTATAACCTATATTACCGTAAAGTTTCATCTAAATCCCTTCAGTAGTTTTTGCGTGAAAGAGTAACAAACATGCATAAAAACTTCCACATTTATAATATTAGTAGGATTTTGTATTATATATATTTTTTTAATTACAACAGTCTCCTACTTTTTGCACGATCTCATGTGGCCGTCTTGTAAATGGTTTTCCTTTCCTTCTCTTGTGGTCTCTTGGTATCCATTCTGTTGCAATTTTCGACCATCTTTTTGCATCGAGTCTGGCCCACCTCCATTTCAGTTGCTGTGCTTCTTCTAGTAGGCGTTTAACTTCAATCCTAGGCTGATGTGGTCTTTTCTTCTGATACCCATCGCACTTCTTGAAAATTGTATTTGTGTCCGCTCTATTTTTTGTAATAGCTTTCTGTTGCTGATCAAGTCTGATCATGATTCCAATACCTTTGTCTTTAACCCTATAGGTAGTTGACTTTTAAAAATACGTTTTAAGCACCATTATTTTTTCCATCCCAGGTTAATCCTTTTGTTGATTTCATCTTTTCTATTTTTAAATGAAATGGATTGTCCTAAATAATTATATTGCTCAACGAAACTGATTTCATGGTTATTAATTTTTATTTCTCGTTTCTGTGAACTCGTCATTATTTTTGTTTTCTCTATATTTATGTTCAACCCCACGAGTTCCCACTGTACATCATTATTACATATGATCAAATATCAATATTATTATCGGTATTCGAAATTAGGAGATTGCTAAAACTAAAACATGTCATCGTAGTTTTTCCTTTGCTTTCCTTCTCCCTTATAACAAACCACTCACATATTCATTGTGATATTTTTCTGCTGGCGTCAATTATCTCTGTGAGCTCAGTTGTGATCAGACTTCAGAAACTCAAACCCCAAATTGAAACCATTTGAGATCATGAGAGCAATCTATAGTTTTTATTTAAACGCATCAATCATATAATATTATACAATTTATCAAATATTTGTTTAAAATCAACCAGTTTGATATTATTTAGTTGTTCAATGATTTACGATTTTTTTTCAATACTGATTCCTTACACGTATGCAACTCCTTTAATTATTCAAGCCCACTGTTTTTGAATAATTATTATTTATTTACGCCCACATTTTGAAGCAAGTTGGCGTAGTTTGGAAACACATTTCTAGCTCTAATAGTTATGTAGATATAAAAATGTAACTAAAACTGAAAGTAACATACATATTACCTCAATTGTGAAAAATCGTTTTTATTTTGTTTTATTAATATAAGAATATTAGTTTCCATTTAAAGGTATTCTGATACAGTTTTTTATAGAACATACTGTAAAAATTTTAAGTCTTTTATATTATTTTAATACACACACACACAATATATATATATATATATATATATATATATATATATATATATATATATATATATATATATATATGTATATATATATATATATATGTATATATATATATATATATATATATATATATATATATATATAATTTTCAAAAGGGTGGTTGGCAGATTCCTATGTGGATACCAGTGTAACTTAGGCCGGGAACAATAGAACATAGGAGCCGGTGATATTCCAGCAGAAAAGGATAGACCATGAGAGGAAACTGCGGCTTGAGGCACGGATGATGAACAGATCAGGGACACGCCCTTTTCAACATACCTTTTTTAATTTATTTCAGTTTTAATTTAATTATGAGTGTTATATTAATTATATTAAAAAAGTATATCTATCAATAAATTATATTGGATTTAATTATCCAGGTGGGTATAGAATCATTAATCACCAAATATTCATTATTACAGTAGTTATCTTCAATAATTATTCATAAAAAAATAAAGACTATAGCACATGAAGAGTCTTGTGTTCAGTGCGCAGTAGAGACCGCACGGTTGTACAGGGAAGTAATATGTGCTACGCTCTAGCACCAGGATTTTCCCCCAATTAAGGGTGAGTCTCAGGAGTGACTCCAGATCCTAAAAGACCCAAGGCTGTTAACAGATTAAATAAATTTATCAGCTACAGCCAGATTTGAACCCGGGATCTTCGGAACTGCAACTCAACGCTCTACCACTAAGCTATACCGCTCTTAATAATTACTCATGGTGTCCCAAAATAAATATAAAAGATCAGGCGGTCACTAAAAGAACAGAACAAAGCAAACCAAACTAATTAATTAAATAAGCCGTGTTCTAATTATCAACTCGATTATACAACTACATAAGGTATGTGGAATTTATTTTACAATTTTATCCATTATCATTAGTCATTATAAAGTAATTTCCACCGAGCTTGTCGCCGGAAATTAACATAACTGATGCTAATAACTGTTAACGATGATAACAATTAGGGAAATAATGGATTTCCATTGAGAGAGCAGGAGGGACCCCCCCCCCCAGAGGGACCTGTTGCCATATCCCCCACCGGATGATCGATCTGCTTCCATGAGGAAGAAGCGTAGAGATGACGACGGTAGGGGCATCCTGACTCGGCAACATGACTACACCACTACATGGCTACATGACTACGGGCTCGCTCACCCCCACTCGCTGCGTGCGCTGCCTTCGGGACAGAAATACTCGCCATTCCCACTTCGGCTGTTGCCTACTCTAGATCGTATCTCGAGCTTCATCTTCTCCAGTCTGTGCTCTGTAGGAGAGGATGTACCGGGCTCAGGTGAGTAGTGCATGTCTTCAGTACAGTAGAGGTGATTGACCGTATGTCAGCCAGGGGTGATTCGGGGAAACGTAACCGTACCAGTGGGTCATTTCTACAGTTCCTACATAGTTTTAATATTTATAATCCAAAGCGATCATTTAAAATTACGATCACCATTATTATAAACTAGAATCTAATGAACAAGTCATAAAGCATTTGTCAAAATTTATATTTGTACCTCATCTGTCAAGTAGGAACACTTGACAATAAGCTCGGTTTTCAGTGAAATAAAACAAAATTACATGAGAGCTATGGAAAGGAAAATTACACACCAGTAACAATTCTGTGGCTCGATTTTCTATAAAAACAGATCCATCAATCGTGTACTATTTTTTAAATTTAAAAATATTAAATAAAGGCATCTATAGTTTTTTCTGTTATAACCAATTTTTTCTTCCTATTTCTCATTAAATTAAATTTTAAACTAAATATCAAGGAATCTATAGTATCATTAAATCCAATCCAGAGCTTTATTTTCAACTTGAACGAATATACAATATTCTTATTTATTTATGATTTAATTCATGAATTCAAGTATATAACTTATAATATATATATATATATATATATATATATATATATATATATATATATATACATATAAGATTTATTGATAGTATTGTAAGTATAGACACGTGTAGCATAGGACACGGTGTCCTGGTTTCCATGACAACTCCAAACAGCTTCCCCCTTTCATGAAGTCCGTTGACAACCACACGTACCCTGTTCTGTCAACCAAATTATTTTTATTTAACAATCTCCAAAATCAATATCAAATTATTTAGGACTTACTCCTGTCTTTATTATTTAGATTATTACAAAACCACATACATTAATCATTGCGGTGATGAGAATGGAAACCCTTCAATTTTCCACTTGTCATCATCCTGATGAAGACACTATCCCTATCTGAAGGGCGCTGATGAATTAGGGGCTCTGTCAAGATTGACACCTGCGAAGGATCTTACCATTTTTTTTTGTCCTATTGCCAAAATTTTCAAAGAAGACCTCTTAAAATAATAGGCCAAGGAGTGCCAAAAATATTCAATGCTCAATTCCATTTATTTTTTATATTTATACGGTGTACTTACCTGAGACGAGGGAATATGATGGATTGTCAATGTACTGGTAAGAGGCACTAAGTTTCTTTGATATAAAAACATCTGAATTTTTTATTTCGCTTCACATTTTATTTCGAACTATTTTTTTGTAAAATAGCTCATACCTACTAAAAAAAATCAATAATTTATTAAATATACAATACTTAGCCCAGTAATGCTCTTCGAAATATAAATGTCACGAATATATATCTGTGACATAATTAATTTCAAGTAATGCTAATTTATAACTCAGCAATAGTCATATTTAGTACTAAGCTGTAATTTAAACATTGTGATAAATATATAATTTATTAAACTAACAGTTTAGTGTCGATATAAATTTAGGTTATTTATTTAAATGAACAATATGAAATAGTATTTCTAATTACCTTAGCATTCATTAAAATATATAAAAAAACTTTACATAACACTTATATGCAACATAAGTAATGTTGAGGTGAAATAAATTTACTTTGGTTTTTTAATAGAAAAAATCTATCAAAATGGAATTGATTTTTAAAACTAATATTTTAATTACTTTGTGTATAATTAATAATTACCACTTTAATTGTCCAGTTATTGACGCATTTATAACGAGTAATTATATAAATCAAATAGATAATTATACTTGACTCTGTAAGGCGAAAAAATTATTTATTTCATTGAATTTTTAAAGGAACAAGGTTAGGCTTCGTATTTCTTTTGATATATTAATAAAATTTATTTAATTATAAACTGTGTTAATAAAATTATAGATAAGTTCCTATTATAAGTTTTCATTGAAACTGCATGTAGAAATGTTGACATCAAATACCTATTTTCCGATTTTTTTTAACCAAACTTATTAATTAGGTTTTTGAGATATTGTGACCTCGAAAAACTCTTGAGGGATATGAAATTTGAATAAAAATGACTAATAAGTATTTTGTTCATAGTTATTAATATAGGATATTGGCCATTTGTGTGACTATTGTCTTATATATTTTTTTTAAGTTTGAAAACTAATATTATAGCAACATTCAAATATAAATTAGGAAAAAACTAATTTACAAAAAAATATAAATATATTTAATTTACTAATCAGTTTTATAAACCATTATTAGGAGATCAGTACAATAAATTAAAGTTTTTAAAGTTTAGGAAAATATTTATCATTTTCCAAAATAAATATTTGTATTTTCATTTTTAAATTTTAGAACATGAAACCAGTTTAACCATTCGCTTTCTATTCATTAAGTAGAATTTTAACATCACATGATAGAGATAAGGAACAAATAAGAGTTATGTTATCTGCGATAATGATATCATAAATTACGGTAGTAAAACTGAATTATGTTAATTTCAAAGTAATTTCGACTTTACGTACAGATAAATATATATATAGGAATGTTAGATCGGTTATATAAATGCATAAATTATAATGTCATAAGGCCATATTATTTATATTACTATAATATATTATAAAACATTCTCTGTTAAATTGGACTGTACGTTACTGCTTGAGCATTTGAAAGTTTTTAAAAAACAGATTTAGACCAACATTTATTTTAAGGACAAGATTGCTAGGAAATAATGTAGATTTAATACAAGTGACGTTAATCATTTTTGTAAATGAAATGGTCAGTTGTTTTTTTTAGCTTAGAGCTAAAAAGTCCACTACTTCACCAAGTTCCTATCAAATCCAAATGTGATATTTAGAATGAATGGATAATAAATAATGCTTTATCATTTCTGGGGAGGTTAAACGAAGTATTTTGCTATTCCGTTTGTATATGGATGAAATATGAGCCCTATGAATTGAGGTACAGGTTGGACAATGTGGACGTTCTTAGACCACGACTACATTCTCCATCCAGTGGTGGCCAAAGTCCTGCCGATGATGTAGAACTTTTATCAGAGAGCGTGGAGGATACACAGGAAGCTGTGACTGAGAAGTAAAAATAACTCAACAGAAAAGGAATGCAGAACAAAATCATAAATAGATTGTTTCTGCAGATAAGACAGGTGCTGGAGGACTATGCACACTTTGGAACATTGTTTCAGGAATGATGGTGAAAATTGACTTATAAGTCGGAAATAGAATTACTAAGGGAAATTAAATCTACTACCATGCAATACGTTTGCTGGGAAAGGAGAAAAATGAAGGAGCGTTATTTGAAGCTTCAACACACTAAAGTTACTATACTTTTTGAGTAACAATGGCTTTGTCAGAAAGAGCAAGATAGTTAATAGGGAGCGAAGATGAACTTCTTACGAGGATTATTGAAGAGCTAGATATCGTTGGTAAGGAAAACTATTGATATCCGACATCAAAAATGTTTCGGCCATGTCATCAGGATGGAGGATCACAGTGACCTAATAAAAACCGTGGAATATGTCCCAAACGGTAGAACACTATTACCTCGAGTGCGTATACAAACCTAAGGAACATTATCTAACTGAGCAGATACTATCTAATTAATATTCACGAGGTCATCAAACTGGCAATATTGCAGAGGTTCGATTGTTTTTAGTTTTACATTTTGGAGTGTTTTACAGTTTCTATTTAGACAGTAAATTTGTCCATTTATCATCCCTTAAGGGAAGTAAGGATTACAGCGGTTTTAAAATGATTGCCTAGTATAAATTTTGGGAACGGGGATGTTCCCAAGTCAAAAAATCTTAAAGTTATAGTTCTTAAGGAATATATCAAAGCTGCAGAGCAGATGCAAGGGAACATGACAGACATCTGGAAGAGGTAACCTCTCTACGCCGGATGCAGGGACCACAGCCAGCTATTTAGTGCCTCAAGAAATGCTGATGAACAAGGAAGTGGAAGAGATGAGACACTGTCGGTGACATTTCGGGTACCATCATTATTAACAAATAGTCAACTGGAATAATGATGTATTACCAATCATTCAGATGTTATTCTACGAAGTAGTAGATAAAAAAAGTTCTGATCCGCTTCTCTGTCTGAATGTAATTTCAAAAATTTGATTGAAATACTAGGATTTTCAACGGTACCTTCATATGAGCATTTTCATTATTATATAAAACGCTTAACACACACTCCCTTCATTATTTTGATTATTAATGTCAAATAACGATTAATCAAAGAGAATAGATGCACTAGTAGAGCTCTATCCAATGGGAAGATACTGCGAGGGCATATATAGGATTGGAGGAAGAGCAGGAATATCACTCAGCAAAATGAAAGATAAATAAGAATAAGAGAAGAAAATACCAGGAAGACGGAATTAGAAAATAAAAATATGGGCAGTAAAAGAATGGTATGCTCTACTTCCGCTACTCATACTTTATATCGACACACAGATACAAACACAGTTTTATTGGGATGTTGCAATAGTGGTTTCCAATCATATCGATATCCAATATGAAAAGCACTAATTCACACGGGACCAAAATATCGTTGCATTCATTTGTGAAAAATAGGAAATTTCTTAATCCAATAATTAACTGTAATCTTAATATTTTCTAATTGTTTCTAATTTCAAAACACCCAAACAAATCAAAGACATAGGTAGACCTTGTCCAAAGGTAGGTACAAGATTTTTTTCTTGTGGTTTTTATTTTTTTATCATTTTAAAACGGTGCCGGCGCCTTTTCGAGACCCTATATAACTTCAAGTCACTCATTAAATATTTTTCCTTACAAAATGATAACAATGTTTGCTCTTCTTAGTGAGATAATGAAACCGCTGTCGGTTGAGTAAAAATCTAAATATTCGACTTACTGATTAGTTCTAATGCTAGTTCGACTAAAATAATCGAAGAAATATTATGGGCACATTTAAATAATTTAGTAATAGATAATTTAACCATACAAATACACAAGTATTTATATACAAATACAAAATATACTTCACAACAAAAACAAGCACTTTGATTTAATGGTTTATTTGTTATAATTAAGCATCTTTATCTGAAAATGGGGCTGAATGTACGTTTGTGTTTTGTTTTTTTTTTTGTTTTTTTACGCGGGCAGCTGGAAATCTTCAAAAGACGCGGATAGGCCCGTACCTTTCTGAGTGTGGAATTTTCACACACTAAAACTACCTTTCTGCACCTGTTTTCCACACTCAACGGGACCACCGTTAGGCCTTACTTCGTGGAGGGGAATGGCCGAGTGCCGCCTCATTGATTTCTGCTACCTCCTGGTTCGCCTTTCTTTCTCTTCCTTTCTTAGCTTTTGTAGTACCTGCGCTGCTAACCTTTGGCCTGCCATCCAATAATCCTGATTGAGCATAAGGTTGACAACATTATTTGCAGTGGGATCTAAGACGCGTCGGAACTCCATTATCCTTGAAAGCGAGGACAGAAGAAGAATATGTGCAGTATGCTCTCCTCCACTCCTGGGCGGAATGTACATTCACCTGTATCATTGAGCTTAAACCTAAGTTGCTAGGCTCGAAAACAACCATGCCCTGTGAGGAACTGAGTTATGTAATATTCAACCTCCCCATGGTTCCTATTCACCCAAGCCTCAATGTGGGGCACCAACCTGTGCGTCCACCTTCCACTGAATGCCATATCCCAACGACGTTGCCACTTCCTAACTGTCTACTTTCTTAATTCTCTCGGAATGGGGTCAGCAATGTTATAAGAACGCCTCCTCTCTTCAGCGATCAGCTCAATCGGTGGCACACTGGCCACCACGCAGGCCGCTTCGTATGAAACTGTACGAAACGCGCTGATCACTCTTAGGGCACACCGTCGATATACCGACACCATCGGTCTTCTATAAGCAGCAGCGTCCAGCGCATCCTTCCATATCGCAGCTGCGTAGAGCAGAATAGATTGGATCACACTGGATATCAGTAGCCTGCGAATGTTCCTGGGTCCGCCTACGTTGGGCATCAAACGTGACAGTGCGGTGGTCACTCGAGCTGCTTTATCACTCTCTGAATATGGTCTTTGAACCGGAGCCGAACATCGATTCTCACCCCGAGGTAAATATTAGCATTCAAACAACAGTTGATAAAAAAATATTCAATCTAAAATGACAGAAGGTCGAGATGTCCTTATGATTATACTATTTTTTTATAAGACAGGAAAAAGAAAAATGTACTTTTCTAGGAGCCGTAAGTAGAGCCATGCAAATTTTGTGAGTTGTTTTATTTGCGTAATATTTATTGTTGGGCAGGTGCGATTTCACCGAGTGCCAAATGGACATCGGGCGTTGCCAGTTTGTTAAAGAACTCAATGGCTTACGTTTCTTTCCTGTTTTGTTATATTTTTTCACTTATTTTTGTGGGGTTTTTTCGAGTGTTTTTTTGCTCTTACAGTGTGTCTTGTGAACGTTTCCCTCATGTTGCTGTATGTTTAAACCGTTAATTTAATAAAATATAAAACCCCTAACAACGTGTATAACTCCTCTATCTTACAACCATGACTTAAAGAATGAATTTGCATATATAATATAATGGAAGTATATAATTCATTTTGTGTGTAATCACGAGCATACTTTGTAATAAAAAAATCATAAAAAATGTACAAAACACTTATAATGTAATAGTACTTATTTTCGGTATTTTGAGCTGAAAATATTTCACGTATTATTAAACCTTCACGAAAATTAACAATTAAGGGATTCAAGCCATCAAAATTTTAATTGGTCGTTCAGCACTATCAAAATAAATGGCTTAAACAGATTAACACTTCATTTCTTTAATATTTTAACTCAATATTTTTAAAAATATCAATGAGATTAATTGATTTGATCCTACAAATTAAATACGTTTAATGCAACAATTATTAAGGTTCAAAATATTTTTTTACATCTAGACTTTATTTGTATAGGAATATTCCTTAAAGGAAAGAAAATAAACAGGAATATATAGGACCTAAACTCAGGTTATTAATTTATTCTATGTCCATTTTTACATCATTATGAACCTAAGCCCCATGCTCCAGAACAAAGCTTCCCAATCTTTTTCCGTTTGCGGCTCCCTAAATAATCGGATTATTTCCGCTGCGCCCTTAATACATCAGATTTTTTCTATTTTTTTTACTTTCTTGAAATTCTGGAAAATTTTCCTTTTTAAAAGCGATAACCCATTTAACAGCAAATAATTAGAAACAGGCACTTCTTATTTTCCTTGGAAAAATAATAATAAAAAATATTTTCCTCACTATTCAAAATTCTATAAGAGAGAGGACTAGATCCCAAAGCCGTAGAACTCGTAAAACTAAACCAACTGGCACAAAATCTAAAGTGAAATTTATGGGAGAAATTTCAGAATCCTTCGACATTCAAACAGGTGTGAAACAGGGTGATGGACTCTCTCCTATTCTGTTCAACGTCGTCCTAGAGAAGGTTATGGAAGAATAGAAGAAGCAACTCAAGATACGTGAGTCTTGGAAACTGATCCGACTGGGCTTTCCCCAAAACAACCTTTACTCGCATTTGAGGATGATCTGGCAATTTTAACAGAGGACGAGGAGACTGCCATTAAGCAGCTTGAGATACTTAAGGAATGTGCAGAAAAAGTGGAACTACAGATCTCTTTTGAGAAAACTAAATTTTTCTGTTACGAGCCTGAAATCGATCGGGAAACGGTAAAATCGACCGGTTCACATGCATTAAATACCTCAGAGAATTCATCGAACCGACAGGACTTGAGAAGATCTCGCAGCGAAACCATCTCCAAAAAGTCAAGGAGGCATTAGGATTACTTCAGGACATCTATAACAAAAATTCATGTCAAGACAGACAAAAATTCAGCATTACAACACAGTCATAAACCCAACAGTCCTTTAAGCAAGGTAAACATTGTCACATATAGAAAACAAGAATTACAAGAAATCAAAAAGCCAGAAAGGAAGATCATTAGATACATCCTAGGAGCAATACATACCCAAGAGAAACATTGAAATTGACATTAGGAAAAGACAAATGAAATTCTTTGGAAACGTCACGAGATTACCAGAAAATCGACTGTCAAAAAGAATATTAGCTCATTTAACAATTCAACACCTTGGCTGGTCGAACTTCGAAAGTAGGTACCTCAAAAACGCAAACATTTGTGCATCAGACATTTAAGAAAGAGACACCTTCAGATACAAAGTCAACAAGTGAAAAGTTACGTGAGAGCAACCAAACAGAAGCAGTGCAGACCGCATTGGTCGGAAGAACGTAAGCAAGCCTTCTCAGAGAGAATGGATCCTATTGGAAGAACAAGAAGAACCCAAAGAAAGCTTCATTGAGTTGTTTGCTTAAAGTCTCCCACTATTGGGAGAATAGGCTAATAATAGTAATAATGAATATTTTCCTTGGGATAATATAAGATATCTAATTTTAAATGTTTCGGTAATATCCATATTGTGACTTGACTACCACCATGTACAATAGTTAGATCAGTTGAAAAATAAATTGAACTCAAAATAATTGGAATTTAGTCATCATACACAATTGTCGGCGCGATAATTTAAGAATTGTAAATTCCAAAGAAATTGGCGAATTGAATATTTCGCGGCACCCATATGACGGCACCGCGACTCCCCGGTGAGCTGCGGCGCATACTTTGGGAATAACCACTTCAGAAGTAGTCCTGAATTTTCCCTTTTATAGGTTAATTAAGATAGGCCAGGTATAATTACTTATACCTGGTTTATCTATTAATTATTAGATAGGATACCAGGATGTTAATTAACTGTGCATACTGGGGACCCCTATTTCACCTCCCTTCCGAAGGACGTGATTTATTCTTATAACCAAAGGTATTTTACTCCCTTTTAAAAAATCCTATGGCAACCTGCCAGGCTGTGAACCCAAAAATATAGCTATAGATGGTTCTACTGCTAACCACTAAACTACAGGTGAATGTATACCTATACTAAGTTTTTAGTAGCTAGAAATCTAATATCGCTCCATCAACAGAGCAATGCCATAGCTCGAATTACCTATTTTTCCAATCAAGGTATTTAAAAGCTCCTTATGAGTTAAAAAAATAAAGATTTGGGTATTTCTAAGGCAAAGAATTCGTATTGTAATGATAGTATTGATATTTTATTATAAAATATTATAAATTTTTCGAATCTTGAAACTTGATACTTTTTTTATTTTAACTTATTATATTACACCTTCAAATTCAAACTGGATACAACACAAAATATGACTTATTAAAAAAAAAAAAAAAAACATTTTGGAAATGTAATATCAGATATATCGTTCTAAAATAAAAAGCTTCAACCGATACAAATGCTATCTTAGGTTCAACTCCAAAATTCCAATTTTTGAGTTATGTCGTTGTTCATTTGAACGAGTGATATATCTGGACCAAAATTTTCGTGTCAATACTAGTATTAACACATATAGTATAATTGTAATGGAAGTCAAAAACGGTTATTTCAGAAAAACCTGACTAAAAGTTTGGAACAAATGGTATAAAAGGTAACTTATACATTTTAGTGGATATCAGTATCGCAATACTTGGAAAAGAGTATTCTACTTGTTTATGCGGTGTAAACTTATAACTTGTACTTCAAGTTTGTTCAAGCTCTACTTTAACTCTGAGAAAGAGCTTTTATCCTCGACCGAATTATGTTAGTGACTGGAAAGAATTGTTTAAGGAACTAAGTTATGGGGTAGGGTTGTAACTTTAGAATTAAAGGGAAAAACAGCTGTTGAGCATGTCGTCGGGTCCAATTCAGAAATAAACTAGAAATATATTTAGTTCGTAGTCGTCAATAAATTAATGGGTACATTGAAAAATGTTTCAATATGCTGAAATATGTATATAGAAATTGACTCAGCCATTTTCTTTTTTTTTTTCATTTGCATTTTGTGTTATCTATACAATTATTTGTTATGTCATCCATTTTTAAATTTAAAAACAAAGATAAATTATTTTCACTTTTTATTTTATGCTAACAAGATGTGGTAATGAAAATTCAATTCAATTATTTTTTAAACAATATCCTCATATCTATCTTTTGACGATACCAGAGTTTTGACTTTAACTACTGCTCAAAGAAATTCACTAATGAGGCTGGTTGACAGTTAATGAGATAGTTACTTATCCATTATAAAGTAAAAGTTATACAAAAGTATTCTTTTATAGAATAATGGTCCATGCTTAATTTTTTAATATAATAAAACTAATGCCATAAAAACCATCAACCAAATTAAAGTAATACCATTTACAATAAATTTAAAATTTTAAATATAATTGTCATATATATATTTTATTTATTTTAAAATTATGTAATCGTGACGATATGGGGTATAAATTAACTAGGAATCATGAGACAAAGACATCAGCAGCATCATAAATATTAAAAATAAAGAAAAATATGATAAGGCTTCAGTGTTTCATATTATTCTGTTTTTATACTTGGGTTAAAGCTTTTTAATGAATATTATAATTTATATAATCATGCTATAATTGGATCCATTCATCAAAGTTTTCTTCGCGTTTCTACTGAGTCGTAGAATTCTTTACTAATTTCCTTAGGAATGCTGCTAAATAGCCTGAGACGGATAAACCATGATGAAGCTACATATATATATATATATTTCGACCGATAAGATACTTACATATGAACTCATTCTTTTTAAATTAATTATTTAACAGTTGTAGGGATCGATGTAGATCAGTTTGTATAGCACTGAGTCGCTATGCTGAAGGTCCCGTGACAGATAATTTATCTTTTAACAGTCATGGATGGATCCCGGGCACTAAACCTCCTGTGTCTCACCCATCCTCTATAAAGTGGGTACCATTCATAGAGGAGATTCAGCTTTATATCCAAGTCATAGAAACTTGCAGCCTCAACTATGTATTGAACAAAAGACCCTTCGTAGGTCGTAGTAGCACAGGTGTTTTTTTCTTTAGTCTTCTTACCAAACCAAACTTAAAAATTGTGAATTGATACATATTAGGTGTAAGAATTTTTTTTCAGTAATCGTTTAAGTAATTATCGCAATTAAATAATTAACGGGTCATCTCTGATATTTTTAATTTATAAATTTATAACAGTTGTATGTAAATGGAAATAACATATTTAATTTTACATATAATTAATAACCCAGATAAGTAGGAACTGATAAGGTATATTTTATTTATAACTCCAAACAGTTTTTAAATCCAATTAAATAAAATTATTGTAGTCATATCAAAAACCGAAATCCTGTTTTTTATTAATGAAAAGTATTTTTATTTCAAAATTTATTTGAGGGCATAATTTGCAACAATTAACTACCGTTGAATGAATAATCTGATAAGGCATTTAAAAAGACATAAACCCTAGTTATCAATTATTTACTTTTTGATAACATAGGAAAGAACACCGTCTCCTCGTGTTATACTGAATGTCATCAGAGTCTTCTTTTTAAAAAATAAAAACTGTTAGTTACCTATTTAATTATTGATAGAAACTCCTATCATGCCTTTTGTGAATATTTTAATATTATTCATTTTCACGTGAAGAAATTAATTATTAATGTATATCCGACAATAATGGACCAAAGTGCTAGTTTGCATTATGTTTTTAAAAATTTGAAAAACAGTTAATTGGCAATTATTTAATAAAGAAAATACTCTAAAGACTATTGGTTAAATAAATAAATGTTAAAAATCGAACAAATTATGTTAGTGTGCTCTATAAGACGTTAAACGTTAAGATTTTTTATTGAAAATTTTGAAATACAGCAGTTCCTGAAATAACTAAAAGCCAGGGTGGACCCAATGGAGTCTGCAGATCCTCCTGGGGCTCGACCGATCTCTAACAAGTGAATACCCTTAATTGGAGGGGGGGGGGAGATCAAGCATTTGAGTTTGATCTAGGACAAATAATCATCCTGCAGTCGCATAATCAATACAATCTCTACCATTTACTGAGTCCAAGACCATTGTACCATTGGTTGTAGTATTTTTTTTTTAATTAGTAATAAAAATCATACTGTATTTTTATTTTGTTCAGGGTTTTTATTTTTTACTTTCTAATTAAAGCTTGAATATATTTTTTTATTTCTTCGAAGAAAACTGAATTGATGTTATTTTTTTTTTTTGAGGTTGATATTTTATTAAAAATTTATTGATGTAATATTGAATACTGTAAAATCAGTTGAAACAGTTTCTATATGGCTTGGTAGTTATTGCTTACCGTACTTTATGAAGAACATACTGCAAGAAAATAGATAATTATTCTTATTATATATGTGCTGCCCAGTAGACGAAGGTCGCATAAAAGAAAGGTTTCATATGACGGAAGGAAAAGTTAGTGTATTCACTCGGCACCTGTACGTAATATATTCTTCTCACGGGGTGGAATTTGCAGAGACTTGAAGATGAGCTAGCAGCAATAAGTTTTATAGCTGTCAAGGTTAGTGATAAACAGGCGATGATAATAGATATAGATAAAACAAATCTATACATAGAGATAAAACAAATCATTAAATACAGCTATGAAATACACTGTAGTATCACGTCTGTATTTTCTGTAAGTTCGGATCCTTATTCATTGGTGGCAATAGTAACGCATACAAAAAATGAATAGTGATTTCATTTCATTTTTAACATATTCTTTAAACTAAAAATTTTATGTAAGATAGTGTCGATAAGAAGTAAATCTTATTGAAATCTAAAGTACCTAGTTACAATCTAAAAATTACGTGTTTCCTAATTTAAATGATGAAATGAAGAAAGAATGAGGTAGTTGTCATTAGACTAGTTGAAAAGGATCTTTTAAGATAATATAAAGTTATCTTATATACATTATATATTATACTAGCTTATGCCCGCGGCTTCGCTCGCGTGGAATTGGGTCTGCCACATAAAGTTTCGTGAAAGATCATTTTAAATAAATAATTTAATTATAAAAACTGTCGGGGGGAACACGTGCCCCCGTGCGCCCCCTCCCTCCTAAATCCGCGCTTGCTATAGCCTATGTGTTATTCTGATGTATAACCTAGATTACTGTTAAGTTGCATCCAAATCCGTTTATTAGTTTTTGCGTGAAAGAGAGACAAACATACATACTTTCACATTTACGATATTATATCGTATAATATTAGTAAGATTAGTAGGATATCAAAACAAATACTTTCACTCATGTTCTTTCTGTTATTTTAACAACTATGATCATGCGATTTGCCTTTAATTATGTACTATAATCGATTCTCCACAGTGCCTAAAAAACTACGGACTTTATTAATATTAAGTAAGATATTAATAATATTAAGTAAGGTATATTAATTAATATTAAGTAAGATATTTCTAACTAGATAAAATCTGTAACCGATAAAATATGTAAATAAAAAAATAATAAAGAACAATTCTACGGGTGAATACCTTAGTTATCTTTAGGTAGATGAATTAAAAAAAAACAATCTGTTAATATTAATAGTTAAATAATAATTATACTAAATGGAATAAAAATGCATACTTATTTATTATTATATTTAACATATACTTTTTTAGCGAATACAAAATATATATAGCATTTCCAAGTCTATTTGAACCGTTTCCAAGTCAACTGTAATCTTTTACAAATCAAATGTTACCCTTTCCAAGTCACAAGAAACCCTATCCAATTCAAATGTTACCCTTTCCAAATGAGTTTAAACTCTTTCCAAAGCAAATGTAACACTTTACAACTCAATTTTCACCCTTTTTATTTCGATTGTAACCGTTTCCATTTCAATTGTCACCCTTGAAAATGTTTTAAAAATTTAACGTAATTTTAAACGAACAATGTTATTTTACTTTCTCCTTTGGAATAAAAACTTTTTGTTTAAATATGTTCAGTTCAGTTTACATTTCATTCAATTTCATTCAGAAAGGGTTTCAATTCATTTGGAAAGGGTTATATTTGAATTGGAAAGGGTTGCTTGTGACTTGGAAAGGGTAGCATTTGATTTGTAAAAGGTTTAGGTTGACTTGAAAAAGTTGAAAAAAACAAATAGACTTGGAAATGCTACATATACTTATGTTCTATATTACATACATTACATGTATGTATATATAGATAGATACGGACTAAACGTCCGTAAAAAATAATACTTTTGATATTACTTTCGTTACCACTTGATAGCAAAAATAAGGTAGTCATGTTTTTGCTTTGGTTAATGTTTACGTGGAAAAAAAATTCAGGTGATTAAAAAGTTTAGTACTTGTTTGTGTTGTAAATAACCCTTATCTCAGTGAGATGAGTATTTCTCTAAGCATTATTGTATTTTTTTTCAAACACTCATACAGTAAAATGTTATATAAGGACTAAAACAGAAATTACCATAAAGACACACTTGTTCACAATTCTATACTCTCTGAGGAGATTATTTTTCAAAAATTGCAATTTAATTTAGTTATATAGAGGATAGCGACATATTTAACAGCTTATATCGATGTTTTCTCGCAAATTATAATTAGAGAATTTTATTATAAATTATTAATCAATTACATTAAAGTAAGTAAAGTACCTTACAAATTAAATAAATTAAAAAAAAAAATTAAACTTGTTAGTAGATCCTCACCAAAATATAATATTACAAAAACTAAAAGAAAAAAGATAAGGGATAAATATTTAAACTAGAAATTAATCAACTCGAAAAATCAGTAAGCGTCTCAGGCATCATCACAACACAAGAGTTTTTTCTTGACTGACTTCGAGTGAGGTTTCTACCTCTGATCGATATGTATATTTAAACTGTTGATTTGAGATGCACTAAAGTTCATCTTTATTGATGTATATCGTCGTTTGATGCCGATGTAGTCGAAACGTTCATTGTTTAGTGTTTTCAATTAATTTAGAGTCTTAAGGTTTTTTTTTATTTGTGTTTTTAAGTTCTCCCATTCCATTCCGATTAAAAAATATTAAACTAAATTATTAACACTATGAGAAGATATTTATGTAATATTAACTAATGTTAAATTATTTTTTGTCTAATTTGTCTAAGCCATCTCGTTTAAATATAATAATAAGTTTTTTATATTATACATATTAGCTAATAGTTTGGGGAAAAAGAAATCCATTATTTTTGCGTGAAATTAAAAATTTTATTTAAGATGTTTCGGATTGTCCAATTTGGGTCAAATATGCACCGTATTGTTGCCATTTTAAGGGTAGCTTCATAATGCCTCTTTCATAAAAGTCTTGGTCCTTATTGGCGAAAAACTCTAATAATCGATTTTCACAATCTTCTCTTAATCCCCATTTCTTATCACTCAGGAAGTTTTGCAATGCAACAAAAGGGTGGTAATCGTTTAGTACCAGGTCCGGATTATATGGTGGATACATTAAAACTTCCCTCCAAGATCCCGCAGTTTCTGGCGAGTCACTACAGACGTGAGTGTCCTTGCGTTGTCCTGATGGGACACAACACCTCTTCTGTTGGCCAATTCTGGCCGTTTCTGGTAACTTCAAACGGTCCAGTTGTTGACAGTAGATATCTGGATTTAGTGTTTGGCCATAGGAAAGCAACTCATAGTAAATGATTCCTTTCAAGTAGTAGAACTATAGAACAGTAGAACCTTCCTGGCCGTTAGTCCTGGTTTGGCCACCATGAGCTGCTTCACCAGGATTTGACCACGATCGTTTTCCCATAATATTGTCTTATGTGACCCATTTCTCATCACCAGTTACCACCCGTTTAAGAAATGGGTCGATTTCATTCCGTTTGGCCCAGGCTTCGCAGATAGAAATTCGACCCATCATGTTTTTGGTGTTAATTGGTGTGACACCCAAAAATCAATCATCTTTTTGAATCCAGCTTTGCGCAGCTGCGCTCCAGAGCGATGCTACGACTGCTATCATCCCGGTTAACTTCAATTATTTCTGTGATTTTATCAAAATTTTCGTCGATGGGCCTGCATGTGCGAGTTGCATCTTTAACATCAAAAATGCCTAAACGGAATCGACGGAACCAAAATTGCACGTAATTAGATTTTACAGTATCGGCAGCATAAACACCATTCAGAATTTCAGCGGCCTGGCTTGCATTTACGCCTTTATCAAAGAAAAACTGTAAAATGTACCGAATTTTCTCTTTGTTGACTTCCATTGATATCACCCTGTAACTAACAACTGAATGGAACAAATAAAAAACAGCCAAAGATTTTTTTTAAGTGTGAAATGTCACCTTGACAACGAGCATAAACTTGCAATTGTTTGATCGATACATTACGAGATATCGAACACTACAGCCATCTACCGAGAAAATAATGGATTTCTTTTTCCCCAACCTATTATTATAAACAAAAAATCGTCAGATTTCTAAAAATCAAAACAATCGTACTTTATAATATTTAAAGAATAAATAAAAAGTATAATTTTTCAACGTAGCATTTGGTGACTCCTCTCTCCCCGAGACTCAAGACTCCCAACTATATTTCTGAATGAAACAAGCTAGTATATTTAGAAATTGAAGAAGTTCCAGGATATATTGGACAGAGATCCCTGCCGGGAATTACTCAGGCAGATTCATATATTAGTTTATCTTCATTAACTAATTCAGATTCAATGTGTTATTGATAACGCCTCTGATTGAGAAATAGAACTGTTTTTGGCTTCGGGCCTAAGATGTTCTTAATGCTAGATTAGGAAAGGATCTTATTTATATGTTTACAGTGTTTCTCGGTAATTAAGTTACAATTGTAAGTTGCAATGGAGAAAAAAAACGTACAATATATAAACTGTTCTGTAAAGTCAGTCTTTCTTATAAGTTCATTGTAATGTCTACATCGATGCCTTAATTCACATAGGTGTTAGGTGCCGAAAACAGGATTTTACAGGAGTCAACTTTGATAATAATTTAACACATTATAAATACAGTTCAAGTTAAACCTTCACAGTTTCTCTATTAATTTTATATCAACATATGATCTAGGAGTTCCTGATCACGACTTTACAATATTGTTTATATAACAAAACCCATTTTTGAAAAATTTGCACTTAACACATTTGTGAACTAAGGCATCGATATTCAATTAAGTTTTTTAAGTTTTACATCTACATCAATGTAAAATATATGAAAATAAAGTCTGGTCTTTTTTGTTCTCTTTTTTTTGTATTTTTTTTAATAACTAAATTAAAACATATTTACACAGCGTTTTAGCAATAATTATATGAACTCTCAAAAGAAACCTTTAATGATGATCAATCATAATTTCGGCCGAAATAACTACCTAATTTATTACATTCAATATTTCATATATTCACTACTTGTATTTAAGTTGTCACATTTGGGTGTTGGTTGTGTTGGAATGATGAATCTGCTGATTAGTGTCTAATTGGATAGTGAAGTTAATTTTCTTACTTTATTTCATTCTTTATATGTATTACTATCCTCCACGCTACTGAAGGGTTGTTAAGTTTAGGGCTAAGTAACGAACGCATTCCTAAAGAGTCAGCAAGGCTTATGCCGACTGGTAAACGGCTGAGGGATAGATAGAGGCTTAGGTTGGAGGATTGCGTTAAGAGTGATCTGGCAAAATTGGGTTTTGATTGTGGACGGAAGTTAGTGAACAAGATTGGTGTTATCGGCATCGAACCTTGGGGTTCGCCTTATTATTATTCTCTTTCAGCTTATCTTCTAATGATACCTGAATTCTGATCTGATGGTGTCTGAATTGGCGAAATATGGGAGGTATTTTTTCTCCTCATACCTCATTTGAGAAACTTAAGGCTAGCTGTTTAAATTTTTCTACTCATATCCTAATACACAAGTGCGCGTAGGCACACAAACATACATGTTTTTATATATAATTAAGCTACTACATCAATTTAGGGTGAATGAATTTACCTATAAACTCAGTGGAGTGACTCAGTGGTAGAGCACTGAGCCGCAATGCCGAAGATTCTGGGTGCAAATCCCGCTGCTGGGAAGACTTTTATTTAATCTGATAGCACCCGTAGATGGGTCCCGTGGGATCAAGGACCCTCCTGGGGCTCACCCAGCCTCTAGGAATTTGCAATAAGGGGAAAATTCGGTGAGTGAGCGTGATCTAGGACAAACCACTTCGCTGCACAACCTCTACAGCCTCTATCATGTACTGAACTCCATGCCCTTTCAAGGGTTGTAATAGTACAACAATATATAAAAATGAAAGCGGAGTAGATCATGAAGTGTTCAAGGTATATGCATTATTATCAGTGCCAATACATTTCTATAAAGCGTTATTTTGACAAATGTTATTACAAATGAGGTTATTTATAATCCTTTATTAACTTTTTGTTTGTTCCCCAGTTCTCTTCAAGCCTCCTTTATCGAGGATATTCAACCCGCGCGTGGAAGCAATGGCCCCGCGATAAGAGCGATTGGTTTCCACCCTCCATCGCCTTCCTCTCGCATTCTTTTCCCTTCTCTTTCCTACCTCACTCTCTCTTTTCCCCCCTCACTCTATCTCGTTCCCTCTCCAATCATCATCCCTCTTACACTCTCATTCGTTTCCACTATGTCACTCAATATCTACAGAATGGGGCCTAGCCGCCAACGAGCGCGGTCACGAATGAAAACGATACACAATCTTCTTAGGTCGGTGAAGATATCGGAGTAAATTGGAAACTATTTTGGGAAGGGTAGGGGAGATAGCTATTGCTCAATCGTTTCGCATTAGCGAAATAAAGGCATTTAGTTGGAATTGCCCATAGTAATTTATTTTTTCCGATAATTGGTGGAATCTGTGGAAAAAACTCTGTACCACAATTCGTGAAGTACATGGTTTAGTAAGTAGTAGAGACTGTACTGTTTCTTGGACATCTGTTGTGCAGGCAGGCGAGTGGTCTAGATCATCTCAATCTACGACTGAGCCAATCCGCTCCCTGAATCATCTGTGCATACTAGAATCTTAACAGCTGAGAGTAACATATGTCTATTAAATTACCCGATAATTCATTTATTCGTTTGTGTTCGACTTTCGACTCCGAACGCATTTAGGACAACAATGGAATTTTGGATCTTACCCCTAATTAAAACTGCAAAGTCGTTAATTTTTCAGTTGATTCAAACATGAGTTAAGATATACTTAAGTCACGAGTTGGAAAGTACGTCGCCTTTCTACATATATATATATATAGTCAACTTTCAACCACGAAGTGGGCCACTACGCTTTATTAAGATTTATTTATTTAGGATTTGATATTAAAAATACCATATAATTTTGATATAGGGTCTAATTCAAACATCATTTTTCATTTTTTCTTTTTTCTTTACCTTAAGGATTCCATTTAAAAAGAATTGCATTTACGCATTTTATATAATTTTGTAATTCAATCCAACTTAAACTGTATTAATTTCTGAAACAAGGAACTTTTTAATCAGTTAAAACTTAGAATGAAACAAATTATATCATATATCACATGATTTCATAAGTAGTGATGAACTAATCATTGGAAACCGATTGCAGGTCTTCTTCAAGGCTTATAATAACTTGTACTTATAGGATCCATTAATGAATTTACCTGAAGAAAACGCATTAATGCATACATTTTACAATAAATATAATAACATTTTAGAATAAAATATAAATATAATATAAAAATATATAGTATAATTAATATATAATGAGAAATGGCTCATAATTAATGTTTTAAATTCATAAGTTGTGGACGCATTATTAAACAACAGCAGAACAAACCGTTTCAAATTATCATATTAGGAATTAAAAACTACTATTAAAGCCGACTTCTCAAAAGAATTCTATAAAATCAAACTCAAATAGCCACGGAGCCAAAGAAGACGTATACAAGATGCCGAGGTAATGCGATACGGGTGGAGGGCCAACGACTCACTCTAAAGTCAACACTAAATCATTATATTTTTAGCCCAGCTCTCTTCATCTTCCCCAAAACACCAAACAATCTGAATTCCTCTTTTTCACTTAAATTTTTTAACGGTGAGCTGTCTTTCAAAGCCGTTCGAGCGCGTAAACAGGAATCTGCTGCTTTAGGAAAATGCATTCATATGTTTAAAAAATAGAAAGATTTGGACAACTAGACATGGTAATACAATACGATCATTTTACGTTTGAGTATTTGCAAATAAACGCTTGATCTAAAGTACAGGTTTTTTTTTTTAAATATATTTTATACATTAAATTTATTACAGAAGTAATGAATATTAAATTGAAAAACTTTAAGTAGAAAATATTAGATAAGTTTTGGTATCATTCAAGGCGATTTCCAGAATTTTTTTTAAAAAATTACTGATAAAGTTTAATGTGTTATATGTTCGCTAAAGCTCTTCCCATTTCAATGTGTTTTTCAAAGGGAATTTACTTTCTTTTCATAGCGTAAATGTGTACTCCTCCGTTATAAAAAATGAAATATCTTCATCGCTCTTTTCCACTGCGACATCATATTATAATGTTAAAGGGCTGTAAGCGAACCCAAAAAAATCGTTATCACCATCAATCATATAAAGCTGTGATTGAGGTCCGTAAATTTGGAACAAATTTACATAATCCTATATTGAATATTTTGTCTTTCTTTATAAAAATACATTATTCTTCAGTCGAATTCAACTTTAATGTTATTACTCTATAATTTTGTACATTTTTAGTTCACTGTTTTGAATTGAATATTTTTTCTTATAATTTTTATCCTAAGGGATAATACCTTGTTAAGGGTATAGTTGCGGTTTTTTTTTTGTATGGTATTCTTACATGTATTTCCTGCCCTATTCATTCTATACTAATAATAAAATCTGAATACACTGAAATATCCCTTATAGATCGGAGCGTTGTAATATACTACCTACACAACAATGCGGAATTACAAATTTACTACACGCCGGAACAGTCACCTGTGGTCTAGTGGTTATTGTCACAAACTACTAAGCCCAAGATCGCGGGTTCGTAGTCCAGGAGGAGGCCCTAGCATTTTTTTAAGGGAGTAAAAAATCCTTAGTTACGCCGTCCTTCGGAAGGGACGTTAAACGGAGATCCCGAGCTAGTACGATGTCAGGTACTCTTTAAAAAACCCTATCCTAATTAAACCTGGATAGAACAAAATTTAGAACTCCCACTGTAGCATCGTCCGATTAGCCATAGCAGCATAAAGTGGCGTTAAATGAACAAACATACATGCCGGAACGTTTTATAAATAATAGAAAGATAAAAGATACTTCCCCGTAAGCTTAGGTAACATTTTTAACGTAATTGTAAACATATAAAGTCGTACATTACGAATCTGAACTAGCATGCATATATCAGAAATTCATCTGAACTTATAGTCGGTCTGTAAAAAAAACTGACAACCGCAATAGCCGCAGATTTAGTCAGATAAAAAAAGTAATAATAATAAATATCAATCCAAAAGTATTATTCTATTACTGAATATATTTTTGCTGCTTTAAGATATTGTTTTTTGTTTTACTTGTTAAAATGAATATTACTATTTAATTTAAGTTAAAATAACTAAAATGAATTTTATCCAGCAGATTGTTTTTCTAAATAAGTAAAATATTCTATAAAGGCGTGAGCTATCAATTCGAATAACTATATATGAATCGTAATAGCATTAAATAACATTTATATGAATGATTTATAACATTTTATATGAATAATGTACCGGGAGAAATTTTGCTGGTTTTTGTCGACTATTCCAGCGAAGAACTCTCGGAATCGACCCACTAATATTTGCCGACTCTGAAGGGCCAATTATATCGGATCTTAACTGCCCTGCTGAGGACTGCCCTTTATCTGATTGTGTTGGGGAAAAAAGTCTTGATGGAACAATATTTTTATTGATACAACAAAAACTGCCGACTGTGCAATATTGGCAATGATAATGTCTGAACCAATTATATCACTGGCAAATAAAAATAAATTAAAAGATTAATTTGAGAAATTATTAATATCTCTCAATAATATCAGTGATAATGTAGGAAAGATCCAGCTTCAAATCCTACAGATTTTCTTATAACAAAAAGCTGTGTAAAATATTTATTTTTACTAATTATTATTAATGATTAACAAAAGAAATGAAGAGAATGGGAAAGTATAAAATTACTCTCAGAGATTTTACCCCAGTTTTCTCAAAGTAGCATTAGTTGTCTGATAAAACTAGACTACATCCCTACAATAAAGCGGTTTCGAAATGTGAAATTTTACAATGACTTATTTTTGAAATACATCACTGTATCAAATTTACAATACTTCACATATAGGTTATCAGTTGAATAGTTAAAATATTTTATATTCATTTTATACCAAAATGTTCTAGAGATTGATTCTGAAGCATAAAATAAGTTTTTCATTAAATAATTATACATAAATGATCAGGGAACCTGACTGTTCAATGCCAATGCATCCCAACGTACCTTTCCAACAATCTTCTCTTCTGCGCACGGTCTATTTCATAGCATTACATGTTCAACGTCCATTACAGTGAAGTAATTGGGTCTTTACGAAGCTTATAATTCCATAACAAAATATTTAGTAGTATTTACACTAGCTTTTCTACTTTTCGACCCACGCTTTAGGTCGTCTTCAGGGCTAAATAAACAAGATTTTTAAAATAAAAACGATTTTTTTCTTCCTGAATAGGCCGCCTAAGCAATATATTCCAGTTTCGATTTCTCATTCTTTTCTTTTCTAAATTTTACTTATTATTTTATGGTATTATTAAATTGTTTTATATATTTACATTGTTATATATTTTCGTATCTTATTAAGTTCGAAAGAAGTTCTGCATGATCGGTCCATACATAGATTTCTGTTTAAGGAATTGTTTTTTCACCAAAATGTACTCGTAGAAAGATATCGGAATCACTAATAACCAATTAATTTTACAACTGTAAAGTAACATGCATATTTAATGTTTTTTTTAAATTATCATCAATTTAAAAAATTAAAATATCTCATAATTTTGTTTGATTACCCGTTATATATCTTGATCACCTTCATAACTGGTGAATAATCATTTCAAATATTGAGTATTACAATTATGATCATATTTGAGCGGAAAATAGTTTACTGGATGATTCTAATGATGGATAGAATTGGTCAGAGGGTACAGTCAATTATAATACAAAAATAAGCAAAACTTATTTTTTAATCGTGCCAACGTTTCGGCCTACGGTGTAAGCCATCTTCAAGGCTATGAAAGAAACCGAAACTAACTTTATAAATCTTTGCAGTACCAAGTAAGAATTACAGAATTCATAGTAAAGTAATGAATTATAATAGGATATGAATGAGTAACAGATTTTATGTACAGAATCGATAATAATGTGAAGAAATACAAGGAGTAAGAAAAATGTGAAAAGGTAAAGAGTAAGATTAATTATGAAAAGGTATAAAATAAGGCACCTTTTGTTAAACTGGTGAGACTTAAACGTTTGGAAAACCTAGTAAATTTATAACTAATGATATAAAATGTTTCATTATTTACATAAACAATGATTAAAAAATTATGAGAAATAATAATGTAACAAGGATGCGTACTGCATAGAAATGGAATAATGCAAATTGTATGGATAAAAAGTATTATAACAGAATTACACTGTTTTTCCAACTTTCCATACTTTTAAGTCTCACCAGTTTAACATAGTTTAACAAGTATATACCTTATTTTTTACCTTTTCATAATTAATCTTACTCTTTACCTTTTCACATTTTTTTTTACTCTTTGTATTTCTTTACATTATTATCGATTCTGTAAATAAAATTTGTTACTCTTACACATCCTATTATAATTCTATCTGACGGTCTGTATTTCTTTACATTACTATAAATTCTATAATTCTGCAAAGATTTATGTGTTTCTTTCATAGCCCTTAATATGGCCTACACCGTAGGCCAAACGTTGGCACGATAATATATAAGTTTTACTTATTTTTTTGTTCTCATTGACTGCACCACCTAACCAAAGCAACCAATTATTATAGCTCTATTCAAACTTTATATTGTGCTTTATTTTGGGCCTGTATGTTTTACCACCGTCGATATTTTCATCTCGGATTTGGAGTAAGGGTTATTGAGTTGTGTATAAGTGGCATTTTCCTGCCAGCGAAGGTGTGATAAAATTTATTACGATGGGTCTTCATAAAATATATTTCAGCTGTATCAGCCGGAAACATAAAAGTCGTAAAGAAAATTGTCCATTCATAAATTTTATCTTCTATAAAACCTCAGTAATCTTCCGTTATCTTATTTATTTAAAAAATGTTATATTTATGTAAATTATTGATTAATATAATAATTATATTAACATTTTTCAAAAAAATTGCAACTTAAACTTTTTCTATTTCAGGTTCACCAATACCAATCTAAGGATAAAATAACTCAATGGCATTGAGGTAAGCAATCTGTGTCAACATTAACTCACCTCAATACATACTCATAAAAGATTAAATTACTATAAAAATTAACATTACATTTATTTGGTAGAAACTAACTAACTACTTTAATAATATAAGGATTAGTTTACTATAAAACTACTTAAAAAATTATTTATTTGTAGATAGATCTGGGTTTTTTTTTAGATACATTAGCCTGTTATTAAATAAATTTCTGAAAACTAAATTTCAAAGACACCTTCCGTGTAGAGGCTACAGATTTTCTTAATAAAAATAATTCAGATTCAGAAAGTGACACAGAAAATAATTTGTTTAATGTAAATTAGACAATTCTTTGAACTTTATGTGGTGATTTTTATGCTGATTATGTGGCCTCAACAAATTTCAATTCAGAAAAAATTTTTGTACCCATGAGTAATCGAACTGTGTACATTTAGTCAAAGCTCTTCTAATTGTTTGAATATTCTAAATATCAGTAATTTTTAATTTAATGAAATTTTAACATACATAGATATTTGCTAGCCCTTTTAAAATATTTCTTACTCCTTTAAAAAACTATTTCTTCCTTAATTCGTTTCTTACGAACAGCTTTGAATTCTCACATCATATTTTAAAAAAAATAGTAATAATGTTTTGCAATTCCATGCATACATTTTTTAATTTTACCTAATTTTAAATGTTGTGCAGAATAAAAATAGAATTCTTACTATCTAACTTTCTCATTCTCTATACTTCCCTCATGAGCTCGACGTGTCTGCTTTTTTTTATTAACTGCTCTTGCGCTTCCTTTCCTCTGACCATGCACAACCCCTTTTTGGGCGTTCTTTGTCCACGAAGACTTTTATATCGTTCAGTGACTTTCTGTAGGTTTCTCTATCCTGACAGTCTGAGTCCTTCAGTCCTGCTGAATCTACGTCGACCCTGATCTGCTTGAAAAAAACCGTTGTATTTTTGCGCTGGTGGCATCGCCGGCAGATTTGCCGGTTTAACGTTTCAGGGCTATAGATGATGTCGGTCACCAGACTTTTGTTGTTACTTTTTATTTCTTTGTTGGACTTTAGCCTGTATCCTTCGGGTGTCTTTTTGGGCCCGTAGATTTTCTTAAGGATTTTTCTTACCACTTTCAGAAGCTTTTCCACGCTAGGAGGTTTATCTCCCATATAGTAGTATCACGGTTTTGATCACGATGTGATAGTGGCGGACTTTTTATTTTATTGTCTATTCTTAACATTTTAACTTTTAATCGTAATTTTAATCTGCTTCTTCCTTTTACTTGAAATTACTTTACTTGAAATCTCAATGCCTAAGTAACCATTAAATATTCCCTTGAACCAAACTATTGAATGAAATCCTTTTATTATATGTGAGAAACTAAAGCCATTCAGATTCCTCAGGGGTCCCTATCCCTGAAGAGGCGACATGAATGGGAGCACTGAATGCCGGATGATACGAATGAGGAATTCGAATGTGGCACAAACTAGGAAGCCTACCTTTAGCCTTAGCATGCGCGTTGCATCTGAATCAGGGTCGGTCTGTTTGTCTTCCAATGATGCTTCATAACTGTGTGAATCTGTAGCTCTCCTACAGGAATATGAGAGTTCTCCAAGCTTTATGTAGACACAATTAATTTTTTGGTTATCGATAGATTTTTTTTTACAAAATTCGATATACTTTAATACCATTGCATCCTCTTTTAGTATGTGTATATATTCGGATTTATTTTTAAAATAACAATGGTTGACAATAAAGTTATTTATGCACGCTCTTGGTTCACAGTTATTGTTCAAAAGGGAGGCTTTCATGCAGAGTTGAAGTTATTCTTTAACTAATTACGCTACTTGTAATGCATTTGAAACAAATAGTGTAGCTCAGTGGTAGATATCTGAGTTGCAGTGCTTAAAGTCCAAGGTGAAAATCCAGCTATGGCATATAATTGCAATTATAATTATTATATTATAAGGATAATAATAATTATAACTTCTTTAATAAATTTCAAAAATTAGTGATCTAAGATACTCGGTTAAATATTTTTGTAACAATTACTACATTATGCTTTGCAGTTATCGAAACTTCCTGTAACACTACGTATTCTTCATGGAGATGATATAAATTAAGAGTTTGTTAATTTTATTCATTAAAGCACTTGTTATTTTTACATAACTTATGCATTAGTCGTTAAGTACTAATATAAGTAATAATGTACTATAACTGTATGATAATTAGTATTTATAGAATTTATTCTGATATTTTTTAATTTTTTTTTATCTTTTTTTTAATTTTGTTGTACTATATTTTGATATAGCAATTTAAATTGTTGTTTTTGTATACTACATATAAACTTCATATGATTTCATACATTGTAGTTACTCAAAGAGTTTGCAGCCTTTTGATTTTTTGAAGATAATGTATTATATTTCAATGTGCTGCAAGCACTATTATTGTATATTGGTATGGAGAATTGCTTGGATTAATTAACAAAGAAGTTAAGAAATTATTTAAAATATAACATGAAATTTTAATCTAATAATTTACATCAAAAAGAAGAAGTCGGTCGGAGTGGGTTTGTCTTTTTCTGCTTTGCTGCCGCATCCTTTTCAGCGAACGACAGCAAAGTGAAAGAGGCCGATCCACAAGACCCGGTCATCATAATTCTACATCATCATCTGGAGAAGGGATAGTTATATTAATAATTTAATATTAAACTAATTATAAATTGTTTATAATTAAATGTATTTTTAAATATTTAGCCAAAAGTATTGATGATGGGAAAAAAGAGTAACATGGCTAGAGCCATCTGTGGCGTAGTGGTCAGCATAACAACCTACAATGCCCAAGATCGCGGTATTGCAGCCCGGCAGGTGCCCTTAGAATCTTTAAATTGAGTAAAAACTCGTAAGTTATGCAGTCGATTGGAAGGAACATAAAATGAGGGTTCCCGAGCCTTTACAATGTGTAACATCCACATAATTTAGGACTTCCACTGTATCGTTTAGCACCATAAAGTGACATTAATGAAATATACAACGGAACTACATGGAAGGCTAGGATACGTTCTATTTGTAATGGATGATTTATCTTTGTAAAAATATATTTAGAGCTTCCCACTTATTTGGATATAACAGATAGGCAACTTGTAGGTAAACCGGTGATTTCAACACATATTGGGGTATATGTATGCGAATAAAAAACATTTTAAAAAAGGCAAGAATTATTTTGAGTAAGCAAGAATTCAAAAATACATTTTAACAAGAATTCAAAAATTTCTTGAAAGAATTCAAAAAAACATTTTAAAATAAGAAAGAAAATGATGTAGGTATCGCCTAAGAAACCAAGAACAAAACAATGCAATTTATACTTAACTGCTCGAATAAATATTTTAACTAAAAATGATTATTATTCAATATTAAGATATTAATACTCGTATATACATTGATAAAAGAGGTAAGTTAGGTAACTAGCGTTCACTAAGTGGAGTAGATTTTTTTTTCGGTATAACAAATCAAATCATAGTTTTTAAATATGAACAATAGAAACTATTTCGCGATATCTTCACTATAAATTTTCTTTTATCCCATCATCACATTACAAAAAATTGTAGTTAATTACAAAAATTTGTAAAATATGAATAAACATGAATTACGATATTCTTAAAGATTCTTACCAATGTATTGGTGTCATATTTTTTATTGTAATGTTGGTGCATTAGTATTATAGAAGTACTTGGAGAAATAATTATATAAGTATTAATAGACACAATTAAAGCAATAGATGTAGCTTTATGATAAATATTATCCTTTTTGTTAGTTTAAATTTACGTAAGCCCTAAAATACCGAAATACTTTTTAAGTTGAAACCTATAACTTAGGCAAATAGTGTGAATTTAATACTAAAAAAGTATAACAATAATTTATATTGATGAGGCAATGATTGCCTGGATGTATCTTAAGAAATGTTGAAATTAGTTGGAGTTGTAATAAATAAATTTTACACGCATAAGCACAACTTATAATTAGATTAGTAAATGATGTTTTTTAATGCACCATTGAATGTGTGATAATTTATGTTTATATATTAGTGTGTGGGATATAAACCACGTACATTTGTATTAATATAATCTAGTTAGACATTTTAAAGGATTGTGAAGACTTTTTTTTCTTTCTCTTCTTCTAGACTGTTTTTAAAATATTGCTATTGGAGGTAATTTGCATTTTTTCATTTTTTTTTTTAATCTTTCTCACTTACTAAATTATTTGTAATAATTAATTAATTGTAATTATTTTTACACTCTAAGGCATAATAGCTTAGAATATCTGTATTGTTATTCCAGAATAAATTAAGACATTACTGTTATTATTTTAATAATGAGTGCAGTCAATCATTACAAAAAATAAGTTTTGCTTATCTAAAAAAATATAACCAATTAAATGGTGTCCTATTATGTTATTTTATTTATTCTTTTATTTTTGGAGTATTAGTACATTTAATTAATTATCAATACTCAAAATTATAATTCTGTCTACCGAAAAAGTTCATTATATAGTATATTCCATCTTATTTATCCAACAAAAATGGTTTATTTTAATTTAGTTGTATTTTTAATTATCAATGTTGTCACAGCCGTTTAGACATAATAATATTTACTTTCGATTAATTGATTGATATAACCTACGACGCAGCGCAAAATAAGCCTCGTATAAGTAGGTTTATCGATGAGAATATCAGTACAAATATTTTGGGAAGGGTTTAGCACACAAAGAGAAACGTTTATTTACCAAACATAAGAAAGAAGAGCCGGCACGTGGCTTGGGATTATTTCAGGAAACACTGGTGTTTTAAAAACAACGCTACAACAAATCTTCAGATGAACGTTGATATAGTGAAAAATAATATTTGAAAATATCTTGCACAAATTATAATACCTTGTGTGTTTGACCAATCGGATACCCTCAACAATTCTGAAGAACTCAAACTACTACAGCGTTCTAGTACTCGTACACAGCGTGAATATTTAACAATCTGCAGTATGTTTGACATACTGTACAAGGATGTTATGTATTTAAATCTAAGTAACATACTTTTATTTTCTCCTGTTAAACACCTTTATTTTTTCTCGATTTTCGTTTATTGTACCATATACTCTGAGTACTTAAACTACTTAACATGTTCAAACTTAATCCGTCTTACTTCCTTATAACCAAAGGATTCGTTGCAGTAAAACACTGTATACACGTACTTTATCATGTCCAAATATTTATTACCGGTATTAATCAACATTTGATTTTATGAGTAAACTTAAAATACTTTATTGTTAAATCAAATAGTATAGATGAAAATAAATCACCTTTTCTTAGATTCGGACCTAATTCGAACTTCCTCGAACATTAATTCTGAATATTTTAAACTTTTCAGTCATGCAATTCCTTGCTAGATTTACTAACTTATCTGATGTTAAAACAAATAAAAAGTACTGCTCAAACAAATATGTTAAACAGCATCTTGCAATCGAAGGAAGCATTACACCTTTGTGTAATCAATGCATAGCTGATCCATTTTTTCTCGATTTTTTTCTTCTACGAAAAATATTTGTTCGACAGTTGAACGGTTACTCCGAAAACCACGTTTTTAGTAAGGTTAAGATTAATGAAGGGATTTAATAGCATATTAGAACTAAGACCCTCAATATTTATTACAATCCATGCTCCGTCATGTTTATTGAAAGTATACATTCTTTAATTTTTATTTTTTATTAATTGATATTATTTTTAAATATTTTTGTGTTGAAGAGAAAAGATTTCCCTGGCCGGGACTTGAAGCCGGGTCATCTGATTCTCCGCAGCAGTGCTCTAAACCACTGAGCTACCAGGGGTCGCCGACGGTAGCTCAGTGGTTTAGAGCACTGCTAGGGAGAAGCAGACTACACGGGTTCGTATCCCGGCCAGGGCAAATCTTTCCTCTTCAAAACAAAAATATACATTCTTTCCATTCATCGGGCATTATTTTCTTTCTCCAGACATTTTAAATCAATAAGTGAATCCGATAAATTACTGCTTTCCAGTTAATATGAATTATGTTCTTCCTTTTTCTTGTTGTTTTGGTTATTATCAAGTCTCTAACAATTTCTCAAATGACGCTGGTTTTCTTAAGTCGAATTTACTCTCGATTTTACGAAAACATCTCCACTAATAGTACACACTCTATAGTATATCTTCAAAATCAACCGTTTAGAAAAACCTTGACAAGGGTAAATTTAGAATACATAATTGAATTAAGGACAGTTAGCTTCACAAGAAATGTGTGCCCAAGATTAGAAGGCAAGCATCCTCATATAGGCATACATTCAGCCATCCTCTAGTTTTTAGCAGAAGTCGGGAGACCCGTTGTTCAAGCCATGAAGAGTCAGAATGAAAGGGCTCTATATCTAAAGCTTTTTTCGATCCCATATAATAATATTCTAGACTTTTTTTTATTATATTAAAATAATTTTATTTTTCTTACATTATAAAATTATTTCCAAGTGTTTATGAGCAAACACGCAATTACCACTACTGCATACTCATAATGTGATACATTAAAATATTTGTGTAGTCTTGGTTTTTGACAACAAGAAAGGCATACATAAATGTGCGCATATTATGTGTGACATACTAAAACCAGTACTGTTTCAGTTACTTGTGAGTATATATACTTTTAAGTAGATTCTTATTGGCGTTTCGCATCGTGTCAGGATTTCGCTCGGATCTTAACATGAAATAGTTTTGTAATATTTTGAAGTGATTCACACGACAGCTGTTGTCCTAGTCCTATTGACTATGCAAATATCTTCGTATTATATTAATACATGCCCCACAGTTACAGTCCTGAACTACATATTACTATCTTGATCCGTGTATATTTAGGATATAAGTGAAGCACAGATTCTCTTTGCAGAGTTTTTGGCCAGTATTAATTGGAGCGATTTAGTTTTATAGGTATTTAATTTTAATCTTCTTTACCCAGAGCTTATGATAACTATCTGCTAAACCAATACGAAGAGAAGACACGTGATTTTAATGACCATCAATTTTAAATCCGCTTCCGAATCGAAAATACATATTTCAACTGTTTTATAAACTCAGGAAAATGTCATAAGGGTGACATTTATCGCCGTGACAATTTATTATTTTCTTTCGAAAATTACCTTCGAGTTCTCTTTATTTATTTTATATTATTTTTCCGCCTTTTGTTGCTATTATTTATAAATAATTTCAGTAAAAACTCATATTTATACCTTATAAAATTGCTTTTAATTATCGTCTGCGGGTTTGACTGATAATTAGGTGTTTTGCATTTCAATAATATTTCTTATACCTACGATAAAAACAAAAATAATAAAAACTATAAAACTAAATACTGAAATGTAGATGAATGCAGGTTAAGATTGGAACAAGGCTGAAAGTAAATTTCCATAAAGCTAAGTATATTGTTAGTAGTAGAATAGAGGAAGAATCTGATGATACGAGCATTGTTACTGTGTACATATCTTTTGCCCCGAAATTTAAAAATCAGAATTTATGAAACTATTCCATTCCAATCATTCCAACTTTTCTTTAGGGATGTGAAACGAGGCCGCTAACTCTGAAGGAAGGACAACGTCCGAACGAACGACGGTATGTGTTCCGTAGAATATTGGTTCCAAAACAGCATGAGACCACTGGAGAATTTACTAGGTAACACAACGTTGAATTGCTGAACATGTTCCCGGTTAATATTATTGGAGTGATAGTGTCGTGAAGATTAAGATGAATAGGCTTGCAAAGTTGTTAGGATTGGTATTGAACGAATTTCTAAAAAGTTGAAGGGACTGGTAAATATCTGAGGGGTAGGTGGGAGGGCTGCGTTAAGAGTGATTTGGGAGATTTGGTTTTGGGTTTGAGTCCTTGGGAGGAAGTCTTTAAGCAGATATTGGTGCTATTTAAGCCATATTATTATTACAAAAATGAAAAGTTATATGATTCTATAAATAATCAAATTTTTCTAGTTGATAAAAAATGATTTTTGTCAGTCCATAAACTATATTTCATTCATATTATATATCTCCTATCTTCAATCTCTACACTGTTGGCAGAGGTCATCGCAGAAACTGCCTGTAACAGTCTGTTTGTATGGCTACGTTGTGAAACATTAAAACTTTCTTAAGTGATGTTATAACTCTCGTTAATCTTAACTTCGCAGGCTGAAGTTGCGCGAATTTAGTTCTATAACTGATAAAGTTTTTGTTGAACAGATTCATTTAAGGATTGTATATTTAATACAGTAACATCCGAGTATAAACTGGAATTTCCATAGTTAGAGTATTAACATTTCAGGATTTTAAAAAAATATCATTATTAGTATTTGAACGTATGCTACTCGTAGGTTATTATTCATGTTTGATGACAATATTATTCATCGGGGCTATATTAACAATATAGGACAATATTATTCATGTAGACCATATCGCAACTCCATAATGAATTGCCTGACCATCGAAATGGCAAACAGGCCGGAATCCATCTTTAAGAAAGGTGGAATAACTGTTATTCAAAAGATGCTATGAATTATTCAGATAAAAGTGCGCCGGTATCAATTCCCTGCTCTTACAGTATAATTAGGCCTGACGTTTCCATTCCTAATCCAAAAATTATACCTAACATCATTCTTCAGCATACCTTTATACATAATTTCTTGAGAGTAAATAAATTCTTATTATTCATATAATTCTGTTTAATGACATTGAAAATCTAAGTAATAATAATCACAAAAGATATGTTTTAGTTACCTCCTATAACCTCGCATGTTGTTCTTACCCTCTTAAATACATGTCAAGCCCCTAAGATTACATGAATATGTATATATATATTCAATAAATAGAACTTGTATACACTTTATCCTTCGAAATGATAAAACCAACACTTTCTGCATCTTCTTCTTCGTTCGTGGCTCTCCTCGATAAGTTTCCGCGAGTCTTCCCTGTGTAGTGCAGCGGCCTTCCGATTCTGATCATTTAACTGGCGCTAGGAGTCCTCACTAATCCCATCCAGCCATCCTTGCTCCGCCTTATTCATCTCGCATACTGTATCTTTTCATTAATTAATCTTCTGGGTTCTTCGACACTTTTCATTCCGACCACATCGCTAGCTACTAAGCCATATTACTTTGACTACATCCGGGGCATGGAATAGATTATCTAGCTAGGCATTTGCACATCTTCTCAATGCTTTCTGCTCTCTAATCAGTCCATCTATTCGCTGTAGAATCTTCCTTTCAAAACTTAGAAGAAATTTCTCATCGACTTTGGTTATGACCCATTCTTCTGGACAAGCCGAGTGAGCGTTTTGTTGAGAACTATTTTCGTATTCGATGACATAACTTTGCTCATTATATAACCGTTTATCCCGAAGAATCATTTATTTACTTGACCTCCATTGTGCATTATTATCACTCGTAACGGTGTTAGCAAGTAAATTTTCTGTACAATAATAGTAGTAGCGTACCCGTAAATTGTAATATTTTTGAATTTATGTGTATTTAAACATTAAGTTGTCTATTCATTTCGCAATACATAACATATCTAGGTAAATATGTTACATCACTAACTAAATAATCATAACGAAACAGTTTAATTAAGCAATTTGTTATCTACCTCTTGCAATCATTATTCAAGATCAGTGTCTGAACTAAATTCTACAAAATTTAGTTACGCCAGTTTGGCATCGTCATGAGTTTAGTTTAGTTAAATAAAACCACTATACTGAAAAGTAAAAATAATGACAAGTGATAAAAGTTTCAACTTCAAGGTCACTGATAAACTAATTATATATTTTTTATATTATTTATTTTCCAGATCGGCTACTCCTAGGCTTACATGTTTTTTTTAAATAATGAATTTTAAACTTTAACCAAGAATAAAAGTGTTGGTTTCGTCTCATGCATGACTCCCCTAACTGTAAATAATCAGCTTATTTGCAAGAGAAGTTATAAATATATAATAGTTTTTTTTTCATATAAAATTAATATAATGTAATAAAAAACAGAACTATAGTACTATAAAACTGAAAATTGTAAGGAAACAGGAATATATTAGAATTAGTTAAGACGATTGGTGAGAAAGGTAATAGAATTCACTTCAGAATATCTTTCAAGAGTCTCGGTTTTAGTCTTGGGGATGAAATACTCGTAGGTTCGCCAATGTTGAATGCTACAGCTCCTTTGACTGCTGGTAATCCGGTCTTAAATCTGGTGTAACGCTTAATTATATTTAAAAATAGCAGCTGACGGATGTTGTGTATTGTAAACATACAATCCTTAAATGAATCTGTTCAGCAAAATCTTTACAGTTATTAACTAAATTCACGCAACTTCAGTCTGCGAAGTTAAGACTAACGAGAAGTAAAACATCACTTTAGAAAGTTTTTATGTTTCACGACGTAGCTAATAATAATCAACCAATGATAAATAATATGTAATGCAATAAAAGAAGATATATAGAGACATTGATGTTAAAATCAACTGATCAACTTAACCTTTGAAAAGTAGGAAGAGATTTTCCCTAAAAAGCAGAGACAGATTGTTCATGACTTCGACATAAATAAGTAGTTACAACTATTGTATTTTTAATTGGCTATCATCCGGACCATCTCCTTCTTAACAGTATAGTTTACTAATTTAAACTATAAATTAATTAAACTATTATTATTAACATCCACATATTATTACAAATGCCTATCAACACATGTAAAATATTTAAAAAATGTTAATGCTATATCATGCCTTCCAGGACACGTAGTCTACTTACGAATAAGTAGAAGCAGAAAAGGATTTAGTCAAGAATTTGAATAGTTAACAGTTCTTAATAAAAATTTAAAATTTCATTTCTGCTATATATTTCATCTTAGTATTAAAAAATCACTTTGAGAAAAAAGGTTAAAAAATATAATATTAGTAATTTGAAATGTTTCATGTACAAATATTTTTCTCTATCAATATTAATTTTACTGTATATCATTTTGTATTTAATCAATATTAATCATGTGCCAGAAGGCTGTTTTATCCTCAAATGTATTGTTCTTTTCAATAGACGAACAAAACATATATACACACATTCAGGAAATTAGTTATTTCAGAGCATTATGTTTCACGATTTAAACCGACAACTTCTGCAACTATGCAACCACCATATTGACTTAACAGTGTAGCTGTCTCATACTGCTGGGATAATCCTACAGAGAATGGATCCATCGGGTACATTATTTTCCGGACAATGCTCATTATATGAGTAGGCACGAACAGCAATCACCTCCAGCGAAGAGTTCTACTGTTAAATATTAATCGTTCCCATAACGTGAGTGGACTTTTGCGGAATATACCAGTATACGCGCTACACTTGAATCGAGGGGGAAAAAAAGCACCCATGTTTATTCATATCACGGAGGTGTTGTATGTATAATATATGCCTTTAATTAATTATAAATTATCTCGAAGCATTTTTCGGAAATTTTCTCCATTTCATATAACATGTACTATATGCTTGCTACCTGAAATATCCTAGAATGGCTTTTGTTTTATTAATACGAACAATAACCTTTGGCGGAATCGGACTTCTTCCAACATGTTACAATATACATTAATATTGTCAAAAAAATACAGTCACTGAATAATTACAGTATTCTACAAATTATAGCTTCATACGGGATCGATAATGTAGAAATACTCTATTTTACTTCTCTAAAAGTGCATGAGAAACAATTGAAAAAAAGCAAATGATTCATCATTACCCTTATATTTAAAAAAATAGTTACGATTCTATAAGGAGCCTTTAGATCACACGAAAATTTATCTTGATTAAATATATCTTTATCAAGAATGTATCAATAAATTGTGATTAACTGATGGATGATTTTTAAAAAAAAGATTTCAATAAAGCATTGGACAGTACACTCCACCATCAGAATCACAATCTTCTTTACAATATTTTTGAACACTATATCCATATTATTATCCTAAATGGATTATTTACTCTCAATGTCAATTAATCCATCCTTAATTAATTTAATCGTATGAATGATTTAATGATTTAAAAATGTGAATAATTATTGGTTGGTTGTTTGGGTGGAGCTCGATAAGTTTTCCAAGAAATATTTTATTTGTAAGCAATGTTACGGCTCATTGCAGGTCATAGAAATAGATACACAAAAATTGGATATGCATTAATAACAGTAATAATAAATATAATAAATAATAAATAAATTAATTGGATTAATAGATGTGCATAATGATGAATGAATCAGAGTGAAATTAATAGTTAGTTCTCTTCAATTTTTACATTTTATAATTTTATTATTATTAGATAAATACCCTTATATTAATAAAACTAAGCAAACATTTAAAAAGAGGTATAAAGGAGATGCTGTAATTTCCCAAAAATCGGATGTAATTAAATAATTGCTCTAGTTAGCTCATATTTCAACAAGCCGAAATTATAATTTATATTATATTCATCAAAAGGTTGTATAGGCACCACTTGTATAGGCAGATTCACCGTTGTATAGGCAGATTCACTGAATACCCCGCCACGCATTCTAGTCGATATGAATTAATTAGAAACAAACATTGACTTGCAATTGGTATGCATCACTTGCTCATGACTAAAGTTAATTATTTATCTTAGATTAATTAGTTTACTGAAGCCATCTCCCGTCATCACTTGCCACCATTAGTGGAGTATACATATCCCGTTTCAACTAGTCCGGTTCAGATACAGACAGTCGTTTAATGGATCAAGATAGAAATCAAGCATATCAAAACGAACTTTATGAAAATTGTAGTTATAAGCACATTTTATCACTTATAAAAATAAGTATTATAATAATAATAAAAATTATTCCAATATGTTATACTAAACACAAAATATGTTGAAGTTAAAGAACTATTAAAACGATATTAACATTTCAATTTAAATTATTGTAAAACTAGATTGACATGGCAGGAAACTGTTGTTCTTAACGCTTGAGGCTACTTCAACACATATAGACAGACGCTCTAAGCTCTTAATTACTTACATAAGACTTATTTAGACTTACTGTTACCTACTACAGCTTTAGAGCCGTCATATTCCTCTCGTGTCCTATCCATACAATCCAAAATCCTTTTTGAAATTCTCGATGCCCCTTGCTTTGTTAAGAATAAAGTCATCCATAAAGACCAATGTGACATATTTGTTGATGATTTGACCCGAACCAGATATCAATCCTTTCTTGACAAACTTTACCCAAAAAAAAAACCACTAGCTTCAAAACTAGCTACCTCATCAATCCGAGATAATCTTCCGAGGAATCTGAAATGAAGATCGCCTCCTTACCTATGTTGAATTTTTCATATGGGTACTACCAGCAAGTCTAATTGCTTCAGTTCTTCTATTATTATAAACCCCATATGATGTAATATTGTAGTACAATATGATTCCCTGCTCCACTACAACCCGTGAAGACTCTGGGGTTCAAGTACATAATAGGAACTGTGCTGTTTCTTGGCCAACGATTGTTCAGGGAGGTTATTTGTTTATGATCACGCTCAACCGCCAGATTGCCCCTCTTGTTTTTGGATACCCAAATACAGAGGCTGGGTGAGCTGCAGGAGAGTCATTGATCTTCGGGCACTAACAGATTAAATAAAAGTCTGCCAGCGAGCGGGATTTGAACAGGACTTTCGAGATGATAAAGGAGCGCTATACCACCGAGCCATTCCGCTCCTCTATTATTATTACAGTTGTAAATCTAAAAAAAAATATTGTGATAGAATTTATAAAAGAAAAACGTTTCCTTCATATTGTCTCGTACTTAACACCCAGCATGACTGATATATTACCAACAATATATTCATAAAGTCATTACCTAATATAGACCATAGTTATAGTTATACTGGCTTAAACAATTTTAATCCTGCAATACGCAAATACAGATGATAAGAATGTGGAAATCTTCATCGAATTCTCATTCCTTTTTCATAGCATTGGTATTTAGCAATGTGATTGTTGCAGTTTTACATTATTAAAAAGCAGCCTGGTTTGTATTGTAATACTAACCTGCCAAGACAAACAACATCACAGAGTCTTGGGATCCATCTTGAAGCTGCGTTTATGTAACATGTTCCTAGTAACTGCTACGTGCAATCTGTAACATGATTTATGGCTCACATATATCACGAAGCGGAGCATCTAGCCTATCTCTTCACTTATCTTGAGAAAATATTCGTCTGATAAACGGCCCTTCTCATGCAATGTTAATTGCGTTACTCGCAGTTAATCAACACAATAGTAACAAAGTACAATACAATATTGGAACTCGGTCTATGCTCATGACTGAAACTGTCTTAATTTTAAATATCACTAATATATATTAACAAATTATTATATGTGACCCTATATTTATATATATATTCTCTTGAATCATTGTAAGAAAAAATAGAAAGGTTCCAAATTCCAAATAATAATAAGCTAATTATTTAAACATCCTGTATAGGTATATAAGTTTGAAAATACTATTATAATTTCTCGTTTTACCTCTCTGTTATATAAAAACTTTTTTAATGAAATAATATTTTACCACCGAATCGTAGCAACAGATTGAGGAACTACTGCTCTAGTCTTTTATAGTGCCCAATCAGTTACATTATAAATATTTTTAAAAATTGAAAAATCTGTTTCTGACTTCTTTAGGCCATCAAACATAAGCCATAGCACATTTTAAATTAAATATATAGAAACAATGGATTCCGTCAATTCAAAAAATAAAACAATATTTTATTCAAATATTCCGATTTTTAATTATTATGTCAACGCAGATAATGCAGTGAAAAAAGGATAAGGACAGTGTTCCTATAATTTATATTAAAAAAAATTAACCATAAAACAGTTCCAAATTAAATAAATAAAATAAAAACGCTAAGCATTTAATTATTTTATTTAATGCAAAATACTCAGTACCTCAAAACAATACTTATAATTTAATAGGCTCTCAAGAGGGGTATAAAATAAGTCCTCAACTCAACTACCATTTCTGAAATAATATCGGAGCACCTCTACTAAAATGTTTAATATTTAATGCAGAATAATTAAATGAACAACAGTATATTTTGGAAAATTGGAGTTGGTCCGTCGTTAGGGCGGGTAAAGAAATAAAAAATTAAATAAACACAAATATGAGAATAATCATATTTATAACTTTCCAAACTTAGATCAATCTGACTTGTTTAGTGGCACAATAGAATAGAAAACGATTTTGGCTTCTATACAGAAAATAAGCTGCACAAATACTTTGTATTTTATTTATTGGTGAGGAACATAAACACCCGCATTAAGCGGGATATGACTTATGATGTATATACTTGTAGAATATATAAACTAAAGTAAAACGAGCTTGAGATATCATGGTACAAACAAGATATTTTCAGCTAAAAAATATTTTAAATTTCGGTGGTTTTTTGTTTTAGTATTTGTTATTGGCTTCTAATGTTTATTCAAAATATCTTCATTTCAACATCTAAATTCTCGGTAAGGTACTTCATTTATACTTATAGGGACCAAAATATATATTTCCCACATTGGCACACACGCCCTCCAGGTATTCGCACAATTAAGAGTACCCACGTTACAGACGCTGGGTGAGCCACAGGAGGTTCCATAGATCCCAGAGTACTGCCAGATTTGAATCAGGGGCCTTCAACATAGCAGCCGAGCTAGGGATTATAAATCGCTGGTTGAGCTAAACGAATTAATGTGCAATATTATTTTTTAAGTTTTGGTCTTTCGCAAAATCTAATTACGAAATAAATAGTTAATAATAATTTAAATTATTTGAACCACTTTTACGCACTTTTAAGTTCATGAGTTTATTAACAATTTAACCAACTAATAACACGTTTCGGCTATTCATAACTAATTTATGTTATAGTACAATAAGATTGCTGCGAACAGTAGTCGTTGTAAATGTCATAAAATAATAGGAATTATAGAAATTATCGAGCAATATGCAACAACATTATGAGAGTTATTTAGCAATTAAAAGAGGAGGAAGATTGAGTAAGATTATTGTCAACTGTTTTAGGTAAATAAAAAAGGTCGATTGTAAAGCATTTATATCGAACTAAATAGTAATATTTGCGAGAAGGAGGCTTATTAAATCATTCCACAATTCAATTTTCTCATGGTATCTTTTCATATTGATCTTAGCAAGCTATGGACCACGTAAAAGAACAGCCATGATTCCTTTGTTTCTCGTTTCTTTCTTCCGTCTAATTAGGGCCTGTTTTCTTCGTTATTTACTCCTCAAAACCTATAAACTTTATAACTTTATTCTCATTTAATGTAACACTATGCTTCTATGGCTAATCGGAAGATACTACTGTCCAGGTTTAATTAAGATATTCTTTCCTAATTAAACCTGGGCTTATTAACGATTACCTGACTTCGCTGAAGCCCGGAACCCCAATCATAGGTCCCATGCCGACACATGCTCTAACCATTGTTTTTATGCTCCTTTTTTCAAAACCCCAAGAATCATGTTTGGCTGCGAACCCGAGAACCTTATAAGGGGTTGTTTTACTAGCAACTACATCATAGGTGACCCACAGTAGTATTCAATGAAACCTGCACCACTACAACCTTTGGACGGGTTTGGAGTTCAGTACATGGTAGAGGCTGTAGTGCTGTACAGGATTTGTCACGCTCAACCACCAGATTTTTCCCCTGATTTTAGGCACTCACTTTATTGAGGCTGGTTGAGCCCCATGTCTATGATCCCATTTTATCCGTCTCTGGCCGCTAATAGACTAAATAAAATCTTGCCTGCAGCCGGATTTGAACCAGAATTTTCGGCATTACAACTCAGTGCTCTGCCACTGAGCCATTCCGCTCCCTAGTATTCAATACATTCGTTACAGTTAAAAACAAAGTCATCATTTGAAACTCGAACATGATTTACAGCTATAAGTATAAGCTCGTATATAATACGAAATATAAGCCGAATACCAAATTCGGCGATGGCCCCTGGAAGAGTTTACCCCTAATAATACCAACAGTGAGATATTTCAGCAAGATAATAACAGTAAAGTTTCGAGAATAGCGCTATTGTCTGGCGAGTGGGCTGAGTTATGTAAACCTAAGAGGCAGTTGTATACTGTTAGCTCCCAGCCAGCAGCCAGTCAGTTATTTACATTATATTCACTAGTTTATGTCTCTAGCGGCAGCGCTTATAAATAAAAGATCTGTAGTTTTTGGCCTCAGGAATGCCCTCAGCTATTTGAGGACGAGCATCGTCAATAAGGGATTCATCAAAGGTATCTTTTTCTTCCAACCAATCTCTCGATAACACGGAAGTCGAAATCTGGCAACAATAACTTAATAAGGCCTACTCTTTCATATCGGGTATTCAAGACAACAATATTATCATTGCGTCATTCTAAGAAATTTACTTGATGTAATTACAATGTTTTTATGGCCCATGAAGGGTCTTTGGTTCAGTACATGTTAGAGACTGTAATGACAATGTTTGTGCGGGACATCAAAGATGGGGGAATGAAGGGAGTTGATTTGTCCTAAATTACCCTTAACCTCCAGGTTCTCTCCATTTTATTGGGGTCCAACCGCGGGGCTTATTCACCTGACTAATTTATGGATTAAATAATTAAAAATATATTATAGTCTTTTTTTTACTGACTAGCCCTGAAGAAGCTCACAACACGGTGAGCGAAAGCTTGGTGAACGAAACCAACATCACACAGTCCATCCCGGAAAAAGAACATACGTACAATATTATAGTCTCTTTTTATACATTTTTTTTCTTCTCAGCATTGCTGGCTGGTCTGGCTTAACCGGACCATGGTCAAGGTTAACCTTATTCGTCTTATTTATCGATATTTGAAAAAATTCGGAAAATACTAACAGTTCCTAATAACACTGCTTTCTAGAGTAGTACAACTTCCTTGTTCAGTTCAAGGATTTTCAAGGATTTTACTGTTTCCTCTGAAATAAGGCCATTGGTAGAGACTACAATTGGTGGTACTTCAACCTCCACCAGCCTATAAAGATGCTTCAACTCTTCGCTAAGCTCCTGATATTTCCGAATTTTTTTTTCTTATTTTTTTTTGCACATTATCATCGGAAGGAACTCCTATCTCAATAATGTGTGCTTTCTTTGCTGCCTTAGCAATAGCACGATGTCAGGTCTGTTGTGAGACATAGCACGAGGTGGTCTGTTATCGCCGTATGGTTCCAATATAATAAACATTACCACTTTCTAATAATGCTTCAGGATGATATCTGTAGAAAGGTTGGTGATCTTTAATTAGATCACAACATTTTCTTTTTATTACTTTATTATTGTGTATAAACATATTAATTGTAATTATTATTTAAATCTTCACCCGACGATTCCTACTTCCGCAGTATCTATCGGTGGAGAATAGTCTTTTAGCTGGATGAAAACCGAATAAAATCCTGTTGAATTAAAACTCTAGGGTCATATCGAAGGAAGTATATGAAGACCTTAACCAGTATCATTTTTTATTATAACACCCGGCAAACTAACCCAATGAAGTAAAATGATTTGTTTTAACTGTTAAATCAGTTCAGTAGTTCATGATCAGGGAAGCTAGTAGAACTGCTATGCTTGAATTCCCGAATTTAAATCCTGCATCCGTCTCTGGTCTCTGGTCTTGATGTTGGACAAATCACTTCCTGGCACAACCGTTGTCCTTAAAACTGTACAGTCACTAACATACACTGACCTTAAACCCTTCCTGGGTTGCAGTGGTTCAGCTTTTTTATATATATTTTCTGGCACCTGAGAGTAAAAGAATCGTTTTTACTACATGGAAATTTTTAAAGAATAACATAATTGAAAGGGGTAGTTCATTAGACCCCTTATGATTCTATGGACCACCAGATGATGTATAACACATTGATCAGGGTGTAAGGAAGAAGTTGCTAAGCATGTGCGTGATCGAAACAGTCAATGAAATTAGAATCCGCAACTTTTTTGGAACTTCCTTCCGGTTTCAAACAAAGTGATTCTCTTTCAACAGTACTATTTAATTTAACACTAGAAAATAACAATTGCAAGATGATGCATATTGAATTGATCTGAATTTGGCTATTAAAATATTTGTGTTTGTGTTTGCGGGTGATTTTTGAGTATAGAAGCGGTTATAATACTGTTTCCGTAATGGCCTGTCAGTTCAACACACTATTTATGAAATCTACATTACTCCATAAAGGCACATCTCTATATATTTTTTAAAAGGTCAACTTTAACAAGCATTTTGATTTGTGGACATTGATTCTGAAGTAAGTTTTTTAGATTTAAGATAAAATAGAAGAAAAAACTCTTGTAGACTCCAGAAGCTAGGAATGAAGAGAACGGGAAGAGGTTTTGCCATCATGTTCTTAAGAATATTATATACTATTACTCATTCAATTACTGATACAAACATAAACTATCCTATTTTGCATCTATTTAAAGTTTTACATTATAAATGACTTACCACCAGTGAGTCGAAATACATACAAATACTAGCATTAACAAAGAAAATTAACCCTCAATTATAAACAATTTAGGCTTCGTTCCAAATATTTTATCCAAAAATGTTGACCTCATTGGAATGCTTTGACCTCTGAACCAGGACAGTAGTTTCGCATATCAGATTTTACATTTTTTCAAAGGCAAGGAGAGTTGTGCTCGTTTGTTGCCTCTAACGAAGACAAACCACCAGCTTCAAAGAAAAAAAAGTATAAATATCGTGTAAAGGCAACGAAAATACCCCACCCCGTTCATTTCCAAGCGATCCTCTGGATATGTCCCGTGGGATCAGAGCCCTCGTTTTTTCTTCTTTTTTTTAAATTTTAATATGACCAAGTTAGTATTTGATGCTAACATTTTCATTTATTTTTCAATGGAGATACAATGGATAGGAATTCTTCAGAATTCTGTTTACATTTTATGTTTTTTAGTTAATTAATCGGTGTAATGAAATCTATTAACACCCCAGGATAGACGCAGTTGGATTTGGAGATCCTAGGGGGCTTAAGCTCGGTCAAATCATCTCTATACACAATTGTTGGCTTGAAAAATTTACTAAAGCCAATACCTCCCATCGTACTGTAGCGATGTATATAACTACCACTAACCATTACGGCTCGATTTATTTTCTTATCATCATAGCGGCAGCCTCATCTCAAACTAACGTCATAATTTAAAATTTTACTTAATAAAAATGTTACGCATAAATTCTATAGTTTTTATTTTATATAAAGTTAATGAACATTAAAACATTTACGGTAAAGTAAATAAATGCATTTACAATAATACACAGATCAAAACACCCAAATACCGCGGAACACATCGCAGGAATAAGTGAGAATATAAATGCTACACGGTCAGCTAACTGGGCGCCGCCATATTGGCCTAGGCTGTCCTGTCATTCGCCTTTCACAGTACCCCTTCTCCAGCTGTAACACGACATGCTGATAGATGGGCGAAATATTTTGGGGCGATTGAATAAAAGTTTCATTTTAAAAGGGGTAGTTCATTAGAAACCTCAATTGTACGCATAAATACGCATATTACGTATGCGTAATATGCACCTTACGTAATGTAAATATGTTACGCATAAATTGTATAGTTTTTATTTCTCCTTCAATATGCAATACTTTATAATTAAGAAATAAAAAATAATTTCATTACATGAATTAATTAATAAAAATAATTGAGTAACACGAAAATATAATTTAAATGATTTCAGTGTAAATTTCAAGTTATCCTATTTTTAATTTCTTTTTTGAAATTTGCATCAAGCATACTAATACAACAAGTAAATAGAATAAATAATACTTTATGACATGAGATAAAGATGCCTCGGAGGATTATCGGGAATTGAAGTGAAGCAGGGTTTGAAACTAGTGGTTTTCAAAGTTTGTAAAGTAAGGATTTATATTGGGTTCGGGCCAAATCAGGAACAAACGGAACGTTGAGGTCATTATGATTGTATTAATTCGTAACAAAGTAAGTGGCATTAAGGGTTTTAGGAAAGATTTTGGATTGTAACAATTGGCAATTCTCTTTTCCGTCAGTCTATAAATAGTCTTCCGTCAGGGTCTTAAAATAGGCGTGTATATGTATTTAAAAAAAAACTGTACCACTACAACCCGTGAACGGGTCTGGGGTTCAATACATGGCAGAGACTGTACTGTTTCAGGGGATGATCTGTCATAGTTCACGCTAAACCGCCAGATTTTTCTCCCTTATTTTGGGTACTCTATTTTTATAACATTTTAAAGAGGCTGGGTGAGCCCCAGGAGGGCCCTAGATCCGATACGATCTATCTCCCGCAGCAAACATACTAAATAAATGTCTTGGCCTGCAGCGGGATTTGATCCAAGATTTACCGCATGGCAACTCAGTGCTCTACCAATGAGCAACTCCGCTCCCCTTGTATATAAGACTTTTGTAATAAATTGGGAGCTTAGATCGTTTAGATTTCGAATCTTAGAGCTAGGAGGGCAGCAAAATAAGTTAAGAAGTGTATTTTTTATAATCCATATAAACAATGGTTGGAATTAACTTTTTGAATTCTATAGTTATTATTTTCCAAAAGATGTGGGCAAAGGTGTGGAGAAGCTGAAAATAAATATCAATAGGAGAGATGATAAATGATCTCAAGTTCTAGTTATTTCTCAATTAGAAACCACTCAGATAACTCTAAAAGCTAAAGCTAAATCAGTTGTTACATATTTTTTATGATAACTATTAAAAATATAATTTTTTAAATATTCGTTGTATGAATTTTATTGCTAAAATCCTTGCTATGATGAAGCAATATTCAATGTTTAAATTTAATCATTTATGTCTTTAAATCCGGCTTATTCCTAGTTTATTTCAAGAAAATAAATTGCCTCCATACATCATTCATCAAAATCTTGAGAGTAAATTTAAAATAATAACCCGTTTACATAAAGGCGTGGTAGAAAGAAGGATAAAATAAAAGTTTATATACTTTATTTAAACAAGATATTTTTTTTTTATTCATAATAAATTTATTTATTTTTCATATTTCAGACAAAGCATTTCTCTGAGAATATTTTATATTTTTCCCTGAATAAGAAAAAATTATAGACTTATTTTGCATATTTTATTAAGACCGGTAATTAACATTATAAACATAAACTTCTTTTGAATATTTAAAAATTTCGGAGGTCCAAAAGATTACGCGCTGTGATCATGGGCAAAGAGGCCAGACTATTTTAGTGCACTTGGGATCTGGGATTTGTCACTCGTGGACAGAAATAATAGGAATCCATCTGTGAGGCATTATATTTGATACCGTTAGACTTTTCGGGTTTCATCAGGTTTTATAGATGTTTGTATATAGGATATTGGCTAAAAACTACCAAAAAATTTTCATTTCGTTAAAAATTCTCTGTAATAAATGATCCTGTTTTAATATTATAATACTGTTATTTCTCTCATTTGTTATGCCAAGAGATTGTCTTTCTATTTTTTCTTCTTTTAATAGGTTTCATTAGTTAACACGTTTTTATTAGCTTCCCTTGTAATGGGAAGTACTTACGTAAGAAGTACGTACTTATCTATTTAACGGATTTCAAATATTGATTTTCGGACACTTCAAAATATCGAATTAAATTTAAACTTTTCGAAATTCTCAAAAACCTAAGACAACACTTCATAAGTTTCTCCCATTATCCTCGCTTTAGGATTATCTTATGTATTATTTAAGGACCAATACTTATGCCATCCTATTTTTATCCTTCTGTCCAGTTCTTTACTATTTCTTTTCTTGAGGAATATATATATATATATATATATATATCTTAAATACTAATTTCACAATTGAACTAAAAGCAAAAGTCATACAGTCTTGTATCTGCCCCTCAATCCTGAATTGCGCTCAGACTTGGGCTATAACAAAAAAGGAACAGGCGAAACTGGACACCATGGAAATAAAACTTAAAGAGTATGGTGGGAATCCGAAGAAGTGTGAAAATAAGGAACCGAGATATCCTAACTCGTGTAAAAGTTAAAAGTCTCAACAAGGAGGCCCGAAAACTGAAATGGAGGTGGGTTGGACAACTAGCCGGAGTCAAGGACGAGAGATGGTCGAAAAACAGCACCGAGTGGACTCCGATCGGCCAAAAGAGAAGCAGGGGAAGACAGGACATGAGGTGGAGGGATGAAATTACCCGAAGAATGGGAACCAACAGGATGAAAGTGGACATGGACAGAAACTGTTGGTCCAGAATTGTGATGAGTCTACAAAAGGGAAAAAGTTTTGTTTTATTTTTGTGGTTTGTAGTGAGTGTTGCTTGTTTTATTTTGTATTGTGGTAAAAATATAGTTTTATTATCTACTTATATTTATTTTTTAAAAACGTTTTTGCTTTGTTTTTTTAGTTAATGAATGTTGTTTATTTTATTTTATATTGGAATTTGTAAAGATTTAGTTTTGTTACTTACTTATGTTTATTCTAAAAGAATACTTTTTGTTTTGTTTTTGTAGTTTGTGATGAGTATTTGTTATTTTATATTGTTACTATTCTGTAAAATTATATTTTACCTCCATTTTTTAAACTCCATTTTACCTCCTAAGGGAGAGGGTTTTGTCATAATCACATGATGTCAATAAAGTTTTATTATTATGTATTATAATTATCTTCAGAATTTTTTCGAAAAATCTAATTTTTCATAATCGAAGTGCACGTACATAGGCGAGTAATACGGCAAATATGGATGGCTTAATCATTGAGTAAAGCATATGACTACATGCAGAATTAACCAGGGAGCGTATATTCTGCAAAACAAAAAATAAAATCATTTTAAAAAACTAAAAATCATGCTCTTGTAGCTAGCTGAACTAAAAAGTGGAAAATGAATATGAGTTTTTAAAAAACTAAATAAATACTAAATAACCAATCCAACTAAACAGTAGAAAATAAATAGTAATTTAAAAACCCACTTTAATAGGGAAAAAATCTAAAATATAGTAAGCAGAAACTTATTAAAAATTAAAAGCTAAAATTTAGTTTTGTTTCCTATTAAAGCATGTTAATTAGTTTTTCGAACTAGTGCTATTTTTTAAAATATAAATATTCTATAGGATATAGTTGTCTTTATAGTTCATATTTACGATAAATTCGTTTGATAATAAACTTGAGTACTAAAAACCATTAGCAACTAATAACAAAATTAATCTGAAACTGGTGAAATAACTCCCTGTTTTATGTTTAATTGATAAAAGAGGCACTTTATTGGTAATAAAATTGAAAAAAAAAACTCTCTGGGGCAATTTAGAGATATCAAATTTATGTGCGGGCCAAAAGATCAAAGCTACCCAATTGTTCGTGGAGATTCCTGTTCCTAATCTGTCCGGCTTTAAACCAGTATCAGTTTAAACATACTGAATGAATTCGATAAAAAATTAAAATTAGATATATTACATTTTTAATAATAGGATGAGGTTCAAACACTATAGTGGCGGAAAAATTGTTTATCTATTGACTTACTGGGATAGACCCTGCGGGATCGTCAGACTTTCCTTGGGCTCACCCAGCCTCTGCAAAGTGGGTAACCTTAATCTTAAAAAAATCTGGAGGTTTAGGGTGATCCCTGACAAATCACCTCCTTGCAGAACCCGTGTCCTAGAAACAGTAGTTACTACTTTGTACATAAACGAATACACTTTGGGGTTGTAGTGGCATAAGTTATTGTTGTTTATCTTAATAATATTTATTAATAGACAGGTGAACAGCAATAAAATCAAGTACAATAATTAGATCATAGAAACAAGCGCAGAAACTTCTAAATAGCACTAAATATCCAACTATTCGACTTGCTCCCAGTTAGTATAAAATCAATAAACAAACATTAGGTATGAAATGAAATATTAAACACCTCAAAATTGAAGAAAATGGTATTCAAGAACTATTGAAGAAAATAGGTGCGTAAAATCCTACTTAAATATAACACAGGCCAACGATGAAAAAACTTTTTTAATGAAAATACCTTATTCTTATGTTGTTTAGGTTGCTGAATCCAAATATGATGCTTAAAAAGTTGTATCACCCACCATTTATTCACATTTTATAGTTAAATTCATGAAATAAAGAAATATTTTTAGAATTTAACAGCTTTTTCATAGTTAAGATAACATGAAAAAATAGGTCTAATGAACAAAGATGATGTTGGCAGCACTGCTGAAACACATGCTAAACAGCTGATGTTTTGTTTATTTTCAACATAACCTCACTTTTACGTTTCCTGTACATGTGCTCAGTGCAATGTCTCATCGCGGCTGTAAAAACTCTGCTGACAGTTTTTGTTATATTTGTGGTGAGTTTGTTATTAAAAAGCACCAAAGAAACATTACAGACTTTGTGAAAAAGGTTTATCTAGCATACTTTGGAACCAAACTTGGAGACCAGGATAAACCTTGGGCACCGCATAAGGTATGTTATGTATGTGTTGAAGACCTCAGGAAATGGTCAAAAAAAGAGAAAAAACACTTTAAATTTGCTGTTCCCATGATATGGAGGGAACCAAAAAATCATTCCGATGACTGTTACTTTTGCAGTGTAGATATTACTGGTCATAACTCTAAGAACAAGAAGGTAATAAGCTACCCTAACCTTCCGTCCGCCATCCGACCAGTAGGGCACGGTGTAGATTTGCCAATCCCGGAACCACCAGAGGACTTAAATTCTATTGAAACAGAAGTATTTTCTGATGTACAGTCGGAGTTAGATGAACACGATGAAGAATTCCAATGTGTTACAGAAAATGTAGAGCCTAAATTGTTCACTCAGGTCGAGCTAAATGACTTAGTTAGGGATCTGGGCTTAACAAAAGAAAAAGCTGAACTGCTTGGCTCTAGGCTAAAAGAAAAGAACTTGCTGGCGGCTGGAACCAGCATTCATGTGTATAGGAAGAGAGAACAACAATTTTCGAAGTATTTTGAACAAGAGGGTGATTTGGTGTACTGCTCAGACATTCATGGTTTAATGAATGAGTTTGGAATTGAATACAAAACAGAAGATTGGAGGTTGTTTATTGATTCATCCAAAAATAGTTTGAAGGCAGTTTTAGCACACAACGGTAACATGTATGCCTCTGTACCTGTCGGTCATTCTGTACATATGAAAGAGAGTTACGAAAATCTAGAAATAGTGTTAAATAAAATAGGTTATTCTGCACACGGTTGGATGATATGTGGTGATTTGAAAGTTACGTGCATGCTCCTTGGTCAGCAAGGGGGTTTTACCAAATTTCCATGTTTCTTGTGTGAATGGGACAGTAGAGCTCGGAATCAACATTGGTGCAGAAAGAACTGGCCTGCTAGGGAGTCTTTAAAGCCTGGCGAGAAGAACATTTTACGCAAAAACCTTGTAGATCCAAAAAACGTGCTCCTACCACCACTACATATTAAGTTAGGTCTCATGAAACAGTTTGTAAAGGCTTTGCCTAAAGATGGGCTTTGTTTCAAATATCTCTGTCAGAAGTTTCCACACCTTTCAGAAGCTAAACTGAAAGAAGGCGTCTTTACCGGGCCTGATATTAGAAAAATGATGTTTGACGTTAACTTTGAATCCACAATGACCTCAAATGAAAAGGAAGCATGGGTTTCATTCAAGCAAGTTGTCACCAAGTTTTTGGGAAATGAAAAAGACCCAGAATATAAGGCTATTGTTGCTAACATGTTAAAAAAATTTGAACAGTTAGGATGTTTGATGAGCCTGAAAGTTCACTTTTTGAGCAGCCACCTCGATTACTTCCCGGAAAATTTAGGAGATGTTAGTGAGGAGCAAGGTGAGCGTTTTCACCAGGACGTTAAAGTGATGGAAAAACGTTACCAGGGCCGCTGGAATACCAACATGATGGGGGATTACTGTTGGTCACTTCACCGGGAAGTTCAGCAAGCTATTCATCGCAGGAAAAGCTACACAAGAAGCTTCAAGGAAAAAAGGGAAAGAAAATATAAACCAATTCCAGTTGACAAGTGAACCTTGTATCATCACATAAAATTACTATTCCAAGTATTTTACTGTAAATACAAACCATTTTTACGATTCTACAGTGTTTCATTGATTTCCCTATATACTGTAAATGGGTATTAGACTATATAATAAAATACATTTTGCTTGGAAACTAAGGGTGATACATAAAAACTACGAGCAGATTTGGATTCAGCACATAAAAATCTATCAAGATCAGCTATTAAAATTAAAAAAGTTTTCAAAAAGGTTTTTTTTGTTGGCCTGTGTAATCCATTTGTAGTTTTATTATGGCTTTTAAAATAATAATGATATAGCCATAAGTTTATGTAGCCCACCCTTCTCCAGTCCATATCTGTGACGATTATTTTTTCTTTGCTTCTCTTTGCCAAATTCCATGTTTCCTAGGATATAAAATTATATATATTGCAATAGCAAGGACTTTTATTTTGTGTTTTTTTTGGGTGGTTTTACTTAGAACCACTGATTTGAGCATGCCAATAGCTGTTATTCATACACAGGTTTTTTGTGCTAGATCCCCTTCGATAGTTCCATGTTTTGAAGGACTGAGCCTAGATATTTGAGTGTGGTAACATTTTCAATTTGTGTGCCTTTACCTTCTGCAGTATTTAGATATTCATTTCCGAAATATATACATTCTGGAGTTTTGTACTCTGCTTCCTCTTTAAGAACGAATGCATATAAAAAATATTTTTAGTGTAAAATAGTACTAATTAAAGTGTGTTCATTGGTATATATATATCTATATATATATATATACCAATGAACACACATATATATATATATATATATATATATATATATATATATATATATATATATAAGTTAAGACAAGACGATGATCGCAAAGTCGCTAATCAAGCTGGCATTGTAAACAGCTGTTCTATAAATAGAGGTTCAAGATGGCAATAAAGTCAGTGTTTAACCAGCCGTCAAGTGTGTAGTTTATCTTCCTACTTATTATTTTGTTTATGTTTTGTGAGGTGAATTACTTAAGTGGTGCCGAAACCCGGGAAAACGTTTTAGCAGTTCAGTGAGAATATATATATATATTTTTTTTTCTCAAGGACACTAAAGACTACAGATAGTTCATTATTGATCTATTTTACTTTAATTTTTATATTTATTTTTGCTCTCTGAATTTGAAAAATAACTAGCCTTGCCATTATGAATGAACAAAGAGAAATCCTGAGGCCGGCAACGTTAACGTTAGAGCCTTCACAGCCAGAACAGGCGAATCCCCAGTTTCCGCCATTACCATCACCAACTCTAGTGGTGCCCTCTTGCTCGCTGCCCTCTGTCTCGAATCCTGAAGCCTCGGAAGATCTAGACGAATCGGATGGCCTTTTGCTTCTTCTCCATATTCTCTGCGCATTTACCTCCATCGGCTCTCCACGATCATGGTTTCTCCGCCTTATGTATGGGCATTGTCTCGCCATGTGTAGGGACACATGGCGAGACAATGCCCATACTGTTTTGAGTGCTGTTTTGAGTGCCACAGCGAGGGCGCTGTGGCACTCAAAACAGCGCGTGCGTGGGCACTGGGCCATCAGATGCCCTGTCTTCCCACATTCGTGGCACTTTCTATCCTCCTTTCTCCCATACCTTCTATCTCCGAACGGCTTTTTCTCTCTGGGTATTCTGTCCCTCCTGCTAAAGTCTCCATCCCTTCTTCTCTCTCGGTCTGGTCTTGGTCGATTTCTTCCTATATCTTTACGGCGATATGACACCTTACACCATCCTGGTTCGAAAACTTCTCCATCCTCTTCATCGCGGGCACTCACATCCACCATCTCCTGGGCGCATTCCATGAATGACTTATCTCTGGGTAACCCGTCTTTCTTTCCGGATTCCCTAGCTAACTGCACCTTCAAGACTGTGGTCATAAACAGCATCCACGTTTCGACCGCACCCGTATCCATTACCTCGCGTAACTTCTCATTTATCTTATTTAGTCTCACAAGCAGTTCTGCAGCATACTGACCATTTGTCTGATTTTGACGTTTCACCTCCCGAAACATCTGCAGCATGTCTTCTTCTGGGGCCCATCGCCCCCCTCCATATGCTTTTTTTAGCCTTTCTTTTATCACCTGCCATGCAGTATCCTCATCTGCTTGGATCAGATTTAGCACGCTCCTTCTGACCCGTCGTGCTAAGGCTACCCGTAGTCTTTTGGCATCTGTTTCTTCCAAACAACCTGTTGAGACCTGGGACTGGATACTGTTCATAATGCCATCTCCGCCCTTAAGAAAATGATTCAATTCGCCTATATCACCATTAAACTTCTCTAAGTCTGATATTTCCCTTCTTAAGTCCTGCGCACTTGCCTTTCTTAATTTCATTTTTTCCAGCTCGTTTGTTTCCTGCGCTATTCTATTTGCCTCATGCGTAGCTAAGTCAGCCCGTGCCATCGCTAGGGTTGTCGAGGGTAACGGCGGGAACTCGGGATTCACTGGTTCTGCCTGTGAAGGCTCCAAAGTTAATGTTGCAGGCCTAAGGATTTCTCTTTCACCATTCATAATGGCACAATTAGTTTTTCAAATTTTAAAGAACAAAAAAAAAATGAAAGTACGTTAAAAAAAAAAAATAGCTCTGTAATGAGATCACAATAGTTTCTAGTGTCCTTGAAAGAGAGGAGAGAAAAAAACAAAAGAAAATATTCTTACTGCACTGCTAAAACGTTTTCCCGTGTTTCGGCACCACTTATGTACTTCACCAAGCAAAACATAAAAAAAAGACAAAGTCGGGAAATAAACAACTCACTTGAAGGCTGGTTAAACACTGCTTTATTCAAGTTACAATCCTCTATTTATCTTATTTTCAATGTTGACATCCACTGTTTAGGATTAGTGTCTATACTGGTGTATGTCCTATCTTAACTTATATATATATATATATATATATATATATATATATATATATATATATATATATATATATATATATATATATATAAGGAAGAAATAGTTGGTGGTGCAGTCAATAAAAACTCCTTAATAAGTGTAACTTATTTATTGTGTGCCGACGTTTCAACCAGTGTGCCGTCAGTCAACCAATTCTTCTCTAAAATATATATATATATATAACTTAAGTAATTCACCTCACAAAACATAAACAAAAGAATAAGTAGGAAGATAAACAACACACTTGACGGCTGGTTAAACACTGACTTTATTGCCATCTTGAACCTCTATTTATAGAACAGCTGTTTACAATGCCAGCTTGATTAGCGGCTTTGCGATCATCGTCTTGTCTTAACTCCACCCTGCCAGTTTACGAACATCCTCGTAAACTCAAAACAAAAATTGCAGAGAAAGAGCACACAAACAAAAGAAATTATCAATTACATATTCTACTTACATAAAAATAAAAATAAAATACCTTACTACTAGCTTAATCTACATTACTATCATTCGTAATTAACAAAAAATATTTATATACAAATAAGTTACTTTACAAAAACTATATAAAAAAAAGAAATGAAAATCCCCTTTTCCACTACACCTCCAAAAGTACGAAATAAAGTACACGGTTATGGGCTGGCTTCCCCAGCTGGAATCTTGAGCTGTTCGATATGAACTGTCTTATGTTTTCTTGGCTCAGCCACATTCTGAATAGTGACTAGGTTATGCTCTCTGATAGCAATCACTCTGAATGGACCCTCGTACCTCAGAACCTCCTTTGCACGATTCGATATAATTTTTTTGTACACGATTGTACCGATTTTAATATCTCCCATAATATCCTTCACGCCCTCGTTTTCCCGCGCCACTCTCCTACTCTTTTCCGCTACCATCCGGCCATGTGCTTTCCCCGACATTTTCTCGAGATCTACTCTATTTATGGCTAGTTGTTCTGCCATGTTTTCATCTACAACCGTATCACCCTCGTCTCTTCTTCGCGCTCGTAAACCAAAAAGGGCCTCGAACGGGGAAAATCCGGTGGCCATGTGTATGGAGTGGTTGTACGCTGCTATGGCTCGGGGCATCGCCTCATCTGCTTCCAACCCTTTATCTGCGTGGAATACTCGGAGATGTTCTCCCAAGGTATTATGGAGCCTTTCGATTCCCCCCCTACTTTTAGGATGTCCAGGTGTATTCCTGTGCCATGTAATTCCTAGCCGTTTCATCTCCTGTCGCAAGTACGTGTTATCGAATTCCCTGCCCCCATCCGAGGAGATCGTATTTGGTACTGCATAGAATTGGAACCATGTTTGAAGGGTACTATTCACCGCCGCTGCCGATTTCTCCTTCACCGGGTGGGCTATGGCCGTTTTGCTAAATGTATCCACTATTGTTACCCATTTAAACCCCCTCCACGTAAAGTTGTCTACTTGAAGATCTGTCAATGGTATCGTAGGCGTCATCGTCTCGGTTCGTAATCCTACGGGAGGATGGCGGTCATACTTAGCCGTATGACAAATGTGGCAGTTCCTTATTATCTCCTCTACCGTCTTCCGCATCCATACCCAATAATATTTTCTTTTTAGTGCCGCCAACGTCTCATTGATTCCTCGGTGGTTCGTCTTCCCTTGATGGTACGCCATCGTTACATCCTTTTGCTGTTCCTGATCGCGAATGGTCTCTACCATAGATCGGCATCGGATAAACGTCCTGTCTATCCCTATTTTTTCTAATCTCCACAAGTTTCGTATCTTGTCCCACACCGTCGCATTGCCAACATACAGATAGTAGGTCGCACCTGCTTTAGAGGCGTCCTTTAACGCTCGGAAGATTTTCTCTTCCTGGACTCCAGGTTGGGACCAAATAGTAACAATATTATGCCTCTCGTATCTGGAAAATTCCGTTTTCAGTAACCCCGTGGTCCTTGTTTTCCATATTATCTGCCGAGTCTTATCGTTTATTACCTCATCCACCTCCTCCATCTCAGTCGATCTCTCGTCTTGTGATTCCTCCTGGTCGGGAGATTCCTCGTTGTCCCGGCGGTCTGTTTCTCCTTCTCCTTCCACATCTGGCGTCCATTCCCGTACGAACCTCTGGAGTCCCCCTTCACCTGATTCGATAGCGTTGACCTGCAGGGCACGAGATAACCAATCTGCCACCACATTATCCTTTCCCGGCTTGTATGCTATTTCGATATTGTATTGGCTCAAGATCTCCTTCCAACGCGTCACCCTAGCCGACGATTCTTTCAAATTACCCACCCACAGAAGTGGCCTGTGATCGGTATGAACTTTGAACCGCTTTCCAAATATATAGGGCCGGAAGTGTTGGACTGCCCATACAATCCCTAATAACTCTCTCTCGAGCGCGCTATATCGGGTCTCCGCGTCTGTAAGCCTTCTGCTTGCGTATGCCACAGGCCGTTCCCCCTTATCATAATCCTGTGACAAAACCGCCCCCAGTGCATATTCACTAGCGTCGGTGGTGATCGCAAATGGTTTTGAAAAAATAGGGAATGCGAGGACCGGTTCCGTTTGTAGCCAACACATGCATTTCCTGATGTTCCCCTCGATCTCTGGAGTAATCCGAATTTGTGCGAGTTTCGCAAGGGGTGGAGGTGACTGTGGACACAGGGAGTTCGTGTACTCTAATAGGTAGAGATAGTTTACAAACTATATTTAAAGGAAAGAGTGAACCAGAAATTAGGACGTGCTTATGTAAGTTGGTCACTTTGGGTGGTCCCTGTAAGGTGGAGGGGGAAATTGACCTGGCGTTAGGTAAATGGGGGAAAAAGGGTGGAATAGCAACCCTGCATGTGGTAGAGACTATGCCGCGTGAATATGGGGGAATTTTGGGGTGTGATGTGCTCGGGAAATTAGGGGTGAAACTACGTAATGTAGAGGGTCAATGGGTGATTAAAATAGGGAGGCGGATATATAAAACGATGGAGAGCGCGAAAAGGGATGTGCGGTGCGTTGGTGCAATCGCCCAGGCCAAGGATTGGAGGACGGGCATTAAGGAGGAATATGCGGATATTTTTTTTCGCGAGGGGGATCCCCTGAGTGTGACGGGGGAAACTTTTCACGAAATTCATTTAAAGTCAGAGAAGAGTACGTACGTGAAGGAGCGGAGGTACCCACAGGTGTTACGGGAACACATTAGGGCGGAGATCGCGGAACTCAAACGCCAAGGAATTATCGTCGATAGTACGTCGCCCTTTAACAGTCCTCTATGGATGGTCAAGAAGAAACCTGTTGACGGGGATACTAGAGAGCGCTACAGGGTGGTAGTGGATTTCCGACAACTCAACGACAACACGTTGGATGAGAAATACCCTATTCCCAGATTAGAGGACATTTTGGACAGACTGGGTGGAGCAACCGTGTTCAGCACACTAGATTTGAAATCTGGATACCACCAAATTCGCATGCATGCCAGAGACCAATGTAAATCAGCGTTCACGTTTGAGAGGGGGCATTACGAATTTACCCGTATGCCGTTTGGTTTGAAAAATGCGCCAATAACTTTTCAGAGACTGATGGACGAGTTCTTGAGGGGCTTAGATGAAAATATGTGCCAGGTCTATATGGACGACCTCCTGGTTTTTAGTAAGACGGAGTTAGGTCATATCGAGGACTTGAGGCGAGTCTTTGACAGAATCCGTCAATTTGGATTGAAACTGTCGGAGGAAAAATCAATATTGGGGCAAAAACAGATCAATTTTCTAGGGCATTCGATATCGGAAGATGGGGTTCGGCCTGACGGTAACAAGGTGGACGCCATAGGGAAAATGGCGATGCCGAACGATATCAAGGGAATCAGGAGATTACTCGGAACCCTCAATTATTATCGTAGATTTGTCCCAGAGATGGCCGAACATCTGGTTTCTCTGAATGAATTGTTAAGAAAGGGGCGCACAGTTCAGATTACCCCGGAGATCGAGGAGAACATTAGGAAATGCATGCGTTGGTTGCAAACAGAACCGGTCCTCGCATTTCCGAATTTTTCGAAACCGTTTGCGATCACCACCGACGCTAGTGAATATGCACTGGAAGCGGTTTTGTCGCAGGAGTATGATCAGGGAGAACGGCCGGTGGCATACGCAAGCAGGAGGCTTACAGACGCAGAGACTCGGTACAGCGCGTTGGAAAGGGAGTTATTAGGGATTATATGGGCAGTCCAACACTTCCGGCCCTATATTTTCGGTAAGAGGTTCAAAGTTCATACCGATCACAGGCCACTTCTGTGGGTGGGGAATTTGAAGGAATCGTCGGCTAGGGTGACGCGTTGGAAGGAGATCCTGAGCCAGTATAATATCGAGATAACATACAAGCCGGGAAAGGATAATGTGGTGGCGGATTGGCTATCTCCTGTCCTACAGGTCAATGCAATCGATTCAGGAGAAGGGGAACCGTCCGGGGGGCTTCAGAGGTTCGTACGTGAATGGACGCCAGATGGGGAAGGAGAGCGAGAAACAGACCGCAACGGGGAATCTCCCGAACAGGAGGATTCACAGGACGAGAGACTGACGGACATGGAGGAGGTGGATGAGGTGATCAATGACAAGACGCGACAGATAATCTGGAAGACACGGACCACAGGGTTACTGAAAATGGAATATTCCAGATATGAGAGGCATCATATTGTTACTATCTGGTCTCAACCTGGAGTCAAGGAAGAACAGATATGCCAAGTTCTGAAAGACGCGTCAAAGGTAGGGGTGACCCACTATCTCTATGTAGGGAACGCGACGGTTTGGGAGAAAATCAAGAATTTGTGGCGACTAGAGAAGATAGATCTGGATAGGTCGTTTGTTAGGTGTCGCCTTATGGTGGATACGATCCGGGATACCGATCACCAAAAAGAGGTCACGTTAGCTTACCACCAGGAGAAAACTAATCATAGGGGGGGTTAATGAAACAGTAACAGCATTGAAACGGAGGTACTACTGGGTGGGGATAAGGAAAACGGTCGAAGAGATTGTGAGGGACTGTGCCATTTGCCATGTCGCGAAGTATGATCGCCATCCCCCGATATGGTTGCAAGTGGAGACGTGTACGCCTATAGCGCCGCTAACGGATCTCCAAATTGACACCTTTACGTGAAGGGGCTTTAAGTGGGTAACTATCGTGGACATATTTAGTAAAATAGCCATGGCCCATCCGGTGAAAGAGAAGTCAGCGGCCGCAGTCGGTGGCGCCCTCCGAACATGGTTCCAATGTTACGGAATGCCAGATTCGATTTCCTCGGACAGCGGTAGAGAGTTCGACAATGCCCAACTGCGAATGAACATGAAAGATTGCGGTGTCGCTTGGCACTGGAATACATCCGGGCATCCCAAAAGTAGGGGAGGGATTGAGCGGCTCCATAGTACTCTGGGCGAACATCTTCGTGTATTCCATGCGGATAAAGGGTTGGAGGTTGATGTGGCGATGCCTCGGGCTGTTGCGGCGTACAACCACTCAATCCACATGGGTACGGGATTCTCCCCTTTCGAGGTCCTCTTTGGTTTACGGGCTCGACGTAGGGACGGGAACGGTACGGTCGTAGATGACACCATGGCGGAACACCTAGTCGCGAACAGAATAAAACTCGACCGAATATGGGAAAAAGCGCGTACAAGAATGGTCTCGGAGAAGAGTAAGAGAGTAGCCAGGGATAATTTTGGTGTGAAGGATATCCTGGGAACTCTAAGGATAGGCCATATTGTTTACAGAAAGATTGTGTCAAATCGCGCAAGGAGGTGCTCAGGTACGAGGGGCCATTCAAAGTGATTGCAATTAGGGAGCACAATCTGGTCACCATTCAGAGTCTGGCGGAGCCCAGAAAACGTAGAACGGTACATATTGAACAGCTGAAAATTCCAGCTGGGGAAACTAGACTATAAATATGTATGATCACCATTGCTTGTATTTTTTTTTTTTTGTAGTATTTTTATTATTTTGTATTTTTAAGTGTTTGTTAAAGTAGGTCAGTAGAGAGATAATGATCTTAAGTTAAAGTGCTAAGTGAGTTCTTGTACATAGTGTAAGTTTTCTTTTCTTTTGGTTTTTGTAAGTGATAGCTTTATTGATCTGAGGATATTGTATTTAATTTTCTTTCTGTTATTATTTTTGTATTCTTATGTTATGACTATGTTTTGTCTTGTTTTGAGTTTACGAGGGTATTCGTAAACTGGCAGGGGGGAGTTAAGATAGGACATACACCAGTATAGACACTAATCCTAAACAGTGGATGTCAACATTGTAAATAAGATAAATAGAGGATTGTAACTTGAATAAAGCAGTGTTTAACCAGCCTTCAAGTGAGTTGTTTATTTCCCGACTTTGTCTTTTTTTTATGTTTTGCTTGGTGAAGTACATAAGTTATATATATATATATATATATATATATATATATATATATATATATATATATACACATATATATATATATATATATATATATATATATATATATATGTGTGTGTGTGTGTGTGTGTGGTTTGTGTGCCTGTGCAAGTAAATAATTTCTATATGTGTCGAGGGTATCGGTAAAATTTATATTTTTTTTGCATACCGATTTTATTTATTCAATTCACAGTCTGAAATATATATGTACATATGAAGAATATATATTATATATCGATACAACATCGCCGTAATTTTACCAGTTCTTCGAATTCTGTGAACAAATACGAAAGTTTCATTAGTGACAACTTGACTGTTTGGATTGTTTACTTGATTGCTTAGTGATTGTGAACTCCCTATCTAATAAATTACAATTAATTAATAACCAAGTAATATTAAAACAAAATGATATTCTTTATATAACTGCTCAGTCTTTTTAGCGAAATAAATCAATTACTTATATAAATAGTTTGATTACATTGGAGCAGAGACCAGCGGGTTTCCACATGGCTCCATAGTTTACGAATCTAGCATTAAATTAAGGCTCAAAAAGTTGGAACGAGTCCATATCTCTGGCCAGGTGACCTCTACTGCTCAGTTCTGATTGACTTCCATATTAATATCCTCTGGAACATTTGGAAATCGGACGGAAAATAGCATACACGCTTTACATGAACTAAGGCTATTTTCAATAAATTCTTTCTCCAATCACCCCCCCCTCTCTCCAATGACAAGACATATTACATATTTCCTACAGTTGACATCGAACATTTCTATCTCCGTTTTCATATTAAGACAAATGTACCATCAGATAAGTGGAAGAGATCCTATATCTCCCTACACATGCCCTCTCCACGTGTGATATACGATCGCAACAATGAAGGCTGGTGCATCTTAAGAAATAGGCACTAAGCCAATGTAACGCTAATGTTGTGTTGAGTTGTCAACTTCATTTATGCGTCCTGTTATTCTTTGGTTGATTGGTGTAACGTTTTCGTCTAGCCAATGTCGGGGTAAGCAGAGTTCGGAGCCTCATGACTGTACTGAAGGTTTAAAATGACGTTAATTTAAATTTCATAAAATACTGTGCATGTATTGACACAATATGACATTCCCTGCAAATGCCAATACAAATACGTTATATAAGTTATCTTTAGGATGAATTAATAGTTTACAACCTACTCCTCGACGCTAGAAATAGCATGTGAGTAAGATATAGAAGAATTCTTACCAAGCTTATATCGATTGCTCTGGCCAGATGGCTCTTGCATTGTTCTTTGATTATTGATTTAACGTCACTTAATGCTGCTATGGCTATTCAGGTGATGATCCAGTTGGAGTCCGAAGATCAGCATTGCCAACGGTATTGCATTCCCTTTAAAAAGTCCTTAGGCTACATGCCAGGCTGCGAACCCTCGATCCTTGGACATAGTAGGTGATTATAAAATCCACAAGACAACAGGTCACCTATTTCGTGCTTTAAATCATCATGCCATCCAAATTCCAGGATTTGTATGGTATCAATACATTGGATGACGTGCATAAATATATGTTAATAACAATGCAATTTAATAAATAGTTTCTCAAGACCGAACATTTTAATTTATTTAACATTTAAGTAATTGTGTAAGAATTGAAAGTCATAAAACGACTTACATGGAGTTCATTGAAGTATGTCGGCCTGTCTAACCCCATTTTCATTTAATTTATTGTAAAACAGTAGTTAAAATAGAAACTGTCAAGAGCAACTTCTTCATTAAGGCCGTATCATGTCATCTTTTCCTAAAATTGTTTAATCCATGAAATTCTTGGTCAGGTTCGTCTTCTTCTTATTCCTACGGTACACCTGGACAGGATTATTTTTGGTATTCTTCTATCTTCCAACCTTTTTCGGTGTCCAAACCATTCTATTCGCTTAATTATGTTTGTTTTTTCAAGAATGGTATTATGATTAGTGATTATATCCTTGAACAACCGTATTGGATATCCTGTCACGCCAAGATAGTTCTTACAACGAGGTGATTACTTAGTTACGTTGTAAAAGCACGAAACCTTACTTCCCCAAAGTTACCAAAACACCCTTTATTTCTATTAGTATCATTTTGGTTTAAACGTATACAATGAAATAAAAACAATTTTGCATCAATAAATTTACTGCACCTAGTTTTAAATCAGCTATAATTTCCTTCAGTAACTCTTCTAGGACAAACCTTCTGGAGCGGAACAGATCGATATCAAAAGCTAAACATAGCGAGGACTGGAGAGGCAGGACACCCCCAGAACCCCTGGTTCCTCAGGAAGCTGACAGAAATACCAAGTGGCAGATGGAACAGCTGTGACTCCAGGGCACACCTGCCCGCCGCTAAATATATCATCTCCATTCACTCTCCGTGTTGGCATCCTCGCGCTTCATTCATACCTTTCCTGACCTCGCTAATGACTTCCTTGCTAATATCTTCACGAAGGGCTAATAAGGGAGACAACAATTCGTTCAGTCAGCAGGGCGTCACTATGATAGCACCTTACGTTTCTATCTCTGTTCTTTGCAACTGTGATGTGTAATGACAAAAACGCAGGAAGTCAACATTTTGTTGAGGATTTTTTTGATCGAATACCCCAAAAATTTATAGAGACGTGCAAATTTTGAAATATGTATGATCAATAAATTCTTGTGGGAACATAGCAAAGGCGATAGATAAATAAATGAAAATTTTTGCACAGTATATGCTCAACGATTGATTAAATTTTTTTCCCATTTACCCATGTTAACGCTAACGGTGAAGATGAAGAATGACTGATGAGGGTTTGAATAAAAGGTGATCCACCGTTAGAGGATTTTTTTGTCAAGGTCAACCAATTCATACAGTTCGAATCCCGGCCGAGGGCATGTCTTTTCTCTTTAAAATAAAAAAATCATACAGAAATTTCATGCTATATAAAAATCTAAAATATTGCTATCGAAAATGTTTCTGGACTTAATGAGAAATAATAAAAGAAATCTGTGCATAATAAATCAAGACCACGCCAGCCAGGTATATAATATAATAATTATATTATTATATAATAGGTATAATAATTAAATGTTTTTTGAAAACGTATTTATTTAATGGGCAGAAAAACATTTATATTTTCTAAATTGGTTTGTATATTAAAAAAATTAACTTGTCTCAGAGCCTCCATCAATCATTCCTTTAGAGACTGTGTTGGCTTCAACCTACTTCATTCTCCTCAAAAAGATTTTTACTTTGATCGAAAGTCCATTTAATTCTATAATAAATATAAACTTAAAATTAATAAGATTTCATGAGCAATAAAAGCTGTTGAAGGTAGACAAAATTTAAAAATAGCTTAATGTACAATAAATCTTGAATGAACGGTTTCTCCTTTAAGTATCCATTAAAAATATACATAGCTCTAAGCGAAATAATATTAAAATATATTAATAGGAGCGGTAAGGATGACATCGGAGAGCTATAACTCAAAGGGGATGGAGCACCTCTGAGCTGACCTTTAATTGAGAACACTAATTAAGCGAGGAAGGAGGTCGCGGGAGCCAAGCCGTTATTCAGTCTTGTCTTGGCTTGGGCATTACGCGATAGTTTAAGTCCTTCTGGGGCCATATCTTACCTTAGTGACAATAGTCGAACCAAGCAAGGAGTTATTTGTCCTTGGATCATAGAGCATCCGAGCTGAGCAGTGCGGAATTCAGTATTTGCTCAGAAGACATGCTTGAAATATATTAAAATATTCTTTTCGTAGTTTAAAACTGTATTTCAATGTTTCTTATCGCGTAGATTTAAAGTTCGTTCTTTTTAACTACACTTCGAATCTTCGTCACAAAAATAGAAACATTTATAGCCCTCTCAGTTCCACTGACTTCAAAATACCAAAATTCTTAATATATTTTTTTTTTTATTCTTCCTCTATGTTTTTAGTATGGTTAAGAATGTATTGTACACAGGAAAGGTTTTTATTTTTCAGACTTCAACAGAAATGTCCAGTTTTACTAGTTCTGTCATGACTTACCGTCTTAACCGCCTTAGTGAAACAGAAACTTATAGACACCTTTGATATTTTTCATAAATGAATTAAAACTTGATTTATGAGCTAAAGCAAACAATAGTGAAAACAAAAGAATTTATATCCAAGCAACCTATTGGAAATATTCTTTGATAAAATCAAATCTACTTAAAATTGATTGGAAATTTATAATTAATTGTTTGAACCATGCAATAAGCTATGGTACAAACAATTTTTAAAGTTTAAAAAAGTACTAACATATAATTACCGAAACAGATCTTCGAAACAGAGAAATAGATATTCTAAAGGTCTGTCAATTCCCGTTCTTTCAAATTCTGAAATTTAAAAGAAAAGAGAGTTTTTACTAAAGATTCATACATTTTATTTCAGCCATCGAGTTAAAAGAACAGAAGTGTACCACTATGAACCACGAAAGCCTAAGATACAGTTCGTGGTAGAGACTATACTGATTCTAGGCAACGGTTGTGAAGGTAGGTGATTAGCCAGAGATAACGCTCAACCGACCGACTTTCCCCTTATTTTATACTACTTTATAGAAGGCTGTGTGAGCCCCGAGAGTCTATTTCTCCCGATTCCAAAGGAAACATCTTCCCCGGATGTTTTAAGATTTAAATAAATTACCTGTCATATGTGATATTGGGCACGATAACTCAGCGCTATGCAACTGACTAACCCCGCTCCCTGAAGAAGACCTCCAATGTTTGTCGAACGTAAGCAAATAATAAATTTAAATGGTAGATTTACAATTCAGTAATTAATAAATTAAGATTATTATTATTATATATGTCACAGTCAGTCTATCGAGTTAACAAGCAGCAATATACATAAATAAAACAAATAATTCATAAGAAAAAAATATTTCATATTATATTATAAAATTAAATTTAGACAAAAAATCTGCTTTCCGAGAATACCAATAGCTGCGTGCCTATAACCAGATAAACAAATAATAAACATTCAGTTATGCAAATAAACAAATAATCAGCTGCTAATAGATGGAATGCAATTTATATAATTTATTTGCAATTTATAATAATTTATTTAAAGTTAATGTTTTTCCTTCCCAAGACAATGTTACTGTACCTAACACTGTACAGTTTGTAAATCCACATGCATATCAGATATCTTTAAACAAATTCAAACAATGTCTCCGTAATTCAGCATCAATTTGTGGATCGTTTGGAATTATTCCAAAGCTTTCGTCATGGTCAATAATAGAAGAGCAGCTACAGTGATTTCATTTTAAGTTGAAATGTTCTGATGTGGAAGACTTGTTCAATACACTGATTCATGAAGAGGCTTCAGTGGTTTAGAAGAAAAATTAAATTTAAAATTAATAAATCATCTTTGATCTGTTACCCCTTCGGCCAAGACTTAAACGAATATGCTGGCTTACTAAAAGTTATATAAACTTCTTCTTGCCAAATATTGCCGATCTTTTAAAAGATAAACTTTTAGAGAAAAACAAAGTTTTTATCATATTTTTTAAAAGTAAAAATATATTTTTCTGCTTTTATAAATAAAATAAAAAATTTTTTTTTTTTCAGGCCGAAGTATATCTTGGTTTATTTTATTTTTTCTCATTCCAGTAATAATAGTAGTATAATAGCTGAGAATTAAACTAAAAATTACTGTATTGATAATTAAATAGGTAATTTACTTATTAGTATAATTTATTTTCCTAATGATAAAATAGGTAATTTATTTTATTAATAATATTATAATATAAGTTTATATTATTATATATGATATGTTATATTACATTATTAAAACCAGAACACATACATTAATAATACATTAGTAGAAAGCACGTAATACATTAGTAGACACTTTAAACTTACAAATTTAAAGGTTTTCTACTTCCCTTTTTTATGGTATGGCTATATTTTCATGTTTTCAACATCAAACGTTTATATAAGTCTCACAATCAGTGATAAGAAGCTTCGTTTTCAAGATGGAAATAAAAAAAGTTATGCATATTGAATCGAATTTTAGCCCATAGAGAACATATTCGGTCTTTCTTCTGCCTTAAGTTAAATTCCTGTGATGGGCCGAGTAATTCTGAATTTCATATATAGTTTATGGGAATTTCGGTGCATTGTTTTTCTCCATCAGTTTTCTTTTATCTATGAATCGAGATTATAGGCTTAGAATCAATTGTCAAAAGGAATAAGTCCTGCTTGAGAGCAAATTATTATTAAACCATTTTTTTCATCCAAGGTTTCCTTAAACTTAAATTTCATAAATATAACATGATAGTATAGGTTTATTTGACGTTATTATAATATTTTCCAACTAATAGGTTTGAGAGTATAGTAAAATATAAGAAGATCTGTTTATTGATAACTATAGAATTTTCTCTAAAAAAAAAAACAACTGATGAATTTGATATCCGATTGCACTAAATTGATGATATTATTAAATATTTATTAAAAAGATATGAATTCATAACTAATAACATAAAAGGAACCATTGAGTCTAAAATATTCACATTTCTTCACGCCTTAGTAACTGAAGACACCGGAGCCAAAAAACCTTGACTGCACGCTTCATATAACCGACTTGCAATTCCGCCCTATACTTCAGATGATTTGGTCCAATTATAATTGCCGAGACATCGAATTATTTTCGAAAAGTATTTAAAAACAAAAATTATTATTCCTTCCGGAAGATGAATGGCGATAGGAAATCTATTTCTGTATCTAGCCCCTATTTCTGGTCCCTTCCCAAGTACATTCAAAGCCTAAAAAAACTGTCCCTGGCTATTTACGTTCCACCTTTCCCACATCCTTTCGGCATAGCCCCAATAATACAAACTTTTGATATTTTCGTAGCTTTTTTATTTTTTAATATAGAAATGATATAAATAATCCTGAAAATCCCGAATATAGCAGTAATCATGAGTTAGAACCTAAACCTCCAACTATGGATTGGAACATAAACCTAATGCTATAAGTATGCTAATTGTAAACTTTCATACAACATAGTAACAGCAGCTAGGCACCCGTTTTAAAATTTCCAGATGAGGAAAACTAAAGAGTGTTCTTATGAATTATGAAATGATGATTAGACACCTTCATGTAATTTTTTGTAGCCTTATGCGTTTAATTTGAAAGCTTTTCAATTTTTCTTTATTCCATTTAGTTATTGATTGTACTTTTATCTTCAATAGAAGAGTGGATTGGCTCAGTGGTAGAGTTGGCATGCCGAAGGGCCGGGTTCAAATCCAGCTATGGCAGGTATTATTTCATCTGTTAATAGCCAGGATGGATCCTCTAGGACACCAAACAGAGGCGAAACCTGACGGTTAAGCTGACTCTATCTAGCACAAATTTCCTCCCTGCACAAACCTTGCCCAAGAAACTTTAGCCTCTAGTACCTAATGAACCCGAGACTCCTTAGAAGTCGTTGGCGTACAGTTATGTTCTATAACTACTTCATGATATATAGTTACCGAAAATAATTTCAATATTTCAATAATCCGTCTTTTTGAACAGTTTATATGAACCTGACAACATCACGCCGTAAAGAAGTTTGTTCAGATTCAAGTCAAAGGCACCCTACACATTAAAAAATAAGTAATTAAAAAATGGATAATAGTGCAATAACCTATATGTTTACTTTATGTATCTGCTATTATATTGTTTTTTCAATATATTTATTGAAATTATCAACTATATTATAATAATACAGGTAGATAGAATGAATGATGCATAATGACATGAGATATAGGCAACTATATAAACTACCCCCCGATAAGTACTCAAACAACAAATACAACATAGAAGATCGAAATTCACCTCAACCACTTAATAATCGATACTATCATCGATAATCTTAAATGATTTCAAAATAGTAGCATCCCATACTACATAATATAGTTATTACTGTCTGTATTATTTTTTATACATAATTTTTTTTTCTAATATCCCATGATTCTCCAGTATTAGATCTATCAGCTATTGTAAATAGGAATCTCCATTTATAACCAGAGATTCCATGTATTTCAATCATCACCATTCAGAAATTAAATATTTGTTTATAAGTTGGTATCCAGACCTAAATTAATTTTGAAATTTTCTGATTTATGGGAATATCGAGTTAAGGTTGTATCCTAAATAATGAAACAAAGGCTGGAGGCAGTAGAGCGAAGAGTGTTCCATCTCCAAATCCCCTCCGATCAGATTCCGATCCTCTTCATATTTACAGTTTCTATAATTATCTCCCAACCGATAGCTCTTGGAGGCAGTCCAGGGAAGTAAGAATTTTCCACAGTAATATTTCTCTTTTTTAACTTTCAAGTGTCTTAAAAGCATTCGAGCGTTTTTAAACAATATTGGCCATACTTGAAAATTTGTTTATCGGGTTATCGATAAACATATCTGGGTTATTAATTTCTTTCAGCACATCTGAGAAAATTTATGGGCTTTGAACGTTAGGGATACATGGAATTCTTTTGTAGACTGAAAAATTGATGCGCACAGACTTAAACCTAAATCTAACCTAAGTCTATCTTTTATTCTTCTACTTCTTAAGGCCCCTTTACAGATTATCTGAAGAGATCACACGGGTGCATTGGTTAGCATAATAACATACTATTCTCAAGATAACGGGTACACAGCCAGGCAGGAGGTCTTTTTTAAAGGGAATAAAAAAACCCTAGATTTTGTGCTGTGTAATGTACTCGTTAATGATCCTGATGCTAATTATACCGGGATATTCAAAATTTAGGACTCCCATTGTACCATCGTCCGATTAGACAAAGCAACATGAATCGACGTTAAACGAACAAAACAAATGCATTTACTCAATGATGACAATTCTGCCGTTGTTATACCCCGCATGACATTTTTTACTTTAGGAGTCACTTTAAACCTGTCTTACTTTTTAATCATTTTCTTCTAATCTATAATAATCATCAATCCATTATCTATAAAAACAAATAAGAACTTAAAGAAACAATATGAATCAGTTAACCATCCATAGTTCTTCAGTTCACACAGTCGCTTCTCCATCTATTTGCCCTGAAGATGGCCTACAACGTAGGCCGAAACGTCGGCACTAGTAATAAACAAGTTTTGCTCATTTGATGTTATTATTGTACCCCCAGACTAATTGACTAATATCCTTCATTAAGAAACAACAATAACAATAAACCAAATTATACCGAAGGCATCATAAATTTAGTCCATATTATTTCTTAGAGTTGGAAACATAAACTGAAAATATTTTATCAGGTTAGGTATCTTTTTTTTCTTTCTCCCTTGTTTTAGATTTCTCCCCGAGTTGGCTTGTTCCTATATTAACCAATATTTGGCAGTATCCGATATTTTTGGCAACGAGCACAAAAACAAATTATGGGTAATATGTTTAGTAAAATTTATTTTTAAAGTATTGACAACTCCTTAAATAATCAATTTCAGTATTAATATTGGCAAAATATACATCTTTTTGGAAATGGGAACGATTATCGTCTTATTAATCTTTTCCTATCAAGCCCGCTTAATTTTAATAAACATTTACAAAATAAAATTATCAGTAACGTCTATTCTTACCAGTATTAGGAGATGTTGATATTTTGAAATCATTTGAGAACATGAATGATATGATTAATGTTTTTTTCATTTTAAACACATTTTGCAGAGAATAAGGATGAAGCAAGTATTGTAAAAATTTGATAAATTCCATCCATCATTTTCCCTTACATTTTCACCAAACTTATTATTATATATATATATATATATATATATATATATATATATATATATATATATATATTATTATTATTATTATTATTATTATTATTATTATTATTATTAATATTATTATTATTAATAAAAATAATATTTCAGAAATGTCTCGCCCCATAAATCTCGTTCTCAAACGACATTTTGGCATTTAATTATTATTGATAACTAGCGACCCGCCTTTGCTCTGGTAATGAGGCCTTATAATTTGATTCCAGCCCATTTACACAAAACCTCGACAAATTATATACCTAAACCTTCCTGGTGAATCACTCCATCTATTTGTGAAAACCGCATGAAAATCCTTGCAGTAGTTATTGAGTTTACCGCGAACAAAAGTGGCTGAGGACTTTGTTTTATAATATGTATAGATTAACAATGGATGCTGTGAAGTTGCTATTTTGTCTTATTTGGTCGATTTTTTAGTTTAAGAAGAAAGGATATAACTGTATATAAATACAATTAGTTTTCTCACATATTTTAATAATTATTATTTCTCTTTTAAATAATTTGCATATTCACCAACCCGACAGTCAGATACACAACATTAGGTTAAAAGCAGACAGCGTTTCCTAGTTCAAGCTACATCAATTGAAACACATTGAACTCGGCGCCACCACTTTTCCGGTTTTGTCAAAGCGACCGTTTGGACAAACCTGTGTTATTAGAAAATATATTACACAGTAGTATTATGGTTCATTTTTCTTTTTTTTTTTTTTTAAGCGGGTTTTTTCTACATTTTTCCTGCTATTGTAAAATTTACTTATAAAAGACAACTCTAATTAATTAAAATCACTGTTGTTTAAACATGTGAAGGAAGTCCGGAACATGTATTTACGCTTATTGCTGCTTGTATATGTAAAACTGTAAATAAAGGTTTTTTTTTTGTTTTGTTTTTATTACACAGTAAGGTTACTTATATAATGATGATACCATCAGAATATATAATATCAGAATGTTCGGAAATATATTAATTTTCAGATCGAATGTTCATATCGGAAAATGATAACCAGGATGGAATATCTCCCATTTTCGTGAATATTGAGCTGGGATATGTATAAACCATTCAACAGATTATGCGATTTAACCGATATTCTAATTCTTGTTTGGTATCACTTTTGAAACTCCGATAGTGGATCGAATGGCTTATAATAAAACATATTTATTTTTATAATATATTATTTATTGGACATGAATGGAATTAAAACAAAGCGTCAAATTTGATATAAAATATTAAAGTATTATTAAAAAATGTTTTAAAGGTTTTTTTTCTGAAATCTACTTGTTAAGATTTTAATTAATATTAAATTAAAATAATAAATTAAAATATTAAAGTATTATAAGATTACATAAATAGTTAATAACTTTCGACTCAAACAAATACCAGTTATGAGCTTATATTTTATTATATTGACAATCTGATTATTGATCTATTCTATTTTAAAACATAATTTATATTAACAGTTTTATATCCATCTAGAGTATCAAAGAACGCTTCAAATTATATATTTGTGCTTTACTATTTTCAAATAATTATGTATTGCTAATAAATACTAATATCAACTATAATTACTTCTAGAAAAAATAATAGATTATATTATAATTCGGTATGATTCCCATCCCGTTACCCATACATTTTCCCCTAAAATATTAAGATACGTCGTCTATCTTTATAAATGGCCGAGATATTTGGGACCAAAATGAGATTCCTCCGCTTTTGAAGTCTAAGAGGCACGTATATTAAGCTATAAGGTACTTAGGCCACCAGTCTATGTCGGTAAAAACAACATAAGAGATCCCTTGTGGCATATAAAAAGGATCCATAACTTTTTTTATTTAATTTTTTTAAGTTTATAAAAATATCCTTCTAGAATAAAATCTGACAATACTTTCTTATATATTTTAATATTTCATGCATTTTATAAACTATTTGTTGATAAAAGTGTTTCCTTCCATAATGTAAGAAATATTTTATTTTTCAATAGTTGTTTTGGAATTACAAGAATTTTTATCAAAATTACGCCTGCCAAACAATTATTATTTTGTAACCAATCATTAAAAACTATATTATTCTTTCCGAAAAGGCGAAGAAAATCTTCGTACAAGTATAATAAACTATATAATTTCGTTTATTTTTTTTATTTATTTATTTCTGATTTTTACTATAGTAAAATACAAAGAGAGTTTGGCTAAAAGTTTTACAAAAATAATAGTACATACAAATAAAAGAATAGTAAACCTACAGAAAAAGAAAGTAGATAGGTTTTATGATACTAAACATTGTAATGAAGGTAAAATAAAAAATATGGCCATGAGTCAACACTACTTCAAAATATGGAAAATTCTTGAAATAAAACTTATCTAATTCAAAATTATGATTTTGTGGGTAAACAATCATACATGTATCAATGGACAAGAGCTATTCTAATACTTAGAGCTTTATATAAGAAGTTACAGAGATTAATAACATTATTGTTGTGTTTAGGATTCAGTGCTATACAAATATTGTGATCGTATGAACTAATGTATTTATTTCTAGGTTCTGTATAAAATAGACAGCCGAAAAGATATGGTTTAGATTGTCACGTGATTCATTTAAGCATAGAGGGCAATGTTCTTCAGTATTAATTCTGTGGGTATTTTTATTGTAGTAAACAACTGTTTGTTTGCTGGGAGAAACTCTAATTTGACTTAGGAGTCTTATTCTCTCTACTGGTAAATTTGATGTCAAGTATGGCTGTGCTGAATTTCTACAGAATAAATTATTGTACAAAAAATTGTACTGAGAGAAAAGTGCGCTATTTACATCGTTATCGTATTTATTTATCATTTCTTTTTTATGTTTCAGCGCTAGTTGGGGGTTTCGCTCAGCCCACAGCCATATCCTAAGTCAGATATAATACTCTCAAGTTGACTGGCCCAGTTAAATTTAATGAAATTAATAGAGGACTTTTGAATCAATAACATTTTATTAAACCATATTTTAGGAAGCCTATTATTACACATTAGGAGAATTTTCAACCACCAGTTTATTGTGAGCTTTAAAACTTGTAATTTAAGCATTCTTGAGCCTTTTTCTAGTCGTATTATATGACCTGAAATTTGAGTAGGCCAGTAAAAGAGCGATTTGTAATATCTAACCTGAATTTTCTCTACCTTATCTAACAGCCTTAATGACCATATTTCACAGGAGTGTAATAAAACTGAACGGATTAAACTGTTGAAAAGCGTGGTTTTTAAGGTCCAGGAAGGTTACCTCCTATCTGGACAAACATCTCACTTGGAATCCTCATACAAGACTGAAAAGGCAAGAAACTGCTCGACGTTTTCGCCTACTTCAACATTTAGTGGACAAATGTTCAAAGCTCCCTATTAATTACAAAAGACTCATTTACATGACTGTTATCAGACCTATTTGGACATACGGAGTTGAGCTTTGGGGGTCTATTAAACCATCCAATTCATCTCGTATCCAATCCTCACAATCCAAAATCCTTTGTAAAATCCTCAATGCTCCTTATTTTGTTAAGAATAAAGTCCTATCAATGGATAGTTTCTCCATAAGTTTTTTTTTTTTCATGTCCTTTGTTCATACAGCAGATTTACTTGATGTAATATCAGTTGTAAATATCAATAAATTATTTTTTTCTAAAAAAAAAAGAAGGAAGGTGACCTGGAGGTGACTATAATCTGTTTAACCAAATACAAAGCGATAGCAGCTCTAGTCATCATATTTTGACTCGCCAAATGAAAAAGAGCCAAGTTGGAGAAAACTATACCGAGAGAGCTGCAAGAACTTACAGTCTCAATTTTATTGTTGTTGTAGCACAGAGTTTCTTTTTTAAGTCTCCCTTGTGTTCTCTTGAATATCACGGCTTTAGTTTTATTTATGTTACTTTAAGGTGTTTTTTGTTTCACATGTTTCCAGGACGTTTAGTTTTTTTTGCGGCACGATTAGCGTGTTAGATAGTAAAACTAAGTCGTCCGCATACATGAGAATCGTAATACCATTTTCATAGTCAATAACGACACTAGAGCAACCTTGATTCAAAAGATATTCCTCTAAGTCATTCAGAAGTATTGAAAAGAGCATGGGTAAGAGGGTGTCCCTCTGTGGAACGCCCAGCGAAACGGGAAATTCCTTAGAAAATTCATTCTGAAATTTAACCCTAAATGAAGCCTGGCTGTATAGGGCTTGCAAAATGTTGACCCACATTCTACTCACTTCAAATTTGAAGAGTTTCTCCCATAGCAAACTATGATTAACGGTATCGAATGCAATCTGCAAGCCTATAAATACTGCGTAAACCAGCCTTTTGTTTACAACTGTCGCAACTGGATGAGACTCGATAGAGTAAAGTGACTATCAGTGCATCCTCTATATTTCCTAAATCAATTTTGGGGACTACTAGGGGATTACAGAACTCAATAAACTATATAATTAGCCGTATGAGATAAACAAAAATTGTATGCACAACATAGAACTTCTACTATTAACTATAATTCGAAAATAGCAAGAATGAAGTAATAGTTGAAAATGCTACATGCAATTGTCAATTTTATGACATTCTAAGGGGAACGAAATCATTAAATTAAAAAAAAAATAATTAAAGTAAACCGAAAAAAATTGAAGAGAATGATAAAACAAGACAAGAGACTCATAAACAATCGAATGCGGGCATAAATATAACTAAACCTGGAAACAGAATACATTTTTTTCTGTTATAGACAAATCCAAAATGGCTAAAATGGCATAGAAACTAGGCATATCCATCTTAATCATAGTTTTGGATATTTTGTTTTAGGAACACAGCCAGAAGTTAAATTTATATAACAGTCATCCGGTTGCGCAATAGGAAGACGTTGAGATGACAAGTTTCCTCTTAAATGTCGAGACCCTACAAAGTGAGTACCTGAAACTTTAGGCTATAAGGAACCACTAGTAACGTGGTACCTTGTAGGTCCGTGTGTATCAATTTTATTAGAGGGAAGCGTCATATTTCTGTTCTTTATTCGGGCATTTATTTTATGGATGTCTGAGACTCCAGAGTTTTGTGAACAACTGATGTAGATTTTATTGACCATGGAGGACTAATGATCTCCCAAGGATTTTTAAAAGTATGACTTTCCAGGTATCTATGATTATAACTTATTGACTATTTAAAAAAAAAATTAAAAAAAATTTAAAGGATTTTTTTAAAAGATGCAGGAGAAGAAAATATTGAAAATGACACCATAGTGTCAAAACGTCTCTAATAGAGTGAAAATTGAGAATAAACAATAACTGGAAAATGGTTTTTATTTCTCTTACCCTAAAAAAAGAAGAATTAAATCCAGTTTAAAAAAAGAAATAAATGGTTATTTTAAAATCGCATGATGTTCCCACATAAGGGCTAAAGGAGAAGTAAAATTTCATTAAAAAAATTACACATTAAATTACCATTATATATCTATATCAAACTTTATTTTTGAATAACATTTTATAATTTTAAAGAATCTCATAATGTATAATCTTATGATAATGTTTTATCTTTTGTACACGATTAACTTTCCCATTTTTGTATATTAATGTAATTTATTACATTAAAAGACTAATTATCAAAGAATAAAAATTAAATTCACATTTAAGAAAAGTTTAAAAACTGTCTATTTTCACTTTAAGTTCAGGTTAAGGTCTTAAAAGAAGTAAAAAGTGGCCTAAGGGAATGTCGCCCAGGGAGCGAAGTGGTACACATCTACTGTACCCCAGGCGCTGTCGCCTTGTGAACAGGACCACTTGCTAAAGTTATGGACTTTACTAATGCATTCAGCATCACGTATTCCAAATTATGTCAACAACTTAATTAATATGAATTGAATAATTTATCACATTTACGAAATTAATTAGTAATTATACCGTAGTTGCATTGGCAAAGTGGGGCATCAGTACAGTTTAGGGCTATGTTGCGTTTTTATTCCCTTTCCAGCGCCAAAATACATTGATGAATAAGTAATTGAGGGCTCAAAATTAAAATGAATTGAAAAATTACTTCCACCATAACCCAAAACCAACTTTCTCAGTCCCTTACATTTGCAGATACGCCAAACTGGATTTAATTATTAGCCAAATATTAATATTTACCCGAATAAGCACTTTTACCTTATTATCTACATTCAGATCTAGAATGGTTTTATCCTTATTTCAATTTTCTAAGAAGGAAATTCTTCGCATGCCTTTCTTACAGTAGTTATTAAAATTGTGGTTAAAACATAAATAACAAAAAATTAAAAATATGTGGTTTAGATCTTTTTTATATTCTTATTATAGTAAGATCCGTAGTATGACAACGCATTTAATTTATTATTAACTTTTTCTTATGATGTCTATTGCTTTTGTCCAGTTGCTAATCTTTCGAAAAAGTCTAATTTTCGTTTCTGGCCCTTTGCACGAATCTCCTTGAATGTTATAAAGCTACGATCCTACGATAAATATAAAATAATATTCGATTATTTTTTGTAATATTGCTATATTAAATACATTGTTTAACACATATTAAATACTACCATGTTATAAATTATACAAATGCTCATTTAAATGTACTACTTGTTGCTCATATTTTGTATAACTGCAATTTACTTGCATTCTGTAGTTCAGATTGTATTATTTTTTCGATATAGTGTAAGTTGGAAAAAAAATAACTTTCAAGTCTTTCTCCTAGTATTTTAATTTGTACTTCAATTCAGTTCATTTTTTTTATCAATTATATGATATATAGTATGTTCATCAGTTAATTTCAAACTTTCACCATAACTCACTAGCTTCTTCCATTTAAATAACTTTAATTGATAATAGGAAGATTAGTAAATTAAATATAGTATAATTATAATTTATTTATTATTGTTTATTTATTTTATCTTTTTATTAATTGTTATCATTTTAAATATATGACGGAAACATGGGAGAACAGGGTTCGAATCCCGGCCTTGGACATATCTTTTCTCTTCAAAATAAAAATATATAAATATAGTATAATGCGTTTTGACGAGTTACTGATTACTGGGCAGTAGTTTCGATTTCCCCATGAAATAATAATCAAAGATCGCATACGCTGAATTAAAGTCAGTATTGATTTGCACCAGTTCAGATATTTCTTAATTATAACATTGACAAATACGTTAATTCGCACCTCGTGATTGATGCTTATTAAAACGTCATTAAGAAGCACAAAATACCTCGGGCGAGTTGAGGCACATCAAAGGGAAATGGAGCCTTTGTCGGGAACGTATAACGACGGGCGGATGAAAAGCGTGAGGTTTCCCTGATGCCCACTAATGGATGAAAGCCATTAACCAAGAAACAAAAAAGAAACTCTTTTATCTTCCCTTAGCCAGCGACACTCCAATTGATACAAACCACGACAAACACAAGGAGCTATGACATAAGATTTTGTAGTGATATATCTCCTCTTCTTAACTCGTGTTAGAGCCAGATTACACGTATATCCCAATTCATAACAGAAAATAAAATTTATTTTCCCAGGCTCTACCATTCTTCAAACTGTCTAAAAGACGCAGCACGAAGTTTTTATCTCCATCGTTTCACAAAACATCTATATCCTTCATAAAATATTAATATATATATATATATATATATATATATATATATATATATATATATATATATATATATATATATATATATATAATAATATAAATACAATATTAGGAGAAAATCAATTTTGAGCTGAAATTAACGGTTGACTGATTCAAATATATCCTCTTATCCTTACATTGGTTTTAACGGAATACGAATATACCAAATCATATTTACACAGATTTTATATAGTCGGTGGAAAAACGTGTTTACTCGACAAAGAACATACATTTAAACATGCAATTTGCTAATGCCAAAGCAAAGGTCAAAATTAATTATTCAATAATATTAAAAGGAAAAAATTGCCATCATATGTCTGAACACAAATTTAAAAATTAAGAAGATATAGACAATATAAGGCATGTATAAAGCAATGAGAACTTTTTTTAATTTTTGCAAGTGTAAACTTTTATGTATTGTAATATAATTTTAATGTGTTGTGTATATTTTTTTTATTTGATTTTCTTTAACGTCACTTCGACTGCTGGCCATTAGCGACGAATACCCTTCTTATATTTCTTGGATTAACTTTGTGTTTTAAATACATCAGAGTCCTCTGCAGTTAATTATTATTTTTGAAAGGTTGGCGCGTTTCAATGTCCAAATTTGTTGTTTCTATTTGATACTTCTTGCATTCAAATAGATGCTTCACCGTAATTTCTATATTGTCATAGCTTTGGCAAGTTGGTCGGTACTGCACTAAAAGTAGGTTGAGATGTGTCAGCTTTGTATGGCCTATCCTTAACATGCTAATTACGCTGCATTCTTTTGACTTTAGGCCGTTTGGAAGGATCCAAGTAGTGCTTTTACCTTTTATCTGACGGAGGTGGTTTTGTGGAAGGGTCTCCCATTCTTCATTCCAATTATAATTTGATTGCTATTCGAATACATTTTTAATTATCATATATTTTATGATTTCATTTTCAACTAATTAAAAGTACATTGTATACAATGTAGTAATAAACAGCCCTGTTCAGTTCATATATGTAATTTATTACTACGAAAGACAACGAAAAGTTTAAGAATACTGCGATGCATTTCTTATTCCGTGACCTCTCATTACACTGGGATTATCTCATTTTTCATTAAAAACCTGAACTACTCAACCCATGAAGGATCGCGGGTTCATACATGTTTGAGTCGGAGCTCTCGCTCCACCACCAACCTTTTTCCCCCAGTTAAGAATACGAAATTTATAGAGGCTAGGTGAGCCCAATTGAGTCTCCAGATACCACAGCGTCCATCTGTGGCTTTTATCAGTTTGTTCAGAAATGTTTATCTGTCACAGCTGGATTTGACCTCGGGACTTTCTGCACAGCATCTCAGCACTCTACTACAAAGCTCCTTTGCTCCGTAATTATATAAATAATAAAATATTGTTTCAGTACATTAAAAATTAAATCAGTTAAAATTATTAAAATTAATAGTTAAAATATTAAATAAATCAATAGTTCCAATATGTAGATAAGTTAATCAGTTCCTTGAGATATTATATTTGCGGTATTTTAATTTACCGACATCCTTTAATTCGAAGCCCCGAAACATAATTTTTTTTCAAAAAAACTTTTGTTTACTTTATTTTAATAATGAAACATAACATCCTGCTGAGACCACATAACTTTAGGGATTTGAGAATGAGCAATTTTTGTGGAAAAAGGGATGAAAAAGCTTGATCAAATATTCATTGCTACTAAATTAAGAGACGACCCCAACTCGGTGGGAAATGAACTGGAAGCTAAATCGATAAGTCTTTTCCTCAAAGTTGAAATTTTCTCGCGAGTTAAAAAAATTAAATTTGGAAATGGTTAAAACCAATCATTGCTATCGTAATATTGGTATTGAAGTTCTTTTATTAACCATTAGACAATTTTTAAATGCTCGAAACTTTATTGATTTTAACTCATGTGATGATTCCCATTAAACTTCAAGTTCAACCAAGATGTAACTCAAAATATAGCTTTATAAAAAAAAAGTGTTGAAAATGGAATATCAGATATGTCGCTCCTGAATAAGAAGCTTCAATCAATACTATTGCTACTGAAGGCTTAACTCAAAAATTCAAAATTAGTTACGTTGTTTTTTTTTTGTTTTTTTTTTTTACAATTCACTGTATCCAATTTAACGGCACCTCTGAGCTTTCTTCCTACTATATACTTCCTGTTTCCTATTATGTAATTCAGTTTTCGGTCTTCGACAGTTCGATTCAACGACACCTTTTTCCTAAAACTCATTGATCCCACTTTACGTTACCTCCAGATTTATATTTAAAAAATTATCAAATAACAAAAATGTTTATTCTCGAAACTATCCGAATATTTCGTCATATGGTGGGCACTATTCGTGCCCCTTACATACGACAGATCTATTTCCGAACTATACCAACTTGGGACTATATATGGCTGCATTTCAAAACGGAACATACTCCCCTGTTCCGAGAGCCTTTCCCCCGACCGAAACAATGCGTCACCCTGTCCCATCAATAAAAAGAATTTACTGCCTCGGGTAGGGCGCAATCCATCTCCCGGTTGAATTAGTAAGGAAGCCTTTCTTGAATTTCTCCGAAAGATAAAAATGAATTAATACTCCAACACTGAGGGCGTTGGCCCGACTAAATTTAGTTCACTGCTCCTGCAAGCCACATCAACGCCCCGAGTAATTTCTTCCCAGCTCCGCCATTAACCAGTAACATCATTCCCCTTTTAACTTCTCTCTTTTTTTGATCATAGCGTGATTAATTATGGCCCGTGTCGTAGCACTGTTGCTGTTTCGGCCTATAATAGTCCCATGGACTCATCAGATCCATTGATAAACCCTTAGCATCGAGGAAAACTCCCTTACACAGGCAAGACAGGCTAGACCTAAAATATTTTTTAAAAAATTATTTTCAAGTTGGCTACATAGACTTTCATGTTTCAGTTTTCTACAAGACAACGTTAGAATAAAAAAAAAATGGCTACAATAGCTAACCGACTTGGAAAACCATAAAGAGGCGAAAACACCTCCGTAGGTAAAAATCTACCTGGAGACAAAAATCTTACTTCGAAGGACATTGTTTACTTTGTAGACTCGCTGCGATTTCGGCAGAATGCGAAAAGAATATTGGATGTGCCGAAAATACTATAAGTATTCTTGTTGATATTGGTCTCTCGTCGTATTACAGTGGATACCGAACCTCGAAAAAAGAAACCGAGAGAATGAAAATCTGATCATTTGACATAAGTGGCGTGCACCGCTAACACATCATTTCCCCCAATTTAAAAAATGGATATAAAATTACGGAGTGTAGGCACTAAGAGTTAGAAGTTCTCATTGCAAATATGCAGCCTATGAATATACCAAGGAGAGATTTTACAGCCAAATTCAGACATGGAAGGTATTATCACCAAGCCCATCTTTACAGAATTGGTATAAAACCTATCTCCTAAACCTTCTCTTTCCACCAAAATGATAAGTTATTTATGAAAACATGCCATTTCATATATTGCTAAAGAAAATCAATGGTTTTTTTTAACTAAATTAGGACAATGGAAATCTATTTCTCCTAATATATGGCTTTAAAAAAAAAAAGATTGGGCCAAATCTTGACGCCATCTATACAGATCCATTAGATTATAGGGATATAGAGTGGATTTACCTAAATTATATGTGACACTATTAAGGTTATTGAGAAGATAGCTGTGACCCTTAAGATGGGCACCTTTACCCTTAAGAGACAGGACAGACAGTCGTTGGCAAGAAGCGGGCAACCTGTACATGTAGACTGTCACCCTTTTCTTACTTTGTCAGTAGATTTATAATATAACCTGTAACTATGATCAGGACACAATAAATATAATGTTATTCAATTAAATGAAAAAGGAGTTTTATTCATTAAACAACTCAACCATACCAAATTTTGGAGAAGAGAGGGATATGTTTCTTATCCATTAATGATATAAAATTATTATATTCCAAGTATTACAATTTCAGGCTGGTATCCCATTTTATTATTTAAATATAAGATCAAAGGATCTGACTTGAGATCATTGCTCGGGCAGAGAAGCCAATAAAGCAATAGAGTATATTAAGGAAACAATTACTATTATAAAAAAATAAAAATAAAAAATATGAAGTGCAAGATAGTCTCTGTGGTCACAAAAAATAGCAACGCGTTTATTGAAATATAAAATTTCTACCCAGGTTGCAGGTCTTCAGCTTAGCCCTAAATGTTGGTGAAAAATGAGAAGATTTATTATTTCACTCACCCTATCTTCATCCACACTCTGAGCTTTCACATCCTAATAAGTAAATAAAGTCTAATGCAATGCAATAAATGGTTTGTACTATTTGATACTAGCACCCCCTCTTTTAATGGAGGGGAAATCTGGCGGTTGAGTGTGATCTCGGACAAATCATTTCCTTGCACTGCCTTTTATTGGGAACAGTACAGTCTCTATCATGTACTGTACCCAAACTTCCGTGGGTTTTTTTTTCGTCAGTGTTTATCGTAATGAAATGCTTGAGCAATCCAATAAAACGATTACAGTTCATGTTCCTATAGCAGAACGGAATGCAAGCATCTTAAAATTATGAGTGTTTGAACTTTAAGCTAGCAGATTTCTATATACGTTCAAGAGACCTTTCATGGGTTGTGGTACAGGTTTTTTAATATTATGTGTTATTCACTCATTTTACCGATAAGTATATTTTAGACGATTGTAAGTTTGAACACAGGTCGACACGCAATGGATACTCCCTTCAATAAAATATGAGGTAACAAGTTTCAAGATGCAGGAGTTTTAAAAATAATTTTATTATCCTACGGTTCTTTTCTAAATTTCTAGAAACATTCCTCTAGTTTAAATACAGAATTAGAATATTTTTCGAATGTTTATTACACAGGCCAACGATGAAAAAACTTTTTTAATGAAAATACCTTATTCTTATGTTGTTTAGGTTGCTGAATCCAAATATGATGCTTAAAAAGTTGTATCACCCACCATTTATTCACATTTTATAGTTAAATTCATGAAATAAAGAAATATTTTTAGAATTTAACAGCTTTTTCATAGTTAAGATAACATGAAAAAATAGGTCTAATGAACAAAGATGATGTTGGCAGCACTGCTGAAACACATGCTAAACAGCTGATGTTTTGTTTATTTTCAACATAACCTCACTTTTACGTTTCCTGTACATGTGCTCAGTGCAATGTCTCATCGCGGCTGTAAAAACTCTGCTGACAGTGTTTGTTATATTTGTGGTGAGTTTGTTATTAAAAAGCACCAAAGAAACATTACAGACTTTGTGAAAAAGGTTTATCTAGCATACTTTGGAACCAAACTTGGAGACCAGGATAAACCTTGGGCACCGCATAAGGTATGTTATGTATGTGTTGAAGACCTCAGGAAATGGTCAAAAAAAGAGAAAAAACACTTTAAATTTGCTGTTCCCATGATATGGAGGGAACCAAAAAATCATTCCGATGACTGTTACTTTTGCAGTGTAGATATTACTGGTCATAACTCTAAGAACAAGAAGGTAATAAGCTACCCTAACCTTCCGTCCGCCATCCGACCAGTAGGGCACGGTGTAGATTTGCCAATCCCGGAACCACCAGAGGACTTAAATTCTATTGAAACAGAAGTATTTTCTGATGTACAGTCGGAGTTAGATGAACACGATGAAGAATTCCAATGTGTTACAGAAAATGTAGAGCCTAAATTGTTCACTCAGGTCGAGCTTAATGACTTAGTTAGGGATCTGGGCTTAACAAAAGAAAAAGCTGAACTGCTTGGCTCTAGGCTAAAAGAAAAGAACTTGCTGGCGGCTGGAACCAGCATTCATGTGTATAGGAAGAGAGAACAACAATTTTCGAAGTATTTTGAACAAGAGGGTGATTTGGTGTACTGCTCAGACATTCATGGTTTAATGAATGAGTTTGGAATTGAATACAAAACAGAAGATTGGAGGTTGTTTATTGATTCATCCAAAAATAGTTTGAAGGCAGTTTTAGCACACAACGGTAACATGTATGCCTCTGTACCTGTCGGTCATTCTGTACATATGAAAGAGAGTTACGAAAATCTAGAAATAGTGTTAAATAAAATAGGTTATTCTGCACACGGTTGGATGATATGTGGTGATTTGAAAGTTACGTGCATGCTCCTTGGTCAGCAAGGGGGTTTTACCAAATTTCCATGTTTCTTGTGTGAATGGGACAGTAGAGCTCGGAATCAACATTGGTGCAGAAAGAACTGGCCTGCTAGGGAGTCTTTAAAGCCTGGCGAGAAGAACATTTTACGCAAAAACCTTGTAGATCCAAAAAACGTGCTCCTACCACCACTACATATTAAGTTAGGTCTCATGAAACAGTTTGTAAAGGCTTTGCCTAAAGATGGGCTTTGTTTCAAATATCTCTGTCAGAAGTTTCCACACCTTTCAGAAGCTAAACTGAAAGAAGGCGTCTTTACCGGGCCTGATATTAGAAAAATGATGTTTGACGTTAACTTTGAATCCACAATGACCTCAAATGAAAAGGAAGCATGGGTTTCATTCAAGCAAGTTGTCACCAAGTTTTTGGGAAATGAAAAAGACCCAGAATATAAGGCTATTGTTGCTAACATGTTAAAAAAATTTGAACAGTTAGGATGTTTGATGAGCCTGAAAGTTCACTTTTTGAGCAGCCACCTCGATTACTTCCCGGAAAATTTAGGAGATGTTAGTGAGGAGCAAGGTGAGCGTTTTCACCAGGACGTTAAAGTGATGGAAAAACGTTACCAGGGCCGCTGGAATACCAACATGATGGGGGATTACTGTTGGTCACTTCACCGGGAAGTTCAGCAAGCTATTCATCGCAGGAAAAGCTACACAAGAAGCTTCAAGGAAAAAAGGGAAAGAAAATATAAACCAATTCCAGTTGACAAGTGAACCTTGTATCATCACATAAAATTACTATTCCAAGTATTTTACTGTAAATACAAACCATTTTTACGATTCTACAGTGTTTCATTGATTTCCCTATATACTGTAAATGGGTATTAGACTATATAATAAAATACATTTTGCTTGGAAACTAAGGGTGATACATAAAAACTACGAGCAGATTTGGATTCAGCACATAAAAATCTATCAAGATCAGCTATTAAAATTAAAGTTTTCAAAAAGGTTTTTTTTGTTGGCCTGTGTTATTTTCCAAAGTTGATCTGTTGATATCTTGTTTACATGCCGGCTTGTTTATAACTAGAAATAAACAAGAGTCACAAGTATAAATATTTTAAAATTCTTTCAGGTAGTGATAAAAACTTCTTGGAAGACAGCCTACACAATTGTTTCAGTTTGAAATAGATCTGAGATCTGCCAATCCAGGCATTCTACTTTCAAATACCTGTGAAAAACTTCCAGCGTTGATTTTTGTAAAAATGTTTTAATTCAGATTTATGAATTATACCAGTAAAACTATATTTTGATTGCTGTTAGAGAGGAAAATAGTTGACTGGATGATTCTAATGAAGGATATAATTGGTCAGGGGGGACAGTCAATGATAATACAAAAATAAGATTAATACGTGAATTATCTAACTTTTTATATCTTTACATATAATTTAACGAGGTTTTCTATAATTTTAAGTCTCGCCAGTTTTACATATATACCTTTTTCTTTATTTATTCATAATGTTTCTTACTTTTTTTTGCCTTCTCATTTTTCTTACTCTTTGTATTTCTTTACATTATCACCGTTCTGTACACAGATCCTATTATTCATCTAAAGCCTTAATAATCTATCCGACGCTCTGTATATGCTATTCTATAATTCTTTCTAGGTACTGTAATGTTTTATTTTTATTTCCTCTTTTCTTTCTTATCCCTGAGATGGCCTACACCGTAGGCCGAAACGTCGGCACTATTAAAAAATCAGTTATTATTTTTGTGTTATCATTGACTGCACCCCCTGACCATTTCTATCCTTCATTACATTTTGATTTATTCGGAATATATCTTAACATTTTTAACAGTATTAAATGATCTCTTATGGCCAAATTGTATTTCCTTCAGTGACTTCAATATCCCCCCAGATCTTTCACCGAATCGAGAGTACCCCTTTTCTTTCTCTGCATAAAATATAACTTGTTGAAAATTCTACTTCCCCTCAAGTCTTGGAACTACTGAATTTCAAATCATCGATATATTCCGTATATCCTAACATCCAGATCCCAAACTTCCGACTTATAGCCCTCTTTGTAGAAAGCATATGCTAAATCCCCTCTTATCCCCTTTTCAGATCTCCTGGAATTTTCTGCTGTTGATAGAAATGCATTACAACCTTTTTTTATACAATACTTACACTATAACCTAGTTATATTATCTAAAATAGCTGTCATACAACGTGTCCAAAACCTTTAAGGTTTAAACACTTTAAAATATCTTAATAAGAATTTCTATTGTTGACATTATCTTTAGCACAAAATATTGGCGTCCGAACAGGCAAAGTTCAAAACTTCTCTTTGGTTTTTAAGCCATAGTATTTTTGGTTTACCTATTTGGATTTACATATCCTGGGCGGATTATTGCAAAAAAAAGTTTTCGAACCTCTCTAAAGCGTTATTTGTAGAGCAGGCCATTGGCAGTGAAGTTTCTGCAGTTTGTAGCAAAGGTATAATTTATAACTTTTGCAAAGAAGAAACATTGTTATTATTCTAAAAAACAATGGCTATTATCTAAGACAACGAGGAAGAACATTGTTCGGGTGGAGGTAAAAAAAAAAATCCTCTTAAATAGGGAGAACTATTTATTAGAAAGCCAATATTTCGACCAACATTGCAGGTCTTCCTTGTTCAAGAATAATAAAATAATGAAAAATATTTATTTAGGAAATCGTACAAATGCCATCTGGCGCAAAACCTCCCTAAGGAATTCTCGTGGAAGCGTGTACGGAGAAAACTCCATTTTGTTCAAAAATAAAGTATTTTTTAAATATTTTCTTAGTATTGAAGGTATATATATCTAACATCAAGTACAGGCAGAGTAATTTATGGACCAAGGTTGCAAGTGAGCATAAGAAGGGAGTAGAAGAAGACCTTGCGCATCGCCTGATTCTTTATTAATAAAGAGCACCAACAGCGTTCTCATCCATCATCAGCTTCGCCCTTCAACCTCCGTTTCAATATCACTCACTCGTATTATCATCATACCTTTGTAACCTCGTGAAATATAACTTCAGCCCTCAATCTATAGAAATAAGGGCTGTTTGCAATAAGGTCCCATACTATCATATTACTTTTTTTTTTTTAATTTAATTTATTGATATTTACAACTATAATAATAATAGTTAGTGTGCTCTATAAGACGTTAAACGTTAAGATTTTTTATTGAAAATTTTGAAATACAGCATTTCCTGAAATAACTAAAAGCCTGCAGATCCTCCTGGGGCTCGACCGATCTCTAACAAGTGAATACCCTTAGTTCGAGGGGGGGGAGATCAAGCATTTGAGTTTGATCTAGGACAAATAATCATCCTGCAGTAGCATAATCAATACAATCTCTACCATTTACTGAGTCCAAGACCATTAATAGGTTGTAGTATTTTTTTTTAATTAGTAATAAAAATCATACTGTATTTTTATTTTGTTCAGGGTTTTTATTTTTTACTTTCTAATTAAAGCTTGAATATATTTTTTTATTTCTTCGAAGAAAACTGAATTGATGTTATTTTTTTTTTTTGAGCTTGATATTTTATTAAAAATTTATTTATGTAATATTGAATACTGTAAAATCAGTTGAAACAGTTTCTATATGGCTTGGTAGTTATTGCTTACCGTACTTTATGAAGAACATACTGCAAGAAAATAGATAATTATTCTTATTATATATGTGCTGACCAGTAGACGAAGGTTGCATAGAAGAAAGGTTTCATATGACGGAAGGAAAAGTTAGTGTATTCACTCGGCACCTGTACGTAACATATTCTTCTCACGGGGTGGAATTTGCAGAGACTTGAAGATGAGCTAGCAGCTATAAGGTTTATAGCTGTCAAGGTTAGTGATAAATAGGCGATGATAATAGATATAGATAAAACAAATCTATACATAGAGATAAAACAAATCATTAAATATAGCTATGAAATACACTGTAGTATCACTTCTGTATTTTCTGTAAGTTCGGATCCTTATTCATTGGTGGCAATAGTAACGCATACAAAAAATGAATAGTGATTTCATTTCATTTTTAACATATTCTTTTTTTTTTTATTTTATTTTATTGATATTTTATTGATATTTACAACTGTAATAACATTACATCAAGTAAATCTGCTATATGTACAATACGACTTGAAAAGCACTTGTGGAGAAACTACCCATCGGTAGCACTCCAAAAAGTTCTATAGTAGATGGTCTCGAGGCCATCTTCTTTTCAGACGCCTCGGAGGGTTATCAGGAATAGTATGGGAAGCAAGTTGAGAGACTAGCGGATTCAAGTGTGTATGGAGCTTGTCATGGAAGAATAGGTATCTAGTTTGGGCCAAATCAGTAACATATGGGATATTAACATCATGATGGATGAGTTTGTTTGTGACATAATAAGGAGCATTGAGGATTTTACGAAGGATTTTGGATTGCAAGGATTGGATACAAGATGAATTCGATGGTTTAGTAGAGCCCCAAAGCTCAACTCCGTATGTGTAAATAGGCCTGATAACTGTCATGTAAATGAGTCTTTTGTAATTAATTGGGAGCTTAGAACGTTTGTCCAGTAAATGTTGAAGTAGGCGAAAACGACGAGCAGTTTCTTGTCTTTTCAGTCTTGTATGAGGATTCCAAGTGAGACGTTTGTCCAGATGGAGTCCTAGGTAACATACCTGTTCGACAGGGTTCAGAGGAATATCATATTACTAAAAATAAAATTGATAATCATCTTATTGATTGCTGAACCAATCAATTGTTATTGAACTAGCCCGTAAAATTATGAAGGAATACTAATAGAGAAAACTCCAGCAGAAGAAAAAAATAGCTTAACGTAGTCCAACGTGGTCAAGATTGAAAAAAATGAGTTTGGTGATTAATTGGAGAACCAAGATTTTATTTTATTGAAAAATATATGAACTGTCACCATTTATATTGTGTATATAACTAAATATACAAAAATTAAAAAAAAATAAATTAAAAGAAAATGGCAAGATCTTCTAAAAACTAACGAATCGATCAAATCTGGGAATGTTTTGACAATAGTAAAAGAATAAAATAGAGCCAAAAACTAAAAAAGAAACACTAATATTTATTATAATGCAATTAGGAAAAACCACAATGCAATGTTGTTACCTTATGTTTCAAATCTAGTAATACACCCACTTATAACTCCCACAAGTTGTATGTTGAACATCTTGGTGGTGGGATGCTGTATCATGTTTGGAGCCTGTTTGGGCTGTTGATCGTTGGGATGTATTGCACTTTTTTCTTCGAGATGTGATTCACATAACGCTGTTTTGTTTTTGTGTCTTGATAATGCCTGAATAGGCGAAACGTCGACTAGTAAGTGGGTGTATTACTAGATTTGAAACATACGGCTTTGCATTATGGTTTTTCCCAATTGCATTATAATAGTAAAAGAAAAATCTGACTATCTTTCAGGATTATGTAGTCATAGTTTTTAAAATATATTAACAATTTTTGGAAAGGCATTTATTCATATATTTTTTAAAAATGTATTTATTGATATTTACAACTTTATTACAATAATACAACAAGTAAATAGGCTGAGTGATACATAATGACACGAGAATGACAAGTATAAAAACTACCCACTGGTAGTATGTACTCAAATCACAAGTTCAACTAAGAAGGTCACGTGGCCATCTTCTTTTCAGACGCCTCTGAGGATTATCGAGAATTGAAGAGGAAGCTAGGTTTGAAACGAGAGGGTTTGAGTGGGAATGAAGTTTGCTCCAGATACCGGGTTCGGGCCAAATCAGCAACAAATGGGACATTGAGTTGGTTATGGATGACTTTATTCTTAACAAAATAAGGAGCATTGAGGATTTTAATAAGGATTTTGGATTGTAGGATTGGGTACAAGAGGAATACGATGGCTTATTGGAGCCCCAAAGCTTTACTCCGTAAGTCTAAATAGGTCGTATGATGGTCATGTAGATGAGTCTTTTGCAGTAAATTGGGCTATAAGCTTAGAGCGTTTGTCTAGTAAGTGTTGAAGTAGCCTGAAACGTAGAGCAGTTTCTTGTCTTTTCAGTCTTATATGAGGATTTCATATAATTAATCATAAAATTAATGCATTTGAACAATACAGTTCAGTAAGTATGTATTTCTGAATCATTAAAAAACATATAATTATAACTTCATCGTTCAAGCAAGTTTTAGGTTCCTTTTGTACTGAAATGACATTTGTTACATTACCGTTATAAACAAATGCTTCTTTAGGTTTCACTGCTTACTAAAAAAAGATTACTATGTTAGATAACTGAAAGGTGCACCTGAATAGTAGATAAATTAATCTAGTCTCTCTTTTTCCGAAATAACAAAAATAATTATGTCTTGAAACCGCGGTTTTATAATTATCCAGTTCTAGCATCCATCCTTCGATATGACAAAACCATTAATATTCGCCCTCATTGTTTCTAAGGTGAAAAAAACTAAACATCTGACAAAGTATAATGTACTTAAAGCTGTTCTTCTTAATTAAAGGAGCAATTTAGAATGAGACGGAAAGATTCAAAATATTATTAACGACCACAGAAATAGCCAAGAAACAATTTACGTCAGAAACACTTAAAGACAAAAATAGCCTCCCTTGAAGTCCTCATGATTTTACTTGGTTTTGTGGAAGCTGGCTTTGGGCCACCTCATGGTCCAAATTAGATGCCTCCATCTGGTTAGCTTTCGGCCCTCAACTTGTATCTTATTTGGATACGTTAATGTAACCGGTGATTTCTCGAAACGGTTCTACTATCAAGTAGCTGTTCCATAAAGATTAACAATATTTAAATAAATTTAAAAAAAATCTTCATCAGGAATCATGAAGCTTGTACAACGATGTACTAAATGTGCTGAAATGCAAGGGACTGTGTCGAAAAACGATGTGCTTGTAAGTTTCCTATTTGATCGCAATAAAATTTTATAACTATTGCGAATAAGTATTGAATTACCCTCGTGTATTTATATATACCATGTGTGTGTGTGTGTATACTATGTACTAACGTGTATATATATATATATATATATATATATATATATATATATATAATAATTATGTATATTACATATAACAAAGCATGAAACCTATGCCAAATTTATGGTTTTTAATTTTAAAATGGGTCATATGGGAGTAATGTTGCTATAATATCATGTTTATTTGTAGAACTAATGCAAATTTTTATCATGTTTATTTGTAGAACTAATACAAATTATGTATATTACATATAATAAAGCATGAAACCTATGCCAAATTTATGGTTTTTAATTTAAAAATGGGTCATATGGGAGTAATGTTGCCATAATATCATGTTTATTTGTAGAACTAATGCAAATATCAGTATGAGCCGAATGAGAGTCTGAACAGATTGCAAATTCATTTTGGGTAGGGGTGGAAAAAGAAAATTTTAACTAGACACTAACAGAGACGACTAACGAAAGGGTAATTTAATAATAAATAATTTAACACACCCTAGCTGATTCCAATAAGCACAAGTTTGGAATTATTCGTTGAACAGTTATTAATGAAACAGTTATGAACGTAAAACAAGGTTTTCTAGTAGTGCAATGAAAATGTAAAACAATCATATGGTGCCCATATAGCTTAATTGTGTGGTATAGGCCAATGTGGAATAAACAAGCATAAAAAAAATCATCCAATAAATATGAACTTTTACCACCTTCATTACTTGAAGGTAGGTATCTAATACCCTCTAACAATCTCTACTTGAAAACAGAATCTGATCCACAACCCATTCAGGGTTTGTTAGAGACTGTACTGCCTCTAGTGCAACTGGTTGTGCAGGGAGCTGATTTGTTCGAAATGACACTTGGCAACAGGTTTTCCTCCTAATTTAGGTTATCCACTTTATAGAGGTTGGATGAGCCGGAAGGTCTGCAGACCCCACCCGGTCGATCTGTGGTTGTTATAAGAATAAACAACAACAGCCTGCGACGGCCCTGATTTGAACCCGAAACCTTCAGTATAGAACTCAGCGCTCTACACACTCGGCTACCCCGCTCCTTCCGCTCTCTGTACTCGGAATTTTATTTTCAAACGCCATTTGATATTCACTATGGATTATGAACTATTTTAATGAATTAATATTCATAAAGTTTTTAAATGAACAAGGTTTTTTCATCATACCGAGAATGCCGAAAGAAAAATAAAAGCGATTAAAGGTAAGAAGAATTGTAGATAAAGACGGTGCCCAAGCGAGGAGCTTAACCGAATCCTCCTTTATATGCAAATAGTCGTCCCTTTCTCCCTCTCTTCTTCGCCTCATTTTCTCTTCATAGGGGTCTTTTCCACTGAGCTAGTAGGATCAGGAGTTTCCACTGAACTTGCAAGTTAAATTGCCCCAGTTATTTGTTTAAAACTGATAAACTCCGTTATTGCCCGTAAATTATAAATATGTACATAAATTTTATAATTTTGGTTCAAAACATTTTCTTAATCAATTCGCAATCTCTAGTAAATAAAATATTAAATTATAATTAAATATCACTTAGCATTTAAAAAACGCTCATCAGTTTTATGCCTTTTTTTGCTGATGAAGTTGGACCAGAATAGCTCTATTAAACCAAAAAACTTCTTAATTTTCAGTTAGTATATTGAGTAATTTTGAGTAAAATAGATTAGCGTTATTTACTAGCTCAAATTTAAGTAAGAAAATTGATGGGATAGCGTCGCGACGGTCAAGTTGGGCTTATAAAGTTGCAGGATTCAGTACTGAACGAATACGGCAGATTGTACTATATTTCTATCTTACAAACATGTTTACAGAAAAAAAAGTAATAGAAAAGGGAAGATTTCGGTGATGTAGGAAGGAATAAATTTGAAAAGTTGAAGTACTTAGGATCTTTAATAACTATATGACCTTTAGTAATGCAAAACGTGGCGTAAGTGGGAGGATTGCATGAAGAGTGACCAAACGGATAGTGTTTGAGCAGTTTTCCTTGGACGAAAGTTTGCAGGCAGAAATCGGTGGCATCATCTTCAAGTCTTCCGGTTAATTAAGCATTATTTTTCTTTATTTTTTTACTTTTAACCAACTTTGGGAGCTTTAAGGAACTACGGATCAATCATTATTGCTTGTTCAGCGAATTTTCTCCACCCGGTTTCTTTACATTCTCTCTCTGACCTTTCCCTCTTCTCATTTGAGATTTTGATTGTCCGCTTCGTTCTTGCTTCAAACGCCATGCTCTAGTCTCGGGGGGTGCTCTTGGCAGCTTCACCACCAAGTATATCCTCCGTAAACCCGAGTCCTTTCATTTCCCCCTCCGTATCCATAAAGGAAATTAATTTAATTTTTTTGTTTCAAAGGATTTCATATATCCCTGTAGATAGTCTTATTGCATTCATTTGCAGGATATACTTATAAAAACTAACCCCTATTTTCCTCCTTGAGTCTCTTTCTGTTGATTTGTATAAAGCCTCATTTCGCGTTTGGGCTAAGTTAACTTTTGAGAATTTAGTACTTAAATTGTTTCTTTAGTATCTTCCGTTCTTTAACCTCTAACCTTTCAATTAGGCCCTTATTGGTGGTGGACAATATTTCCGATACATAAAGGGCTTCTGGTTTAATCGCTTTATTTTTTAATCAATTTTAGATTTTTTTATTTTATTTTTATGTCTATTTTATTAGACTATTTTATAAAATTGTATTATTTTTTATGTAATATACGTTAAAATTATATGTCTTTCTCGAAACCGGGAGTGTTAATACGTGTTGTATAGTATCTCCTGATTTGCTATATATAGGAACAGGGTTGGAAATAGCCTGAAATAGGAGAGGGATTGGGTTTATTTTCCATGTACAGAGAACCAGTACACAGAGCGCACAGCACCGCTGAGACTGAGCAGATGAAGGAAGGCCCAAAGTGGTGAGGAGGCCGGGGACATCTGGAAGGAACGGATATAGCAGCTCGGTGCTGACTCATTCCCTCCGCCGACTGTTTGTGTTCCCGATCCCCCGCGGCCTCTTCGTTCCAACAGCTTTGTAACATACGATCCCCGACTCCTATCTTTAGCCAGGGCCTTCCTAATCCGTGTCAGCCGCTTCCCAGCTGATGCGTGTCTCCCTTAAATCCTTCCGCATGAGCTAATTAATCCCGAGCGACGAACGGTTGTTTCCATCGTGGCGCCTTCTGGTGGTTTTATTCAGAGGGTTTCACGATGCTTTCTTTGCCATTCATCATAGCTCTGTTTAGTTCGTTATTAATTCCAATTCTTGCAGCCACTCCATTATCCTGTCAGCGTCTGGTAAAGGATGAATTTGAGGGGATAGCGGGTTTCAAAACATCTTCATGTCATAAGAAATATCAATAGCGGTTACTTTACCTAATCCGAAAATGCTACAGTGAGTATCAAGGTATATTAAAGTTAGGGATCTTTAACAAGTACGTGATATCGTACAGGCTCGGGACTCCAATTTTACACCCCTTCTAGAGGATAACATAACCAACGATTTTTTATTTACTTTTAAAAGCAAATTGTATGTAATCAATTTTAAATATTAAGGATCTGTCCTTCAAAAAGATGAAACATCTGAAGGGGATATAGCCCGAAGAGCCAGAGAAGAAAGAAAAGCTCCAGCCATGCTGGATTCTATTCTGTGGAGTGATGATTTTCCTTGCTATTATAAAGGCTATAACGTTATATGGCTGTGAAACTTGGAAATTTGCAAAGGCCTTTGTTGGTATCTTTTTTCTGTTTATAATTCTCTTTTTTTCTGCTGATGCATGATTACCGTAAGGTATTTCTAATCTATGTTGTCTTAGGAACTCAAGGCTTTTTGTTTGGGAATGGCTTAGTAAAACGTATTACTGTAACTATAATGGTATATACGCTGTAGTCCCTACTGGTTCAGTTGTGCAGACCACCCATTGTATTATTATTCAGCTGCTCTAGGAGGATAAACTACATGCATATTACACATAATCCCTGTCCACATGATGTGGCAGCACTGCCATTAAACGTTGAACCTACTAAATTGCCTAAATGTAATCCATTCTAATTCAACGTTAGTTAAATAGCCGTCGTTGGTTATATTCATACATTAATTGCTTTCTGATTGAACTTTGTAATAATATTAGGTATATGGTCAGTCAATACAGACTCAGGAAAATCTATTTGAACAATCATAGTAATGCATAACATGATTAACTATTTCATGCAGATATTACTACCCCAGAGTAAAGACATTAATAAACCAGAATCCAAAATACTCTGATGATAGTTATATGTATTAGCTAACCATTTCTTGTGTAATCTTAGGGATATTAAATATTAGCTAATCATTTCTTAGGTTCCCTATCCATATCCAATTGAATAATATAAATATGGGATATTGGAGGCTAATTGTATGAACATGAAGCTGAGAAAATTACTTTTTACTAACATTCTTGCAACCAGATTATATCGGTTTCGTAATGATCAGTACCAGTAAGAAACAAATTCATGAACAATATTGGGTTCAGCCCATTTTAAGGAATGTACTGTTTCGAAACCAACTGTTTCTACATATGGGTTGTTTAAGGCGTGATGTGGCCGAAATCACGCTCAACCGCCAAGTTTTTCCTTAAATTAAGATTATCCACTTTATAGACGCTAGGCGATCCATTGGAGGTTATTCACATATTACAGGTTAGCCTTGAGTATTACTAACTTAGATATCGAAATCATATCCCAAAAACCTACATTCTGAGCTACCCCTACAAAATAAAAATAAGAAGTTATTTTTTAATTATACTTCATAATTCTTTTATATTATTTTTTTTTTCAAGAATAATTATAGATTGACCTTACACATTATACAATAGACAACAAGATCCAAGTTTAGGATAACGAAAAGGTATCAAACAGTACAGATTATTTATTTATATTCATTTGACTTTATTTAACGGTTGACGTCATGGCTCTTAGGACAGAATAAATCTTCAGCCTCGATGAACAATTGGTTAAATTTTGTCAAGAAGGAGTTTATCCTGTCATTCTCATAGTTTTTAGTTTAATTGGAATTGTAATATAAGCAATAACTCCTTTTCAAGCCAAATCCTGACTTGGTCCTTTATTCATTACGAAAATAACACGATTCAGATCCCTTAAGTACAAGAAACTCATTTAGGAGAAAATTCGACTTCACCACTTATTCGCCAAGGCTGTAGAAATAATTTATCAGCCAGTGCCTGTCTCGTACTATTATCCCACGTATTCAGTTAATCAACTAACTCTCATATTTAAATAATTACGAGAGTTAGTTGATGTTTTGTTATGAATCTTGTATAGATTACTAAACATTACTCCGAAGGAAATCATTTCTTATGGAATCCAAATAATTATAATAATAATTATATTATTAATCACGGAAACTATAAAAACGCAGGCTAGGACCCCACAAAGAACATGGCCGCTTTCAGAAAGACGATCAGGGAGAAGCCGACGACCACAGATCATGGGCTCGCTTCCAGACCTTTCAAATATAGACGTTATGCTTCCATTTCTCTCCGGAGTCCTCTCGTCGCCTGAATAAATCGGCTAAGAAACTGTTCCTCCGGGTCATCCATTCACGTCGAACACTGTCTCTCGAGCGGCTAACTGCCCCCGAGCCAAAACTTTTTTAAACCCGAAACCACTGGGGTGAAGTTGAGGCCGGATCTGAGTAATGTCCTCCAGAGTTTGTTCCCGACGACCCAGGGGGGGCCCACGTAGCTCGGCCAAACTTATTACGTGCCCCTAGCATGATTTATTACGTAGAATTTAAGAGAAACCACTTTTTTCACAGTTTTATAAATTTACTTATGGAAAAACTAGAAAAAAAAAAACAAATTTACTGTTCCCTGAGTTTAAAAATAAAAAAAAATAAAACGATTTTAGAATTTTTACCAGGCTATGAAGAAGATGGAAATGACTTATAGTTTGTGTTTTGGGCGCCAAAAATGAATACTGAACATGATGGAATAATAATGTAGCAAATTACACCGAGCCGCACAATGCTGTATATTAGGTAATAACTCAATTGAATAATGTTATGCACTGCTGGTAATTTCATCTATTAGAACAATTATTAATTATGTACCTAAACAGAACTTAGTGTAATTATTAATCTAAAAACTAAGACAGTATTAAAAATTGAGTACAAATAGGTCAATCCAGACAGAAATGTGCCAAGAAAGAAACGAGAGAGAGCCATTATTCTTCTATTTTTCCAGAATATGGTAGATCGATAAAATATTTATAAAATACATAAAATCAATTTAATTATTATAAATATTTTAAAAAAAACTTGTACCACTACAACCAATGAAGAATGTTGGATTCAGTAGGTGGTAAAGATTGTACTGTTTCTTGGACAAAGGTTGTGCAGGGAGATCATTTGAACTAAATAACACTCAACCTCCAGATTGTCCCCCTTCTTAAGAGTACCCACTGGCTGGGTGAATGCCAGGAGGATCCCAGATAACAAAGGATCCATCCCCAGCTGTTAAAAGATTAAATAAAATCTGCCATAGCCCTATTTGAACCCGGGACCTTCGGCACATCATCTCTGCTCTCGGCTTATAAACAGTTGACTGAAAATGGCTTTATTTAGATATGTTTCAAATGTAATATATTACGGCGGCTATTATTCTTCTGAACTATGAACACTCTGAATGTTAGATTCTTACATCCTAAGTTCGACGAAATCTAAGCAGAGGATGATCAAATAAAGACATAGCCATAGGCAGATTTATCTCTTAAAGATGTGACTAAGGACGATCGGCATAGTGAACAAATATTTCATCATACGATTTTTCTCTAATGTTATCCCAATGACAATGATCTCGTTCTCTAAATGACTTAATGGCGACGAACAGGCAAAAATATATAACTGTAATTCCACAGGAAATGACTCAACGGAATGGAAATTTTGCGGCAACTTCTTTGGCAAGAAATATTAAATAGCAGCCAACATTTGCAAGAAGAATTTTTAAATGAAACTATTACAGATCACATTTTCGACATTCCGTTTCTTTCTCCTCGTAAAGTTATTTGTGTATAAGGTATTACATTATGTAGGAATAGGTCTTCCAAGAATGGTAAAATTGTAACTACTTCATTTTTCGTTCTCGATTCATTTATTATTAACTATTACCCTTCTTGATTGCATTAATTTCTACCTTAGGAGGATTTAAGGGATGAAGAAACATCAATAGTCCAGGGCGACAAATATTCTGTAAAATAAAGAAGTCACATATTCCAAAATAATTAATAATAAATTAAGGTAAAGCATTTATGTGGCTCTCAACAATATTAACTTCTTTATCGTTTTATGTCCCCATGATTCTCCTTGGTTCTGAATATTTCTTTGCAGTTCAAAAAGGAGGGAAGTTAAATTCTGTTAGCCCCTAGGCGGCAATAGTGTAAACCGGCCTCTAGAGACTTGTAATACACAGCCTGTAATACAGTTTGGCTATTAACCTATAAGAAACAATGTTGCCAAACAAGGCCCCTTGTCCCAGGAAATAAATGGGAGGGTTCAGCGATAGGGTGGTGAAGTATGTATCCGCCTCTAACACAAACATTTACTGTACACTCTGATAAGGATAAGGTATATTTCACCGGGCTTCTTCTTGTAGCGAATAATATATTATTATGCGAGTATATATCGAGGTATACCTTATGGCATAGGCAATATAAGTTTAGCAAATCACTTCGTATTTGGATTTCATGTTCTGATAGCATAGGATTTTATTTTTGCACGTTTGCACCAATAAAATAAGTTAAAATTTTATGTGCAAAAATATTTTACTGCACCCCGACCATTTCACACTCTTCTGATTATATTCAATATTTTTTCCAATATATTTTACAGAAATATTTGATGGCCCAAATGCGGAATTTTACCATTTTCAGGAAAACATTTATAAATCTACAGAAACATGATTGTAAATTTCATATCACATTATATGAGGCATTCAAAACCAAAATCTATAGCTCCAAATTTAAAAAATAGACCTTTTTTGCTAGTTTAACAGAGCAATCCTACATGCTTCCGAAAGTTCAGACTCACAACCAGACTAAAACCACGAGAAATGAAGCACCATAGTGCCGTTTTAGACAAAATTGTTCGACTAAACCAACGAAAAACGTGAAAAAGCAATTTCAGAGTTACCCTCTTTCGAGCATCATTTAAAACAAATAATCAAAACGCAGTACATAAATAATCGCTTAACAGTACTTTTTTGCATTAGCATTAACTGCTTACAATTATTTTTATTTACCTTATACTATCCCTTTTGATTTAATTTTAATTTTTATATTTAACTCTCTTTCATTGTCTCACAATGCAAAAAAAAATACTTTTTATACCGCCACATCATTGCACAATTATTTCCCCTATTTTCTAGAGTTGTGAAAGAACAAAAAAATAAAACTTATGGGTTTACCTTTTTACACATTTAAGATTTCTTTCAGTTTAAAATATTAGAAAGATGTCTTTTCATCATTATAATTATAGCCTTTTTGAATAATTAATTAAAGTATAAACCATTTTTGTTTTTTTTTACTTTATACTTGGTATAGTTTACTTGACTTTTAACTCTCAATTTGAAAATAAATAATTATTTTTCAAGGTCTAAAAAGAGCTAATTTTACAGTTCTAAAAATACCAGCCTAGATATGAAATAAGTTTGTTGTAGGAAACATTGCCAAATAAGATGGTTCAGGATTAGTGGTTAAAATTATTAATAATTAAATACATAAATATAAGTTATGAATAACTAAAAAGAGCCAAATACTCCCATTGGGTTTTTCCCAATTGCATTATAATAAGTTATGAATCTTTCTATTTACAAACAATATTGAATATGGATTCCAATTACAATTTATTAAACTAGGGCTACCCCTTGTTCACCGAACGTCGTGAATTATTCAATTTTACTAATTATTCAACTATTCATTTAATTCTACTACTCGTTGCTCGAATTATATAACTGTAATTTACGTGTATTCTGAAGTTCAAATAGTATTTTTTTTTTTTTCAAGATAGTGTTTGTAGGAAAAGAAAAACAATTTGATGTCATTACCCCAGTATTTTAATTTATACTTTCGATTCCAATGCCCAAATTAAAAAGAAAATGATACATCATCTTGAAATATATTTTAATTTTCAAATTATACTTCATCTAATGTTTTAATTTTATTTAATATAGTTAAAAAAACAACGTTAAATATCATTATACATCGTTTAGTGTCTATCAAAAGTTGATTTATCAAACAGGAAGTATTAATTATTTAATACATGAATTATTACCTCATTTCTACTTCCAAGATGAAACTGTCATAATTTCATCGATTGTTAAATATAATAGTTTAATCTTAGAATGAATAAATTGGATATATAATGATTAACTTCAAAATTCATAGCTCGGATAACACTGAACCTGCACAAACCTGTTGAGTCCAACTTTCAGAGTAGAGAAAATAAAATGGCTTCTTAGAATATATTTTGATTGACTTTATATATTATATTATATTATGTTATATATTGACTTTATATATTATATATTATATTTTGATTGACTTTTTACATTATATGGTTAAATAAAAACATTTTATTTGATCATTTACTTTTATAATAAGTAGTAATAAGCACCTTAAAAATCATTATGCATATTGTAGTATATTAATCAAACCGGAAGAAATAATTATTTTTATTATATCATTCTATTGGTAGGATGAAAACTACAGTGATTTCTTTGATAGCTAACTATAATAATTGAAAGATAGATTGAATAAACTCGATACACAATTAATTACTATAAAACTTAGTTCTATATGAATCGGTTCACAGCTCGGCTAACACTGAGAACTGTGCACTAGGTACGAACCTGCACAGACCCGTCCTGTCCAATGTTCAAAGTACAGAAAATGAAATATATTTAAAATTACAAACTACATTTTATTTAATCGCTTAATACTTTAATACGTAGTATTAAAAATCTTAAAAATCATTATACATTCTGTAGTGTATAAATCATATAATCATCATCATAATCATAATATATAATAGGAAGTACTAATTATTAAAAAGGTGTATTTTTATCTCATTTCTACTATTAAGATGAAAAGTTGAAACATAGATTGAATAAACTCGATTTATAACCAATTACTGTAAAATTTATTTCGATATGAATCGGTCCATGGGTCGGCCAACACAGTGAACCAAATACTGCCACGAACCTGCACAGACTTGTAGAGACCGACGTTGAAAATAGAAAAAATAAAATGACTTCTTAGAATCTATTCTAATTGACAAAATATGCATAATCTAATAATTTAATTTTATATAATACTTAGTATTCAAAGCTTTGAGACATAAAAATGTTCTATTGTATAGCTAAGATAACATAAGTAAATCATTATCTCATTTCCTTTTTTAATTTGAAATTGTCGAGATTTCTTCGATTGTTAACTATAATATTTACTAAAGAAAAGCAGAGGTGAATTTTCATATAAAATTTAATATAACTACTATAATATGTATGTATATAGTTAGGTCAGACTGTTTTATATGTATTTTAGTTTGTAGTTATTAAATAAAGGGGAGGATGGTAAAAAACAGCAACATCACTAAAAACATTTTTATATAATAAAAAGCCACAATGTTTTTACTAACTCAATTGTTCGACTGTATTTAATTAACAAGTTAAATTATAGTTGTTAGTTGCAATACCTAGTACTGTTAAATTGGATTTGAAGTAAAACAAATTTGATGGTAGTTTCCTGTTACAGTTCTGTCTATAAAAAATGATTTTAATGTACGTGTATGTAGTATATCACCTAGGACAATTCACCTCCTTGCAAAACCATTGTCCATGAAACAGTACAGTCTCTACCATGTACTGAACCCCAAACCCGTTCACGGGCTGTTGATTTGTAATGTTTATTATAGTTGAACATAAGCAAATGTTGGCCGCACAATATTATTGATGATCCGTATTCGACACTTTACCAAGAAATGAAATCAAACCACACTAAATTATTCGGCCCCATACAGTGCTTCTGTTCTGTTTGTGAACAGCTGACAATGCAGTAAAGGAAAAGGAAGAGGGAACGCGAAATAGGGAGGGACACAAGCGCCAGAACATACAATATGCGGACACCATCTTGTTCACAAAACCTTTCATTTGTCGTCCAAACAACCGACAATCGACCGGCCCTTGTACAAACGCCTGGCCCAATATGAACCATCGGCTGCAGCCCTTGGCATATTGCAGTCTCTTCAGACGTAGCTGAGTTCACTTTCTTCGACTGCTGTCGTATTGGAATATTTTGGAACTATATGTATAAGGTAAATTAAAATTCACTTTGGTTAATGTTAACTAAAATATACATTTAATTATTATGTTCATATATATGTAGGTAGCTCCGGTGAATAAGATATTAAGTCTAATTTTATCAAGAGGGAATTTATTGTATGGAAGGAAGCGGAAAATTGTTTCATTATCTTTCTTGGAAGGATTTATATTATAATCATTAACTCTATATCAAGCTAAGACAGCCATTTATTTGCTACGAGAATAACACAATTATGCTTCTTTGATTACATGAAACTCATTTTGGGCAAAATATGTCTAAACCACTTACGTCTAATTTTAATCTAAGGTTGCAGATATAATATAAACCCTTTTTTGATTTGTTTTTACCCCTAGCTAAATGACGCGAAATCTTGATTAAATTGCTCGTATCGATTAACATTTCTTTATTTTAAATTGGCTAGTTTAGTTTTTCTTCTTTAAATTTCCAACAGCTTCAATTTTAAAATCAGTTATTAATCTGATATTCAATTGTGCTTTTGGGTTGTTCATGATGTTCGAATCTTTTATCTCATACAAACAATGTTTTATTTACAAGTTGATGGAAACTATAAAATTAGAATTAAAAAACAAAAAATACCTCCCCTTCAGAGAAATACGGAAGTTTTCTGGAATTCCCTCCAGGTATTCCGCCCTTAAAAATTGTATTTCTTGACTGAATCCGTAAAAAAAATTACTTTATTCCATTAGTATTTTGAAAGTTCCTTAGAAGAATGCTAAGAGTTACTTGGAAGAATGTTCCACTATGTTACTACATCAAAAACAGATAACTTCGAAATTTCAAAAATTGACATTTTCTCTGGTTTAATCATGCAATTTTATCTAACATGACACTTTGCTTTCTTATTTTTTTCCGTTCTAAAATCATAAGTAATAAGGCGGCATGTCAAATTTGTGTCAAAATTGTTTGACTAAACTAGCGAAAAATGTGAAAAAATTAATTTTTGGAATTTCGGTGTTATCCGCTTTTGATACCAAACGCCTTAAAACGAAAATGTACTTCAGGCTGCCTTCTGATTACTCAATCAAGTCTAAATTTCAGACTGATATTATAAATATTCTATCATTTAAATTAGCTTAATGCTTTGACTTTTTCTATATTCCTACGTTATGGTTAGCTTCATCTTTATGCGAACTTTTTTTATTTTTTGGAGGGAAGAGGGATAGAGGGATCAAATGACAAGATAGATTTAACTAAAAGTTCCTTTAATATCTTTTATTTACAATTTTAATGCACAAATTAAATCTCATGAGCATCATAAAGTCCTAATGGGACAAATTAACCATAGTAATACAAGGTGCCTAACATAGCAGTATAAGTCATAATTCTCAAGGATCGTGAAGATAAGTAACGACCAGCATACAAAGATATTTTACAGCCCGTGTTCAATAAAATTCACAACCCATATACTGGAATGACTAAGAGTTTCAAATATCTGAATATTTTACACTCGACATTTTGAAATATCATTCCACAAATAACCGTCTCATTTTACAAATAAGATTCTGCAAAATAACATAACAGGAAAACGGTTAAAATGAATACTGGCCAGTGTTTAGCGCGAAGCAAAGAGCTACAAGAGATTAACACGAGAAAGAGAGAAACGGTTGCTAAAAATGAACACAGTTTCCCCTTTTCCTTCTGTTCAGTTTACAGTTAGAGCCAGTGTATACAGAACTGTTAAAATGAAAATAAACCCGATGGAAGGATTGGTAACACTGAGGGGGAGTGTGCTTCCAGGAATAGTTCAGATCGTCCTCCTTCCAGGATATCTTCATTTGGCCATCAACAGATTTCTCTCTTCCGTAAAGAGATCACAATTTTCTTCGTTTAATACTAAAGCTGTTTAGTTATCAGTTATTTTATTGTTTTATTATATTTTCATACATAACATGCCCTATGGGAAGTATCTCCTACAGATCTATCCTCCTTTCAACATATGAGGCGCTAAGGATCAAAATTACATGAAAACAATGAAATGAATGATGAAATAATGATTGCTCAGAAATTCTCCTTAACCAAAAATACTCCTTCGTAATCACTGATATATGCTTGGAAAAGTTAACCTTTAGAAATATTAGTTGTTAACTAAAATTTATGGCACAATATACCAACAAACGTAAACCATATTGAAATAGCGATAATTTAAAAAACCTGTACTACTACAACCCATGAAGGGTCTTGGTAGTAACTGGTAGAGACTATACTGTCTCATGGCCAACGGTTGTGCAGGGAGGTGATTTGTCCTAAATCATACTCAACTACTAGACCCCCCCCTATTTTGGTTACTCACTTTATAGAGGGTGGGTTATCCCCAGGAGGGTCCTAGGTTCCATCTCTGGCTGCCTACAGATTAATTAAAAATCTTCCTACAGCAGAATTTGAACCTAGGATCTTCGGCACGACAACTCAGTGCTCTACCATTGCACCCCTCCACTTTCTTGAAGTAACAGTATTGCAGTAGTAAATTTTAATGATAGTAATTTGATATTTCATTGATAAAAAAAAAATTTAAAAAACCTGTACCACTACAAGTGAGTAAAATAAAACCTTTTTCCAGTCATATATGGTTGAAAATGTACAAATTTATAAAAAAAATTTAGAGAATAGTTTTAAATTAAATAACGTTAAAGGACTTATAAGAAATGTAAATTGAGAATGGCATATTAATGTTGAAACGTTTTTTAATATAGAAAAAAAATATATGACTGGAAAAAGGTTTTATTTTACTCACTTGAATTATATTGTTCTTGATATAAACTATTATGATCTTAAATATTTATTAAGGGGTTCTGGTTGTTTTAGTTTATTTTTAAGTTTATTGGTTGTTTTAGTTTATTTTTTTAGTGTTTAACTTTACCATCCTAGATTATAAACAACTAAATAGACTTTATGATATAAAACAAAGGAAAATGTTTTATATTATTTTTCTATTATAGTTTTCCATAATTCCAAATTTTATAATCTTTCATCTTATGCATTGCAAATGACAAAAACTATATTTTTTAAATAGGCAAATAATATTTTCATCAATATTTTATTCTAGAGGTAATATGTTATCCTCTGAGAAACTTTAGAAAGTGTTTTGGATTATGTTTCTTTACTGTGCTTCCAAATTTTGAATTGCATAAATAATGAAGAAAATAGAAACATTTATTGATTTGGCAAATTATATTGCGCTCACAACATTGTAGTATAGGTAATTTGTATGCTATTATAAGTCGTTTGGTAACTTTAACAAAAAGTCTCATTCCAAGAAGAATATAAGGACACTAGGTACTTTCTCATAATCGATTATCATCACCTAATAAAAGAGTAGTTTGAATATTATTTCTATTGAATCATTTTTTAATTGATTTATGTATCTTTATTTAGAGAAAAAGCTGGTGGTTGAATGTTATCTTTTATATGTTGAATGTTTATAATTTTTATACAATGTAATAAATAAAACCAAATTTGTTAACAAAAAAACTTAAGTTACGGTTAATATATATATATATATATATATATATATATATATATATATATATATATATATATATATACTTGTCAATTTGTCAATCTGTTTATATACATATATAAACTTATTAAAAAGACAATTATGCATCAAAAAATTGAAATATTCTTCAACTCACTCACCATAAGTACAAATTGTTATTAATAATCATTAATATATTTAATAATATATTGTAATATATAATTTTAATAGTTAATGGATGACAATTGAAGGAATTGAACTATGAGGGCAACAGCATCCCTATTAAGGAAGCCCTATATCACCCTCCAATTAAGTCAGTCAAACCCTATTCACTAAGGACTAATTTCATTATCTCCATATTAGCATCTAAGCTTACCTTGTAGCTGGTCATTCTGCATTAAAATTCAAGAGAATATATTCAAACTTTAATGTAAATGAACAGCACAACTTTCTTTACTTCATCACTGTAACAATAAGTTGCTAGGTACAGTGTCTGTTTTGACTAAATGAAAAGTGAAGTAGCAGTGTTGTTAACTATTTAAAAAAAAATTAATTTAAATTTGCATACTGTTATTTCTTTATTTAAATTCATTAAGATTGAGTTTTTTCCTCAATAATGTCATGGCAATATATACTCAGTTCTCATTGTTAAATGCTTCAATTTTTATAAATTTAAGTAATATTGGTGATATAATGAATATAACAAATATACAAAATACATTTACAGAAAATAGTTAAAATAGTTTCCTTTTTTAAAAATACAGTTATTGACAGTCACTTTATAGTTATTGAATATTAACAGAATGGATATTCATATATTATGATTATTTGCTCCCCCCCTTCCCTATTGATTTTCATGTTGGTGGGAGAAGTTATTTAAAAAATATTATTTTATTTTAATAAAAATGTTTTGAATTAATGTATTACATTTATAAACTATGAATCTTTTTTTTTAAATTATAAATTTACACAAATTTCATTTACAGACAGTTCAAAACTTTAAGATATAAAAAACTTATACAATTTTTTGAATATCATCACATCCTTATTACATCTTATTTAGGCATTCAAGCATTACAGAAATGTTGTACTACTATTTAATTCTTTCTCCTTTATATATCTCACATTTTTCATATTACTTTCTTTTTATTTTGCTTTTAACATAGAAAATTTTCAATTGGATTGAGATATAGAGACTAGAGGTGTATTTTATAAAATAGCACCATAGTATAATAGCCATTTTCTGGTTTCAAGTGTCAACTATTCAGTAATAATTTCTTGGAAAAAGAAATTTCCATCCCATTCCCAGGTTTTTCACTAATTCTTTCAATTTTTCTCTATGAATTCTTACTGATGTAAAATAGTCCCAGATTATCACAAACTATCTTCAAATGTTACGGTAAATGCATTACATTTCCAAATTTCTTTAAAGGGAAGTTGTTCTCTTTTTTTTTAATAGTATTGTCATAGTTTCAATGAGATTGAAAATATTAATTTTTGTTTCTTTGGTAAGTAAACATTTTTAAAAAAATCAAATTGACGATTTCTGTACATTTTTGCAAATTCAATTTTTTTTTTTTTTTTTATACTTCTTTTCCAAACAGTTTCTTCCAGGCAATTCTGGAATAGAATATTTTTTTAAAGAGTTCTGTGAATAATACCTACAATAATCCATGAATAATGAACAATAATAATAATTTAAGGAAGAAATAGTTGGGGGTGCACAATAAATAAGTTACACTTATTAAGGTGTTTTTATTGACTGCACCCCCAACTATTTCATCCTTATATTAGAAGTTACAGTCAACCAATTCTTCTCTAAAATAATAATAATTATTACTCATCTAACACTAATGTTGGTGCACTAATTTTAAGATTTTCTTTTAATTTCCACTTGCTGACATAGAATTTGGACTTAACCCTTTAGCGACCGAATACGGCCGGGTCAGAGCGGGCTGGCTGGACTGAGTGGTAGAAAAGTCAACCATGCCCGCTGAACCGATTACTTTTTGACTCTGAAATCATGTTTTTTTATTTAATTCCTTATAGTTTCCCATCATCCTTTTTGATCCGGACTTGGAATGGTGAATGGACTGGCACTGGTAAATTTAAAAATATATTAAAAAAAAAAATTTAATTACTGTTAATTTTTTTTTTTTTTTTTGAGAAGAAAACACTTTATTGAAGCATTACAATCTGCCTGTTGTGGGCAATAAGTAATGGTGCTAATTAATTTTAATTATTTAAAAAATAATACAATTATATATTTTATTTTTTTGAAATGTCTATATACAAATTTATACATATACTTCATTTTTTTAAAATTTCTATATACAAATTTATACAATTTAAAATTCTTTTGATTGTGATAAATGCTGAAACGCGACTGACACACTTTACAAAAAATAATATAGCCAAAAGTGAATTTGTAGGACATCTGTTGTCAAGAAAAAGTATTTCAGCTTGTCATGCAGACACCTAGATGGCTCTAGGAACTGAACTACTATTGTAGCTCACGGTCTAGAAACGCCGGAGAAGCAAAACTATTATAATAGTCCATGGTCCGTGGAGCCCACCTGACACCGGACTATTATAATAGTCCACGGTCCCCACGGCATGGCGCGCTCGGACTATTATAGTAGTTCACGGTCACTAAAGGGTTAAGCATGACTTCTACTCATGATTTTTTTTTTAATTTATAGAAATTTGGAAACTTGTATCCAATTTTTAATAATTATTTCATGAATTGAATTTTTATTGTCTTTAATTCTTCCGTTTTTAAATTTGAACTTGTAAATGGTACACTAATATTGAAAGAAAATATTAAACTCTTCTATAATTTAAACATGGACATCTTAGAATATGTATGTTTTAACAAATGTTGAACTTATATAGCATGTGCAATGTTAGCAAATGAATGCTTAATAATAATGATCATATAATGACAATTATATTATGGAACATTTTACTTATTATCTTTTCTAAATTCTGTTACTCAACAATCGATAATTTAATTTATTAATACTATAAAATATTTATGTATAATAAGCAGGGAAACAAATTCACAATAATTACAGATTTATTATATGAAAATTACTGTCATCAACAGCAAATAGAAATTTATTGGTTTTGGTGAAGGATATGTTTTTTATTCAGTTGTTTATTCTGGGACTGTGAATGAATTGTTATATTAGCATTTGTCAGATTAATAATGGATTTTATAAGCTAACTGATTTGTAGAATTATAGAATAAAAGGGAAACCTACAGATGTTGCAAAAATATCATATTCTACATCAATTTAGACAAATAAACAAGAAAATAGCAAGAACTAAAAAGAATTAAAATAAAGAGCGACAACTTTAAATCTTAGATATACTAATATGTATGATTGATGGCTCAGAAGGTGTTTTCTTTAATTCTAATGATGCTGCTATAAGGGTGAAGCTCAAAAAGTCTTCAGTTTCTACTGTACTAGTTGCCCTTTTTATTATTAAGCCATTGAGATTTTGAGAGATGGATATGTGCATCCTTTCGATGACAATTTGATTAATCTGGTTTCGTGTGTGGCATGTCAGTTTGTTGATCATTTTTCCACCTTTGCATTGAAGTTAGGTACAATTATTTTAATATGCATAGTTATTCAGAACTCCCTAATTGTTTATAGAAAACTTATTTTTCTCAATTTTAAATCTTACATGAGGACATTCACATTTAAACAAGTTCGTCAGGATTGAAACCCTGTCTCTTAATTGTTTTACCCATTTTTGTATTAGGATTTTATCTCTTTTCTTATTATCAGTAACTTATTATTGTAATGAACTCTGGATCATATTCATGGGATCTCTCACTTAACAAATAAAAATATCACGGTTTTTCTTTTCCTTGATTTTGTAACCATTTCAGCTGATTTCCTGGATGGTAGTTATTTCTAGATGATATTTTCCATTATTTTTTTTAGAACAATTTTTTTGCTACGGATCTGTGCAGAGACAAGCATTCCAATATCATCAATTAAGGTTAAGCCTAACATTATTGTTAACTATTTGATTTTGAGGCTGCTTTAGGTTGATACTTTTATTTTTCATAAGTGATACTACTCTAGTCTACTAGAGATGTCGCCACCTTTGTATCAGCAGACAATCATCCTTACTGGGGAAAGCTAATCATGTAATGGGATACTTAGGTATACTGTATGTAATTTTTTGTACAATATACTTATTTGTAAACTGTTATGTGGGACTGTAAATATTCCCTCATCTTGGAAGGCTAGTGAATTCTTATTACCAAAGAAACCAAAAACAGTTTTTGAAATCTGATATATGGTGCATCCAAAAAATAAAAACCTTATGGGTTTCAAATTATTTGTTCAACACTTTTTGGAAATTGATAAAGAAATAACAAACTGTATCAAATGATAGATTTGATGCCAAAATTACTAAATTTGGCTCCATATGAGACAAAAAGCAGATTGAATTGTAATGTTTAAGATCTTTAGTGAATTGCCATAATTGGCAAGACCTTTAAAATAACTGATTAGTGTCTAATTCTAAACCTCTACTGGCTATTTTTATAAAAATGGGTTTAGGTTGTTTAAAAAAAAAAAAAATGTTCTAAAATATTAGCACAGAAATGGAGGAATCAAAGTAGTTAAATGAACTTCCATAAGAAATTTTGAATCAGAGGACAAGAACCTCCCAATATTGATTACAATCACTACCAATGATAGCTCAGAAGCAACATGATGCAGTAAATATTACAGCAGTTTGTTGACAATTTAGTAGAAATTTCTTCATCGATTTCCAGTATTTTCTGTATTCTTTTGTTTTTAGCAAGTTCCACATATTTAGCATGAAAATTGACCAAGCCTTCATTTGCTAATCAACGTTTACAATCCTGTTTTTGATCAGTGTTACCCATGTGGTACTAAATCCCTAAATATCTTTTGTAGGTGGGGAACATTCAGTTTATGAAATAAAAATAATTTTTTTAATTATATGAAATTAAAATAGTTTATAATGAAATTTCTTTTAAAATGATGCTTCTTTTTCAGGTCTCTCCAACAACTAGATAATACTTGGCGCCTCAGGTGAAAGAAAACAAAAGATATTACATTAAAATAAGCTAAGGGGATTTAATATTTTAATCATCAAAATTAGTATTAAACTGCTACATGAATCCAAAAAAAGAAGAGAAGGTTTCGTAAATAAATAAATCAATGTCTGTCTGTCATAATTATTTTAATTTTGTACATGAGACTTTTAAATTGTTTATAAAACAATTCCATAGTTATTATATTCTTATCTAGCTAGATATACATATATAAACTATTTTAAATTAACATTTATGTACAAATATGGACTTAATTTATACAATTCAATTATCTTAGTTTTTTTCTAGATCCCTACTATATAATCACACATTAAAATATTTTTTGATGTCAATAATTAACATTCGCTAAGGCTGTACAAACAAAAATAATAATATACAATAATACTGTGAGACTGTATTCATGATTACAGCACTTTAGAAAATTAACTAGGCATAACAAAAACAGATACACAAATTGTACTATAATAATAATTATTATAATAAACAAAACAATAAAATTAAATATATGGGATCTAGAAGAAGAAAAAAAAGACTAAAAGGTGTGCTATACTTTAGGTTCAGCCTCAAGCAGCCATTGTTCCTTATTCCTTCGGACACCATCAGCCAAAGGATTCAGGGCGTCTGAAAGCTCGGCAAATGCCTTTAAAAAAGAAATTAAATCACAAAACAGAAATGAGTGATGCATGTCTTTATATGCATTAATACATTATCTATTTTCAACAATTGATTGAATTTAACAAAAAAGAAATATTAAGATCAATTTTAATCAATTCATAACCTTGAAGCTACAAATAGTATGTGCAAAAGGGATTTTAATGATTTATAAACTACAGTAGGAATTTTGAAACAAGAAATATCTTTATTTTTCATGATTATTTCTTAGTGTCAATATAAAAGAAAATATATTATTTAAAATATTATAAAAGTTAAATTATATTAGATGGGATTTATTAGGTAAGGAAAATTTTACACACTTATCTATGCAAAAGGAGCATTAGAAACTGATGTAATGAACGTTACCTCATAAATAGGAAGACAAATAGAGTCAATAAAATTGACTTGCATCATTGGTAACTGGTCTTCTTTTTCTCTATTCATTATGTCCTGGAAAAAAAATAATATTCATTTCTTGAATCAATGATATAATGATATATAAAGTAATTAAAAATTTACTGTAACAATATAACACTATAATAGTAGATTACTATTTAAACTAGTCATGGAATTTTTGCAAAGATCTGCGAACTTCAGGAGGAACCAAAGACCATGATTAACATAATAAACATGAAAACAACTCTAATGTTTGGTGTTTTATTTTCCTTATCATGATAATGCAGATGTTATTAAAAAAAAAAAAGCCAAATTTATAATTTATAATAATATAGGCAATTAAAACACATAAGTTTTTAGGCAAACAAACTGGATCATACTATTTATTAAGAATGGTGAAGACAATGTAAGCCAATAAAATAATTAATTAAATGGAAATGTTGGTGTAAAAAAAATAAATAAAAACACTCACAATTGGAGTAAGGTTGAGTTCATGCCTCTCCAAATCACCTTGTTCAAAAAATTCACTTGTGACCAATTCTGCTATCTGAAATAAATATATATTATATTTAAAAAAAATTTGGCTTACTAATATGTTAATGTGCTTAAAAACACAAAATAAATAACATAATTTCAGCCATTTTAATTAATATTTGAAGCCAAGGTAGCCAAATATCAAATATTAAGATATAAATGAATTATTTCATATTCACAGATGACTAACATGTATAAAAAATAAAAGCTTCGAAACAGATTTTGTAATGCGTCAGTTTATTCACATGAATAATTATATTGCTCTTTTAAAAAAAAAATAAATAGAATAATAAATATGAATTATAAGGACAAATCCTGGCAGAGTATTACTTGGAGTACCATCGGACAAGATGGTATACGTTATAAAACCTTTTGTTGAAACACATAAAAAAGTAACATTCACTCAGCTTTGACATTACAATATAGATTTTCAAGTTCATATCCATTCAATCAATCAATAATCCATAAAGGGCAATACAAATTTTCTAGAATAATAGAAACTTGATTCCATTTTATTAAGTATAAGAGAATACATTTTTATGCCATATTACTATTTATAATTTTTTATAATTATGGTCAACTGGTATAAATTTTAAATATTTTTATTTTATAGAGAATAGATATGCCCCCGGCCGGGATTCGAACCCGGATCCTCTGTCTCTCCATGACAGCGCTCTATCCATTTGAGCCACCAGAGTCACCTGCCAGCAAAAATTATAAATAGTAATATGATGTAAGTCAATAAGATCCTAAAATTTAAAGTAATGTTCAAAGAACATTCGTTCTCGTGTAAACATCGCAAAAATTGTGACAACACGAGGACATGGGATCGAATAAGAGAAAAGATTTGTCCTCTGCCGGCAGGCGACCCTGGTGGCTCAAATGGATAGAGCGGGTTCGAATACAGGCCGGGGGCATATCTTTTCTCTTTAAAATAAAAATATGTAAAATTCATAACAGTTGACCGATAATTATTACAAAAAAAAAAAATACTTATTTCATAGTTTATTCAAGACCTAATAAAAAAAGTATTAACAAAATAATATGTATTAACATTAGTAATGTTGATAAAAATAAAAGTTTGGGGAGAATATACAGTGGTGATCAATGTGCACATTAACATATTATTTAAAAGAAAAGTATTGTAAATTTTAAAACATTTAAAACCCCGACTTTTGACTACTTTTACTCCAAGCTTCACTGAAAATACTGAATATAAAATCTCTATAAGGCCTTCATGGATTACTAGCAGACCAATTTATATAGTTCTAATTAGTCAACGATTTTCATACCCTTTTTTCAATGTGCCATGGTTTTGTGATAGCAGCTAAATCACAAACGGTCATCATCATTGCCCGCAGCAACTCTCTTTCATCTTCATTCTCCCAACTCCACTGTCCCTCACTGACTAAAGAAAGAAATCTACCACGCTTCCTACAAAAAAAAAAAAAAAAGCATGTTAATCCAATGAAATTAATAATCAACAGGCACAAAAAGTAGTAACACATTTTTATTTTACATTACAAAATCAGTACAAAATGTATAGGTATAATATTCAATACTATGAAGCTATAATAATATTTTATGTTTATGTATTAAGGACACTATAAAATGGCCTGAGAAGGATCTATAATTCAGAAATATAAAACTATTTTAATTTTCAAACTGGATATAACAATTATTTTTATTAGTTTTCTTCTTTCTGATTTATGGTTATAATTTGTTTTAAATTATAGTGATATTAACATTTTGCCTACTAATAAAAGCCAATATCTAAAACTATTAACAGGGAAATGAAGAAGCCAATAAAAACAAATATTTAAAAAAATCAAATAAACTTTTATTCTTCAAATTACTTGTTTATTGACCAATGAAACCATCTGCCATAAAATAATTAAAACTGTCAGGAAGAACAATATCTTCAATACAGCTGAAGGACTAGAAGAAATATTTCAAAATAGAATAAAATAATGATCCCATATGTTTGATATAACACAAATAAATATATATTTGATATAACATATTGCTATTAGAAAAAGAAAATCTATTTTCTATGATTAATATTATTATATAATATTATTTAAAACTTCAAGCAATCATGTAATATTTAAAAGTTAAACTATCAGCATGCTAGGATGTCACAAATATACATAAAATGATTGTTTAAAATAAATAATTGTCTACCTGAAATACACAGCTAAATCAGTTGAAAGAATAGCTTCTTCTAAAACTTTGATAACTTTGGAATAGTCATCTGGAGACAAGTTGGCCAAAATTTGATTTCCCTGTAAAATAAAGGTTGAATAAATACAATTGATAATTATAAAACAATATTTAAATATCTATTAAATGAGAAAGTAGCTGGAGGTAACCTCCATTAAGGTGATGAATTAAGCTAGAGAAAAGAATTGAAATAATTATAAAGAATTGTTTGTACATATTAAATAATACACGTTGCATATTTTTTCTATTAAATAAATTAATTTGATAATTTTAAACTAACTAATTTTAACCATCAATGATCAGCTTTGATAGATAAAAATCATCATAAAATTGAACAATTTAAGATATCTGTAAAACTGGTTTTGATGGTGATTGAAAATATAATCTTCCGTGGTGCAATCTGAGTTATTTATTGCTGAATTAAAAATGAAATTCTAAACAATACCTGGTCAATAAAGAAAATCTGGTTATTGTATAGCACATAACTTCGTACAGGGCAGTATTTTATTAATAAAAAATATTACTTATGATTATATACTGAAAAGTTTACTACTAAAATCAAAATAATGATTGATAATAATGTTCTTAATTGGAAACAATACAATTACATCATAATCAATAATCAACTACTTACTTAATTCCACACTAATTTAAAAGTTTAACCAAAATATATAACAAGATGAAAAATATTTACCTGACTGTTAAGAATCATAAGGCATTGGTCAAAGTGATGGTGTTCCATTGTTGATGTTGAGTAAAGCTGGGCAAGTGGTGATGATGCCCTAATAAAATAAAATAAAAGATTCATTTAACTGTCTATTTAGATGTTTCCTTTCCTTTTTTAAAATATTTCTTAAAATAGGTGAAAATTACTTGAAAAGTACTTACTTTATTTGAAAGGAGTTGTTGGTTCCTCTATGGTCTAGATCATGACACAAACAAGCTATTATCAGAGCAAGGCATTCTATATCACCAAATATTTTCCACCACTGTGTAGCCTGTAAACAAAAAATTAAGTGTGATAGAATTAATATACTGTAAACGATGCCATTTTTCACATGAAATTTTAGTCTTACAAAGAAGATTTATTATTATTAATGATAATAAATCAGTAGAGAATTTTAATTGTATTCAGTATACATACTTCTTCATGGTTAATAATTGATATTTTTATATACATGTTAAGGTCAAATCAGCAATCAATTAACTTTTCCCATGACTGTTAATCACTTTCTAAATAAATGTTTGTTATTCCAGTGATAATAAAAAGATAGTTAAGAAATTAAACCGCCATCTCATTTTTTTTTTTTTGTGAAAATAATATTTTTTTTTAAATGACTAATGCAACAAAATAATAAATAGATATAAAATGTATTTATAGCATGTATGCATTGTATTTATAGCAAGTACAATACATATAAAACTGAAGGGATTTGCTAACTCATAATATTTGATAACTCTAATATTTTCAACAATGTTAGAAAGGTAAAATTTAGCAAAGATATTTTTTTTAAATTAATTAGGGAAAGCAAACATTTTTCATTTTTCAGTTAATAACAAAAATTTTAAGAAAGTAAATGATAATGATTATTGTTACGGTCGCAGAGAGGAAGACGGAAGCAAGGGATTAGCGCCTTGAGCCGTCGGCGGGATAAGTTAAAATAGGATTAGAACCTTCTTAATGCCTTCCGACAAAGGAGATGTTCGAGAAAGTTCTCGACATTCCCGGAATATTCTGTCCCTAACTTACGTGTTCTAGAATGTTCGGCCTTGCCTATTTAAATACCTCCCTCATCTCGAGCGAGGCAGTCTGAGAGTAGACCACGCACGGTGAAGATCTGTGATAAGTGAGTGTCAGTGTGATTAGCTAGTCAGTTTTGAACCGGCCAGTGTAATAAGTGTATCAGTGAACAGTGACAGTCTCGCGAGTGTAATAAACTGTTTCTGTTTGTTACTGTGTGTCAGTTTGTCATACTTGGAGAATCTTACGGTCAGTGGACTAGTGAAATATAAGTGTTAATTAGTAGTTATAATTTGTAGTGTAATTTTATAATATTCATACAAATTTATGTAAATAGTTAAGTCATTTAGAATTAGTAATATCTTATATTATTGTAATAATTAAATAGGAGTTAAGCCTATGTAATAATTATTTAGAATATTGTCATTGTAATTTTATATTAGTCTAATAATTTAATTGTTAATAGTTTAATTGTATCCTTTTTATCATTTTTGTTAATAAATATTAGTATCTTTAATTTAGCAGTAGTTAAATTCTTTTTAATACCCTGTAGCCCGTAACAAATTGGTGTCAGAAGTAGGATCTTGAGTAATTATTATTTTGCATTTTGTAATTACTGGGCTACTGTATGAAAAATGGCTTCTAAAAGTGTTAAAATAATAGATCTAAAAGTTGCGGATTTGAAACGGGAGTTAGAAGAACGTGATCTTGATTCTAACGGAACTAAAATTGTACTGCAACAGAGGTTGCATCAATTTTTGGTAGAGTCAGGGGAAAATCCAGATGACGTTCTATTTGAAACTGATTTAAGCAAGTTGTCTGCAACTAATTCAAAAATGAATTAGGTATTGTTAAAAATGAGTTAAGCAATGCAGATAATAAGCTAGGTAATGCACAGAATGAATTAGGTACTGTAAAAAGTGATTTATTGGATACATTAGAGTCTAAGTTAGGCACATTAGAGACTAAGCTAATGGAAAATGTTGAGAATAAGTTAGCTAATGTAGATAATAAGTTAGCCGATGTAAATAATGAAGTAGCTAATTTTGGCAATAAGTTAGCCAATGTAAATAATACAGTAGCTAATGTAGAATCTAGGTTAGGAGAAAAATTGAATTCAATTGAAAACAAACTTAGGCTAAGAGTAGAAGCTCTCGAAGGACGTAAGAGCAACCCACCGACGAACGACACCGACCGTTCCTCCGATGGAAGCCTTCATAGCACCATTATGCCCGCCAATACTGGGACGCCACCAACTCACAACACCATTCCAGTATTCGACGGAAAGATGCCATGGGAGGACTGCATGACCCTCTTCGAGACAGCGGCTTCGATCCACGGGTGGTCAAAAGAGACCCAAGCTTCAGCGTTGTGCCTGGCCTTGCGTGGAGACGCCTTGGGAGTACTGCAGAGGATGCCACTGTTGGAGCGGTCTAACTACGGGGAACTGATTAGAAGACTGGAGATGCGTTTCGGCCACCGCCACATGGACCAGCTTTATTGCTCACAGCTGAGAAGCAGGATCCAGAAGACCAACGAGACGCTGCAGGAATTTGAAGCGGACATTGCCCGGCTAGTGAGGAATGCCTACCCATCGGTCACCGATGATGTCTACGAGAGCCTGGCTGTCGACAAATTCCTGGATGGACTTCGGGACCTCGAGACGCAACAAGCAGTGAAGCTCGCCCGGCCAAAAACTTTGGGAGACGCATTATCTCAGGCCATGGAGTTCGAGGCTGTCAGGCAGTCAGTAAGGGGCCATGCGCGAGTTCGAGCAGCAGAAGCGGAGCCTAATGTGGTCCCTACTGTCGAAGACATAGTGACAAAGGTTTTGGAGGCTCTCAGGACCCTTAAGAAGGAGATACGCTGTTGGAGCTGCGGCCAACTTGGACACCCTAGAAGCAAGTGTCCAACCAAGAAACTAGAAAAGCCACAGGAACTAAGTAGGACTGATGGGAAGGGACAACTATCAGCCCGTATCGTCAGAGGCCCCAGGAAGACCAGTAGAGTTGCGTCAATAGGGAGCAGAACGAACAGTTTCTAACGTAGATGGAATGGTGGACGGGCAGCTGCGAAGTCTGCTACTGGATACCGGCGCAACCATGACTATCTTGAACTTGAAGACAGTCCCCGCTGAGAAGATCTTACCAACGACTTAGACATTACGGACTGCCACAGGAGAGCCAGCCAAGGTCTACGGGGAGACAGTTGCCGCCTTCATCATCGGGGGTCAACATCTGAAGCACCGCACTCTCGTGGCAGAAATAGATGAAGATGTCATATTGGGCACGGACTTGATGATCACATGCGGGATCAAGCTGAATATGGCGAGAGGTGTGATGACACTGGGAGACGAAGAAGTCATCCTTCAGCAGGGAAAGGACATCTACGCACGAGTGGGGTTACTAGAAGACACCACTTTACCTGCACGGAGCCAAATCATAACACATGGGACGGTCGAAGGACATCTACCTGAGGGTCAATGTGTCAGTGCAGTCAAGTCAGTGCTACTTGAACCCGTAAGGCAAGAAGAACAGGAGATCGCACACGGCGTAATGGTTGCAAGGTCTCTCTTCAAGGTCGGAGGTATCACTCCATTTCGGCTAATGAACCTGAACAGCTTCCCAGTAACGCTGAACAAAGGAACAACGGTAGGGGAATGTACAACCGCTATCTCAGTGGTTCGTCAGCTGCAACATCATCCCACCGAGTTGCGAGGACTGCCGGAAGAATTAAAAGAATTTGTGGACGAATCATGTCGTGGACTTTCGCCTGAAGAGAGCGAGGAGGTGAAGAAGATGATTACCCGATGGCAGGACGTTTTCGAGATCAGCCCAGGGCCATGGGGTAGAACGGATATTTTCCAGCACAGGATTGACACCGGGGATGCTAAGCCCATCCGACAGATCCCGCGGAGGCTGCCGTTGGCAAAACGGGAGAACGCTGAGAAGATTATCAAGGAGATGGCGGCTGATGGTGTCATTGAGCCTTCGAGTAGCCCCTGGATGTCTCCTGTTGTATTGGTGAAGAAGAAAGACGGCACAACAAGATTCTGCGACTACCACCTTCTGAACAACGTCACCAAGAAAGACAGTTATCCGCTTCCCAGAATTGACGATACGCTGGACACCCTAGAGGGGTGTAAACTTTTCTCAACTTTGGATCTCCGCAGTGGATATTGGCAGGTTGGATTGGCGCCTGAAGATAAAGAGAAGACGGCGTTCTCGATTGGAACTGGACTCTGGCAATTTACAGTGATGCCATTCGGGCTTTACAATGCTCCTACAACATTTGAGAGACTGATGGAGAGCGTGCTAAGAGGTCTCTCTAGGGAAATTTGCCTGGTATACTTAGATGACATCATTGTGCTGGGAAAGTCCTTCGCTCACCATCTGAAGAATCTGGAGAAGGTCTTCGAACGACTGCGTGCAGCGAACCTTAAACTGAACCCGAAGAAGTGTCATCTCTTCCGAAGGCAAGTCAACTACCTGGGGCATGTTGTGTCAGGCAACAGAGTTGCTGTTGACCCAGGGAAGATTACAGCGATCACCGACTGGCCAGTACCTCGAGATAAGCACCAAGTAAGAAGATTTCTCGGCCTCTGCACCTACTACAGGAGGTACGTGAAAGGATTTGCTAACATTGCAAAACCTCTTACCAGGCTTACCGAGGAAAAACGGACTTTCCGCGATTCAGGCATCCTTCGAGGAGTTAAAGCTATTGCTTGTGCTCCTATTCTGACCTATTCACGTCCCAAGGGCAAGTTCATACTAGACACAGACGCCAGCAACACCACTATTGGAAGCGTCCTCTCTCTGCTGCAAGATGGAGAAGAAAGGGTTATTGGATATTTCAGTAAAGCGCTCTCAGCTCCGGAACGCAACTACTGTGTCTCAAGGAAGGAGCTTCTGGCAGTGGTGAAATCTATAGAGCATTTTCACAAATATCTATACGGCAGAAGATTCCTCCTGAGAACGGACCACGCGGCTCTAATGTCAGTCCGAGTCATAGAAATGTGAATGCGCTCTCTAGGAGATCTTGTGACGAAGAATGCAGGCATTGTTCTCGACAAGAAGAGAAGCAGGCAGCAGTGTTGAGGACAACGGTGGTCATGGACAGTTGGCAGGATGCAGAGGTGTCAAAGGAACAGGACGAGGACAAACAAATAAAGCAATGGAAACTATCGGGGCAAGGAAGACCAAGCTGGCAGGATGTTTCTCCAATGTTGAAGAATGTAAAGACTTACTGGGCCCAATCGGATTCCAATCTAGTGGACAACGGGCTGCTGAAACGGGCATTGGAGAATATGGAAGGAGATCAACACAGACTACAGTTCATCGTTCCAACGAGTAAAGTGCCCGAAGTACTCAGGGAACTTCATGACGGAGTATCTGGCGGCCACCTTGGAGTTCACCGTACATTGGAAAAGGTACGTGAACGCTTTTACTGGGCAAACCTTAAGGACGATGTGTTGGACTGGTGCAGGCGTTGTGCGACTTGTGCGGCTTCTAACAGACCCATAAAAAGAAAGAAGACCCCGATGAAGAAGTACAACGTGGGAGCACCGTTTGAGAGAATAGCAATTGACATCGCTGGCCCTTTCCCTGTGACGGATGAAGGTAACCGGTATATTCTCATGGCCATGAACTACTTGTCCAAGTGGGTGGAAGCTTACGCCCTTCCGAATCAGGAGGCAGTCACGGTTGCGGACGTACTGGTGAAGCAGCTCGTCAGTAGGTTTGGAGTACCCATGGAACTTCACACTGACCAAGGACGAAACTTTGAGTCTCCAGTCTTCTCCGGGATGTGCGAAGCACTGGGAATACGGAAGACCAGGACGACACCTCTTCACCATACGTATTACGTTTATCAGTGAACTGTGACAGTCTCGCGAGTATAATAAACTGTTTCTGTTTGTTACTGTGTGTCAGTTTGTCATACTTGGAGAATCTTACGGTCGGTGGACTAGTGAAATGTAAGTGTTAATTAGTAGTTATAATTTGTAGTGTAATTTTATAATATTCATACAAATTTATGTAAATAGTTAAGTCATTTAGAATTAATAATATCTTATATTATTGTAATAACTAAATAGGACTTAGGCCTAGATAATAATTATTTAGAATATTGTCACTGTAAATTTATATTAGTCTAATAATTTAATTGTTAATAGTTTAATTGTATTCTTTTTATCATTTTTGTTAATAAATATTAGTATCTTTAATTTAGCAGTAGTTAAATTCTTTTTAATACCCAGTAGCCCGTAACATTATAATCACCTTAAATATAATGTAAAATGTCACAGAAAACTATTAATTATCATATTCAATAATAATAAAATCAGTAATTCTGGTTGAAGAATTTACCATAAGAATGGAGAACATCATTTGAGCCACATTAAATGCGTGCCGCCAGTTGTGATATGTTACATTTCTATAGTTCTTCTTCACCGACAGCAACCACCGACAGAGGACTTCATAGTCAATACTGAACCTTTCAACAAAGTCCAGTTCTAGGAACATTCGGAGGCAAGCCTAAAAAAAAAAAAACTTTAATTTATTTAATTGTAGGTTCAATACTAATGAAACTATAATTAAATGTCTGAATGATTCATAAAAGTGTTAATTTTTTTAATGCATTTAAATATTTAAACCTCAAAAAAATGACCAATTATTATAAAAAATTTAATATCATAGTTTGTGTTCCATAAGTTTTTATAAATTCTATATTATTGGTAAACAAAAAATATTTGTTTACAAAACAAAATGTAATATAATACTTTTTTGCATCAATAATGCTATTCTTCCAATTACCTCAATTCTAGAACATAAGATAGAAAACACACCTCCATGCAAAAGTATGTGTGCAAAGCTGTGTGAGATGTGTTTTATATTTATTTGGACTGCTTAATGTTACTATATTTTTATATAACCTTCCAACAAATTGTTTAAACGTGGATCAATCTTTTGGGGCAAATGTTGGTCTACATGTTAGTGTAAGGCCACTTATCCACATCAAATTAAGGGATTTGATCTAAACTAGAAGAGGAGATACAAAGGCAACTCAACACCAATCCGTTGATGTTCCGTCTCTAAGACCCAACATCTATTAAAGCCAATAGGTTTGTTGGCTCTCACTTCTCTCCAGTATTTGCCAACCAAACTCAGCCAATGAAGTATGGTTTATTATCATTTATTTTGGTCAAAGTACTTTGACTAAATAAATATATACTAAATTCATTGACCAACATTTACTTAGCATATGCACATGCTATAATAAAACATAGTTGGCCAATAACTCTTTAAAATGAAGTGTCTCTCTTCACTCTCTCCCTCAGTGAAAAAAAAAATATAAATAAACTAGCTTTGCACGGGTAGTAAGACATACTATGCCTACATGTTTTGTCTGTCTAAGGTTTTTTTTTTTGTAGTTATTACAAACATAAAAACAAAACAAATATTTCTTTACATTTATTTTCATGCGCGTTAAGTTTTTGCGATAACCAATAAGATACTCATTTAAATTATATGGTATAAAATATCCTAATAATGCGCATTAAATGCTTAAGGTAACTAAAGTATATAAGTTGATAAGGATTAATACTGAACTCCTCTAAATAGCTTTCCAAATACCGTATTGTGCCATGCATTATTTCTTTATAAGACAAAGGGATTGGGCAGTATCATCCATGAAACTTCCCTGGAGGCTATATTTTTCCTACTCTTCCAACAATTATCGTTATATTCCAACTAATTTACACAAAACCTCAACAAATTATATACCTAAATCTTTCTGGTGAATCAATATATTTATTGGTGAAAACTGCATGAAAATCCGTGCAGTAGTTATTGAGTTTCCCCCGAACAGACAGACAGACGTGACCGAGAACTTTGTTTTATAATATGTATAGATAAAACAAATTATTTTTTACTCATACATATGACATACTTTTTTATCCCTCTTGTTACATTAACGACTAGAAATTGTTTTATTCTTCATTCTTTAATTTACAATTTGTTCTTTTCAAAATAAATAAATTTATTAATTTAAGAAAAAAAAAGTTACCGTCAAAGTATCATCATCTGACATGTGCAGATCATCAAACTTGAAGTCATATAATCCAATACTTTGAGCAGATGGTACCCTCAGAGACTGTGAAAATAATACAGAACATTTAAAACATCTACAAATTTCTGAATACAATAGCGTAAGGTAAAAAATGTTGAAGTAATTCCTCTTATGTATATATTGTAATATAGACAGATAACACTGTAGTGGCAGTTGAGATCATGTTGGCTGTGCACCACAGTGTGTTGGTAACAACAGCCTTTGTGTTGTGAGTCTCTCGGTTAGCATCGGTTTGTTGTGTGTACTGCATCTGCCATTTTGTGTGAAGTGTCTTGTCCAGTGTTTATATCATAATAAATTCTGTGCTTGTATCGTTATAACTCGTACTGTTGTTGCCCTGCACTCTATTACCTTTTACTCTTTATTTAACAGGTTATGGGCCCAGTGTAGGATTACGTGTACTTGTTATGTTTTGTTGACGGTAGAGCCGAATTTTGGGTTGGATATAAGTTTTGGGACAGACACTGGTGGTTAGTTATTTGTTTGGAAATAACTTTTTGGACACACATTTTTGGTCAGTCAGTTTTACAAAACAATAGTTATTTGTTTGTTGATTTGAGTTTCAGTGTTACGCCATTTTGTTTAAGTTAGACGCTTACGGTCCGTGTTACAATGGCAAGTTCAAGTGTTCCGAATGTTACATTTGAACTATTTGATGGATACAACTTTAGTATCTGGTACTCAAGAATTAAATTATTGTTGGCCGCTTGGGGCTTACTTAGATTTTTAAATGAAGAGCCCCCCACGACGGAGGAGGAACTTAAAATTTTTATAGATCAGGATGCAAAGGCCAAACTTATTATTGCTAGTAGTCTTTCGAACAATATTTATTCCACTGTTAAAGAGAAGGAGACTGCAAAGGAATTAATGGAAGCCCTCGTAGCAACCTTTGAAAAACGAGGTATGAAGTCTCTTGTCATGCTGCAAAGAACTTGGAGAAACATGGTGTACAACAATGATCAACCTCTACTAGAGTTTTTTCAGAAGTTTGAATCCATGGCGTCTGATGTAAGAGTGGCTGGTGGAAAATTAGAACAAGAAGAGATAGTAAATCAATTACTTGTTGCAATGCCATCAGAGTTTGATTCTGTGGTGTCAGTATTAGACATTGTGTACAATAAGGACAAATCAGGACTTAGTTTGGAATATGTGAAAAACTGTCTTTTGTCGGAGTATGAGAGAAATATGAGAAGGGAGGATGATCTATCACAGAATGTATTTGCAACCTACAGAACTAAAGGTAAATTCTGGAAATATGGGAATTCAAAGGTCACTAACCCCATAAAAACATCAAATGTGGCCCCAGAGTCTATCACAAAACAAGCTATCTCTGATGAACAAGGGGCTTCAGCACTATTATCCAAGTAGGCTGTGAAGTGAAATTCTTTATCAAATTTATGATCGGAAGTGGCAGCAGAATTCTTATTTTTTAATTTCGGGCAAACACTTTTATTGAAGTAATTCCTCTTATGTATATATTGTAATATAGACAGATAACACTGTAGTGGCAGTTGAGATCATGTTGGCTGTGCACCACAGTGTCTTGGTAACAACAGCCTTTGTGTTGTGAGTCTCTCGGTTAGCGTCGGTTTGTTGTGTGTACTGCATCTGCCATTTTGTGTGAAGTGTCTTGTCAAGTGTTTTTATCATAATAAATTCTGTGCTTGTATCGTTATAACTCGTACTGTTGTTTCCCTGCACTCTATTACCTTTTACTCTTTATTTAACTAAAAATACAAAATCCATAAAGTTATGATTCAAAATAAATAATGAAAAATGGTGTTTAAAATCATCATCGATTATATTAGCCAGGAAATTCGAAAACTACATTGTTCCAATCAACAATTTGGTACTGACCCATCAACTAAAGCATAGTTTTACTCTGAGACGTTAAGTGAAATTCGTAAAGATTAATTGGATAAGCCATTAAAAAGTGGGTAATGTAACCATGAAATATAGAAGATTGACTAGTTCTTTATTGACTGAACCTGAAACCATTTGTGGGGTGTAGAAATAAAAAATATACAGTTAACCAAAAATTGTATTAATTCTTAGATGAGTAATTATAATTTATCAAATCTTATTGGGAGTAAGAACTGTATCTGGCAGTTAAATAAATTCCTTGATGTGGCCTTCATCCCTAAAAATCAAACAGTTTTCTTTTATTTTTAATAGAAACTATCATTTACCAAGAAGTCATGGTTGTATGTTATGGTTGAGTCATTTTCAACAATTCAATGAACTATTAATTTTTTCTAATCAAGTATCTTATCTTACTTGCTGATAATGTTAAAAAACAAATGTATCAAAATGAAAAAGATTTATTAAATTGTTCTTTGTTTTTTTCTGAAAAGTTAACACTCAAGTTCTATCAAATTGTAACAGAATATGATATTAAGCCCTTGATATTAAACTTACAACTAATAAATTGCTTTTATTATGAATTAATTTATAAAAATCCTAAGATTATTCAAATACTCACTCTTAATCTATAAGCATCTTCTAAAGAAGCTGTGGCATGGTAGGATAGGACATCTAAGGTAACAGTTTGTTTTGCCATTGCGATCACAGCTTTTTCATACCTGTTCATATTAAAAATAATTATAACAGCAATAAATTAAACAAGTTTAAATGCAGAAGATTTTTTTTTAATAATTGAAGTGTAATGTTTTGAAATGAAAAATAATTATTATCTTTCAAAGAACTTTCCTTTGTGAATAGACAAACAACTATAATATTACCCGTTTACATCTGACAGGAGGATTAAGAATTGAGGAGAATATTTTTTGCCTTCAATGCCTAAGAAAATAGAAAACCAATAAGTACTAATTAAATATTTTTATTTCGAGAAGAAAAGCTTTGTCCAGGGCCGGGATTCGAACCCGGGTCTTACACGCATCGCCCTTGGTGCTCTGCCACCTGAGCTAGCCTGGCTCGTACCTCGGTCAGACAAATCCATTCTCTTGACCGATCCCACATCCCCACGATCTCGCAATTTGCGATGTATACAAGGGGAAGAATGTTCATTGAACATTACTTTAATTAGGATCTTGTTTACAGATTATAAATAAGTAATAATAGTAGAATAATATGAAGGAGAATACATCACAGACTTATGGAACTGAAAGAATGGCAGAGGATTTTTATTTTATTTTGACTGACTATCACTACAGCAATAATTACAGGAGTTGTTAAAATGTAATGCTGATGTTTTTATTAAAAGAGTCATTGAACAAAGAGGCAGCGAGTTAAGTATTGAGAAAATTGTATGCATAATTTAAACTTTTTTTAATACTAATCTAATTTAAATATAATGTATTAGGTTTTTTGTGAAATTTTAATGTAAAAATTTAAATATATACAGTTGAGCATTGATTATCCGAAGGTCAGCTATCATTCAATTAACGGCCTTTTTTTTTTTAAATGTAATTTTAATTAATTTGATCAGATCATTCAGTTACTTATTTGTGTTGTTAAAATGATTGTTATTTTAAATAAAATTTCACAAAAAATAAAATGATTTTTCACATGAATGTCAATAAGGGGGCCCTAATCATTTCTCGGAAACAGCAAAAAAATGAACTCAAATTTCAACTATAAGCTTACTAAGAACTATAAACCTAGTTAGGTCACTTCATTAGTTTCATTTGAATCATTCCTATTCATTTGATTGGTATTTATTTTTTAGTGAATTTCGATTATATGAATTTTTGATTATCGGAACCATCCCTGACAACATTAGTTTCGGATAATCGATGTTCCACTGTATTTGATATTCAATAAAAACTTCAAAGAGAATCTTTATTGAATACCTAAATTCAATAATAAATATATAAATGTATTATAAAGAAAGACTCACATGTGGGTATTATGGATTCCCATTCCGCAGAATATGGCAAAGGCTTCAACAAAGTTCTCATCATTTTTCGAAAATGGCAAGTCATCAAATTTATTAATGAGCTGTTAAAATAGAATAATGAAACACAAAAATAATTAAATTATTACAAGCACTAATCACAGTATATTTTAATTCGACTAACCTGTATAACACCAATAATATCTCCTAATGAATTTTTGATTGGCATACAAAGGATGGTCTTGTGCCTGAATCCTGTACCTTCATCCACCCCTTTATCAAACCTAGTATCTTCATAAGCTTCATCGATGTTGATAGTCTGAACAAAAAAAAAAAAAAAGCACACTTTAAGTTATTCATGATATACAATATGGACGTAAATAAAGCATCAATATTCTTAAACTACCGAGTTAAACACAAATGTATAGCACTACCTCACCAGTTGTAGCTACAAGACCAGTGATCCCGATGTTGATTGGGAAACGACTCTCAAAAGGACTAAAACATAAAGAAGAAAGAAATATGTTATATTTTGTCATACAATTGTTTAAAATATAAAAAATTAAAAATACAAAAAAAAATTTGATAAAATATAGCAAATAAGTAAACACAGTTGCTAATAGCAATGCAAAGAGCTTAAAGCACAAATATGTAAAATGTACATCTATATTTATATTCATGTTTTACGTGATTCAATAAAGAAATGATTATATTTATTCGAATAAATTCTAAAATTTTTCATGGTTTTCACCTTTAACTGGCATAATTTGTAAGCATTAGTACAATTTAAATTACCTATAATGAAAAATATCTTTCATTAGAGTAATATTAATAATTACAAATAGTACCTAAAAGTACATGCCACAGACACTCTCTTATAAAGTGTGGGTGGTGAATCACAGACGCAAGATTTTGTAGAAATTGAAAATTATGAGTATTTAAATGTATAAGCATTTAAATCAATCTTAAGATTGGCATTAAAAAATCATATAATCATCTTATTTTGGTGATTATAGCTTAAAGATCTTAGATTAAGAATGTACCGTTAGCCTTGGAACAGTAGGACTACTCGTTAGCACATATACTGCCTGTGCAATTAAATACTTCAATAAATATTTCATTCATGGAGGGTCTGTATAACTTAGCCTAGCCTTCAATATATTTTTTTAAATTTCTTTATGAGATAGATTGTTAAATGTGAAGAATACCATTCCATTGTGTACATTAAATGTTACATTGAGAACTTTTGACAAAAGTAGAAATCAGTTTTTGTTGATAGCTTGATCAGCCAATAATAGAAGAAGGTAGTTGCAGTGTCCTAGAGCAGTAATCTAACCGAATACAACCATTATTTGCAATTTTTGGTGTGTATGTGTGTTTCTACGAAGCGATAAAGCTAATTACATTTTGTGTCTGTGTCGTCACCTTGTTCTCTCCTCGTGATCCCTTTCAGATAGGTCATTCGCTTCAAAATCAAATACCCGTGAAAAACTACCCATGTTTGGTTTGTGCAGCAGCAACACCTAAAAAAAATCTTAAATTATTTAAAACTCATAAAAATAAAAAATAATTTTTTAAATACTGATATTCTTAATATCAATTAATCAACCAGTTAAATTATACTTACTTGGACCCTTTGGCATTGAATGAGTGACTGAGTGTGGGTTAGGATACGAAATACCATGTGCTCAATTGTGCTTTGTTCTTCAAATATCATGCGTGCTAGATCAAGAAGAACCTTTAAAATTAAACAAAAATTTATGAAATATATAATTTTAATAAGCAGTAATTGATCATAAAATATATTCAAACTATTGTTCAGGGTTATATGAGTTTATTAATAATACATCAAATGAGTAAATTAACGTTATAAGGTCATAGAACATGAATCAAACTCCTCACTGAGAGGCACAAAGGAATAAGAGAAAGAAGAAGAATAGGATTCAAATAAGAGAAACATAAAACCAATCTATTTACCTGATTTCTTTTGACCTCAAGCTGACTCTTTTCATAGAGCTGTGCATTGCGGAGACCAATTCCACAAAACTGAAGGTAACTAGAGAAAACCTTTTCGTCATTTTCCGTGAATGGCAATTCTCCTTCTTTGTTAATGACCTGTCATCATCATTACATTTGATAACAAAAATATTACTAATACATTAATTTTTAATGATCTTATCCTAAAAGAGACATTTAATAACAATCACTTGCTGTTCTCAGTTTATTCAATTTTATATCAAATGATAATTATTACTATAAAATAGAGTTTTATGAAAAAATCCAAAAACCAATAATATACCTGAGCAACACCAATCACTTCCCCATGAAGATCTTTAATAGGCATACAGAGAAGTGATTTTGTCCGATAACCTGTTCTGGCGTCTACTTCCTGATTAAACCTTTCATCCTGGTTATAAACAAAATTTTAATTGAAGCATTAGAATAATAAAATTATGGTATATATTATTATAGTAATATATGTGTCTAAAATATTATATTTTTGAAGCATGTAAATATTTGCAATTATAAATTATTAACCACTTGTATATATTCATAAATATAATGATAGATAACTATGAAGAAAAATACCAAGGTAATTTTTATCTTATTGAAAAGAAAAAGTGAAGGGCATGAAGCTCTTAATGTAAGTTTAAACTGAAACTTTTGATTTCTAATGGCTCTTAGACATAAAATGAATAATGTTTTAAAAATAAAAATCGTGGTGAAGAGTGGATCAAAAGTGAATCAAAAAGAGTGGTGATATTAATAAAGGCTCCAGAATTCTTCTGCTAAAGTTTGGATTTTACTAAAATAATTACTTAATACTTTTTTGTGTGAAAAAGCTGGTTGAGGACAGTCTCAAGCAAATCATCTTCCAACACATTTATTGGAGTATAAAGAGAACTTTTTTTTTTTAATTACTATGTTAAGATTATAAACGTGAAATAAATAAGTGCATTAAAAGGCAATTTCATTGCATATAACAATTTTCAATCCTTAAATTCAGATTTTTAATATAAAAATATTTGAGTAGTTAAAATTCTTGTCTCAGGAGCCATGAAATGGTCTTTATAGATTTTTTAATTTATATATTTATAGTGTCTTTAAAAGTAGGAGCAATGTTAATTTTATGCTGATAAAATACCTTGTAGGCATCGGGGATGTTAAGTGGCTGCCCAGTTTCTGCTACATGCCCAATGATGCCAGTTCCCCAAGGAACCCGAATCTCTTCTCTATTTTCGACCTCCTCCAACGTCGATCGAGAGCAAACATCGAAAAGTTTTGATACCAAGCACCTAGAACAGCTACTGTAGTAGTTTTATGGTACAGTTTTTATTCACAATGTACAGAATTTATGATATAGATCAGAACAATAAGGTAAGAATGAGAGATTATGAAACTAAGAAATAAATTCTAAATTATTAAAAAACATATCTACAAGTATAAAAGATATATTAGTGCTAGAAATAAGTTTATGTCAGGATTTAAAAATTTTATGTTAAAGGAATATATTAAAAATCAACCTGTAGTGGCAGCCTTGGGATGCTGGCGAGTTGGCAGAAGCAGGCAGGCAACCGACTGGTCTGAAAGCAGAGCTCGAAGAACCAGCTCTGGTACCTCCTTGAACGAGGAACAGAGAGCCACGATCAGCCCTCAGAAGGGTGGAGACATTTTGCAAGATCTTATGGCACAATGATCGAACATCCAAGTCGTTGCAGATGTCTTTCACCTAGAGAAAAAAACAATATATGTACAATATTTGGGTCTTTTTAAAAAAAATTTGTCACTTTCACTTCTCGCCTTGTCTCCTTCATTTCACTGTTTATAGTGCTTATTACGAATATCTAACTAAATATCAGAGTCATAATAATCAAGTGCTAAAGTGCTCGGCATGTTCTCAACAGATAAGTGGGAAATGTTCTTCAAGCTGATGTTATAATTTTTATTAGTTACTTCAGTTTCAAACTGTGGTTTAAAACTGAATGAAATTCTTTTAAAATTCCCTGACACTATTTCTATTTTGGAATATTAAGATATTGTAGTATTTGAAAGAGGTAATCCTTTTTAGTTTTATTTTTATTAATTAAATCACATTAGTTATTAATTGATATTTTCACTACCCTTGGCCTAATCAAGCTGTCATTTGAGGATTAGCCGTTAGTATATTTGCGAGGCTCCCTTATTCCCAGCCTTAGAAAAAATTCAAAGAGGCAGTCATGAGGACTGTAGTCAGAACTGAAAACTCCAGACTTTGGAATAAATGTGCTCTTTTTTGAATTTCTAAATCAATTATAGTCTCAATTATTTAAATTTCAAATTTGTATATTTAAATTATGATCAATGGTCTGGTTTTCACATTTATTGACAATCGGAACAATAATTATATAAATTTTCAAGGAGTTTATTTATTAATCAAAACATATGATGGGCTGCACAAGCTCATCATATTACTTACACCATGTTGATGATTATATATATATATATATATATATATATATATATATATATATATATATATATATATAATTATTGATGTTTTAAGTAATTATTAGTATCAATTGCACAACTACTAGACGACTTAGATAAATATAATAATTCGTATATCAATTATATTCTAATCTTTAAACTAAAGTTGATTAAAAGAAATTGTGTAGCTCATGCCGCTAGGTGTCGCAAATCTGGAGTGATGCTAACCCTCAAGTCGGTATACGCGGTTGAAGAAGTTTTCACTTCGAAAAATTGAGGGAAGAATGACATTTCTTTTTTTTTAAATGACTCATTTACAATTGATTCAATAATATATTTATGGAATCCATTATATAATTCCATAGCTTATCGCTGCTCCGGAAGTATAATGACACAACTGCAAAAATGAAATTGTACAGGACAAGCAAAAGAAAAATATTTAATTCTAACTTGCCTTTATAGAATGGCCTGTAGATAGGTTTAATTATTCTATTAGAGTAGTTTATAAATATATATATGGGTTATGTCGATTTACCAAAAATATAGTAAAAGCATTAATGAGTCCGCCAAGACAATAAAGTCATTTTCACCAAATTTTACAGTTGCGTCATTATACTTTCGGAGCAGCGATATGATAACACTCCCATATTGACAGATACAACTAATACTCACTAATTCGAAGAGTAGCTCCCGCTCTTCGAGACCTGAGAGGTCTGTCCTCGGGCCGGAGCGGAGGGGTTCCTCCGAGTCGGCAGGGACTGAGAGGAAGGTGGGAGTTCCGTCGACGCGGGTGACCAGCGGCTTCACCACCCTCTCGAACTCGTGGGCCGAGATCTTCCTCACGGGGGTGGCAGCTCCAGAGCCTGGCCTCTCCCCGGGGCAGTTCCCGCCCCCAGAGTGCGACAGCAGCCACGAGTCCACCATCGTCCGCGTCGCCTTCCTGCAAATGAAAAATAAAAAGGTCCTTAATAAATCACAATACAATTAAATAGAATGAATGGCTAATAATGATGTAAAATAAAGGCAATCCGAGACATTACCCACTGGTACTCAAATAGCAGATTCAACTTAAGGCCACGAGAGTATCTTCTTTTCAGAAGCCTCGGAAGATTATCGGGAATCAAAGAAGTAGCTATTAGGTTTGATACTAGTGGGTTCGAGCGGAAACATGGTTTGTAACGAAAGGATTGATTTCGGATTCGGACCAGATCAGCAACACATGGCATATGTAGGTCATTATAGATATCTTTACTCATTAAAAAGTAAGGAGCATTAAGGATTTTGGATTGTAAGGATCGGATACGAGAGGAATTCGATGGCTAGTAGAGCTCCTAAGCTCTACTCCTAAGTCCAAATAGTGTTATAATAGTCATGTATTTGACTCTTTTGTGGTCAATCGGGAGTTTAGAGCGTTTGTCTAGTAAGTGTCGAAGTGGACTGAAGTGGCGAGTAGTTTCTTGTCTTTTCTGTCTATTATGAGGATTCCTTGTTAAACGTTTAACGAAAATTTACAAATAATATACTTCAGGTATGAATGCAGATCATCCTGCCAAGAATATAAACTGCGGAAAGGGTTTTGTAGCAATATGTTTTCTTCCATGCAGAAGTTATGCTTTTTGAGAATAAAACTTCTTGTATTTTATATACCTTCAATATCAAGCATTAATTAAACGAAAGCCTCGTGTCAATACGCTGTAAATGTTATCATTATCATGCGGTATTATTATGACTTTGTAGGTAAACTATTTGACATGCCTACTATTGTAGTTTAGTTTGTTCATTTAACGTCCACTTAATGCTGCTATGGCTCCAGGTTTAATTAGGATAGGGATTTTTAACGGGTACCTGACATCGTACAGGCTCGGGACCCCTGTTTAACGTCCCTTCCGAAGGACGGCGTAACTAAGGAATTTTTACTCCCTTTAAAAATTCCTAGGGACATCTGCCGGGCTACGAACTCACGATCTTGGGCTTTGTAGTTTGTTACGCTAAACACTAGACCACAGGTCCCCCCTCCTACTATTGTAGGGTTAGTTGTACTATTTAAAAAAGTTTACGTAATTAAATGGAGAATAAAATTTTATTAAAATTATTCAGATTATGGAATCCAAGAGATTTAAGTTACAAGAACAGAAATTTGAAAGATGAAAATTTCTCCAGAAGGATAGTTAAATAGGGAAAAAGTTAAAATAAATCCAAAATTGTACCTAATGAGCCAAAACCATGGTAGAAGAATTATTTTAAATCTTTTTTAAACACCCATCACAAATAAAATATGCATATAATTGAAAAAGATGTCACTATAATTGAGAAGATTGTATTAATATAGTTGAATAGATAGCTTCGCAACGGTTGCGATAAGCTTCCAAAGTTGTTGGGCTTGGAAATGAAGGAATAACCAAAAAGCTTATAAGCGCTGAGCCGACTGGTAAACACTCGATGGGTAGATCTAGGCGTAAGTGGGAGGATTGCGTTAAGAGTGATTTGAGCTTATTCTTATCATGATGACTGAATATATAGAATTAATTTTTTTATGATTTTTGGTCAGCTGTACTGAATTTTAAATATTTTTATTTTAAAGAGAAAAGATATGCCCCCGGCCGGGATTCGGAACCTTCATCACGGAGAGATAGGGGTTCCGGGTTCGAATCCCGGCCAGGGGCATATCTTTTCTCTTTAAAATAAAAACATAGATTTAATTCTTTGACCTCCACCCGAACCATTTGCTTTCCTATTTATATTTAATTAAAACTATTAAACAAAACAAAAAGGGAATATTTAAACGAATATTTTTTTTACTTCATGATGTAATAAACTAAAAAAAACAACAGATAAATAGAAATAAAACTACTGTAAATTGGTTTCTTCGTTTTTATAATTTTCATCTCTTAAGTCACTCAACAGAACGTCACCGTTGTTTTCATCATAGATGTTTTCATGATAGGTATTTTAAATGGAAATAGATTTAAAATTTTAGAAAACTCATGGACTTTGGTATAGTTATGAAAATCCGAACGAGTATACAGAATATCAACAAGATATGAATAGGAAGAAGTCGACCCAGATATGATCATGTGCGGCAGAAAGCACAGCACTTCCATATCCAATCTAGTCAGCAGCTGTGTCAGCAGTGGCTGGGGAATGTGCTGCGGCTTTTACATTTGTGTGCAGCGATATTAAAATCGTGTTTATAGGTCACTTCTAGCTGCAGTGTAATAGCAATTGTCATTATCACGTTGCAAACCACTTCGTCGGCAGTTCGGAACAATAATGAATGGTGAGACCGTATGGCGTTATGCCTATATATATTACATATATTTAAGATAAAACTGTTTAAAAACATTGCGATGATGAACATTAGATCAACAGAAATGTAAATGATCGCGGTTTTTCAACTAGATTTAACTATAAACTTTAGTCACTAAACGTATATATTAAATATTTTTTAATACCACAATTATCCAAGAAATATTCGGACAAACATATAATTTGATGGAAATCACCATTATGTTAAAAGCCAAATTTTCAACTCTTACGTATTGTGTGTGAAGTAACCTGTGGTGTAGTATTTCAACACCCTCTTATGTACAAGATCGCGGATTCGTAGCCCGGCAGGTGGTCCTAGGATTTTTTAAAAGGGAGTAGAAAATCCTTATTTATGCTGTTATTCCAAAGAGTCCGGAGCCTGTACTGCGTAACGTATTTGTAAAAGATCCCAATTATAATCGGCTAGGCAAAATTAAGGACTCCCAATGTAGCATCGTCCCAACAGCCATAGCAGCGTAATGTGACGTTAAATTAATATAAAAACTTGATAGCGCAAATGTTGGTAAATTCTTAGGAACTTAACCATAAGAACAAAACGGTCCCTCCCTATTTTGTATAGTATAACGTCAGCGGCCTTGAGCCGGTTCGAGTAAAAACCGCCTTCAGCGGACTCAGCATTGTAACGCCTTAAAATACCGAAAGGTAACAGAAGACTTTTGTTTATATAGAAGAATTTGCATGCATTTATTGTAAAAAAGTCCGAAACTAACCGTAAATAACAAACCATATTTATTGAATTCGAAAATATATTTAAAAAACAAGTGCTGTTATCGATCTGCGTAAGTCTGTGATACACTACTAATGATTCAGCCGAAACATAAAATTTTCTATTGACAATTACGAATCCGAATTCATAATTATTTACCTAAAAGTAATAAAATAAATTTTATATTGTAAATAAAATTTTGGAGGATGTGAAAAAAAAATTGCTTTTTTTGCTTCAAATCTCCGTTTATTCAAATAAAAATATTTACAATGTATATACAATACATAATAATATACATAGCATATATATACATATACAGCAAAATAATTACAATACTTTTTCTACCCAAAGGTATTTTAAGTAATTACGTAGTCTGAGTCCACTGAAGGCATGGGTCCACAAGGAATTGCGGCAATGAGAAAGGAATATGAAAAGTGCACTTATTCACATTCAATGGGACTAAATGATACAGTTAATATGCTTGAATATGTCAATAATATGGCAATATGGTAAAACAAAAAGTTTAGAACAACAATAACCTAAATGATTTTATGTGGTTTTTATGACAGCCGAGTTGCAGACCTGTATACACAGCTTAAAAAAAATGAGCCTGAAGTGCTAATACAAATTCGTATAAGTGCTATTCGATATCCTAATCATTATACTACGAATATGCACTCATAAAAATATTGATCAACTGCTTGAAGATGCAGAGAGTACAGAGTATCCTCGCTATAGGTCTTCAAAGGATTAAAGACTCTCCGATTAATTAAGGCTTGTGTAATTACCTCTTGTTCACCAGGAATATATTAATAATTGATAATTATATCAACCAATTATCTTGTTTACAAAAGAAGCTTCAAAAGTATATTTGAGAAAGACATGGTTTTTGCTTTATTCGAAATAATGAACCTGTATAATAGTTGTTTTAGGCTTTGACATTTCGCTTTGATGGAGGATCAAAAGGAGTTAATTGTCGAATTCTTTTATTCTCCTAACGAGCACATCCGATCCTACAGAGTTCCTTTTGTTCTGCATTAATTAAAGACATATTTAAAAAATGAAAACATGTAAGAAAAAAAGTCCGAAACTAACCGTAAATAACAAACCATATTTATTGAATTCGAAAATATATTTAAAAAACAAGTGCTGTTATCGATCTGCGTAAGTCTGTGATACACTACTAATGATTCAGCCGATACATAAAATTTCCTATTGACAATTACGAATCCGAATTCATAATTATTTACCTAAAAGTAATAAAATAAATCATTTTTAAATTTAGTTTTCAAACTATTTATCTCCTGAGCTGCACTTTCCGATATTACAATCAATCAGAAAAGAAAATATCAAAAATGGTAGAAGTAATACAAACTTAGGAACTTGAATAAGTTTAGGCGGTAATCCGTTGACGGAAATTAGTAAACATTGATTGAAAGTATCAGTATCGAACTTTCGGTTATTTTTAAAATATTAGTGATAATGTTGTTAGTGACAGGTTTTGTTAGTTTCATTATTTATACAAAAATAATTGTTTTTATGTTGATAATCAGCAATTTTTAATTTTCCTTCACGTACCTAATACAATTTAGGAGAAATGAAAAAAAAATTTAATAAAATTTAGGAGAAATGAAAAAAATATATAAATAAAATGAATAATTGAACTGTAAATATTAAAATGACTGGCATTATATGAATACGAAGAATTCATATCTCTGAAAATCTAAAAATAAATGAACCAGAGCAGAATGACGAAAATGGTATTCAAATATCTTTAAGATCTGAAAATGCCCAACACGTGGATTAAGGGGACTGAAAAGGACATAGAAGAGCTCGAGGTCTCTCCCGATTGTATTGAAGGGCATGCTTTACTCGGCAGGATGCTTCAGAATACTCAGGGCTTTCGAGAAAGGGAAAAAGAAAAAAAGATGCAATTTGGGTTGAGTAAAGAAAGCTATAATACGGGAGACGAATGAAAGAGATGTGGAAGAGTAGAAAAGAGCACTTAAATCAAACGTACTCCATAGTGGGGCAGTAGTAAAAAAAACTTGACGTACTACTTGTACATATGCAAAATATTGTGTTACCGATTAATATTAGTAAATATAAATAAAAATTTCGACATAGAGATCATACCCACTATCTAGGTTTTTATACTAGTATGTTTTGACTTTTATAAATTTAAAAAAAATACTTTAATGGAAATATCTGGGTAATCTTATAAGCAATATATAGACAAAATAAGTTTAACTTATTTTATTTGGGCAAAGGTTTCGGCCTAACTTTCGGGTCGTCATCAGGGTTAAGAATACAATTAAACATATTCAGTTTTCTTTCATTCTCAGCCCAAATGATGGATGACCTAAAAAGTGGATTAAAATGTTAGCTCAAATAGAATTAGTTAAAGTAATTTAGTGTATAACTGACTCCTCCCCGACAATGTCACACTCTTCAAAAAATTATTAATTTATATTATTCATTTTGTGAAGTCAATAATTTTCCGAGTTTTACAGCGACAAATAATTCAAAATTGTAACAACAAGCATCCTTTTAGAAAAATTGGTACCCATAATTGTGATAGTAAAATCGTGTGATTACTAAAAACCATTGTTGTTTCGCTTTTCATTAAAAAAAAAAATGAGTATCGAGTTTTCAGTCCACCTGCAATAATCATCTATTATTTGATAATAATATATTTTATATCTGTAGGGAGGGATGTAGCTCAGTGGTAGAGCACTGAGTTACCGTGCCCGATGTATCGAGTTCAAAACAGATAATTTACTTAATCTGGTAAAAGGCAGGGATGGATCCTGTAGGATCTGGAGATCGTCCTGGGGCTCACACACCGACTATAAAGTGGTTACCCTAACATGGGGGAAAACCTGGCAGTTGAGCGTGATTCAGGTCAAATCAGCCCCTGAACACCAAGAAACAGTACAGACAATGCCACGTGCTCAACTCATGATTCTTCATGAGTTAGAATGATACAGGTTTTTTTTATTTTATTTTATACTTATACATAGTTATTAACAAAAGCTAATTAAACATTGGATTATTTATCAGAATATTATCGTTATTAAACTATTATCTTTATTAACATTAATCAACATTAGATTCGTAATTTCCATGGAATGACCCAGCGTTGAAACATTTCTGCTAACCTTGATATATCACGTTAAAGCCTGATAATGAAAATTTTCATTGTCTGGAATATGATTATGACAATGACTTGAATGACTTTCTACGTAAATTCTAAAGAACCAAATGACGTCAGAGGGCATGGAACGCCTGTGACGAATGGATACGTCCTTCAGGAATTCTAATCACCTGATTTACTTAAGTAAAGTAATGACGCAGTTGATTAACTCCTATCATTCATGAATCGTGTCACCTTATTTCTTATGCAGGATTTTTGTCAAGTTTTTCCTGGTTTTAAAAGGAAACTGTCTGATAAAATATAAAAAATACATTTTTAAAATAAAGCTCAAATTGAGGTGACCCCTGCTGGAATCATATAAAGTATAGTAAGTAAAAAATAATATTAATTCCACAACTAATATGTGATGAAATAAAACAAGTAACATTAAAAACATATATTGTATATTACGAAAATGTGATTTTTATTGAATCGGCTTCGCTCGCGGAGAATTTGGTCTGCCACATAAAGTTTCGTGACAGATCTTTCTAAATAAATAAATTAATTTTTTGTAACTGTAAGTTACTCGTACATCCGAAATTTCAGATATCTTCAAAACTGACGGATTCCATACAATCTTTGAACCCCTATTATTATATAGGAGGAAGCCCTTGGGAGTGGAATTGTCCAAATTCCTTTCTTAGTGTTCATTTAAGCTATACAAAGAACCTATCTGCGAATTTCAAGATGCTAAGTTCAGTGGTTTCTGCTGTGCGTGTTAGTCAATCAGGTTACAGTTTTATATAAACTTCGCCTGTGTGGTGTGCTGATAAAAAGTAGCCTATGTCCTTCCCCAGGGTTGAGATTATCCAAGTCAAATTTCATCACAGACGGATCAGCACAGCCGTGAAACATACATTGACACTGATTAACAAACGGGACGGACAGAAGTTACTTTCGTTTACTGATGTTCGGGTCAGTAAAGGATTAGTATGTAATGTTATTGCATTTATTGAAAAGGATTGCTTAGTATAACGATTTCACTTGTCGTATGGCAGCAACGAGAAGTGAACTAGATTACTTGATTTGTTTTGTTCAGCGAAATTATGTAGATACACGTGTAAGAAAATATGTGAGTAAGAAACAAGTGAGTAAATTTTGCCCCCCTTTTTCACCACCTTAGGTGTAGAATTTCGGAAAATCTTTTCTTATCTATCGGATGCATACGTTATACAAAGAACACACCCTCCTAGTTTCAGGTCTCTACGATCAGCGGTTTAGGCTGTGCGTTGATCCCTCAGTCATTCAAGACAAATCGAAGGAAAGAAAATATGCTTAGTGAACAGTAAGGAAACACAACACGACATTTTTTTTTAAATTGAACAGAACGAAAATTGCATTAAAATACTGCATACAATTTTATAATTCTAAACTTAAAAGAGGATAATTGTAACTAGAAAACATAAAAAAATACACTTATACTTATTACAAAATTGTAAATTTAATTTTTATCGGATAAATATTCATTACATGTTACATTATATCTTTGGTAAGGTTAAACCGCCAAGCAGCACCTGGTCACGTTTTCTGATTTTTTTGTTAAGAGTGGTAAAAAAAGTTCATGTAACAGCTTAAATGTAACATGAAAATATTTATATTACAAAATTCTAAATATAATTGTTATTATTATATTACATAATAAGGGTGGGAGAGACAATCGGATAAGTCATTTGTTAATCGAAGGTGCATTTTTCGAAGGCTTGCAAATAAAAAGTTTTACTATTATAATATATTGGTAAAACATAAAACATTAATATTTTCCCCACCTTCTAATACGTTTAAAAATGAAACTTTCAATATCTATCCATTGAGAGACTTAGAGACTTGTCCGTTATTTCCTCTTATTATTCGTATTAATTTTGCATTAGTCGCTTGAGGATTATTGTAATAATAATAATAATAATTACTTATCACGGCAATATATCGAAGTTTCACTATATTTGATAAAAAACGCACGGGTATTTTTAAATGTACGTGCAGGAGACTGTATTGCTTCTTCAGGAGGCAGGTTTCCTCCCTATTTTGGGTACCATCATTATAGAGGGTGGGTGAGCCCCGGAAGGATGCATCCCAAAGGATCTATTCCTGGCTGTTAAATAGGTACAAAAAGATACATTATTGTGGACAGTGGCTTACGCAAAGGAGAGACCTGTCGGATATATTTCCCAAAATTTATGAACAATTACTTAAAATCCCTCCCCCCAAAATAAGGTTTAGTGGCAAACATATATGTTCCATTTTGTTTAAGAGGCTTTCATATTTTTTATTTTCGATATTAACATAAGGTTTGTGTTTTAAGTAATAATATTGCAACAAAGTAACATGTAGCAAAAATTAATCGTTAGATAAACAATAATAGAAAAAAAAATATAGTAATTTGTAATCACTTATATTGATCATTCTAATACCCCCTTCCGCTCCAAATTAAATTTTTCTTTCGTACTTCTAATTTATGTACATATTATTTTTTATGAGATATTATTAAATAATAAAAACTTACCCAGTCGTTAAGCTATTTTTCGGATACTCTGTAGCCTATTCCATCTGAAACATTTTAGAAAAATCGACTGTTCCTTCCTAAAGAAGCTGAATATAGAACAAACTTAAAGGAATATATTTCCAATATTTGGGACCATGAGAAGCTGGACTACACACTGGCCACTACTGAATGGAAGAATTCAAGTTTAGGTTAAGAGAGGAAGGCGACCATTGAACGCTCATTCATCCAATTACAGATGACGCCCACAGGTACCCTACCCCCCGCTCTCGTCAGGAAATCCGATTGCGAGGAGTAACCAGGAAACGGAAACCGATCCACCAATGGAAAAGTGGAAATCCACTGGCGCAATATAAGCTAATTAAACGTATATTAAGTGATATTTAAAAGCCGCATAAATACAAGGAAGTATCGATCGACCAAAGGAAAAGATTAAGGAATAGGCGAAGAAAAGTGTAAATCTTGAGACTAGTTTTTCTCGGAAGCGTAAACTCATACCATAATTATCATAAATATATTAGAACTATGACCCTTAGTGGTATCGGTATTTAGCCTTCGAGTTCGCCAAGCCATGTTTTTATTATCAATAACAAGCAGGCCTATGGAAATGGTTACAGAATATTGATTCCGATTTCTGATGTTGCTATAAATCCAAAAGAGTCTACAGTTTTCAGAATCCACATTGAATAATAATAAAAATAACAATGATTTCTTTAGATTTAAAATTAAACTATAACGACTCCCCTTTTCCTTCTTTGATAATTAAAATTTTATTTTATTTAGCATTTTTAAATGACGTAACCACCAACTTGTGTTCTAGTGGTTAGTACACCAAAATATGCTGCTATACTAAAAAACACGGCCCTCTGGTGGCCTTAGGATTTTTTAAAGAGGGTAAAAAAAGTTGTGATCACGCCGTCCTTCGAAAGGAACGTAAAATTATATCCTATCCTAATTACACCTGGATAGGAAACGTTTAAGAGTCCCGCTTCAGCATCGTCCGATTTACCGTAGTAGCGAAAAGAGAGGTTAGGTGAATAAACAAACAACCAACGGGCAATCCGTTAAGAAAAGTGAGAATCATTTAACTTACAGAGAAAATAGTATTAAAGTGAGGCAATAATTTTAGAACTGTACATGATTTCAATAGTTAAATCGTAAATTTCTATTTTTTTGGGGGGGAAGGCCTATATCTGAGGATGGATTGAAAGCAAAACAAAAGAATAAAATTATGTAAAAACGTAAAACAAAGATTTGATTTAGAAGTAAATTTCATTTTCTATATATAAAAAAAGAATAAACTAAATAGACTCGGAACTTTTACCCATTATGTTATCACTATTGTACTCAACGATGGAAAAACCAAGAAGGAACTCGATTATAGCAGCATAAAGAGACGTTAAATGAACAAACTAACCCAGAAGGAACTGGTTACTAAACTAAATTGATGATGTTCTTCTCGCCAAACATTAGCCTCGAAACAATAGCTAAATAAATCTTAAAACAGCAAAACACTTTTTTATATTAAATAATTAATTTAACCTAAACCTAGAAAGAAAGTAATCTGATAATGAGGTAATGCGATCAATTAAAAATTGAACACCAGTTGACTGTCAATGAAAAATTTCATGTAACCATCTAAAATCGATATGTGTGTTGAAATCGAATATATGGTTTTCGACGTACATAAAAGAAATTGTGTATTAGATACCAAAAGCTATTGTTATGTACATTCTTACTAAAAAAATAAGATTTATGCGTAAAGATAAAAAAAAAAGCTATATGAAACCTAAAGCTGAATAACAGGGTTCTGTTTTCAGGTGAAATATGGCAGCTATGTATCACCATCATGGATATCCTGTTCCGATATTCCGCCGGGGCCAGAACTACACCCGATAACTAACTCTGGCGGATGCATCTGTGCAATGGCGATGTCCCACAGATGCACTGATAGCCATCCTTACATAAAAATAAGCCCACATAAATCTGAGGCTGCATCACGTCTGCGGTTATATTAACAAGGCTCGTTTGGACTCTAATCATCTGAGCAGGATGTATTCTGGGAGTCTTAATCGAAAAACGCAGGCAAATATCCTAGCTTTTTAGGAGGATATTGTGGTATTAAAGAACATAAGATATAACAATATCACTGTTTGTTTAAAACAAAAGTATGTTTAAAACAAAATTTTAGTATAGCAAGTAAATTTAGTTTTAAATAAACGATTGAATCAACAGCTGTCGTTAGATATATTTAACCTGTTATCAGCCGTGGTTGGGCCCTGTGGCATCTTCAGGACCTCCCTGGGATCAGTTTCTTTAAAGAAAAATCTGGTGGTTGAGCATGATCTCGGAAAATTACCACCCTGCAGAACCTTTGTTTTAGAAACAGTTGTCTCTATCATGTACTGAACCCAAGACCCTTTAAGAGTTGCAGTGGTACAGATATTTTTAGGTTATCTATCTCACCCGACCTGAACTCTTAAATGATCACTGATTTTGAGGTGTAAGGGTAAGATCGAATTACTTACCGAAGAGTTAAGGCATAATAAGTGGTTAAACTAACTGTTAGTCCTCAGTCTGTTGAATAAACAGTTCAGCATATTCCTTTTTTTATATTCTGATAAACGATTCTTATATTTCTCAGCTGTTATGACGGATGACGTTAAATTATAAACAAGTCTAGGAATTCAATAGTTTTATCTAGACGATATCCACGTTATCTTCATACATTTTTATAAGAAAACAATAAATTATATCCAAACAATAGACAGAGATATACCACTGTTTTATCTCGCCAGGAAGGTATGCTTGTCTATTTATCTTATCGCACGTATTCGATTGATTTTACCTTCGTACGCAGTAATTTTATTTTCCTATAAGTGTTAATTACGTTGGATCAGTTTCCTGCTACGTCAGTCAATCCTGACTTTATAGACCAGTGCCTTTGAAAATTGTAAAAACTGAAAACAATAATAGTAGGACCTATTGTAATAATAGAAAACCCGTTGGAAAAGGAAGAGAATATAACAAAAAAAAAGGAAAAATAATTTACGGGTGATCTGAGGTCAGGAAGTGGAAGAGGTTTGTACACTATCAGAAAGTAGATATTTCAATGAACAAAAAGCCCATCGAATTTTTAAAAAAACAGATATTTTGACGCGAGAATTTTCGATTGAAAATTAGGGTGCTTTTTCGATATTAAGTCAAAATAAGATGAACAAATAAATATTTTAAATCAAATAACTTACAGTCTGTTTAGAATATACAGAGGTAAGTTATCACCAAATTTTGGGATTTTTTTTTTTTTTGTGAAAGGTAAAAATAAAAAACCAAAAACTTGGTTATTTGAATTTTTCACATAAATTTTGAGGTTATGTGAAAAAAGTGTCGATACAAAAGTTGAAGATATTTTTATTACCTACAACTTTGCATTTAACTTTTTTCCATAGGACGTGTAGTTTTTTCCGGAAATCGAGTTAAACCGTTTTTTACCCTTACCCCCCCTTCCACTTCCCGACCGTAAATTATTTTTCCTTTAATTTTTGTTATATTATCTTTATTTTCTAATAGGTTTCATCCTACTAATATTTTTTTTTGTTTCAAAAATTATCGATCCTGGTCTATTAGGGTCAACAAGTATGTTTTTACTTGGTGGTAAAATTTTGATACTTGACTACGGTAAACATATGTTTCGAACATAAAAACGATATTTGTTCTCCGTGTACAATAACATAGTTAAAATGATCTGTAGATATCAGTTTCGCAGGTTGTCACTTCAAGTTAAGTTATAAGTTTTATCTTTTCATTTGTTTCCTTTTTAATATTCCCGAAAATTAAAATAATTTTCATTATACCCAGTCAGTAATAACTTTTAGTGATTAATGAACCAATTTACACATACTTCTTAGGTTATATTATCTTCTATACTTCGAAATGTTTGTTGAAAAGTTCATTTCTCGATGGAATGTACACATTTCCCTTAGTTAAAATTGTTTTTCATACTAAGACTGACGATTATTTTCATTTTCAAGAACATTAAAAAAGAAAGAAGTGAAAAACTTGTGTTATTAACTCGAAGCGACAAACTGCGGAACTAATACCGCGCTTTAATTCTTAACAAAAATATTTTTTAAACATTCCTTCAAGTTGCTTGATCATGAATAAGGAAATCTTTAAATTTTTCATATGATCTACTTCACGGTTTTAATTAAAATGAAAACGAATGCTGTACGGAAGCATTACGCATTATGTTATTTTTTAAATATTATTTCCTTTATGATAAAAAATATCAATCTGATACAATGTACAATACTGATAAAAGTAATAAAAACTACATAAAGAGATAGGAAGAACAAATAATAACAATGAATATAAAACAATCATTTAGAACGCAATCTAAACACTGCAAAATTTAAATATTTCTTAATAACATAACAGACAAAAATAAAATAGTAAATTTATCATAAATATATTTTCTTAAATAGTTATTTATTTTTTTACATTACCACCTTGCGGCGGGTTAACCCATTCTATAATGTAATGTTCAATTAGATAATTGTTCAAATAACTCGAATTTCCATTTTGTGTAATCAGTCAGATCAAATTTTATTGTTTTTACTACTACGCACCTGTACTTTTTTTTTTTTTACATAGTTTAAACTTAATATGTATTTTACTGTAATTTTTAAATTGTACATTTTATTTTTCGAGGTATTTTTTAAGGTTTTTTATGGTATGGTTATTAATTATATCCTGCCTAATAATTTTGACTATACTTGTAGCTTTATCTAAAGAAAATATTCGTTTTGTAGATCGGGCTTTGTAATGCTTTATCTCACTACACTGCAGTCTTATTATTTATTGCACGCCGGAAACTTTTCTTGACATATTTATTTTAAGAAAATTCGTTTTTAATTTATCTTTATTAATATTATCACTTAGTCTTTGGAAAGTTTTATTCGGCTGGTTTAATTAAGATAAACCATAATTGATGCTAATGTCATATTCCGAGGATCATTTCGACAATCTATGACTTTTGTACCGATTTACAAAATGATAACAAAGCAGCGGTAATCTCAGAGAAATGGCAGGAGAGATAGAACGGAGTTCATTATTTAATTTTGTGGTTCTACGTATCATCCGCTGAATGAAAGTGAAATATTTCAGTAAAGATTAATGGTTTTTATCTTTTTTTAAAATTTATTTATTGATATTTACAACTATATTACAATAATACAATAAGTAAATAGGATACGTGCTACATAATGACATGAGAATGACAAGTAGAGAAACTACCCACTGGTAGTGCTCAAATCAAAGTTCAACTAAGAAGGTCACGTGGCCATCTTCTTTTCAGACGCCTCGGAGGATTATCGGCCATAGAAGAGGAAGCTAGGTTTGAAACTAGAGGGTTTGATTGGGAATGAAGAAACATTAATGCTAAATAAAAGTTAAACGGTTTCAATTACCGAAAGGAATACACTATTATCTCTAACATCTCGTTAGTGAGCTGTTGGAATAAAATTTATATGAATATTATTCATTCATTTTATTTATCAGTATTAATCTGGAAGTAGAAGGAGAAATATATCAAATATTGTGAGAGTGTTTCAGAGGGTGGTGTGACAGGCAATAAACGGTAGAATAGTCAAGTCGTGGGAATGGTGAACGAAGATAAAAAGACGGGGTATTGTATTCTCTGATTATAATGAGAATTTCAATTGAAGGAAGTCGTAAATTGCAGATCGTAAACTGATTCTGCAATATTTGAAATAAATAATTTGCAGGGAATGAAAGACAGGTAAATAATTGAAAACGATAGAGAGCAGCGTGGCATTGCTACACGAGGCCGATGCTACGCTCGTGATGTTTAATTAAATGTCTAAAATAAAACATATACATCTAAAAATGACTAATTTGTTAGATGTTCATTTTTTATGTAAGGTCTATCATTTTTTTAAAAATATCGGCATGATTATACATATGAACTTGAAAACATAAAAACTATATCACACAAATATATTACCTCACATATTGGTGGTCAATACGTACTGAACCTAATTAGGGCCCAAAGCCAGACATAGGACACTTTATGGTCATATCGCCATATACATTTTTATTATAATTATTTATAATGTAACATTAATAATGCTAATTAGTACCTGGTGAAGTAGTCGTGGACGAATGCGGAATGTTCGTCTAGCCATGCCTCTATGGCGGCTTCTTCGTCCCCGTACTGACCTGACCAGCACTCCGCAGTCATCCGTCCTGAAACAGGGGGATATTTAATGTAATAAAGGTTTAATAACAATAAATATTATACAATATTAGTTATCAGATATATAAAATAAGATCTAGCAAGAAATAATCGTAAGTCATATAAAGGAGTGGGGTACACTTGTGTGTAGATACACTCATAGTGGTCCTCTTTTATTATCCACAGGGGTGTGGATGTGGGTAATAAAAGGACCATATAACACGCATTGTAAATTTTAGTGAATAATTCATAAATAAAACCTTGATGAAAAAAAAAACTACAGCTGATATGCTGAGCTGTAGCTCCCGGTTTTGAATGTGATTATATAATATGAATAGATTATCGAAATGGTATTTACTACTTATTATTTAGTACAGCCATAGATCTACAGCCCCGGCCGGGGATCATCCAGTCTCTATAAAGTGGGAGAAAACCTGGCGGTTAGGTGTTACCTCAACCAAATCACTTCCCTGCACAAACGTTGGCTTAGAAATAGTACATTATCTGCCTTGTTCTTTAACCAAGCCACTTTGTGGGTTATAGTAGTACATTTTTTTAATGCATACTTAGACTATATTACCAAATCAATTTTTCATCAAAACTCAAAATTCAAATTAAAGTTAATTTAAACTGTTTAACTTGCTTGTGAGTTTAATGTGTTAAATTCAATACTTACGTTTAATCAAAAACAATTATGCCTTTAATTAAGAACGTATAACTTTAATATTCGAAAATAAGAAAGGCATACACCAAAATTTAAAGAAGGGATCAATCATGTTATTATTAAAATAAGTATTGTCTATAATGTTAGTATTAAAGAAGGTATATACAATGTTCATAAAATGTTTTATGGAAAACCATTTACCAATTAAATAGTTAAGAAATGCATGTTATGCTAAATAACATAAAACATCAGTATGCAAAATAACAAAGAAATAAAATAATTCAATAGAACATACACGTTCAACTGTTAAATTGTGTTCCAACAGTTTGGAAAAATGTTTTGAATTTATACATCCAACTTAAACCCCTTAAAATATTTGTCGATTATTATGGACCTAAAATATAATATTATCTTTATCTAAAATACAAAGAGTACCAGACTATTGTATGGAAAATGTAAAACGCGAAAGAATACAATGAAGCAGGAACAAAAATTGAGTGAAACAAGTCTAGCAAAAAATATATTCATGTCAGGAGGCTGTCACATCGTTAAGGTTTCCCATCTTTTTTTATCGAAGAGTATGTAGATTACTTGCAGTCCGGGGTAGGGCTAAGGGTATTAATAAATATTTCATGTATAAATAAATATATAAACGCTAAAGAAGAATAAAACAGCACTCAAATGTAGTATATATTCTAGTAAAGTATATATTCTATGGTTCATTCTTGCACATCATTCGTAGTTGTAAAACGTGAGAGAAAAAAGTAGCATAGCCTTATTCATTAAAAAAAAAAATTTATAAATAAATAACAGTAAAGTAAAACTAAAAATACAATCCGAATTTAACAACTTAATAATAATTACAGTGGTCTACAAAATAAAACTTTTTGAGTGCCTTTCAATTGAATACCAAATTTTTTTACTGCTTTGAGATTGCTATTTTTTTGTTTAGCAGCCTCAAAGCAGTTTGTTGCTATATTTTTGATTAGCTTTTATTTTGAAAATATACCTAATATACGAAATTTGACTTTTAGTAACATGTTAAAGTACAAAACAATTTTGTGATGATCCACATATACAGATATTATTTAATGTATGATTAGAAATTATTTAAATGATTAGTTATCCGCATATATTATATATTTTTGAAATGATTAGTGATCCGCATATATTATATATTATCGAAATGATTAGTGATCCGCATAGATATATATATATATATATATATATATATATATATATATATATATGTATATATATATATATATATATATTCTTTGTGGATCACTAATCATTTCAATAATGTTTAATATATGTGGATCACTAATCATTTAAATAATTTCTAATTATACATTAAATAATATCTATGTATGTGGATCACCACAATTTATTTAAAAAAACTTTATTTATTTATTATTATTTTTTACTTTTTATATAAAATTGGGAATTTTGAAATATTAACAAAATATTTAAACCGGTTTAATTAAGATTTTCTCTTATTTTTCGTTTGTTTATTGTAATTGCTTTCAGGGATATCTCTTCTCAAATTCGTGCAGTTGTCCACTAACACTGACGCATTCCATCGACCCTAGTGTCTCTTTACCACTGTCGAGATATCTTGGTGGAATCGTTCGCCATGTTCATCACTTACATCACCGCAGTTAGAAGGAAAACATCATGATGAGAATGAAGAAAATGTATTTTTAGGAACATATTTCAACCCAACTTTTGATACTTTTGAAGGAGATTGTTCACATGTTCAACACTTATCTTATTGCCCAAAAAACCATGAACAACTGCTCTAGAAGATTCCCATGTTTCTTTTTCAATGCCCTTTAAAACTGAATCAAAGTTTTGGTCCTTTAGAATCTCTCTTATTTCAGGTACGATAAAGATTCCTTCTTTTATTTTGGCGAAGCTTGTACGGAAAAATTTACCTCGCAGGTATTTGAATGCAGGTCCATCCTTATTGAGAGGCTTCACAAAGTTTTTCATTAGTCCCAATTTAATATGTAAAGGTAGTAGAAGACACTTTTGGGAATTTACTGGAGGAAGGTGCTTGACGTTCTTTTCTCCAGGATTCAGGCTTAGTCTTGGATTCCAAGCAATTTTTATGTAATGTAAAGATCTAATCGTTGAGTTATTGAGCATCTTTGGTTAATACGGGCCACCTTACCACATATTTAGCAAACATTTTCTGCACTATAAACACATTTACAAAAACTGTTGATTTTTCACTAAAAATGTCCAAAAAACGATGAAAAAATCACGTTTTAACTGGTAAACAAAACACAGTCAGCGTTAGATGCAAAAGGAAATAAGAATATAAGAAATAATAACATATAAATAATATAAAATAAGAAATAATAACATTTCCGCGGGTAATTCCTAAACATTTGGAATTATCATCATTAATGTGATGAATATATCGCGCTACCCGCTGTTATATTAAATATGGCACAAATTAACAATAAGAGCTAACTATGAATTTTAACTTGTATATTTATTTTTAGTGAGTGAAACATTATTAATTTAGTACATATTCATGTAAAAGGCATATTTGATGTAGACCAGTGTAATAAGGGTTTAATCCCTGCTAGATTTTATAGCGAAAGCCGTTTCCTCTCTCCCCCCAAAAGAAAATGTAGTTTGTAATAAATATAAAATCTTTATTCTAGACTTATATACGTTAGAATAAAAATGATGCTATTAAATATAAACAAATATAATCACAGAGAATATAATGTAATATAATATATAATATAATCGATCATAAACATTGTTCTCACATTTAATTATTTTTCAAAAACCAAATATTTAATTAATACGGATATGCCCATTTTATTTTAATTATGTACATCATTCGATACTTGAATATTAAACATACAGCGCTATAATGATTCCTTAATTCCTTTGATGATACTTTTCTTTTAAAATAGTGGAACGCTTATTAATTAATTCTTAATATTGCGGATAATACTAAGCAATGGCCTAGAGAGAAGAAACTTTAGAGGTCTTAAGGTGGTGGATTCTGTTTGTCTGGAAAGGCGTTCATAAGCAGTCAGTTGCTAGTATTTTAAATATGTTTCTCCTGTACATGGCTCCATGCATTGTAAGTGAAATTGTTTATATGATTATGTTGTTTAGAGAATCTGTAGTTTTCCGTAGTTGGTTTTTCATCTAAAAAACATTTATGTTTTCTTTTCATTGTTATAATTGGTTAAGTTTCAATTATTAAATTAATTAAGTTTGAGCTCATTCGATCAATTCCCCTTGCATGATTAAATGATTAAAAACCATTTCAGAAACATGAGGTTACCTGAGACGTATCCCGGCAGATGGCCCTAAATAATCCTTGGTTATGCCGTCCTCCGGAGGGAAGGTAAAATGGGAGTCCCGAGACTGTACGATGTTAGGTACTCGTTAAGTACTTTATAAGCACAGGTTAAGTAATTTTTAATATATAAACCACTAGTTAATGAAAGGAAAACAATTTTTAAGCAGTTTAAATTTAAATTCTTGGAGTGTTATATTCTGACTATGTTAAATATTATTATTATTGGTTTTTGAGTTTGATTGATTGGAATAGTATTCTTCCATAATATTCTGAAATAAACTTCAAACTTATATGAAACTTTTTAAGTATGAAAGGTTACAGAAAAATGTAAGCTTCATTTTTACCTATGTTATATCTATAAATATTGCTATATATATATATATATATATATATATATATATATATATATATATATATATATATATATTTTAAATAGCGTATTGAAAATAAACTAAAAGAGCATTAAAAATAAAACAGTTTTAACATAAATACGCTAACACATAACCGGATCCAGAAATTTCCTGAATGGGGAGGGGGTCTTTAAAATATTAAATTCTCTATGTGCCATTTCAATTTATTCTTTAAACAGACGATGAAGTATCTAAAAACTTTGGAACCAATCTTCATGTAAATATTCATTTCTTGGTAATGGGGCTTAGAATCTCCAGAAAAAAATCTAAATAAAAAATCTTAATAGTCATTGACTCGAGGTGATCCGAAGTCATCAACTTGCTTCGACTGTTGACGAGGACCACACTCACGAGTGAACCAACACTGACAGTATCTTCTTAGAGCTGAAACATAAACATGACAACGAGGAACTTCCTCAGTGTGGTCCACTACGCTTCGGTATTTGTTTTCCCAGGTGGTCCACATTCTTCAACTTCCAAGTCACGCCTTGCAGCAGCAGAGGGTCCAGCAACACTCCCGCCAGAGCAAACAATCCAAGGAAGTTCTGTCATCGTCTTTCTTTAACAGGGGATGACTCAACGAGCGTCTGGACCGGCATGAAGAAGAGTTCTGAAGTCGTGTTAGTGTATCTGGGTCCATAACTGGATCAAAGTCATCAATGCCTTAAAGGATAAATAAATAGAATACCTCGACTTAGCATACACATAATTGAAACTATATCTTGGTTCTACTAAACATATACATAGGTGTCTACGTACGCGTGTCAAAGGCTAAATAACAACTAAAAATATCATACCATTGATACAAATGTAAAGAAGCGAAAGCTAAAAACAACACTTTTAAAGAGAGAGAAAAAACTGTTTCAAGGTCCATTCAAATCAGTGCGTATCCTTAAATGTACTTTACCCTTGCGTTTTACATTGTTTTTGTGCCTTTTATATGCCTTTATGAATTTTAGATCAATTATCAATACTAAACCAAACCACGCTGTAGATCAAAAACGAAAACTATGTTTTTTTTCACTTTCCATACTTAACATTTGTATCGATGATATGCTTATTTACGCATTTTATTATTAAAAAGAAATGCGTGTATTTATAAGTTTATAATTATATTTTGTTACTGAAAAATACCCTCGGGTATATTACAATTATAAATCTACTTGCCTTACACAAACCCTGATAAATCCAATTTTCAGGAGAAAAATGCGACAAAGTAGTTTGTGATTGCTTATCCAGTTATAATCAGGATAAGGATCTTTAACGAGTACCTAACATCGTACAGTCTCGGGACTCCCATTTTACCTTCCCTCCGGAGGACGGCATAACCAAGGATTATTTAGGGCCATCTGCCGGGATACGTCACAGGTAACCTCATGTTTCTGAAATGGTTTTTAATCATTTAATCATGCAAGGGGAATTGATCGAATGAGCTCAAACTTAATTAATTTAATAATTGAAACTTAACCAATTAAAACAATGAAAAGAAAACATAAATGTTTTTTAGATGAAAAACCAACTACGGAAAACTACAGATTCTCTAAACAACATAATCATATAAACAATTTCACTTACAATGCATGGAGCCATGTACAGGAGAAATATATTTAAAATACTAGCAACTGACTGCTTATGAACGCCTTTCCAGACAAACAGAATCCACCACCTTAAGACTTAATCCTGTAGGTAATTAAGGTATTAGTGAATAGCATCTGCACTGCATTGCGTACAATATACACATAGCTCGCCAAGGAGAAGAAATAGTTCGACTTGAGAGGCTTCCACTAAGCTACAGTAAGTTGAGCTACGACTTTATTCTAAAGCGTATTTTTATCATTGAAGAACCATTTAGCCGTGAGAAACATTCAATATATTCATGATTAGAACGCATTATATTCAAAAACTACCGATCCGTTTTGAAACATTAATTCTGTTTCGTACAGAACGTTTATTAAGAAAAACTTAAAGATTCTAGGAATCCCTGGGAATGCTATAGTAACTACCAATGCATAAGGAAAAAAAGTGCCGGCCTGAAAAAAATATGAAAAAAAAATAATAAAAAAAATTGTACTAAAATTGTTTATTTTTACTACCAAATATTATACTTATTTACATTTATTTATTTTACTGTTATTTTATTTATTTTTTTTATTTTATGTAGGTTTTTTTTTTCTTTTTCCTACTGTTATAAATATATTATAGCTTTTATTTATTATGTTATTCAACTTGCAGTGTAAATTGTTTGACTTCAACATGTATTAAGTAATTGTTACAAAATTGTAAATTGTCAAATTCAAGGAATAAAACTTTATATTTAAAAAAAATTGCCCACCTGAGTTCATCTTGTTGTCATGACGATTGCATCCTCGTGGAAGCAAGTTATCTTAATTTTTATAAATTTGAAAATTTTTACTTTTATATTTAACCCTTAAAATTTTACTTTTATATTTAACCCTTGATGGTAAAATAAGAATGACAATGATTAATTTTTTTTTTCAAACTTGTTTAGATGACGAATTCGTTAAATTCGGATGGGGAAGTAAAATAAAAATTAAAGGGAAGGGCATGACAAAATAAAAATTGAAATAATTATATAAACTGAACTTTTTTTTTTTATAAGGAAATATTAGAACTAACTTCCAAGTTGAATGTTAAAAAATATTAATAATGTGTTATTATTCCTTAACACAGAATACACAGAAAAGGTTTTGGTGAACAATAGATACTGATATATTGTCGCCTCAGTGATACGAAAATGTATCTACGAAATTACTTTTTTACAGAAATGAATGGATTTATGAGTGAAAACTTGTAACAAGGCACCGCAGACAAAAGATTATATCACCATAAAATAGAACAGGAATAATAGTGTTACAGGCCACACGTATCTCAAAAGCATCTATTTCACAGAACATCTATTTTATAGATAAATTTAATGTTACTAAGGTAAAGATATGTTTCATGGATGGTTTCTCATATAAGTTATGAAGCAAAGTTAATAATTCTTTATTTTTTCATCGTTAAAAAAAAAATCCATATTTCTATATGGTTCAACATTTGTATTTTTGTATTTAGTTATTATTTTTTCAATAACTATAATTATACAACTATGTAAGGTGGAAAAAAATCAAAACAACAAAGCAGAAAATAGGGCATTTCCAATCTGTTATCGCTACACTTTCACGCCGGAAACATAAAACTATTTATACTGATAGTTCTAAAAAGATATACGCAAGTTTACAAGCCGGGAAAACGATTTGTTGAACTTATCAGGAAGGCAAAATAGAAGGAATTGGATAGTAATATTACATATTTTTGGCATTGGGTCTATCCATGCATACAGCTATAAAACTTAAACATTATTCAAATCGTGGAATTTATACTTATGTTTATGCTCGGTTTGTACATACAGTATAATATTAACCTAGGAAATGCTTCACCGACTATCAAAATAGGTATAATAAATATATAAATTAGTTATAACAATTGATGGCTAAATATAATCACTGTTAAATTTGGCCTTATGCCAAATATATTTATATATTATTGATCTGTTGCCATGAAGAAAGTCCCGGGTTTTAATCCAGATATGGCACATAATTTATTTAATTTGTTAAGATCCGAGGATGGACCCTATATACCCATCCTCTATAAAGTGGGTACTCTCAATCGGGGTAAAAATATGGCGGTTGAGTGTGATCTATATAACATCCCCTCCCTGCACAACCGTTGTCTTAGAAACAATGCAGCCTCTACTATGTACTGAACCCAAGGCCCTTGTCATGAGTTGTACAGGTTTAGGTTTATATTTATTTATAATATATTCATTATCGACTCTGTAATAAGTATGTAAAAAATATAATAGTACATTTATTATTCAACTGATATCTCATTAAAAACGTTTTTTAACACTGCTACTGAAATGAATTTAAGAACTTTTATTAAACTGGCCCACTCAGAGATAGAGGCCCTTCAATATTCATAGTTCAACGGAGCGCGAAATGTTCTTCAAGTTTAATCAGTGCCGTGGGGTCGGCTGGGGTGGTGAATGGTAGATAAGTATTTTCGATGCCTATAACTCAAGTACACAGTATCCTTCGCAGCAATATCCAATATAGGTAGCAATATAGCTCATTATTTATTTGGCAACGTTTTATTCATTCCATAAAATAGTTGTCTTTTTAATCTTTATGACAATACAAAGTGCGGTCACCACATTAATTTAAAAAAAAAATATAGAATCAAATTGTACAAATTGGTTTTGAAAAATTTCATACCTCAACATTTCTCACGCCATCAACCGACAAATACTGACTTAAGAGGGCTTATAAAAACTTTACGTATGTACATATTTAAATATACTAAGCATATGTTGAACTCTTATTTATTTATTTTTTTACACGTTTTTATTAACTCTGCCTATTTGTAAAAGAATCTTTTTTTATTATTATTATTTAATTTTGATTTGCACCTGCGCAATTGCGCAACCAGCAAATTTGATTGAAGTGATTTCTCTTCGCTTTTCTCCATGATCATCCAGTTATTTTGGGAAAAAAATATATATCAATTGTTGAGTAGGTCTCTTGGCCAATGTCTTTTTAATCTTTTTTTTATCAAGTCCAGGTAACAGGGAGTAGGAAAGCGGAAGAACGAGTGGGTTTGGGTGATATTGTGTCGGTGAATGGAATGTTATGTATTTGTTATGAATGTATGATTTTATAGTGGGAATGTTCATGTCGTTGTGCATAGTGTGATTCGAAACATACCATGGTGCATTAATAATTTTTCTGAGAATGTTGGATTGTGTTGTTTATATCTTGTGTATGTGAACTTTTTTTGCTGAACCCCAAAGTTCTGCCCCAAGATATAGGTTTTAGTATGCTATTATAGAAAAAAATTACATGCTTTAAGATCCCATCGATCTAAAAACATTAAAAATAATTGTATGAGTTTAAATTTAAAAAAAACCATTGAATGAAATATGTTTTTTTTTATTTATTGATATTTACAACTGTATTACAATAATACAACAAGTAAATAGCCTAAGTGATACATAATGACATGAGATAATGACAAGTAGAGAAACTACCCACTGGTAGTACTCAAATCACAAGTTCAACTAAGAAGGTCACGTGGCCAACTTCTTTTCAGACACCTCGGAGGATTATCGGGAATTGAAGAGGAAGCTAGGTTTGAGACTAGATGTATTTTATGGAAATCAAGTTTGTTATGAAAGGATAGATAGCGGGTTCGGGCTAAATCAGCAACAAATGGGACATTAAGGTCGTTATGGATGACTTTATTCTTAACAAAATAAGGAGCATTGAGGATTTTACGAAGGATTTTGGATTGCAGGGATTGGATACGAGAGGAATTTGATGGCTTTGTGGAGCCCCAAAGCTCTACTCCGTAAGTCCAAATAGGTCGTATGATGGTCATGTAGATGAGTCTTTTGTATTTAATTGGGAGCTCAGAGTTTTTATCTAGTAAGTGTTAAAGTAGCCTGAAACGTCCAGCGGTTTCTTGTCTTGTATGAGGATTCCAGGTTAATCGTTTGTCGAGGTGCAACCTTAAGTATCGGATCTGTTCTACAGGCACCAGTGGGATAGTATTAAAGGGTACTAAAGGACAGGAAGTCATTGGTTTACGACGTAAGGTAAAAGTAATTTGATGCGATTTTTGAGAATTTATTTTAATTTTCCAGTTTTGACACTATTCTTCAAGATCAGTGATATGGGATTTGAGGCGTTGGGATACAATAACTAGATTGGTGTTGACTGATAATACACATGTGTCATCAGCATACGTGGTAAGGATAGTATTAAGATGAGTTGGGATGCCAGTTGTTTAAACTGTATAAAGATTTGGGCCAAGGATACTACCTTGAGGAAAAAATATGGTTAGGTAAGTTTCCAAACGGTTTAAGACTAAAATACCCAACGTATCAACCCGCCACTGCCAAAACCCCGTATTCCAGCAATGGCAGGAAGGGGAAAAAAAATATTAAAAAAAAAGAAAAAAGTTTAAGACTAAAAATAGCAAAAAGGAATTACATTATAAAACTAACTAAAAAACATGCTTTAATTGTAAACAAATCTAAAAAATACATTTCACTGCAGTACAATTCAAGATCATGAAACCTTAATCATAGTTTTTATTAGTTAATTATCCCAATATACTCGGATCTTCATTAAACACATAGGTAAAAGATTTATATTTATAGTTATATTCATATTATTGGGATTTAGCCTTCCTTTATATAAACATGTATGTTTCATTTACAAGACTTGCCCAGTCTTTGAAAGACTCCTCAAGCCTCCGTTACAGAGAAGCTTAGCCTTGTGGAGGAATAAGCTAAGCTCATCACTAGCTGTAAGGAACTTGTGTACAATAAGGACAGCCAGTCTGAAGGAACAATTACAAATCCGTCACGCTATGACGCACCTGCTGGGATCTCACAAGAGTTCTACGTCGCAGGGTTCATTCTTTACTTTTGCAACGGGTTTTTCAATATGTGGAATGGGTTACAAGTTCGTGTAAGAACTATATTTTTATCATTATATTGGCGTTTCCCCTCATTTAGACATATTTGCCCATTCTATAATTTTTTAAAACCCTGAGTTCATTTCGCCAAAAAATATGTTTAAGTTTTCCATAAATAATGTATTTATCATCATTTATTTATGTTCAATAAATAAGCCTGAATGCTCGATGCCTATATGTTTACAATTTTCTATGACCGGATTATTGTTGAGAACTACTAATTATTGTATAAAAAAGTGTGGTTCTTATCAATGTAATAATTTAATTTCGATTGAATAATAACCATTGTAAATTTTGAAAAAAAAAACAAACATCTTTTATAAAGTTTTTTGAGGCTGTTAGGTGATTGGATAAAAGAATCTGGAGCACAATTTAGAAAATTTTTCTTTAACAAAATTCCAGGATTCGTCTCTCGTTTCTTACCCAAAGTTCTGATACTTTTTTTCTTACTTATGGCCCACAAATGCTAAAAAGCAGCTTTAGTTAAATTTGATATCCACACATAAATACTACAAACAGTGTAGGGGTACAGTACAAACAGGGAGTTACAAAGGTTTTTGATAATTACTAATAAAGTACTGAAGTCCTGTATGTGACTCATCCCTAGCGTAGTCCTAGATTACGTTTACAAATACAGATTGTTGGTGAGAATTGGTATATAAAACTTACATAAGCAATCAAATTTGAAATACCTACATAATTAATTATGTCATTACTTTTTGTTCAATCTATTCAAACTTTCTTCAAATTAAATAAAACAGGACAACAGTAATCTTGCTAAAGTGGTATAAATAAAATAAAATTAAGAGGGTAGAGAAAAAACAGCCAGTTGCTGACAGGTAATTAGATCCATAATGAGTTATTGCTTACAGGTAATTAGGTTCATAATTAGTTATTCAAGCTTACGTTTAAATAAGAAATAAACGCTTTGAGATTATTTTTTTAACCATTTATGGTGGATTCATCGCCGTTCTCCAGTAAAAAGTCGTCTCTAAGAAATATTTTTCATAGAAGCCATTCTCATAAAAGAACTGGCTCCATTTTTTTTTTTTTTTTGTGTACTACAACCCAATCATAAAATGTTCTATCTAATCACTTCCCTTTACAGTTCCCAAAGTTATCCATTAAACTATACTTGGTCAAATCGAAGAATAATTCAGAGAGAAGTACTTGGGAGCACTCAGCCACTAAAATTACGGAGATCCTTTCCTCTTCCCGTGGCCAATGTAATGTTGTAATATATTCAGCCTCTCACTTCGACTGCATCAGTTTCCCTTAGAAAGTGCAATTGACTTTCCTCTGAAGGAAAGTCTGCAATCGGCGATGAAGATGAGTGAAATGGAAACCATCGAGGATGCTGATTATTTACAATTTGTATCTGCAGAAAACAAATTCAAAAGATCGTGACTGGGAGTAATGTGAAAAACACAAGAAATGTTTTAATAATGCTCAGATGTAACAAGAAATATCCAGGGATTAGGGGATTGGTGTCAATCCAGACCACTTTTCTTACAGCTCAGGAATCAAAGTTCCGACACATAGTTGCTTCCTATCCTAGAATTTTTTTTATTAGGTTTAACTTTATAAAAAATTTAAATAATAATTTCAAATAAGCATTTTTTTCCCTTATCCCCTTGGGTTTGAACTTTGATATTATTTTTGTTCTATGAAGGAGTTTTGAAGGGTCCTCTTCTCCTGTACTTTTTACTTTTTAAGAGATGGATGCGAAGTGGAGAAGTTTCTAATTTTAGTTTTTTCATATCTTTCTTCATTTTCCGTTGACGGGGCTCACCGCGTCATGTTGACTATTGTTTAAAACAAGCATATAGCATTATTTCGCAGTTGTAAAGTGATTAGATTCCTCGAAACATCGGGATAGAATAAATATTGAAGAAATAACTGGTGTTGTGTATATTTGGTTTCCGGGTGTTGAACCACAACTAGCATCAACTTTGTTATCCAGGGACCTTTCGTTTGAAAATGAACTCTTCACCCTTCTCACTGATCCCAGGTAATCTATAGTTATCAATAATATTAAGAAGTACTTACATTATTTTAATATTTGTATAAATTTTATCAATATATTTTCTTTCATTTTATTTTTAAGGAATACCCATTTATGCGAAAATAAAATAGTTGTTAGTAAAATTCAATGCTCTTTAAGTTAAGGATCCCATGTCTACAAAATAGCTTATTATAATATATCTTAGGTAAATTGTCATAAATAAATATGAAGTTCCCATTACTTATCAATTCCTATAGCAATATGAACAATTTCCTATAAGCTGTTTCTATAAGTAAGGAAAATACAAATCTTAATAGTTCAAAGTTATTAAAAATTGGCTCTCCTGAGCAAAGATAAAATGCAACAAGGTGTCTTTTACTTCCGTGGTACAAAACTATAGATATTGAAATTTTGGGAAACATATGAATGAAGGACCTAAAACAAATTTAATTTTTTATATTTTTACGTCAACCGTTTCAACAGCAACGCCCATATTACGCAAACTCTTCATGTTCCAATTTACTATTTTTTATAATTTTATAATAATAGGCCTTTTAACACTTTATATTATTACCTCGTTGAATGATCCAGGTCTATCCATCAAACTTTATTACTGTCTGTTGATAAGTCTTTTATTGCCGACATTTATCGTTTTCAGCATAAGACCGCAGTTTATGATACCGATCAAGTTTTCTCATTAGTTTTATTGTCATACTTGTAACAATAACTTTAACGACCTACTCTCCACCTTTTTATATCGGACTACCAATTAGTTCATGGAATAGCGCAGTTCAGGAAAATAAATACGTTCTCAGAACAGTTACTATGTCTGCTATAACTCCAAGTAGCATTTCATCACAGATTACTTTATTAATTAATTATTTTTATTGCATGATAGAGATTGTGGAGTATAAAAGGCAACGGTTGTGCAGAGAAGTGACTTGGCCGAGATCAGGCTCTACCACCAGGTTTTCCAATTAAGTGTACTCAGATAACAGAGGCAGGGGGAACCCCAGGAGGGTCTACTTATGACAGTTAACACATTAAATAATATATTTATCCAGACCAGAGCCAGACCAAGCCTCAACCTACACGCTCAGAGCTATTTAACTCTGTTTTTTTTTTTTTTAGGGTGAGAAATGGGAAAACTTGAATCAAATATCAGGAAAAATTCTCATTTAAATCTTACTAAGATATCCTAAGTTTATAGCATGCAACCCATTTTAATTTTTAAATAATAAATAACAACTTTTATTTATTTAACGATTTTATTAACTTAAATCATATACTTTGAAGTTAACAGAAGAATTGATATTGGTTATATTTATAATAAACTATTATTGAAGGAAAACACATATTGAAGATGTTGTAAGAGAGCTACGGAGAGTCCTTAAGATATATCAGAGTGCTCCGCCTTATCAGTTTCTTTATTATCATTTCCATTCACTAGAGCCTTATCACTGAAGAGGGGGAAGGTCAGTGTTTAGTCATAATTGTTTGTTGTTATTTATCTCCGTTAGTCAACAGAGGTTGTGTGTTTGAGGAATAATATTGTGTGCTTGTGTGATCACATCAAACAAGTGTGAAGGACTCATTATTTAATACGTTGCGTAAACAAAAAATTAATACAAGCTATAATGAAAAGAATCATTAAAAGTATATGGATCATATATCTTTCACGAACTTTATGTGGCAGACCAAATTCCAAGCGAGCGAAGCCGCGGGCAAAAGCTAGTGTAAAATAAATTTAATAACATTAAATTCTGCGACAGGTGAATATTCATAATAATACCTTCGACATAAAGTAAGTATTATATATATATATATATATATATATATATATATATATATATATATATATATATATATATATATATATATATATACATCGAAAGTGTAAAATGCCTCTTTTAAGGAGAGTCAACAACTGTTTCATGGTTCATTTAAAGCAAGTGCATATTGTCAAAGGTATTTTACCCATGCCATTATACACGACTCTATATGAATTTTTATATCAATTAATAATTCTAATGGAAACTATACGGTTCAAAAACGAAAAATAAATTGTTATTTTTTTCACATTCGATACTTTTCATTAGTATCGACGAAATGATAAATCAGTTAAAGAGAGAGATTACAAATCATAGTGATGTTTTCACCTTTCTGAGTAAGGGACTCAGTGTAATACGAGTCTGTAAAATGTTAAAAGAGTTTTTAAGAGAGAAAATATATTGTAGAGCATCAAAGTTTGAGTGATCAAGAATTTGAATCGGCCAAGTACATCTAAAGTAATTGCCGATCCTCGATCTCCAGGAATGGAATTTTAAATCTAATTACATCGTCTCACTGACGATATAATTGTAGCATGCGAAAAAGGAGTAGTCTTAGAAATAGAGTATTGTCTTTAACTTTAATAATAACGTTGTAATTAATAACTTTAAAATTTAATGTTTTCTACTTCCACCTTCTTGATGGTGTTTTCTCATCTTAACTATAAATCTATAAATAGATCTCTCTATCTCTCTCTCTCTCTCTCTCTATCTCTCTCTTTTTATATATATATATATATATATATATATATATATATATATATATATATATATATATATATATATATTTAAGTTTTATATATGCAAAAGCTTTAAAAAGAAAATCAAGGTTTTATAATATGAATGCAATGGAAAAGTTCTTCACGTCTACAAATCATATGATAACCATGGAGTATAAAACTGGTGAATCAGTCCTAACATTCTATCATGGCACATTAAAATAAGACTTTTAAAAGTTGCATGATTAATGGAAAACTAATAAATAAAAATAACACTTTCTTAAGTTTTCCTTAAAAATTATTTTATTGATCTCTGAAATTGTAGAATTCATTTTTCATCCATTATCTTGCGTTTGGCAGTTTTATGTTTTTTACTCATCTTCGTAACGATGAGTAAAAATTATCCCGAAAAAGTTATCTTTGGCACGACGTTGCACTGAGTAACCCAAATTGAAAAATCTACGAGATCAAAACACCACTTAAACCATGATTAGGACACAACTTAAGATTTCCACTGGATTATAGATGTCCAAACTTTTTTGAGGTACCGCCAACTTTATGAAACACGAATTTGACAATGTCCTAATTACTGTGTTTTCGCTTTCTAGCAGTTCTATGTTTTAGTGGCAACAATAGTGATTAATACATTTTGCATTACAATTGTCGACTTAAAATCTTAAAATTTAGAGGAAATCAATAAAAGTTTACGCCTATTGAGAAAATGACATAGAGCAACTTTTGTCAATGACCATAACATGGTATAATACCAAATGGCAGTAGCAATATACTTTTTCGTTATAATATAAAATATAATTCAGCCAATAACATGATGATTGTCAGTCAGCCAGAGTGCTGGAAGAATCGGTAAAGAAAATGGATTGGTCTGGCCTGGTTAAGAACCCTGGTGGCTTAGTTGGTAGAGTACCGCGCTAGAGATGCGGAGGAATCGAGTTCGATCCAGGCCAGGATAAATTTGTTTTCTTCAAAATAGAAAAACAATTAGTAGTACAATACAATAATATTTCAATTGGCCATTTATAATTAATAATAATACGACTTAGTGAACCCAAAGGATCGGTGCCGATATTAAAAATCTCTGGTTACAAATTTCCGTCTATGGACCAATTCTCTACCCAAATCAGACTTAACGTAATCCTCCCACCTACACCTCGGACTACCTCTCAGAAGCTTCTCAAATTCCCATTTTTTAATTAAACAATAGATTACTTTAATTAAGAATATACCATAAATTACAAATCTCTTGTTTATATCAAATAAATGTAATTAATAAAGAAACCGGCCATTTAAACAAAAATATCACACTTAAACAGCACAAAAAGAATTAAACCTCCTTGTTGGAAAGGATTTCTTAGTGCCGACAGTCACGGTTTAAATCTTGGCCCAACAACACGAGGAGTAGGAAAGAAGTTGAAAGGAAATAAGCTTTTAGGAAAAGCATTAGAGTCAGCTTTCGCTAGCTGTCAGCTCTTGAGGACATTCCATTATCCAATCCATTCTCTTATAGTATCTATCTATAAATAGTTATAGGAAAATTCCTCGCTTAGGGCGAATGTGGTGTGCAGTCGCGGAGTTTATTGAGGTTAAACCTACATCGGAAACTTTATGGAATTAATCCCGGTATATAGTTTAAACTAAAGTAGCGTGTAATTGTGAGTATAATTCATCATACTAACCACCTGTTTTTGCATGAAAAATGCATTTATTTATTATGTGTCGATATCTTTATCCAACAAGTCATTCTCATCCTTTATCTAAATTTTGATGTTCCATATATTGCAAACATTTTATTATTGTGGCTATTAAGGCATATAATGATGTATATTTTGCGAAAATATATTCTAATATAGTTATTAATATTGAAAAGGTAAAAGAAATAACATTGAAAAAAATGTTAGGATAAAAAAGGTAGGAAGGAGGTAAGTTAAGTCTTTAAGAGGTTTCATTCTTAAATAATTCAATTATTGATTAATTTCAGTATTAAAAAGTATAGATATGATACTTCAGTGTACAAGTACATATTTTATTTATATACTAGGTAACTGTTTCTAAGACAGCTTTGGTGAAGGGAGATATCCGAGATTACGCTCGAATGCCAAATTTTCTTCCCAATTAAGGGTGCACCTTTATAGAGGCCGGATGAGCCCAAAAAGGATCTACAGATCCCACAGCGCCTACCTTTGGCTGCTAAATGATCAAATAATTATCAGTCATAGAGAGGTCGGAAGTAGGGAACTCTGCACATTGAGCTACTGCGCTTCCCTAAATGTTGTAAAACAAGAAATATTTTTCCTATACAAAAAGAAACAAACGGTAATAACATTTGTAATGGAGCTGTGTAATATCCCGTTGAAAACTAAAGATTTAAGAAAGAATATCATCCATAAAATGTCTTATATGACAATAAAAAGTTATAAAACCTCATAAATTTTAGGGATAGTTAATATTTATGTTTACAGAAAGATAAAGTTTTTAAAGAAAAATATCTGTACCGTTACTATCCATGAAGGGTTTTTATTTCTGTTGAGGCCAATACAATAACAATACATACAATAACATACAAATTTATAATTTTATTAAAATTTTAAACTTTTTAAGGGAAATATTTTAACAACATTGATATTCCAGTGACTGGGAAAGGGGGCAGGGGCCTCCCGAACTCCTGCTTTGCCCTCATTCCTGGGGAAGAGTTCGGAGAACCAAACACATTGTAAATAGGGTTTGAATGTGTACATTATTTTATTATTTTTTTCTTATCTAGACTTTATTTTATTATCACTTTTGCATTAATTTCCTTTTATTACTGCATGTATATATTTTTCTCCATGTATATATTTTATTACATTCACTTATTTTATTTTGTTTATATCATTTTTTGTTTTGTTATGGAATGGTTGTAGCTACATAGCACCATTACGTCTAATCCACAATAGATTGTAATGTTTCAATGAAGTGTTTAATAAAAAAAAATATATTATTGATAGGTTTTTACTTTTACTTTTACTGGAAGGATCCTCTATCCTCCTAGCGGCGAACCAACCCGCTTGTTTCAATTGTCAAATTATTATAGTTATATTATATATTTACTTATAAAACTATTACATGTTAGAAATATTTTTATTAATTAAAGAGGTCTTTTTTTGTAAAATAACTTTACCGGTTTGAATAGTATTTTAAAATTTACTATGTTTTAGGTCTTTTATACGACGGTTAACTATTCAATACGAAAATAATTCATTTTTCGATATCAGGTAGTAAAAGATTCCACAGTGATCACGAAACCTTTTTTATATTACCGCCAGAATAGAAATATTTCTGTTACAGCCAGGTAACCCTAGTCCCTATTCACTACAACCACACATGGCGGTCATCGCCTAACCCAGGATGAAGAAAGGGGAAGATTCGGAAAGATAACGTAAGAGGTTGCGTAGGGTTAGAGATTCCGTATTGTCTGGATGAGGTTGTAGCTATGCTAATGTTACTAATGGCTGATATTAGGGGAAATTACAGAGTGGAACCATCATTCACTCAATGCCGAAGGAGAAACCTCCGATTACATCTTCAGCTCCTTCAACTGCCTGGAATTTACGTTTATCGTCTCTGGAACTTATCCGATCTGTAGGCAAAGTTCAAAGAATAACCGGAAGCTAAATGACTTAATTAACAACATAAATAATTAGTAAAATAAATTATTAGTAATGCAATACACTATTTAATTAGACTTGAGTGCAGCACGGCCTCCTCTACTAAGAAAAGTTTTTTAAAAGCACCTAACAACCTTTCATATTCGACTAACATAGTTACTAATTTAGAATTAATTTGTGGTTTGAGAATCGAAAGTGCAATTATACTTATAAGTATTTCATGAATGATGAAAATCCTCGAAACAACGAGGATTGAAACAATCTCAAACCAAGTTATTGATAGAAACTGATCTGTCTTACGATCTTTTTAACTGACTCTATTACAGTAAGCTGGTTTGGGGCTTCAGTTTTCTGGATAATTGGCCATTTTGAGAGAATGAATTAGAAACATTTATGTATCAAAATATCAGCCAAGGTATTTCGCTAAAATTAAATAATAAAAAATTATATATTAAGGTATAAGTTCCAACCTGTCTTTCTTTATCTTTCTCCATTCAAATCTGTTTATCTATTGCCAGATTTTTTTGTGGTAAGCAGGATTTCAGAAGCTGTTTTTCAAAATATTTTGAGAAAATACGGAAGTAATAGTGAACGAGTGTAGTAGTCACAACAAAATGAATAAAAATGCGTTAATCTTACAACCACACAGACCGCCAATGTTGATTAACGTCCAGCTAAATAGATGTATGCATACATTTAATTTTAAAAAGTTCTAATATATTGTAATAATAAAATACTATGTTTATTATGATTTTATCTACTTTTTTGCATAATCGTACAAATAGTGATAAATTATTTAAAAATCATCAGAACATTCAGTACTCGTTTAGAAGAAATATTTTACATGATCTCCCTTGTGCCTTCTAGATGTAGATGAAAACTTTTTTATACGAGCCTAGGAATAAAATTATTTGACTGTCTAGAAATATTGAAGCCAGCAAACCTTAACCTTCACGAAGTTTTCAAGAGTAAAACATATTTTATATTTCTATGATTTTAAATAAAATACTACTGCTCTAAAATAATATACGATAAGATTAAATAAGTTTACACACATATATATAAGCTAATATTACAAATTAATCAAGAAATATAATATCAACACATTTTTACACTTCTGGGTTCTCAAAGCATTTTCAGATCTATACTCTACGGTTTTTCAATGTTTTTGCTGTAGGAATATTCGAATAATTTTTGTTCTTTGTTACAAATGATAGGAAATGAAGCTAACATGGATATATTAATTCTGAATTGGACTATTTTCCATAAAATATAAATAAATGTAAAGAATCGATAAAAGTATAGGTATCTGTTCCGCAGGTAGTCGCTTCGTGTTGGGCTACAAGTATCGAAAAAAAGTAATTATGGGTCATAGAATTCGGTACAGAAATAAATGTTTCAACTAACAATTCAAAGTAAAATAATTACAGAAGTATTCACATTCGCCATAGTTAAATTCTCTTTTCCATACTAAAGATTGTGATAACTTGTATTTTTAGAAAATAATAAAAGGGAAAAGAATGAAAAGTTAAAAAATTGGTGACTCAACGCCAAGCAACAACTAAATACCAAAGTAAATAATGAGACTTATCGTAGATTGATGATACATAAAAAAACAATACTTAAAACCAGTTAATAGCGAGGCTTCCACTCTATGACTGACTGGTAATAGGAGATACAATAGATATTTAAATTTTCTATCAGTGTCAAGGGATAATAGGCACCCCAAGATTGACTACGTCTCGGAAATAATCGATTGAAATAATACGTGCTTCGATTCTATATCGACTATCTTGCTCAATGCCCTCTGCCTGTCTTCGGTAAACAATGTTGGCAAAACACTCGACCAGCCCTCAACCAACTGATTAGATAGCAGGTCGTTTTATTGATTGAATATTTAATTGATCAACAATATGAGTAGAAATCATATCCGTTTCATGTTTTTTTTTCATTAAAAATGTTTTTGGTTTTGTTTTCGAACCGTCTTGAAATCGATTCATTGAAACAATGGATCGAGTATAAAATCAAGTTGCGTGGAACTAAGGTGGATTCAGGAAGAATAACTGATATGTTTTCCGAAAATGTTGGAAAATATTTTTATATCCAGCAATATGAGACTTGAAATCATTGTTATTATTTACATTTGTATATTAACCCTGAAAACTGTAGCCAAATTGGGAGAGCATAGGCATTTAGGTGATTAGGCAATTCTCTTTTGAAAAAAAGTCTAAAATCTATGAAGGATCTTTATTACATAAAACAAAAAAATAATAACACGAAGGAACCTAGGTTTGGTAGATAGTAGAGACTATTTCTAAGACAACGGTTGACCAAGGAGGCTGTGCCACCAGGTTTTCCCAATTAAGGGCACCCACTTTATGGAAGCTAAGTGAACTCCAAAAGAGTCTTCGGGGTTTCTTCAGATCTCACTGGGATCCTCAGATGTTATCCTATTAAATAATTTATCTCTCTCCGCCGAATACATAAGCCTAAAGGAATACGAATGCAGAAAGGCAGCTATTTAATATACTGGAAAGTCCTTTCTTTTTTAATATATTTCAATTTCGGAAAACTAAACCATGCCGCTTCAGAATGAGTTGAAAGATATTACGTTCGATGTGACGTTGTGATAACGATAATGCAAACGTTCCTTCAACCACAGGTATGAGAAAACTGATCCTCATGAGAAAATTTGTATGGGAGAACTGTACTAGGAAATTAAGTGACAATCCACAATCGTATTTTGAACCAAAAAAAATACTATCAAAAAGTGAGGTCAAGTGTTCCTTTGTTTTTATGTTAGCTATATTGTTTTGGTTCAACAAACATGAAAAACACACAAAGTAATTAGAAAATATTATATTTCCTATCCTAATTCATAAAAATGTCATGCTGAATACATATATTTATATACATGTGCCTGCCCTCTCAAGATATTTTCTTTCCTATCAGCTCTAAGTAAATTTGAAGCAAGCAAATAGAATGCAACAAAGGGAACTTAATAAAACGGTTCATATCATAAAAAAATCGAATAAAACGATAAAAACACAGCATTGCAAATTTTTTCCCGTTTGATTGACCGACTGGGCAGGGCCGGCGGAAGGAGACGCCGGGGGCGGAAGTAGGCGGGCGGCGGAGGTGGCTAATGCCTCATATCCGGTCTTCAGGTCTGATTTAGGAGGCGGTGGAGGTCGTCGATATATGAGGCTCTGGCGTTTATTGGAAACTCTTCCGATATGAAGCCAGAAAAAATAAATTCTATATTAGTTGCTTCAGTGATAAACTTAAATCGGTGGAGAAGTACTCCATTATCAATCAGCAAAACCACATGAAGTAGTTTAATTTTGGAGTATCTACACTGAACCAGTACCCCTTATACCTTATTAGGTCGAATTTTCTCCAAAATGAATTTCTTGAGCTTAAGGAAGCAGAATCGTCTTATTTTCGAAGGATGGAAGGGCATAAGTCAGGCATTGGCATGAAAAGAACTTTTTGTGTTTATAACAACTCTATTCTAAGCCAAAAATTTCGAGAAAGGAGAGGAAAGAGAATAGTCGAACTCCTCTGGAAAACAACGACTCGACACGTTAATGAGGTGTTAAGTCGCAGATATATCGCAAGCCAGCTACCGAACCTAAAATATTATAACCATTTTTAAATTACTATATATGGAAGATGGCCACTTCTTAGTTGAACTTTGATTTGAGTACTACCAGTGGGTAGTTTCTCTACCTGTCATCCTACCACCACATCCACACCACATCCTATTTACTTGCTGTATTATTGTAATACAGTTGTGAATATCAATAAATAATTTATTTTTTTAAAATTACTATAGATTGAAATAAGCCGCTTTAATCAATAACGTTTTTCGGAGTAATTCGTGGCTATGCGTTTATTTGTCGAAATTAAGAAAAATAGTTTAATTACATTTATTGTATGTACAATCAGATTTGATGAGTGCTTTTGAATTAATAGCCCTTTTGATTAAGCTTCATTTTTTGGATGAAATATGAGGACGATATAGAAACAAACAAATTTGCTTTTTAATTTCTAATAAGCTTACGATCACATACATTCTTGACAAGTGTTATTGTTACAATTGCTTGAAAAAAAAATCTATTTTTTTTTGTGATTTTGGGAAGGAAGACGTTCTTCGTTGGACCATTTATGAACTCAGCAATTCCTAACAATCTTAGGCTAGAGTTTTTCGTAATTTATCTGACGAAATCAGTTTCCCAATACAAGTTCTAACGTTTAAATGTTGTTGTTTTTTTCAATCGAGTCAAATGAAGCCTCCATATACGAGACACAATGTGTTTGTGTCCGAGAACAATTAATATAGAGTCAATTAAGATAGTATCAGTTGACTTCGAACTTGATGACAAACTGATAAAGTTAAGTTCAGATTAAGCGATTAATCAAGAGAACTCAAGGCCTCGAAACCTCGTGGAACAATTAGAATTCTTTCCTCCTGAAATGCTCACGTTAGTCGACAATAAATAATTTCAATGAAATATAAATTGGTCAGGGGTGCAGTCAATAATAACACCAAATAAGAAAAACTTATTGTTTACTATTGCTTGAAAATAAATAAATAATTTCACAAGTATATTACACACCCAGATATTACTTACAGATGATAATAAATTTTATTGGGTACGTTCTGTGATTGGCTGATAGAGCTCCATTTCCCGTTAATTGTTCCCCCACCCTCCCAACAGACATCTCCATTGTTTAAACCTTGCGATGTTTAGTTAGTTCTATATTGAATGCTTAATGTGTTTATTACTACGTTTACATACATGGTTTTCATAATGTTCAACAACCATGATTTTAGAAAGCGTTATGATACAAATTATTGGTAAGAAAAAAATGTAGAAGGAATCAGGATCTCATCCTAAATATTGACCAAAAAAAAATTAACACCTACCTTGCTATTTTAAACGGTTTCGTGTTTAGTTTTTAGAAGCTGTGTGTATAGTGTAGATAACTTCAGGATTAAAAAAAAATGAATTCATTAATTTCAGTTTCCCACGAAACCGCTAAAAACCTGTTCGTGGTTAAAATGGACATTTTTGCCAAATTTCAGACATATGTAGAATCTTCATTTAAGTTTCCTAATAAACATGTGCACTCTTTAAAACTGTTGTGTTAAATAATGAACATGCATCTTTTTCATTAAACTAGATTTAAAACTCCTGTGAGTTTGTCAATCCCCACTTAACGGACGGATTGTGTACAGTTAGGAATATAAAGACAATTTTGGCAACGAATCAAAGCGAATTTTCCACTTTGATAGAAATTATGAAGTGGCTAAAAAGTGTTTAAATCTTTAATCTTTACTTTAATAATAACAAATTTATCATACACAAAATAAAATAAAACAATAATAAATGTACTACGACTTTGTATATTGTACTATCAGCTATTAGTATAGCAATATACAGGGTTTCTCGGAATTGCACGGCACTATTTTAGGTATGTGTTCTCTAACACAAAATAAACAAAAAAGTTCATATTAACTTAAATCTCAAACTCATTTATTAAACAGAAATCAAGGGTTAAAGATTTACTATTTATTTACTATTTCACCTATTTAGTAGGCAATATTTATTAACACAAGATTATAACAAGTTCAGAAATTTCTCCGCGTGGTTAGTTCGGCAATGCATACAAGATCCTAACTTCCTGAACTGCATTTTGGTTACTGATGAATCTTGCTTTACAAGAAACGGGATTCTTAATTTTCGAAATACCCATACTTGAGCTGAAAAAATCCTCATGCGACTGCTGTTGGACATTACCAACATATCTTTTCTTTAAATGTCTGGTGTGGTCTTCTAGGCGACAAAATCATCGACCCCTTCTTTTTGCCACCTATGTTGTCAGGTATATATTGCTTGCATTTTTTGCAAAATAATCTTCATGAACTCCTAGAAGATATCCCGCTAGGCATTAGGCAAAGGCTGTTAATTTTATGCATGACGGTGCTCCAGCTCATTTTTCTCATCGTGTCACTGACTATTTAAATAAGGGTTGGTCGAAAAGGACTTGTTAAATAGCCACCACGATCTCCGGGATTTAACGCCATTTGATTATTTTGTATGGGGATGGATGAAGTCTTTGGTTTGTTCTGCGGCAGTAGACACGCAAGAAGAGCTATGGAATCGGATCGTGGAAGCCGCAGTAACTATCAAGCACCATCCTGATGCTATACGAAGAGCCAGAGAAGCATGGATTCGTCGTGATGAATGTTGCATTCAACAAAATGGAGGCCCCTTTTAAAAGTTACTCTAAATGTTGTAATAATAATACATAAATAGTAATAATAAATAATAAATCTTTAACCTTTGATATCTGTTTATAATTGAGTTTGAGAAATATGTTAATATGAACTTTTTTTGCTTATTTTGTGTTAAAGAACAGATACCTAAAATAGTGACGTGCAATTCCGAAACACCCTGTATAATGTTAAAATCAATATATATCTATTTCTTTTAACATTTCTCTATGTGCTTAAGCTTTTATGTTGTTGTTTTTACGATTAGATATATGATTGATATAAATGCAAAGTAAAAAATGTTAAAAAAGGAACACATTTTTGTTTCCGAACTACAGCGGTCGCTTTAGGATTGATAATTGATATAGAACTCTTATACTTATCTATAAGACACAAAAAAATGTATAGTGACTTAGGTAAAATACCATTGGTAAAATACACACTGAGTTTGAATGAACCTTGAAAGTTTTTTCATTATTCTGAAAAGTGGTGTTTATCACTTTTGATACTTTGAATTTGTGACGACATGTTGTTTCTCAGTGATTTTGTGTTCTATCTTATATAAATATTTTCACAATTTAAATAATCTAATCTATGAATTGCATATTTATCAAGAATATTAATTTTATCTTCTATATTTGCTTTACGATTCATATGTTTACTTTTGCTGTACAGGCAAAATTTTATTTCATAAAGATCATATAATTTAAAAATTCAATCAATTATTTTGAATTTAACCAGGGGACTTAACTCATTATTTTTTTTAAATATTGCAAACAGTATTCTTGTGCTGCGTCATCTGTACTGTACATAAGATGTCATATGTATAGTTAAACCAAATTAAAACATTCAAGGCATTTGGTTTCATACAATACTAACAGTGATCTAATGCTATAAATCATCGTTATCTTGTGATGAAGAATGGATGTCGAAGGGTTCTGTGAACTTCTGAACGCATGTTTTATGGAAGCGGATGAACTCTAGTTCACGTTTATCGGAGACATTTGATAACATGAGGATATGGATGGAATACATTGTAATTATAATGAAGAAGAAAAAATAGATCACCCTAGGATGACTGTTTCTACTCAACAAAAATAATTTTATCCATAAAACTAAACAATAAATTTGATTTACTTATTAATCTTTTTTTCTTTGTATATATATTGTAAATAAAATCTTGAGAAAAAAACTTATTAAATTCATTAAACAATATGCCAATATTACAAAATAAGTATGATAAACTTAAAATATTAATGAACATAAATTAAAATTGGAAAAAAATGCAATATAAGGAAATAAATAAGTACGCCCCATCCTCATTTATTTCTTGTTAATGTGTGTTTCTTCAGCAGCACAACTTATGCAAATCATCAGCAAGTTTTTTAATTAAAATCAACAGCTACCTTAACCCTAATCTTAATAAAAGCCGGTATTAAGCGATTTGCTGTTATTGAACTGTTACCTATTTGTAAATAATATTACTTATATTTATCACGTTATCACTCATTCCAGAATTCTTAAAAAATTATAAACGCTTCTTGGTTGCTTTAGGATCATACCATCCACAACGACATAGAGATGTCGTTCATCATACCATTCCTGTTAAGATCTTACCATCCACAACGACATAGAGATGTCGTTCATCATACCATTCCTGTTAAGATCTTACCATCCACAACGACATAGAGATGTCGTTCATCATACCATTCCTGTTAGGATCTTACCATCCACAACGACATAGAGATGTCGTTCATCATACCATTCCTGTTAGGATCTTACCACCCACAACGACATAGAGATTTCGTTCATCATATCATTCCTGTTAGGATCTTACCACCCACAACGACATAGAGATGTCGTTCATCATACCATTCCTGTTAGGATCTTACCATCCACAACGACATAGAGATGTCGTTCATCATACCATTCCTGTTAGGATCTTACCACCCACAACGACATAGAGATGTCGTTCATCATACCATTCCTGTTAGGATCTTACCATCCACAACGAAATAGAGATGTCGTTCATCATAACATTCCTGTTAGGATCTTACCACCCACAACGATATAGAGATGTCGTTCATCATACCATTCCTGTTAGGATCTTACCATCCACAACGACATAGAGATGTCGTTCATCATACCATTCCTGTTAGGATCTTACCATCCACAACGACATAGATATGTCGTTCATCATACCATTCCTGTTAGGATCTTACCATCCACAACGACATAGAGATGTCGTTCATCATACCATTCCTGTTAGGATCTTACCATCCACAACGACTTAGAGATGTCGTTCATCATACCATTCCTGTTAGGATTTTACCATCCACAACGACATAGATATGTCGTTCATCATACCATTCCTGTTAGGATCTTACCATCCACAACGACATAGAGATATCGTTCATCATACCATTCCTGTTAGGATCTTACCATCCACAACGACATAGAGATCACAACAGTAAAATCATTAAAGATAAATACATAACCTTTCGCTCTTCACCATAAATTCATCACAATTCTCTAATTCTTTCACTATCCTCCTCTTTTATTTGATCTACTTTAGGAGTTCTATGTATTAAGTAAGTAAAGTTCTATGTATAAGTAAGCCTAGTTTTATGTATTTATATCTATTTGGTATCTAAAGTCTTAAATTATTAATTAATATCGATTAAAAGCGCTGTATAATAGATGGCGCGATGTTGCAAGCATATAAAAGAAAAAAAATTCAAAAAATATTCATTTTTGATTTAGCGACCCATTTTTATATTAACACTGAATACATCCAACTACCCCGTAAAAGAGAATTTGTATTATATTTCCTACTAAGATATAACCAGCCATTAAAAAAAAAAAGCAACTGTTGATCATAGGCACTTTTTTATAAAACAAGCATACTCTGATGCAAAATGTTTGATTTATTTTCTACACAATGCATTTTAACCTAGTAAATAGAAATGATTTTGAATTATTAGATAGTTAGATGAGGTAATAAAATTCATGATTTTTATTTTCCAAAGCAATGATTACTCTATAATAAAATAAACTTAGAACACTAAAAAACCTTGGGGTGATTACTAGGCAATACATACAATTTCTTGAACAATCGCTGTATAAGGCAATAATGTGATCATCATCCATTCAATTTACACTAGTAGATATAAAAAATAATTTAAATCATACTCGTAATATTATTTATTGTTAAAATCTACCTCTGCCACGTTTTTGAGCGAAAACCGTCCTTAGTAATCTTTGAAGACGAGCCAGGTTCCTTTGCGTATGTTGCCAGGCCAATCGGCGAAGTAAAAGAGAACGTCATATCCACAATGGGACGTAGATCGTGGAGGTTCTTGCCATAATTACTCAGGATGCCCTGCCGTGACGGAGGGCACTATCACTAAGATGTCGTGACCGACTGCCAGTGAGTGAACTGGCCTCTACCACTCAGTGAGCCATTAGGCCGGATGAGTTTTCGATTTGGGCAATAACAGTCTCTCCCAGGCTAGGCTTAGCTGTATTGCCCCCAAGGGAGGTGGAAATAAAAAATAGTTTAGTCCTTTAAAGTTGTTAAATATTTATAAGCAACAGTCCAATCTGCACGAGCTGAATCTGATGCTACCCCATCAAAGGTAGCCCATTTGACAGTTTTCTGTCGTTTTAGTACCGCAGTGTTTCAAATCTCTTTTCAAAAAACTGGCAATAAACAGTTAGAAAAACTGGGAATGTAAAACAGTTGACTAATAAGCATAAAAATGTGTAAATCACACAAACACTAAGAAAATGAACTATTCCACTGTGAAGGGTTATGAGTTCAGTACATGGTCGAGACAGTTTCCAGCACAACAGTTGTGGAGGAAGATCACTTGTCCGAGCTAGCGTTCACCCACCAGTTTTCCCCACGATTATTGGCATCTACTTTGTATAGGCTGGATGAGCCCCTGGAATTGCACAGATCCCACCATCCCTGGCATTTTAAAGGTAGTCTACCACAGCTGGGATATCCTGGATGTGAACCCGAACATTCAGCACAGCAGCTCAGCACTGAGCTACTCACATCCCATGAAATAGAATTTTAAAAAATAACAAAATACCGACGTCTTATCAGGTATTCAGGTATTTCTATAGTGATAGATAGTTAACCAAAACAGGAAAATTTTAAAAGCACTCACATTACTAAGATCCACATTCAAAAATAAGCTGCTCACAACTTACCTGCAAAAAAATAAAATAATTAGTTTGCATATATAATTATTATTTATTTAATTACATTAAATTGTTTCATTTGAAAAGCAATTAAATCACACTAAAATATATAAACCACTTTTATCATAATGTTACTAAATTGATTACTTATGCCTCTATTTATAAATGCATTAAACGTCTTATAATATTCTCTTGTATTAACATGGTAACTCTATGTAAGAAGAATGTGTTTAGCACTATGTGCAAAGTACATTATGTTACATGGTTTATCTGTTTATAGACAATGCTAAGCAAGGCAGATGAAATATTGGATATTCAAAAAAAAAAAAAAAAAAGAAGAAGTATATTCTAAGCAATTCCGAAATATAATTTTATGAATTAATTATAAACATTCAAATATGGTTTGTAAATTAATTTTACATCTTTGTAAGACTGGTCAAGAAGCGTATTACGGATAAGTTCCAGATATATTGGTTCATGAAGCGACAAACACTGATTCAAAGATGGCTCTATTTATATATTTCAATTGTTTTACGATAGTTTTACTATTGTTTTCCCCTGCCTATAAATGTTTATTGGCCAATTAGGTAGATTTATCATGGTTGCAGTGACGATATATCTAAGGGTGCTTCTTAATCCCACATGCTCAAAAAAAATCTAAGATAAACAAATAATCACAATATTCTTCAAGGTTTGAACATAAAAAAGCTACCGCCAGACGTTTTTAAAGACAAAGAATGATGTAACATCACCAATTGATCGAATTCCTTCACAAACCATGAACCGTCGGTAATGGTTAGCATCACGCAAGGAGAAGTTACATTGTACACTGGAAGCTAATCGCTGGAAAGTTTGGAATGCGGGAACGGGTCATGTTAAAGGTACATTTTACAATACTAAATATTGTTCAATATTAATAATAAAAAAAAAATTCTTATTTGTAATTAGAATGAAAAATTCTATAAGGAAATCAACGTTCGAATCAATTATTTTTCCTTATAGCTCTTTTGGGTTATTCATTGCCAACCATTAATATTCAAAATGTAAAAAATAGGATGGTCTTATGACGCCCCTTAAAAATGGCCTAAAAAATATCTCGAATTGAAATGGTATCCAAAAATAAATCTTCATATATACAAGAAAATGAGTTTCAGCGGATGTTATATGTTAATCACTATAACCATCTGGTTCGCTTTTATTTCAGATATACAAATATTATAAAAATTTTTTAAACGTAAATCATAGTTATCAAAAGTCAATTGAGAATAAAATTGCTTGTCGATATAGCGTACTTTATGTTAAACCTTTTTTAAACACCAACCTCTAAGACACTTTCTCGAAATAACTATTTTTTTCTATACCTGCATCGCTACAACTCATGGAGGGTTCATCCACGGTAGAGATTATACTGTTACTAACACACCGGTAGTGCAGTGAGGTCATTTGTCAGGGACCAGGCTCAACCTCCATGAGTTTTCACAAATAAGTCCGCCCAATTTATAAAGAGTATTCAAATCCCATAGGGTACATCTGTGACTGTTAGCAGATCAAATAAATTGTCCAACACAGCTGGAATTGAACCCGAAACCTTTAAAAAGCAACTCTACACGCTGTGCTACCCCTCTCCTATTTTGTAACATCTGTTATTAATAACGGGAAGTTAACCAATGATACAATTTATAATAGAACGACTAACAGTTTTTATATATTAAGGCGTTTGTAATAAAAAAGTTTTTATAGTTATTTTTCATCTAATTCTAAAAGTAAATCTATAAAATATAAGACCAATAATGGCATTAAACAAGTATAAAACAGAGTTTAAAAAACCTTTCAAAAATACTTAGTAAAGTTGAATTAGGTTGAAACGTAATAAATATATATATTTCCATGAAGTACTAAAGTCTCATTGCCTCTATTTCTTTCTGAATATTAATCTTTTTAGAAAAAATTATTAAGTTTATTATAATAAAAAAAGTCCTCTGAAATAAAAATTTATCATAAAATTGGGCCCAAAAGAGGACACCATTGCCAGTTATTATGCACTATGCCTGTCTAGCAGAACAATATATTTTAAGCTACTTATCATATTTACTAATTTAATATTTGATGTATTGATAAGGAAAAAGCAGTGAGTAACGAAAAGGTACTTAAAAAATTGATTAGACAACAAATTGGAAAACAATAACTACCACCATTTATAGAAATTAAACAATTTAAGTTTAAACTTACTCATATTTCTATCTTATTGGTATGATTAATTAATACGTTTTTTAAGAAAATAATATTTTTTTACTTATAAACTTTTCCCTGTCAACGCCTGAATTATTAAAATAAGCAATTTACTTATTAAACTCAATTCAATATAAATAAATATTGAAAAGTGGAAACAATTACAAAATTAAATAATTGATGATTCCTTTCCACTGTTCCAGTCACAGATGTTATCTCACTCTGACAGCTCATTCTATAAACGACGTGGTCGATATCAATAATTTTAGCCTTGGACTGGATTGCACGAAATAATCCTTTAATCCTATTAAGGAGAAATTGAAGCGGACTCTTATCGATTAAACTCAAATCGATTCCTATCACTTCGCATTAACTGATATCCAAGTGATTGGTGTGTTTGCAGGAGGTCATTTATATGTAGTAATATAAATATACATTTTTATTATTTTATATTTACAATAATAAACAAAATTAATTATAGTTAAAATGTATATCTAAATGCAACATTAAATATCCTAAAATATTACATTACATTAATATTGTGAAGAGTAATATTTAAAAAAGAATCTAGTTTCTTGCTCAAGTGCAAGAAATTTGCAGCAAGCTCATAAGTCATTCCACGCGAACTTACCTAGAAAGTTGCTGATAGATAAAGTAGAATTATCGACATTATTTAAATTAAAAACGAGGATTATTTGATAAGATATACTTCCCATTCTTTAGTGGTCACATAAAATCATAGAATGATTCTTGAATATTTTCATACGCATTTAAAACAAACAATTCGGTGTTGATGGAAAAAATACCATTTATTTTAAGTAGACTCCAGAGTTTGGCTAGAAAGTAGTTCATTTAAGGTATATATATACAGAAATCATTCTTGACTAGTAACATTTCTTTCTAAAATATGCCCTGTATATAATATTATGACGTTGCATTCACGCCTAAATTCAGTCTAAACAGTATGGCTTACAGGTGAAAAGTTGAAATTAATTTTCAAATCATTTAGATATATTTGATTATTTTTAATCAAGTGAACAAATTTCTAACAAGAAAAGGGTATTAAGAAATATGTTCGTGTTATTGATATAAAAAATATATCAAAAATATATTTATCATATAAGCGCTTTCCCCAGTTAAGATAATTAAAGTGAATGTCATGAAGATTGAAACGGGTTTGTATAGACTTAGTAACAAACGAATTCCTTAAAAGTAATCGAGTCTGAGACATAGGAAGGTAGATTGCGTTATGGGTGACTTACGGATTTAGGATTGGGTGGTGAACCGTGGATGGAAGCCTGTAAGCAGTGATTGATGATGTCGCTATCGAGCTTTAGGGATCATCCTTTTATTATTGTTATGATTATAACATATAATAACTATTATATAAATAATAATTATTGTTATTTAATAAATCTAAGATTTCAATTGACATTTTAATCGTTTTCCTAAAATTTAAAAATTCTTATCTCAGACTAGCTGAAAAGCCTTTAGCAGACAGTTGTCTCGCTAAACTTAGTTTCTAAATATGTTATAATAACTCCTCTGTATGTATAAAAATACAGTTTATTGAAAATTTCATAACATCACTATGAATCGCTCTGCTTATCTTGAAGCTTATCCCTTAAATCAGCCGAACGATTAATACAATCCAAACTTTGGATACCATTATTTGGATTGGATACCTTAATCATTTAGAGGTATAGACTTTCAACCAAGATTTCCGGTAGAGATTTTTGATAAACCAAGGAGGCTTCTGGAAAAATAAACTGGGATTATATTTGTTTCTAGATCATTATTTACGAACTTTGGTCTTCTGAGACCACGATCAATTAATCAGGATCCGACAGCTGTTCTAGCCCTTGGCTATTGTAGCTAATATTTTTCTCGTATTATGTAATTTGACGAAGACGTATGTGATAGTCATAAATATGCTTCTGATAAGAACTATTAATACTTATACTGCAGGAACCGTTGGATGATTTCAGAGGTTAAATTTATTAGGGACTAATAGCAAATAATCAATACGAAAAAATGTATATTTTCCTCTATACGGTTGAGAAGGATTACATCAGCAAGCAGCTCATCCAGCATTCCAAACGGATCGTTGACAACTATCTCAGCATCACTTCCCCGACAGCAATTTGCTATAATGATTTCATACTTCGGCGAAATTCTGATGACAATCTGAAAAGGATAGGATGAAGACGTTAATCAAGATTGCTGGAACAAGACATTAAATTTTCTTCTACAATTATCATTCCCGATTACTGAATCAGCGAACGAGGAAACGCGGATCGGAGATTGCATAACGTCCGCAGTGGGACGTGCAGGGGAGCCGATGTGTGGGGTGAATCACTCCCGCTGTTGCGGCACCTCCCGGGACGGAGGTGACTCAAGGATAGCAAGAAGAAGCAGTTAGGAGGAGTAACTAAAGCGGAAGTACTCTGCTCCACTTGTTATGAATGGCATCTTCACTTCCTTATAAGCGGCCAAAGTATTTTCTTTTGAGTTTCCATTGAAAACATCCGTTTGTATGATGATATCTAGCAAAACTCAAATTTCTGAAAATATTTGGTACTTGACACCAAGATTACTACCAGATTTTAATTTTAAATCATAATCGTCATATAAGACTGAAAAGACAAGAAACTGCTCGACGTTTTCGCCTACTTTAACATTTACTGGACAAACGTTCTAAGCTTCCAATTAATTACAAAAGACTCATTTATATGACAGATATCAGACCTATGTGGACTTACGGAGTTGAGCTTTGGGGCTCTACAAAACCATCCAATTCATCTCGTATCCAATCCTTACAATCTAAAATCCTTCATGAAATCCTCAATACACCTTATAATGACACAAACAAAATCATCCATCATGATCTTAATATCCCATATGCTGCTGATTTCTGGCCAAAACTAGACACCTATCCTTCCATGACAAGTTCCATACACATTTGAATCCGCAAGCCTCTCGACTTGCTTCCCATACTATTCCTGATAACCCTCCAAGGCGTCTGAAAAGAAGATCGCCACGAGACCTTCTACTATAAAACTTTATTGGAGTGCTACCGATGGGTAGTTTCTCCACAAGTGTTTTATGTTTTCATGTCATTTGCTCATATCAGCAAATGTACTTGATGTAATATTATTAAAGTTGTAAATAGCAATCAATTAATCTAAAAAAAATAAAATCATAATCGATTTTTTTTTCAAATTCGGTGCGGAGTAGCTCATTGTGTAGAGCAATGAGTTACAACTGTAGGTACAAATTCGAATCAGGTTATAAAAGATAAATACTTGAATCTGTTAACAGCCATGCATCGATCCTGTGGAATATGCAGACCCTTCAGGCACTCATCCGATCTCTATGAAGTACCTACTTTACCTTAATTGACTTAAAAATTCTAGTGATTGAGCGTAATATCGATCAAATAACCACCCGTTAGCTTAAAACCAGATCAGTATTTTAAATTTAACGAGACGTGTTGCGGAAGATACAGATTTCTATTTTAATTATAATTGAAATCGCCTTTTGAACCACTTCGTAGTTTTCACATTGATTTTTTTTTCATGATTAAAAAAAATAAATAAATGAGACGTGATCAAAGAAAAGTAAAAGATTTTTTCGTCAGACAAACTTTTGAGTTATATAACTTACAACCTTTCAGTAACTTTGGATACTGACAATTTGTTTGTCACAATATCATTATATGGAGAATATCTTGATATGTAACATTTCTTCGGAAAACATAAGGCCACGGTGGTCGAGGACTATAAGGTCTATCTTAGAAACCTTGTAAATGTTGCGGCGAGCGTTTCAACTCTGGTTCGGAATGTTTAATCATAAAAAGTAACGGATCTGAGGATATTTAATTATTTATTTCGACGTGGATTAACACTGAGTGACCGTAATTTTACAGTGAGTAAGTACAATTACGGTACATAAACCGTCCAGTTATCAGGTACTGAACCCGAAAACCTGAGGCTTAGATCCTAAAAGCATCTACGTTAGAAACCTCTTTACTGCTGCGGCGCCGATACAAATTCAGACTAGAAAAACCATGAAATTAATCTCCTTATTCTAAAAAAAAAAAATCAAATTCTAAACCTTTGCAGAAATATAAAAGGGACTAAATTAAAAAAAAAATAATAAAGAAGAAATAGGCTTCGGTAAAGTTCAGACCTACTGCTCTGAAAGCAAATTTATAACTTCATGTATGACCTAGATGACAGTAGAAACTCATTTTTTTTTCTTTTAGCGCACGTGTAGTATAAATAATTGAAATATTTACGTATTCACTAACTAATATATTTTTGAATGCTCAATTACAAATTGATATTTTGTAATAGACAGATACATAAATTAATAACGAAAAAAACATATGTTGGTAGCTGGCTGCTACACCTCCAATCCTCCTTTTATTAAATTAACAAGATATTGTGTTGTAAATAATGCATTAGTGCATTATGCAAAGAGAGCATCTGCTTACTCACTGAGTTATGAGCAGGAATAAATTCAACTCAAACTGTGACCTACACCCCGCCATGGGAATTCCAACCGACGACAATACGTTCCCAGAAGAACATATCTCCTCATTTGGTGATTTTATAGCTATCGATATTAAATATTGATCTAGTGATATCAGGTTATACACCTGCGAAAATATTAGTTAGCGCTGCTCTATTTAGAATAGAAATATATTACTCGAAAGTAGAACGAAGCGACAGAAATGTTTTAATCCTTACTAACTTATTGGATGGCTTGATCAAAAAAATCAACAAAAATATATTCTAAATGCCTATAATATAGCGCTAGAAAACTAAATAAATCATTATAATTTATTTATTTCTGAATCATAATGTGGTGATCTGTATGAATTATTATTAAATTATTAAAGATTTATTGTGAACTTTTAACTTATAAGAAGTATTATAGATTTAAGCTTTGACAATTGTACCATTGACCTGCAATGTTTGTAATGTTGGATCTGCGTATGTTTATTGAATAACGACTTGTAATTGGTCGGACGATGTCTAAGGGGGGGGAGAGTGTAAATTTGGGCCTATTACAGAGTTTTTAATCCTACGACTCTCATCTCAGACCCCAGCTAGGCAGGTGCCCTACTCATCTCTCTCTCCAGGCTTGTATCAGACATAATTATTTGTTGTATCAGACATAATTATTTGATGTATGAATATTATTTAAGCCCGAGTCACAAGATTCATCACCGTCGATTTGGGGTTCCACTAATTTATTAAATTTCCCTTCCATATCTTCAAATTTCGTTGTGAACGAATGAATGAATTCTTTCAAAGCAGCTAGCTCATTTTTTAATTCGACATTTTGACCTATCAATTTTTGATTATCCTCACGCAACCCCTGATTATCCTTACGCAACCCCTGATTATGGCGCTGGATCGCGTCTAATTTTTTTGAAAGTTCCTCCATTATATTAATATTTAAAAATTTTTACCCACAAAAATTATTTTCACAAATTTTAATCACCACTTTTTTTTTTTTAATAAAACCACGCTCTGCTACCAATTGTTTTGACCCTTCTCCCTTATATATATAAAATGGGCTCTAAATGTTCGTGGATCGAAGTAGGAGAAGCAATTAGCCAAAAACAAAAATTTAAGGGACCCAAAGTAAAATATATTTCTCAATATTTATACGTATATACACATGAAAATAATATTCATACATCAAATAATTATGTCTGATACAACAAATAATTATGTCTGATACAAGCCTGGAGAGAGAGATGAGTAGGGCACCTGCCTAGCTGGGGTCTGAGATGAGAGTCGTAGGATTAAAAACTCTGTAATAGGCCCAAATTTACACTCTCCCCCCCCTTAGACATCGTCCGACCAATTACAAGTCGTTATTCAATAAACATACGCAGATCCAACATTACAAACATTGCAGGTCAATGGTACAATTGTCAAAGCTTAAATCTATAATACTTCTTATAAGTTAAAAGTTCACAATAAATCTTTAATAATTTAATAATAATTCATACAGATCACCACAATAAGTTCACGAAAGGGACACTTGGGATAAATTAGATAGGAAATAACTATTGCCATAAATAAATAAATACATACCCAAATAAAATAACTGTTAAATTATGTTTAGTATTACTATCATAAAATAAATAGGTTAACCCAGCCGATACCTATGCACGAACTTAATTAAAAAATAAAATAATAATCTAAAAATTGTCACAGCCATTAATCTGAATAACTAAAATAAGCGGACAATAAGTGAATTTTTGTCTATTAAAGCTGTTCTAAAGAAAGGGTAAAATAAAAGAAACCTGTAAACATATTGTATAATGATTGGCATCAATTTATACTATTTCTTTTCCTAACAATTAAGATTATAATGAAATTGTAATAATACTAAAGTTTCAATCAATCAAATTGATATGAAAAATTTATAGAATAAAATTTATAAAATCAATAGTTATTACAAAAAATTAATCATGGAATCGTCAATAATTCGTATTCCTTTTTTTCTTTCATTCGTTTTTTTCCTCCTTCATAACTTTTTCAAGGATTAATTTGAGGTGATTATTCATAAAATATATTTTTTAAATATTTCTAATTTAACAAATATGCTACATGGTCAGTATTCCTTTTTTTAATCATTTTAAATAAATTTCCCAAAAACGATATCTTAGAAAACAATTCCATCCACAGTACATTAAAAAGAGATATTTAAACATCTTTATAAATTTAAACTCGTTCTCAAATGAGAATATTTTTTTAAAAACTAAGCTACGTAAAAAAATTATCATCACTGATTTCCGTTAAGTTCTGAGTTGTAATAAATAGAATAACTTATAAAAATACATTTTAATATTTAACTACCAGTGGGTAGTTTCTCTACTTCTCATTATCATGTCATGATATATCACTAGGTATTACTTGTTGTATTATTGTAATACAGTTGTAGATATCAATAAATAAATTAAAAAAAAAACTATTTAACCATAGTTTGTTAAAAAAACGAAACTTTTGAATGAATACTGAATAATGTATACTAATCCGCAAGTATCATTTACTTGATTAATTGCTGTATATCAATAAACAACAATTAATCAGGTAATATCTATGGAATTATTAAACACTTTCAGTACCAATCATCCGATACTAAATATTCTGTTGGAACGAAATGATTAACTAACTGGCTAAATGATTAAATTATTATTAATAAATATTATGTGTTGATAATCAGGAGTCACTGTAAAGTCTCTGTTTTAGGACCATTCTTTGCTCAAAGCCTTTCTGTAACTATCTATCACTCTGACAAAACCGTTGGGCCTGAGTCCAAACTAATAAATAATGCCAAAATTGACATTTCAAATAGTGTTATTATTAACTGGGACGAGCCAGATGGGTAGACGGCCAACTGCTAAAATTATCGCACGGCCAGACAGACAAAAAGCCAAAACAAACTACATGCAGCCCCAATGGCGAATCTTTAGCATCCTCCATTATTTAATAAAACTAGATTAGAAATTATTTAAATAATATAGATGTTTCTGTTTAGTTTAGAGACTTAAGGCTTTATGGTTGGGATTTTTTCCACTGATGCCTTGGCATTTATTTGTCTGCTTTGAACTTCTGCCCTTCAATTTTGATAAACATTTAGATTTTAAATAGTTATTTGAATTTTTAGATATAAGTTAAATATTAAGATTTAATTTTTAGAAAGCATAAGGATATTAACAATAACAAGAATTTAAAAAAAACATGAATCTAAAACTATGACCCTCGCAAAAAACAAAACATATACAAAGCCTTTACTACAACATAAAACTGAAAGAATGAATTATATTTCCAGCATTATGCTTACATTATTTATTGTGCGTATTTTCAGCTAAATGTCTGTTATAATTAAAGTAAAATACTTTGTAACGTAAAATGTTTAAAATGTTGATAATACTTAGGCAACAAATTATAATAAAAATAAAGCTTCGTCACTGCTCCTCGAAATTATCTATCTTTTGGATCCATGTTAACATATAGTGAGGATAATTGTGCAATAATATCATTATGAATGAAAAATAAATCCATTAAAATGTATTTGGATATTATGGACATAGGCGATAACGTACCTTCTTGGCATCAAATTTCCCACAATTTGATATCAATTTCCACAGGAATGTTATTATTTTTATTTTATTTTTTTCAATGAGTTATATTACAGTTATGCGCACAAGCTACACGCGAAAAAAACAATATAAATATTTTGGATTATTGAATTACTTTCACATTTTTGCGAGGGTATCCATCCAAGGTATCAAGGTGAAGCCTCAAACTAATGAAACCCGATCCTGACCGGAGGAATGTGGCATTGGGAAATATTATAAACAAGGGAGTGAAAAAAAGCGTGACGCCTCAAACAAAACACGAGATCGAATGAGCGCGCGAGGTGAGAGAGAACGGTGATACCTGACGGGCAGATGCAGGCTGTAATTAGTTTTCACCTCCTCTTCAGGGATCTCATTTCTGTCTCCTACTTCCTGAGAACTTATTCCAAGTAAGTTCCTGGTAAATTCTAAGTAAGTCCTGACGCTTTTCAAGACGTCAAAGTTCGCGGGGGCATAATATCTGCCTGAGGATGATAGAGATTGTCAGGTATTCAATTTTCTAAATTCAAGCAGGTACAGAAATTGTGAATGCTTCTCCCACAAGTTAAAAAGCCCTAATGGTAACTAATGTTTTTTTATTACCTATAATGGCGAATCATTAGTAGTAAACGACTTCAGTGATTTGTAGTGTAACAGATTGAAAACGAAGATTATAGACGAAAATTGCCAGTAAAAACTAGATAGCTGGTGTCGCCAAAAACGTGAAAAGACTCAAAAAAATGTAGCCATGAAACTATTAAGCTATGATATTAGAAGTATCATTAAATTCCCTTATCAATTGAGAACGGTCTTAGCCATATTTGTCGAATAACATATTTAATTATTTAGTTTTGTCTATCAAAACAGTACTAATCTAATGTTTGGATTTTGGTAATGGGAAACGTTCATTATAATTAATTATCTATCATAAAAATAAATATTAAATATAAAAATACTACTTTTACAAATGCCTGTAATACCTTCTGTACCACAGAACTTTACTTATGACGAATCTACAGAACCACTCACTCAAGTGTACACTACGTCTATTTGGACATATAGAGCAGAAATATTGGGCTCTGAAAAACAATCTCGGATGCAGCAGATATAAACAACACGATCCAAAATTCTAAGGAAAGTTTTATATCCTCCGTGATTTATTTCATATCAAGTCAGATACAACAGCGTGGACATTCCGACTGCATAATCATAAATTCCCAATAGATATAGCATATTTCACTTATAAAGATTTCAACATAAACATCCAGTTTGTACGCTTTCCTCTACTCTGTTTTCCAGTCTACCTCTAATAAGAATAATGAATAGATAATGGCCTTGAGACCTGCTAACTAACTCTTAGTTATATAATTAGTAAATATAACACAAAAGAATTTCAAGAAAGAATTTTCTATCAAGAAAATCGGTTAGAGGAAGTTCCTGTCACAGGAGCAGTCAGTCCTAGAGACTCGCTGGAGGATGGTACATAGGATTAAAAGGCTTTACGTTTCATTAGCTCACTTAATTTTACTAATAGTCATTAACTAAATTTAGCCCATCTGCACGACAGACTAGTTTGGATATCGAGTAATAAGTTAGTTCAAATTACTGCTAAGAGAATCTAGCAACAATTTAACGGGTAACTTTTAACTATCTGAAGGTAACTAGTAACTAGATATCTGTTAACTTGTTGGTCCCAACTACAAATACATTATTATGTAAATTGATATTTTTTTAATTTTACAAATAGTATTACTAATGTTACAAATCTGTTTACAGTCATTTGTATAGAGTTGTTTATCGATTCTTCAAAGGATTCAGCACGATTTTAAAGTCTATTACACACTAAATAATATACTGCAATACCAATAACTGGGGATTGGCAAAGAAGTTAGGGACATGAATTGTATTTTGTCTGATATATTTACCAATTTAATCCATTAAAACTATAATTCAAGTACATATATCATCTAACATGCAAATATAAAAATATCAGAATTTTTTCATAGAATCGAAATCTATTTACACAAGAGCAGATATGTGAAGGCGTTCAGGATCTAAAGCGGGTAAATAAAAATTAAAAAAATGGACTTTTCCACATTTTTCGCTAGTTTGGTTAGGCAATGTTTTATGCTTAAGAATCAGAAATAAGGCAACAAAGTATTCAGTTAGACAACATTTGTTGACTAGACCAGCGAAAAATATGAGTTTTTAAAATTTCGGAGTTTTTGATTTCTGAACACCTCATGTAATAATTTAGAAGCGATAGTAATAGAATAACTGCTTGTATTTTTTTTGTATTTTAACGTAGCCGATTTCACAAATACTGCTACATACGCTAATTATCTACATACTCAAACAATGTAATAGTTGGAAAGTTGTTACAATAATAAATAGTATACCATGGTATTTATTAGGAAATAAGTATCTAAATAATATCATTACAGAAATATTCACCAAAAATGACGCCACAGAAAATATCAGTAAGATATTTTTTGATAGGTATTCGCACTTCCATAATGGAAAACAGATCACGTTTCAATTAGAAGTTGGACGAGTGATCGGGATTCAAGACCGGCACTCGCAAACTGAGTCAACGAACCTATAAAGTTCGTCTCAACGGTCAAATGTAGATCGGCAGACTTCGAAAGGAGAACAAAGTTTCCGATAAATCGTTAGTTCAAAACCTTTACTAGAATTCGCCATTCCCTTCAAGCAAAGTTCTTTGGTTTCTTTCAAAAGATATATCTCATATTTTCATATATAGATATATATTCATATTTTCTTAAATAATGGCGTGGCTTTGTAACAACAATTACAATATACTGTAATTGTGTTTTAATTGATGTTTTATTTGTGTTTCTTAAATATTTTACCTGCCTTGGCAAAACCCAAGGAAGGCTCAGTTCACAGCAGGGAAAGTACTGTTTTAATAAACGGTTGTTAATCGAGATTATCCGAAATAACGCTCGACCGCTAGGTTTTTACCCCAATTATGGTCATCACACTCACTTTATAGAGGCTGGGTGATCTTAGATAGTAATTAGAAATCAGCGATATTAAGATATTGGATATAGAAACTCTCCAAATATCATTAGTTTTCAAACACTGGATTTCGTATTTTTTAAAATTAATACGGTAAAAATAATACTTTATTGATATGTGACGAGCAGTACAGATCTATAGGGAGTCTTAGCTACCCTAATATACTTTATCATCGTTAACATCTTGTACCTCTTAATTAGTTATTCTGTATTAATAATTAAATAATTTATAATTGTATTAAATTACATGTTAAATTTCTGAAATAAATGGAGGAAATAGCCCGGGTGTAAGTAAAAAAAAAATCCTAAAATAGTTAAAATGTACATTATAGATCGGCGTTTCGACCCATTTTGCAGGTTTTCTTCTGGGCAAACTAGATACATAAAATATTCATGTTATATACATAAATTATAATCTTCAAGTGACATGATGAACTTCAGATTTAGAACTTGAACTATGAGACATAAAAGAACCTTGAGAAATAAGGTGGCAAAGAACTTGACAAAATTGATTGACTAAACTAGCAAAAAATCTGGAAAAGTCTATTTTTGTTTTGTTTTTGAGTTATCCGCTTTTGATAATGAACGCCTCATATTTATATTAATTTTATTAAACACTTTATCCAGACATTACAATCTGCCACTTTTGGGCAATAAGGAATGGTGCTATGTAGCTACAACCATTCCATAACAAACAAAAAAGTGGTATATACAAAATAAAATAAGTGAATGTAATAAAACATAAATATGCGGTAATAAAAGGAAATTAATGCAAAAATGATAATAAAATAAAGTATTTATAATAATAGAATATAAATCTTTTTTAAATTGCACCACCTCAGAAAAAACAAAACCACTCAATTCATTACAAGTTCACATAAATGAATCTGAAGTAAGACAATGCAAAATAAATAAATTATATAAAAAAAAAAAAATGTTTACTCAAAAACTAAATGAATCACTTTAAAGAATAACTATTGTAATACATTAGGTAAATGCGTGAAAGAAAATTATTTCACAGCATTATGGTAATGAAATAGAATAGAATGAAAATCTAAGTCAGGAAAACTAAAACTTATGCAATCGGATGAGCTTTTAACAGGATAAAAATCCACAAGGTGTAAATATCAGGGAGTTACATCTTTATGCTGACCTAGCCTACTTAAACTCATAGTTTTTAGGACAACTGCTCGCCTAGAAACTATAAGATTACACTGGAATATGAAATAAATTACCAATGAATTCGTTGTCAGCTTTTCGGTCCTTTCCATATATTTTCAATATAAATTCTCGAACCATATTCAAACTTCAGATAATGAACAAAACCTAGTGACGGACTACAAAATATTAATTGTAAAAGATCACAGGTTATACACGTTAGGATGTTGCCTAAACTACTGGCCTCGTACTGTATGAAATCGACAACCTTTGCCGATTCACAACAAACACAGTTGTACAAATATAAAGTGTATGCACAACTATGACGTAATATTTTCTTTTTTCAAACATGGTTCAATTACTCTTATTTTCATGACAACTATGTTCTAATTACGGTGATGCAATGTTTGTTTTAGTCTGAATGGTATGAATTTGAATGCTATGGAATTAAAATATTAATAATATTTGTTAATTAATTGCCTGAAGGATGTTATGACTTCATATAACTAGAAAATAACTTTATATAAGCATCAAAGTTTTATTTTATTCAGTTCTAGTTTGAAAAAATAATTGTACAGTTAACCTTCCAATCAAAATCATTAACCACATACATACTATCATATACTGCTATATAAATAATTTATTGTATGGCCAAATAAATTTACTTAAATTCCACTATGAATGTTACTTAGGTACTCTGGAAGCCTAATGTTCAAGAAGACTTTAAAGCTATAGCACAAGTCATTTAAAAAATACTTGGATATTTAGTTCCAATATACAGTTCTCCGTTTCCACCACTATGATACAAAACTAAAATTTAAAAAAAAATATCATTAAATCTGCAGCCTAGAATCTTTTAAAAATGCAAGTTCCTAAAATAAATTGTAAGAGTTATCAATTATTTTCCTTAAAAATAATTCAAAGCTAGATTTCAATTAGATAGAACACTAATAGGCCCCATTGGAACTCTTTCCAGCTAGTTTTTCAAACGATTCATTAATGAGATGAAAATTGCTGTTCACGAAACCAAAAACTACTCCTAGCCTAACATTACAGAAAGGCTCTGAGATTAAAAAAAAATCCTTGGTCATACCGTCCTTCGGAAGGGAACAAAAATGGGATACCGACCCTTTCGATGCCACGTGTTCATTAAAGACCCCTATCCTATTTAAAATTGGATAGGCAAAATTTAGGACTCCCACTGTAACATTGTCCACTTAAGCATAGTATAAAGTGATGTTAAACAAATCAAAAAAGACAACTGAAAATGTCAGTTAAGTACTACGTAGAGACTGAATGGCGTATGACCTCCCTATTTTGGAATTGATCCAGTCATTTTTCTTCTGGAAGCTCCCGGCCACAAAAAATCCGAACCTGCATTAGATTAATTTGAAAAAGAAAAATCTATCTTGATAGAAATATATATATATATATATATATATATATATATATATATATATATATATATATATATATATATATATATAAATCTTGAAAATGTATTATTAAATGTATCGTAACGTATTCGTAATCGCTTCTGAATTCCGCATTTTGTTTTTAAAACTTTAAGATTAATAATAAATTTTAGAACACTCCTTACGTAGAAATTCAGCAGCTGTTAAAGCCAGGTGAACATTAATGAACGTATGATAGCTTTTTGCGTAACATGATTTGTGTTAATAGACTCTCTTAAATGTAGGTTAGCTAAAAAATAAACCGACAACAAATTTCACCAACCTCATAAACCTATGTAGTTAACTTCTGGAATAATTGAAGGCTGTAAAACTTTGTATTTATAGAATACATTTCTATAATGTCGATAATATTCTAATTACAGTATAAGGTGCATATATCTTTCATAAATAATTTACTAGTTGGTATAATAAAATGCGCAATTACATACTATATAGTTTGTACAAGACTTTTAAGTAAATATTTTCTTTATATTTATGGTTAGATGTTTTATTTATATGTGTCGAAATTACTGCTTTTTATTTTCTTGTTTATTAATAATATCAATGCCTAAATTTTACATAATTACACATTGCCAATGAAAGGGATGTTTTATGAAATAAAAACCTAGGTACATCATCAAACGCACTCCACTTTCCTGATAATTTTTAATAAAGTTGAAAAAGTTTATTTAGTTTCCGAAAAAATATTTGTGCCAACAGGGCAAAGAGATGAAGGGATCAAATGCAACTGCTTCTGGAATCTTCAATAGTTTATATCTATTCAGTTGGGTGTTATCAGGTCTTAAGGCGCTAAAATGTATGTAAGTCTGTCTATTCACTCTATCCTTGCAATAACCATTTAAAATAAAAGTTACCTTATGGGGTATTCTATAATTGCTCGAGTAGATTTACTCGACTACTGGGCTATTGTTAGACTACTATTGCTATATTGGCATCGTGGTTGCTTTACTAATTGGGTTTAGGTGAGTCAATCTTCAATGGCCAATTCCCAGCCGGTTAAGGACAAGTAATTGCTTATATTTATCCATCTTTAAATACAATTAAAATAAGAGAGGTTTGTTACAAATAAAAATTTTAAAGGCACTTAAGAGGTATAGCTACTGTAAACCCTGACATGTTTTGATATTTCTTTACATTATTCGATTATACTATCTTGGAAATGCGATAAAAATAATAGGATCCATATAAAAAAAAAATGTTATTTTCCACCTACTACAGCACCTAACGTGAATTTTTTTAGCGATTTCTTTTTTAATTGACAAAAATGTTATTCTATTCTCAATCTTCTTACGGCTGCGATTAATGGAGCCACCCACACCAGTACTCACAATAGCTAATCACCATCAAAATTTCTCAAGGATAATAAAAATTTGTATAGTAACAATAAGAAATCGGATAAAAAAAACATATTTTTAAAATGATAGTCCAAGTAAACAACTTTAGGTTCTGTTAACTTCAACATAATAATGGATGTGGAACATTACACTAAGTTCGTGAGGTCTAGCACTTTTCCTGCCGTTTCACTGTAACAATAAATAATTTGATATTACTAATTGAACAAATTTGTGGTGACAATTTTCTTAGGAATTATATCCTAAACCTTGAAATAGGATTGCCTCTTTCAAATATTACCTAGCTCTAATCCATTGTTATTATAATCTTTTCTCACCAAACAGCAAAGATCAATCTGAACACATGGTCTTAATGCCTCAGATATATAGTCTATTCAGCAAGATTAGTAGTTCGGAAATAAGCACTGTTAGAAGAGAACTGAAGGCAATTATGTCAGAGACAGTGATACAAATTTATATTTTTTTTGTAAATTACCCTACGGATTTATAAAACTTCATTAAAACTCAAAGTATATCTTTTGCATATATAATGTAATTATACAATAAAAATGCGAATGAAATGCAAATAATTATCTGTGAACATGTATTTTGATCAAGAAGTAATGAATAATTATTTCTTTCAATAAACTTATATCACGTGTCATCTTTGCTTGCAAGTATCAAACTCAAAACGTTTATAAGAAAAAGGTGGTGGAGAAATATTATTACGAATCGTCTTAAAAAAATATGGAAGAATTTTATACGGGGAAAGTCTGAGAGAAGGAAGTCCCATCTCCAAAACATATATTTGTGTGTGGACAAGAATAACATAAAAATGATTCCCATTCTATAATATTCTAGACCACAACCACCCAAGCCATATTTGTTTTACATATAGTTGACCAAACATTCAATACATAAAATAATTTGTTATTCAGCCTTTATTTATTATTGATAGATATCCCGCACAGTAAAATTGACAATAGGTTTTTTTATTTATTTGACAATCAGTTATTCATAAACTTTCTATTGATATAAAACAATAAACGAACCGACGGGACACAATGAAGTCCCTGTTATATTTAATGGTTGCAAGAGTTTGGATGATTCTAAACGACGGGCACTGTCAAACGTACGTAAGGTTTTTCTTACATATTACAAATAAATTTTATTAATTTATTTTTTCGTTGCGATGTGTTAATTTATAAAGTCGACATAAATATTTGTATTTATTGACCACTTAGAGTCAGGCAACAAGATAACTTCTTTCCTTCCCTCAGTTGTAGCTTTCTCTGTCTCCAATATTTCTTCATGTTTTCACTAGCCTTTTGATCTTATGCCCAACTTCGCCCAAACCTCTTTGGTTTTAATTCATGATGAAACTCTTAAAAAATTTTCACTAGGTTCTTAAATTTACTTCTTTATAGCATGTGAATTTCTGTGATGTTTGACTTATCTAAATATTTCTTATCTTCTTCGTTATAGTGATATTTTTCTTCCAGGAATGATCAAGATTTGTTTGGTCAATCTGTTATCATTCTGAATAATTGTCCGAGGAATGAAAATTTTGTATGAATATATAAAAAGATTAAAGTACAGTTCAAAGAAGATATATTTAGTGAAAAGAAAGCAATAAGTACATTTTAATGTTTTCTCTACTTTACCATATACCGATTCATTTCTTAACTTATATAAATTTTAGTTCTGACATATTTATTAGATTTAAATAATATTTGTGAATTGTCTTCCTGGTGGTAAAATAATGTCTTGTTGGACAAGAGATTGGGGATGGATTTCAGTTATTAGTTCCTTTTTAGCTTCATAATTTAAGTTGACATTACAAGTATTGTTACGAATTTTAAAAATATCCTTTGAAAAATTAGCTGTCGGAATGATACATTAAAATAGGAATAAATGCACAGAGTCATTACTTACAATTAGAAGTAAAATAAGTTCGAATTTTTTAATACAAACAATTCAGTATTTAATGTGATAACTTAAAATGTTTATTCAAGTGTTAACATGATACAATAATGCCTTCCCCCTGCTGTGCATATGTTCTCCGAGTACATTGTTTAAACAAGTATGTACAATAAACAAATAATATTACGTACGATTGAAAACAACCGTAAATTTTAGATGAATGAAATAACATACGGTAACTCAAAGTGAATGAATACCGTTCAAACAACTGAATGATTGAAATAACACATTCATTCAACTCATCCTTAAATGACATTAACCTCTTTTATAATTCAATAAATTAATTAATAACACACCCCAGTGTAAAATTAAATTCTTGAAAATTAACTCGAAGTTATAAAATCTATTCAATCAAAACATAAATATTCAAATATTAACAACTGGCCGTGGCAGAAATATTAATACAGAAAGTTTTTTCTTCATCAAAGCTAAATAGGTTATTTTTTTAAATAATTTTTGGTCAACTGTTTTGATTTTAATATATCTTTATGTTAAAGAGAAAAGATATGTCCCCGGCCGGGATTCGAATCCGGATCCTCTGTCTATCCGTATAACTAAATAGGTTATATTTTAAGATCATTTTAATATTATAAAAATAATTATTTTATACTATATAATTACATAACTATATTGTATTATATAATTATTTTATATTATAATGAACGAAACCGTCCTCCCCCCCCCCTGACAGCACTGTAGAAGAGCTGCAATGTGGGTTGAAACGTTGGCTCTTTAATAAACAGTTCTCCCTACTTAAGAGATTTTTTTTTTATTTCCATCGGGACAATATTCTTTCACATATGTATAAATAAGGTCAGCTATTATTAATCAATATAAAAATAATTTTTAAAACAATGCGAAGTTATAATATAAATATCTTATTCAAAAAATAAAATAATGTGTGGCTTACTTTAGACAATCATACATATGTTTCCGTAGGGCTTACCTGAAACAGAAACAGAATATTATTATTAATATGTAATAAATATTTATTAGTAAGTAATTTTAAATTTTCTAAAGTAGTAATCGATTTACTATACTTATGTTTTAATTACTCTCTTAATTTACCACGGTCAATATATTTAATCCATTCATGGGGTGTTTCTTCTGGTTTCGACCCTGTAATCTATCTCTTTGACGACGTTTCGCTTGCCATATTACAAGCTTCCTCAGGGTCTAATCTTAATATGTTCATCTTATTTTATTAATTTTTTATAAATCCCCAGAAAGAATCCCCACAGAACTTTTAAAACTAATTATTCATAGCTTAGACACAAAAGCGCAACTAAATTCTCAAGTCGTGAACAATGAAAGGAAACCGTCAAGGTTAAAGGAAAATTTTACGTTTCATTCTACAAATAAATTCTGAAATAAATTTTTCTTTTAAATAATTACTCATTTTAAATTTTCGCATTTAAGTATTTATCAAAATACTAACTTCTATATACTTTAAAAAAGTTCAGTACTATAATACTGAAGAAATGTAGATGTTGAAGGCTCAATAAATTGTACCAATATAATATGTACATCCATTAAGTGCGCATCATAATATACAAATACATGCAATATAAAATTATTTAACAATAAATTTATGAATTGTATCTAAAACACGTTGAAGTACTGTAAGGTAACAAATAATAGCAGTAAGTAGTAGAGGTATTATTGTAAAGTAACTATGAATTTCATCCAACCCTACTCTCATTTAGATGCTGATTACAGTTCAGGTAGCAGTTAAATGATTAATAATTTTCCACAACCTGTTTAACTTGCGAGGATAGTTGATGAGGCAGAGCTTAACAACTTACTTAATTTAACTGGACGATATTGGATCCGAAGTTTTCGTTTTACTTAGTGAAGTAAAAGTTAGGCCATTGATTATGATTAATTATATCAGTACTTGGTGAAATTCTATAAATATTAAAGCATTTAATTTTTTTTTTAATCTTTAATGAAGAATGAAGGAAGCATATGAACTTGGAATTTAATCTTCAAAATCGGTTACTAATTAAAAATTTCACCTTAGATGCCCTGGAAAGTAATTGCTGATGAACAACTGAAAAAAAATATCACGAGAATATTATATTAACCGATCTAGGATGAGAAAAGTTCTTGTTCAAAGTCTATGATGTGAATACTTTCGGTTTACAGCATCAACATTATTTTTCGAATCTGCCTTTTTATTTTATTATTGTTATACACCTTTTATCAGATTACTCGAAACATTCAAGACAACTTCATCTTCGTTTACAAAAAGCCCACTTCCTTTCTTCGGTCCACTTTGCCCTTTGGGCTATGAGGACTGTATTTTCTGACATCACTTCCTACTTGAATACCTTGTGTTCAAAGATGCGTTTTCCGAATTGTCCTCTGAGTCTTTAGTAATTTTTATTATATTTGTTTTTGTGAGTCTTTAGCAATATCCCGGTCTACACTGAATTCAGACAGAATTACTCAACTAACACAGCGTTTCCTTCAACAAATATATTTTTTTCATTTTGTAATAATAACTGTAAAAAAATTATTAAAAATATGCCTATCTCATTTATAGTTGGGATTCTTACTAAATGGAAAAAAAAATGGTTCATTAGGCACTGATTAGACAGTTATTCATTTCATTCAGCGTAATCAAGATAACTGTTACACAAGAAATCCACATAACTCCACTGTACAGTAGGATCTAATGCGAAAAGAAAAAAAAACTCGCCATTAGTATTAAGTACTCTTCTATTTGAGTTGTTCCACACAGACTTATGTTCCCGCGTTCTCTACATTCTGTTCTTTCAGCAACGGAACAATAGGTTCTTAAGATTGGAGCCGTTATGAGTCTGACTCACAGAGCTCGGAAAACTTTAACCATGCAGAAAAAAAGCACCAGAATGGAATGATGTTCGACTTAAAAAGAAAACCTCAACTTGGCACAAAATAGATAGGTATATAATGTTTATTGCATCTTACATGCATAACAGAAATTACATGTATCCTAACATAAAAACAAACTAGTTTTAAAAATTAATGGACAGAAATTGCTTTCAATTAGGTGTTTTTTCTGCCCATTTTTCAAATGTTAACAATATATAGGAAATGACATTACCATTTCAGAAACATTAAGATATTCTAATGATAAGAGTTCAGAATGTTTTATAGGAGCCGGTGTTCACTAGGTAGTACGCTGAGTTGCTATTCCGAAGGTTTCGGGATAAAATCCGGCTGTGACAATAAATTATCTGCATAAGCGTTACCCTAGAAACAGTACAGTCTCTACTATGTACTGGACCCGAGGCTCTTCACGGGTGGTATTGTTACCAGGTTCAGTATACTGCAGAAATTATGAATTTCTATTCAAAAATATAATAAAAGTTTTAATATTCATATTTCCAAGAACGAGTTCAAGCGAGTTTTACTAATAATTTTTAAATTTTAATTTATTGATATTATTTCATAGCATATGTATCTTAATTTATTTATCTGATAGTATGTATAACAATGAATGAATGATTAGAAGCTGGGAGAGAAGGCTACACGTGCCATCATTGAACAAGAGCTGTTATCAGCGGGAGATAAAAATATAACTGAGGGTGCGGGGATCGGGCCCCCAAGGGAAAATAATTTAACATGGCTGAAGGATATATAATAATTATATATATATATATATATATATATATATATATATATATATATATATATATATATATATAAAATAATAATATGAATAACAAATAACTACAACACAAGATTACGCTGATAAAATTATTATATATTCATAAGAAATGGTGAAAATATATTAAATAGGTCATAATTGTGTTTACAATCATAATTCATACACATCTTCTTCAAATACTTAGTATATGCAATGCGATAAACAATCTTAAGGAAAAATGGGGTTCTATATCGTTGGTCCAAAGCCAAGTCAGCGAATATGCCATATTTCTATTAAGTAAACTACAACTCTGAGGATTCAATTATTTCTTTAAGCCGTTATACAAAATATACCACTTTTTTAACAATTTAAATGGATTCCATCTGTTTAAAAAATCTGTTTCTTATATCTAAAAAGCTGAATCTTATTCTAATATTTCGAATTTAGGACTATTATTTCAATACAGGGCGGAGTGGCTCAGTGATAGGCTATAGGAGCCGGAAATCATCCAGCTATGGCGGCCATCCTGGTTCAAATCCCGCTGCGGGCGATACTTTTATTTAGTCTGTTTGCAGCCGGAGATGGATCATATGGGATCTAGGACCCTCCTGGGGCTCACCCAGCCTCTATAAAATTTATAAAAATAGGGTAGCCAAAATAAGGGGGGAAAATCTGGCGGTTGAGCGGGACCTAGGACAATTCACCTCCTTGCAGAACCGTTGTCCATGAAACAGTACAGTCTCTACCATGTTCTTAACCTCCTTCAACCAGACCCTTCACGGGTTGTAGTGGTATGGGTTAAAAAAAAAATCAATACAGAGAATGTAGTGAAATAAAATTAAAATATTTTTCTTATAAACAATAAATTCGTTTTTCATTTATAAATTAAACCAAAGATAAAAAAATAAAATATTTCATCATTTTATTAAACGCAAAATACATAATATCTAACTTAATTTTTTTTTCTGAACCTTTATTCTATTAAATTGCAATTACATATTGCAATATAACAATATAATATGTATATGACAAACCTACGGGTAATAGAAGGCTATAGATTATTCAACTTGATCAAAATATGTGGTTATTTACATTTGAATAGGCTCACAAAGGGAGATGAAATAAGTACCAAACTGAACTTAAATTTCAAGAATAGTTTCGGGGTAGCTTTACTAAAACGTCAAGTACCTACTATAGTAAAATTAAATGAAAAGTTGTACAACTGATTTCTACCAAAATAAAAATCTTAAATTATGTAGAAGCTTGTTGCTAAGAACATCACGAAAAGCATTATTTTTTTTCAACTTGACTAGAATCTATTAAGACATTTATTATATCAATAAATAAGCTAAATACAATGAGAAGTTTCATTAGTATTATTATAATAGGAGGACTGACATTATAGCTCTGATTATAAAATCCTGGAAATCTATTTTATAAAGCTATTGTTTCATAAATGAACATATTAGTATATACATAATTAAATTTACCTTTATTCTTCTGAATTAGGAAAAATATTTAAATTCTGAAAAAAAATCTGCTTATGTGTAGATTAAACATTGTTGTTGCTGTTGAGTCTGGATACTTGATACCATGATCTTTCCTAGGGAATGGTCTAGGCAAAATTCGGACTGGTTTTTCGGCCTTGAAACTATTTTTATTAAAACGAACATGTATTATGCAAAACAAAAACTAAAACTATTCAATCACTAATCCTGGGCTGCTAAACAAAATAAATAACACAAGGTGATTAAAAATCTTCCCAAACAAGGAACTTGCTCTAGCTGATAGATTTCAAAAACAAAGTTTGAAAACCATTTTTCAGTCTGAAAAAAAAATTGTCTGAGACTCAAGGGATGAAATATTTATTCATCTGCACTAAATCCTTACGCTGGAGGAATTATCTATAATCTAACAAGAATTAATACTGTGAACAATTCTATTTTAAAAATTGGATCAAGAAAAGTAACAGTCCTCTCTTTTGACCAAGCGTGGTTCGTCCATTCCATCAATTATTTTTCACCACACTTTTTCTTTCTTATTTATAGTTTTTAACTTGATTTTTTTTTAAAGTTCATTAAACTGTTTGAGATGTATAAGTGATTTTTATGTGGAAAAAAAAATACATTACATTTGAAAACTCGATATCAATTATTTTATCTTAATATGAATGATTCGAAGGAACTTTTTTAAAATTTAGAATCACAACAAAAGAAAGCAAATATCACCCAAAATCAGAGAGAAGGAATCGTTACTAATTAAAAATCCGGAAATGAGATTATCTGTCTAAATAATAATTAAACTAATTAAATGTAATTACCATCATTTCGGTCTTGACACATTTTAATTCTAAGTTCAGCAAATTTATCAATTAACAATATAACAGTCCAAAATATAAATTTAAAGTATACATAAATGCTCTGAATATTTGTAACCACATCTTTACCTAGTAAAGTTCACTTATTTTATGTGACAGGAAACTTAAAAAGGTACTTGTCACTACACCTAACAACAAACAACTGCCAAACGAAAAGAAGTTTCGTCATATAATAATTAACGATCGTACATTCTTCACAGCTGTAAATTTCAATAAATAAATAAATACTCTCTGAACATAAATAAATGTACTCAATATCTGACTCTCACAGCCCCCTTTTATATTAAAGAGCAGAATTCTTCAAGTTGAAGAACTAAGTAAATCTCCTATTCAACAAATTGAGACTTGAGAGGAAGCTCAAAGGAAGTTGGCTAAGTTCAATCAAACTTAGCTACCGGCTTGAGTATTGGACCAGCTAACTGAGAAGGCTACTTAACAACTTAACGGAGCTCTTCTCAGTAAGGCTTCAAGGGTTCAAGCTTGTGTCTAAGCCGATTAAGATGAATAAATTAAATTACTTCAATGAATCATTGATGTTGGTATGTAAAAAATTAATTAATTGGAATTAATAGTGGGAAAATAATATCTTTTTTAGTAATTTATTGTGTAGCTTTGACGCCTAGAACTGAATATGAATAGAGCGGAGTGAATCACAGGTAGAGCACTGATTTGCCATGCCAAAATTCCTGGTTCAAATCCCGCTGCTGGCAAGACTTTTATTCACTCCTTTAGCGGCAGGAGTTGGATCATAAAAAAGTGGGTACCCGAAATAAGGAGGAAAATCTGGTGGTTGAGCGATCACTTCTCCAAATCACCTCCCTCCACAACCGTTGTCCATAAAACAGTACATTCTCTACCATGTACTGAACTCCAGACCCGTTCAAGGGTTGTAGCGGTACAGGTTTATTTACATATTGGGTCGTGTTTATATGGAGTGTCGGTTTTCACAGGAAAGGTCAGGTAAAGACACTTTATAAAATAAAGCATTTATTTTAAAAATGTTTACCCATGTGGGTTAACAAATGTGGGTAATGTGGGCTAATGTTATCTATACATTTTCTCCAACATGTTAGCAAATTTCCAATTCCAAAACATTGGGGAAAAATTCTGAAATCATTTTCAAAAATGTTATCCTTAAGAAAGTTGTCAAAGGTTGTTCCTGAACAGTTGGAAATCTGTTGTAGATAATTCTTGCGAATAAGGTTGTTGGAGGAGGACTTCTTAACCCAGCTCGTTTAGTTTCTTCACTGTTTGTCGTGAAATATGAAACGTGTAGTGTATTAGTTAATACTTCAGATTTATACTCTTCTTTACAAGACCCTTCTCCGAACGCGGTGGTGATGTTTGGGTTGCCAAGTGTCCAATTTTGAAGTCATAAAAAATAATAAACGAAAAACGCGTGTTTCCTTGAGCCTATCTGGTGACGTATTAAACGACAAACGATCATTTGTAGTGATAGCAAATATTATTAAAAAAGAAAGGATTAATAGCTGATGATTACAATCTGTAAACATAAAGATAGTGAACAGCATAAGTCGACTAAATCCGATTTGAATTTTAGAAATAATAAAACGGACATTTCGTATGAATCTGCATATGTATTGTGATAGAATACTTCTATTTATTATCAACAAAATTTTACCAAGAACATGTTTATCAGTAGTAATATCCCAAGGAGATTGATAATAGACGAGATAATTTTATGACAATCGAAAGCTCGTTCCTCGGTAACAGGCCGAAGAAGAAGGCTTCGGGCTGTTGCCAAGCAACGAGCTTGAGAAATTTGTCATAAAATTATGAGGCATTTGTCTATGTCCGAGGGATATTCGGCGGAAAATTTTTTGACAAAAATATTTATAACTCAACACAATTCTGGGATTTTTTTCTTTGATTAGCGCATTTATACTTTGAACATTCGCATTGACATAACGTGATATTTTGAAATTTGTATCGGAATGAAGTTGTCAAACTCAACACGTGTTGTCATAGTGATTGATGTTGAATGTAATCATCAGTTTAATGTTGGCATGATTGGGTGAAATTGTTTCGTATGACACAAAATGACAAAATTTGATTGGTTGTTAGAAGTTTCAAAAAAATTTTAGTAATTTTTTTTTTCTATTATACTAAAATGAAATATACATATCGTCGCTGTCAAAACAATACCGCCTATCTACAACTTTTGGTAAAAATGAGTTAAATAAATGAGTAACGGAACGGGCGTATTAAGGTTAACAACATGGCAGAGTACAATTCTTTGATACTCTTCAATCTTTTTAGTAATAGTTCCAAAATCGTATAGATAAAAATAGATTATAAATTGTCAAATCTACAGTCGGCGCGATTTTCTTTTCTCTCTTGTAAAATCGTGCTAAGTGTGCTTAGGCGGTATTGTTTTGACAGCAACGATATAAAAAAAATATCCATTTCTTTTTCAAATTAGAGAAAATATTTATATCATACTGTTGTGTATTGAAAGGACTTAAAAAAATTAATATATATACATAGTCGATCAGGAAATACTTGTAAATAATTCCTGTATATATTTATCCTTAGATAGATGTACAATATTTCAAGGATTTTAAGCCTTCCATGTGATCGGATCATGATTGTTGGAGAACCAAAAATGACATCACATGGCGACTGATCACGTTGAGATTATAAATCATCTCAATATAAATTTTATTCTCAATATGCCTCAAATTGACATGAGCATGTGAGAGGCTTTCATTAGAATGAGCTGACAGATTTGGGTTTGAGTAGTAGTCCATCGACGGAAGTTAGTAAGATGGTTTCGACTCTGAGTCTTAGTGTTAGCGAAGCCTAATTATTATTATGGCAGATTAAGTTTGCAGGATGGCTTGTTACCAGATTTTGATACAGATTAAAAAACACGTAATTGATTTATAACTCCTAAATGGTAAGTAGATCGTAGTGTTTTAGAAAAATGAAAGATGATTGTGCTCCAAAAGAAACATTTGATGGGTCCTCTATGTGCGAACTCAAGATGACATGATCATGTTACACCTGAGGCTATCAGGATCAAAAGCGGATTAATCCGAAAATCCAAATATTGACTTTTTCAAATTTGTTCCTAGTTCAGTCATGCAATTTTGTTTAGCACTACACTATGCCGTCTGATTTCCCGCGGTTTTAGTCCGGTTCTGAACCTTAAGTTTCGGAAGCAAAAAGCATTGCTTGAATGATCTAACGAAAAATGTCAAAAAATCAGTTTTTAAAATTTGGAACAATCCGATTTTGATCCAGAAAGCCGGATATACTCAATGATAAATTTATGGTGATTATTAACATAATTACCTAAGCTTATTTTTTATCTATGAGCATTTTTTACTAATGGTGACAATTTCGAACAACCTATTCCTTCCGTAAGTTCATAATTGACAATGATCATCGGACAAACTTTATACCAGTGTATATATACTACTTATCCCGTATATAATATACGGGAGACGAGCTAAGCGCCCAGACACGATAACCTATACTTTGCAGACCGGGCGAGAAGATTAGCGGAGGAGCTGATTGCAGGTTGGCCTAATCAACAAAGAGGCACTTCTTGCACCACCCACTGACCTCAATTCTCCGCCGCTACGTTAGCCCAATATTTTGCACGATACTAGCAACTATTTGCGTCTGGGATCGTCGGGCTGACACTTAGGATATGGGGACTGAAATCGGGGTTGGTCCTCCCCCAATTATGCAGGTAATTACTATAGAAGGATTTCGTGTTTCCTAATCGAGGAGAACGAGTTGAGAGTAGTTCAAGTTTCTTGTAAAATCAAGCCATACAAAAACATAATAAATTTGAGAGATTACTAGTATTGGAGATGATATTTTGTTCAATTAATGCAACTTTGTCGTAAATAATATTATTGTAATAATATGGCATCAATATAATTATACAAGTCAATAAGCATAAATTATTTATTTTGCGTTTACGTTTCGGACTTACTTTCAGACCTTCATCAAGGCAGAGGATATAGAGTCTATGGAACAGAACTCGGAAAAGAATATTTTACAAACAGGAATGAGCTTAAAACTTTCTACATATCAACTGTCAATCACAGAAGTAATATACGAGTAAATTTTTAAACATAACCATCAATATCTGTCAAGACAACCTAATGGTTGGAGGGCAAGTTATTTTAGCAACTCAAACCAAGGCCAAGATTAAATATAAGGTGCAAAGGGAGCACATGCCCCGGCAGGCAGAATGCAGAGAAATTAAAAGCGAAACCTTATTTTTAGCCTAAGAAAAAAAATTGTTCCTGGCGTATGGAAACATCGTACCCCACTGGTCTAGCCGGTGAAGAAAAGGGATGTTCTGGACTACTTGGCCGATCAGTCATCACCTGATTAAACATTGTGCTTCGCTAATGTCCATCTTAGCGCCGGAAAGTTTCAAGCACAGACAAAAGAGCAGAGCTACGACAGTAATCTCACATGATTGCAACCTGGACTCAAGCGTCTTTTCCTACCCTTGCTGTTAAGACTAAAACATTCTCTCTTTCCCAATGTCCATTGTTCGGAAAATTGTCTTTGTGGAAGATCTTTCATAGTTTGAGTGGGAAAGTTTCAACTCCAAACTACTGCACCTTCAGAGAACCTCATGGGTCTGTTCTAGAACCAGTTTTGTACCTTTAGGCTCAGTGAAGTATTGATGTATGAGCATCCAACGCGGATGAAACAATGTTTTTAAATAGTGTTAAAATTCTAACTCCTGCAATAATCTTAAAACACCTCATTATTTAAATATAATCCACACCTCTTGTATGAATGATATTTAAAATTTGTATTTCAGACTTTTTAATAATTACAAAGCAAAATAACCCATGTGAAACGTAATATTTAGCACTCGCTTCTCAGATCTCTATTGTTACAATAATGAGCCTCTTTCCGCGTGGACTTATTCCATCGAAATATTTAAGAAAAATCTGCTGCCCATAATGCTTTAATTAAAATAACAATATATTAATTCATCAACTAACAATTAAAAAGTACACAAGCATTTGTTGAATTTGTTGATAAGTTGATTTGATATCCTTAAATAAGAATTAGAACCAAATTTACAACAACGTTATAGGTAACAAATAAATAACTTTGAACATAATATCTATAAAATATAAATGGTAAAACAATAAATGCGAAAATTTGCCATTTTATCTATACTTTTCAATTATACTATGAAAGAGTATAAAACTTGGATATGAATAGTTACTAAAAACAAAAACAAAAAATTTCTCACTGGAGAATTCTTAAAGCTTGAAGGAGTTGAATTGGAAAACGATCATATTGACATATATTAAAATGTGAATGGTCTACAAACACAAACAGAAGAGCAGTATCAAATATTTATTGAATTCGACCAATAATTTTCGAAGAAATATCCCCCCAGCAGTAAATATGTTCTAAGAAACACTAACGATAATTTAATTTATGATTCGTCAATGACGAGATAGGATAACAAATCAGGGAACCATTAATCAACATTGGCGTTTGGCTGAGCCGCCAAAAAAATGTTGTGGATGGAAAAAATAATATTTAAAAATATATAATCAATTTCATACTAAAGCCAAACCATCAACTCTATCATCCCACGAACTTCTGCAACTTGAATAAAACATTTAAATAGTCTATCCAATCCCAGGAAACATTCGAGCGCTATTTTATGCCCCTACCACCACATTTAGGAACTCACTCTTACCTAAACCCACCATGCTTCATCCCTACCGAGTTATAATTATTAGCTGATATCCAGTATAAGTAATAAGTACAGTGATAACTTACTGTTAATTTTCTTCACTTATAACTGTATTATATTTTGAAAGTTTTATGTAGATTTATTTTGTTCTTGTTAGTGTTACGGTCAGAGAGAGAAAGACGAGCCGGAGGGATTAACATCTTAAGCCCGTCGGCTGGAGAGATTAAGAAGGATCTGGAAGATCCTTGAACGGTCCTCACTCCCGCGCTTCTAGAGCGTTCGACCATGCCTATATAAATAGCCGCCCGCTGCGAACGGGTCAGTCAGTAGTAAACCTGGAAGTGTAATAAACTAGTGAGTAGTAAACTTGTGTGTCAGTGAACTGTGACAGTCCGCAAGAGTAATAAACTGTTTCTGTTTATTACTGTGTGTCAGTTTGTCATATTTGGAGAGTCTTACGGTCGGTGGACTTTAAGTAGTGAACTTTAAGTGTTAATTAGTAGTTGTAAACTGTAGTGTAATTTTATTGTATTTATACAAATTTATGTAAATAGTTAAGCTATTTAGTATTAGTAATATCTTATAATATTTTAGTAATTAAATAAGAGTTCAAATTCTCAAATTCAGGAATAGTATAATTCATTTTCACACCCAGTAGCCCGTAACATTGTTATCTTTTCTTGACCAGAGCATATTTTCAGTTTATATTTACTTTTAATTGCTAATCAGACACTATATGATTATTAATCCATATCATCTTGTCAGATGTGTGTATATACACTTTTTTTCACGTTATATTTCTGTCAATATCTCTTTCATTCTCTTCCAGTGTGTTTGCTTTCTCTCATGCGTCCAAATTGTGCCTTTTTTTTTTTTTTTAATTAGTCTTTCTTCAGAACAAGGAGGATTCTGAAGTTCCAGCCTTCTTGACGATTGTCCTTTAATATACTATCCGAAAAGACCTAGAGCTCTTGGATGTTCTTTTCAGTCTCCATAATTCCCATTTGACATTTTGAGCTTTTTAAGATACATGAATACCTTTTTTGTCATTCTTCTCAATTTCTGTCCCAATTTTTTTTTCTCAACATCTCTCTTCTCGAGATCACGCATCAACAATATTTTCTTGTCCAGGACATTCTGCCGCATACAGTTTATCTGGGAGGAATAACATTTGTTATTGTTATTGAATTATGTAGTACCTTAATGGTTAAAATTACTGGAAGAAGAGGTGTGGAGGCAGACAGAGTAGAGTTAGCTAGGGGCAGGCACCAGAGTTCATTGTGACAGGTAATTGAGTGATTATAACAGCGAGGTCATGGGAACCGAAAATCCTTCCAAGGCCTCTGCGCTTGCACCATCTCTCAAATATATCTCCAATAATCCTCTTTTATTGCTCTCTAACGGCTGCGTGGAATCTGGATTCGTCGAGCCAAGATATTGCTTCAGGGGGAAAAAAATAATCATAAAAAAAAAATCGGGAAATCGCTAATTAGAAACCTCTAAGTGGAAATGTCGTAAATTTTACAACCGTTGGAGTGACTTAATCTGTAGGAACCAATTAAATGGATGTTAAATTTCAGATAAAAAAAGTTATTAAAAAAGTAGTAACGTTGCACTGCACAGTTAAGGAGTTGGAAGCTAAGGGACATTATCAGGAAACAGTTTAATCGGGCGAGACTATAAACCAGTTGGTATCTGCCATAATGTAAGTGATACAAACGAAGTCTTCTCGAATAACTTTATAAGAATTATAAACAACAAACAGAATCTCATGCTAAATTTTGAATCGTACAGGTTAGATACAGGAAATTATTTGTTGAATATTTTATTCCATTGCAAACGTAGGCATTCAGATAAACTTTATGTGCCCAGTAGGATTTTTGTTTATTCATTTAACAATCAATTTTTGCTACTATTGACAATCAGATAATGCTATAGGGAATACCTAAATTTTGCCTATTCAGGTGCATATGACATGGATTTAGATCTTTAACTCGTACCTGTCACCGTACAGGCTCAGGATCACCATTTTATCTCACCTCCGATGGACAGCACATAACCAACGATTTTTTACTCAGTTTAAAAATGTTTACGGCGATCTTTCGGACTGTCGTGTCAGTATCAGACCGATTAGTTTTTAATGAATGTAACTAAAAATTTTGTACATGGAACAACATGGAATACGACCCTTTTTTATACTCCATTAAATTGATTATGTTCGAATCAGTAGATTGCACACAAAAAGCCATTCATAACCGATTTTAGATCAGAAGCAGGAAGGGAGTGCCTATCCGGAGTAATTAAATTAACAATTATGGGCTTCCGATTGAAAAATCGGCTATAAAAAGTAATTTATTCAATGTTGCGGAACAATGCTATTGACCTGACATATAGAGGCGATCCTCCAAAAATAAGAAGTATAATATAAATTTAAAGCTATTTTAGATTTTCTTTAGACTAACAATGAATTAAAAGGAAAAAGAAATGGATAAGGCGTAATTACTTTCTGTGTCTATATACATTCCCTGTGGTCTATTAGTATTATGATGCTATATATAGATACGCCTTCGATATTTGGAACCTAATAAGGTTTGGAAAAATACCCGACACTGACAATGCGTTATCAGCGATCAGATAGCCTTGCGACAAGGATGTTCCGAATGTCGATGCCCGCATCCTGGTCTTCGGCACTGGGAAGGACAGAGGGATACGCATATAGCATTCATCTGGTGCAACAACCTCGCTTGCATATTGAGATTTTCCTTTCTTTTATAAAATTCCTGATATGGTCGATCCATTCTTCAAGAGATTTCGGTGTAGATGCTACATTATATATTTATTGCTATTAATGTAAATGCTTAAAAAGACTTAATGAAATAGGATTGGTTGAGCGTGATCTAGGACAAAACACCTCACAGTCATTGTCCAAAAAACAGTACAGTCTCTAACACATACTGAATTCAAGAAAGACTTCACACACCTGTAGAGTGTTTTTTTTTTTATTTATTATATATTATATCTTAGTTGAATAGGATCGATTTAATGAAGCATTCATTATAAATAGTTATTTAAATAATTGTAACATAATACAGCAATCTTCATAAATATTCAGCTCGCCCAGAACATAATAATCTGGTAACGTACGGTTGCTCAGAGGACAGACTCCAAGGTGGTTCCCCTCAAAAATTTGAAGAATTCATCTCCCCTCCACCGCTTCTATCTACGCCAATATACTGTTAACTGTAAAATTTGGTGATTCTCTATCCTTGTTTTACTATTAACACATTAATAGTAATGTATTAGTGCATTAACTGTATACAGATAAAACCAAGCGTATTCATTTGACTTTCAGAAAGGAGAAAATATGAAAAATAAAGAACGATAACATCAGAAAATATCGTTGTTTTTTTTCTTTAAATGTTAAATTTCATGGGGAATTTTCTGCGTATAAAACAATAGTACATAAAAACGCCAAAAAATCTCAGGTAGTGGTAATGGTTAAAACCTTCCATAATGTGATCGAATTATATACATGATCAAAATATTGTGTAAATCCATTTTAACAATGGAAAATAAAATATAAAATAAAATTCTTTAATATGATTTATACGAATCAATATGCTAATATTATAATGGAGTTTTACAAAATTTTAAGCTACAACAGTATCTAGAGTCTAGGATAAAAAATAGGCAAATTTGTCAGGAATGGAGGCACAAAAAAACCTTCCATTACCGTGATAAAGAGCCTTCATCCACACTACTGGATAGAATGCGATATTTAAAAAAAAAACGATCATGGGTATAGAGCCTGAGATGTTAGAAACAGAGATGGATGAAATTTGAAAAATTAAGTAAGAGAGTTAAATACAATAAACCGTACGTTATACTCGTATATCTATACCCTTGGTGAATGAGTGGTTAAGTCAAGTTTTGTCCATTGAGTTAGCTGTACTGAGGGAAGTAGAATCGTGTCACTCTCGATTTTTTTACTTGAAAAAGAGTTTTAATATAAGCAATAACTCTTCTTGAATCCAATGCATGACTCCTTACATTACATTAGCTCCTTATTCACTAAGAAGATCACACGATCCCGCTTCATTCAAGAAACCCATTTCGAAGAAAATTAGACTTAACCACATATTCACCGGGGGTGTAGTTACATTGTACTAAATCAAGACAAAGTACCCAAAAACGAATCTTCTATTGAAATATTATTATTATTATTCAAATATGCTTATTTTAAATTTTTTTTATTTTCAAATATATGTCGACATAAAAAAACAGCGATACTAAAAATATACTGCTTAGATTATTACGACTAAATAATACCCGTTGTTTATTGAATTTTAATCATTTACCTTATTGTTGTCACTATCAGATCTGATAAATAACTGATCTACATATATATGTTTCGGGATAATTAGGGAACATGTATGTAACATAAGTAAATGTAACAAAGGTAAATGTATACAATTAATAACAAACACAAAAATCTGAAAACGATTCCCTTGACGAGGGATTCTGGAACCTACCCAAGCCACCTGAGATCAGGTATTGCTTTCTATGATGACCAATTTCCAGAACTACTAATGACCACGGCACAACTGCCTATGGCCTTCAGAAAACTTTCCGACATTCCTCCCGTGCTACGCTCACCTCAATCAGTTGATAAATGTCAAAATGTATCAAATACAAAGATTCCTAAATATCATTTAAAGTTATTTATTTAAATGTACAACTGTACTATAATAATACAACATGTAAATAGAATAGATGATACTTCGAGGCATAGATAAAGGCAAGTAGAGAAACTACCCAGTGGAATTACTGAAATGACAAATTCGAATTAGAAGGTCACGAGACCATCTTCTTTTAAGACACCACGGAGGATAATCGGGAATTGAAGAGGTAGCAAGGTTCGAAACCAGTGGGTTTGAGTGGGAATAAAGTTTGTTATGAATGGACTGATGTCGGTTTCGGCCCAAATCAGGAACAGATGAGACATTGGGAAAATTACTGACAACTTTATTCGTAAGGAGCATTAAGGATTTTGGATTGTCAGGATCGGATACAAGAGGAATTCGAGGACTTAATAGATCCCCAAAGCTCTACTCTGTAAGTCCAAATAGGTGTTATAATAGTCATGTACATGGGTCTTTTGTAATTAATTGGGAACTTAGAGAGTTTGTCTAGCAACTGTTGAAGTATCCTGAAACGGCGAATTTTTAAATTTAAGATTACATAATGACAATTAATCAAATCGGTTCCGGATATGTTTCGATTTTTAAATAATTTTTTATATGGTATCAAATTTCTCAATAACATTGCTAAATAAGTAATGATATAATTCATAAATTGATATCCGAAATACCTGGAAAATAAACACACGCACACACTTTTTTCAGTTTTTCTAAAAATATTGCCCCAAAAAAGTATTTTTGTAGTTTTAATTAAGTGGGGCTGAGATCTACATTTTTAAAAGGGCGTCCTCCACAAACAAGTGAATTAAGCGAAAGAAAAACGTAGGATGAAAATTAGGTAGAGGAAAATCCAGGTGGCTTATAAATTGAACTGTATCTAATCTTACTCCGACCAAAAGAATATATATACGTTTTAATTTCATAAAATCAGAAACACGATACGCAGTGTTCCGAGATTAGGGTTTTTCTTCCCAAAATTTAGAAAAGTAAGGATACTTTAAACTTGGATCCTTAAAATCAAACTAAAGAATGTAGTTTACAATATTTCTAAATTTCTGAATGTTCTATTATACACGTAGCATTGCATAATTTTTGACCATTTACATATGTTTGGTGAAATAAGCACACACTGTTTAGGGAGGGAGGAGGTATCCGAGATTTGTAAACATCTCGACCTTAGTTTTTATACTCCATTCCATTTACGTCGCAAATTCTACTGTAGAGCATTTTCGACTAAATCCATATTGCGTTTTAAGAAACTTTTATAAAATCCGGTTCAGTCGTATGAGGCGTTTAGCATCAAAAGCTCATTTCAAAAAATGACTTTTCGCTAATTTATTAAAGCAATTTAATCTTCGAGATCAGAGTGATAAATGGTGAGGAAAAGTGTTGTATTAGACAAGATAGATAGATAGATAAATAGATAGAGGAAGGGAGAGTGAGAGAGAGAGAGAATAAAAAAAAATCTTAAAACAAGATATTTAGCTGTGACAAATGATATATATTTTAGGGGAAACGAAAGGTTTAACTTGTTATTATTGTTTTAAGTTATTATTTAGTTATTATTTAGTTGTAACAGCATGTATATAATAATGTCTTTTGCATATATTTTAGAATTGTCCAACTGTAGTTAACTATTTGTAAAATAAATTTATAAGGCACATAGTATACTCACGTATGGAATGTGCTAACAAATAAACGGTCCTTTCAAAGGGTTACTTTGAAAGGAAAAAAAACAAAAAAAAAAAAAAAAAAAAGTTATTATTTATGTGAATTTCACTACAATTATCGATCATTTAGTTAAATATTATCAATCTTAGTCAACCTTTGAACTAAAGTTGATTAAAAAAAATCGTATAAACCATCACCAGGCTGCTATGTCTCGCCACAAATATGTGACGCGAACCAATAAGTTTTTCCCCTTCCGAAGTTTTTCCACTTCGGAATAAAATCAAATATAAACTGTTTTGCTTTATATTAGGCTTCAGTACGCCCATGTTGCTATGTAGCCTACCCGAAGACCCAAGACCCCAACCTCCTCTCCTTTAGACGCAGGTGGCAGGAGATGGGCGACGACCCGGGACAGGACAAGAAGCCGAAGACCGTTGTAGATAAGAAGCTAGGTGAAGGGCAGGTCTCCGGCGCCGGCTCTTGCGTAACCTGAGGAGGCGCCGCGCAAGGCCGCTACCTCCCGCTCCGCCAATGTCCGCTTCCAATTTGTTTACCTTCGGGGTCGTGTCGGCGTGTAGGCCGAGTTGTGTCCAAATTGGCAGCACGACAGCTAAGGATGTTATAAATCGTTCGGTCAAACAAAGTCCGGATTAAATTTGTCAATATCTAAGGGGTAAGTAAAAGGTCAACTTTTTCGATACTAATTTACTTAATATATTAAAGGGGTGGATCCTGTGATCCTTGGAGCTCATCCAGCATCTATAAAGTCGGCTCCTTGATTAAGCGGAACATCCTGGCGGTTGAGTATGATTAATGATAAATCACTTCCCTGCATAACCGCTCTCCTAAAAACAGTACAGTCTATATCACATACTGAACCTAAGAACTTTCATGGGTTTTATTACTGGGTTCACTATGTAATTGTTTTATGTTATTAATCCTCTGCAATAGAAAGAACTTTGTTTAGTATGCCATCAAACAAGACCATGGAAAAACGCCATTTCCATGAGCTTTTATTTATAAAGCTATGATACTCGGTGCAACAAGCTCTAAGAAACATTACCACCGCATTTGGGAAGAGTGTCGTAACGAATGGACTATTCGCGGTTGTTATGAGAAATTTTCACATTGTGGCACATATTCACAAATAGTTCAAATATCCTATCAAACAAGAGGTGAAATCTTCACATCCACATCGTACTGCAGGGATATTGACATAATGCAACAATCAGACAAAAAAATCGGAAGGGACCTGTACTCCTACTAGGCCAGACTTCATGATTCACTACAGACAGTGAAGAAATTAAACGAGATGGGTAACGAAATCCTTCTATGTAATAAATGTAACATAATGTGTTCAGCCAACGTTTTTGCGAAATTAGGAGCGTATTTTGAGTTATGCCTTCCAGAAGCCAAAATAAATATAAAAACAAATAAAAATATATTCCTATTTTTAAAGAGAAAAGATAGGCCCTCGACCGGGATTTGAACCCGGAACCTTTGTCTCACCGTGACATCGCTCTGCCAATTGAGCTATCCAAGGCACTTCCCGGTCGAGGACAAACCTTCTCTCTTTTAGATCCTAAAGCCCCAGTGTGCTCCCGCCATTTTTGCGATGATAATATGATGACATAAAAAATTAAAAATCTATTCCATAAGAATCGTCATTTTAAAAACAATACATACAGCCAATGATGGTTAGTTTCTTCAATTCATGTTTAGATTTTTGCTCTAGGTTAATGTATACGTTTAATAAATTCAATATTTTAGAAATATGGTACAATATCATATAATAATACAAAATGTAGGTATTTTAAATAGATTTTTTGATATTCAATAGTTTTCTGATTTTTAAAAGGTGTGTAATATGGTGATATTATGGTTTAAGGTAGGATGCACATTCATTCTTTTTATAACCAACAGATGGATTTCGATTATACATATACTAAATATTGTAATTGTTATAATCAATTCTAATACATTCTATGTATGTATTTTTCATTTTACTGCTCACAAAAAAAATTATAAGAAAACTAAGAATAACTTCTTATATAATAATTATTATGAAAATTCGCATATCTTTTTCTTCACTGGAGTTTTATCCCTGAGATATGTATGTATTAATTTATAGCAGCATAATGCCATGGATTGATTGAGCCTTCCTTAATGGATAGCTCAATAGGACAAGATAGGTGAAATGAAGTAACAAAGATAAAAAATAAATAAACAACATCCTAATCACCAGACAAAAAATTAAGTATAGATACGATTCAAATATATAATTACGTGTATAAATAATTGCTGTGTTATGAAATATGATTTTATACAGCTCATCAAATGTCGGAATCAATGATGTAACACTACTGCATCAATGAGGACAAGTTACGCCATCATTTTTTTTTCCACGTTTACTATTTATTATACCAGTTAGTAAAATGTAATCGGATGTAAAGTTATTAGGTAGAAGCTTTTATGTTTTTCAATTTTTTATACATAGGAGCATAAATGTTAAAGCTGCAAATGCTAACCACGAAAAACCCTCACTTGTTGAGTCTATAATCACTGTATGATAGAGTATATGGATTCTATTAATATGAATTACATACATATGCCCCGTATTGCATATTTATAAAAATTGTTTGTATAACTTTTATAAATTATTTCTATAACTTATTTAAATTATTCGGAGAGCGGGGTAACTGAGCACTGAGTTGTGCTGCTTTTCCGGGTTGTAGAAAAACTATGATCCATGTATTGCATATTCTATTACTAATTTCAATTTTATGAAAAAAAATATAAGTTTATTTACTACAAACTACTTAATACAAATTTAAAAACCAACTTCTACTGCGTTATTGCTAACAAAATGAGAGTGGCCCATTCCTTAGTAACCCGCATAACAAACAATATGAACATTTCCTGACCAAGGTGTGTGATAGGTACTCAATCCTGTCATTAAAAAAGAAATAAATAAAAAACAGTTTAATTATATTATAACGTTATAAGTGAGAAGAAAGAAAGATTAGTAATACTTTCTTGTTTGGTCTCACTCAATGAGCTCATAGTTTGGTCATCCGTTTCGTAAGATCGTTGCCAATTTATTTTTATATTCATGGGACAGAATTCTCAACTTTTTTGTCCTATCTTCCTACCTGCTATAAAACAAAAAAAAAGGTTATGACATCTCCAGCTTTGGGTTGTAATTAGATTAATTTTATCTTAACCTCGATGCAAGAATCGGCACTTAGTAGCAAGTCGAACCTATAATTTACGGAGAGACGCGACGGAGCAGACACCTTGAGCAGGTAGATCGGCGGAGCAGGTGATGGGGGTCTGAGAACAGAAGACAAAGAAAGTGGAGGCTGGAGACGGTCAAGGGCGAATGATAATAAGTATTTACACGAGCACAGGTACAAGGGATTACATCGGTCTTCGAGCTATCTTGTCTCATTATAGTCATCTTGCATCGTTACAATTATATGCAAAATCATATCAGACAGTTTGAGAGGGTGTTTCATTTTTTTTTCCTTCGTATGCAACCACTGCGTACTATCAATCGATATAATTTTCCCAGTCAGGGTCTAGTTTATCATATTTGATGTCCTGCAAGTATCTTCCTTTATTCTAACAGAGATCTCCTTAATAATTAAGACAGAACTAGAAATAATTCAACTTTGACTGCAGCAATTAAACTACTTACTACATCAAGATATTTTCGGACGATATAATCGGACGATGTTAAATTGGGAGCTCTTAATTTTGCTTATCTTGGTTTAATTAGAATAGGAATATTTAATGAGTACCTGACATCGTACAGGCTAGGGACCCCCGTTTGATGCCCCTTCCAAAGGACAGCATAACCAAAGGATTTTTGCTCCGTTTAAAAAATTCCAGGGCCATCTGCCGGCCTAAGAAAATCCCATAGAAGTAGCATAGTAGATTGCTATGCTATTTTATTTTTTATCATATTTATTCAATAAATGCAGGAATTCTTTCCGATCTTGAAAACTGAACATCCAATATATGACTATCAATGAGAAGTCACAGTCACTAATCCATTTCATTTACATTTGTTTCTGTATATAATTTTACATTCAGAAATTAATAAATATTTTATGAGTAAATCATTCCTGATCCAAAGCCTTCAAGATTAATGATGAAAGACAGACCAGGGACAAAGTAATCAATGATGAACAGAACATTTTAAGGATCAATTTACTACAGTAATCCCATAATGAATACGAATTTAGAACCCTTGACCTTTAATTGAATCACTAAAGATTACTATTAATTAATTATTCAATCACTTATTTGAAAGAATAATTATTAATTAGATGAAAATGAATCAGAATAATTACACGAAGTCTAAATATTAATTCATTTTTATTACAATTACAATTGAAAGGGTGTATTTTATTTATGAATTTGTACTTTAATTTCAAATGGTGATTTTCATAATTCAATTTTTAGTTTTTTAAATAATTTTATTAAGTTATATACCTTAACTAAGTAAAAATTGCTCCATTGAGTAAACCTTGTAGCTTAATTTAGTATATATTAAATAAATGCATTTTTTTTCTTACATAGTGAAGTCATAGTAAATCTATGTGATGATCGGGTATCAACAAATTTTACTTTTCAAAAATGCACACATTAATTATAGTTTTTCGGTAAGAATAAAAAATAATGGAAAATATAAAGAAAATTAAACATAAATAACTAATGTGCAGAAAAAATACAAATAAAGACAAAAATAAATAAATTACAGACATAATAAAATAATAATAGTGAAGTATAAACCAATAAAAATAGGGTACGAGTAAAAGTTAGCTTTTATTTTTATGGCATGCTGATGACTAGTAAATTTAAAACATATAAAGTTGTAATGATATTAATATTATAATTATAAAATGTATGATTGTTATTGCATTTTCGATTGGCGTAATTAAATGAGTTAAAAACAATCGTATGTTATGCTTCTAAGAAGATAAAATAAAACCACTTAAAAATCATTAAGAATACAATAAGAAAGCTACAGACACAACATAAGGTGACAACGCCCAGAAACTAGAGAGCAGACGTTCGCAGCGGTATATTGTGGAAAATCCATTATCAAATAATGAAAAAACTTGTTTATTAACTCTGATTGATCAACTGTACAAACGCTATCTTATCACTAAGATTCTGTGAAGTGTTACATCACTTACGCGAAATTCTCTAAAGCGAGATGCATTGTACTATAGCAATGGAATTGTATAACCGTCAGGAAGGTAATCGATCGTAAAAATGTTTCTTCTCAGTAATTAGTTGCGGAGTTATTAGCAACTTTAATAAAAACTCTAACAAATTCGTTTCATAGACTTGATATAACTTCAGGATACTTCATATGCTTTTTCTACTCCTACAATGTCGACGATTAATTGTTACAAAACGAATGAGAACAGTAAATTAAAGGAAAAAACGTTTATTTATTAGCACATTCCATATTTGAGTATATTTTTACAATAAGTATTAACAACAATTCTGATAATTCTAACATATATAAAAAATACATTGTTACTTATATACCGTTACAAATTAACAAAATTGAGATTACATTATTTATGTAATGATAACCTGTTTTACATTGTATGATTATTCTTAAATAGATGTCAACTTTTCAAAGTCAATACTGTTAATAAATTTAATCAAAATGGGTCGAAATGTATTGTATTGAGCATGTTCAGATTTTGGCCAAACTTTCCCTCTTAATAGTATCGAAATAATTAATTTCCATCTTTGTGCTTCATACATATATTATGTGTTTATATCACATTATTGATCATTGATTTATTAATTATATTAGGCAATAGTTAAACAATCAGTTAGTTGTTTTTTTGTACCGACCTTGTATTTTATCTTAGTACAGTCTTTCAAATTTATTTTAAATAATTTATTTTTCAATTAAGTATTCGGTTTAACGCCTGAAATTATTGTTCTGGAAAAAAAAAGATGTTTGAAAAGTTCAAAAATAAACGAACATTAAACAAATATACATGCTTGCTGTAATATTTAGATTAAAAATATTCTATATTTCTTATAAGATCCTTTTCCTGTAATGGGGTTGAAACTTCTCGGGAAATGACAGGTTTGCTATTAATACAATTTATTTGAAATTGTTGTATTTTATTTTTATATCAATTATATTTGAAAAAAAGTTCAAACAAATGGTAATCTGGATTTTTAATTAATTAAAATACTAAATAATTTACATGTGCTAATCCTGACCGAATAAAAAAATTATGTATATACATATGTAGAATTAGAAATATGTTATAAATTTTATAAACTTTTTTCTAGATAAAATGATGAAGTGGCGAAGCTATATAATGTATTTTTACACCCAATGAACAATTAGGTACACGCTCAATAGATCCCAGCTTAGCTAGAATAGAACGTGTAAACCATGGACTATTATTTAAAATCCTTAATCGAAGTAGAAGTTTCGAAGTGAATATTTTTAACCCCTTTTTTATAATATAACCATAACAAATGACAATTAAAACATTCCTCAAAGCATATTAATTGCAAAAATGGATGAAAAGGAGATGTAGATACTAAAAATAATGAAAATTTACAGAGAAAAAAAATAAAAACAATACTAGATACAGCTATTACAAAATTAATTTCTATGTTAAAGCACTCGAGTTAATCAAAAGCATATTTCTATGCAACAAAACAATACAAGTTATTAAGTGCACGCTAAATAAATGACTTATACTTACAGCGTGCAAGGGAAATATTTCCCATCTGTCCATCACTGAAATAATATATTTTAATCAGAACCAATAAAACAATAATGTAATGAATACCATTAACATTAATCATTAATGTTATCTATAAAATATCTCGAGTTTATGAATCATTTGTCTATTGGTTACAAAGTTTAAATCATTTTTTTTAATAGATGGTTCAGAAATAATAAACAAAAACATACCTAAATTTTAATTCACAATAGTGGTTGCAAACATTGGATACTAAATAGATTACTAACTATAAATAAGAATTAATCCTTTGCCAAAATATATACTGACTTCTACTTTAAGAAAATTCGATAATTATTTAACTTCAGAGATGAATTTTGTACTATTTAAAATTTTTTAAATATTTATTTTATTATTTTATAATATTATTACTTTTTTTGGCTACGTTTTACAAAATACAGGAACTCCTATAAGACAAAAGTGAAGTATGCAATGAAGTGCGATACAAAACTTATTTTTCCACTTCTTTTTCTAATTGTTATCACACAACACAAAATTGTAATTGTTTCTAATTGTAATAAACACAACCGACTGAGAACTATTCTAAAAATATTAGAACCGTTTAATTCGCCAAATATTCAATATCCTTATTTCTTTCGTTAATATTTACTTCTTAACTATGACGGATTTTAAAGAATCGCGCTAAGTTTCATTAACTCCTCAAAGCTTGGGAAACTCAAAGGTGGAAGCATAGTTGAGTAACCGTAGCTCTTATTATAAAGTTTGTCATTAAATGGTTTTTTTTTTTTTTAGTGACAAAGTTACGTCAGTATCCAAGGGTAATATTAAAAGTAATAGTTACTGAAATAATTAAAAAAAAATATTTAAAATAAACCTGGCAGAATAGGATATTGACATACTTGATGAAATATTATAAATTGAAATGCAAAATTCCCTTAAAATCGTCGTAATACATTTAATTTTCTCTATATACACTGTTACTGAGTTTGTGTTTATACTTCGAAGAGTGAAGATCGACGTTCGGAGCTCCTGAGGATTAACTACAAGCGATAAGTCACATTTAGTTTATTTTTTCCGTTTTAAATTATTTTTCTTTCCTTAAAGTATTTCTTTTATCTTTAAATAGAAGGTTCTTTATTTTATTTTATTTCATTTTTTTTAACGAAATGGCGGAATCTCCGCCTGTAAAAAAGAAAAAAGTGAGATATAGAAATGTTATTTCTAATAATGAAGAAAACTCTGTAAAAAGCAGTGTCAAATTTTTAATCATTAAAAGAAATGAAAAGGACGATGAGGGAAATTCTCTAGACTTCAAAAAAGTATCACCGTTTTTTATTAGTAAGAGTTTGAAAACTATAATCGGTGAAGCTAAAACAGTCAAAAAATTGAGAGATGGTACTCTTTTAGTCGAAACTGTTTCAGTAATTCAAACAGAAAAACTTATAAAATCTAAAACCTTATCAAACCTCCCCGTTATTGTCGAGCCACATGCTAAATTGAACACCAGTAAAGGAATAATATGGTGTCCAGACCTTAACAATTGTTCGATCGACGAAATAAAAGACGAACTAAAACCCCAGAATGTCGTAGATGTTATAAGATTGACGTTTTACAAAAATAATGAGCAACAAAAAAGCAATAACTACCTGTTAACCTTTAACAGCCCCACCATACCCAACGAAATTAAAGTAGGTTTTTATAACATCAATGTGAGACAATTCATTCCAAACCCTACCCGCTGTTATATTTGTTTGAAATTCGGTCATACTAAAAATGTATGCAAAAAAGAACCGCTTTGCAGACTCTGTGGCCAAAATAAGCATGAAGGGTCAGACTGTGTTAGCCCTATAAAGTGTGTTAATTGTAACGAGCAACATGATTCATTCTCTAAAAAATGTCCAGTGTTTCAAAAAGAAAAAGAAATTAAAGGCATTCAGGAGGCCGAAAAGATAACATACTTTGCAGCTAAAAATAAATTTGAATCGTTACATCCCTTGTCAACACGTATGACCTTTTCTAATATAGTTAAAAATACTAAAAGTGTTAGTGTTCAAACAGACAATATAAATGACAATGTTAACATCTTTAAGAAGCCGTTAGTGCCAGAATGCAATAAAACCTCTTTATCTATTGCCCGTTCGGAAACAATTAACCCGGACCGGGCCCCCACTCCCATTCCCTACCCCCACCACCACCCTACGTCAGCTGGGCCATCAGCTGGCTCCATTCCTCTTCCAACTCCTTTCACATCAACTTCTCCTCCAGCTGAGCATAACCTTCCTTCCCTACCCACCAAACCGACTCCTTCCCTGGCTCCGGAACCGGCCAAAATTACGGAAGCTGAGTCCACTATCCCCAAATCTCCCGCGGAACTCCCAGTTTTATCTTCGGATAAAACTACTTGTGACGGAACCACCTCATGTCGCAGGAACTTCGACGACATGCAAGGTGATTGGACGCTAGTAAAAGACAGACGATCAAGAAGCAGATCGCGTAATAAGTCACAAAATCGAGCGCTTAGTAAGGAAAAAATGGAAACAAATTAAATAAAATAATTAGTATTGACCATATATTATTTGTTTATTTTTATATTTGTTTATTTATTTATTTTTTCTTTCTTTAGTATTTTTGTTTTCATATCTTAACCATTTTAACAACTTAATTTCATCTCTACCTGTTACCTATTCTTATTCCATTATTTATTCCAATTGGTCAAATATATTTATTTACACTCATACTTAAAACATGCCACTCACAACAAATATCATTCAATGGAATTGCAATGGTATAACTAGTAAAAATGAAGAGTTGAAATTAATCATTAAAAAATACCAACCAGTAGCCGTATGCCTACAAGAAAGTAAGTTGCTTCCTCACAAAAAATTTAATCTCAAGGAATATAATATTTATAGAATGGATTACGAAAACAGTAATATAGCTTGTGGTGGTGTACTGACCGCGGTTCACAAAAATGTTGTATCCGAGCTGGTCCAAGTAGAAACTTCCCTCCAGGCGGTAGTGGTTAAGGTCTTCCTCAAATTCCCTGTCTACTTGTGTAACATATACCTACCTCCAGATAATTTTTCAGAAAATAGTTTATCAAATCTTTTCAAAAATTTACCATCTCCGTACATTTGCTTAAGCGACGTTAACGCCCACCACACTTCCTGGGGCTCCTCTCATTGCACAACTCGGGGAAATCAAATTAGGAGAATCATCGATACCACCGACTCAGTCGTCCTAAATACGGGAGAGTCAACTTATTTAAGCCCGGCTTACAACACCTTTTCCTCCATCGATATAACCTGGTGCTCTTCAAGCATCTTTCCGCATTTATATTGGCAGGTTGCACAAGACCAGTACTCTAGTGACCACTTTCCGATAGTAATCTCTCTCCCTAACGATAACCCCATCAAATCTAAACATCCTAGATGGATCATGGAAAAATCTGACTGGTTTGCGTTTCAAAAAAACCTAAACATAACTGAATCAGAACTAATATCAGCTAGCAGCAGCGACGAGAAAACCCATTTGATAACAACAGCGATTCTGGAAGCAGCAGGCCTTTCAATCCCAAAAACCTCCAACAAAACGAGATCACACAAAAATGTACCGTGGTATGATGAAGAATGTAAGGCCGTTATTAAAAGAAGAAGAAAAGCCCTGAAAATATTTCAAAAGGAACCCACTCCTAACAACCTAATAGATTATAAGAAGAGCCGTTCACTCTCTAGAAGAATAATCAAGAGTAAAAAGAAAGCATCCTGGGAAAATTTTTTAGATAATATCACAACTAATACTCCCCCAAGCACATTCTGGAAAAAGATACAGGGTATTACAGGAATATATAAAGAAAATCAGGTGGCACTCCTAATCGGTGAACAAGTAGAACAAAAGGAGGAATTGTTAGCTGAGCGTTTTGCAGAATTTTATTCAGGACTGTACTCCTCGAAAACACTTCATCCACTCGATAACTCCGAACAAAATACAAACGCGAATGAAGCGGAAAAAGAGTATAACCTTCCTTTCACCAAAACCGAATTGCGAGCCTCCATAAAGGATCTAAAACCTTCCGCACCGGGAATAGATGACATTCACAACGAGATGTTAAAACATCTACCAACACAGGTTCTGGATACGCTTTTGACCCTATATAACCACATATGGCACTCGGGGGACTTTCCGAACGTCTGGAGAAGATCTGTTATTATTCCAATCCCCAAAAATGGAAAAAACAAGCTATTTCCTCCAAGTTACAGGCCTATTTCACTGATAAGTTGTATGTCGAAACTGCTTGAAAAAATGGTGTTCAAACGGCTGATATGGATCTTGGAAGAAAATAAATTACTATCGAAGGAACAATGTGGGTTCAGAAAAGGACGCTCTACCTTGGACCATCTTGTTACAATGGAATACGAAATAATGAAATGCTTCGTTGAAAAAAAAGAATGCATAGGCATTTTTTTCGACATTGAAAAAGCTTACGATAATTTAAATCCGACGCTTGTACTGCATCAGTTGAAGGAATGGGGATTCGAGGGTCGCATTCTCACCCTGATAGGAAACGGCACCGCACGTTCCAAGTCAGGATAGGGGATTACTTATCCTCGGTTAAGACAATGTCAAACGGAATACCTCAGGGAAGTGTATTAAGTTGCGCCCTATTTGCTATTGCCATCAACAAAATCACTAGTGTTATTCCAAAACCCATCAAATCGTTTTTATTCGTAGACGACCTAGCCTTACTACTTCCGTTCAGCAATCGAAATCAGGTCACGAAATCTTTACAGAAATGTCTAACAAATTTAGAATCATGGTCAAGTCAATCTGGATTATATTTCTCAGTTGATAAAACAAAATGCATGCTCTTCTCAAGACGGAGAACACCAACATCTCCCCCAGACTTAGTTTATAGAGGCGCAAACTTAAATTTCGAATCCAAAGTCAAGTTCCTGGGATTATTACTTAACTGCAAACTAGACTGGAAGGAACACATTAAATGGCTGAAGGAAGAATGTGGAAAACGGCTAAACGTGCTCAAAGTCCTGGCAGGAAGCTCATGGGGAGCAGACAGAAAAAGCATGCTGAGAGTATACACTTCTTTAGTCAGATCTAAACTAGATTACGGCAGTTTTATATATGCTTCAGCTAGTCCCAAATTGCTGACTGCTTTAGATTCAGTCCACCACGCAGGCATCCGTCTGGCTACTGGTGCCTTCAGAACTAGCCCGGTAAGCAGTCTTTGTGTAGAAGCAGGTATAGCTCCACTGGCTGTTAGAAGACATCAACTGGCCTGCGGATATATCGCCAAACTAAAATTTAATGAAGAAAATCCAGCATGGAAACCAGTTTTTCAACCTAGAAGCAGGAGATTTAACGATGCCCGAAGATTACCCACCCCACTCGGAATAAGAGCAGGAAGACACATAGAAGAAATCAGATCCTTGCAAACCTCAGTCAACGAACATTATTACCCTCCATGGACCCTCAAACTACCTACAATAGATCTAACTCTTTGCAAACTCAAAAAATCTAACACCCCAGATTTTGCATATATAACAGAATATCTAAGCATAAAAGACAAATACAGAAATAGCAAATATTTGTATACAGACGGTTCAAAAACACACTCCAATGTAGGATGTTCCTTTACCATAGACTCAAAGACAATTAAATATAAGCTCCCTTCCATATCGAGCAACTTTACAGCGGAATGCTATGCTATCAGTGCAGCACTCTACCATATCATGCAGTGTAATGAAGAAAACTTTTTAATATTCACCGATTCACTGTCCGCAATATTAGAACTAAGCAACATATATACAGACAATCAAATACTTAAGAAAGCGCAGAGCTATTCAACAATGATTAAAAGTCAGGGCCAGAATGTAATAATAGCATGGATACCGTCCCATGTTGGAATTAAAGGCAACGAGGCAGCAGATCTAGCAGCAAAGGAAGCAGCAATGTCAACTCTAGATGAAATAAGAGTCTACACTCCATCAGATCTCGGAAACAGCCTGAAATCCCTAGCAAAGAAGACCTGGGACCAGCTCTGGGAAAGTGTCGAGGACGGCAACAAATTAAAAGGAATAAAAAAAGAAACCTCATCCTGGGAAAGTTCTAACCGTACCAACAGAAGAGAGGAAGTTGTCCTAGCAAGATTGAGAATAGGTCACACCCGATTGACCCACGGATACCTCATAGACAAGGAAGCTCCACCTAAATGCACATCCTGCAGAGTACAGCTATCCATCGCTCACATTCTAGTAGATTGCCCGCGTTACGCAGCTTACTTTGAAAACTGCAAAGTAGAAAGAAGACTCCACTGGATGTTGGAAAATAATGTTTTGAACGTAACTAAAGTAATTGACTTTCTAAAAAAATTTAACCTGTATAGCCAAATTTAACAATAAAAAATAAGTCAAAACAAACCTAACTCAAAGGACACGAATGACCTCTGTAGTTGAGTGTCCAAAAACCACAAAACCTAACCTACACTGTTACTCGGCATGTTGCATACAATAAGGGTTACAAATTCAATGACAATTATATTAAAACATTCATAATAACCATAGAGCTATAAATTAAAAAAAATAATGAGATTAAAATATTAAATTAAATTGCATTGGTGAGGAATAATAAATATGTACAACCCCAAATAAACGGATACAAAATTAAAAGATTTAAATAGTGATCCCATAAGGAGAAGCAATCAAAACGCAGAGACAGTTTAAAAAAAAATTAAATCAACATTGAAAAATAGGTGGAGGGGTATTTCGTAATATTTATTATGATACAGGGATAAGGAAATTAAAATCAATAAAAAATAATGATCTGTGAAAATCCATTCTATCCGGAGTGAAAGAATAAATTATTTTTATACTGTTATGATGTAATATATATGAGCTGTTATTTTTTAAAGTAGTTTATGTATAATTGAATCTAAAAAAATCGTTAAACTATTCTTTTAAATTAATATTAGAGAAGAATTAGTTGACTGGAACTTCTAATGTAAGGAAAAATAGTTGGGGGTGCAGTCAATGAAAACACCGGCGGAAACACCGGAATTCATCTTCGTCTTCTTTGCCGCCGCTTGGTATATTTGCCCTGAAGATGGCCTACATTGTAGGTCGAAACATCGGCACACAATAAATAAGTATACACTTATTATGGTGTTTTCATTGACTGCACCCCAACTGTTTCTTCCTTACATATTCTTTTAAATAATTTTAATGTCTATTATAATAAAATTTAAAAAGTTTAGTGTTAAAAACACCACTCAATGTTTTACATTAATTCAAATGCGAATCCTTAAATATCTCGATAAAGGAGAAAATGGAATGAAATGACTTTCAAAAATAAAAGCTCATATTATTAGCAATGTTAGCATCAAGGAGATATTTTAGCCTCCTATGTATTCTCAGTTTACTTGATCAGAAATACCGTAATATTATCAGTTTTATTGTTTCTAACGGCGTAGTGTGAATAAAATTTAAATTTCGCCAATTTATCAAATTCCACTTATGAAAATAAAATATAACTACAAATTACCTGCAGGAATAACTAATCTCAATGAGGAAGACATCCATGTGCCGTGCTTTCAACTGGATCCAGATCACATATCCAAACAATCACTTTTGCCACGCTCACTAACACACTTGATCTTTAGCTGGGGTATGTCACATCCGCCACTACAACCCGTTCTCGCTACTCGACGACGTTGCAGGAAGAAGAGCTATAACGACGACGCACAGTGTACTCTTCCCGTATCCTGGTCGACTGCGAAGGTACCATGGCGGCCATATTAACCCGACCGCAGGTGACACAGATCTAAATTTGTGAATGGAGTTGCTAAGGACATGCCGCTGATAAGATTATCTCTTATCAGCAGCCACTGATTACCAACATCCGCATATGCTGCCTTTTAAAGGCGTGTTACCAAATCACCGTTTGGCCGCTGTTGAAAAATCACGTATCACTACAACATACAATAACGTCGGGCGAAAAAAACGCCCCGAAAATCAGATTTTGCGATTTTCTTTAGTCTCGTAAAAACATTAGAGAATGCGAATTCTAATCTTTGAAGTTCCTAAAATAATTTGTCCGATTAAATCATTGAAATTATATAGTTACTATCGCATTATTCACGAACATCTATCTATTTAATTTATATAAAGGGAATAATAAATTGAAGTGCAAAAATCGGCTTGGAACATCAATCCAATACAACACAGTACAAGTAAAACATATTGACAAAAAATCTATCACTTTTTTAATTATTAATAAACTTTAATAATATGTAAACAAGCTTTGCTGTTCAATGATTTCTCACTATCAAATTTCCTCATACTCATTTTATTATTTGGCATTAATAAACAATAGAGTTAATTAAGGCTTCTTCTATAAAACCTTAAACCTTGAAAATAAATAATCTAGGATAGTAAAAAGGTATTAATGTTAATATTTTATATACAGATTTACTTATTATTAAAATAAACTTCAAATTTAAAATATTTTTTTGTATTACGTCAATCCATAGTATTTTAGGGACTACTTTTATTGTGTACTTCAAATGCCCTTGAGTAACACAATGTTAATTACCTACTCTTGTGTTTGAACTAGTGTACATTTATAAATAAAGTCTTTGTTGAGGGAGAGAAAAGCAAGATTTGCAAGTATGACTTTTTATTATAATCTAATTACTTAAAATAATCTCTTAATAAACATTTGCAATGTTATGACTCAGTGCCTGGTGACTTACAGGTAGGTACTTATTATGAATGGTTTTGAAGTTTGTCAGGAGCCAACTCTGGCCTTGAGCATTGCCTACCTAGGTTTGTTAGAAAAACTAGTTAAATAAAATAAAAGATAAAAATTTGACTATGATTCAATTTGTAATTTAAAAAAAATAAATAATGAATAAAGTCCCCCTGATGCCGAGACTGAATCAGAGCTATTAAGAGAAACAGTTAATGACCAAAACCGTAAAAGCGTTGGCAATGTAGATAGGTTCTACGCAGAAACTTTGATGACGTTATTTTCATTTTAAGGATCAGAGCAAACGTAGCCAAGTTTAGGACTTTCCTCCAGACCTCCAGACCTCCAGACTCCAACACTCCAGGAATAGTGTTTACAACGAAAAATAGGTTTACACATGAATAAAATACCAACAGAAAGAATAAATAAATAAAATAAAAACCAATAATAATAAAGATTGTAGTTTCCATGATTTAATTGGCTGGATCATTTTTATTCTCAGAAACTCATTTCCACACTGTCTTACATCAATAATTTTTTTAATTACACAATACATGATTTTTTTTTAGGGTCTAAGATGAGAAAAGAACGATGTAGCTCAATGGCAGAGCCCTGGGTTGTTATGCTGAAGGCTTTGGATTCTAATCCAGCAGTGGCAGATAAATTATTTAATCTGTTAACAGCTAGGATGTACCTTTTGGGATCTGCACACCTTCCTGGGACTCACACCTCCTATATAATGAGGTACCCTTAATTTGAGGGGAAAAATACTGTAGAGAGCACGATTTCGGACAATTCAACTCCCTGCACAACTGTTGCCCTAGAAACAGGACGTACTGAACCCAAAACCCTTTATTGGTGTTAGTTGTTCAAGTTTAGGTTTTAAGGTGAAATTTAGGTAATGGGTTAAGGGCAGTCTAACAAGCGATAAAACTATTACAATCTACCAAGCAATAAATATAAGCCTCATCAATGTCTAGCCCCTCCCAAATCGTAAATACTCATGGACGAAAATAGGAAGAGAGACGACACGTTTTCGCAAGGATAGGGGAGTCTCTGCCCTTGCGACTGACTTGGTCATATTCCAAATGAATTTCCTTCCATCCTGCATCCTTAATTAGCTCGGGTTTCCGGCCTGAGGCCGCAAATCCAAGGATCCACCTGGGAGCAGGTCCTTGTATTTATATACACATCTAAATCTGTAACGTCTATTATAAGTATCGTCTTGGCAGGGAATCTCGTGCTGATTAATGTCCCTGGGCAAAATTTACTCTGATGACTACTAATTTAATCATGAATAACTGAGCTAAGTACTTTTATTTATGTTATTTTTTTTTTCAAGGAATGAGATGCAAGAAATCAACGTAACATTAAACGGTTAAGATGAGCGATCGTTCCATTTCTCCGATAACTCAACCTAAATACTGAATTTTAGAAAAATATCGGACTATTATTAAATTACTACAACATATTTTAATTCTGATACCAAAATCCACATGGTTTTGGGATAAAACTGGAAAATATCTAAGTTACGGGTCGAAACGTCGGTTCAAATAAATATTAAAGTCATTAAGCCGTTCAATACTGCAATATTTTTATTTGTTGTACAATTAAAAAAATAATTAATTTAGAGAGCTTACACTCGGAAAGACTTAACGTAATGCACTTGTCTTTGTAATTATACCGGACGTTTAAAAGTTATCTCTGCGCTAATAACCTTTTTAAATGGGAATCACATGTTGTGGTTACTGTAACCAGTACACCATAATGTACATGGCCAAATAATATGGTAGTCCTATTTGTAGCATCGTCCGATTAGCGATTACAATATAAAGTAACGTTAAATGAATAAACAGACAAATCTTTTTAAATATAATCAAACCATTTTAATATTAAATACACTGACGTCATTTGCCTATTCTAAGAGCCTCAATGTTTTTAATTTATTTATATTTACCATGTTCATTTTGATGTCGTTGAGCCTTCCAAATTCTCCAATGCATTCAAGTTCTTTCTGTCTAATATCCTATTAAAGCCTTCGTATTTTCAAATATACGCAAAACAGATTTTAAACTTCAATTCCAACTACAGTACAAGCTAATGAGACCGACACAGAACAGATTCCGACACTCGTTTACAGACTAAAAGAGACAAACATTTCTCGGCGGAGGCCAATGACGTCTGATGAATGCTGGACTCATTTGTCTCCCAACAGAGGACGTAAATACGACGCTACAACTGCGCAGATTGGGAATGTTGTAGAAGATGATGTAACAATGGGAGGATAACACCTTGTAAAGTTTGTTTTGTTTTACTTTATTTACCCCCTGATGATTACTATATATGCCATCACTGTAACGTCTACTTTGACTCAAAAAAACTTTTTCATTAGAGCTATTTGAAAGTTCCTTGCGATTATAAAAATAATAATTTGGGAGTTGGTAAAGCAAAGAATTCCTATTATAATACTGATGTTGAAGTTATTTTATTAACCATAAGAATTTTTTTAAAAGCTTGAAACTTTTTTGATTTTAAATAATGCCATTATTCCTATAAAACATCAAGTTCAAGTTTAAACACGACACAACTCAAAATATGACTTTATTAACAAAAAAAACGGAATATCAGATAAGTCGTTCCTTTCAAAAATGTCTATTTTTGAGTTATGTCGTTGTTCGTGTAAAAGAGCGATATACTCCTTCATGTACTAAACGAGTCATGTGAACTTCATTTCTAATTAATGACGACTAATGTAATATATTTTAATGAAATCAAAACAAGCAGGGAGTAATCGTTTTTAGTAAATGACTCGAATCAGCTGAGTAAAAGAAATTAAGAAATTTTGGTCATAATATCATGGTAGTACAAATCTAGACCTTTGTAATCCACGCAAAAATTAGACCAAATAAGTTATGTAAATAACCTGTGTGGTGGCATGCTGAAAAAATGTTAGCAGTAACCATGTCAAGTTAAATAATCCTACATACAATTTATAATTTATTTATTTGGGTAAGTATGAAAACAATCACTCAACTATCATAAACAAAATACAGCTCAAGATATTTTAAGGCTTAACTCTTTTCAGAAAACACATTTATTCTACTGGATAGTTGAATATTAACTTTCTTGTAGTTTTTGCTGTCTTCTAGATAATAACATCTCATACTTACGAAAAAAACTGCAGTGATATCATAGTGAGTGATATCTAGTAATTATTTAATAATTAAAATCATTAATTACTTTTAACCTTTGATTGCTTCGTCATAGGAGTGGTGCCATTCTCCACAGGAAAAAACTTTACTAATGATAACATACTAGGCTCAGTAATAAATCACTTCTTTTCATCTTGTTTTTCGGCCTTATTCTTTGAGAGGGCTGTGATAAAGATTTTGGAAAAATATCGACATTATATTTCATAGTTCGTTTAGATTTAATGCCAAAATTTAATGAATATTCATGGATAACGAATAAATAATAAAGAAGTTTTAATTTATTAACTTATGTCATAAAAATTTACATGGAATGAAATAGAGGAACAATTAAAAAGACCTTAAGAAGTTAAATTCATTATCAATTCATCAACAATGAAAACCTATCTATTATTTATTCTTATTTGACTTTTATAATTAAACATTTCTTTATTAAACACTAGTAGAAAATTAAAATAAATTGTTTATCATAAAAAAAATAAAGAAAGAAGGAAGAAGAGTATCCCTACGAAAATGATAGATATAATTTTTTACAATTTTATAAGATTTGACTTATAACTTTTTTAAAAGTTATATTTTTTAGTAATTGTTGATGTATAATTAAATTTGAAAATGGCATGTGAATGCCGAAACATCATGTTAAAAGAATAAAAGATTTTATGACTGGAAGGTGGTTTGTTTCAAATGATAGAAATTACAGTGAAGACAGTCCAGTATATTGAACAAGAATTAGAAGGAAGAAGATTACAATTGAATTGATTATGACTGGAAATCAGACTTGTGGGGTCTTTAATTTTATTCTATCATTCTTATAATAAGACATTTAGGGACCGGTGTAGCACAGTTTAAAGAGCGCTGAGTTGCTGAGCTGATGGTCCTGAGTTCAAATCCACCTGAAGCAGACAACTTATTTAACATGTTATCAGTCCCTGATAGGAATTGTAAGACATGCAAACCCTCCAGGGGCTCACCCACTCTCTACCCTTAACGACTTAATGTGGGAAAACCTGGTGGATGAGCGTGATTTCGGACAAATCACTTCCCTGCCCAATATTGTCATAGAAATAGAACAGTTTCTACTAAGTACTGAATCCAAGAACCTTCATGGTTGGTATAGTAACAGATTTTCTTGTTTCTTTTTTAAATGCATGATATGTACTTATGTATTAGATTTTGTTCAATTTAAGTTATTTTTTTAAGTTTACCTTTTTATACCGATTTTTTCCCAACACATATTACCCTTTTCTTTACAAAAATATTTAAAAAACAAAAATATCAAGGACCAAAACATCGAAATATTGATGCGATTTTTAGTTGTATCAAAGTTTTAACAATGTCGATATATTTTGAAATTTAGGATATATCAATAGTATTACAGTTGTAAATATCAATAAATTGAATTAAAAAAAAAAAAAAAAGGATATATCAATATTTTTCGCATTCACACTTCTATGAAATTTCATAAAAATGTGAACAGTTTCATAAATGCATTGATTTAGTTGTTCCTTTATTCCATTTAGAATTTATTCCAGTAAAAATTGTCATGGTATATCTGTTTTTTTTTTAATATGTGAAAAGAGCATATCTTCAGGGCTTTTTGTATAACCACCAGTAAAATATAGCAGTAAGCTTAACAATATAATTATGTTTTAACTTCTTTTTTTTTTAATGTTAATAATCATATTTCATTTTTTTTTAATTCCAATTTCTTTTAAAGGCATTAAAGATATATATACCGGCATAAAATAAAATGAAAACATTTCGAACTGCAATATCGTAGCTAAGCCCGAGACAGGCAATTACAATATATTAAAGCAGCGAGGTGTGAGAAGAGATACCTTAACAACCTCCTTGGTAAAATAAAACTCATGTTCCAAGCGGTTCTTCACATCCATCCGGGTTCATATCATTATGAAAAACCTCTTCATCGAGCTCTTTTTTTGGCGTGTCCGAGGTCATAAGCGCCTACCTAACCTGCATTGGTCAGGAATCGAGCAAGTACAATAATTATAGTACAATATATATATTCTGTTTTTTTTATTACTTTAATTTAGATTAGCAGCGGGCATTTTATAGGTTCTTTTGTCAGTATTTGAACTATTTATTAATATTTTTCAATTAACATTATAGCTATTAATAGAAGACCAAATTTCTGATGCAGTTTGAAAAAAGCCTGTACCAATGTACGATCTATGATGGGTCTTTGGTCAGTACGTCCTACTGACGGTCAGTACTGCTTCCTGGACTACGGTTGTGCAGGGAGGTGATTTGTCCGAGATACCGCTCAAACCGCATGTTTTCTCCCATATAAGGGTTGAGAGAGGCTGAGTGCTGTCCAGATACCACAGAGCCCGTCTCTAGCTTCTAACAGATTAAATAAATTATCAGCCACAGATAGATTTGAACCAAGGAACTTTGGCACAGCAACTCCAAACCACTGACCTACTCTGCTCCTAAAAAGTAATTACTACCTTTTCAAAACTTTCTTTTACTGATCTTTGACTCAGTTAAATTCATTTTTCATGCAATATCCTGCTTCCACCGTTAAATCTTCTTGATTAATCTTCATAAAGATCTCAAAATGTTATTTCTGTTCTCTTTAAAACACGTAATAAATCAAATCATGTTTTTTTTTTAATACGTAGTAATATGACCTGTATATTATGTAAATTAATAGGTAATTAAAATAATGCAGAGAGAAAGTAGAACTATATGCATTTTGACTTCTGGTGAAACTTTATATATTTTTCTTTTCTTTATTTTATTCTTTTAATAGGAGGAAGTAAAATCGACTTATTATAAAAATATATCAGCAGCAATTAATTAAAAACAAATTAATAAATACAGATACGACATAATAATATAAAGAATAATAAATAAATACAGATAATCACGATATGGCAAAACAAACCGCAATATTGCGCCCAGTTGTTATTTGAGGTCAATGCAAACTTTGATTTACTTCATAAACCGCTAATTGGCAAGAACATGAAATTTAATTGTTTTTAATATTCAACTTCAACACTCATATCAATGTCAAGTATTTGTAGTTTTGTTCATTTATAATATCGTATCAAATATTGGTTCTCATATTTCTTTTTCTTATTTGATACTTTTTAGTAGAAAAAAAACCTAGTTTTCATTAATTCCTTGAAAATTAAACACATTTCACAACGAATCAACTAACATCCTCTTTTAAGCATTTTTTTTTTTAGATGCCTGTAACGCGTACTGAATACGAAGACACTTTGTCAGTTATAGAGGTACATTTTTTTTTTTTTAATAACGAAGTTACATTGTAAGGAAACAGGAGAACATGGTAGCACAGTGGGTAGAACTCTGAGTTGCGTTTCCGAAGGTTCCGTGTTCGAACCAGGGCATGGCATGTGAATTATTTGATGTTTTAACAGCCATGATTGAACCCTATTGGATACTGGGGCTCATCCAACTCCAAAATCCACAGTAAAGTGTGTACCCTTGATTGAAGAAAATACTAATGACTAATCCTGTCCTCGGACAAATCACCTCCCTGCATAACTGTTCTCATTACAGCCTCTTCCATGGACTCAACTCTAGACCCTTCATGGTTTGTAGTGGGACAGGTTTCAGGTATTTCACTTGTTACCCCACGATGTACACAATAATAAAAAACAGTGAGTATTCTATAGAATTTTAAACATTACGACAAACTCTTAATCAAATGATATGAGGCACGGGGTGTTTCTATGTCTTTTAGTATTCTCGAGTTTCTTGAATATTTTCTGGACTGTGGATCTCAAAGATAACATACCAAGTTGAGGAATAATGCTTTTTCTTATAGAATTTTGGTATATATTTAATTTTCACTGTTTGCTTTATCATGATTCATGAACGGTCTCTCCGAAAGGATGGTGACCGCCAGCCGTCACAGAACAGTAAGTCACTAAAAAGTGGTCCTAAACTGTGCTATGAATGTGGCCGATGCTGAGAGATTTAGGTATAAGTAAACTAAATAAACAATAAAGTAATGTGTGGGTTATTATATAAGCAATATCAACAATCCAAATTGAGAACAATAATATAATATAACGAAAAAGGGGAAATTTAAGTTCCAACTCATGAGTGAGGATTGAATGGGCAGCAATGACTAACGGAACAGCCAGTGCACTCATAAGGAAGAGCTCTCAGGGCAGTCTTTCCTTCTTCGGAGTTCCTCACATCATTCTCTCATAGTTTTTATTCTTCAGAAGCGAAGTTTCCTATGGAGTATAGATCATTAAGAGAAAACCACTATGACGGGACACTTATAAAATTACGACTAAACCTTATCGAACGAGGAAAATCGTTCACAGTACCATTGAAATGCAGAATACTTGTGGGCCAAATCGATAAATATATACAAACTGTATAGACAGAAGGAAAAAAACCATTGGTACGGGTTAAGGAAAAAATGTTTCGGTAGTGTTTTTATGAAAATTATCAGAATGGCTCAACATTCATTAACTGTTTGGGAGTGGGTTAACATTGGACGCCTTCGTAAGTTTTATATATACTTTATATATAATTATATTTACACTAAATAAAAAAAAAACAGTATTTGCCAAACCAAAGCGAACCCACTTGATAATACACTGTTAGAAGTTACAGTTAAATGTAAAGTATTTATTTAGTATACTCCATACATAATTGCATCGTGTTATGTAATGAATTAGTTATTTGATTATTCAACGTTTTGATTAACCTTTAACGTAAAAGTCATGTAATATGAAGGATTTGAATATGGGAAAATGAAAGTGAAAAACTTTATTATCACTTTAAATATACATTCTATATTTTCTTATGTTATACTTAAGCTTTTATTCATTGTTTTAATAACAGTTTTTATTCGCTCTTGAAGTATTATTATTATCATTCACCATATTCGTACCAACAGAGTAGAATCTTACAAGTCTTCAAACCAAATTATTTCTTATAGTGATTTTCCACAATAGTAATTTTTATAGTTAAGTGTTAACAGTAAAATCGTAGTATAAAAATATTTCCTGTTTCATTCGTTATTATTTTTTTTAGAATGGAATAATTTATTGATATTTACAACTGTAATTATAACACATAAAGTAAATCTGCTGTATGAACACAGGACATGAAAAAAAAACACTTGTGGAGAAACTATCCATTGATAGCACTCCAATAAAGTTCTATAGAAGAAGGTCTCGAGGCCATCTTCTTCTTCGTTAATTTGATATGACTTTTTACTTCAATTCGATATGACAGTTTATTAATCTTAAACTATGATTTCTTCAAATATTTATCTTTGAGAAAACGATATAATTGTGCCCATAATTGAACATTAAGAAGGTTGAGAAGGGCTGCTCCAGAGTGTTCAGATTCGGTTGCTGAATCATCCACGAATTCATTCATTAACTGCTTCATGACAATTTTACTGTATAATTAAAAAAAGTAAATGAAAGATACTTTAGAATTTTTAAAGTGATGATATTAGGGTCGTAGTAAACTAAAAAAAAATGATCGTGAATTATCGAAATAATTATGTTATTACTAAAATTTAATAAAATTAATCATAATTTAATTAATAAAATATACTAATGTGACACATAAGATTAATGATGCTAATACATATGTTATATGCCATAATAACATCATAATCTGTCTATTTATCATAATTAATCATCTTCGAGTAAGCAAAATTAAACCGGTAAAGTCCTCTACATAGTTTAACATACATTATAAATAGTAATTACTAATACTAATAAAATATATTTGATAATATGATTAATTACCTGAAGGCCTGATGGGAGACCATGAAACAGGTGGGGGCCTAGAGCGGCCCCGTCGAGACGCCACCTTGCAGACCTCCCTCAAACCTAGAAAAAAAATTAAATATAATAATAAAAATAACAATGAATATAATAAAAATATCACATAATAATATTTAATGGCTGAAATACAATAGTCATTTATCATATTTACCTATTATATGAGTGTTTCCCAGTTACATTTACTCTCACTTACAAAAATTGAATAATTTTTTTTTTTTTTAATTCTTCATGCACTAAATAATGCATCAGTTACTCAATAAATGTATGTATATATAAACATAAACATATATATATATATATATATATATATATATATATATATATATAAAATTAATATTAATTAAAATAGTAATAAAATCAGAGGATGTTATAAGATTATCAGGATTATCATTTAGTAGGTAACAGCTTCCAACAAAAAATCTTGGAACAGTAATTAAATTAAATTCTACATATTAACTGAAAACTAAGAGTTCAAATAAAATAAATTGATCTAAATGTCTTTTTATTTTGGTTCAGACAATTATAAATATGAGAAAAAAAGTCTTATACATTAACAAAAAGGTTGATTGGACACTTTATAATATAGATAGTTGGTCAACCTTAACAAATCCTCCAAAATGCCGATTCTCTTTCACTCACACAACGTGATGGCTCCTGTCAAAATAGGAAGCATGAGTCAGCCCAGGCTAACAAGGACGTCATGGTAGAAATTCCTCAGGCAATACTCAGATAATATAAATGGTTACATCCATGGTGCAATAGCAAATGTATTTAAACACTACATCCCGAATATTACTAATTATTTTTCTTTATGAGAAAAAAAAACGAGAACAAGGCTGATGAAGTATTTTCTCTTCATATTTGCATCCCCCAAGTACGAACATATTGGGATTTAAACAAGCTAATAATAAGGTAAAATTCTGAAATTATATTTTATACGCGTATAGCATATTTCAATTATAAAATACTTCCAATATATAGAGTAGAGATTAAATTCTATAACGGAATGTAGAAGATGATACATTAATCTCAGAAACATTTCGATTTTAAAAATAGTGAAATTTTCGAACCCTGATATTGCAAGAGACAATAAATAAAACTTAGGTTATATATATATATATATATGTGTGTGTGTGTGTGTGTGTGTGTGTGTGTGTGTGTGTGTGTGTGTGTGTATGTAGTTATAAAACTGACCAGTCAGCATTTATCCAATGCAGGTATCACCAGGACATGCACCAAAAGAAAAATCACATCAAAGAAGACTAAATGCAGCACATCTCACATCAACTGTCCAAACAGACTCATCAGATAGACAAATACACTCCAAGATGTTCAACAAACAACTAAGACAAAGTAAAGTAATACACGAATAGCTGGGGAGTTTATAAAACAGCTGATCAGCAAAAAATCAACCAACAAAAAAAAACCTGTACCACTAAAACCCGTGAAGGATTCAGTACATGGTAGAGACTGTACTGTTCCATGGACAAAGGTTCTGCAGGGAGGTGATTTGTCTTAGATCACGCTCAACCGCCAGATTTCCCGCCTTTTTTTGGGTACTCTACTGATATAACATTTTATAGAGGCTGGGGAGCCCCAGAAGGATCCTAGATGCCACATGATCCATCTCCAGCTGCAAATAGACTAAATAAAAGCCTTGCCTGGAGCGGGATTTGAACCAGGATTTCCGGAATGCTCTACCACTGAGCCACTCCGCTCCCTAAAAACACCTATATGTATAATTTTAATTGAACTTAAAGTTACTGTAAATATGCAATTTCAGACTTGTACATTTTATTTTTATTTTTGTACTATTTTTAAATTTGCATTTCTTTTAAAATCTCCGAACCAGAGGTTTTCAAGACTGCATTTTTTTCTTATTATCATGTTAATGTATGCGTTATTTATTTTACTAAATAAAAATTACAATTTATGAATGTATGTCGCTTAATATATTTAATATTTCGGTACTCGGCTATTAAAACGCAATTATCTTTTGATACTAGACTATTAAAACGGAATTGTTGTAAGTGTTACTTCGATGAAATATAAATTAATAAAATAATCTCAAACCAAAATGAATTGAATGAACCTTCATAATATTATTAGGGGGGGATAACTGATTGGATCGATAAATTTTGAGAACACTTGAAAATTTTATTCAAAAGGTTCTACAAGATCGTCTTTCCTCTAATTTTAAAGGAATATCTTCCTGCTTGATACCGTATATTTACAGTTCCAATTAAAGTTACAATTGGATTTAAGTTTACTTTCAATGGGTAAAAACCTTAGTCTTAGGTTCATCCATATCCATATCCAAGATTACATTAACATCCAATGGTAATTCAGGAATTTTTATTAATTGTCAATAGAAAAAAGTAAATAAATATTTATTTTATAAGCGCAGCCAAGGCTACCAGTAATGGACAATCAAGGCAGAAGATAAAAGTGGCAATGAGTCGCAAGTGGTCAGAATTGTTTTTTCCTTTATCATTTAACATAATTATAAGTAATGAATACTTATTAATAAACTTAAAACATATGGTATCTTTGATTCTTGTGACAATGTAGTCGAAAATAGTAGATTAGTTTTTTTACATGTGCAGAACTGAAATCGTAAAACATTATGGAATCATGCCATCAGCAGCAAACGACTTTATAATGAATTGCACGTAAAATTACAATATTTTATAATAGATTGTATTTTATTAGCTGAAAACAGTGAGTTTTTATAATTTTAAAAAATGAACAGCATCCATCCTTCTCATTTCTGGCTTTCTAATTTTATTATATAAAACATAAAAATTACAAAATTTTGGTTTAAAAGAAAGAGTGGGATTTTGGAGATTCTCTATGAACAATGATCTCTGGATATCTATCTTTTTTTGTTAGCATATAAATTGTTAATTTATGAAACTAAAGCAGTGCTATGGGAAAAATATAAAAGGAAAAAAATTATGTTATATTATAATTATTACTGTACTAACATATGAATCTTGTTTACGATTGGCAAATAAGACTCAGATTTGCGTGATAGTAACAATGAGCAATAATCCTTGTTATTTTCGTAAAAACTCTATCATTAAATGTATGGAACAATTTTTTTTACTTTCAAATATACTATTTTTAATTATATAATAATCAGAAAGTAATGTACTAATTACTAATTCTTTATTCTATTAATTCATATTTTATTTATGGACCCCACGAAACATTTATTTCCACAGATAAAATTATAGTATTCCTGTAAGTACGTATTGTTATTACCCGAAAACTGTAAAGATTGGTCCATATAAGAACAATATTTCGAAGAAAACCTTGAAATAATTTTTCCACCAATATTGTTCGGAACCGTGCCTTAAAAAGAAACCCATTTAATATTTTTTTTTTAAATATTAAGAAATATTAATGGTTTCAGGCTTCAAAGATGAGGAACATGAACAAGATTCTTCATGCAATTATTTTTTTACTATATTCTGTTTTCTTTTGTTTGAAGTTTTACAGTGCAAGTGCAAGAGTTAACTTATTTCGAGGACAATGCGATGGTGAAGTGTCAGCTAAAATAGAACCGATTTCTAAAGAGGCTCGTGGCTTTGTATATTGTTTCCTTTAATTCCTAACTCTCTCCCCCCTAGAGTCTTATTCTTAGATACAGACCCGGGTTTTTTAAACCATATCCGTTCTTATTCAATGAATTCATCTAATACAGATTTATCTGCCACAGTTTGCTGATTTTATTAAGTACTACGGGGGAAAGTCATTTTCAGCACCTTTGATATATATATATATATATATATATATATATATATATATATATATATATATATATATATATATATATATATATATATAAAAAGAAAAAAAAAGGTTTTTATTAATTCAGTTCCATTATAGTTAGTCTACTGAAACTGAACAATAGTACAATTCATAAAATACGTTCCCGACTGTTTAAGATGAAGATTACCAATATTTCACAATGTCCTAAGTACTTTTTATCAATATTGTACGTACAATTATGTACAATGTTTAATTATGTTGAAGCTGTACATACACTTCCAATTGTTTATAAATATAATTTTAGGGATGTGATAAAAAAATCAAAAGCATTCTTCAGCCTTTAAATACTCTAGGTCTAGAAATATTACAATTCAGGCATTTGGGATCTTGAGCGAATCACGAACATTATCGCATTTTTTTGCTATTTTAAGAAAAGAAATTTTATCCTCTCGAAACTTAAGACTCAGAACCGAACTAAAACTAAACCAGTAAAGTACAATGTTAGACAAAATTGCTAAATTATCTAGCGAAAAAATCAATTTTCTAACTCGAGGAAAAACCCTTCTTTTTTTTCATCTCATTTTAAACCTGGTTTCTTAAACTTCATAGTTTTGATTATTAAAGGATAAGTTTGGTTAATTTTAAATAAATTTACCTAGGAGTAAATATATTAATCATTTATATTAAGAAAAATATAAATGAGAATCAAACCTGTCTAAAAAATAAAATTTAAAACAATTATAGTAATGAAAATAACTATATCATAATATGTAGTTATATATTAAAACAATCAATAAATAAATATTGATGAGTAATATAAAAACGACAATAATCCTACGGAAGCAATCCAAGTTTACTATTGTTTTTATCTTTAACTTTCTTATTTTTATGTTTCCATCTTCACTTTTATGTCAGTTCTTATCTATTTGATTTTTATATTCCGACGATAATTTTATCTTTTTTAATACTTTTCTTCAGTGCTGAAGAATATGGACAATGCGGCTTTAAAAATCGGCATATAATAAGTATGTAGTTGTTAATTTTTTATATTTATTATTTAAATGTTTAATCAATTAAGAAGTTAATGCTTATTAATTTAATAAAGATACAAGTAAACTATATTAAATAATTTAAGCTTTTTTTCCAAGCATTTAAATCAAACTGAGGTAGTAATACCCATATCATTTTCTTTTCATTTAAATTTGTGTGTACGATACTGACCATTTTTAATTTTAATTTCTTTTAATACAATTTTTTAAATATATTTTTTTAATAGTAAAAACTGACCTCTTTTAAACAAAATATTGTCAGCAACGGTTGCATCGAACCCCAGAGGCTTTATCTACTTAAATCAACAAAATGCCGGAGCACGTGGTGAGCGGGTGCAACAGGAAATTTTCCATCGCTGGGGTTCTCAACAGCAGATAACAATGATATCCGACAGAATTCGACATGCAGCAAAACGCTTTTTCTTTAATAATTAATTAATTATATTTATTGATTAAGCATATGACATTAAAGGTGGTTGATTCATACCATTTCAATAATATATCAAAAAAGACTTATGTTCTGATATTATAAAATAAGATTACAACGATAAAAAAAATCCCCCAAATAAGATGGGTTATTTAAAAATTAAAAATATTTTATCTGTTATTACTTTATATCAGTTGTTAAAAGCCAAATGAAATATTAATTTCATTATTGAAAGGTATCAAACAATTATTTGGGCTAAAATGCGTAGAATTGTGTTTTTCCTTATTTTCTTCCTTAGTATTGTTTGTTTTCCGGTGTAATATTTTGATTTCGAAATAAACATGAATATTCTAGCATTACAGAAATTTCCCCAAAATAATCGCAAAACTTCAGTAATTATTCTCATTATTTTTTAAACAGTTTTATAAAATTAAAATATGTTAAATTATAAATTTTACAATTCGATAGTCATAATCTAAATATGAGACTAAATATAGAAATATGTAGAAATTAATAAATGAGTGCACATGGTATTGTCTGTGGTATCATGTGAACTAGTTTAGCATTCATGTACTCATAGATCTTTGTAATATTCTATAATTTCTTGGAGATCATAAAATATGAAAACAAACAAGTAAATAATTCTCATTAAATACAGTTGGTTTCATACAGTATTAATATTTTATCTCTAATAATTAATGTTTATTTTCTAAAATATCATAACACATTGAGAAAGCGCAGATATTTACCAACATGAATTTTTTGAAGCACACCTAAACATTCCTGTCGATGTATAAGACATTTAAATTTTTTTTTTTTTAGTATACAATTTATGTTGGTTGGCAAAACATCCTTCTTTAAGATTACTTGCAATATTAAAGTTTGCAAAACCAATCCATCTTGTTCCATTAATGTACATTATTTCAAAATTAATTACTGTAATCATGTTAATTATCCTCACACAAAACATTGCATCACCCGCTTTTATCAATTGTACATGTCACACTTATTATTACTTTATTTTATACATTAAAATTTTTCCGTTATTGATTACTTATGTGTTTTCAACTTTGTTTTCCTTATATTCCAATACTTTACTACTTGTACAATGCTTTCCTCCATTTTACTCTTATATGTATGATGCATAAAGGAATATGGTTTATTTGTCATGATTTATTAATAATTTATTTACGTGACATATCGACCCCTCCCACCTACAGCAATTTCCGCGTTGTAATCTGGTCCTACAATGATAAGAAAAGAAGGAAATTCAATATTTTTCTTTCCTAGTATTTTTGAGGGTTCATCGGATACACTCATCCATCAAATACATTTAAAAAAAAACTCCTATCCATGGAAGCGAGAGAGGAGATGGCGGGATATAGATAAGCTATCGAGAAATGGACGTACTATGACAAGAGATAACATATTATCAGCAAGCTGTGGAGTCTGCTGCCGCATCTGCCACTACCACAGCACAGTTAGGGATCACTTTTTTTGTGACTTCCTGTTCGTGACTGTGTCGGCTGGCGGTCACTATTCGTTCTGTGGTACTGTTCATGAATCATGCTGAAGCAAACAGCGAAAATGAAATATATATACTAAAATTAAACAAAAATCTATAAGCAAAAACATTATTCCTCAACTTGGTATGTTATCTTTCGGATCCACAGTAGATATATATATATACATGCGAATCGTGAATACTAAAAGTCATATCAACACCCTTTGTTTACAACAAACTATTACATATAATGAAATGATAAAAGATTCGATTATATGTAAGCGTTTGTCGTAAAGTTCTGTAGAAAACCCCATGTTTTTTATTAGGGTATACACCGTGGGGTAATAAGTGAAATATACTAAGTCAAAAACATGATTTTGAGAAAACGCTGATGAAAAGAGTAGAGTACTTAATGAGATTATTAATAATTGAAAATAAACAATGTAGATATGACAGGATAGTATAGAAAAATAATTTTATTCTGGGACCAACAGAATAACAGATGCGTACAAAATTTAATAAAAATATATATAGGCAAACGGTTGCACTGTTAGAATAATACAATATCGACATAATAACATGAAAATATATATAAACAAAAAGGTATAGTCTGGTAGAGAATAAAAAAATAGCATACAAATTTACAATAAAAATAAATAAGCTAAAAGGAAACATTCAATAAAAGAATAAAATCACCTAAAAATATAAAAATAATTTGAATGTGTTGCATCAGTAGAAACATTTCACACCGAGTACTCTAGCCTTTTCTGAAAATAATGCTTCTGGCTAAGCCTATCTCATGTGTAACCAGTTGATATCGGCTGAGAAAAAATCTGCACCACTACAAATTACGAATGATATTAAATTCAGCAAATTTTTGGGACTGTACAGTTCTCAAGCAAACGTTTGTGAGATCAAACTCATTCTCTTGGTTTTTCCTCTAATTTGGAGTACCCATTTTATAATAATCAGGAGAGCCACGGGAGAGTCTGCAGATCCCAAAGGATTCATCCCCAAACTGGAGGCATGAAGACGGGGGGGGCGAGAAAACAGTTGGAAATAAAAAAAAACTCTCACTTAGTATTAGTGTGGCCATAAGAACAAAAGTATTGGAACAAACTTGACAACGTTATTTTTATATATTTATAACGGAACTAAAGTGGTGCCATTACGCAACCAAGAATAGGCATACCTACTTGTTTCGAAAATGCAAGCTCATCCATCTCACTTGCTTATTTTTCTCTTACCAATACTTATTGTCTAAAATTGAAACTAATGTTATATCTTGTGACAATCTATTACATGAAGTCGTGGGAGGCTTTTATCACAAGAGGGAGTGTGGTACAAAGAGTATGGGAATCCCTGACGTAAAATTTATCAGCTACTGAAATATCTGGACACGGGACCTTTAGCTAAGAAAATGACCCCTTTACAACGGAGTTACCAGATCCCTTATTGGTTAAAAAGAAACACTGCTCAGAATATTGCTGTTATTACTTGTATTGCTACAAGAAAATCATATTTTCCATTTAATACCAACGTATCTTCTTTGTGCGGAGCTAAAAGTAGACAAAGGAAAATTAGAAGTGACAGAGATTCAGAAAAACATAACACACGCATTGCAATAATAGAAGGGTGTGTAACACATTACAGCTTCCCAGTGCAATAACGATTAATGGAATTACAGATCGCGGATGATCTACAACCCACAGCCCAACGTCTAATTAGAACCAGTAAATAACTGTTCAACGAAATGTAATAGCTTTTCATCAAGTCCATTAGCCCTTGGACATCGAGGTAACTCGGATAAGAATCTCCAATCTCCGATCTCAAGCCAGTTATCCTTGATAAACCTATTAGTGACATCAATTTTGATGTTTACCATCTTATGTGGGACAGTTTCACTGCTACGGAGAATTATATTGGCTGAAATATTATTTCTCAAAGTGAAATAAAAAAAAAATATTAATTAATATGTTAACGAAGGTAGTCATTAAGAAAATTGTAAATTTTTCAAGGAGTAATAAAAAAGTAAAAACCTCCAATTTAGATTTGTGTTAATTGCGATTTCGAACCCAGCTTGGAACAAACAACTTTATTTTTTATCTATTGTAAAAACCCTTCCTTCCAGCGAACAAAGGCTGTTCCTGAATCATGGAAAGAAGACTTCATACAAAAATACTAAGGCAAAACCTATCAAAAAGCGCAGATCAAGATTTTTTGTAATACTTCTTGGGAGTAGTTTATATTAAAAATTGATGAACTGTTAAAACAAGAAACAGAACTGATTTCAATGAGATATGCGAAGTTGAAAGGTGATCGATTATTTATTATTTAGGGATAAACAAGGAAAATCCAAAAATAAATCCACATTTGCTTAACTTATTCTTAAATTATATTCAATCCCGAATCACCAAAATTGTGTAAATAAAAACTTTAAAACCACCATTGTTCTAGAAATATCGTCAATACAAATTCAATGTATCGAATGTGAAAAATAAATCAGTGCATCATAATACAAACAAAAAAACCTCTACCGCTACTATGTAGCGGTACCCATGAAGTCTTGGGTTCCGTACATGGTAGAGACTGAATACCAAGAGGGTCACTAGATCCAGAAGATCAATCCTTGGCTGCTAACAGATGTATAAACAATATGCTGTGTATGAACACGAGGCCTTCAACACGGCAACTCAGTGCTCTATCACATAGCCAACATAAAAAAAAGATAAACATAAAAAAAACAGATGGTAAACACAAATATAAGTGAATTCTAAAGAGTACCTGTATACCATTCTCGTAGAAGATGACAAACGGTATTGAATATTCCTCTGGAATGGGTGGAAAGAGCAAAGAGACAGCTAAAAGATTTGCTTGAGCAGCATAAAACGGTAATGCTTCAACATTCGGGAGGATTTAGACCTGGCAGGAGGAGGCAGAAAACCGACTTTTGTGAGAGGTCGTCAAGTCCCGCCTCCTTATCGTCATCTTGAGGGGCGATTATCCCCTCCTCCCCCAACACTTCTTGCGACCGAGGGTCCCAAGTGGTTCACCCTCCACGGCTTGTAGGGCCAGTAGTCGTTCGAGTTATATAAATAAGCAATATATGTACATAAAGATGAAATTCCATTTACTTAAAAGTTGATTTTAATGTCAACAATAGTTTATTTATAAAATATAGTTTAAAAAAATACATTACACAATGTAAAACATAATGCTACTTCACCAGTGAATGCCTCTCGATATAGTTTCAAAGTTCTGGAAAGAAGAATTCTAAGAAACTGCTAGTAACAGTAAAATCTACCAGCAAATGGAAAGAATTTTGGATGTTATGCAGAAGAGGAGGCTGACAATCCTCGGACATATCTGCAAAATGAACAAGCAAATATAGATGGACCAAACAAATATTTGAATAGTTTTGAAAAAGAAGACCACAACATCGTGAACTAAAGAAGTAAAGAAAAATTCGGAAAATTTGAATATCAAAATCTCATATGCTACAAGGAAGTGAAGTCGGAAGCAGGTTAAAAAATCTGGAAGGGTTTCAGGTAGAAAAAAGACTAGAGAAGCTTGTACAAAGTTGTATAGGGAATCACAGGATACGTACCATTGAACGCATGAGGAAATAGATTGGAGACTGAAAAAAATTCAGCAGAAGAAAAGACTATAAAGTTGTAATGTGAAGTGGTCAAAGGAAATTAAAATATAAAACTTGAACAACCTTTAGTATATTAGTACATATTACCTTAATCATTTCAGGGTTTGATAACTTTGTGAATTAAAACAGTTTTTTTTGCATTTTGACATATCCAATGCAGAAAATATAAAGGTAAGAAAAGCATATTTTACAAGCCAACTGTTTCGTTGATGTTTAAACTTAGCCTTCTATTATAAACTTCAACCACGCGGTTTACACTCTAGTTATTTACCTATGGCTGTTCGAAACAGCTCGATATAAGATCTCTAACACCTTCATAAAATCTGACAAGGCTGAAAAATGGCTGATCACTTTAGGAATATGTCCTGAAGCTTTATGAGACGCCTGATTCATTTCACACTTTCATATTAAAATATTTAAATATTCTTTGTCAGAAATAATATGCAGATTAAATCTAGCATCATGGGTTGAATCATAGTATCTACGCTGAAAGGCACAAAAGAAAAAGTTAAAGAAGAAGAAGATATGCTAACTTCATATTCCACATCCTTTAGCACATAGTAGATGCTTACTTCTCATTAAATATTCTTTTTCGATTTGTTTCCTTTCTTTCTATACCCAATTTGCTACAATCCTTTGGGGTCTTATAGAATAAGATGACCCTTGGACTTCTAACATAGACTCTTGGAGAGCTTCCAAACGGGTAGTTTCCACACTAGACAATGTCATGTTATCACATGTGTGTGTACTACTAAAAATTACACTACTATATATTCGTCTCCCAGTTTAATTGTACATAACCAAGGATTTATTTCCAAGGATCCCTTTAAAAATTTCCAAGACCCCCAACAGGTTTAGTGCAGACCATCTTGGGCATATTAGATTATACTGACCACTTAACTACCAGGAACAATATTACTAGGTTACCAACCACAACATTACTAGGTACTACACTACCAGTGATCCTAACTGAACGAAGATTTTTAATGATGACATAAAAAGAGTTTAAAAAACACATTTTTTTCCTATTTCGTCCTGAAAATTAATTAAGGCTTCGTTTTCATTTACGTATTGTTGAAGTACTTACTTGAATTACATAATTTCATATCGATTTTAAAAGCTAATTCGTTGATGTGAAGGCGAAATGTGCCAGCGGTTATGGCCTCCTATCGCGGACCGTGAGAGTCATTGTTTTCGATTCCCACCCAAAGAGATGTAAATTATATTCAGAGATAACATTGCAAGTACAATGACCACAATCCATACGTGAGTTCCATTTACCAGCTGATGAGATAAAGGACGATTCTTGCTCAATATTTATAAGGTACCATGGGACGTTGCGAAAGAAGGCGGGACAATGAAATGGTAGCAATTAATATGAAGGGTCCCTTATCTACCGTTCCGATACAGCGGATATCCAAATGTATTTGCGCAATTCTGCCGTCACAAGTCCTTGCATTGTGCCTAATGATGCGTCAGATGCAAGCGGTAATCTACGGGTTCGTCCGATTGTGTTCTGCATGGTATGTATTTAATAAGAAATATGCATGATAATATCTAATGAAAAAACATTGCACAATATGTAGTTTATGCACGATTCATTCGAACTATGCGACAAAATATATATTTTCTCAAGTTATATATTGAAACTCAGATTTGTTCCAAAAAAGAAACTTTTGCAGGACGCTAGTTTATTCTCTAATCCAAAATTGTGTAAATGATATCAAACATTTTTTTTTTAAAAGAGAAATGTGCCCAGGGCCGGAATTCGAACCCGGGCCTCTATTTGTCCGGGTCAATTTGCTTTTTATTTGTTGAGTTGTACAATGTACTTGGTTGTGACTGAAACGAGCTGCATAACTAATTCGCGACTGTAAATACCAAATACTATAAAACAGTCATAAGTCCCGTTTGATTTCTGTCGGATCGTTGGAAAGGACTTTATCTAAGTTGATGCTTGAAGAGCCCAGCCCTATACGATCCTAAATAAAATATGACTGCACTTTGGCTGCGACCCAAGAGGCTAGTTCTCGTGCCCTTTCATCGCAACCAAAAACTCTGCCCATTTTATTCAGGTCAGAGAAATAAAGTTCAACACCAAGTTATCTTCTTGGATGTGGTAATTGGTCAATTCAATCTTCTTTATTCCCTCGATATAGATATCCTATCAGCCTCATTGATAATATAGCGATTGATACTGCCTATATAAATAGTCATGTAAAGACCTTCTCCCAAGAACAATTGAGCATAATTGATTAATTAACATATTTTATACATGAATTACAACGAACTATTCACTAAGAACGCACTAAACGGTGATGTAAATCTCAATCGCAGGGAGAAACATCTTAAAATAATAATTGAAGTTCAATCGCATAATGGGCTACTGATTAAGAATTTTTTAATAATAATAATTTAAATCAAGTTACACTTTAAAGGTACTGATACCTAGGCATGATAAAACAAAATGCAGGTAGTAGAAGAAACAGGTTATAATACTGTCAGTGTTCTTAAAAGTATGTGTACTATTGCAAAGCTACCACATATTGGCATAAATAACTGAGTAATAGTCGCTATGCAATGTTATAAAATATCCTACGATTATCTAACGTTACAATAATTTTACCTTGTTCCCTAAAGCTACGTTTTTTCTTTAGTTTATAATATAAATATTCATTGAATAATTGATTCATATAATAAAATAAAATAGTTTATAATCAAATATTCATGATATTAAATGATAAATATTCATGTTGTAAATGATTACTTTCAGATAATAGAATTAATATATATTTTTAATATATCGTCAGTTCTTAAATTAAATGTGCTATTTAATATATGTACGAAACGTCCCCAAAAAAATTTAATAACTGACTGGAACTCAAGAATCAGAATATATTGTATATATATCTTTTTCTTTTTTCCATTATTTTATCCAACTTTCTTTGGATCAAAGAATCAATCAAACGTTTTGCAAAAAAATAATTATTTACATTAATAATTTTATAGATTTTATGAAAGGTTAAGGTATGTTCGTGTTCAATATTTCATTGACTGCTTTCAGAAAATCGGAATCGTATCATTCTTATAGTTTCTGGTTTGAAATGGAGTCGTAATATAAACAATATCTCCTTTTCAAGCCAATGCCTTACTTAGCCCCTGATTCACTGAGAAAATAACTCGATTCCGCTTACTTAAGTACAAGAAACTCATTTTGGAGAAAATTAGACCTAACGACTTATTCACCGGGGCTGTATATATTTAAAAAAATTAGGCGTTCTAGATCAAACACGCTAGTTTATTCAATCCATGCTTTATCTACTCGAAAATTCAGGTTCAGAAGCGGACTAAACCATGATCGCATGACTAAACCACCGAAAAATGTGAAGCCAATATTTGAATTTCCGGAGTTATCCACTTTTGATACTGGACACCTCAAATATAGGTTTCGAATAACATATAATAAATGTTATATTAGCTATTACGAAATTTCAGAATTCTCGTTCTTTTTAAAATTCTTTTTGGTGTGTAAGGTCAAAAAATGTACCTATTTAATTTTGGTTGGGTGCATATTTTACGTTTGAAATAATGTTAACATTACTAAATAAAAACATGGTAAATTTTACTTTAAGAATTAAAGTTTAATTCTTCATCCACAAGAAAACAGCCAACTCCATGATTACAGGCGCTCCCTCCTCACAATATTCCATCAAACATAGATTCCATTGATCAAACAATAGTCATGTCTTAGAAGGTCGTTTTAGATTAACTGCAAAAACAAAATGAGATCAAGGTCAAGAAATCAGTGAGCGGGCTAGGAAAAGAAGATGACAGAAAATTCGAGGCGGCCATTGAGTAGCCAATTGGTGAATGAAGCAGAATCCTTTGTAGTGGCCCACTCATTCATTGCTCACTTCCTGCCCCCTAGCTAACGAACCAAGATGGCCGATAGTCATTCATTCCGGGAACGGTCTCGTATAAGATTGGCCTAATGAGGTCTGCTACATGTGTACACATCTCAATCTGTCGGGGGCATGTTGGCTCATTGTCTTACATGATTGAGATTGCGCGTCCGGGAATGTGTGATGCAATCGCTTAATGAGGCCTTTTAACCACTGACGCACAAGATTAGAAGAAAGGGAGAAATCTTGGGTTCCGTTATTTTATCTATCGATTAGTGTGTCATGTATGTGGTACTGCGCGTTGTAATCTACGAGTTTCGTCCTACCATCCCTTGAAAAAGGCGTGTTGATGACTAAAAAACAAATCCCGCGTACTAAGTATGAAATGTATATGCTCATGACACTTGAATTGCATATAATAAATACTGCAAGGAAAAAACGAGATAACTTACTTTTTCCGAGATGTTCAGGACAGCGAAATTAATCTCAAAATCTTTAAGTATGCATTATCATCATTATTTTCGTATATGTCCATGCACATTGAGAAATCGTTAAAGAGTGCACTGGTACAGACATTGAGATGCTGTGATCCCAACTCTTAAGTCAGGTTGCCTCATTCTTCCTAGGCGCCGTTCAGATGAACTAGATTTTGCCTTGTACCGACATATTCCTTCAACCCATTTGCACTAGTTTTTAACTCCTATTGGCTCGCCATCGTGTTCGCCATTGGAAAATTTTTCAATTTCCAACCGCTGTTCCCAATTTTCGAGAAAAAATAGACCTTATTCTCTTGTAGTCTTCAAATGATTGTTCATAATATAGACCTCAGAAGAATTTAAGGGGGAAACATGTCCATCGTGGAGGTTAAAGAATTGATTTCTTAAATTGTGATAAGCTATCAATTATAAATCTACTTTTCGACCCACATTGCAAGTCTTCTTCAGGGTTGGAAAAATAAGATAAAAAAATATTTAAAACTAAATTCTTTTGATCATTTTCATCCCCCAGTATTCTTATATAAGGTCAACTAATAATTATTCAAAATTTAAGTATTATCGTACTATTGTACGATATCGTACTATCGTATCGTACTATTGTACGACTAATAAAGAACCTGTAACAATTATAACCATTAAGGAATAGGGTTCAGGACATGGCATTGACTGTTTCTAAGGAGGGGACCAAGTCGGGATTACGCTCAACCGCCAGGTTCCCTCCAACTTTATGGAGGCTAGGTGAATCCCAGGAGGACCTGCATATCCCATAAATAATAAAAATCTCTGGATGTTACTTAATCAAATAACTAATCTGACAACTGGATTAGTGGAAATCGGAACCTTCTGCACAACTTAAAACTAGGTTAAAAAAATAATGCCTAAAACTGACACTTATTTTTTTTTAAAGCCATACAAACATATAAGAAAAGCCAGTAAATAATATTTTCAAAGAATTGAAAAAATAACGCTGCTTTTTCAAGATAGTCAAAACCTCTTTAAGGAAATGGTTTGGGTGCGGTCAGAAATGGACCACACAATAAGGTAATGGTTTTAATGGTCTCAACGCTTGGCCTAAATCGTGGGCCTTCATCAGCGCTGATGTGACCTCAAATAAGCGACAGAATATGGTAATATTGTGCAATTAATAATAGATTATTCTGCCGTCTGCTGGCGTTATACATTAGTTAGAAATAGGCTCTAATGTTTTTGTTTTTTACAAAGATAGGCATTCTAAAAAATATTTGGACGAAAGTGAAAATTGAGTTCTCGACGTTTTCGCTCAGCGATTTCGTTCAAAGATGTTGAAGAAGTTATACCTTATTTACTTATCATTTAGTCGACAAAAGTGAATTATAGAATAACTGCAAAAAACAAATATTATACAAAAGTTTTACAACTATCAAATATACAGCACAATGATCGGAACCTCATGTGGAATGTTGGTTCCAAATATATTCCTAAGCTTAAAAAAATTTACATCTTATACCTGCTAGGTATGCGCTTTCGACTAAAGCACTACAAATTTCTCCAACTCCTTTTATAAAGTCAATAAGAATCCATTATAATATATCCAATGGGAACAACATACTCGTAACAATGGACTTTTGTTATATAGGCTTAGATATTGGAACAATAGGTTTTAAAATGACGGCCAGCTGTTACAAGACAAAAGAGATGTTGATAAGAGAAGCAAGTGGTGGGGAAAGAGATAAGGAGACTGCCATGTGTTGTACATATTCCTACATCGCCTCCTTCCAGTTACCTTCCATATTACAGATAGTAACAAACTATAATACTGTGTTTCACGGCTAATTTGGAAATTAAAATAATTGGTAAAATTACTATCATTGTTATATTGGCGCTTCAACCCGCAAGCGAGTACTGTCCTCTTCTAACACTTGAGGTTTCGTGTATGTAATGATAATTATAAAAAAAACTAAGTAAAAAACTGTCAGCGAATGTAACAATAATGTATTATTTATTAAAGAGTAATAACCTATAGAATTAAAAAAACACTACTAAAATATGTATATGTACTATTGAATATAATACGTATATTATATGTACATATTAACTTAATTGGTACTATAAACTGTCCAATAGTAAAAGGTTAATGGGAAAAATTAACCAAGGCTTGTTATAAAAAAAGTTTTCTGAAATTGGCAATCTATTAAGACATGATTGAGACATCATATTTGAAAAATTAGGAGTAGAGATTTGGAGCTCCACTCCATATGCAACCGAACTCCTCTCGTATCCAATCCTTACAATCCAAAATCTTTCGTAAAATCCTTATAGCTCCTTTCTTTCTTACAAATAAAGTCATCCATTATGACCCCAATGCCCCATTTGTTGCTGATTTTGCTCAAACCCACTAGTTTCAAACTTTAGTTTATACCAAATACTTCTTCTATTCTCGATAATCCTCCGGGAGTCTGACAAGAAGGTGGCCTCGTGACCTAAGCTGAATTTGTTATTTGAGTACTGCCAGAGGGTATTTTCTCTCCTTGCCATTATCCATGTCATTATGTATCATTCTTACCATTATATTAAGTTTTACTGTTACATTAAAGTTGTAAATTTCAATAAATTATTTTTATTTACTTGAAAAATTAGGAAGCCGGAAAAATATGTCAGGCAGTGTCTTCCATGCTTAGCATTTTTTTATTTGGTTAATGTTATTTTCATTAGCTACTAACGACATAAATCATAACAGTCGGTAATATTTTTATCAATTTTAATTCATGCGAATCTATATTAACAATTATGTTAATTTTTGAAAACTAATAAAAATTATATCTGTTTTCACCATAATTATAAAACAATACTTTATTCCAAATTCGATACCGGCTGAATGATTTAAACATCAAAATTCGTTAAATATCTTGAATGAAATATTTTTGTTTGGCATTGGAGAATACTTTTTTTATAGACTATCTAAATGTTCTTGTTACTTGTATGTATCTACTATTAGTACCTAATCTTCATTGAGAATACCGATAGTGTTTAAACAGATTTTAAACATTAAAATGTACTATGTTTTAACATTACTAACGACTTGTCGTTTCCTAATGATAATAGGCCTGTAATCGTCAGTAGGATTTTTTGGGTTTCCCGAACACTCAGATCTCTCGCGAACACTCGAGTTGAAGTGGCTCTTTTCTACTTTTCGACGGGAGAATCTACTTCCATTATCCAAGTCCATCGAACCACAAATTGTTCTCGAATCTCATACCCATGCAATTCTTTTCACTGAACAGGTCTAGCATGATATCGTTATAAGATAATAGACATATCTAATAATATTATCCATGATCTGTGTTCAGTATTGTAGATATTTTCCGAAATAGAAACAACCAATTCCATTATGGATTTACATTCATTACACCCACAAACATAGTTTTTCTAGTAAATAAAACTTGTTTTATCTCCCTATCGACACCCATTTTATAATTGGTTACAATCTTACTTTAGGGTGATACAGGTTAATCTGATATAATTGTATATAAGGGCCGGTTTTCCTTTAGGTACATCAGTTTTAATAGTTAAAGATACTTGTTTTTAATTATTTGCTATATTTAAATTAAATTTCCAATAACTATTCAAGCACTATAGTGATCAACAATGAATAGTATAAGATACTTTGAAGGTAAAATATTAATATAATATTAAAGAAATTTTTTCATTATAAAAAGGATGAAATAATTTACTGTAGATATGTAATATAATGTATAAATAAATAATTTTGTAAGTTTTAGCCATGTTCCTTTATACTTTCATTTTATCTCACTACAACTTATCAATTTACATCTTAACTTAACCTACCTTCAGCAAATTTCACCAAATCTCCACCACTGCAATATCACATTTTATGTAGTATTTCTATTCTTACTAAAAATTCTCAGGACCTTTTTTGGTTTTAAATGAAGGAATATAGATCTGTATAAACAGGTGAGTATAAAATAATTAAAATCAGTTTCTGCCAACCAGTTATTTTTCAATCAGTATACATAACTGATGTAATTAAAACAAAAAACACTTGTATATGCAGCTCATTGTATTTTTTATTCCAGTTATTTATAATTAGAAAAAAAAACCCGATTCCCATCGGAACGTTAGAATTAAACTTTAGACCTTTGGACATTATTGTATCTTAAAACATAATAATACGTATATTCGATGTTTGCAAAAAGTAAAGATTTTCGAGTGGGAGTTTTTGAGCGCCTTATGTATTCTAACGAGTTATGTCAGCTTAAGGTATAATTTGAATAATAATGTTGAATAGTAATCAGGATTAACTTTAATCCTATAGGGAAATAAACTTTTTATTTTCTGCTGAACTATTTTGTTAGCAATGATAAAACGAATAACAAATTAAATCTCACTGACGTCCTCTAGTCCTCAATGGCAATCACAGCAATATTTAGATCCTGTGTTAATGTTTTATTAATATAGAGGCAAAAGACGCATGATTTCACATCCTTGTACTGCTTCGATAGCCTACTCACAACAGAAAAGTCCAGACGTCAGATGACGTCAATGTTGGGCTTGGGTGAGGCAAGGCGCTGACTCCTTCCTTTCCTGGGAATTTGGACTGAAACAAAAGTGGAGGATGTGCAAATGTGTCGTCATGTTCGATAATTGTTTCGTTATATTGGATGGCGGCATTCGATATGATGGCAGCTGAAACATACACGTGAAACATACCCTTTGTCAATTATAACGTTTTAGGAACAATTTTGATTATGGATGCGTATGAACCTTAATTTCACAAATAGAGAAAAACATTACCAAGATATGACCACAGAGAAAAAATACAGTTATATTTCTTAATTAAAACATATCTTATAAATAAACTCAGTAGCTCAGTTTTTGAGCGCTGAGTTGCCGGGCCGAAAGTTCCTGGATCAAATCCGGGTTGACAGATAATTTATTTAATCTGTTATCAGCCGGGATGGACCCTGTTGGATTTGGAGACCCTCCTGGGACTAAGCCAGCCTTTACAAAGTGGTTATACTTAATAGGGTTCAGCCTGGCGGTTGAGCGTGGTCTAGGATAAATCACCTGCCAGCACAACTCTAGTCCTAGAAGCAGTACATCCTCTACCATGTAATGAAATCAAGACCCTTCATGGGATGCAGTGGTACAGGGTTTTTTTTAAAAATAAATTTATAATTTAATTATTGAAATATACTTGCTATAGAATGGCATTAATACAATTTTATTCTTAAGACACCTTTCAATTGTTAATAATTAAGCATCAGAATTATAAATTGTATGCATTTTTTTTATTAATTCAAGCTTAAATTAATTAATCTCCACATAACTTACTCCAATAGAAAAAATCCTTGATTGTTCTCTACTTTAAAAATATTCTGAAAACGTCCAACTAGTGTAAACATTAATTATATGATTTAAATTCACTATAAATACATTAATACTATGATTTATTGCCAGATTTTGCATCCCTTGAAGAATGGTGTTACAACTGAAGAATTAAAATAAATCTTATAAAACCATCCTCTATGTTACGTTCATGGAAAGGATCCAACTGTAATATTTAATTGTTTTCCGCTCATCGTCCTTGGATAGGCCATAAATAATGATGATCATGAATGTGATAGACCATCCTGACGAGCGTTTTCATGGGATAATGAAATTTCATACGACAATAAAATAAGGAAATACTCTAAATTTCTGATGATCAATTATATATCTGACAGAAGTTCAATACCTTCACAATGAAAGGTTCACACATATTAAAGGACACAGTGTAGAACTCTGATATTGAGTGGTATTGAATTATTACGAATCTAGAAAAAATTCGGAACAAAAGACTACGGAAATGGATAACTCAGAATAGTCTCTAAGAACTAGTTCTATCACGAGCTAATACTATGATACTTAATTGAGATATCACATTATTTATACAGGAAATTATGTACATATATGTATTTGTTTGCAAATAATAGAGCTAAGGAATAGTAAATTGCTTGCCAGATGCACGTAGAGGAATGCAAACGGTAAAATGTGGACGACCTTGTCGAAGGAGCGGGAAATTTGAAACAGAAACGAGGCGATTGATCCTGTCGTAGATCTTGTATCGCGGTCGACCTTCGGGTGATCTTGAAGAGTATAACTTAGTTTATCAAGAGTTGCGGAGATGCTGAATCAATACAAGCAAAGAGTTCTTCCTCTGCTAAGAACTTAAGGAGAATAGTTCATTTATTGTGTACAAACAACTTTGGACGACAAACATTCCGATTCATCAGATCTTGACTACATCAACAGGCTCATCTGTATACAATCTTTCTAACAACAGAAGATAGAGTAGGAGAAGTGATTGGAGATTTCAAACCCAATTCGTTGTAACCGATGCAACAAAAAGGAAAAGGCAACTACGATTGCTTTCCATTAGGCTAAGAGTAAATACAAGATGTCGAAAAACATCCCAACCTTCGAGTAACCTTGACATGAGACTAATTTGGTATTACCTGTCAATCATATCTTTAAGGAAATGCATTCAAAGTTTTAAACAATGGATCAGTGTCATTAGTTATCAAATGTTACTTATTTTGTGGAATTTATCTCTGGGGAACAGAAATGAATTCTTGAAAATAATAAAACATGTTTTCAGATTATAAATGGTTATCCAAATCTTAATCTAAAGCTTAAGAGCATTCAACCAACACACATAAGTAGTTATTTGTTTAATACACTAACGAAAAATACACAAATACTTCATTTTATAGTGAAAATCTGCATAATTGATTCCGCACAAGCTATCCCCAATGCGCCTTTAGCACCAAATGGCTTACTAACTTATTCATCCGTCCCGTCTGCAGACACAATTATTATGTATGAGACGCACTGACCTTGCTCCAAGCAATGTACTACATTTAGTGAAAAAATAATAAAACACTGTATTTAGATCTTCGGCATAACATAGAAATTAGTTTTTAATGACTTGATTGCAGGGTCATTTTCAAATAAAATGTCATTTCACACCTGTTACTCTAACTAACGTGATTTTTTTTTTTAGTGAATTATTTTTCAATTTTGGGATTAAGAGCGTAAGTACACATAACATCTAATAACTATGGCTAATGGCAACTCTACAAGCCTCAAGGATAATGAATAACTTTATGGTGACAGAGAATAAAAAATATAAACCATGTTTTTAAAGTATAGTCCAAGGACACAACTGCAGGTATCTCTTCACTTCAGAATAATAATGAAGGTGAAACCTTACACTAACTTGGTGAGATCTAGCAAGTTTCTCGCCTTTCATTGAATCAGTGTTACCATGGGACAAATAACTAGTGAGATGTTACTAATCGGTCCAGGAAGTAGGATTGACCCTTAAAAATAATACTTCGCTGTATATTTCAAAAGAGAAATGATAAAGAACGTTATTTAGCACTAAACCAGTGATTAAAATATTGTAAGTAGCTCTCCCAGTAATTAATGGGACGCAATTATGATATTACCTTGAAGCATCTTTTCTCACCAATCAGTTGAGAGCAATTTGTGCAAAGGATGTTTTTCTAAGGTATGCAGTTTATTCATGTTTATTACAGGTAGCAAGTTTAGCTGTTTGGAAATAAGTACTGTGACAAAATAAAAATTATCTCATTATTTTTTAAATATACAATCTCGTAATTTTCATAAATTTTAAATTAGTAATTATAATCAATATTTTAAAATCATATGTAACATACGGTAGTTCAACTAATCTATGCAATAATATAATAGTTTCCGTTAGATTAATAAAATTATTTATATAAAAATATCGAGACGTAAGTTTTTTTTATAAGTTTTTTTTCTGTGATACATTTTAAAATTCTCATCTTGCTCTACTTACAATTTCAAAATCCTCCAATATACTTAATTTAGACACAATTTCAAATCAAGCTCCCGTTAAGGGAACATCGAAGAGAAAAATATATTCTGGAATCGAATAATGTCCTGATTAGAGAAACCTTTCAGGAAGATTCGAAATTTCAGGTCGAGTATAAATTTCAAGAAGGTATTTGAAAGGTTTGAAATTATGACAAGATGTTTCTGAGTGCTACAAGGCAGTATTTTAATTGGAGCCCGATGTGGTGGCTAAGAGTCCCACATTTGTTTCTGCAGTTTGTAAAAAAATTATTTTTTTTTTATCACGACAACATTCCGCATTTTTAAGGTCGCTTCGGGAACCCTGCCGACCTTCATCGGTCATTCAATGCAGGAATCGTCCCTCCTACCCGGGTAGCTTTCACGTATAGGAAAATCTTCAGCAACCTATTTACGGGAATAAAACAAAAAAATATATAAACGTAAAAAGTAGCAGGTTTTCCATTCGAGCGACTTTGGAGTAAAAAAAGAAAAATAATTCATAAGTAGCATAATTAAATTATGTTCTATACATATTATTATATGAGGATATTTGAATTAATTTTTACACATTAATACTTGACTTACTCTTGGTATATACAATTAAATTTAACTGTTTCCCCATAAATGATAAATAAATAAAATATAACGATAATTACATAGTAAATAATAAAGTCAATGACATATAGTTGTCGAAACTTATTAAAGAATTATATAAATTAAGAAGATGAGATGACTGGTGAATGGTTTTTTTCCCAATATTTATAGTCCAGTTTACATTAATTTAAAAATAGTCAAATAGTAAAACCAAATAATTGATCGATTTACGAACTTAAAATTTCAATTTCTGAACACTATAATCAGTTCATCTTGTTGATGCGTGAAATTTTAACACGTTGTCTGTTTTAATTTTTTTTTAATATCCTATTAATAACGTAAGTCTTTCGTGAATCGTTTACAGAATAAGTTAATAGCTGCTGCTGAAAAGATATTGATATTTCGTTCTGTAACTTCAAATCCTGTTCCAAAAATTAATGTCTGTACACTTTTTGAATGTTTGCTAAGGTATTAAATACGGTTAAGGTAAGAAATATAGTTAATCACTTACTACTTAATTATCATTATTATTTTAGTTTAAGTACTAATAATAAAGGATATTTATCTTTATAAAGAAATTTACAATGACGATATCTGTGCCCCGGAGGTACTATAACAGGTTCAATAATATGTCCACGAAATAGGTAATATTTTAGGTAAATTATCATGAACAAATACTTTGATCATTATTTTATGTCAACATTATGTTTCTTTCTCTGTCCATGTTTGTTATTCTAAATTGACCTGGTCCCAAAATAAAGTTACTTTTCTATTTTATTCTCTTATATTATAAAATACTTCACATTACTTACTAATGCCGATATCAATGTAAAAATAATTCTTTAAGTTGTTTCTATTTTATTTTAAACAGCGAAGAAACAAATTTTAATAGTTCGAATTTTTGTAAAATTGGCTCTCATGAACAAATAAAAAATATGTGAATTGGTGTCCTTTACGTCCGGGATACAGATATATTTTTCCTTGACTCTAAAAGTGTATAAGTATATAATGGCAAATTCCAAAATCTTCCTAAGTATTTGTTCATAGTACTATTCATAGGATTAATACTTTCTGAATGTTTGCTCTGTTAAAGTAATAAATATAGTTAATCACCAAAAGCCGAGGAAAAATTTTGTACCAGAACGTTCTTAAAGGTTTCCTAACGATTATAATAAAGATAAAAAATGAACTTTAGCATAAATAAAGATATAAAGATAAAGGTTCAACTATAAGAACTGAACGATGAGCGTAGAAATCAGCTCGGATATAGAAGAAAGTAAAGCGTTGGCATCCGGCATATCAGCCAGTAGTAATCTACAGTACGCAATAATCGATTTAATTGGTCCATTAAGATAACAGGGATCATTCAAACAAACAATAAGGCATCAATCGGGGAGATGAAAAGGAGTTTATATTGAGATTCCCTCTATTCAGGCTTCGTGATTAAATATTTAAAATAAATAAATAATATAGAACGAATTAGGAAAAATAAAAAAACAAAGCTTTAAGTCTGGAATACCGGAAAAGCTATCCAATCAACATCAAGGCATACACCAAAAGAAGAATCACATCAAGATGACGATCTGTGGCACAACTCACATCAGCAGTCCAGTCAGACTCCTCAAAAAGGGACAGCAAACTCGCTGCAATACTTACAACAAACAACTAAGGCATAGGAAGGTAATAAAGAAACAGCTGGATAGTTTATAATAACGCAGATCAATAAAAAAATAAGTAAGCACAACCATGCTTATACAAAAACTAATAAGATTTATTTCAATTGTTTGAAATACTTAAAGCTCCAAAATAAAATGTAGTAATCTTTATTTCACTAAACAATCCTTGTTATAATTAATATTAATATTCAAATTCTGAGAAATATACAATGCTTCAAATAACTTTCTCCAAAAGCTCAAAACATAAAGTAACATGAATAAAAGGAAGAAAGTGGTCCACCAGGAAATCTCTTATATAAGAGAATTTTCTTGACCTCCACCAGGACGATTATCTTCCTCATATATACAAGGTCAACTAATATTCTTTATCAAAAATAAGCTTTATGGAATTATGGCAGAATTTGGATATCACTGTTATTTATGAGACATAAAGATTCTGGAACTTTAAGTATTTCAAATAATTCCAAGAAAACTTACTAGTTTTTTGTATAAGCATTCATATTTTAATTGTTTTTTTGATCACTCCTTTTTCTACCTGATTCTACAGCTGTTCCTTTGCCATGAACGTCTTGGAGTAAGGTTGCAGTCACTATTAGATGAGTCTGTGTGGACTGTTGAGGTGAGATGTGTTACACTCTGTCATCTTTGATGGCATTTTTCTTTTGGCGAATGTCTTTATGACAACTAACGTCCGCAGGTTAGTTTTTCCAGTATTTTAGAGAACCATAGCTTTGATTTTTGGGATATTTCCTATTGGATTCTAATATATTTCCTATGTTATTTTTAAAAAAATAGTATATATTTCTGCTCACATTGATAGAAATGGTTATTACTTACTTGTCATTCTCTAAAATGCCTTTAAAATGTTAATAGAACAAACTCCTCAAATATCCTGTCAAAATATCCAATGATGTTAGATCTCTCATGAACATTAGAGTAATGAGGGTGAATTTCTCTGAGCGAGATGTCAGGACCATCTGACGAGGAAATTATACAGATGACTATGAAAACAACATCAATGACGGCTCTGAAGACTTCAATTCGTTGAATCGTCAATTTAGTGATGACTATTCACTGAATTCTGGCCGAATCAAGAAAATGTAAAGCTCGATTACAGTGATATGAACAAAGTATAACACTACGTTTATAATATTTATTAATTATTAAAAACATGTGCGTCTAAAATGTTTAGATGTATAAAGTGTACCGCAACATAATCATTTTATAAGTAAAACCGGAAAATATATAAGAATAAAAATAAGTAATAAAAAATAATAAATGTGTCTGCTTTAAATAAAGGTAAATGAATATTTTACAGAATTATTGCCTTCTTAGACTTCTAATTATATAAATATGGCTCTTGAAAGAAAATAAGATGTACTGTCTGGATATTTTAATTAAAAAATATTCAAACGACATATTCTCACCGAAAATATATCATTTTTAATTATCTAATCCGAATTTTTAAACTTGTTGTGTCATTTAAATTTTAATTGTATACAATTAAAATTAAAAAAACAGAAGGGATGTCCTGTCGGTGAAAAAAAAAACCTCCTTAAAAAAAAATACTCTTTTTACCATAATTTTTCTGTCATTCAATGTAATACATATCTTGGGTCTGAGCTCGCCTAGCTGCCGCGTGTTTTATTCGCCCTGAAGATGGCCTACATTGTAGGCCGAAACGTCGGCACATAATAAATAAGTTACACTTATTTAGGTGTTTTGATTGACTGCACCCCCAACTATTTCTTCCTTACATTAACTATCACCATTTGTTTCTAATTTTTAAATACTTACAAGTCTTCTAATCGTGTGACTATTACTATAAAAAAAAATAGAAAAAGTATAAGGGATACGTCTCTCTTAACTCTCATATAACATTGGAAGCCTTAAAAAATGTTTATCTCTCATAACATTTATAATTGTTTATAGGAGAGTTACAATCAACATTATTTATCTCGACATAAACTTTTACATCATATTATATATTCAGATATATTCGCTTAGATATGTTAGGTAGATGTATTCCCTCTGAATGAATTCGATATGCCGGATCTGATAGTTTCGAGGTTTGAGTCCTATTGTGCTTTAGAAACCGAACCAAAGTGAAAACAATGGACAGGTTTGGGTTCATATATATATATATATATATATATATATATATATATATGTGTGTGTGTGTGTGTGTGTTTTTAATTTAAAGAAATATTTTTGAAGTTCTAATGGGATAATGTATCATAATAACGCCCCTTTCACGAATATTTAGGCATAATACTCCGAAAAAACAATTGTAACTTTTAATAATTATGAAGGTATACTTAATTAAGCCAATTCGATCTAATTGCTAATTTTTTAATTAAGTCAAAAACTTAATCTTAAGTATTCACAATACTTTGTTTGTAATACTAATAATAATAGAGTCAGTGGAATCAGTTCCCATTACACAACAACTCCTTGGTATTCAATAACAATTAAAGACTTTAAAGAAAAAAGTTCAAATAAACATTGAATTCTATACTTTATAAACTTCTCACGGTCATTGAAAATCTCACAAAAGTACAATGGAATAGGTTTTTAAACAATTTCAATGACCATGCTGTGCACTGTACATTAATAGCTAGTCAATCTGAAAAAAATTAAAATGTTTACATAACTTCTGTATATGACGTAGTGTAATAGAATAAAAATACACTATAAAAAAACAGTAGAAAAAATCCTTTACCACTACAATCCATACCCCTTCATGTAGTAAAGGACTTGAGGTTAGTACGTGGTAGATACTGTACTGTTAAGGGTATCCACTTTGTAAGTTGAGCCCTGAGAGAGCCTATAGATTCCAAAAGGCCTATCCGTGATTGTTAACAGATTAAATAAGTAAACTGGAGTTGAACCTTCACCATAGCACATTCAAAACTATATCCCGTTTCTCTCCACTTAAGGATAAGCACTGTATAGAGGCTGTGTGAGCCCAAGAAGGAATGTCTGCAGATCCCACCAGTTCAATCTATGACTGTTAACGTAAAAATAATTTATGTGCAGAAGCTATGTCAAACCCGGAACCCACAGATCAGCAGCTAAGCAACATAAAAATAACATAGTAATGTTTCTAACAGATTACAATCCGGTGTCTTCAAGGACTGATGTAGGTTGTATATCTCTTAGAAACACGAGTGAAATAATAACTGCTTTGTCTGGAGATAACATTTAGAAAAAAGAAAAGTAGTTGAATAAAACACGACCATTACACTACCCTCATGAAGAGAAAAGTGTAGAATTCCTTTTGTTGGTTTAGCGCCCTTTAGAATTCTGAGTTATGTTTGAGACCGAGTGCAAAGGTCGAGACTGAATTGCTAATTAAATTTCCTACTTATATTCACAACATTGGACATGAAAGAATCGGCGGAGATTGCTTCGTGACAAGGCTCTTCAAGCTTAATAAGATGAAATTGCTTTTCTCTTAGTTTATAATTGCCGTTTTGCTTATCGGCATTCATTGGCGCCAACTTTTTTTTCATCATTTAGAATCAGCTTTTAATGTTCTGCAGAATCCGTTAAATAAGTTTTGTTAAAAAACATCATTAAAACTATTATTTTGGCCAATAAATGTACTGTAATTATATCTGTATACTTATTCTGAAATCTGTGGCTCCTGTGGTCCCCATCATATATGATAACAGAAACATGCCCCTGATAGATATTAAAATTAAATTTATACAACAAAAGACAGAATTCGATTGAAACAAATTTGTATTAATTACACAAATTCCCTCACTGCTTACATGTACGAATTGCAAACATACAAAAAATAGATAACTAAGAATTGTCAGCATCTGAAGATATATCCATTGACTAGAAATCCATCAAAACCAATAATTTGGCAGAAAATTGTCAGCTAAAAGCGTCTATTTAATTTTAAAAATAAAAACATGAAATGAGGCGTGGAGGTGCAAAAAGGGATAAATCCATATTTTATCATTTTTAATTGTTTTAATGTTTTTCACAACTCTATGCGTTGGTACATGGTTCACCATCCAAACCATGCCAAAGCCAATCTAATGTTTCTAAAAATAATTGCCTCAAATAAATAATCATTTCATAATAACCTGAATTATGCATATGTTTGTGTTTCCTGAACAATTTTCAAATTCGGATTTATCCCCTTTTGCATCTCAACGCCGCAAATGAAATACATACTGATATTTTTTTTTTTTAAGAATAATTTATTGATATTAACAACTTTAATTATATTACATCACGTGAATCTGCTGTATGAACAAACGACATGAAAAAAAAAACACTTGTGGAGAAACTACCCATTGATAGGACTCCAATAAAATACTATAGTAGAAGGTCTCGAGGCCATCATCTTTTCAGACGGTTATCTGGAATATTATGGAAAGCGAGTTGAGAGACTAGCGGATTCAAGTGAGTATGGAGCTTTTCATGGAAGGATAGATAACTAGTTTGGGCCAAATCAGCAACATATGGGATATTAAGATCATGATGGATGAGTTTGTTTTTGACATAATAAAGAGCATTGAGGATTTTACGAAGGATATTGGATTGTAAGGATTGGATAAGAGATGAAGAGGATGGTTCAGTAGAGCCCCAAAGCTCAACTCCGTATGTCCAAATAGTGATAACTGTCATGTAAATAAGTCTTTTGTAATTAATTGGGAGCTTTGAACGTTTGTCCAGTAAATGTTGAAGTAGGCGAAAACGTCGAGCAGTTTCTTGTCATTTCAGTCTTAAGTGATATTGATAAAATAAATATATAAACGGAAAATATCTGACTGAATAATTCTATGAGTGGCGTTAAATGGTCAGGGAGTGTAGTCAATGATAACGGAAAATAAGAATGACTTATAATGATCATGATTTTTAACGGAGTACGCTTTTTTGGTGATCGTGTAGTAATCAAAATTATAGATCCAGAACGAAAAGTTTGAAATAATCCTAAAACCGTTTTGGAATATATGAAGATATGAAATAACTCAAAACGAATTCAGGAATAGTCAAAATGTTTCGCGATTACAAAACTTCCTTTATTGCCTACAAGGAAGTAAGAGTAACAAACACGCAAAAAGAGATAACGAAAAGTTGTATAGTTGTATATAATGTGAAGATGCATCCACCAACTAGAGAAATCTCGAGGTTTTCAAATACTGAATATAAGTAGTATAATATAATAATATATATAGTCTGTACTATGCCAAGACTCCTAAATATGTTCACATACTGTGATTATACCGATGTGTCTGATCCCTGTTTGTTGTGAAATATTTAGCATGTGCATCTAACTATTAAAACTGAATAAATATAAAACAGACAAATAAATACTGATTAATTAAAAAAAAAAGAAGAAACTAGATAACAGCTAAGAAACTAAAAATCACTACTGATTTACCAATCTATATACAGAAAAGAGTTCGCCCTGACCGAAAAGACCATCGCAGAGCCAAAACGGCATAAGCTATAGACTTGAAATTTGGACAGTAGCTAAATTATATAAGGCCAACGCACAATAAGAAAGGATTTTTGAAAATTCGTCCCCTAAGTTAAGTTAGAGATGTGAAAATATGTAAACAGCCTTTAAATTTTAATATAATAATAATTGTATTCAAGATTTTGCAAAATCAGCCCCCTTGATATTATAGTTTTGGATATTACATGGTGGATTTCAACAGAAAACTTATCGAAAGTTCTTTAATTATGCCATTTAATAATTAATAGGAATGTTTATTAAAATCTATCAAAAAAGGGATAAGCATTGGTAGGCTGGCTGAATTCACAAATGCTTTAAGTCATTGTTTATAATAAGGAGTTCATTTATGGAATTCAAAATTCACTCTCCGTTTAGACTCAACATAAATTTCTATTTAAAATCAACGCGGACAAAGTCGCGGGCAAAAGATAGTAATTCATAGAACTATGTTTATGATTTGATTCAGGTCTAAACCCAACATTGGCTTATCTGAAGATTACATCGACCTGATGATATCTTGTTGTATGAAGTATGGAGTGCAGTTTGCTCATAATTATGGTTAGTGCACTCAGCCATATATTTAGACGTTTGAAGTCAAACGAGTTACCCAATCTCGTGCCTATTTCTTAGTTTTATCAATGATCTTCCAGAAGAATAGTGATTACTATTATTTCATTATGTTTTATTCTATTACAATATGTGGGTATTTTTATTATTTTTTTCTACTAATTTGTATTGGCACATTCTAACACTCTTTGAATTGATTAAAATCAATAATATTATGATAAAGAGCAGTATTATTATTATTATTAAGATGTATTGTAATTATTTTGCTGTATATCTATATATCTATATGCTACGTATATTATTATGTATTGTATATATATTGTAGATATTGTAAATTTGAATATAAATGGGATAATTTTTTGTTGATTTATTTGAATAAATGGATATTTGAAACAAAAAAAAATTATTATTCCATTATTTTACTTTATAATGTTAGTTTTTTTATTATAGATTTCTCTTTTTCTTACTAATATCTATTACAACAGTCTAACTATTTTTTTACTAATCTATATTACCACATTCTATCACTTGTTAAATTTATTATAAACAATACAATTATTTTTAAGGACAAAAAGGAAGTTATTATTATTCCTTTCTTCTCAGCATTGCTGGTTGATATGGCTTAACCGGACCATGGTCAAAGTTAAGCTTAATCGTCTTATTTATCGATATTTAAAATTTTAGGACTATACTAGCAGTTCCTAATAACACTGCTTTTTGTAGTAGTTCAGTTCAAGGATTTTCGAGGATTTTATTCTTTCCTCTGGAATAAGGCCATTGGTAGAAACTACAATTCGTAGTACTTCAACCTTCACCAGCCTATAAAGATGCTTCAACACTTCGCTAAGCTTCTGATATTTCCGAATCACACTATCTCAATAATGTGTGCTTTCTTTGCTGCCTTGTCAATAAGCACGATGTCAGGTCTGTTGAGAGATATAGCACGAGGTAGTCGGTTATCATCGTATGGTCCCAATATAATTTAACATTACCATAATGCTTCAGGATCATATCTGTAGAAAGGTTGGTGATATATAATTAGATCACAACTTTTAGCAACTACTGAATGACATTATTATTGTTGGCATTATTGTGTCTTCGAAGGTATTCTTTTCCTACTAGTACTTGACAGCCTGCGGTCACAATTTGTATGGATTCATCTGTAGATTTGTAAAGACGACACTTATTATGAATGGACTCTTATAAGATATATTTCCTATACGAACGAGGTGCCATTACATGATCTTCTATAGCTAAATGGAACCCTTATAATTATATTTTATGTTATTTTATTATATTATGCTAGTTTTTTTTTTATAATAGTTTTCGCTTTTCTTACTAATATCTATTACGACATTCGAACTATGTTTTTACTAATTTATATTACCAAATTCTAGCATTTTCACTTCTTCTCATACCTCTTCTCTCCTTCCTTCTTTCTTCCCACCTTTTCCACATTTTTTTCCGATTGTTCTTTCCTTCTATCCTCGGTCCACGCTATTTTTTTTCTCGCATCTGTCTTTCCCACAAGGACCTCAATTTCTTTCAGTCTTATCCCATTGCTATCCCTATCGAAACAGCCTTGGTCTGTTATTTTCAGTCTCTCAGTTTCTCTCTTCGTCTGTTTGATGTTCCCAGCATTCTTGTATCCTCTTATTTTATAGAAGATTTATCTATTTAATCTCTTTGGGTGCATCCTCGCCATATGCCTGAAGAACCTTAATCTTTTAATAAATCTTGTTAAATTTATTAAAAGCAATGAAATTATTTTTAAGGATGTAGTTATTTATTATCAATATGCTATGATATTTTATTATATTTTGTTCAATTTTTTAATAATAGTTTTCTTTCTTTTTTTTACTAATATCTATTACACTACTCTAATACTTTTTTAAATTTATTTAAAAAATAAAATTATGATTAATAATCGCTGTACCATTATTATTAAATTTTTCATTACGATTTTTTGATCTAATTTGTATTATCACAATCCAACATTTATTAAATACTTTCCCTAAATCTTCAAACTACATTTTTTCTATTGAAGGTTTTTTCAGACGATGCTTTTATACTCCTCGTCCTGATCGGTTAATATACATCCGCAGTATCAGTTTTGGCAACAATGAGAGCGGTTTCGAAAGAACAATGGAAAAGCGCCACCACTTTCAAGTATGTAATCTTCCATTCAGCATGGCTCTTTTCATCCAGCACTATGGGCTTCTTCAAAAGGAACCATTCTTCGCAGTTACTCTGCAAAGAGTCAATACAAAGTATTCTTCCGTACTCCTTTATACTCGAGGAAGGGTTCCATATTGGGAAGAGTCATAAGCGGTGAAATTATGACCTTAAACCTCTTATCATTCAAATTATCTCAAGACTCAAAAAAGATCAACGAGCTACCGTATTTCAATGAATTATTATATACTATTAAACACATTGTTGATAGGCGAATAAGAATTATACATATGTATGATGTCCTCTTGTTTGAAAGTCTTTTAGGAATAGAATATATTAGCAAGATATAGCATGGCATTATTCTCCCAGAATGAAAGACACGTAACACAACATTTTTGTACCCGTATTATGAATTAATTGAGGGATACAAAACATGATAAAGTAGCAAATACGATAAAATGCTTCATATATCAGCTACATTTATAATTAAAATAAAGAAGAATGTAATATAACAAGCGGGGTAACGCAGTGTGTCAATTGCTGGGTTACTATGATTAAGATTCCGGGTTCAAAACCAGCTATGATAAATAAATTATTTAATCTAATAACAGCCTGTGGGATTTATAGATCCTCCTGGGGCTCACACAGAAAAATCTGACTGTTGAGAGTGATCTGGGACCAATAATCTCCCTGCATAACCTTTATCCTAGAAACGGTACGATCTCTACCATATACTGAACCAAAAACGCTTCATGGGTTGTAGTGCTGCAGATTTTTTTTTAATATAAGAAAACTATAATAAAAAAACAATAAAAGTAAGACGAAAAAAGAAAAGAAATTAATTATATAAATATTTGATCTAAAAGTAATAACAGAGAAATAACAGAAAATGCAGAAATTGTACAAACAGAAAAAAATAACACATCACTTCTTTCTAATTAACTTTTATAATTATAATCATATATTATGCCGTCATATATCTTTCCTTTATTTCTTCATATGATTATCCATTTTTCTTTCTATTATATTATTTCTTAGATTTTGCTTCAATTACTTTATATCTTCTCGTGTTTCTATTTAATTTTAGCACTCATGATAGGAATCATGTTTTTGACGAAACGTTGGTTATAGCAATAAAACTTCATAAAGACTAGAGTCTTAAATATTCTGCACCATAATATACATTGCAGTTTACAATACATCATCAATTTGCTAAAATTTCCTAATTATGCACTCTGACTAGTAGGAAAAAGAAAAATGTACCTATTCTAAATAAGATGAAATCAAATAACATAATTTAAAAGCCTGATATTCGCACCTCAAATTCTCTTATCTCTTTAACGCCATCGTATTTGACAAATATAAAATGAGGTCAGGAAACAAAAATATAAACAGTGATTCAGCACAAAATGTTTTCGACACAGAGCATTGGAGTCATGTCAGAAATCCTGCACTCATCATCCATATTAATGGTTAATGCATACTACTTTTTTAACTGTTTTTAGTTTTATCTGTTACAGTCTATTAAGAAAATACATATAATATTTTCATCAATACGAAAAAGGAATGGTTATACCAAATATTTCTTGTTTTTATAAATTTTGTAATTCTTAAAATTGAATTGTTTATAGAAATCCGAATTAGTTACTGCCAATATTGTGTCAACATTGGCCTGATATTTGTTCAAAATATTTCACTCTAATATTTACCATATTTGACCCGGAGTAGTAGGCCAGTGGCCAGGTGTTTGAAGGTCGTATTAAATTGAAGCGAGCTGCATTTGTGATATGTTGTAAGGACATGTCTGACTAGTGTAAATCCAAGTTTGCTACCGAAAAAACGGATGGGATAACTTTTGGCTATCGAACTTCGAAATTTTCGAGTTTTTTTTTTCAGTTTTTGGCCTATATTTCGTAATTGGTGCGTTTTTGATAAAAATTATTCGTAATTATTTTTAATGGAGTTTAAATTTTCTATGATGAGCCCAACTGCAGCTCTATAGCTCTAATAGATTCTGAGTTACGTTCCTTTGAAAATTGGTAATTTTTCCAAAAAGTCCAAATTTTAAGTTTTGGCCCACTTTCGTGAGGAACACCGGCCGAACGAGTGATCCTACGATGAAAGTCAAGTGAAATGGAGTTGTAGTAAATTTAATTTGCTATAACTTAAGCACATAAGAAGGCCTGTAGGTGTTATTATTCTCTTGTTGATTAAAAAAAAGGAAAATCGGGGAAAATGGGTGTTTTAAGACAATGACCTTACCACGAATCGATCTAAAACAGCTTGTTTATTGTAAAATATAAATATTTACTTGTAAATTACTTATTAAAAAAAATGATGGTAGTACTAATAGGCACTACTATGCAGGGAGGAGTCACCCAGTCACTCCGAGTTTTTTCGGCCACCGAAAGTTTTCCAATCCATTTTTTCGGTTGCAAACTTGGATTTGCACTACTCAGACATGTCCTTACAACATATCAAAAATGCAACTCTCTTCAATTTATTGCGACCTAAAGCCCTTTTTTGGTACCTGGCCGTTGGCCTATAGATGCAACTTCCTTAAATGAATTTTGACAGGGTTTTTTTGCTGAATGAGATCAAATCATTATTCATTAATTTATTAATATAATGTTTATTGCATAAACAGATTTCTGGGAGTTTAAAGAGTTTTCTTGTTGGTGGGGCCACATTTGACTCAGGCACCATTCGGAAATCCATATCGTTAGATAACCATTTAAATATATTATTTCTCTATACACATATTTTTATATACTATAACGGGTAATAATTCCGCAGGATGTCGCTTCGAGTTGAGTCACAACAAGTTTTAACTTTTTATTCGTTCTCATATTAATATTTTCAAAAATACAAATTTGAATGAGCTTTAGTATGGAAAAGTGAATATAATTATGAGAAAGATTTATACTTCGATGATCATTTCACCTAGAAATGAACGTTTCTGCAAACATACATCATTTACACTTCTAAATGTTAGTTGAATCTTTTATTTTCTGATAAAATGGTTACCGGAATCAACTTTTTACTTAAAACTACATCATTATCTATACTACAGATCGGGATAGCTTATATTTTTTAGAAAATATTAAAAATGAAACGAATTAACAAGTAAAACTTGTTGTAACTCAACTCGAAGTGACTTCGATCAGTGATACAGTATTTATACCAGAACGCTTCATATTATTCATATTTGAACAAGATAAAATATTCAAGATTTCAGAAATACTAGATTAAATTAATAACGTATGAATTAATAATATAATAACAAGTTTTCATTGATATGTAATAGTACAATTTTGCCATGAAAAGATATCTGGATTATTTATTAATGCTTTTTAATTTTTTTATACCTTGTCTGGTAAATTATAGGCATTCCAGCCCAAATAAACCAACGAAACCCGAGCACGTGGAATTGTTTACAACATTATGAGAACGTCGGCGCAAGTCACATGATAAATTATATTTCTTTCGGCAAGGTTAAACCAATTACGTTGCCAGATTGCATTGCAAATATTTTCTTTTTGTCTATTTCAACTGTCGGCTCATACGGCGCAAATTTTGAAACTTTTAGCGTATCAAATGTCCGACCTTGGGTTGCCACATAATTATACAAAAAAAAGAGGCTAATATTAGAGATATTTTATGTTAAATAAAATAAAAATATTTATTCATATATGAATTTATTAAATTAATAACGTATGAAATAATAATATAATAACAAGTTTTCATTGATATATAATAGTACAATTTTGCCATGAAAAGATATCTGTTATTTCGATAATATATCAAATGTACCATTTTAGAAACAGTTTTAATCAGAATGTATAATTTCAAAAATAATTTCATTTTTTTAGAGAAAAAAATGAAAGTTATAACAATTAATAACAACAAAAAGAACAATGTATATATCGTTATAAATATTTTGAATAATGAACTTTAAATCTCATAGAAACGTGCTGATGAAGTCCTGCAGAAAAAAGGTCATACTTATTTTTACATATATTTTATATTAAATCAAACATCGATCAATTAATTTAATGTTGTGTTTGATAAATCAGAAATACGATGTTTTACACTAAATGCTTTAGATCATACATAACCTCAAAAATAAAAAGGTTAGCAGCCAAACAAAACTGTTGTTACAGTTTCGCTGGTAGTCGCTGAAAGTTAAGTCGCAGTCTTGAGTTAAGTTTTTTTTTAATATTCTCCAAAAATACAAATAATCTTGAGTTTAAGTATGAAATAAAGAGTGTAGTAATGATAAATGTGTTTACAAACCTTTCAACTAATAGCTGATGTATGTGTGTTGAAACGTTCGTTTCTTGACGAAGTGATTACCAAAATATATACATTTCTCATAATTACATTATTTTTTCCATACTAAAACTTAAGATTATATGTATATTTGGAGAATATTAAAAAGCAAGGAATGGCGAGTGAGTCAACTCGAGGCGACAACCTCCGGAGCTGTTACCAAAACTGTTGACATAGCTGGCATATTTAATAAATATAAATATATCGAGCATTACATCTGTACAAACACGATAGATGGATGTGATTTTGGCGGACCCGGGATAGAAGAGGCGGGAGATTCGAACGGCGCTGGCGGGAAGGGGCCGCAGAGGAGGAGGGGGTCGTCGACTATTTTTACTTTTAACTCGGCCGCCTCGGCGCTACACTTTCCAAAACTCAACACGCTATCAGCCCTTCCTCGTAATCCATTTCGTCTAAGACGATCCGGGCGATCTTCGGGATCACGAGGTTACTAGGAGATCTCAGTTGACCATCCTAAGGTTAAGGATCATCAGAGTAAGATCATAGAGGTTAATTGTTATAAGAAAGATTTGGTTAAAACCACCGTGTACTTACATAACTTTGTTCGGTCGTCCGTTTTTCCCTTTTTATGCACCGCTGTGGAAGGTGATGATGCGCATATCTGGTCAGGATTTGCTTTATTCCGGCCTGCACTTGGATCACACGCGCGGAGGTCGCACACGGACGGATCGCTAACGACGTTGATCAGACCTATGGTGATGGATGTCACACTACCCAAAGCTGAGGACCTTGCTGTGACTGTAGCCACGACAACGACACTACAGAAAGACACAGAGGCTAGCGTGGCTGGCCGATCACTGAGAAGGCTGGTGAGAGCGCTCTGGCGGCTGGCTGGGAAGCTAGCGTGGAGGGGGGTGAATGGATCAGCTGTGGTGATAATGCACAACGGGTAGGATCTTGTTGCGTGGCCTACGCTGCAACGGGGAACCGAAATGTCAGATGCGGATGCCGAAGAATCCGGCAAGAATCTCGAAGGAAACAAAAAGATGAAAAGAAACGAACCAGGAACTTCCTCAAATTGTGTATCGTCTTCAAAATTATAACATAGAAGTTTGGATGGGTCTACGTTCTATTATTACAGTCTTATCCGTTAAAGTGATTTAGGTACCTGTTCCGTAGGTTGTCACCTCAAGTCTAGTCACAACATTTCATTCGTTTCCTTTTTAATGTTCTTTAAAAATAACATTAATTATATCACTGACCGTATTAAGTAAATATTAATGACTGTATATAGATAAAACAACCGATTTGAATTTAATATTCAGGTTATATCATCATCGGTACTTCAAAATCTTTGTTTTAACCTTCATTTCATTATGATATCATACTCTTTTTTGCATTCTATAACACATTTATTATTATTTTCGAGGATACTAATAAAGAAACGAATAGTTAAAAGTTAAAACTTGTAATGACTTGGCTCAAAACGACAACCTCCGAAACTGAAACCGTCGTTTGTTAGCTAGTTTTGGCTGTGTGTTTAATAGTTTAGTGAATAGTTAACGATATTCAATAAATAATATAATACTATATAAAGGGCACATCCCTCCATCCCAATAGTGTAATAGCTCCATTACTATAAGCCATACTTTTCAAGAATGCCCATATTATAATTCAAACTTAATAGCCCAGGGATTAAGCCATGCCTTATCAAAAACCAACAAATTTAATAATAGAACAAGGTATCAAATTATTAAAATCAGATAACCTACGCAAAAAACAACAACACCTAAAACATATTTTGTATTGAAACTGTTGACACTAAACGTTAAAGAAATGGTTTCAATGACGTAGCTGGCTGCTGATATGGTTTATCAGTCCGTCCACTATCATTTTTATAATGATAACAGATTTTTCAAAAACCGGATATGGCAGCATCCTGCCATTGCGCTTAAATCACAGATCGACTTAAAGATAGGTTTTAATATAATAATTTGATACTTTTATTAAAGCAAATAAAATGCTCCAAGTCTAATCTCTGTGAAATCCCGCTCGAATCGAAGTCACAGATTAAACGGATTGTTCCCGCAGTTTTTGTCATACACGGGAATTAATTTGCATTCATACTTTTCCTATCTGATTTCATACAAGTTTTTGGATACATTTACTTATTCATCCATTTGCATCAATACAAATTATTGATTATAATTAATATATATGAACGGTTTTTTTAAAGATGTTTTTATGAGTTTCTTCGTTACTTTAATAGTTAAATGCGAAACATTGGCTCTCCTGAAGAAATACAAAAAATACAAATGAGATATGGTGTCATCCTCCGGGATACATAAAGTTATTCATAGAATTTTCCTAAATATAATTTAAGAAAATGAAAATGCCTTTTGATGGTGGATTATAACATATTTTAAAATTATTACTTTAAACCCTCATCATGGGATAATAAAATCCTGATATGACATTTTCGCGATGAAATCTCATAAATAGGTATATTGCAAAAAAACTATGAGGAAGAAAATGGTCCGAATTAAAGTCGAGAAAATTCTCTAATGTGGGGAGAACTTTTTATTAGTACGCCAACGTTTCGACCCACGTTGCACGCCTTGTTCAGGGTTAAGTATACAAGATACAAATACATTAAAATAATATATGGCACACAATAACAATAAATGTAGTATGATAGAATATTGCATAATATAAAAGTGTACAAAGAGGTAATGTTTAAATCAAACAAAGTAACAAATGAAGAATTAAAAATTAGAACAAAACCGAAAAAAATAGTTAACCTTTTCTTCAAGATGTCTTCAGTCAGATTAAATTTACCATTCATTATAGACTAAATTATTTTATAATGTATAATTACAATAAGACAAAAAAAAAATTCTTAAATGCGGATTTAAAAAAAAGTATATTCGCGTTGGTAAATCAGACGGGAAAATATAGATTATTTGATAAGGTGTTATCAATATGATTAGAGGTACATTGTTGTCTCAGCAAAACGTATATTAATAGCAACTGTTAGGTATTAAAGTGCAAAAACGCATTTTTCACATTTGTCCGTTTACAGTTGCATTAAGGATGGATATGGGCGATTACTGAATATTTCAATAGACACTAAAAGTATCGCTCACATTTATGAGAAATGATATTTATATATTTATCTAAACATTCAATAATTAAATAAACATAATGAAATATGTTCAATTTTATAGTGAATACCATCTGATAATTTTTTTTTTAATTTGCGGATTATTGACTAACGATTTTCGTAAGGTCAATAGAATAAATAGCAAGCGAGCTTTAAATTTTCTAATTGTGTATGGACATTTCCTCAATATCAGTTTTTTTCATTTAAAAATTAATTATATTTAAGAAATTCCCTAAATTTGAGAGACCGATCCAAATCAAATCCAAGAAAATAAAGTTTAAACATAATAACTGCCATACTTCGCTGAAAAACTTTGATTATCATGATTTCCGTACAATTTCTTAACAGGCCTATTCTATTTTTAACAAAATATGTTTTAGTATATTAACGATAACTTTTGATACAAACTAAAAAGCATAATAATGATTTTCCAATTCATCCTGTTTCTAGATATTTTAACAAAACAAGCATTGTAAATATTTGATACACAAACATTTATTAAAGTCGGAATTTAATAACTAGGCAAAACAAAAAAAATACATTCCGCAGTAACTCATTACAGAGCTGCGCTATAATGAGGAGGGAATATTGGAAGTGAATACAAGGACAAGACAAATACACGTGCATTAATCACCCAAAGACATTTACAATGCTTCTCAGTTTCCTCCTTGTTGTAAATTACTCTGTCTTATAGATAAGGCTGTCTGAGAAAATTATAGTCGGCTTGTAAGTGGAGATCGCGGGGCCATCACAGCTTCGCTAATTTGGTTTATAGGTTGTCATCGAGGGCGATACGTATTGATTTATATCAGCTTCAGATCAGGAAGATTATAGGGATACGATGATCGATGGGAATCGGGAGGAAGCTGCAACGGAACACTGATCGGTAAATTTTAAACGTTATTGAATGAGGTGAACAATAAATTAATATGAATCAAACAAACATGAGTGGAAATACAAGAGTGGTGCTAATCCTTCAATTCATCCATGACCCCCTAAGTTACGCCGTCGGAAGGGTCATAAAATCGGCTTTCTGAGTCTATGCCGTATCAGGTACTCGTTAAAGAGTCCCATACCAATAATTCCTAGATAGGCAAAATTAAGGACTCCCGCTGTAGAACCGTCCGATTAGTCATAGCAGCATAAAGTGAGGTAAATTGAATATAAACTAACATTCATCTTTCAATCGGTCAACTAATCCTTCCAAACTGGTAAGTTAGTGAACTATAAAATAATTAAGTATGTGATATCATACTATTAAGGATGCCATTGGAAATGAAATAAAAAGAAAAGAAACATAAATTATGACTTTTGGAACTAATGTTCTCATAGCACGAAGTATAGTCGGGAAAAAATGCTCCTACAGTAGTTACAGAAAAATTAATCTTCTTAAAGTATAAAAATGTACCATTAAATATGTAAAATAGCAGGCTATGGAGGTGCTTGGATTCTACGCATTGTAGATGCTGTAATGTTTCAAAGCCAACGTCAGTGCACGGAGGTGATCTGTTCCAGGTTCCCGGCCCCCCAAATTAAAGGCTTTCCCGACCACTACAGAGGCTGGGTTTGCCACGGAAACTTCTCAAGGCTCCCAGTACACTAAGCTACCACGCTCCAAAATAAATTATGAAAACAAAATATCATTCATATATACTCGAATTTACATATATTTGACATATATATATGTGAAGTAATGACTATTGAGATAACGACTTCAAGAAGAGATAATTGGGCAGACGGACAACAGGGAGTGAATAGAGCTTCATGAGGATGTAGTGCAGTTAATGAAGGATTTGCTAAATGTAACAGAATTGTTAAAGAAGAATATTAAACAACGATATAAATAAAAAATGTACTTATATAAAGGATGAATATTCCAAGTCCAAATAAAAGCTCTGAAGGTAGCTAAAAAGCATCTCAGATTAGGGTAAAGTCATTTCCACTTGAAGTATAATACCGCTAAATGAGCTTATTTCTATTTTTCTCCTTTCCTCCATATTGCCGTTCCATTATAATGTTGCTGACAATTCTCTTATTTTTTTATTTAACTATAACTTTAGTATATTATTTATTTTATCAGTATCTACTATCTATCTGTATGAAACAATAATAAGTTCATTTTTAGACATTAATACACATCTGATTTTCATAAAATGTTCAATCTCCCCAAAACAATGATACTTGTTATAAGATGACGTAGATCACGGAATAGCTTCCAAATTTTGGATCGACTACGAATTTCTTCTTTTACATTTTGGAAAACAATAATCTTATTAAAATATTTATATTCTAGATTTAAACTCGACAAAGCTCCTGTCACTACTTCACTCCTAATATTGGGAAATAAGCAATGGGATTTCTAATTCGGCATTGCATTGGTCATAAACTCCTAGAAAGCCATGCATTGTCTTTATTTAATGTGAAATTAAGCTTGAACTTGGGTAGTTCTGCAAACTTCTTCGTAGGATATAGCTCTCAATGACTTCTTCCAGTTCTTAGTACGCTTCCACGCCGTACTAAAAAACTTATAATGGCGTTTGCAGCCAACAACTAACTACCTATAAGCAATCAGTTCACCAACTTGTTCATTTGCCTTTTCAACTACCAACTGTCAAGTGGTTCAAGTGAAATGCGTTTGTTGGTGAAAGAAAAAGTCTATCCGGCTAAACCTGAGCTGTGATCCTTTATATGTATTAATGAATGGATAATAAGGTCGCTTCGAGTTGAGTCACAGCAAGTTTTACTGTTTATTCGTTTCCATTTTTAATATATTCCAAAAATACGAGTTATCATGAACTTTGGTATGGAAAAGTGAATGTAATTATGGGAAATTTGTATACTTCGGTAATCATTTGACCTACAAATGAACATTCATGAACATGCTTGTTGAACTGAAATGAATGTTCAACTAACATTCATTTCAGTTGAAATCTCAGCGGCGTATTTTTAATATCCGCGTGTTCTTCGATACTAAGGGATATCGTTAGAAAAATCCAATCTGAGAGTAAGCTAAACGCAGTAAACCCGTAAGAGCGTACTGAGGCAGGGAAGGGCAAAGCAAGGCGCTCGACTACTGTCCTCGACTCCTGCGTTGGAGCCCTTTGTTCTCGGGAGCCTTTCTTCTCGGGCTCTACCCGGGTTTATCATTTTCCATTTTCCGTTGACCATATCTTCGGGGTTTCTCTACCAATTTTTTATTTTAATACCTCATTTGAAAGGTACTGACACGTAGATGTTTTTAAATTATTATGTACTTAATAATTTAGGGCAGTCACCGTATTTTTTTCATTTAATGATTCTGTTTAACGATTTTCGCGTAAGATACCGATAATTACGAAGATTTGACTATTAATATTCCCTATTTAGAATATCTTTGTTGCAAAACAAAAATAAATAGGCCAGAAAGGCCAATTTTTAGGATTTATAGATATTTTAAGATTTTAAATAGGATTTTTTTGTAAAATTCTTTAAGTAGGAATATCTTGGAAAAGGTTAACTTTAGTACAGTAGATCTCATAGTAATTCGACTGGAATTGTCCCATACTATCACCCCTTAACGGCTCCGCCACTAATTACACTGTATTATGGATGTTAATTACGATGTATATATAATAATAGTATGATAATATGGCATATGTACAATGCCTACGCTTTGTGCTAACATAAAAATAGATATATTCATTTGTATTAAATGCATGCGGGTTAGTAGATGCATGTATATATATAAATATATATATATATATATATATATATATATATATATATATATATATATATATATATATATATATATATATATATATATATATATAGGAAAAACCCTAAGTTCCAAGCAATTTAATCAGCTCTATTCCTCTAAGCACAAGTCCCTGAAGGATCGACTTCAATTAAAGGACTTCATTGCATCAGCAGAAGAAAGGATCTCTCCTGTCTCCAGTAATCAAATTAATTACTGCAGTAACAAGAAATGAAATTTTCGGATCCATAAAGATAAACAATTTTGGGGGTATATTTACACAATTAACGAACGTAGCCCCAGGAGTCTTTAATTGGAAAGTAAGTTTTAATATTTTGTTAATTCAGTTAAAGCAATTTGTAATTTTCGTCATTTTTTTATTTTTAGTACTATTTAAAACTTAATGTGATTGAGCATGAAAATCATATCTTTCTTAAATTTTGGTTTTGCATATTACCGTGAATCCCTCTTACCCTCAGCTTACAGCATTGTTTGTACCAAAACTGCCAAATGCCAAAATAAACCAAAAATTTAAATTATTAAATGGTTAATTAGATAATCAAATTCGGTTTCCATACTGAAACACTCCATATGCTATTTACTGTACTCGCAGTATTTACTGTACGGTACTGAAATGGGAGCAACATAGCTCAATGTGGTGAGTGTAGTGTTGCTGTGCTGAATGTTCCCGGTTTAAATACGGTTTTGACAAATAAAATAATTTAATCTTTTAGATCTGTAAGTAATTTAATCACCTTTGAAATCTGTAGACCTTTCGGAGGCTCTATAAAATGGGTACTTTTTGGGAAATAACCCCTGCCCGGTTCTGCGTGTTCTCTGACAAATCACCGCCCTGCACAACCGTTATCATAGAAAACAGAATAGTCCCTACCATGTACTGAACACGAGATCTTTTAGCTGCAGAAATTAACTTATCTTTTGTTTCTCGCTAGTTCCTTTTCCACAAATAGATTATACTAAATACTTTCAGCTATTCACGTTTCATTTTCATAGGAAAATTCAGTACTTATAATTTAGCATTTGTTGGTTTTAATAACATAAACTACGACAAGAAAGTGGCAATGAAGCTATATCCATCTTTTCATCGTCCAAAAAAGCCGAAACATCACCCGTGATTTAATCGGTTTCCAAGCGATGTTTCCATTGATGAATTTACAGCCGGTTTGATGAATTGCTTATACATTCGATGAACTTGTCGCTGAGTTTGTAGACTTACGCTTACTAAATTTTAGATAACATGAGAACATGGTATATTCCGGCAATTATTTAATCCTAAGTACAAACTAACCATGACGATTATGTAGATAGTGCCAGAAACAGGAATAGATACTTGGTGTTAAAATAACTGCAATCTAATCATCTCATTCCGCATTATTATTAGCACAAATTAAATAATATTTAATTGCCTCCATAAATTTTAAGCTTCCATCAGCATCTATCTACTGAAATAAGCTCTTGATATTTAAAATAATCCCATTGAGCATACAACTTGCTGCCTTCATCTCTCTCCAGACCCCAGGGATTTTCTCTATGACTCAAAGATGAGGTAATTAATGATATAGGGAGCTTCCACCCGTCACGATTTATTTGAGTAGCAGAAAATATTTCACAGTCTTAATCAGTTTTGCATATTCTAAAGTTGTAATTAAACTAAGTGCAATATGTCAGGATTATCACTGGTTTTCAAGCACCTAAACGCCACAACTGTTTTAAATTATTGATAATATATTTTTCTTCAAAACATGAGCTGTAAATTATATGTGGTTTTATTGCCAAATAGATGGATATGAAATAATTATATTTTTAAAAAATACAAAATTATAACTTTTTAAAATTCTTCCGTACAATAATTCCATAGCACATACAACTGCATACCAAAAAACCTGAATCGCTACAACCCACGAAGGGTTTTGGGTTTAGTATATATTTATTTATTTATTTTTATGATTTCGACAATAGTAAAATACAGAGAGAGCTTGGTTGAAGTTTTACAAAAATAATAGTACATAAAAATAACAGAATAGTAAACATGCAGAGAGAGTTTGGTTTGAAGTTTTACAAAAACAACAGTACATAAAAATAAAAGAATAGTAAACGTACAGAAAAAGAAAGTAGATAGGTTTTATGATACTAAACATTGTAATGAAGTAAAATAAAAAATATGTCCATGAGTCAACACTACTTCAAAATATGGAAAATTCTTGAAACAAAACTAAAATTCAAAAGCATTATTTTGTGGGTAAACAAACATATATGTATCAATGGATTAGAGCTATTCTAATACTTGGAGCTTTGTATAGGAAGTTACAGACATTAAAAATATCATTGTTTTGTATAGGATTCAGTGCTATAAATATTATGATTGTATGAACTAATATATATATATATATATATATATATATATATATATATATATATATATATATATATTTCTAGGTTCTATATAAAATGGACTTTCGGTTCGAGGATGTGGTTTAAATCGTCACGTGATTCATTTACGCTTAGAGGACAAATGTCTTCAGTATTTATTCTGTGGGTATTTTTTTTGCAGTAAACAATTATTTGTTTACTGGGAGAAACTCTAATTTGGCTTTGGAGACTTATTCTCTCAGCGGGCAAATCTGATGTCAAGTATGGCTGTACTGAATTTCTACTGAATAATTTATTTTACAAAAAATTGTACTCAGAGCAAAGTGCTCTATTTACATCGTGATCGTATTTATTTATCATTTCGTTTTTATGTTTCAGCGCTAGTTGGGGGTTTAGCTCAGCCCACAGCCAGCCACATCCTAAGTCAGATATAATACTCTCAAGTTGATTGGCCCAGTTAAATTTGATTAAATTAGTAGAGGACTTTTGAACCGAAAACATTTTATTAAAGCATAGTTTAGTTAGTATATCATAGCACATTAGTAGGATTTTCAACCACCAGTTTATTGTGAGCTTTGTATTCAAGCATTCTTGAATCTGTTTATAGTCTTATTATGTAACCTAGGGTTTATTATATATTAGTGATTATACTGTTTCTAAGACAATAGTTGTGAAGGGATGTGACTTATTCGAGTCCACGCAAAACAGCCAGGTTTCCTCCCAATATAGCCCAGATGAAACCTGGCAGACCCCATTGGTTTCACAAATGTTTATATGTATATAGATTAAATAAGTTATATGTCAAAGCCGGATTTGAACCCGGGATCTTAAGCAGAGTAACCTATCGTGAGCAATGCCGTTCCCCACAGATCAATGCAAGATTTACCAGACGCCATTTGAGTGTGAAGTGAATAATAGGAATGTCGAGTTCTGAGGATTGTTTTCAAAAAAATTCTTTTCGTATTATACAAAATTAAAAAATTAAAATTTTAAAAACGTCTGCTAGTCAAGGATGGATGCCGAGTTTTTTTTGTTTGTTCCATTTTCAAATTCCTCAATAGTTAAAAGAACACCAAATTGTAAGATACGATTACATATATTTTTTTCTGGATGGATAACAAAAGTTTATAGAAAATTATAAATCGTAAGAAAAAAATAAAGAAATTAAAAAAAAAAAACTTTTTCAGATTTATCCTACTTTATTCAAGCTATCTAATGCTCCCAAAATCGCAGGTTCAGAAGCTGAATATAGCCATGAGAAATAATGCGAAAAAGTGTCATTTAGACAAAATTGTTGGCTGAATGTAAAAAAGTTAATTTTCGAAATTTCTGAATTATCAAATTTTTATCCTGAACGCCTCAGCATGTGAAAACATATGAATTCTTTTATTTAGAATGCTCAGGGGGGATTCATCAAGAGGACAATCACATCCAGGTTTGCTTGAATTAATTTGTACCACCAAAATTCTAATCGGACTGAGCTACAACAGGTATGGAGCAAAGGGGAAAGGGGAGGGGGTAAAATAAATGGCACTGCAACGTCCAGATAATTAATCCTCAGCTAATATCCACTGGCACAAATATGTTGCGCCGATTTTGCATATTCGGCCGCTTCCAGCTCCCGCGCTAAATATTATAAATAAAGAAACTGACTAAACATATGGGTCAATTAGAATAGGAATTATAATAAGGTCCGCTATATCCATGGAAATGTATCCCGCTTAATTAAAATTCAATTTGTTAGATAATAAATTAGGTCTTTTTATAACATTACCAAACAGGCAGACATTAATTACGTGGCTGAGTCATAACGTAACAATCTAGGTTAAGATTCTGTATAGAGATGAAACTTGCATGGATTCCTAGAAGGCATTGATTATGATTGGTCAACTCCTTGTCGAACCCTAATGTTGATTCTTTGTACCTCCTTCGTATTACCTTATTTTGATTATGCCTGTTTGTGTGATTTACCGAGGTAAGTCTTAGGAACGGATCGAAAATTATGAATAATTTTATATGATTCGTATACTGGTTTCCTTCAATAGAGAGTATTTTCAAGGCATATTTCTTTTCAACATAATTAACACCGAACGTCCTTTATATGCTTACAACAATCTTCAGTTCAAGTTCTCTATTCACTTCTTACCCGCAATATTTCGGTCCTTTGATCTTTATACACTGTAGCGATGCTATCAAGATTGATCAATAAATTAAATAACCGCGATTATCGATATATCGATCAACGGTATGTTGGAAGGTTATAGTGAGGTACGGTTGTTGATAGTGTACTAGTGTGGAACGCTTCCGTGTATTACCTTTGTAATTGTTAGTGTAATTAAAAAGGAATAGAGTTGTAAACTTAATAAAAGTGTTTAATTGAAATAATTGAACTTATTTTGCCCGACGAGGTAACATACACCTTTACATATATAGTATCTACATCTTTTCTACTTCCCTTTGTAGGCTGTTCTAGTATTCCTTCGAATCCGATTCCTCCCAATATCAACAAATTAAAACCTTCCTATACGAATTTCATCTCATATCCAAATTAGACGATAGTTACAAATATCTGGTACATATTTCTTTAGTTTTATTTTATTCAGTAAGAGAACTCTCATATTTTTTAATGTTAGTTTATTATTTGCTCAATGTTTGTCAACTAAACTACTCATACCTCGATTACAAAGAAAATCGTATGTTTTATCAAAATTTTAATTCCTATCTAATTTTCAAACAATAAAATTCATTATTTTGTTTCAGATGTAGAAGTACTTAATTTTTTCTTTCTGTACATGTAATGATATGTATGTACATTTTTTTTATAATTTTGTTTTATTGTAATCAACTCCATTTTATTTTTATCATTCTTTTGTATTTGTATTTAATTGATTATTTTAATAGCTATGTTTCTGAGTAAAAAAGTTTTTTTTTTTATTGTAACACAACATTGCTATTCTTGAGGAACATTGTCACTTAACAAAGATTTTTTTCTAAAAAAAAAAATTGTATGGATTCTTGCAGTTTCTTTCATAAACTTAATGCCCGGGAAATAAAAACAGACGGATTTTTCTTCGGAATCCTTTTACAAGAAGCAGGTGAGAATTATACTTCCAAGACGAGGTAAGGGAGATTTGAAGACGCCCCCATTTTGGAGATTACAGCCCTAGAAGACCCGAAATCCAGATAAAGAGCAGATCCTCTCTAGATCCAACAAGGGCTGGAGGAAATCGTTTTTGTGATCTTGAGCATTAAGACCTATTTTCGCTAATGGCGGGGGAGAGATCTTTACATCGTCAACTGATATGTCTTCGAATATTATTTCTTTTCCGTATGTTTTTTTCGAAGCCAAGAATAACTCAATAAGACAACTAAGAATAACTCAATCGTACAAGTATTTCTATTTATTATCTATATAGTATTTTTATAAGTCTATATAGTATCCAAGTATACCTTCGGTTACTATCAAATCTCAAATCTCTATATCAAATTATAATGATGCTATAATTTCCAAATGATGAGGGAAGGACACAGAGGCTGGGTGACCCACAGAAGGGTCTGCAGATCCCGCATGGCCCTTCCTTGGCTGTTAGAGATGAAACAATTTATCGGTCAGCCGAAATTGAACCCGGAATCTTCAGCTTTATAGGTGTCCCTCAATTATATGATACCTTAACCTTCATTGCACATGAAATCTGGGCCCTTCAACCGCTTTATCAAGATAATGTAAAGAATAGCAAACTCATTAGTTAAAAAAAATAAAAAAAACTTTGATGGGGGAGCAGAGTGGCTCAGTGTTAGAGCATTGAGTTGCCGTGCTGAAGGTCCTTGGTTCGAATCCCCGCATCAAGCAAGACTTTTAATTAACCTGTTAGCAGCCGGAGAAGGATCCCTTGGGATCCAGTACTCTCCTGGGGTTCACCTAACCTCTATAAATTGGATACCCAAAATATGGAGAAAAATCTGGTGTTGAGTATGATCTAGGACAAATCACCTCCCTGTACAGCCGTTGCCCAAGAGACAGTACAGACCATGCCATATACTGTACCCCAGACTCTTCTTGGGTTGTAGTAGTACGGTTTTTTCGTTTTGTTTTTTTAAATAAAAGATTAAATAAGCTCGACCCCGTTTAAATAAGCTCAACTGAGGTTACTCTTATTAATACACAATACATAAATATCGTCATATAAAGGAATAATAACATTTAGGCTCTGCGTCGTGTTAGGTAATTACTGGACTCGACAGGCAACTGAAAAGGCAATACCCACAAGGCTCTGTTATCACTAGCGGAAGAGAACTGTTTCTCAAGCCGCTAAAGCCCCACGCTTATCAGCTCCTGAAGAGAATTAATTATCATTACTGATAGAGCGGTGTTGAGAGCCCCGAGATTAACACTTAAGAGGCTCCTGTGATACATTGCTATCCCTTCATAGCTTCGTCTCTTATTATTTTCTCTTAACACCAAGGAATAGTATGGTCCAAACTTCTGATATTTACTCGCTTATAACGTTTGTATTACTGGATGTAATAGTACTAAACAAAAAAATTATCTTACGGACTTGAGTTACATTCCATGGATGGCAGTTGGTAACCCGCGATTGGTAGAAACGGTATTGAGCCTTCGTTTTCACCAAGCTTCATATTTTTATTATAATTATTAGTTGTAACTAATATTGATAATAATAACAAACATTTTTTTTTAAATATTTACAAAAAACATTGATTTCTAAACCTACAAATTTTAAGAATTGAAAAGGTGTTCTTAAAAAAAATCTTATCCAGAGATTCCATATCTTTATAATGCTCTTAGTATTGGGCCATTTATAATGTAAGAAATCTTTGAGGTTAGTTACTAAGTTTAGTAAAAAAAATCTCATTGACTGGTGATAAAATAAAAGTAAAAACCGTTCTCAATGACATTAGACTAAGTAAAAACTGACCATAACGATTTTAAATGCAATGCCAGCGGATTCAATTTAATATAAAACTTTGTAGCATGTTATAAATGAAATGAAGGATATAAAAATCTTAATAGATAAGTGACAAATATTGTTAGTAATTCTTTATACTATAACACTCTATTTAAAGCTGATTTTTTTTTTAAGCCGTGATTAAAAAAATATATTGGGGAAGGGGCAGTTCCATGGTAGAGCACTGAGTTACTTAACTCATGATTCTTAGTTTGAGACCGGCCAGGACAGGTAAATTATTTAGTTTGTTACCAGCCGTGAATGGACTGTAAGGGATGCGGAGATCCTTCTTGGTATCACACAGCCTCTATAAAGTATGTGTCCTTAAATGCGAGAAAAGTCTGACGATTGAGAGTGATGGCCAAATGGATACGCACAATCATTGGCATAAAACAGTTGGGTCTCTGTCTACTGTAGTGGGTCCCTTCACATGTTGTAGTGCTAAAGATTTTTCAAAAAACTATTGGTGGATCCTCAACTGAGTACCCTTAACACTTAGTGTATCAACCACACCCCTTAATATTATCAGTTACAGGTGACCCACGTTAATATTGACGGAAGTGTAATAATAAATAGTTTGACACGTCTAAAATATCGATTTCTAGTCCATGGAAACCAAAACTTTTCAGTCTTGAATAAACTACTTTCAGGACCAAATACCTATCTCGCTTCCTCTTATTGGGCAGTTCTTGGAGTAAAATAAATTATATAATCAATTAAAGTGTTTTCTGCCTCTTAATTAAGATTTTGCTCGAAGACGTCCCACTCTTGGCTAATTGGAGGGAAAGCCGTCGTGACAGTATAATAAAAATGGACCTGCTCTGGCGATGGAGGGGTTGGTGACTCAGTACTCCCGCGGCTCTTGTCTTTCAAGGAGCACTGGCTCGATACGTCATCGCTCCTTATATCGATTCAACGGATGGGTCATAACCAACAATAAACAAGAAGTGAGGGTATTTCTATCACTGAGCTCCCACCTTAATTTAGCAGTTTCGTACTAACACTGATATGGAGTCTGAGAGTAGCAACGTGCCATGGGAGCCAAAAAAACAGTAACTGTATACTTTCAAGAAATGCCAAAATGTATACTTCATTCAAAATAGCCCTTACTTTCGAAGCTCAAGCTATCATTAAAATTAGTTTAAAGACAACCTGCCAATCAGCGTTGTGGAGCTGATTCATATGCCTTCACTTTTTTTTTTCGTAGATTCAGAACATTTAAAAAATATTTTTAAATGACATTTTTAATGACTGCTTTTATCATTTATTTGTTAAATGACTCGGTAAATAATTGGTTTGGAATCAATTCGAATGTTATTGGCACAGAAAGGATAAGCTCTTTTCAAACAACTTAATATGCAGTTAAAATACCTTAAGTTCGAGGAGCTACTGATGATCCATGTTCCAAGTCTATTGAAAACATAAATCGGCTATAGAAGTATGCAAATTACTGAAAATTATTAATCCATCCTCATTCGATTAAATCGTGTAGAAGAATATCGTGGAATATAAGTTTTACTATTCGTGTATACTCGATTTATTTATTCACTACACTCCTTCTACTTGAAGTAATAAATTAAGTATGTTTCAGTAAATTCTTCGTAGATTAATTCAGAAGCCTTCAGTTACCACTGCCTGTTTGAGTGAAGGCTCATTTTATTTCTTCCTCTGGAGTTGCCGTGAAATGCGGCGTGTCAGTTCCCGCGAATAATAAAAGAGAATATCTCAGTTTTTCCCCCAAGACGTCTCTCTTTTGAAATGTTCATTTTTTGTATTTCATTCATTTGTAAAACAATGATTCTTTTTATTCAAATTTATATCTTTTTATAAATAATCCCTGAAATGAATCGACATTGCAGATCGTTCCTATTCAGCTAAAATAGACCTACCGAAGCAGCATTCATCATTTATTTTTGTGTTGCATCCTTATCAATTATTTTCTACTATGGCTGATTGGATGAGGCTACAGTGGGGCTCCTAATTTTTTCCAATCCAGGTACAATTAGGATAGGAACCTTTAAAGAGTACCTGACAGGCTCGGGACCCTCATTTTACGCCCCTTTCTAAGGACTGCATGAACCAAGGATTTTTACTCATCTTTTAAATATCCTTGGGCTACCTGCCGGGCTGTGAATCTTGGGCACAGAAGGTTATTATGATAACAGCTACACCATAGATGATCCATCCCCTAATGATATAAAGAAGAACACCCATTTATCAAGGATTATTCTTCTCCATTCCCTATCTAATATCATTACAAACTCTTTAGTATAGGAGGCTTAAACCTCATCCTAGATGTTTATATATTTGTAATAATGTCCTTCTAATACCATCTTATAATATATCTTAAGTTACTTGTATGATTGAAGTTTTTCACTATGGAGATCAGGTACTGTACTCGGAGAATTGCAATCGAGATTTTTCAAAAGATTTACTCTTAAATGGATACGAACCTTTATGCTGGTGATTATTGATATCGGATCCACTCAACTATTTGAAACACCTTAATTCTGTAAGTAACCTTAATAGTAAAGTAAAGGAACCTTAATTCTGTGATCCGTATATAGTATCATCATGCAAAGAACACTTTGGGAGCCTCCGAACAATGGTGGTTGGTTCCATTAATGACTTCAAGACCACATCAGTCACCTTGGCACAGATCCAGTATAAAAATGCGGTCAAACTGAATGAGTAAAGCAATAAAGAGGTTGGCTTCGCCGTCGAAAATTAAAATTGCCCATGATCAACAAGAGCCACTCATTCAGTTTCATCTCAACTGTTTGCCCAAGCCTTTTGTGTACTTCAATTAATTAATATTCAGTCGTACATTTAGTTGTAACATTAATAGTTATGTAAGAACGCTACAATTCAATATGGGAACTATTTTTTCGATCTGCTAATTTCAAATCAATAATAGATCATCTAATTATAATCTACTCATGTTTATGATGAATAATTGACACAAATAGCTCCAGTATATAAGACAACAAACCATTTTATTTATCAGAAAAAATGTTCCTGAAATCTGTGAACATGTGAGTTGCCATTTGTCTGGAATCTAATTTCACGCGGCTCACAAGTTGGCAGCAGCTCCAGATCCAGTTTATGATAAATGGTGAAGTTAACACGAATGTTTTTGATTTATGGGCTCAAGGAAATATCAACCAATTTATCATTTTATCCTAATATTATAAACGAATATTAAGGAATAAAAAATTAAGTTTGATTACTTTGTTGGAGATTGAATAACCAACGAGGAATTACGGTAGTGATACATTGAGAACTAAAAAGAAATTTTAAATAACATGAAAATAATAATAATAAAAATATTTATTTGATAAATCATACAAATACCATTTGGCACATATTGAATTTTTGCCGTTCTTTGGAAAACCTCCCCTAAGGGATTCTCATGACAGGGTGTATGGAGAAACCTCCTATTGAAGGCACTCCTAGCGTGGTTCATCTCACTGTAGTAGATCCCTGCTCCAGAGACGTTTTAGTCTTCTTGTCGGACTATGTGGTAATGTGCCTGTCAGTAATGATTGAAACAGTAAATTTGGATGTCCAGCAAGTGAGTCATGAAATTTTACATGAAAATAAGCTAATAGATTATAAATCAGTTTCCTTAATTTTATTATTTATTAATAATCGTACGAGTTTATTATTATATTATTTCTACCAAATATGTTGTAATTACAAAAATATATTACAGCTAGTTCCACTAACAGTTATTCACTATTGTAACATACTAAAGTGATTAAATATTTAATCTGTCATGTTGCCCAATCAGAAATCGTTTCGGATTATTATTTTTCTATCTCGTCCGAGAATTCGTTAGCGAATTACAAAACACAAATTCTGAAAATATTAAATTATTAAAATATTTATATTTCGTCTATCCATCCCTGAAGATGGCCTGCAATATTGGAGTTAAGGAATTAACTCTTTTATCTCCCCACGGACCGTGTTCTTCCCCGTATACATAAGTTAATACATAAGTGGAGCGGAGTGGCTCCGTGGTAGAGCACTGAGTTGCCATGCCGGAAATCCTGATTCAAATCCCGCTGCAAACACTTTTATTTAGCCTGTTTACAGCCGGAGATGGATCATATAGGATCTAGGATCCTCCTGGGGCTCACCCAGCCTCTATAAAATATCACAAAAATAGTTTACCCAAAATAATGGTGGGAAATCTGGCGGTTTAGCGTGACCTAGGACAAGTCTTGCAGAACCGTTTTCCATGAAACAGTACAGTCTCTACCATGCACTGAACCCCAAATCCGTTCACGAGTAGTATGTTTTTTTTTAGACATAAGTTCAAATAATATTTATTCATTAAACTGAACACGCACTCTCAATGAACACCATTTGATGAATCTTGACTAGTATGAACTAAAAAAAAATAATTTAACTATGGTAATTAAACTATGAACCTTTACGAAAATTTAATTTTATCGAAATTGGGCTGTTTCACATAGTCATATTTCTCATCCGACTTTTTTTAAACACCTTTTTCAAAGCGAGACACATTCAGACCTCAAACACAGTTTTGAATAATATATTTTTTTTCTTCCCTTCTCATTATATTTACATCCACAGCTGTGATATAATAATATGGCAATCAGAAGATTGGTAGAATAACATATAAATTAGTTAAAAGAATATAAACCAGGTTTGTTAAGTTTATTACTTATATATTAATAACCCCTAACAGTTAGTTATTTCAACCACGTTGGCTAAAATAGAAAAATAATCCCTAGTTCAACTATAGTTATGGACTATAGTGTAGTAAGGGATTAAAATGCAAGGTTTAACATTCCAGTTTTTATTACTGCTCATTCACATACAGTTAGTGTTTGCCCTCTGAGGAAGATAACAGGCCAGGATCCACATACCACCTCCAACGCTCTATTCCGCCGAAGACTCCGGATGATACAATTCTTGTGAATCACCCGCCGGTGATGACACCTCGGTAATGATCGGAAGCAGTTGTGGAATGACACCACGTTCATCCAGACGAGACTTCATTTCCTGCCTTCACTTCAAACGAGGAAACGTAAATTAGTTGCAGTCTTAGCGTCCTGTCTGCCTCTCATCGGCTCCTACCAACGGGTTTTTCATTCCGTTTCTTAATTCAACTAACGTCAATGCCGAAGGGAGATTAGTTCATGTTACATACATAGTGCATATTATAGTGTATGGGGATTAGATTAGTAATAGTAAATCCATTAAATAATCAATAATAGTAAAGTAAATTCAACAGGTTGTAAATTATTAGGGACAAAAAATGTTAAAGTAGACAAGCTTGAGACAGAAATTATTAGCGGCTATTCTGTAGTATTGTATGTATTATACATATATATTATTATATATAGTATTGTATGTAACAACAATATTGTGACCAGGTTTCCAAGTTTTAGGGCCAAGGTCAAAATGAAGAAATAAAAACAAATGTGCATAAAAACCAGGTTGTATTACTTTATCTATGTAACATAAAACATAACATAGCATAGCATGCCGTAGAACTAACGCTGAGCTGCAAAAAAAATAATGGATTAAAGGTGTACATCCACACGTAACGATAGTTCACCAAAAAATGAATTAAAGACCAGTAGGTTTCAAATCCCTTCAGTCTGCCCCGATAGGTAGTGATGAAAAAAAAGTCATTACAATATTATTGATCGCATATTCAATAAAAATTAGAATCTAAATTGGCCGAATAAGTTGTCACGTCATGATTTTTTGGTATTAGTTTTTTAAAAAATTCTAAGATCCAGAAATATAGTACAAGAAACCAGAGGATCGAATACTATACTATATTGCTTAGGATATACTATTGCAACCAAAGGGATAGTAGTAATCGGCAACTCCGTACACTGAAAAGTAATTTAGGTATTAATTGCTCTAAGGCTATGTGTAACAGTGAGAAATGAAGAACCTTATGAGTCTTTATTCTCGAGAGCAATGTATTCCTGAAGGAGCATAGTGGCTGAGTGGTAGTGAGCAGAGTTGCCATGCCGAAGGTCCCAGATTCGAATCCTGCTGTGACAGATGATTTCTTTAATCTGTTAAAATTCGGAAATAGATCCTTTTGGACCTGAAGACCTTCCTGGGGCTCACCCATCTTGTATAAAGTGGGTACACTTTATACAACCGTTGTGCTAGAAACAGCACAGTGTCTACCCTACACTGAATCGAAGACTTTTTTTTAGATATACACCTCATTCATTTAATGAAAATTTTCATCTTTGGATTATAGCTCCTACAGCCAACCTCAAATTCACAGATGGCTTAAAAAACTGCACAATAACGAAGTAGTTATAATATAAATTTGTGAACGCTAATACCCTTTGTCCATTCCGCTATTAGTTCAAAAGAAGATGAACAATGAACCTATTATACAACTAATAATGTAAATAATAAATGACTCTATTCTCTCAATTTTTGAAAGAACGCGAGTAAAGAGAATTCCTTCGTTTTGATTAGAACTACTAATTATCCATGATTACTCAATAACAATATTGATATCATTCTCTACAGAGCTCTGATCCATTAGTGTGGAAAAATAGCTTTCAACGGATTTTACAAAACCAAACCTACACCACTACAGCCCTTGAAGTTTCTTCAGTTATATACTGCAAATAAAATAACTTTCTGTCACAATAATAATTCCTGCTTTTTTCTCGTGGATTCACTACAATGAAAAGGTACAGGGATGTAAGATATTAGGGCATATGAGTTTTATAACATTATAACATATAATGTCACAGTTTTTACTAAGATACAAACTTTTTTTGCGTTCGACTGATAAATAATGAATTATTATCATATACCATAAAACTGCCATTTCAGCAACTGGACACAGTAGTAACGGTTGCTAAAAAGGTAATGCTTCGAAAAAGATATTCCCCTAGAAGGGAATCGAAGGGAATCGATTGTGCCCTAATGAAAAGGTTCATCAAGGCTCGGCAATTGGACCACTTCCATTTTTACTTGAGGCTCCGGCAATTGTCTTAGTCTTCCAATAAAATAGAAATCCAATACTTCTCCAAGAAGAAAAGTGAGGAAGATATTCCGGCTTAAAGGGCAATAGCCTATAAAGAATTTGTCAAGGTTCTATAATATTTCATGATAGGAATATTAAAATTAAAATTTTATCACATTTATTGTAGTTTTGTTACATCTAAAAACATTAAAATAAGACACGAAACTACACCCATATGTTGTAATTTCTTATTTCTAACCTTTTATACCTGGATCGTAGATTCGCACCCTGGGAAATGGATCTTGGGATTTTTTAAAGAGAGTAAAAATCATCGGCTATTCTCTGTTAAATTAATGTACTCCCGTTTAAATTGGATAATTACCATTAATTTGTAATCTGATGAACTAAAATTGAGTGGGCTGTATTGAAAAATAAATATAACATTTTATTTAACTAATTACAAACTGTTTGATAACAAAATAAAATTAATACATAATTCAGAGAATTGGATGTAGGTTGGTTTTTTATCCCGCTCCCTATTCTTCGGTCAGGTTAATCCTGAAGTTATTCGGTCATATTTGTTTGTGAGGGAGCGGAGTGACTCAGTAGTAGAGTAGCAGTGCCGGAAATCCAGGTTCAGATCCCGCTGCAGACAGTTACTTTTATTTAGTCTGTTTGCGGCGGGAGATGGATCATATAGGATCTAGGACCCTCCTGGGGCTCACCCAGCCTCTATAAAAATAGGGCACCCAAAATAAGGGGGGAAGCCGGATGGTTGAGCGTGACCTAAGACAAGTCACCTCCTTGCAGAACCGTTGTCCACGAAACAGTACAGCCTCTAATATGTACTGAACCCCAGACTCATTCACGGGTTGTCCATTTAGCTTGCACGCGATGTTTTTCTCAAAAGGCTGGCCAACAACCATACCAACATAAGGATGCAAATGAATGCAACTGGAGGTGCCATGATATGACGTCAACTGTCCTATGCATAATAGATATATTTCTCGATGTGCTGTCAACACCGTCCTTCAGAGGGGAAGTAAAATAGAGACCTTTAAGCTTTTAATACGTTAATCTTCATAAAATTATTTGAATTTTTTTTTATAAGTTACCAATAATTCTTCAATTTTTCTGTTTAGTATAAAGTTTAGTTTTATACAGACGATAAGGATAACAGATGTTTTATAAATTAAATTCTAGGAAATTTATAGTTCTATTAAAGACCTTGAGCTATTCACCCACCTATAGCCTTCATAAATTTTACTAAGCGTAATAGAATAAACTTTACAGCTTCTCCCCATTTACAATCCAGCTTAATCACAATTACAAATATAAAAAAATAAATGATCGAATGTAATTTTCATATCCACGTGTTTTAAAACATATGATAATTATATAAAAAAACATTAATCATCTGGTTTGAGATTAATTGCGTTTTAAATAAGCAGTTCGGATGCGAACTTCGATAAGTCATTTCCAAGTCGAGTTACGTAACCCTTCCAGTTGGATAATAAAAGTCGTGAACTTCGGCCGCTCGTGAATACTGTGCGGCGGCGAGGCTTGGGAAAAGTTGGGACGACCGCTCCTGAGGGAGCTTGATAACTGTTGGGTAACGATTCTTATGTGAACAAGTGGTACAAAAAAAAAGGGTAAGATGAAACATGCCTGACTTAGTCGCTCATGGAAATTCGTCCTAGTAGTAGAACTCGCTGTTTCTAACACTTACTAAACAAACGCTTAAAGCTCCAAATCAGTTATAAATGATTCCTGTATATGAATATTTGGACTTACGCAGTAGAGCTTTGGGCATCCACTAAACCCTCTTGTATCCATTCCTTACTAAAATCCTCAATGCTCCTTACTTTGTTACGTATAAGTTCATCCATAATTACCATGACCTGAGCTCGGTCACGAACGATTTAAGAAGCGTTAAAACCGACAGGTAAACGTCGAGTAAAATCGACCGTAAAAACGGTAAAATCGAGGCGTAGGTTGGAAGATTGCGTTAAGAATGATCTGGGGGACTTGGGTTTGGGTAGTGGACCTTGGACGGAAGTCTGTATCAGCATCGAACCCTCGGTTTCGCTAAGCCTTATTACTTATAATCTAAACTTTGTTGCTGATTTAGCCCAAGACCGATATCAATACCTACATGGCAAACTTTATTCCGACTCATACCCACTAGTTTCAAACATAGCAACCTCTTGATTTTCCTATAATATACAAAGGCGTCTGAAAAGAAGATGGTATCGTGATCTTTTAGGTTGAATTATTTGTTTGAGTTATTAATAATTTTATATTTTCTCTATTTTCCTTTATCTCATGCCGCTAAGTATCATTCATTCTATTTACTTGTATATATTATATATAATACAGTTTTAAATTTTAATGAATACATTTTTAAAAAAATGGTAGTAAAGGTCTGTCGGGTCGTGCGCAATTTCGGTAGAACACTTCCTGAGAGAAAGAAAAACGGTTATATACACTAATTCTCATTTCTTATATTTTTTTCTGGATTTATTGAGACTACTCGATGAAACCGACAATATTTTAGATACTATTATAGGTTTTAGTGAACCAACACTACCCATTCATCCCACGACAATTGAAGGGTTATGCTAAGAATTATTAATACTATCAAGACGAAGTAACTAAGTTTTTCATGAAACAAACTTGTTGATCGGCTGAAATCGTTCTTTTTTCTTTTAATTACCTACCAGCCGACGACTTGTTTACGATTAAGAAGAAACGTTTGATATATTTTCCTTAGAACACTTATCAGATCAATTTTCTTGTTAGGAATGGAATACCCAAAAGAAGAAAAGTACCGCTGGCGCCGTCTAGAAACATGAAACCAAGAAAACATTCCGATTATACATTGATACACCTATAATTTATTTAGTGTCGTGGAATGTTTTAATACATCAAATACGTAATGAATTAGTATTGTTCCGAACAATATATGTTTTAATTTGTACATCAATTACTGTCACTTTTAGTATCGCATTGAAACAATTAAAAAGTAACTGATCCTTATGCTGATTGATAAAAAATATTTTGTGAGTTATACATAATTATTATTATATTATTCAACAAAACTACATGTACTGTTTAATAACGGTTCTGAATTTTCACCAAAAACGTGAAAAAAAAACTTATAAATACGAAAACGAAAGCAAAACAAATAATAATTCTTATTCGTTACCATTATTAAATAAATTATGATTCCTTGAACAACAGTAATTGCTAATTATCCATTGTCGTAATTTTTACTAAATACAATTCTGTAAAACTAAGTAGATAACCATTCTTTAACATTTAAATTAAACATGGTTTTCATATTAACTAACCCATCTTCTGAACCACAGATCTTCACTTGACTAACGAAACAAGGGACTAATCAATTACACTATTCTAAGACCTATTTATGGACATATGGAGAAGAACTTTAGGGTTCAACAAAGCACGTCCATATACATACATACACATATATATATCCATATATATATATATATATATATATATATATATATATATATATATATATACATAGGACAAACAATACACTTCAAAATTCTAATAAAAATTGCAAATGCTCCTGGGTTTATTTCAAATCACGCCAACATAACGACATGAACAATCCCATGCTAAACACTCCAGTCATCACCAAAATCTAATTGTTTTTTCTCTTCCGTATTCCCTGGACAATGACATAGAAACCTGCTCAAGAACTATTAATCGTTTCAAAAACTTCATGCTGCAAATCAAGGAAATAAAAAACAAACATGGAGGTCAAATTTCCTTGATGCGAAACTCAGCACTTGCAAATTTAAATAAAATAATAATAAAAATAACTAGTTTTCACACAAGCCAGTTGTGTTGTTTTTTCATTTAGATTACTTTGCTTTATTAGTGCGTACTTTTTTCTGTATATTCGAATATCTACGCACTCTATTTTTAAAATGATTAGTGTTTTTAGTTTCACAACCCACCGGCAATGGAAATCGTATTTACAATGCAGCGATTCGCCCACTTGATTTACACGGAACAGGGTTCCCAGGAACACCTTGCTTCCTGAGGGACATCCGAGCCGATGACGATGAAGAGGAGAACAGTTAGAGGTAGAGACGGAGGTCACTGTGTCAATGCCGACGCTGCGTGGAATTAAACATCAATCCAAGGACCCACTCATCCCCTGTCATATCTCACTTCCTACTCCGTGCGCTAAATCATAATCATCTCCCTACTAACGGGCTGTAGCACGCCATCATCGTGTGTCGCTGTAGCGATGCAATGACAGCTGTACAATCCAGCTGTTTTATACTGTATAATAATTTTTACATAAGGAGGAGGGATTATTACTATCGTTATTTTCCTAAAATCAGGAACTATTTTGCTGTGTATCGTGCTAGCCATATCAGGCTTTAAGAATAAGATAAAGAAGTATGAATTTGGAGAATAAGAATAGTCAGAAATGATAGCTACAGAAACTAGGTCGCTTAATCAGGTAGCAGTAATACGTAGTGACTGCCTCAAAGGTGGACCTAAAGGGGACATCACTTCGAGAGACACGGAAGGAGGACAGAGAGTGGAAGCCGAAAGATGAGGCTTGCGATAAGACGGAGGAACCATGTAAGCAGCCCTATTTTCTTATAAGACAGCAAGCTCAACTGTAGTATCATAAATCAATCAAGCTAACCTTATCAAGGGAAACAATATGAGGCATTCAGGATCAAAAGCGGATAACTCCAAATTTAAAAAATTTACGTTTTCACATTTTTCGCTAGTTTAGTCAAGCAATCCTCGTATACGAATATGATACCGAAACTTCAGATTCATGACAGGTCTAAAGCCATGAGAAATAAGGCGGCAATGTGTTAGACAAAAATGCTTGACAAACAAGCGAAATATATAAATAAATAAATTTTTGAAATATTGGAGATATCCGTTGTTGATCTTGAATCCTTCATATATTGTTCATTTCATTCATTGATAAAAAAGTGTTAACTACTAAATTTTAAAATGATTCGTTTATATTTTAATATAATTTGGAGCCAAGATTTAATATTTCTAGATATTTCTGATCATAATTTTCTTTTTTACAATTTAATTTACTTGATCCTTCAAGCTAAGTACCATTTCCATTTCATTGCATATAGCCTATGCGTAATCATTATATTATTCTCATTAATCTAAAAATCTTAAATAACCAATTAATAAAAGTTTCAATTATATTCCAAACGACTAACCGTTCAAAGCTTTAAAGTATTTAATAAACCACTTCATATTCACCAATAATCAGTTTAACTAAAATCTAGTATGGTTAAGTTATTAAGTTAAATTTGCCGATGAAATCACTGATGCATTATCAATTCCATCGACTATATTAGTTATTTGTAGAGATGAGTGAACGAGGAAGACAATCTGACTCACTGGCTAAGAGTGATTATTCGTAAGGGTAATCTGTAATAAAAAAAATCATGCTCTGCAAGTTTAAAATATTTTATTATCAAAATAAAAAATTTCATTTTGCATGTATTTAAAAAATAAAACAGAATTGTACTTCGAAAGCGTACGAAGGGTCTTGGGGTTCAGTAAATGGTATTATTATTATGTCATAAATAATAAAAAATAGTATTATTTTTAATACTACGGTGAAGCAGGGAGATACTTTTTCCGAGATCCAACTCTACCCCCTGAATTATAATCCAATTAAGGGTACACACTTTACAGGCGCTGGGTGAGCCACAGGATGGTTTGCATATCCCATAGAATCGTCTATGGCAGTTGACTGATCAAATAATATATCTGGCCCAGCCAGGTTTGAATCCGGGATCTTAAGTACTGGAGCTCAGGGCTCTACACAATGGGCTACCTCGCTCCATAAAAACATTTAAATACAATTAGATCGAATTTTTGGTTTAATTTGAAAAAAAAATTATCCATCCTAGGTTTCAATCTTAATCTGGAATAAATAAATAATACTTAAATACCGAAATGTAATTAAAATATTCCTTCATTGTTGAATTAATTTTTTTTCTCGAAAAAAACTGAAAAAAATCATTGTTGGTTTGCTGTCATTTTATAAACAGCGATATGAATGTATTTTCTCTTCTTTTTTTTTTTTATTATTTTTTTTTAATTATTGGTCATTGTTTATGAGTTATAAATATTTTTATTTTTTAAAGAGAAAAGATAGGCCCTCGACCGGGATTTGAACCCGGAACCTTTGTCTCACCGTGACATCGCTCTGCCATTTGAGCTATCCAAGGCACTTCTCGGTCGAGGACAAATCTTCTCTCTTTTAGATCCTAAAGCCCCAGTGTGCTCCCGCCATTTTTGCGATGAATACACTAGAACGAAGTTCTTTGAACATTAATTTTAATTTAGGATCTCATTGAATTTCGTCATATTATTATTTATAATTTTTTTTTATAATTATCCTATAAAGATCCTAAATTAAAATTACTGTTCAAAGAACTTCGTTCTAGTGTATTCATCGCAAAAATGGCGGGAGCACACTGGGGCTTTAGGATCTAAAAGAGAGAAGCTTTGTCCTCGACCGAGAAGTGCCTTGGATAGCTCAATTGGCAGAGCGATGTCACGGTGAGACAAAGGTTCCGGGTTCAAATCCCGGTCGAGGGCCTATCTTTTCTCTTTAAAAAATAAAAATATTTATAACTCATAAAAAATGACCAATAATTAAAAAAAATTATAAATAATAATATGACGAAAGTCAATAAGATCCTAAATTAAAATTAATGTTCAAAGAACTTCGTTCTAGTGTATTCATCGCAAAAATGGTGGGAGCACACTGGGGCTTTAGGATCTAAAAGAGAGAAGCTTTGTCCTCGACCGAGAAGTGCCTTGGATAGCTCAATTGGCAGAGCGATGTCACGGTGAGACAAAGGTTCCGGGTTCAAACCCCGGTCGAGGGCCTATCTTTTCCCTTTAAAAAATAAAAATATTTATAACTCATAAAAAATGACCAATAATTAAAAAAAATTATAAATAATAATATGACGAAAGTCAATAAGATCCTAAATTAAAATTAATGTTCAAAGAACTTCGTTCTAGTGTATTCATCGCAAAAATGGTGGGAGCACACTGGGGCTTTAGGATCTAAAAGAGAGAAGCTTTGTCCTCGACCGAGAAGTGCCTTGGATAGCTCAATTGGCAGAGCGATGTCACGGTGAGACAAAGGTTCCGGGTTCAAACCCCGGTCGAGGGCCTATCTTTTCCCTTTAAAAAATAAAAATATTTATAACTCATAAAAAATGACCAATAATTATAAAAAAATTATAAATAATAATATGACGAAAGTCAATAAGATCCTAAATTAAAATTAATGTTCAAAGAACTTCGTTCTAGTGTATTCATCGCAAAAATGGCGGGAGCACACTGGGGCTTTAGGATCTAAAAGAGAGAAGCTTTGTCCTCGACCGAGAAGTGCCTTGGATAGCTCAATTGGCAGAGCGATGTCACGGTGAGACAAAGGTTCCGGGTTCAAATCCCGGTCGAGGGCCTATCTTTTCTCTTTAAAAAATAAAAATATTTTCTCTTCAATTTGAAATAACTATTGTTCGACATAGTTGAACCTTTTGTGAAATAAGTCACGTTTTTCCGTAAGACCTCCCAGAGTAATATAAAATGCTTACTTTGATGTCTCAATTCAAAGCACATTCCCCATCTTCTATATTCTCCAAATTTCTGACAACTGTTGACTTCAGGACTACATTGCGTTCACTGAAATCATTTTTCCATTACAATGAAGAGACCCATTTTACTTTTATTATTATTGTTATTTTCCCCATTATATTCTAACGTTCCAGATAAACGTAGATCATACAAAAACATTATTTACAATGCAATACATAGTTTTTGGTTTTTGCGTAGAAAATGCCATTTTCTTTTTGTCATGAACATAAACTTATTCACATTTTCACGGTGATGTAAAAAGGGTTGTAACATTAAAGAAATACATTAAGCAATTCTCATTTACATACTCTGCGATTTCTGAAAAGAAATAACAGAGTGAGACCGTTTTTTTTTTTATTTGCATTTACGAAAGTCCTTTTGAAAAAATAATGATAAATATTTCATTCTACTATCTGAATGTTATTCGTAAAGAACAATAACTAACAAAAATTGCTTTGTTGTTAGGTTCATTAACATATCGGCACGTGACGTCACATTTCACAAACAACAGGAAAATTTTAAATGACCAGCAACTGATTCCATGTAGCTCTGACCAGACGTGTATTAGTCATATTCTTCATATCTAGTCATAGGATGATCTAACGCTACCATATTTAAAATTATTAGTTAATAAACAATACCTGCTGAGAGGCGTTCAATGAAAAATATAATTTAATGATTAATGATGACAGGTGATCATCAAAATTAATGGCGTCGATAACAGATTTTACGCCATTACTTAAAGCAGCCTACAATCAACCTACGAAATTTTAGGTATTATATGAAACTGAATAAGTTGAATGTATGATTGTGAATAAATCAATATTTCGCAGAAAGATCCCAATAACTGGTTAGTCACAAGTTCCGAGGAAACACACATTATGGTTAGTCCTAAGACACACATTATTTCTGATTAATTCTTATAAGGTCCTTGCAACTTTCGCGTTCCTATGTTTGAGAGATCGAACGACAAATATCGATATTCTAAATCACAAAGCATCAGATCGATTTTAGACTGTGCTCTCTAACTAATAATCGAAAAGCGAATATAAAGTAACCTAAAAATACTTGAACACGATATATGAACGTTCTTGGGTTCAGTACATGTTAGAAACTTTACAATTTAATACCTATGCAGTAAAATGATTTGGTATAGATCACACTCAACCTCCAGATTTTTCTCTAAGGAAGCAACTTTGAAGAAGCTTGGTGAGTCCTTTATGGTTTAGAAATAAATTAATTAACTCCGGAAGATGTTAAGTTGTCGAATTATGAAAATCTACACTAACTTTTTTCAAAGGAACATTTACAGAATAGTTTATAAAATTTGTTAAAACTCGAAGTTCTAAAACGTATAAATATTTTGTAAATCGTAAATAGAATTATTAATATGATCACAAATTATATTATAATCCACCTTAGATGTTGTTGGTTTTTAGAATAATTTATTGATATTTACAACTGTAATTATATTACATCAAGTAAATCTGCTGTATGAACAAAGGGCATGAAAAAAAAAACACTTGTGGAGAATCTATCCATTGATAGCACTCCAACACCTTATTGTTAAATCATTGGTATGTTGGTTAGTGTAATAAAAATATAATTAACACGTATGGTATATGGATAATGTATTGTTGGTATATCGTACATGTCTTATTATTAAGGCCATTAATAATGAATGGGAGTTCCCCCGTTCCTAAGGACAAATTAAATTAAATTCATTAGTTGATATAACGTAAAACTTTGAAGAAATTATAAAAAAAAAAAAAGATCAAGTTATCACCGATAAAACAATTTTTTCTGGCCATAAAACATTGAATTAAAAGAAATAATGGAATTACCGTAGGTAAAACTTATTTTTTTTTATTTTTTATAACATATAATAATAACTTTTAAATTGGCCGAAATTTCAATGTTTTGTTTCAAATCTCATTTATTTCATAATTTACATAAATTTACAATATATAAATTTTATTTACAAATCAATATATATGCATACATCATAGGTACTTCATTTACCTGGAGGTATTATAAGTATTTACAAGGTATGAGACCGCTTAAGGCGTTTTCTCTAAACCGGCACTAGGCCGCTGGCTCGATACAGTTCAAAATCGGCGAGAGACCGCTTTCGAAATTTCAATTGAAAATTACTTCTATTTATGTTCACCGAATTTTCATTTCATCGGGAAAGAACAACTGAAAAGTAGAGGAAAGAGAAGATATATCGAAATTGGTCTAGTCTTACGCTGTACACACTAAAATTATCTCACCTGTCTTTTCCTACGATTCCCGCAATGACATACTAACAATGCCGGTTTCGAGTGAAAAAAATGGTTATTTGTTATTCCTTATTTTATATTCAATTAAATCGATCGGAATAAAATATGCATATAACCGGATTTCGAAGACAAAAAAACGCTAGGAGAGTAAACCGGTTATTGTAAATGAAATAAGTTTCCATCAACATTTTTTTTAATCACAGGAATAAAACGGAATAAAAACAGCTACTGGAATTGTTGGAAATAATTTGTCTTTGCCAAGAATTTCAATTTAAATTAATTGCCTATTTATCTTCTCATAATACTCCATAAACACTTAACACATGTAAACGAACAGCTGGAATGATGGGAAATAATTGATCCTAAGAAAAGCTGATTACCAAAATTATAATTTCAATTTATAGTGTTAGTGGCGTATATAAGTTTCATTTGTTTTGGAAATTCACGTGAACACGATCAATTGTTATATATGGCTCTATCAAAAGAACAATGTTATACCTAAAAAAAAATTAATTTTCCAATGGAGGTGTTTGAAAGTTCCATGTGTGTGAAAAAAAAAACGGGTATTGGTAAAGCTAAGCATTCCTATTGTAATGATGGTATTGAAATTCTTTTACCATCCATTAGAATATTTTTAACAGCTAGAAACTTTTTTTATATTCAAGTTATATTGTTATTCCCAGAAAACTTCAAATTCAAACATAATACAACTCGAAATATGGTTTTAATAAAAAAAAATGTCGGAAATGTAACATCAGATATGTCGTTCCTTAACCTAAAAGCTTCGATCGACACAATTTCTACTATAGACTTAATTAAAAAGGCCAATTTTTTAGTTATTCCGTTGTTCTTTTGAAAGAGCAATATGTATGAAGTTCCAATATTGAATGAATTTAACTTATTACAATAATTAGACGCTTCTAGTACTACTTGTCAGAAGAAATATAAATAATGAGGATTCTGTATGTATCCATTGGGGATTAAATAGATGGAATTTGCACATATAATTAATAATAATTATCTAAGTGTGTAAGGTTATCTGGTTTTCCTGCGGCCATTAATCATTGAGCGGAATCCTTATCATACACTTGGCAGAAATAGGGCATCATTCATTCATATCTCGTTATTTAGTCCTATATGTGTTAATTATTAGCTCAGATTAGGTTGCTAACGAAAATGACTGTTTGGTAGAAATGCATATAACTTTTTTGTTTACAAATACCCAAAGTGTTAATTATTGACTCATCCGATTTAATTTTCAACAGATTTGGAACTTCCAAATACATCTATTGAAAAATTATTTTTTTGAGTTATGGCATTGTTCTTTTGAAGGAGCGATATGTTTGTTAAGAGTGTATGTATACTGTCATATGACAGAAGCTTAAAAATAAATTTAAGTTTAGTTTCTTAATCACATTTGATAGGAAAATGACAAAGGGTCCTCACGTTAAGATGAAACGCCAATCACTAAATCACAAACTCAAATTAAAGTACTCGCTCTTCAGGAAAAACTCCAAATTAGATTTAAGACAGAAATTAAATACGTACACTTACTTACTAAAACCAGTTTGGAAATATGCTTTACAAATCTACGGCATCACTAAACAGACTCACAGAATACGACTGCAAACTTTTCACTCAAAAGTACTTAGACTTATCACTAATGCACCATGGTACGTCAATAACAAAACTCTGCATACTGACTTAAAAATACAAACGGTTGACGAACACATACGAACGTACTACAAACGCTTTCAAGAAAAACTATACGGACACCCAAACCCATTGATACAACAAATGGCCACTACTCTCATGCCTGAGAACACTAGGAGGAGACTAAAAAGGACGTGGATGAAGGATCTATTACAACAGGAAATTAAAGCAAGTCGATGGAGAGGTACCGCTGAGCACTGTTCTTCGTCATGCCTTCCATATCATTTTGTATTTTTTTTTCAGTCAGCCAATCTGCTGATTGTCAATTACTTGTATTTGACAGGTGTGGATGGAAATATAAAGAGAAAAAAAAAGTTTAGTTTCTTAAACTTAAGTTTACATGCTAGAGATAGTAATTGTGCTATTGTATAAGTGTTATTATCTCTGATTTAAATAAATTTAAGGAGAGATTTTTATACTGATAGTACTTACTTGACTATCGTAGTTAAAAAATATGGATTGAACCTTATCTGACATGAAGATACTTGATCGTTTACTAATTTAATATCGGCTAGACTTCATATACATAACTTTTCATAACAGTTACATGAGAATTGGTTCTAGAGACGTTAAGCTTATTGATTTTAATACTATTTGCTTTAAGACGTGTATGATCTGGCCTCTATCCAAGTTAAACTATCTCATCACATATGTTGTACTAATGTATCTAGCGAAATATGTACTAAATATGCTTAAAATTTCGATCTATAATTTTCTCGAATCCTTAAACAAAAACAATAATCATAAACAAAAGGAAATCTGTAAAACATAAAACCGCTACTACGTCATTAGTAAACATTAAATAAACTAAGAAAATTTGGTTATCCGTGTTTGGCGTGACTTAAGTATTCGAGGAGGATAGAATGTACTATAGAAAAGTGACTTTATGGGTTTTTATGAGGATAGACAGTAGAGAATAGATTAGTGGGCTTCCTTTATTTTATTTCTTTTTTTTTGTATAATTTATTAAGATTACTATCAATTTGAAAAATCTATTAAAAAAACCATCAAGTAAATAAGTAATGTGGATGTACATCATTTTCTTTCCACAGTATCATATTCGGATTAGACAAAGTGTTTATACTGATACAAATATTTGTTTATTTTTCCTAAACAACTCTCAAGTTACTATTTGTGGTACATTTTGGGCCTTTTATACTTCAAAGGTGCAATAAATAATTTTACTGCTCGCTAAATTGACCATACTTCGGATTACTATATTGGATTAATTATTAAATTAGTTTTAAAAGACTCTTTAGTTATTGCTTCATTGTGTGATTTATATTATACAATCCGATACCCCACAGGAATAGGGATGGGTGGAAATCTTTAAGAACTATAGTAAAAGAAGAACAAAATAAATATGGAAGTTATTGGTTTTGAACTTAGAGAGAACTTCTTTATCGACTTTATTATGAATATAAAGTTCTAATGCTTCAAGAAAGTCTCAAAAGTTTCAAAGCTGAGATAATGGCACCTGAACACAATACCTTTCTTTCTGAACAAAACATTCTTAAACACCTTCTTAAACTCGTTTAAAAGTTTTGTAAATTATTTGTTTCTTTTTTGAATAGGGATCTCACTAATTTTGTTGTATTTACTTTGCCTAGCATTTTATTATTATTTGTATTATATAAAGCATTAATATTTATTAGAAATTATACTACATTAAAAATTGTAAAATTTAAAAATTTCCATAATAATGTAAATGCTTAGTAAATTATATGCTACAAAATTGGCAATATTCATTTTTGCGCACTATATATACCTTTTGAAGTCAAAGCCTCCTATTCCCCACTTGTACAATAAATTGAATGGGCATAGGAAAAAAGCAACAAGAATTACCATTATAAGTTTCAATGTAAAATAAATAAGTACTGGTATGAGAAAAATAACTAAAAATTAAGTGAGAATTGTTTTTATTTTCAACTGCTCTCAAGTCCCCCTCTTGGGGGGCACCCAGGTTGGTAACCACTGATCTAGTTAGTTATTAATAGAATGTTTCATCATAATATATAACTAAATTACTGGTTTATAAGAATCAGGCTTTTTCCCATATGCTGTAAACCTTAAAATAAAAAAATTAATGAAGCAAAAACTAATAAAAAACTGGGTGATTACTGACCAACAAAAAAATAATACCTGAGCACCAATAATCACTAAACATTTAATATAAAACAACAGAAGGTTTACACAGAAATCAGTCAAATAAACATATATATTTCCTTGCTAATATTAGATAATTTTTATATTTCTATACTTCAAGTGGAAGAGGAAATGTATATCGGAAATGCAAACAGGAAATGCAGCATATGCATCGGAAGCCGCTGCGTTGATAATAAATTACTGTATCAAAGGTTGGCCGAAGAGGAAACATGAAGATACAAGATGAGCCTCTGAATCCTAAACCGTGGCTCTTGCTTAAACACCGGCGCCCGAAAGAAGTTGAGGCACGCACTGGACCCACGCGGAATAATAAAACCCCAATAACCCCTCCTCCCCTCCCACTCACCCCCTCATCATGTATTCAAATTTATCTCGCTTCACGACCCAGTTCATTTATTTTATTGTGCTCACTGTATTCGTTCCTTACAGTATTGCCAACTCTGATATCATAGAAACAATTTTTCATTTAATTTTTAAAATTTCTTACTTTTGTATACAGGAAGTATTATTTTGTTGATGATGAAGTTTTATAATTAGATAAAATCAATGCGGTGGGATGTAGTTTGGGTTTTCTCTTTAAAAAAAAATGCAGTGGAATAACATGGAATGAATATGAGATGGTAAAACTATGATATGTTCTGATATATTTGTCTGTATATTCATCGTGTTATAATTTTCGATATTCAGTTGGCTTTAGAATTTTTTAAATATGATTAAAAAATCCATATTTATGCCATCCTTCGAAGGGGACATAAAATGGTTGCCAGCCTGTAAAGCGTCAGGTACTCGTTAAACATACCTAAACATAAACATTAAACATAATATGTTCTGATTAGTCACATTAGCATAAAATGATGTTAACTGAATAAACAAACAAACATACTTTATAAATACCTACCGTTTATTAATATTGTTTTATAATATTTCTTAGCCTACAACATAAAGACTTCTTCAATATATTATTCGCTGTTTTCTTTCGGATAGCGCCTTCTTCCTGTTAAATGTATTACAATTCTGGGTTGTAGTCGCAGAGAAACAATGTAAAACATCTTTTGTATTTATTTTACTATTAATTAGGTTATTATTTATTTTAGGTAGATAAGTGTGTATAGCCCTGAACTGGCTGGTTCCATAATTAAATAATCTCGCCTAGCCTTTGTAATTTAGGTACCCTTAACTAGCGGAAAACCTTTTGAGTGTGAACTCGGCCAAATCACCTCATTTCACATCCGTTGGTTTATAAATTATAGTCTGTACTATGTACTCAACCCAAGGGCCTTCATGGATTGTAGTGATACAGATTCGATGAATTCATTATCAGATCTTCATAAATTTTCTAGTGATATAACATGGGAATAGAGAAGGGGCAGAAAATACAGTACCTGCATTACTCAATGACTGCATGGGCTTAGTAGTTTATACGGCTGGCACGGTCGGAATTTTTTTTTTTTAAATCACAACTAATAGAAGAAGCGTACTCTACCCCTCAGGCACATGCAGGGTTTACGGCTGGATGGTCATGTGCGGACAATAAATTGCCTTTTGCCAATTCATTGAGAAGTCCCAGGAACGGAAGCAGGAACTCCACATGGCCTCTATAGACCTGGACCAAGCTTGTGACAATGTGCCACGAGAGAGATTATGGATAGCACTTAAAGAAGCAGGCAATAGTGGGGCTCTGATAAAGGCTGTGAGACATCTATACAGCAAAGACATGTATCAAGATAAGATGCTGGAACCAACTTTCGGGCCCTTTTCATGGTACTAAGGGGTTGAAGCAAGGGTGAAGCGTGTCACCCACTCTCTTCAAGATATACCTTCACGAAGCAGTGAAACCGTGATACAAGCAATGTTGCGGTGTGGTACTATCCATGTTCTTCGCTGTCGAACAGGTCGTGTTAGCGAGACGGAAGGTCTATCTCAGGATGATGATGTATGCCCTAAAGACGTGCTACGAAAGCCGGGCTTAAAAATTAACTTCGAGAAGACCGAGTATATGGCCGTTTGGGATCCTGATACTAATGAGCTTTTGGTGGACAGGGAGGCCTGTAAAAAAGTAAATGTATTTAAGAACCTGGAGTCTTATTTGGATACTACCGGATCGTCAGATTATGACGTCAGAAGAATGGTGGAGCAAGCCCGAAAAGCTACTATAACGCTACTCGGTCCTCTGATCATAGAGATTTCTACAGAAAATAAACGCCGTATTTTCACAACCATAGTCGAATCTATCCTGACTTATTCTTCGGAAACTTGGACTATAAGTTCCGGTCTGTACACAAAGTTTCAGGCGGTTGAAATGTATTTCTGAAGGAGTTGCCTCCGTGTCACCAAGCCGGATAGACAAAGAAACGAAAAAATTCGACAGAGGATGGATGTGGATACATCAACAAATGAAAGAATCGGGGCACGCCACCTAAGATGGTAAGGCCATGTGAAGAGAATGGCGTTCGAGTGTTGTTCGAACCGAATCCTGGATTGGTGTGTGGCTCCACGGTGTGTGGAGGGAGTTCTGGAGGAGATGGCTGATCGAGGTCTCCAGGAAGAGGATTGGATGGATCGGGAGGAATGGAGCTCTGCTCTGACTAGGTAAATTAACCCATCTTGGAACGCCTATGAAACTAACTAATAGATCGTAGTGATCCCACAAATTGTTGTTTTAGTATTTTAGTGGTGCCCTTCTAGTAATAAATTCTCCTTAGAAGTGTCTAGAATAAATAAGTCGTTACATTTATACATTTTTCGCAAAATTAACCTCTGGTTAGAAAAATATAATAATCTGTTTAATAGAAAATGAAGCAATGTAAAGTAAGTGGCGCTCGTAAAAATTAAACTGTACGCTCAAAGAGAAGTCCATTTATAAGGAGGGAAGGTCCAATTCATTTATAAAATCTAATGTTGTAAAAAGTTATGCAGAGTTCGACCATAGTATCTTAATCAATTCTTTATTTAAACTTTAAATGAAGTTTATCTATTTTTATTTATATTTATAAATGTAACTATCTATATTTATAAGATCTATAAATATATTCTTTAAATATTTTTTTTAATTCTTATTTGAAAGTGCAAAAATACGAATTAAGTTTCATTAATCGGATTATTAAATAATTAATTTGTTTATTTAAATGAAATTGTTTAAATTGTTGTTTTAGTGTTTTGTCATTTTAATTTTGTTGATTGTCAATTTAGATTTCTATATTTTTTATTAAATTAAATTTTATGTATTATTCCTTTTGTTATTGTCTTCTTAAAGTAGACAGAACAACAGTTTGAGAATATCCGTTTTTATAAGAACTCCAGAAATTCGGAATTATTTCAAAGATGAAATTATGTGAAAAAGGCTTTTCAAAAGAATGGCAAATGGCTTTTCACAAGAATCGAAATGGAGATGCTTTTGTTAAAAGTGTAGGGAAAAAATTTATATAGGAAGAGGAGCGTGGCTAGAGGAGTCTAGAATAAGCATTTTAATATTACATTTTGTATATTTCAATTTTCATCAATATTTGAATTATCAGTGTCTAGGTCCGTCATACTTCATGACGGACGGCCTGATGATCGGCGATTACATAAGTGCTTAATCAAATAATTCATTAATACATGCGACAAACATGGTCTTTTATGACCATTCATATATTTATCATTTTTTAGATACTTTTTTTAATTAAACTTGTAATTTATAAAAATGTATAAATACTTCTTATTCAGGCATTCAATAACCAGGGGTTTCAAAAGAATAATCACGTCTGAAATAAGTTTAATATGAAGTGTTGAGGACAGAAAGTGTTAGTAGTCTCATAACATCACTCAATTAACTTTCCAGGTGAAGTGATTTGAGAAGCCCCTGTGTAAAAAAATATGAAAATGAAATGAAGGACTTGAGCAAACACAATAAGAGCATTGGCGACGGCTTAATTTTCGCCTTGCTCCTTTTCCCGGAATAATCTAAATGCGAAAAATTCCTGGGAAGCACCCTTTTTTAATTAAGTCCGAAGGTAGGCCTTCCCATCAAGTTACCACCAGCATTATCTCATCACTTTTATTTCCTGGATTTTCCACCCTACACTGTACCTTTTCTTTTTTATTCACTTTATTACGATTTTCTCCAAAACTACAATTAACATATTTTTCTGTGATAGAAATATCAAGCTGGATGGTGGAATCAATAGCAAACCTTATTTCATAGATAGAGAACGATCTACCAATGCTAAAGATTGGATAGACTACATACGGTCCGAGGTCCGAAGTCCTATGTACCAGTTTATTAGTTTTTTATAACTTGATTTTTTTTAAAATAATATGACAGTCCTGTTTAACCATTAATTATTTTCTGGATTTCATTAGTCCTATAGATATAATTTTATATTTTTCTTATATTATGCATAGATATTGGTTAAATTACAAAAAAAACCTTTACCACTACAACCTTTAAAGTGCTTTGGGCTCAGTACATGGTACAGAATTTCCTATAACAATGGAATACATAGAATATGTGATTTGCCCTAAATAAATGTCAATCGCCAAATTTGACCCCAACTAAGAGTACCCACAGTATAGAGGCTGGATGAGCCCCAGGAGGGTGTGTACTTCCCGCAGGGTCCGTCCATTGCTGTTAACAGACTAAATAATTTATTTACTGCATAAGTATATGAAGCAAGATATTTTAGCACATTATAGTCTTATTGTATAAAGAAGGAGATCCCAAAGATATTGAAAACTACAGACCAATAACGCTCTCTTCCTCATTGTACAAGGTATTTGCAACAATTATTAAAAATAGACTAATCTACACTAACATGGATGAGGTATGGAAGGTATGTAAAAGGAGAACTGCGAGAGCTGTGGTGGGAAACTGGAATCTAACACCAGTGCTTGCCCAGGCTATGATATATGCAGACGACATAGTACCGATTGCAGACTCTCAGGAAGCTCTCCAGGCAATCACTAAATGAATAGCATGAAGGACTCCAGCTAAGAGGATTGTGCATAAATCCAGCTAAAAGCAAAATTATGTGTCTAGGAAGGTAAAACCTGGAGCCAAGGATATTATGATATTGCGAACCCCTGGAAATAGCGAGCACCTAAACATATCTTGGGACAGTGATGAGCAAAGATGGTAAAATAGACCAGGAGGTTCTAAATCGGGTGATGAACTGTACAACTAGATATCCAAAGCTATCATCGGAATACATGAAGTAAGCAAATTTGATTTAAATCAGTTTTCCTTCCAGTGCTTTTATATGGATCGGAAAATTGGACAACCCTCGATAAGCATGCAAGCAGGATGGCAGCGGCTGAAATTAGATTCCTCCGAAGGATAGTTGGCAGAACCAGGAGGGACTTTATAAGAAATGACAGGATTCTTGAGGATTTGCGAGTAAAATCAGACATCCCAGAAGAGCGGCAATTGAAATGGTTTGGGCATGTGTGGAGAATAAATGATGCCTGAAAGGCCAGGTGGTTCTTTGAAGCTAGACCGGAAGGAAGACTCTCTCGTGGTAGTACTCCGACTACATTGAGAAACTGGATGCAGCAAGAGGACTCACCATTCCGGAGATGAGAAGAATTGCAAGGCACAAAGACCAATGGGCCCAGTGGTTCGAAACGGAAACTCCACACTTACTGGCACACAGGAGTTAGAGGAAAAAGAATAAGTTTCCTTTAGTGCAGTCCGTAAAATAAAATACAGAAATATTGGAACGCATTCCATGTACCGCAATTTTCGTGAGTTGAGCTAAAGATTGCCACTTGTTCTGACCATGCTGGGGTGTCTTTATTCATTTCAAGAGACCACCACAAAATTATTTGGTTCAAAATGAACTCCAGTTATCACAGCTCAGAATCACACTCTCATATGACATTTCTCCAAACGATCTTTTGTAATAATATCTACCTCTTAAAGGTTTGTGAGGATTAATATTGGCAATGAAGGGACTGGGGAGAAGCAATAAGATCAGATCCCCAAAGGACCCCTTGGACAAACAGGACAACAGCTGAGATAGAGGCGGCTGTGTACTCTGTGAGAGGGTGTCTCTGTAGTCACTCTTCGGCGTTGGATAAATAGAGGGGACCGGATATTACCCCAGTAGATCCGGAAGGTTGTAGTAGTCGGAAAGGCGAAGAACCAATAATACAGGAGGCAGATGTTCCTTTTCATGATGGCGAATTGCATTGGAGATAGCATCACTTTAGCGGTACATCCACTGTTTCTCGTTATTAGAAACAGGCATGGGTTCGATTTCTCAGACCCATGACGTTTTTTTCTGAGTAGATTCTCCTCAGTTATTGAAGCAAGTAATTATATAGCATATTCTATTATATCCTTAGCTGATGATAGGTGATCTTTGAGTATTTTAAGTGACTAAAAAGGTAGCCTTAGAATTTTTTTAATGGAGTCAAAAATCCTTAGTTATGACGTAAACTGAGGATCTCAAGCCTATGCGATTTCAGTTACTCGTTAAAGATCTCTATCCTAATAATATCTGGATAGGCGAAATTTAGGACTCCCATTGTAGCATCGTCATAACAATAACAATTAAAAATAAAGCGAAAAAAATTGCAATAATTTAGGTATGTCTTGGTCCTATTTTATGGGTTGATTAATATTCATTTATTCAAAAAGTGTTTGTTAGGTAACTTTCAGGAAACAAATTAGCCATGGTTAGTATTTCTTATTCAGTGCTAAGAACTAGAATGTCGATAACTTATCAGCATGATTTTTATAAACCTGTTTTACATTATTAACCTATTAATTTAACATAACGAATTTTTGAAGTTGGATATTAAAAACTTAAAATTAACGAACAGTAACACTTTTCCGTGCAATCAGTTCTTAGTATCTGCCCGCCCAGACGCTGACACGCTACATTTTGCCTGCCTGCATCGACCAACAGTCAGGTCCATTTATTCGTGATTGAAAAAAAAAATCTAAATTACTTTGATCGATAAAGTATATAACTAATCAAACTAAAAAATAAAAACGTGTATGCAGTATTTTCGATAGTTGAGTAGAAGAATGCTTTTTGGTAATTGATGAACTTAATAATTAGAAAATAAACAAATATCAGACTTTTTAGATATCAAAATTATCAATAAGGCGTTATTAGAAAGCTACAATAAAAAAATAATGTTTATTTATGTGGTTGCTTTGAAACTGACGGATCACTTAAAGTCAATACGAATTAAAAATTTTAACTTTTTAATTACACTAATAGTTTCAACCTTGAATTATTACTCCATCTATTTTAAAGTTACACTTGTTAAGTTATTTTGCCTACACTTGTTAAAATTAAATAATTAAAATTTTAAGGGAATATTTTAAGTACAGGTTGAGAAGGGTAATGGGTTGTGCAAATAACTTTTACAACCAGAGGAACAGTAACATATAGAGACATACTGTTGGCACCACCCTAATACTCGTTTGTTAGGAATTAATTTTACGAAAAGATTTTCCAATAAAAATATTAAACAAGAAAATTTTTGTTTCTGTATACACTTCCAGAAAATATTTTTATAAATTTTAACTTTTAAACAATTTTTTATTTTTGTCTGCATGACTCCTTAAACGATCTTATGTTTAATATTTAAAAATATATATGCATTAAATAAAATGGTAGTAAAAATTCGTTATCAACAACCATTATGTATTATTATCAATGCAGGAATTATTGTACTATTAAAAAAAATCCAAATAATTAAATGCTAATTCGTGGTAGTACACAATAGTGGAAAGGATTTTAAAATTCAGTAAAGCAAATGAATAATAATTTCAATGAATAATTGTTATTTATAAGCTCTATTGGAAAGTATAAAACGTAAACGTCAATAAAAGGAGAAGAAAGTGAATAAAACAGAAACTTATTCAAAGTAGCTGAATAATTTGTTGTTTTAATAATCTCACTCTCTATCACTCTAATATTCTTCTCACACCGCTTTAATTTAAGGCTTCGAATAAAGCTATTAAATATTATATTACCAAGAATATTTATGACATTTAGAAATTTATACTATAATAAAGTAACCAATCAAATTTAAGATGACTATATTCGCAACATATACGTGGGTGAATCAAATATAGCGAGACTTATTTTTTAATTTTTTTATTTTTACTTTGAACACAAAGAAAAGTACACCTCATTTTTCTACATAGTCTCCTGATTTGGAAATACATTTTTCCCAGCGCATAGGTAATTTTCCAATCCCGTCCTCATAGAATGAAGTAGGTTGTGTCTTCAGCCAATTGAGCACGTAGGCTTCAACCTCATCGTCACTGACGAATCTCTGACCTCCCAAAGCTTCCTTGAGTGGGCCAAACAGGTGAAAGTCACATGGTGATAAGTCTGGACTGTAGGGAGGGTGTTCTAGCGTCTCCCAGCCCAGTTGCTCCAATTTTTCTCTCGTCAGGGCCGCAGTATGCTGGCGAACATTGTCCTGAAGAAGAATCACTTCTCTCATCGGTAGATCCCTTCTTTTGCGGCGATATGCAAGTCTGACTTCATTCAAAATGTCGCAGTAGTATGCGGCATTGATAGTCCTGCATTCATGCAAAAAATCAAGATGTAGCAAGCCACGCTGGTCAAAAAACACGGTAGCCAAAACCTTCCCAGCTGACAGCTGTGACTTGGCTTTCACTGGTCCAGGTTCCCCTTTCAGTCTCCACTCCATACTCGCTTGTTTTTATTCAGGGGTGTAATGGTGCACCCAAGTTTCATCACAGGTGATAATGTGAGTGAGAAATGAGGCTCCCTCAGCCTAAAATCTTGCAAGAAGACCTTCACAGACCTGCAAACGGTTCAGCTTCTGCTCAGCTGTAATAAGTCGAGGAACCCACCTGGCACACACCTTACGAAACCCTAGCTCCTCTGTGAGTATGGAAAAAGTGCTTCCATAGCTTATCCCAACCTCACTTGCAATGGCACTGGTGGTTAGACGTCTGTCACCTTCAATAAGCTGTCGAACACGGCTGATGTTGTCTGCTGTGATGCTGGAGCGGGGTCTGCGGTCATGGATTTCATTCTGAACACCATCACGACCCTCCACAAACTGTTTATGCCATGCAAATACTCTGGCACGAGAAAGTTTCTCTTCCCCAAACTGTACAGTCAACCTTCTCAAGATTTCAGCCGGTTTTACACCTTCAGCAGCAAGAGATTTGATGATAATACGTTGCGCAATCGAGGGGGATACATCCTGCTCAGACATCGTCACGACGGTAACTGGTGAGCGCCTGCTTCCCCCACTCCTGGCATCCCTCCCCAACACCCCTAAACGCGGGAACGTTCCCGCACCTTCGCTGGGCTTCCAGGACAAAAAGTCTCGTTTATATTTGATTCACACGTAGTTAAGCCTCTCGATTTCCAACCAGCGCTTTCATCTCATTCATATTCCCTCCTTTCCTTTCACCAATCCTTGAGATGTATTCCATCCATTGTAGTCTAGGTCTTCCTCGAGGACGGCGTCCGGTAGGCCTGGCTTCAAAAAAACTTCTTTGGGTCCCGGTCCTCATCCATTCTGCACAGATGACCAAACCATCCCAACCGTCTCCTCCCCACTGTTTCCCTCAGTGCAGACACTCCCAGGCCTCCCCTTATCCTCTCATTCCTAACTCTGTCCCTCCTTATTTTGCCTGCCATTCTCGGGAGGTATTTCATTTCCACAGCGGTAACCCTACTCCAGAGCTTGTCCATCGGGACCCAACTCTCACTTCCATAAATAAGAGTAGGTAGGTATATGGACTTAAAGATGTGTTATTTTACACCTTTTTTCAATTCCCTTTTGTCCCCTAATTCCCTGATAAAATCTCGTTTATATTTGATTCACCCACGTATTATATATATTTTAATTAAATAATAAATGCAGGTCAAGTTTTCAGGAATTAAATTATTGAAATTTGTTTAAAAATTCAAAGTTAAACAGCTTTTATATCTGTTGGAAGATACATTCGAAATCTGAAACTTTTGTACCGTTATATAAATTTAAAAACTCTTCCCAATTCTTCTTCCAATATTTCTACACCCTTTCCAATTATGGTTCTGCAATACTAAACATCTGATATTTTATTGATAAACCCTCCATAAAATTTCAATTTGATATTTATTTATGTAAAGTTTCTAAGGCTTCACTTATTGAAGAAAAAAAATAATAGAAAAATACCTATGTTAAACGCCTTAACTGCTTGTATATCTATTTTTTTTAAAATTCTATAAACATAATTTTAGGCAGTATATCCCTGTTGTTAAACTAAAAAAAGCCGTGCAAAATCTTAATGATACACGCCAAAGAAGACATCTCCAAACGCAAGAAAGAGCATGCATTGTAGGATCAACTATGCTAGCAAAAATTTTATAACAGAAATAAGGAGATCAAAATACAAAAAAATCTAATTATTTGCATAGGCAACATTATTTGGATAAATTGAAATATCATTCCATAGGACTGTCTGCCATGATTATCTCTTATGCTCGAGTGAATTGATTCTATTTTAAAGTTTATTTAGTTTTTAATTACTACTTATATTCAAATAGCAGCATTATAAATATATATTTTATGCTTTTTTTTATTCCGCAAATTAATTCCTATTGAATAATATAAAATAAATTACGAAACGTTATACTTTAGTCGAATTTAGATCACACGAAAATTACTAGTCCACGATAATAAAGTAGAAGATTATAACAAAATATTTTAAAAAGAAATATTCAAGAAATGTATTTAGGGTCGATAATCATATTCACTGGAGTAAATGCATATTCTTTATCTGGGTCATGTTTATCATTTACTTAAAAACTCATCAGATGATGTACTCAGAAAGTGGCGGAACACTATGCTAAAAGGATTAATCTTAGGAATCTCCATTAACAGAATATAAACCGCCTTATGCTCTATACTTTATTAAAGGTTGAGTAATTTATTAAGTATAGGTACATACTTTATAGGTTTCATAAAACATAAAATTTATTTTATGTCTCACTCTAATATCTCATCCTTTCCTTTGATTATACAATAAACTCGTATTATGAATGAAAATGGACGAAATTGCATTCCCATTTCCCTTGTACTTTCATTACTAAAAATGTTTACACTTTTTTCCATGATCAAACTTTAATTATATTTCTCAACATCAGCATCAAAACCGAGATAATTTTGAATATGTTGTAATTCTGACTTTAGAAAAAGTTGCAGGCATGGCAGTGCAAAAAGTTGCAGGCCTCTAGATTGGGCGGAGAGGAAAGTTCCTATCTTAAAATAACTAATAGGAAAACCAATAAAATAAATTAAAATTTTAAACACGCCAAATAGCGCCGTTACTCGTGAGAAAATGTGACAAAGGAAATTAACATAGGGTGACAGAATCAAGAGGGAAGGAAATTTTAATTTAAGTAAACAACTTTTATTCTGATTTCTGATGGTATTGATATTAATTCTGCGAGTACTATCATTCGATCTTAATTAATTTGAAATACTACCTGTCACTGTTGTGAAATATTAATTACATTTTGTATATTAATTACATAGGGTCTGGCTTAAATTTACAAAAAAAGGACGGCAAAAGTTAGATTGCATCCTCTGGGTTTGACAGGTGACAGTGTGGCTGAGAATCCATGATATACTATTTTATGTAATAATTATAAGTGGTAGAACTCTAATCACTGTTTGAGATTAGTATGTGTGAGATTTAAAAATATATAAAAAATATTAAAGAATCAGTTTTCTAATTAATCGTAATTTTCAGAGGCACATGAAAAAAAAGTAGATAAAAATATATTTTACATAACAGCATGAATTTTTTTTCATAAAACTTTACATGAGAGCTATCATAAGAGGTTCACTTACATTAACAAAGCTAAGTAGTGTATATGAAAACAACAATTATAAATAAATTATACCCAATAAAGATTTTTATCTGAGTAATATTAAAGACAGTCTTATCAATCAACAATGATTTTCATTATGTGGCTAAATGACGAAAAATGATATTTTATTTTTATGTTATTGATTATTGATTTGAATCGAAACTTTTAGATCAATACAACTTATCATTTGTGAGCAATATTATATTTAATCTTATCTTATCTACCTTGGTAAATTTATAAATCTGAAACTATATTTGTTTGCCTACATCACTCAAAATCTATCACTTTTTTTTTACCACATGTGATAAGAGAAGAAACTAATTAATATACTAATTTCTATTTAAGTAAATAAAAGCGATAAATAGCGAGAAAAAATAATTAATTTTAATGCTGTCTAATTATTTTATTTTTTTTCGATCAAGAATCAATCATTATTACAAAAGTGAAAAATATCAGTACTAGCAAGATAATTATTTTTAATGGAATAAATAAAAATCTAAGATTGATTGATATTCATAAACGAGGTACGGATTTTAAATAATGGCATCAAGTAACTATAAAATCAGGATTCGGTGAGAACATAATACAGATTTCAAATATCAAAGTCTGGTTGAACCATAGGAAATACGAGCATTCCAGTATAGTTGTCATCATTTTATTGAGTAATTTTTTTAATTAGGTTTTTTTTTTGGGCTCATGCTTGATTTGAGTAGTTAACTAAAGATGAAAACAATACAATTAAATACGTGAAAATACATTAATTAACAAAAACTTATATCAGTCGTATTTATGTCTATTATAAATACAAGTGGACCTGTGCTCTATTCTGTAAAATGTCTTAAATCTAAAAATTATAAAAATATTTAAATATATTGTAATTTTATTTTGATGAAAATGAATGTAAAAAAAATCATTAAAATACATTAAGCCATTGCGCCTACAGCTACCACAACTTGACTTATCAAGTACATGTGACTAAATCTGTACACTATAAGCTTAAATGTTCTAAATATATACTTAACACTGTTTCAATTAATAGAAAGAAGGAAAAAACTCATATCATTTTGATGAACTCAATATTTTCTTACAATAGAAAAATTAATTAATGAAAAAAAATATTATCAATTGAAAGAATAATGAATCTTAACCATCTTCGAATCCACTCGAATAGAAAAAACGTCTTCAAAATCGGTATAACCATTTAAGTTCATATCCGATAGACTATTTAATTCTTTAGGTAGAATTTATTGAAATCTATAATGTTCCTGTTACAGCACTTATTAAAATCGGCCGGATTGTTGTAAGAACGCCTCACAGTTTCTTAAAAGGCATTGACCCTTTCCCTTTTCACCTGTAATCAGTAGGCGTAGTGGGGAACCTACAAACATAGCAGGAAAATAATCCTCATCCATATACATCAGGAAATCCATGGATGGGGATTTACCTAATATATTATATTTTACGAATCCCTATACTCATTCTCTCGTGTTCAAAAACGAATGATTGTATTTACTAAGTCTATGATTATGTTAGTGTAAATATCTTGTGAGATATAGAATGTATTATCCATACGACCGATAAATATATTAATATATGTATATAATAATAATGATAATAATAATATATATTATGGGAGATGTAACATACCTATGAGAAGAGGCAAGAATGGTCCACCGCTATCCATGCCTCGGCGGCAACTGGTCGCGGGGAAGGGTTCGACCTTGCTCAGGAATTTGGTACAGTTGGTCAATACTTTACAAAATAATGTTATTATTTTTATTTATTTCCTCCTAGTTGTTTCTCTCCGAAGGTAAATAAATGTAAACTGGTATAATTATTTAGTTTTTTAACACGCTTTTATTTGCTTCGCCTGTGTGTATGTATGTGCATGTACTCAATTTTCGGCTCCTTAAAAATATCAAATGAAATTGAAACTTTGTACACTTCTCAAGGTCCGATAAATATTCAATAATTTAATAAGTTTGTCTTATTATACAGACCAGGAACTTCAGGATTAGCAATTTTTCATTTCCCATGGTTTACTGTATTGTGCCAAATACTAAAACGAGTGCTAAAGCAAACACTTAACTTTTGAGAGAAGTCTGACTTTTTTTTTTAATTTATTCATTGAAATTCCCGGGTCGGATTCGGGCCAAATCAGGAACGAATAGGATAGCTATATTTGTAACAAAGTAAGGAATATTCAGGATTTTGGATTGTAAGGATTGGATAATTGAGGAAATCGATGGCTTGGTGGAAGCAATTATTCTTTTTGAAAAAATCTAGTTTCCGATATAATTTTGATATATGTAAAATTTTAGCTTATAATTTATAATATTATTATTTGTTATTCTATTCATTATTTGTTTATTAACATTATTACTTTCTAACAACGTACGTTCAATGATTATTAATCCTTGTATATTGATTAGTATTACAATAATTTATATTACACAGGGTGTCCCGAATTTAAATGGCAAAACTTCAGGAACTTAAAGGGGACCGAAAAACTAAGACAAAAAGCCCTTTAGAGATTTGCTCTTTTTAGCTTAGTTTTAGAGAAAATCGCAAAAAAAGAACCAAAACAAGTTTTCATTTTTATAATTATTTATTTACATTTATATTTATGTTATGTTCTTTTTAATGTAAATATTGCTCAAAATGTTATTCTCTTGCACCAATGCAAGCATTACATCTAGCACTCACTTGATAAATTGCAGCTAAACATTGTTCTGATGATATTTGGTGCATTGCATCTATGATTCGGTCTCTTAATTGCTCTCTTGAGTTTCTTTTCTTCTTGAAATTTCTGCTTCAAGGTTCCCCATACGAAAAAATCCATGGGTGTCATATCAGGTGATCTGGGTGGCCAAGGTACTACTCCTCCACGTCCAATCCATCGTTGTGGATAATTTACATCCAGCCAAGCTCGAGCAACTCTGCTACAATGAGCTGGGCATCCATCGAGTTGGAACCACATTTCAATCCGCTGTTGTAAGGGAATGTCATATAAATAATTAGAAAAGTTGTTCTCCAAAAAATGTGTAAATGTGATACCATTCAATCTTCCAGGTAAAAAAGATGGTCCCACCAGTAATCCGTTCCAAATTCCAAGCCAAACGTTAATAGCAAATTCATGCTGAAACCTATTCTCTCTAAAGCTCTGGGATTTTCATCTTTTCATCTTTGATTAACAATTCCTCCTCTTGTAAAGATAGCTTCATCGGAACATATAATTTTTAATGGAAATAAATGAAAACTGAAATTCAATTTCTTGACATAATCTTGAGGTAATAAATTCTGAACTTTTTGAAGATGGTATGGGTAGCGATTATCACCTTTCTAAGTTCGCCATATTGCTTGCCGCGATATTGCTAATGCAGCAGATGCTCTTAGGATGCTAGTCTCAGGATTGTTATGGAAGTGGCGTTGGTCACAATTTCTTCTCCGATAATCTGCTGTTACTGCTGCCTGTAATTGGTCGGCTTCATTATGTATTAAGAATGACCCAGTCTTTCGTAGTCTATTAAAAGTTAACGAAAAGACTCGTCGATTAGGCACTCTTCTGTTTGGAAATCGGCGCGCATACTCCCGCACCGCTTCTAAAGTATTACCGTTACAGAAACCATACACAAAATTCATATCAGCGTATTTAACATTAGAATATGTATGCGGCATTGTGGCTGATGCTATTCACACAAAAATATCTGAATAACTGACTGAAGACTGATTTAGGAATTATAATCCTAGAAGGAAGCCAAAATGTGAACAAATAAAAGAATGTAAAGGATAACATAAGTGTTAACATATCTCACTGCCTAGCCTGACGAACTTTGAAAGGTGATAATCGCTACCTGTAACATGTTTGTTTTGTTTCTATTTTTGCGATTTTCTCTAAAACTAAGCAAAAACGAGCAAATCTCTAAAGGACTTTTAGTCTTAGTTTTTTGGTCCCCTATAAGTTCCTGAAGTTTTGCCATTTTAATTCGGGACACCCTGTATATTATTCTTCCCTGTATATTATGAAGGATCTGAATCATTATTTAGGTAAAATTCTACAAATTCTTTATAAGATATACTGTTAATTTCATTGAAAGCTAAAATGAAATCCTTAGAAGAGCTGAAAGAGATAAAAGAAACAATTCAAAAACAGTCTGAGCTATCTTTTGAAAATAGTGACAGACTTCATAAAATTGAAAACCTGCTTGAAGAGCAGAACAAACAACTGGAAAGAGTAATGCTAGAGAACAAATTTTTGAAAGAAAAAGTATCAGTACTAGAGGGACGCCTTAACCACGCCGAGCAGTACCAATTAAAAAACACTATTGAAATTAGGGGCATCCCTGAAAAGCAAGGAGAGACCACTGAAGGTCTAATACTAAGCGTCGGAGCAGCCCTGGGCGTTAAACTGTGCCCCGAAGATCTGGACCACGCCGTACGGCTCAGGGCAAGACAAGAAGGAACTCCTGGCCCCATCATCGCCAGATTCGTGCGACAAGCCCTAAGGGACGAATTGGTTCGTCAGAGGAAAATAAAAAGGGACTTTTCCACTCGACACCTAGGCTGGGGAGATAATGAGGCGCACCGCGTCTACGTCAGTGAAGCAATGACTCCTACCAACAAGCATCTTTACTGGCTAGCCAGGCAGAAGCAGCTATCTGCAAAAATTAAGTATGTTTGGTTCAGTGGAGGCCGAGTCAGATGTAGACAGTCGGACGGTTACCCAGCAGTGACAATTAGCAAGCCTAGTGATCTGGACGTTTTCAGCTGAGTGTCGTAAAATAGTCACCTTAACTTTTCACTTTTATTTTTTTATATAGATTTGTACTCTTTTATAGTTATTTTTCATTTCCTTTTTTATTCAGGTAGAGAAGAAGTGCTTCTATATTTGAAACTTATTTTTTATTTAAGCAGTTTCCTTTTTTTTTACAACAGTTATTTATTTTTACTAATTTCTTTATTTTCATTTTTCTCAGAAAAGACAATTTTCATATCACTCAAAACTATCTTCGCATCATTCACTCATTATGATCATCGTTTAATTTATTCTGTGCCCGAAAAGTTTTCATTTTCTATCCCTCAATCCGTATTCCGTTTACCTGTCATTTCTCTCTCTCGTCCTTAGTTATGACTAATTTACTGAACTGTTGTCACATTAACGCACAATCCCTTATTGCACATATTGATGAGTTTCAGAAATATTTCCAAGATAACTTTTACCATGTCATAGCGGTCTCCGAAACTTGGCTCAAACCTATCATTCTTTCCTCTCAATTGTCCCTTCCTAACTATTCTCTCATACGTCATGACAGATCTGACCGCAGGGGAGGTGGAGTTGGTATATATATCCATGAAAGCCTTAAAGCTAAAATCCTTCTTCAATCTCCCGCCTCAACCTTTCCTCACCTAGAATATATATTTGTTGAAATCTCAACTTCCTCCTCTCCTCTTCTATATGCCGTAGTATACCGACCTCCTCATGTTCCATTCGACAACCACTTCGAATCCTCTCTTCTTCAACTAGTCTCTACCTACACCAATATAATTATATGTGGTGACTTCAATATTAATATGCTTTCGAATTCCAGCAATCAATCCTTTTTCTCAAATCTAATATTCTCTCTCAATCTTTACCTAGTTCCCTACTCTCCAACCCATCACACCCAATTTTCGGATACCTGGTTGGACCTGTTTATCTCTGATTCACCTCTTAAAATTCTTTCCTCGTCCCAACATCCTGTTCCGTTTCTTTCATCACACGATCTCATTCAAATTTCATATGACCTACCAGTCAAATCCTTTACTCCCAGAACGGTGTCCTATCGCAATTTGGATCTCCTTTCCTTCGAATCACTTCAATCCGATTTAAGTTCCATCAACTGGGACGTCATTTACTCCTATAGTTCCATCGATCAGATGGTTTCCACCTTGACTTCCAATCTGCAATCCATATTAGACATCCATGCTCCTTTAAAAACCCTTACCTTACGCCGTCCAACGGCACCTTGGCTAACCCCGGAAATAAAAGAAATGATGAAGAAAAGAGAAGCAGCAAGGAGAAAATTTCGTCGCACACGTCTATCAGTAGACTATGCAGGTTTCAAACTACTTCGCAATGAAACACAATCTGCAATACGTCGTGCAAAATCAAACCACATCCAATTCATCCTCACCAATGCAACCGATCCCAAATCCAAATGGAAAATACTCCGACAATTATCGCCAACAGTATCCGGTAAACTCTGTTCCTCTTCAATCACGCCAGACAATCTCAATAACCACTTCGTACCCATCACATCTCCTAAATCCTCATCCGCTACCGACATTGATCATATAAACTTTAACCCTGATAACTTCTTTTTCTCCCATGTATCATATGACGAACTATTAAACGCCATTCTGAAATCGCGCACCAGTGACTATGGCCCCGACAATATTCCTTTAAAGCTACTAAAATCCTGCCTTCCTGTCTTAATGCCCGCATTACATCATATTTATAATTTCTCGTTACAAAACTCCATATTTCCCACGCCTTGGAAAACCGCGTTAGTGCGCCCGCTAAATAAAGTTGAAAATCCCTCCTCTCCAAATGACTTCCGCCCTATCTCCCTTCTCTCTAACCTCTCAAAACCATTAGAACGCCTAGCCCAAAACCAAATTTCAAATTTTCTAGAAGAACGTTCCCTCATTAACCCTCTCCAATCCGGCTTTCGTCCAGGCTATTCAACTCAATCCGCTCTCCTCAAAATCACCCATGATCTCCATACTGCAATTGAACAGCAAAAATTAAGCATTCTGATCCTTTTAGATTTTTCCAAAGCCTTCGACTCAGTAGACCACAATATCCTTCTCGCCAAGCTACGAAACTTACCTATATCCAACAGTGCTCTAGGATGGTTCAAGTCTTTCCTCTCAGATCGCTCCCAATATGTTATGGTCCCCGGTCAACCTCCCTCCATAACCCTTCCGCTATCCTGTGGTGTCCCACAGGGTTCATCACTATCCCCCACCCTATTTGCCATTTACATAAACGACCTTCCACTTCTTATCCGACATTCCCAGTATCATCTCTATGCCGATGACTTTCAGGTGTACCTATCCTTTTCCCCTTCCGATCTAATATTAGCCACCGAAAAACTCCAAGATGACCTGAATCGAATAAATCGATGGGCAATGGATAACAAGCTAAAGTTGAACGTGGACAAAACCAAGGCAATAATAATAGGGTCAAACTACTTCCTTAAAACTATTCCACATAATCCAATCCTCCTTCTAAACAATAATCCTATCAAATTCTACCCAACTGTCAAAAACCTTGGAATTACTTTTGATCAGACCCTTTCCTGGAAAAACCATATCTCTGAAATTTCTCGTCGTACCTTCTCCACTTTAAAGCGTCTCAATTACCTTCGTCACCTGTTCCCTTTTGAAATCCGTAAACTCCTAGTTTCTTCCTTAATTTTCCCCCATTTTGACTATTGTTGTTCGGTGTATGGGGGTATCTCTGGGGATCTCGAAGCAAAATTAAAACGGTTGCTAAATTGCTTCGTTCGATTCATCTTTGGGATCCCTAGAGATGCCTAGATATTACGAAGAATTGAAATGGCTCTACCCTTCCTACCGCCGTAAGTACATCCTAGCGTCTTTCCTTTACCAAGTTATCCAATCCCGTCGACCATCTTACATTTTCGATCTCCTTCAATTCAAAACCACAGTCCTCTCCCGCAACACCCGTTCTCGGCTCTCTGATCTATATACAGCATCCCACCGAACTGCAGCTTTTGACAGAGCTTTCCTGATCCGATCCTCCTCCCTTTGGAACTCTATACCTTCTTCCATTCGTCGTTCCAATAATCTTCCAACCTTCAAATCCCGTATATTCCAGCACCTATTATCCCTACAATTCCCAAAAAATCGAAAACAGTAGGGGATCAGTATTGACTTAATGCTCTCTTTATTCGATGAATGAATGATGTTTTTAGATGTACATTTGTGTGTGTTATTTTGTATTCATATATTTGAGTGTGTGGAATTTAAACCACGTACATATGTATTATTAATGTCATATAGATAGATATTAAAAAGGACAAAAAGGGATGAAAGATAAATCTCGGATAATCTTGTTTAATCTTTCTTTTTTGTTTTTTTTCTTGGCATAAATTTGATATATGTGACCATAAATTTGTTTCTCTAATATAATTATTGTAAACTTATTTTAATTTTTTTTCTTTCTTTTCTTCTAATATGTTTTTGAAATACTGTTATTGTAGGTAATTCACATTTTTTATTTGTTCATTTTTTTTATTCGTTCTCACTAATTAAATTAATTGTAATAATTAATTAAAAGTAATTATTTAACACTCTAAGATTTAATAGCTTACAATGCCTGTATTGTTATTCTATAGGGACTCGTCCCAGAATAAATAAAGACATTATTATTATTATTATTATTATTATTATTATTATTAATTATTTCACTATTTTTATTGCACTTTTCTATGTTTTTATGATTTTTTTTTTATCCACTAAGGACCACGCGAATGTCATTGGTTAGACTTATTTGGGAGTCTTGATTTTCTTTCTTCCCACCTCAGTTTCATCATTTTCGACTGCATTTATTGTTTTTCTTCGGACCACTTTGTACCCCTCCTTTTTTCTCTTCCAATATTGGCGAGTCTCTGTCGATACAGTCGGCATTGATTTTAAGGGTATTTGGTTCTTCTCTTATTTGCTTCGTGTATCCTCCCACTATATTATTTCTGATATATTTTTTTAATGTATTGTAAATCATTTACATCTGACTTTACTACTGAATGAGTGTATGTAATGTGTATATTCAGAATAGAATGTTTAATTTATTTTCTATTGGTTTGCAACAATGATAACATGTTACCTGTAGACTGATTATATTATATGGGTGTAAATGAATTCGGTCATCTCTGTTATTTATGTCCTAGATAAACATATCGTCGCTGTAAAAACAATACCGCCTATCTAAACTTTGGATGAAAATGAGTTAGTAACGGTAATGGAGGTCAGCAATATGGCAGATTATGATTTTTTGATACTTCACTTCAATTTTTTTAGTAATAGTTCCAAAATTGTATGGATAAAAATTAGATTATAAATTGCCAAGACTAAAGTAGGCGCAGTTTTTTTTTTCTCCTGTAAAATCGCCCTAATGTACTTGGATATTGTTTTGAAAATCACGATATGAACATTCTTAACTAGTTGTCATTCATGAAGTTTTTAGGTTAGGTTCTTCTCTCGATGCAAGGTCTTCTGAATAAGAAATGTGAGAAAATGTCCCGACAAAAGAATAGAACTTTTTAAATCTTGATGCTAATACACTTAATGAACCAGTATCGTTTTACTAGCACTTGTTAGTATAAATTAAGGTTTAGGATGCTTTAAAAGAAATATTAGGTTACTGACTGTCATGGTGTATGAAGTGCTTTGGGTTTTGAGCAACCTCTATGGAACCATGTTTCGATAATAGGATTTTCATATTTTATAACTAATTTATTATTGTTGTAATCAATCATATTATATCAATCCCAAACTAAAAACTGATGAAAAACATAATACTTAAATAACTAATAATTATGTTGACCGAATATCTAACTATAATTATCCTTTTTGCAAACATCTAGTTACAGATATAACTTTGATACATTTAAATGCTAAAGAAACATTAAATATAATTATATATTTAAACAAAATATATTTTTATGTATCACGGTTCGTATTTTCTAAAAACGTACATATAATAATAATTACTACTTGTATCTTGAAAACTATTATAAATTATAATATACATTACCTATTCTTGCTCTGAAGAACATAAAATTATTACTAAGGCACACTTACAAATACTGTATGAGTTGTTACTTTTTTTTATTTTAATTTCTTTACTGTATTTGTATACGTTATTAATTAAATATTAGCTTCAAAATCTTACTCTTGTACATTATTTATTAAAATTATTTTCTAATAGTTATATAACATCATTAATGTTTCAAAAACTGCAATACACACCTATTTATTATTGTTAGAGATAAAAATAGTACATTTTATTAATAGTACAGATGTTGTCATCTAGTCGGAAAGGATATTTTGTGTGTTAAATATATTCCAATTAAAATTGGGAGACAATTTCATATTAATTACTATAAACAAAAATTAATATAGTAGTTTTAATTAATTTAAATCATCCCGTAATTTACGTACCACAAGAAGAACCCGTAATTACGATCTATACAGCTAGACATCGAGTTAATTGTAAGTCAGGGAGTGAATTGGAGCTTTATCGAGTCCATTTGTTTTGAAAATCAAATTACCATTTCAATTCGTTGATTTATTTTATAAATATATTTTTTTTTTATCGAGGTCGAATTGAGTCATAGTACTTTAACATAACAAAATATAGTCTTTTGGACTTTAAACCGTTATCTAAAAGTAATTGTATTGTATTATTTAAAGAATCTATAAATAAAATAAGATATTTCTTCTTCTTTCTGTTGAGTGAATTGAAAAATGGAGTTGAAGATATATTGGAGACATGTCCTTTAGCTTATAGAATATGTATCCCGGGCTGCCACAAAACCATGCATATGTGATTTCCTCCCGGAGGCACTACTAACCGCCAAACCACCGGAAATCCTAACCACAAGGTATCGGGCCGTTCAACGGGAATTCTAGGCCGTAACCGGGTCAAATTAAGTAAATATTATAAAAATATATCGTTTATAATTTTAAAGAAAATGGTATTGCAACATCTGAGGTTATCTTAATTTTTTGTGATTAAAAAAATATATATATAAATCAGTCTCTTTGAGCTTAAAATATATATAACATTGACTTAATAACAATGTATAGCCGATAGAAAACTTTTTCATTTACTTAATTTTTATCAATATGATAATCCAGTTATTTATTCTAAATATTTGGCTACCAATCAAGTTGAGTACTTAATTTTAAAAGAGACGTTCAGGATCAAAAGCGGATTAACTCCAATATTTAAATGCTATTTTGTTCAACGTGTCACTTGGCCGCCTTATTCCTCTTGGTTTCAGTCCGATTCTGAACCTTAAGTTTCGGGAGCATACAGCATTGCTCGACTCAACTAGAGAAAAAGTCAATACTTTAACATTGCAGTTATCCATTTTTGATCCATAACGTCTCACATATATTATGTATATATATATATATATATATATATATATATATATATATATATATTTTATATTGTGTTAGAGCCAAATATTGACTTTAGGCATAATAATATATGTATGAACTTAGAAAACTTTAAAAATCACTTCGAATCGACTCATTTTAACTTATTTTAAATAAGAAAAATTTTCATTACTTCTTCAGAACACAAAGGAGCGGAGTGGCTCAGAGGTAGAGCACTGAGTTCCCATCCGGGAATCCTGGTTCAAATCCCGCTGCAGGCAAGACTTTTATTTAGTCTTTTTGCAGCCTGAGATGGAGCATATAGGATCTAGGAACCTGGGGCTCCTATAAAATATTATAAATATAGGGTACCCAAAATAAGGGGGGGAAATCTGGTGGTTGAGCGTGACCTAGGACAATTCACCTCCTAGCAGAACCTTTGTCCATGAAACAGTACAGTCTCTATCATGTTCTGAACCTCAGACCCTTTCACGGGTTGTAGTGGTACAGGTTTTTTTATAGTTCTGCAGAAAACATAAAAAATAAAGTGCGAACAAAAAATTATAAACTAAAACTGATATAGTGATCAATTAACTTAAGTTCAAGCTAAAATATTACAGTTAATAGCAATTTACAAAAATCCTCAATCCTAAAAAAGTAGCTTAAAAAAAGTAAATTGTATATAATCTTCGATCAAAATTTAAAGAATGTTTAGATAAATAAAATGCATGTCACCAAAAACTGTCATAAATTGTTACATATAATACATAATTGTTAAATACATTTGTAGTTTTCTTATTTATTTCATGTTGATTAACTTCCAATCGAATTTACATTTATTATTATCAAACGATTTCCTTTTTTTTTTAACAATATCGCATTCTACCATTTTTAATTTATTTGTAAAAAAGAATATAACATACTCTTGATTAAAAAAAAATATTATTGTAAAGTAAATAGTTAACTATTGCCTTTAAATTTTTAAGGGCAATAATTAAATTAAATTAAATTTACTCTGAAAAGCAGAATAATGTTTTAGAAAAAAAAAGAACTTGAAAGATATATATTAACGTAAATCAAGAGAGTATAAACATTTTGAATTCCGATATAATATTTATGTGAAGCCCACTAGAAGATATACATTGTTGTTACGGTTTTATAGTTAGGAGTTTTGGTTTCTATGTTTAGTTTTAGTAATTATAAACAGTGCTCTTTTGAACCTCAATATCTCTTTCCAAATGTCCGCATATTTTCCAGGAAGGATGTAAATATAGCTTTCTAATTACAAAACAGTTGTGCATCTAATATGGGCACAATGGTTTAAGATAAATTTATAACAGATAGTAAATTATCAACTATAAATAATGGAAGAAGTAATTAAACATATAAGCGATTACTAAGTATCTAAATAACGTTTTGAAGGTTCATTACTATTTTTTTAACGATAGTTAAAATAGTTAGTTTTGAATTCAGTTTAATGTTCCAGCATATAATATATTAAATATTATATTAAATTATAATATTATATTAAATATGACTATCAAATTATAAAATACTTCTTTAAAGCTAGAAATTGAAATAATTGAATTTATCTCTTAGTGGCTATTGAGTAAGTGTAACGGTAAAAAATCAATTCTTAACAGATAAAAAATATTAACTTATAAAATAATTGTAAATCATAAAATAATGAACAACTTTTTAAAAAAATATTTTATTTCATTTTTAATAAAATAATAAGCAGCTTTGTCTACCTCGGGTCTGAGATCAACTCCGGAAACGACATCTCTCGATAAGTCAACAGGAGGATAGCAGTGGCGAGAAGGTGCTACTTCGGCCTTGTGAAGCATTTTGGAAGCAGATCCCTCTCTAACAGGACCATGATCACTATCTTCAAAACCTTGGTCCGCCCTGTTTTAGCTTATGGATCGGAAGCGTGGGCCTTTCAGAAGCAAGATGAAAGTAGACTTCTGAGCTTCGAGAGACTAATTCTGAGAAGGATTTTTGGCCCTGTTAGAGAGGATGGAATTTGGAGAAGAAGGAGGAATGCTGAACTAGCCGCCCTTTATAAGGATATAGACTTGGTCAAGTTCATCAAGGTAGGACGACTTCGATGGACCGTGCACGTTGCACGTATGGATGATTCGGCGATACCCGGGAGGATGCTGTCCGGAAGGATGCATGGACAAAGAAGGGCTGGCAGGCCAAATGTCAGATGGAAAGACTCAGGGACATCGGACGCACGGGCTCTGCTGGGAGTCCCAAAACTGGAGAGCTGCTGCAACTGATCGTATTGACTGGCGAAGGCTTTTGGAGGAGTCCCAATCTCGGTGACGGGATCTAGAGCCAGCCATATGTATGTATGTTTAATAAAATAATAATAATAAGTAATTATATAAATGTGCGATTATGTCGTATCTAATTTAATTTTTTATGTTTAATATTAGTAGTTTTGCCAGTAATTAGTTTCTAATTAAGTTTAAATGTAAATTTTATATTAAATATATATAATATGTACGAAAGTTTATTGTGAAATTATTTGATAATTATATTTTAAATCATTTCTTGCTATATTGGTAGAATTGACGTTTTTTTTATTGTTTTTTTTATTGTTTATTTTTTTTTTTAAATTTTCCATACACTTTATTATTTCAAGTGTTATGTAAAATACTTTTAATTAATCATACATTTTTAATTTTGTTTTTTCAATTTCAAATTTAATATATATGGTATTGTACAACTTATATGTAGATTGTCACCGACCGACGTTTACAAAATTAATTGTTAGAACAGATGTGTTTTTAAGAATAAATTTTAAAAAAAATTATTTTATTAAGACCGTGGACAAATTCCAACGAACAGCCCTTAGTCTCCCAACTAAAACAGAAATAGAAATTATCTGTCCAAATATTTCGCCCATTCAGGCATCCTCAGGGTAGATAGAGAAAAAAAAAACAAATGAACAAAAACAAAACAAAACATGAATAATGCACCCAAGAAGCATCCCACCACCTCCAAGGCTCAAATGCAACTAATCAATAACATTAGCATAACATTAATCATTAACATCAATAACAATTCTTTGAGCCTTGGAGGTGGTGGGATGCTTCTTGGGTGCATTATTCATGTTTTGTTTTGTTTTTGTTCTTTTGTTTTTTTGGTTGTTTTTTTTTCTCTATCTACCCTGAGGATGCCTGAATAGGCGCAATATTTGGACAGATAATTTCTATTTCTGTTTTAGTTTGGAGACTAAGGGCTTTTCGTTGGAATTTTTCCACGGTCTTAACCGTGTAAGGTCTTGTAAGGTCTCTTTTTATTTTTCAATATTTAAAATTATTTTATATTTTTTTTCATCAGGTCCTTTTTTATCATTGACTTAATTTCTTATAAAAATGATAATTTCTGATAATAATAACAATAATTGAGAACAAATATCTTGCAAAAATTAAATCTCGCCGTGCTACTTTTAGAAACATTAATTGACATTTTAGCTAATGGATTTAATTAAAACGACAAACTTATTTTCTAGTGTACTACATGTGAACATAACATATCTACTGTTTTTGGCTACAAAGTCTCTTTGTAAATTCTTTCAAGTAATCATATTTAATATTTATGTAATCATTAATTAGTAATGAATCACTTAATTTTAACTGTAGTTATAACAGTCAAATTCAATTTTAATTTTTTTTAATTTAAATTTTTTACAGTGGTGGAGAAGGCTTCGTTCTTGACTTGACTTATTCCCATATTCTGTTACTAACGAGATAAATTTAAGTGCTACCGGAGATTCTGTGATAAACACAAGGTTGTGTATTCGATAATATCTGTAAAAATGACTAAATTATTCGACATATTAAATATTTAATAAATAAGAAAAGTCATTACTCCAGTGATCGACGAATAAGAATATAGTAACAATCTGGAACAAATAATATAGTTTGTATCATTAGACCTCAATTAACTAAATATATTAATATTACATGACAGTCTCACAATTGTATCTTCAAAATATTTTCTATTGCAATAAGTTTACTAGAATTTTCACGGGGCAGGAGATACAGTAACGCAATGATTCGGCTTTGTTGTATCTAAAAGACAGGAACGTTCAAACACAAAGAATTGTTTTCTTTTACCCATTATTACTATTCAATCTTATCATGTATTCATCTTAATTATTTAAAAATATAATTTAGAAATTTTTTGTTTGTTTGGTCCGATTTTTTCTCAATTCACCCGATTTATTCACTAAAGAAACATTTTAAGATTGAATGGAATCATGAGGTCTCTTTAAATTTATGTTTCTCAATCTGAGAAAACCTGCCATTTTTTTTTATGACTTAATGAATATTTAGTAAGACTATTTCAGCCGGTTTTCGATCTGAAATCGTTCTAAAGCAGTCTATACCCGCTTGAGATCATTAAAATTTCATGATTTGACCTAATACATCTGATTGCTTACCAGTGGTAGTAAAATATGTTTGGAGGAATTCGTTGGGAAATAGCTAGTGTATACTAAATCGTGTAAATTTACATAAACTGCAATCCGTCAATAAATATTTAAAATTTGAAGAGAAATATTTCGAATATTTTATCAGAGTTGAGTCCTCTAAAATTCTCTATAAATGTCTTAATTCCGTAAAGAATCCCAAGAATCATTTCATCGGATATATTCAATGCAAGTAAATGCATTGCTCAAAAGTTTAGTATTGTTGATTATTATCCTCAGGAATAGTAAGTATTGAAATTTTGATTTAAAAAAAAAAAACCTTTAGCCATATAAGGTAGTTTTCATTATAACCTATTTACTAATTAAAAAAATCTATTAGAAACAAACACTTTTTAAATGAAGTTTAAATAAACAATGTTTAGTTTGTTATCATACAAAAAATATATTGGATTACTTGATATGAGGCATGAGCTGAGGGTATACTGATGGATGAGCCCGTAAATATTGTGATGTGGGTGAACTTCTCTTCTGTAAACAGTATTTGTTTACTATAGAGAATGGATATGGATTGGAAATTCATGAGATAGGATATCGTTATTCATCACGGAAACCATTCATATGCGATAAGAATCCTAAGGTATCAGAAACAATCATTCATCAGGTATCAGAATCAGAACGCTTTGGAACAATGATCATAGCATTATTTATATTCCCTACTTATGAAGGGTAACTAGGAAAAATAAATTGAATAATTTACGTCAGTAGTAAAAAAAAACTGTATCCCTACAACCCAGGAAAGGACTTGGGTGCAGTACAATATTGTAGACTATACTGTTTCAAAGACAACTGTTGTACAGTGAGGTGATATGTACGAGATCAAGCTTAAGCGTCTAGATTTTCACCCAATTAAGGGTACCAACTTTAGTCTGAGGAGGATCTGCTTGTTCTAGTCTTTATTAACTGGAAAAAAAATATTTTAATTGTATTTTTCTTAATAAAGGATATTTATTAATATTATTATAAACTCTGTCCAGAGCCTGGAAATTGATATAACATAATTACAATTTTCTAAAGACTCATTCAGTATTCTTCAGAGTTAGAATCTAAAGGACTGTTATAAAATAATATGTAATGATTTTATTCTCATATAAACTTTACGCATAAACATTATGTTGTTCGGGATCCGTAAAGTATATTAAATTTAAAAAAATTATATAAATATATAAATTATTATTAAAATTATATTATATAAAATTATATTATTATTAAAATTATATAAATGACTTTATATAAACAAAAAAATTATATAAAGTCAGCGGCTTTGAGCCGGTTCGAGTAAAAACCGCCTTCAGCGGACTCAGCCCATTGTTACGCCTTAAAATACCGAAAGGTAACAGAAGGCTTTGGTTTATATAGAAGCATTTTCAGGAATTTCTGTAAATTTGAATCATATTGTAAATAAAATAGGATGAGGATGAGAAAAAAAAAGTATATTAAATGTTATTTACACTATCTGATTTATTTTTAAATAAATATGTTTTTAAAAGTACAACTTTTTAATTTAAAACTCATTAATAATAGTTTCTAACTTAGGTAAAATGGAAAAGCCGAAATATTTCCAAATTTAAGATTTAATTTGTAAAACAGCAAAAGTTTTCGCAATCTTAGTAAATGTATCGGAAGCGATATCTTTCCATAAACTATTTTATTAGTTTGGTAAAAAAATATGCCTTTAAAGACGCACAAGTTTTCCTCCAGCGCTTGTACAACTTACTAACAACTGTTTCTCTTATATTTCTTTCTTTGTTGATTCGACCATATTCCAATACGATAAAGTACACCAAAATAACGACACATGACGATGAAGATTACATTATTATGGTAAATAAAAACAGCATTATGGTAATTAATGTGGGCTAGGTAAGGGGAGATCAAATAAATGTATCTGAATACATAATATATGGTAATGCTACGTTAGTAACTGGTTTCGTCTAGGGCACAAGTCACGGCATCGCCAGAGACTGTTATGCAATGCCGGGTCCGTTAGAATACTCTACCGTTCTATCATACGAAATACCGTGTCTAGAGAATTAAATATTTTAAAAAATATATGATTATATGAACTTCTTAATATAATTAATGTATTCTTTGTTTATTCATTAATTGTAACTTTAAGCTACTATGGCTAAGCGAAATATGCTTCAGTGGGAGTTCTGAATTTGGCTTATGCAGATATAATTAGGATAGGGATCGTTAATGAGTACCTGACAATGCATCATTGTCATCATTTTATGTCCCTTTTGAAGGACGGCATAACCAAGGAGTTTTTATTATCTTTAAAAAATCCTAAAAATTTTAAGACCTACTTTTACCCTTTAAAGATTCCTACCGAGCTAAAAAGCCTGAATTTTGGTCGTAGAAGTTGGTTATGCAAATCGATACCTTATTAAATTTATATGGAAGCATCAAAGAATATATGATGCTATTTACAAATATTTTTATGATATTTTAGAAAGTTAATTCCTCTTCAGGACAGGTTTAATGTTTAATAGGTTTGCACTAACACTAAAAATATTTATTAAGGGGACTCTATTCTCAGTAGCTATTCCAAATTTTAATAAATATTATATATAGACCTTGTAAGTGATTTTTCATCCTAAGTATGTACAGTTTTGCGTCTTTTTTTTTACATCTTCCATATGTTTATAGTCCCGTGGCTGTTCCGATTAAAAATAAATATAACATCAAGTAAAATCATACAAGAAATTTATACAATAAATACAAGAAGCCTGGAAGCGAGTTACCGAGATGAATCTGAAAAAATGCGTCTAATGTTAACAAAAAAATAAATGAAAAATTTTAATTTCACCAATTCAGGGTTGTAGAAAGTCATATTTCTAGACTAGGAATTCTGGGAACAATTGAATAAAAAAATTGCTTAGACGAGGTTTTGTATTATATCCAAAATAAAAATAAAAATGCATTCGCAATTATAACTTATAGGCAGCATATATAAAATATGAAACTATGGCAGAGAGGTAATCGATCAATCTGATTGGAAATTATTCTTGTGAACATTATAAGCAATTATCATTTCCTTATGATTATGTGTGTTATATCACAAGGCTATTTTAATAAACAAGTAAATGGGTGTGTAAGGTACTTCAGCAAAAATAAATTAAAAATATATGAACTTTGATATCGCAATGTCTAAAAAACTTATTAATTAATAATAAATACGCTTCTCTAGCAATATTATTATTATATCCAGATGTAATTCACAGATGATTTGTAGCTGTATTTGCTATTCTTAAGGATTTATTAATTCTCGCGTTCGGAATTAAAATGTGCATAGTCCAGGCGTCTTTAGTCAGTTTTTATTATTAGTTATACTAGTTATTGTTAATGACAGTTACAACTTTAAATAACAACATTAGATGAATCGCTGATTTAAACACCTTGTTAACAATATCTGGTCTGAAGTTCCTTTCGCCATAAAGCTACTTCCCGGCTAAGCGCCTTTATCTGCACGATTGGGCATTATTCGACCGAATTCAAAATCCACAGTCTGTTTCACAAGATATCGTCTTTTGATTATCGGTGCAACCCACCTCCTATAATTGGTAGAAAATTGTTTTTAGCATCTGGGATGAGTTCGAAACGCTTTCGATTGGCAGGCAAATGCGGTTTAAATGTTGAAAGTGGGCAATTATGTAAATGCTAATGAAGCTAAGTTTTCTTCAAATAGTGAACAACATTTAACCTTATGCTCTAAAGTAGGGTAGCGAGATATACCTTAGTAATGATACATAACCCTCCCCCCTCTATGCCAATTGTAAAAGAAAGCGGGATAAATATCAAACCGCATATAGTAATTTCATAATTACCAAATTCGTTAAAATCGACCCACCATAATTATTATCAATATTTTTAATCGATTTTTTTTTTTTACCAGATCGGCCTGGTGGACCTTTACATGGTTGTTATAATATTGATTGTTTATTGTTGATAGCAATTGAATTCATCGATTAAAAAATAGATACACATAACCATGTTCATACATATTAATAAAATATGGTATATATAATATTATAAACATCTTTTTGAGTATTGTCTACAGAATAACTTTAACTTACGACTAACATAGGAACAAAACATCGGAGACTTTGACTCCGAGCCCATCAATCTATTTTGTTTTGGAGGATGATTGAAGTAATCATATTAAGGAGAAGTTTCTATCATTTTTACAACTTAAAAATGCAGTTCTTTTGCTACAGTAGAATAATAACATACATTAAAATGGGATTCTTCAATATTGCAGTATTTCCAACCAAATCATGAACTTAAAATTCTGATAATAATTTAAAGTGACCTAAATCGCCAAGATTTTCCATTATTTTTCACAAAATCAGATTTATAATTTATATTCAAACGTTGTACACATGTTAATCTACGGTGCTGAATAATAATTAATCACAAATATGCATATTTCTCAAACGTATCAATATTAAGTGAATTCATTGTAGCCAACGCGGAACTGAGACAATTGTATAGAAATATTTACATTTAGTTGGAGCCTTGTGTTATCTACTTTTAAATTGTTTATATGTACAACATTCTTATCGAAGACTGAAACGCTGATAGAGCAGGGATCTGCTGTTTACAAATGAAACGCTTCCAAATGAAAGGCGTTGTATTTTTTTAAAATTTAAACATGATAACATCTGATGAGAATCCAAATATTACAAATTATATGAAACCTCGCTCTAAATTATTTATTTCAGGAAACAAGTTCGTTGGCGTTTTTATACTTCCTTGATTAACTATAAGTATTTTTTACGTTAATAAGTTGAGATTTCTAAGTGGTTTCAGACTTTTACTGGTGATATCTGTTAAATGAACCGATACATCTCAACCAATATTCAGAACTAACAATTGTGAAAGTATTGTCAAGTCTCTGGGTAATATTGTGAACCACATTGAAAGAAAGAATATTCAAGGTTGTATTTCAAGGAAACCTATACGTGTCGTCATTGCATATTTTAGGTGTTATTTATAATATCAGATTCAGTAACATTAAAACATAATCTTATTAAAGCTGTTTTCTATTAATTTTAAAAATATAAAAAATTTATATGATTAAAGTTAGATCTTAAGTAAGTTCTTTCATTGAATCGTACGATGTTTTTGATTGTATAAAATGAAAATTAATTATATAAATTTCAAATCAATGGAAAAAACTGCGGTTATAGGTACAATTAATCGATACAACATAGGCGAGATGCTTGGAATCGTCCTATCTTCAAGTGAAAAAAAAATCCATATTGAAAGGCGATTCCAGACAACAATTAATCAATTTTGAGCAATAAATCATTTTAAATACATGAAATCATGTACATATTTATCTCGAGAAAAAAAAATTATTTGAAATCATGTCTACAATAAGGTTTTTATGTAAAAATGTAAACAAGAGCCTACTCACGGTTGAAGGAAAACACTCCCAGCGATGCCGGGTAGGGACTGGCCGCCTCCGAAGGGAGTAATGTTTATATCGGAGGCAGGTGGAGGTGGGGGAGGCGGCTGCGCTATCGATAACTTCCCGAATATCCTGTTGTATCTAGGTATCTCGGCGGTATCCAGGTATCTCGGTTGTATCTAGGTATCTCGGTATCCAAGTTCCGGTACTTGGAAACGCAAGAAAAGGACCATGTAATCTTCAAGGTCATCGACAAGGAAGGAGTAGCGTTGAGATGCTGAAATCAGTAGACCTAAGTCCATGAAGATATGTATCCATAGAAGGAAAAGGCAATTTGATCACATGAAATATTTTCAAATCCTGGGACGATCTTATATACTTTCGAACCTTTGATACGAGGCAGGTATTTGTTTCTTGGGAAAACTTAATAAAGAAAATTTTGGTTTTTACTACTTCCTCGGATTCTATCCAGTACTCAAATCTGCAAAATGAAATGGAGGGGCATGGATGCCCCTGAGAAATGGAAATAATCATTATCATCGTGGTATTATCATCGTAATAATCATTTGGATAAGAAAAGGCCTCAAAAAAGTTGGGCAGTGAACTGATCTTTTAATTAATTTTTTTTGTAGATATCTTTGGTCTGTTTCATAGATTTGAATTGAACTACAAATTTTATTTAAGGAATTCTAAGTTCCCAATTTCAGGATTTTTTTTTTACGATGAGCCAATATTGGCTACATTTGTTTCAGCTGTTCATTTCTTCTCTTCCACATCACTTTCTTTCATTTTTGCTTCTGAGCCTCTTTTTCTTTTTGGGCTTTCTTGAAAGCTATGAGCAGTCTGAAGTTCCTTCCTATGTGAAGAATATTCTTAATGCCTGCCGGAGAGACCTCGAGCTCTTCGATGTCCTTTTCGTACCCTTTGATCCATGTGTTAGACATTTTAGATTTTTTTAGGTTACTTCAATAGTCTTTTGGTCATTCTATTTGGGTTCATTCATTGGAGATGTCCGTAGAACTGAATTATTTTCTTTCTTATTTTTTTTTTTTTTTAGATGTAGTGATAATGCTTTTTTTCTATTTCGAAGTATTAATGAAACTTTTGGGCCGTATTGAAAATTGTACTTTTTAACAGTATAGTGAAGAATCGGAAACATGCTGCGTGTAAGTAATTTCTTAGGAATTTTAATTTTTAGGAAGTGATTGAAATTTATATGCACCTTTGATAAAATATGTAGTGTATTAAATCAAGTTTTCATCTCCACACCTCATTACCTCAAAATAATCTTGGTGTGGAAATAAGTCTTAAGGTTCTGTAATGAAGATATGAAACAACCAAAGTAAAATTAATGGAGCTGTGTCAAAAACCGAAATGCACCAAAGGGATTTCATATAGAAGAAAGAATTAATTTAATTGACTTCAAGGCTATAATGAAACATTATAAAGAGGTATTGATAAAAATAATTTGTATAGATAAAATTAATAAAGTCCTTTTTTTTAATGTACTTCTGTTTTATTTTTTATTGGATTTTAAAGTCCCTTCATACACCGTTTAAGGCAAAGAGGACAATTTATTGGTATTCGTCAGTACCAACCATTGAAACCGGCTCCGCAGCATTAACGAAGTTGATAAGATAGACAAACTCAGCTACAGGTTCTTGGGTTCAGTACTCAGTTCCAAAACTGTTTCTAAGTCAACGTTTATACAGGAAAGTTATTTATCTTTATAGAAGCTGGGTGAGCCACAACCACTTCCGAAACGTTCTTGATTGTATAATAAGTAATTTACGTGCTACATAAATATTAGTGGATAAACTGTTTAATTATTGAAGTAATTGAAATATTTCCATTGCGACCCAGTTCTTCATTTTTCAAGTTTTGTACCTTAATATAATAAAGCCGTTTTGCATGTATTCATAGTACATTATGTATCCACTGCATTAGAGTCAGTACATGATATGGGACGTACTGTTATTACCTTATTTTTCCTAATTGAGGGTACCGACTTCATAGATGCTGATCGTGCCTTTATCACAGGTCACAGAGTCGATTCATGGCTGTCAACAGGATAAATAATTTATCGACAACCGCCGGTCTCGAAGCTGGAACATTGTAAACAGAAATCAAGAACCCTACGTTGTTTGTTTTTTTATTAATTTAACGTCACTTTATGTGCTATGGCTTATCGGACGAAAGAACCCTATGCTCTGAGCTACGTCGCTCTCGCTTCTCAGAATTAAGCAGATCATTAATGAAAACTATTCGCATCGTTAAAAAAATAAATCAACTCATTATAATAAGTTCTTAGAATTATAAATTAATTTGAGTAAAAGGAACATTAATAATGAACTTAATACAGGCAGACAATATTACTGCCGAACTTCTCTTCCTAAAATTGAAGGACCTTTGACAGTCACTCAGCAAATAGAATTTGACGTGAGAGCCCTTACTTCAATTTTCTAGTAATTTCATTTGCATAAGATATTTCTGTCACGAAATTGGATCAGTAGAAATGTTCGTCGGAGTTGACAAAGAGTAGTATTGCACGAAATTGCAGATATACATCTGCCCATGAAATGCCATGTCCATAACCACTAGGTATCGTAAACAAAAACTGATCTATAACTACACAATATACACTGTTTACATAAGTCGTATATCATTAACATCAACTTTAAATGTGTTTGGTTGATCCTCTTGATTGGTTTGTATACAGTAAAATGTAAAACGACTTAATATTATTATAATCTTTGAAAATTTATCAATGCAGATTACCAAAATACTTTAAAATATAATTAGCAACCGGAGGTAATGGGTTATTACCATTCATCTATTTGGAAAAACCACCAAAAAATGTTTGATTTATTTGTTTTAACACGACACCTTCTAGTGTACTTACGATCTTTCACTAATTCTAATCACTTAATATAACCTAAATTTAATCAGTTGACCCTATACGTCCTCTGATTAAATCTAGAAGTCCTATACGGAAGACATCTATAATGACCAAAAGTCCCATTTTTTGCTAATTTGGTCCAAACACGATAACAACCTTTTTTTATCAACAGAAACAGCCGAGGATGGGACCTGTAGGCTCTGAAGGTCCTCCTGGGGCTCAACCAGCCACTATAAGTTGGGTACCCTCAACAGGGGGAAACCAGGCGGTTGAGCGTGATAACAGAGAAATCACCTCCAAGCACACATGTTTTCCTAGAAACAGTACAGGTTCTTCCACGAACTAAATCCAAGACCCTTCATGGATTGTAGTGGTATAGTTTTTTTTGTTTATTAAAACTATCAAGAGAATTTAAAAAGGCAAAAGCTAATCTAAGTGTCTACAAAGTTCATCAATAAAACAAAATAATAAAATAAAACAAAGCTTAGTCAAGGGGGAACATATTGAGAAGTAACCATTTTCAATGCTACATCCATGGAACACTAATCAAGCCACTAATATTTGTATAATGTGTTCGTAAATATATACATAAGATGGTATTAAGTATACTCATGGCATTGTATTGAGTATAGTATTATACACCATATTATTTGTAATTATATACATTGGATTTGCTTGCAAATAATAGATAGTATAGTAATTGAGTTACAATAAAAGTTATAGATAATTGAAATTAGATTGCATCAAAACATTTATTAATATTTTAACAATGGAATGATTGTAAGCTACATAGCACCATTACTTATTGCCCACAACAGGCAGATTGTAATGCTTCAATAAAGTGTTTTCTTCTCTCTCTCTCTCAATATTTTAACAATTGAAATATGTTAGGAAGGTAAAAATGAATTTTCTTTTTATACTATATTTTCTTTTTAAAATTAAGAAGAAAAAGTGAGTCGTAAGACTAAACAACAGGAGGTTAGAGCAAGTAAGGGATTTTAAATATCTCGGTGTACACCTTAACGAACACGGTTGGATAGATGGCGAAATAAATAAACGAATAAAAGCTGCCGGCAAGTGTTTTAATTCCATCAAGAAAGGTTTCATTGGGAAAAAAGAAGTGTCAAAAAAAAAAAAAAAAAAAAGTAGTTTATAAAAACACTTTCTTACCAATTCTAACCTATTCAAGTGAATCTGGGACTCTAACCAATAAGCACAAGAGCCAACTTCAAGCCATGGAGATGCGATACCTAAGAAGAATGGAAGGGAAGAAGAGAAGAGACCGAGTGTGAAACGTAACGATACTGTCAAATGTTGGACTTCGGCCGCCTGGGGATATTATCGAAGAGCATAAGCTGAGATGGTTTGGCCATGTTTCCAGAATGGCGGAAAACAGAGTGGCGAAGGCCTTATAAGAGACGAAGGTGGAGGGTTTGAGGCCGAAAGGAAGACCAAGGAAGACATTGGAGGCCAGTTGACCGAAAAGGCAAGGAGGCCTTTGACAGAAGAGGTTTGGAGTGGTGAAGGAGAAGACGATTGGTAAAGGAAAGGGATTCATGTATCAAGCTCTACAGAAAGGATCCTCACATCGTTGGCGGTAGGAGAGGAGATGATTAAATAAATTATACAGTCTAAAATGTGATAATCTAAAAATGCGGCAACTATCTACACCGTGATGTTTTATTCATTTACGATTGCGATGAATTTTTAACTGTGATTATTTCCCTTCGTTGGATTGTTTATAAATATATAATTTCAAAAAGATAATTCAGGATTTCATTAGCTTTTAATGTTTTATGGCTATTAATTCCGTTTTAATTTTAATAGAAACGCCTATAAATTATCCAATTTGTTTTAATCAAACTCCTTTAGAAATAAACCCTTCTTAAAAATGGAAGTATATTATTAATTAAATTCATTTCCTTTGATGCTCCCTCGAAACATCTAGATCAGAATAAAATCCTCACTTGAGACTCGAGCAATAAAGTCTTAACGGTTGAGTGACTTTGCTACAATTACGGTCCAATAATTCGGAAGCTGGGTCGGCAATGAACCCGACCAATCAATTAGCGACTAATCCAGACCGCTACTGCTAATGGTCTTTCCTCTTCAATTTGCCACCGAATTTCCTAACGGGGTGGGGGTGCTTCTCTTGTTTATAAACATCGACCCCCTCCGATCCCGAAGTGGGCGCGTGTTATTGCCGATAGAATTAAGTTCATTTAGGATGAGGATCGTAGGAATGTATATATCGGTATAAAGCCCCATGTTACATAAGGACAAGCATAAGAATTCACTAAAAAAAAAAGTACTTATGTATTAGCCGATAAATGGCGTAAAAAAACGTGCAGCTAAAGCGCCTTACCGAAAACCCTAACCTAACTCTAGCCACGATCCACTTCTTATATAAATGTTTTTCCCACAATTGGACGAAAACCATTTATAACTATTTCTATCGTTGTCTAAATCCATTTCATGTCCTTTTTCAAAGATATCTTTGAAATTATTCTGAACTTCTGGATCAGCTTCTTTTAAGGATGGGTATTCCCGATCCCGATGTTATCTTTCCATTTTAAATAGGCAACAACAAAAGAAATTAAGAAAAAACACAAACTTAAATTTAATAACCGTTAAAGAAATTTAAATAAATTATATTAACAATACAAAAACACTAAAAAACAATACAGAAAACTATTTAATAACGGACACACAAACAACTCAAATGAGACGAGTAATAACAAGAGAGTAGGGGTGATAAAGAGGTAGATTTCATGGGTACCGGCTTATAGACATAATTTTATAGACATGGGTACCTATAAAAAAGAAAACAGTTATTAGCGCATAGCTGGAATATTTCATATTTTATAACAAGTTAACTTTTCGCAGCTAATGACCCAAGATAATTACCATTACTACAAAAATTTTATGTCCGCGTTTAAAACGGCAAAGGGAACAACCTATTTCAATCTAGGAAGAAAAGGCATTCCTTGTAGAAGACTGTACGTTCTGACTGACTGACTAAGACTGAGGGCTTGGATGAAAACTGAGATAAAGATGGTGTGAGAAGGTAAAATCAGTTATAAACAATATTATCATGTACGCATCTATATTGATAAAACCCGTACAACCTAAAGACAAGAGAGAATAAATTAATATAAGAAAAAATTACAAGAATCTAAAACTATGGGCTTTTGCATAGAGGTGATTTCCAAGGAGCCAAATGTCAGAATTTCTCTTAGATGATAGAGCCTGAGAGAGTCCTTTCAGCGTCTGCTTCAAAGTCGATAGGACTGTCATAGAAACAGTACAGTTTTTATAATACTGTTGTTAAGAGACTTGATTTGCGATATCATACTCAACTGTCAGGTTTTCTCTCTATTTTGTGTACCCATTTTAGAGATGCTGGCTGAGGTCAAGGAGGGCCTCCAAATCTCAAATGATCTATCACAGACTGTTAACAGATTAAATATGTTTCCTACCACAACTGGACTTGAATTCAGGATCTTTATCACTCCGCTGAATGCACTTAGCTACCCTACTCCATACCTGGCCATAAAAATGAATTTATAAAAATATTAATGTGTAATTGGGAGATTTTAAAACCGTTTACTCTCTAAAATACTGTTAAAAGTTAACCAATCAACGTTTTGTCAGTTCAGGAATCTTCATTACATATACCTCCAGTAGGGTTCAAATAAAAAGTACCTGGTTTAAAGCCTTGAGTTGAACGCCTGATCGATCGAAACGAAATCACGCGAAGGAGGGCCCAACATACATTGCCCCGATACCGTGAAACTCCGGCACAATTATGTTTTGTTCTCAGGTTCAGCTTGTTAGGGCTGTAGTGGGAATGTGTTCGATTCCAGGAGCTAGTGAGGGCTGACTTTTATTTCTATAGAATAAATATTTACATTTACTCTTTGGTTAGGGAAGGTTGGTAACCTCTAAATTAACCAGCCTTCTTCCTCTAGGATCAATAATATGGATAAAGAAATATTTTACTAGTTTATTTGATTATTATTATTGAGAATATTGTATTCTCTATAACTGTAATAATAATTAAAGCTATAAACAAGCAGTATTGGGATGGATTAATCCAAACTCTGAGGTAAATATATGAGCATAGTACAAGGCAAACATTGCTAATTCTTTTAATTTAAATACTTTCTGAGGCTGAAACGGCAAGCAACCTTGTAACTTCATCACTTACTAGACAAACAGTCTAAGCTCCCAATTAATTACAAATAATTGACCCATATGCACGACTAATTATAATAGGTATATTTTGAGTTATGCAGTACACCTTTGGGATTCTACTAAGTCGTCGAATTCCTTTCTTATCCAATCCTTACAGTCCAAAATCCTTTCGCACAATCCTCAAACGAATAAAGCCGTCCATAATGACCTTTATGTCCCATTTGTTGCTGATTTGGCCCGAATCCTATATCAGTCCTTTCATGGCAAACTTTATTCTTACTCAAACCCACGAGTTGCATACTGTTTAACTCTCGATAATTATTCGAAGCGACAGGAAAGAGAGTTTGCGCAACGAGAGAGCAACGAGAATTTGCGGTAACGTAACATACATTCCATTTGCTTGCTTTATGTTACAATACAGCTGTAAATTTCAACAAATCAATTTTAAGAACGTGTGTAATATTTTCTATAAGAGCAAATTCAAGATGAAATTTATAGATATAAACCTTCGTCTTGACTGAAAAAGACCATCGCAGAGCCAAAACGGCGTAAGCTTCAGACTTTTTATAAGTTATAACTCCTCTATGTGTCTCCCATTTTTCTATAATATTAAGACTAACCGAGCTTATTGATTTATATTTAATTCAAAATTAAAATAACAAGTTATAATAACTCATTTATTATTATAAATTAAAGTAAGATTTCAATGGCGTAAAAGATACATCTACAGTTTTGGTGAAAGTTTTACCTGAATGCAGATGGTTATTTGACTAACGTTGTTTGAGTACTCCAAAACTCAAACAACGGTGTGTTAATTCGAGCTGGATGTTTACTTTCTGTGAGTTTGAGTGTTTGCTCTGCGTGTGTCTTCCTTCTCTCGGATATGAGTTTAAATAATCTAAAACAAGTTCAAATTTTCTTAGTGTAAGCTTCCTGAGAGAACATTCGAAAAGGGTCGCCATATTGCATAAAAACAGGATCCTACTCTATTAAAAATCGGACAACTATTATATTGTACATTTAAAAAAACTGTAATGTTAAAATCCGTCAAGGATCTAGGGTTCAGTATATAGTAGAGACTGTTACTTGAACAACGGTTGATCAGGGAGGTGATTTGTCCTAGTTCACTGTCAATCGCCAGACTTTTTCCTCTTATTTTGTGAACCCATTTATAGAGGTTGAGTGAACCCTGCGATGATCCTCGACTCCATAGGATACATCTGCTATTGCTAACAGAATAAATAAAATACTGCCAGCGAGTGGGATTCGGGAACCCAGGACCTTCGGCATGGTAATTCAGCGCTCTACCATTGAGCCACTCCAGTCCCATTGCATTATGTATAATATTATGCATTTGCATTACGTAATTGTGTAATGGCGTTCAAATGGCAATGGTCTGTCTTGGAAACCTTAAAAGGAAGACCATAAAGATGGAAAATAAGCTAAAGAAAAGTACGATAAAAAACTTACTGTCTGAAAGGAACTTCTTTCATTAGATCTGATTCAGATCCGACCGAGATAATTATCGAATCGTTTGCAAACACTTTTACACTTGCAAGTTTTACTCTTTAGTGTGTAAAACTCGCTCGTTTAAACGCGCCTTTCAGACAATTTAAACTTTTTGAAAATCAGCATTTTAACTATATTACATCTTAGTCATTATGGATGAATTCCACAATGGATTATTCATTCACTAAAAAAGGAGGAAACTGTCAATGTTACTTTTAATCACAATTTATTGCGGAAATTCATTGTTCTTTCAGCCACACTATTCAATACAATGCTGCGAAGAGTTTATCACCCACCAATATTTACTCAGCAATACTACTGCGTTATACACTTGTGCATATGTCAAGACTGCAGAGCATTAGTGGGATCAAATGGAATTAAAATGACGAAAAATAATATAAAACTATATTGTATTATTGTTACATCGAATATAATTAGCTTTATTCAGAAACGGAGTGGCTCAGTGTTAGAGCACTGAGTTCCCATGGCAAATCATGCTGCTAGTAAGTCTTTTATTTAGTCTGTTACCAGCCGGAAATGGATCATATGCGAAATAGGACCCTCCTGAAGCTCACCCAGTCTCTATAAAGTAGACACCCAAAATAAGGGGGAAAATCTGGCGGTTGAGCGTGATCTAGGACAAATCACACCTCCCTGCAAAACCATTTTCCATGAAACAGTACAGCCTATACCACGTACTGAACACCAGACCTTGGGTTCAGTAGGCAATCATACTGTTTGTCCGAATCATAATAAACTGCCAGGTTTTTCGCTAATTATTAACCCGCTTCATAGACGGTGAGTGACCCCACCCCTCTGGAGGTTCTGTTGACCTATGAATAATTTATCTGCCGTAGTAGGATTGGAGTCCAGGACCTCCATCTCAGCTACTCTGCGCTTTTGTAAAGCGCAAGTTTTTTTTTTTTTTTGGCAAGCTACTGCTACTAAACTAAAATTACTGGTATTCATATTTTTATATATTATGAAGAGATTTGCCTCATTATTCTTCATTTAAAAGAAAAAATAAATTAGCATGTTTCAAGTTTAGCACAACTATAATTCAATTCAAGAAAAAATGTTTGAACACAATGAACGAATTTCTGGGTTTCCATTACCGTCCATTAGACATTAAAAACTTTTTTTTTGGAAGTTGATGCTGAAGTTAATTATAACTTACTTTACCCTACATAACTTTATTAACCTTTTTTCAGAGTGAAATATACTTTACTTAAACTTATAACTATATTATTTAACATTTTTTTCATTTTTCATACTGCGTATTAAATGTCACTGTCTCATCCATCTAGTCCTTTTGTCTAACAACTTTTTCCTAGCCATACTTGCCGGTCATTTAATATTATATAATTAATAATTCATATTAATTTTTAATTTCGAAATAAAAATTTAATGTCTCATTTCATTTCTGCTATCACACATTAACCGCAGATGTTATCAGTATCACCAACCACCAGTTCCCTTGTTAAGCCCTTATCAGTAACCTTCAAATATCACCACGTGTAAGACAAGTATACGTGAGTAGCCTAATTAAATCAGGAAATCGTTCTAATATGGCCAAAAATATATAGGAAGTAATATTCTTGAACTCATTATTAATTAATCATTATCGGATTTAAAAAGTGGAAAGAATTTAGGATACTATGAGGAAGAGGGGGCTGACATTCTTCAGACATCTATACGGAATGAACAAGCATAAATTGACCAAGCAAATATTCGAAAATTTATATCATATTTATATAAGACTACAACTTAGTCTAAAGAAATAAGGAAAGGTTTAGAAAAGTGGAACACCACAGAGTCTTACAAATTAGAAAGTTTAAGAGCAAAGGGAAAATTTTGGATGGGTTTTCAGGATAAAGAAAGGCCAGAGAAGGTTGGACGAAGTTCGACAGAAGGAGACATGCCAGTGGACCCTTGAAGGAATATGGATGATGGTGATGGTGATGTAGACGGAGAAAACTCCTGCAGAAGAAAGGAAAAGAAATAAGGTTGTTGAGTGATCCTAAATGGGAAATACGAAATAAAGAACATTGTCGATTTAAGTAAAAGAGCATTATTATTTAACCATACAAAAAATATCTTAACATGTGATGGAAATGGATCTGACGTTTTTGTGCGGACACGTTTATTTTCCAGCGTAATTGAAAAATGTTCGATAATCATTTCCTAAGTTAATGTCACAGAAACGCAAGCAAATTAATATTCTGTTACATGTGCGAAGGTTCCCCTATATAAACTGTACTAGTAATAGCACAAACACTATCGTATATATTACATAAACACGTTAATCGTGTTACGTCATGTTGTAGCATCAGATACGATTAATCAAATTCATATCTCAGTAATTAATACAAACAAATTATGAACATTTTTTAATTAATGACTTTCCCATTATATTCTATGTTATTAATTAAACTTTACATGAATTTTTTTTTTATTCCGTATCCATTTAAATTGTATATGCTATAATTCTAAGTAGATGTATTCTAATAGCTTCAATTATCATTCTGTTATCAAAACAATAATGCGTGGAATAACACGTCAGCAATATTTATGAGAGACGAAGCTGGTAATTTTCCTACATCCTATAAAAACTCTATTCATTTAATTACTATTATTTATAATTGTTTCTATTTTTTTAATTAGAATAGTCTAAACAGAGCGATAGTTCATGATAATTCATGATAAATGAGCAACAACATTTTTTTTATTTCATTGATTTTATTGATTCAGTCTTAATTATTTATTTACAAACAGTTAGGTTTGAGAATTTTAATTATTAAAATTTAAATTATTGTAATGCAAATAATAAATAATTCTATGATTACACTTTTAAATAAATTGGTTCTGAGCTCATATCTGTATTTTTGTTAGGTACAATAATTCAATAAAACCATTCAAATTGGACACGATATGTTTATTACTTTTGAATTTGTGTTTAATGATTTACTTGGTCATTTGAACCACCCTCGTGTTGAACAAAGAGGATTTTTATAACAATTTTAAAAAATTAAAAGTTAAAATTAAAAATTAAAAAATTAAAAGTAGTATATCTGTCTTTATTTTCAGAAAGACAGATATACTACTTATATGCAATGAACCCATACATTTTAAGCTGAATTTCTACTCCTTTAGCTATTACACCTTTTTTTTACCTTTGAGTAATTCTTCTATTTTTAATTTATTAATAATAAATAAATAAATATTTTGCATACCATTAAGTACCGCAGTTAGTTCCGTAACAAACTCCTCATTTGGCTTGGAGAAGAGCTCCATAGCGCATCTGAGATTCTGTAACACTGACTATCTAGATCTTGTAAATACACTGCGATATAAAACACAGTTTAGATTATAAAGATATCTCTGATAAGGGATAATAATATTTGTGTTTGCGATTTAATAGTTATTTTTAAATAGGGAAGATTCCATGTGGATGAATGCAGAACATCGAAACAAACCTAAGTGTATGTAATGAACTATATAGAATTCATTCAAACCTAACATCGAATAAATGTTGATGCAATCATGATTTCCTAGGTTATTGCATAAGGTAGCACGTGGGTTAGAAAATATAAAACCTCCAAAGAATTGTTGACATTCGTATTTTCTATACATATAATAAAACAAATTCATCGGCCATGTTTGTTGGCGGTGAACTCAATAACTACGGCATGTGGTTTTTACCAATAGATAGAGTGATGCACCAGGAAGGTTTAGGTATATAATTTGTAGAGGTTTTGTGTAAATGTGTTGGAATATAACGATAATCGTCGGAAATGCTGGGAGAAGTATAGCCGCCTGGGAGGTTTCATTGGAGACGATGCCTAATATCTCTTATCTATCTATTCATTGGTTAAGTCTAATTTTCTCAAAAATGAGTTTCTTTTATTTAGGGAATCGGAATCATGTTAATTTCGTAGTGAATGAGGGATAAGTCAAACATTGGCTTGAAATGGAGTCATAACTTATATTACAACTTCATTTCAAGCCAAAAACTGCGAGAATGAGACGATTCTGCTTCTCGCAATACAGTTAACTGTTTCTAGACTAAATTCGACTTAACCAATTATTCATTCAAGCTCACCCCCTCAAAGCATGTTCAGGCAAGATTGAAGTTGGCACGACAAAAATCCCACAGGCTATACCATCTACTCTTGTCGCCGTAGCTCTCACTGAGGTTGTAATTACAAATCTACAAGTCCATCATAACACCTACGTTGCACCACTACTAAGACACCTTTACAAAACAACGCTGAAACGCCTGCAGCATTACGAGAATTCCATCCTTAGGAAAATCGTAAGTGGCACATCGCTCGAGGGGACACTTAACACCACCATCCTGGAGGAGCTTCGGCTTCCCTCGGTGCCCGATTACATAGGTCGAAGGCACATCAAATTTTTTGATGGGCTGAAGACCTGTGCGAATCCTCTATTTAGGGACTTAAAACCACCCCCCCCCCCCAGAGCTGGGAGATGACAGGGCAGTGTCCCCTTGCTCGATGTGCTTACATTTGATCTATGGATGGGGCAAGTACTCCCTTGTTCTTGTCCTTCCTTCCTTTTCCTTCTTCGTTCCTCCCCTTTCTTCATTCTAACTATTTCTTGATCCCGCTAAACGGTCCCTCCCTGTTTTGTATTGTATAACGTCGGCGGCCTTGAGCCGGTTCGAGTAAAAACCGCCTTCAGCGGACTCAGCCCATTGTAACGCCTTAAAATACCGAAAGTTAACAGAAGGCTTTTTTTTTATATAGAAGCATTTGCAGGTATTTATTGTAAATTTGTATTTATATTGTAAATAAAATCTTGGAGGATGTGAAAAAAAAAAATCATTCAAGGCTGTAAATATAAAATATATTACGATACATACATTAGTAAGTCCATAAAATCTAAAGAGAGGCCAGTGTGTGAAATAATCGTTAAGTTGTTCTCTAGTTTAAAAAAAAATGCACGTAGATATTAAGTTAATATGTCTTTATTCTATTAGATTTCTATTACTTCTATTATATTATATTACATTATATTATTTCTATTATATTTTATTCCATATTAATTGTATTTTAAAAATTACGAACTTTACCATGAATAACTATATATTTAAACTAATACAATTTAGAGATTATTTTATTATAACTTTCATACTTTAAGCAGTAATATTAATATAACATATATAAAAAATACGTTGAATCAAGACATAAATACATTGAAGAAATATTGCAACTAAATATTTAGTCTTCTTTTCTTGGAGTGTTTCCAATGGCACTCCTTTGATTAAAGTGCCTATCCCATTTTGTATTCTTATCATGGCATTATTCATTTTTTTTTAAGCCAAGAGGGGAATATGAATGTCATGTTTAAGACCCCAAATTCAACTGCTACTTTATATTCAAATTAAATATTACTAAATCTTAGAATTTATTGGATGTTTATTCTGTTCAGAAGACTCTTTTTACTGTAATTTAGTTTAAAATATTAGTTTGCGTATAAGTAATATGTGTACTGTAAATTTAAAAACAAAATAAAATAACTATAAAAAAGATAATTAAGTGTACAGTATGTTTATTCTACTCTAAGAGTTAAACGTAGATAAATCATTTAACAAATAAATAAGGATATAAGGAAATCAATCATCATTTATACAGTGTTACAGAATAAAATGATCTGTCTTGATGCTTAATTAATATTGGATCATTAATTCATCGCATTTAGTGGCGGTAGTTCTGAATATCAAGTGGTACTAATAGTCCTGAGCATTAAGACAGGGAAATTAAAATATGTTGAAACTTAATTAACATGGATAGATTTACTGTTTCTTTTTTATTAATCTTTTTACATTAATAAGTAACTACATTTACTCATTAAAAGTACTTAATTTTATTTTTAATTAACGATTCAATTTTTCTTACCTGCGCCCATAAAATATTTGTTTCATTTATACTAAGGTTTAGGGTTCAAGTCCGGCTATGACAGATAAACCTTTTAATCCATTAACAGACACGGATGAACCCTGCAGATACGTCTGGGGCTTACCCAGCCATGATAAACTGGTTATTATTAATTGAGGGAAAACCTGACGGTTGAGCGTGATCTCTGACAAATCACCATCCTGAACAACCGTAGGATCACAAACAGTACAGTTTCTACCGTGTTCTGAACCCAAGACCCTTCAAGGGTTGCAGTGATACAGTTTTTTTCTTATCTCTTAACAATAAAGTAAGTAGGAACAATTAACAACTGAATAGCCTCCCTCCATCAACTTAGTTCTTTGTTAGAAAGTCTCTGCTTTGCATTATCTCTTTTTTTTTCATTTTCTTTGATGTTTATGCCCGGATTTTTCAATTAAAATGGTGAGGTTTTAGTTGTTTATTAGAGTTTGAGAGACTTGATTAAAAAAAAGATATTATAGTAACTATGTCTGCAAAATAAAGAAATATTGATTTAATTATTACTTCAATGAATATCATATCATTTCTCAAGATTTTGGATATTTTAATCAATGATTTTTCCCAATATAAAAGTTATATTTTTCTGTGTCATTGCAGTTTTCCTTATCTTTTATTGGCCCGTTCCGATCAGCACTAATCTTAAAATAGAAAGTGAATGCGATATCATTAGAATTCTCACGTAAGAAAGCGATTTTACTGCGCTGCATGCCTTCCGTCAGAGCGGGCAGGTTGTAAAATTCTTATTTTGAAAAAGTTAAAATTGACCGTTTCAACTACGACGTATTCCATCGACTGCTTACAAAATTAATTTCCTTTTGACGATTCCCAACGTACAACGTTCATAGCCTTAGATTGAGGCATTGATGTGGTGATGTTACGATGTATAGTGCGGACAGGATTAATTAGTATTCATGCGGCTCGGATTCAAAGTAAACCCCTTCCCCTGTGCTGGTATAAGGGGGATTGTCCCCACAGGGTGTAGTCCACGGATTTCCATCATGGGATTAGAGTCATTAATGTTCGGATCAAGAGGGAGGCTGGATAAAAAGGTTCATCCATGACGTTATCCGAATCCTAAGTACACCATCGTGTACATAACACAACAAAATAAATAAATATGCAGTCATGAGGAATACCGACAGAAGTGAAAACTTGAAACAAAAGAATAACTGTTGTTTTTTTTTAATTGTGAATAAATTATGGTCGGAATTATTTAAATTTCAAATTTGTAAATTTAAATTTTTAACTTATTTTATTTTTATATGATATAATTTTTTAAATATTTTATGTGAAAAGAAAAGATATGGCCAGGACCGGGACTCGAACCCGGGGCTTTCACCTCTCCGTGGTGACGCCTCAACCATCTCGGCCATCCTGACTCGCTTCACGGCCCGGGTTCGAGTCCCGGTCCTGGCCACATCATTTCTTTTCAAATAAAATATTAAAAAAATTATATCAAATAAAAATAAAATAAATTATAATAATATTAACAACTTAAAGTCAACTAGATCCAAAATAAAGTAATGTTCAATTAACATTCTTCCCGTGTATACATCGCAAATTGCGAGAACACTGAGATGTAGGATCAAGTGAAAAGAGGGGATATGGCTGGCCGTGAAGCGAGCCAGGATGGCCGAGATGGTTGAAGCGTCACCACGGTGAAAGCCCCAGGTTCGAGTCCCGGTCTTGGCCATTTTTTTTCTTTTCAAATAAGATATTTATTAAATTTTTAACATTAGTCTGGTTTTCATATATGGCGACACTTCGAATAATAATTAAGTAGAATATAATTAATGCCATTTAAGAATGGCAAATAAATTATTTTAAGTGAAATGAAAAGTTTAACAATCAATGTTTTAATTTATTATTAATATGAATTGAACAACAATTGAAAGAACTTTTAGTTAAATATTATATTGTTGTTATATCGATCGAATTTTAATCTTTGAACTAAAATTGATTAAAACAAATCATATAACTCATGCACAGGCCGCTTTGCGTCGCCAGTCTCGCGCAATACGTCACGAGCATGTCGCTCATGTTGCTGGAACAAACCTTAAGTTTTTCCCCAACCGAAAGACCCTAAACTCAACTAAAGAAGTTTTCGTTTAAAAAAAAAATCGAAAAAAGAAGTTAACTGTTTTTAACGATTTTATATATATATATATATATATATATATATATATATATATAAGGAAAAACTGGAGTCAAAAAGGCTCGAACTTTCAGAAGAATTTGTTTTTTTCCTCATATAATTTCGATGTATTATACCATGCAAGTTATACATGTATTTATATGTTATAAATATTAATAATGTTAATAATTATTTTGTTATATATTTACTTTTCCCTGGTTTTGTCAAGATGCTCGTATTTTGCCGAGGGTTTCCACCATAGATAATCAGAAAAGATTTCTTGAAGTCAAAAATAGTGACTTTGTGATTTTGCAATATAAAAAAAGATTTATAATCTAACTGATCAAGCACAACAAAATACTTACAACCAGAGACAACCAGTATACTTACAACAAAAATACTTACAACAAAAAACACAACCAGTAGTTTCTCGGTCCGTTGCTAAGAAATTCTGATAAAATATTACATCACTAAAAACTTTTAATATAATTGAGAGAATAATATATTAATATTGAAAAGTAAAATTATAATTGAAAGAGATTTTAATTGAAACCCTTTAGAAATTAAAAATTAATGGTAAAATTCAAACTTCATTTATTACAAATAAATATGTACTTTCATTAAAAATTAGTAATGAGTTAGTTATAAAAATGCTCATTTCACACTTACCAATCAACTTCTCTCGATGAACAGTTTATTCTTATTCTGGTATGATGAAGCACTGTTATGATAACAACATAAAAATCACAAAGCTAATTACCTAAATTTAAATTTAAAATAATTTACTTGTGTGCAAGATTGTCTTCCCATTTTACTTGAATATGAATTTAGTTTTCGTACAGCAATGAATTCTTCAACAATTATATCTATAGTATTGCATATTTGGTAGTCCCCTTCAAGCAACAGTGTAAATAAATACAAATTATACTCAGTTGACATATAATTCACCAAACTCTATTTATTCACTTGGTGGAATGCGGGATTAGATACAGTCGGTTGATACACACAGTAAACACTGGATTGCAAAATGTGGAACTGGCTACTGTTTGAAAATAGATAACATTTTTTAAACTGGTTCTTTTCGCAACCGCCTAATCGCATCATGTACGCAATAAATTACTAGAGATTAAAATAGTACTATCTATCTCACAACAGGCCGAAATGAATATTCAACACATTCACTACCACTATTCATCAATACTAAGGACAGATATACTTTATTAATATGTTGGTTCGCTTTTCTATATATTTTTATAAACAAAGTGTTTAAATTTTCAAAGGTTCAATGAATAAATGGTTTTAAAAAATGCAAACATTAGTGAAAAATTAAATAAAATATTTTTTTTACTTTCTATCTCGGAAAAATCACCTCCCACTACCAGGAAACTCAGTCTCTAGCATATATTGTCAATTTTCATTTAACATCGTATAAAAAATCAATTTTCACAAGTTTCGTATTTATTTGTAATAAATTAAGTGTGAATTTTACAATTAATTTTTAAGGGCTTCACTTTTAATTTCTCTCAATTATATCAAACGTTTTTAGTGATTTATTTTACATGAAAATTTTGTTTAAATATTTTGGGAAAATTACGTTTCCATTAAAGATTGAAAATCAAAAAAGATTACCTACAACAACAACTATTCGTTTGTGAATACTGTGTATGATATATAAAGTTGGTTAGTTGATAGAAATCCTGGCGGTTGAAGTTGATTTCGGACAAATCACCTCCCTTCACAGCCGTTGCCCTAGAAACAGTACTGTACCATGCACTGAGCCCAAGATTTTTTTTGGCTTACAGTGGTACAGGTTTTTGTTTTAAACTTTTAATTTCAATTTTTTTTCTACAGCATTTTTAGATATATTCCATTATATCGAAAATTTCAAATTTTCATAAAATTAAAGTCAGTGATTTTAAAGATAATAGATTACCTCTAAAAAGTTTCATTTTACCTCTAAATAGAACATATAGAAATTTGAGAAATAACGTTGTTAAATTATTTAAAGCTGATGTTCGTTTGTATATGTGTTTGTTACTGGATTCTATCTTTAATATCAACTTAATTTTTCCATAAAATTTAAATACCATTACCATGTAAATTAAATTCACTATATTAACCATATCTGCTTAGTGTTTGTCATTTAATTGGAAATTTTAAAAGTTGTTTTAACTTGTAATGTATTTAAAACCTATAATGAATGTTTAAACCCTTCCAAGAATATATTTTTAACGAATGTTCTACATCGTATTTTTTTTAAACTGACTAAAAATCAATAAGCAACCGAGAGCTTAGGAATCAAATGAACAAACGCAATAAGGGGAATTAAACAAGAATCAATTGGATCCTTTCTACAAATGAGAACTAATGTCCTTCGAACTCGTAAGGAGGTCAAAGCATTTCCCAAGAGTGTATGAAAGATAAATATAGTTGCAAGAAGTAAATGGGATGATTACGGGATAGAAAAATTAAATTTAGTGACAGCACTTATTATACAACCATTTGAACATCATGCCTTAAAGGAGGCAAGAACAATGACATAACAGAAAGTTATTTACCTTTCAATCAATCAGTTTTGAGATTCTAAAAAAAATAAGTTTTAAAATGGAAAAATTTCAAGTTTTACATCATAATAAACATTTGCTCAATGAAAGTTCTCTCTCTCCCTCTCCCTCACCCTCTCCCTCTCCCTCTCCCACTCCCTCTCCCACTCCCTCTCCCTCTCTCTCTCCCTCTCCCTCTCCCTCTCCCTCTCCCTCTCCCTCCCCCTCCCTCTCCCTCTCCCTCTCCCTCTCCCTCTCCCTCTCCCACTCCCTCTCACTCTCTCTCTCCCTCGCCCTCTCCCTCTCACTCTTCCTCTCACTCTCCCACTCCCTCTCCCTCTCCCTCTCCCTCTCTCCCTCTCCCTCTCCCTCTCCCTCACCCTCTCTCCTGCTGCTAGCTGCTAACAGTCTAAATAAAAGTTTTGGATAGCAGTGGGATTTGAACCAGGATTTTCGGCATGGCAACTCAGTGCTCTACCACTGAGCCACTCCGCTCCTAATATTACCGTTATATGATAATATTATTATATACCTGTAGTTTGAAATTGCGCTTTTATAATTATTGCTATATTTGTAAGGAATGACCAATTTCGTGTCGTTTAAATCTTGTTAATTATATTTAAAACAATTTAAATGTTTTACATTTACCAACTCTGGAGCAATTTTTTTAAATTTTTCGTGAAGTAAAAAAAAATACCACTTTTTTGTAAACGCTGCCTATTTAATTGCAATGACTACTCCTAATTGGTTTAAAGTAACGCTCCTTTCTTCCAAAAGAGTGTGGATGCAAGGATGGCTTTTGTAAGTCTTTCGCATCAGGACAGCGTACGAAGATGCTATGACACCGCACATAAAATTCGTATCAGCGTGTAACGGGGAGAGATAGGAAGCACTAGATAAAGGAGAAGTAGAAGTAGAGGGTAGAGTGATAGCGGCGCGTGGAGGCAGTAAACCCTCCGTGCTATCGACCTCCTGTCCTTACAACTTCTTCCTTTTGTGCGCCTTCTTCATCTTCTTCTTCAACAGTGGTATGAGAAAAATGGGGAAGCACGAAGAAGGAAATGAAGTTTGCGGGGGTAGGACAGGCTTATTCCGAGATATTTAATAAGTTGGGCATCTTAGAAAAACTTCGATCACAATACCTTGGCAAAAAGCCGGCCTTTAATAAACGGGAAATATAAAGGATGAAAGGTATAGGCATTATTTACTGTTTTCGAAATCCCAAGGTTAACGGTTATGTTCACTTGTATTACCTTTCTTCCCGAAAAATATATTTAATAAATGTACAAATGTTATAAACGACTATTTTATGTAAATTATCAATCTAAAGCAAACGCTATAAATTGAAAACAAAAATGTGTTTTCTTTTTCGCATTGAATGCTTTGCATCTGCATCGGCGATTAATAAACTTAATATAAGCCCTTTTTGCTATATGTTGCTATTTAATCTAAGAAAAGATACATTCAGAAGAAGTTTCAACAACCTGGATCTTCACTTTATTCTCTCTTGGAAAAAACTGTCCCTTTTCCTTCGCTTTATTATTTTTTTAAGGTAATGCCTTTGAGAAATTTGATGAATTTTCACTCTACCAGATCTATCTATCTATCTATCACATCTCATCGTGTATCATAATATAAAGTATCCAAAAATAACGAGTTGTAATTTTGAAATCTTGTTCCATACTTAGCAGATCTTCAACATAGCTTTCCATTCAGCCGTATTAATTACTTCAAAACAGGAAACGAACGGTATCAAATCCGCAGGTTTTCGTTTCGAGCTAAGTTAAACAATTTTTATTCTGTTTATTCGATTAATTTGTAATATCCTTGGTCTAATGCTTCATATAGTTTATACAGCTGACATCCCAACTCATCCTAATACTATTCTTATCACATATGCTGATGATACATGTGTATTATCAGTCAACACCAATCCAGTTATTGCATCCCAAAGCCTCCAATCCCATATCACTGATCTTGATGACTGGTGTCAAAACTGGAGGATTAAAATAAATTCACAAAAAATCGCATCAAATCACTGTTACCTTACGTCGTAAACCAATGACTTCCTGCCCTTCAGTATCCTTTAATAATATCCCAATGGTGCCTGTAGAACAGATCCGATACTTAGGGCTGCATCTCGGCAAACTGTTAACCTGGAATACTCATAGAAGACTGAAAAGACCAGAAACCGCTCGACGTTTCAAGCTACTTCAACACTTATTAGACAAACGCTCTATCTAAGCTTCCAATTAACTACAAAAGACTCATCTACATGACCATCATACGACCTGTTTGGACTTACGGAGTAGAGCTTTGGGGCTCCACTAAGACATCGAATTCCTCTCGTATCGAATCCCTACAATCCAAAATCCTTCACAAAATAATCAATGCTCCTTATTTTGTTAAGAATAAAGTCATCCATAACGACATTAATGTCCCATTTGTTGCTGATTTGGCCCGAACCTGGTATCTATCCTTTCATAACAAACTTCATTCCCACTCAAACCCTCTAGTTTCAAACCTGCCTTCCTCTTCAATTCCCGATAATCCTCCGAGGCATCTGAAAAGAAGATGGCCACGTGACCTTCTTAGTTGAACTTGTGATTTGACTACTACCGATGGGTATTTTCACTAATTGTCATTATCTCATGTCATTATGTATCACTTAGCCTGTTTACTTGTAGTATTATTGTAAATATCAATAAATAAATTTTTTCTTTAAATTTAATATTTTCCAAAAATGCAAGTTATCATGAGCTCTAGTAAGGAAAAGAGAATGTAATGAGTAGATTTCGGTAACTACTTCATTACGAAATAAAAGTTTAAACCAACATTTTGAAGTATAGGTGATATTATTTATGGAAATGTTTAATAATTACATTCCATCCTACAGCTCATGTTACTCGTAACTTATATATTTGGAAAATATTAAAAGGGAATTGGATTACAAGTAAAAACTTGTGCCTCAACTTGAAGCGAAAATCTTAAAAGTCTGAATTAGTCGAGGAATACTATTGTGTTTCAAGATTAGAGAATGCTCGTATCGTGTTTGCCTATACAAAAAGTTTTTAAAAATGAATACGAATGATTTTTTCGTATTTGTTTAACTAAACTCTTGTTGGCAGGTTAAGCTGTATATAATAGTCGCCTTAATATACCTAATTACTGTATTTTTCTTAAAGAGGTCATACAACCGTAGACTGCGCCGTATCCTTCCGAAGGTCGCGTCTGCTTTCTGCAACTTGTTCTTCGGAAGTGGGAGTCGGTTAGCGGGAAACGCATGAGTCAGGTGACTGACACCACCGAGGTCTCGGAATCGGGTGAGTCCATCGCACTCTCTCCGAGCTGTACCCGTCCTCTAGCAGGAGTCAGAAGAGTGGGGTGCATCCGCTCATGACGTCAAGAGGGAATTTTAATCATGTTATGTATGGCGATGGAATATACAATAGGTGTTGGAATGGAACAAAAACGGTATGGTTGAATGATGGTATGTCCCTTAACACAGAAATAAACTGAATCCTGTGATGGTAATTATTCCCCAGGTTGTCACTTCGAGCTGAGTCACAGCAAGGTTTAACTTTTCATTCGTTTTCCTTTTAATATTTTCCAAAAATACAAGTAAATGTAAGCTTTATTCTAGAAAAGAGAATTATGGGAAGTGTGTATACTTCGGTAATCATTTCATCCAGAAATTAACGTTTATACAAGCATACCTATTATATACTTCGAAATGTTAGGTTAAACTTTTATGAAGAGAATACAGAAATCTACTCATTACCCATAATTGCATTTTCTTTTCCATACTATAGCTCGTGGTAACTTGTATTTTTGAAAAATATTAAAAATGAAACGAATAAACTATTGAAACTTGTAACTCAACTCGAAGCGACAACCTGCGGAACAGATGCCACTATGATTTATAACTATTATTTTATTTTTACAAAAGGTTCTAGTGATTTCTTATGATTTAGACCGTGTTGCTAAATTTTTCGCCAACGTTACGCCAGACATGCTGCTGGCTTTCTCAAGGCTTTGTTGAGACTGAAGATGTTCCGCTAACCCGTGGCGTTATGTAGCCGCCGCTAGGGTCCTCTCGTAGTTCATCGGGTCCTTACATTGGTCGATCGGTTTTTTTCGTGTTCGGGATCGGAGTCTACTCTTCCATGACTGTGATTGGCTGGTTTCTGATTGATCAGACTCTGATTGGCTGGAATTCGGCTTGCTTGTTTCTGCTTGGTTGATTTGTTGTTTCTTATTCTATGGTATGTGCGGGAGCCATAGTACACTCAATTTGTATCCGTCCTCCCTATTGAAATATTTTGTGTCGAATGTAAGGACCCGATGAACTACGAGTGGACCCGAGTAGAACCGAGCGGCGGCTATATAACGCCGCGGGTTAACGGAACATCTTCAGTCTCAACAAAGACTTTAGGAAGGCAGCAGCATGTCTAGCTACACGGTCTAAACCAGAAGAAATCACTGTAACCTATTGTAAAAATAGTGGCCGCGGAAACTTAAAGGATTTTATTATTATTTCTTTATGATACCTGCGCTGTATCACATCCGGAAATTTGATTTCAATGATTTTTTTTCTCTCATGGATTTGCAGGAATATGAAATTTTTTATGACTAGTTAGTTACTGAGCAGGTTACTGAGCAGGTCTCAAGACCATTGTTTTTAATATTCTCATAGGCACATGAGAATTTTGTGTTGTGGTGACGAGTGAAATGTGTATTTGCTGTGAAGACATGATTTTACAGTAGGGATTCTTATGTCGTTGTGTGTAATGTAATTCAAAATCAATCAAGAAGCATATACAACTTTTCTTAGAATTTTGGACTGAGTCGTCATATATGTTGTGTATGTGAACGTGTTGTGCTGTACCACAAAGTTCTGCTCTATGTGTCCAAATAGTTGGTAGTATAATGTTATAGATTAGTCGTTTGTTTCGTGTTTCAATTGAAGATCTTTAATCTAAAAGATGTGATAGATGTTTGTAGCGTCTTTTCAGTTCTTGTCTTTTTAATTTGATTTCTATGTGTCATTTGTCCAAGTACAGTCCGAAATAATGTACTTAATTTTAGAGGTACATAATGGCAAGGATAAAGTAAAGTTGAGGTACTATCCAGTGGTAGCACTCAAATAACAAATTCTACTTAGAAGTTCACGATGCCTTCTTCTTTTCAAATACCTCGGAGGATTGTCGCGAATTGAAGAGGCAGCTAGGTTTGAAAATAGTGGGTTTGAGTGGGAATAAAGTTTGTCATAAAACGATTGATATCTGGTTCTGACCAAATTAGCAACTTACGGGGCAATGAGGTCATTATGGATGACTCTATTTCAATATTTAAATTAAATCATATAATTGAATATAGAAAACAAAATTGATTATATTTTTAATTGTATTATGTTTTGTAAAATATACTTACTAGCTTAGCTTCAACAACTCGTTGACGAGTCCTGGCCTGGATCAGCCTACGCTTTGTGTCACGCTCTTGTTTCATTATTTGATGAATGATCAAGTGATTTTTCAGAACGCCTACTTCACACTCGCCATTTACTTTGATTTACAATACCATGTACTGAACCCCCATATATTTTTCCCCCCAGTAGATTTAATAATATTCGGATTCTCTCCTGAAAGGCGAGTATAGAACGAACGGCAACGAAGGTCTCTGTATTGACCCAGAGGTAATTTTACCATATCCTCCCAATTATTCGAATTCATTCAAGTAAATAATTTAATACGAATCGTAAATTGCTAAGACTTTTGTATTTACTTCATCGGTTATTATTACAGAAACAAAAAAAAAAAAAAAAAAAAGAGAAGATTCTCTAACTTCATATGTTTAAGAACTCCTGCTATAGTATGATATTATAGATAATTTAGAAAACAACTGCGCAGAAGTCTCCTACGGTCCGGCCGCATACAAAGACCCCCTGCCCTTTCCCCTCACTACCTAACTCGCTTCACTCGCTCTTTGCCTTCATCGGGACCTGATTTCCTCTATACAATGCTGTGCTATGGTGTTATGCTTGGGTATGCTATGTTTTGTTGATGATTAAATACAACTTCGATTTATTGGGACTTTTGTTTTTTTATTTCTTCATAAATAAATTTTTATTGGACCTAAAATCTAGTAACCTGCTCACTCTAGTCCTAAGCTAGTTCCCTATCTGCAGTAAACAAAATATTGAAGTCGTTGTCAAGACTGTAATAGAATAGAATAGAAAAGTAACTTCCTTCTGGGACTAAATCCCTTTAGAATAACAAGCATGAACAGAAAAATAAACACAATAAATATCTGGCCAGAAGGCTACATAATACAAATCATGAAGCGTATAAAAAGTGATTTCTTTGGTATTTTTTTGACAACTGTTTTGTTTTTTTGTAATAAACGATGCTTTCTATCTCTGGGAAACAATAAAAGTTTTAAAAGAAAAAATCTCGAAAGTTGGACTAAATTGCCTTTCTGCAGTTAGCAATTCAAATATAAGGCCTGTCGATAAGTTATGGTATTAATTTACGAGTAAGTTATGGTATTAATTTACCGAATCGAAGAAAGGAAATTCAGGTTGCAGTTGTATTAGTTATAAAGGCAGACAGTACACTAAAAACGGCGCCTGCTCTCCAATAAGGCTCTCCAACAGCCAGTGTTGCAACCTGCCTCCAAATGAGTCTCATTATCTTGTTCCAGCTCACAATTTGGATCGAATAAATACGCCTTAGTATTTTATCTTTGTAATAAATCTGGAGGAACCCCGTTTTCTGTTAAATTAATTACAAGTATCGTTCGAAATGAAATGGCCAGTAATCGTTGTATAGACGACAGTGTTCAGTCGAATGGCTTTCCAAAAGGGCTTTTTTTCGGCCTAATTTTATGAACCATTTTAGGTAATTGCCGTAGTGGTTGGCACGACCTACTTTTTAAAGGAAGTAATATTGATATTGTAATTCCAAATTCGTCTTATTAATCTGTAATATAGAAGGCGCTTGCCATGACGTCATGTATAAGTATGGTTCACTTCAGTATTGTTGTTGCCGCGCCATGACATGAGCTGTATCTGTATATGAGAATAAAATCTAACTTTATCTCTCGAATCATTTATTTTATTCCATCAACCAACAATGGTTATGGGCCCAGGACGATGTTCGAGAGAAGTTGACATTCCGTGTTTTTATATTAGTGCGTGAAACCGAAGTAAGTGTGAATCGGGCCGGACACGTGTTAACGGTATTGATTATCTTTACTATGAACGGGAAGATAAACATGGATAACAACTCCAGTTGGTCACCTAGCATTAAAAAATTGCTTGGACGCGAAAATTACAGCTCTTGGAAGTTTGGAGTAGAAATGTATTTGACTGCTGAGGACTTATGGGGTTGTGTCACCGGAGAAGACGAAGACAAGAAGAAGGATTCGAAGACCAGAGCCAAAATTTGTCTGTTGATTGATGAATCCCTTTATCCTATCATAAAAAGCAGCAAAACAGCTAAAGAAATCTGGGAGAAGCTCGAAAATACTTATGAAGATAAGGGCCTTTCAAGAAGGTTATCCCTACTTAGAAAACTCTTTCGTGTTGAATTAAGCCATTTTAGTAGCATGGAGGATTACTTAAATGAGATTTTGTCACTATCCCAGAAATTAGAAGCTATAGGAGCCGGAATGAATGACGAATTCATCGGTGTCATCATGTTAAGTGGGCTATCGGACGAATACGAGCCAATGATAATGGCTATGGAAAGCACAGGTGTCAAAACTACTTCGGATTATATTAGATCCGTCCTTATTCAAAAATCTTCGAAGGAGGATTCAGGAGAGGAATCGGCTTTGGTAACAAAATTCAAGAAAAATGAACGTCCTCCACTTAATTGTTATAACTGTAAAAAACCAGGGCACATTTTCGCAAATTGTCGAGAAGGATTAATTTGTTTCAAATGCAAGAAAAAAGGACATAAGTCATCTGAATGCAAGAAGAAAGTTTTTGAAAAAAAAGGAAATGTAAACAAAAAATCGACTTTATTAGCCGCCTTATCATCTGTGATAACTGATCCCAACGATTGGATAATCGATTCTGGTGCAACCTCCCATATGACTAAAAACAAACATTGGCTGAGGGACTAACCTTTTATCAGTGAGTAAAATGACTGATAAGGGGTACACTGTTGTTTTTGATCGGGACGAATGTAAAATTTATTCCAAATGTGATGTTACTGGTAGTGAACTTCTGACTGGAATTAATGAAAATGGAGTTTTTAAGGTAAGAAGACCGCAAGCCGTAAATCTAGTGGTCGACGATAATAATGAAACTAAACAGGTAAAAAAATTACCTCACGATCTGTGGCATCAAAGATTAGGGCACCTGAATAGATTTTATATGAAAAAATTAAAAGGTTCTGCAGTGGGAATGGACTTTAATGATAACGATGACAGCGATTGTTTGGCCTGCATCAAAGGTAAACAAAGCAGAGAATCTTTTAAAAGGGACAGGGGTGTACAGTCATCACAGAAGCTGGAACTCATACACTCGGATTTGTGCGGACCGATGAGCGTACCCTCTTGGGGTGGTGCGCGATACATGTTAACGTTCACTGATGATTTCAGCCGAAAAACGTTTGTATATTTATTGAAGAACAAGTATGAAATTTTGGATAAGTTCAAAGATTTTAAGAATGAAGTAGAAAAGCAGCTCGACGCCAAAATCAAGACAATACGTACCGACAATGGAAAAGAATATACGAATAAAAATTTTGAAAATTACTTGCACAGTCAAGGGATTCTGCACCAAAAATCTGCACCTTATTCTCCACAACAAAATGGGGTAAGTGAAAGAGTCAATCGCACGATTATCGAAAAATCAAGAGCCATGCTGGAAGACTCAGGTCTGGATCGCAGATATTGGGGGGAAGCAGTAAATACTGCCACCTACTTAAAAAATCGTAGCCCTACGAAAGCTTTGAATTTTAAGGTGCCAGAAGAAATTTGGTCCGGGAGAAAAGTCAACATATCATATCTTAAAGTGTTTGGGTGTAAGGCCATGAGATTTATCCCCAAAGAAAATAGAAAAAAATTAGACACAAAGTCTGAAGAGTGCATATTCGTCGGCTACCCGAATAACTGTAAGGCATACAGACTCATCAATCCTTCAAACCCGAAGCGTGTAATCATTTCCAGGGACGTTAAATTTATTGAGAGGCCAACTTCGATTGAAAAACCTAATGAGATCTTTAAACAGTCAAGTGAAATTCCTATTATTTTCTCAGAGCAATTAAATAAACCAAGCTATGAAAAGCCAGATTGTGAAGAACCATACATCGAAGAGTTAAGCGATGGAGAGCCATTCATCGGATTTGAAAATGAGACTGAGATTTTTGAGAGGACGTTGGAAGAGGAGGATGGGACTACTCGAAGATCGAAGCGCCATCGTAAAATTAAGACCTTCCCTGGATTTGAACTATATTTAGCGTCAAATGAAGAAATACAGGACATAGACGGACCCTATAAGGAAATGTGGATTGCTGCCATGGAAAGAGAGATGGACGCATTGAAGATAAACAAGACTTTCGAAATTGTTGACCTTCCAACCAACACCAAACCTTTAAAATCAAAATGGGTTTTTAAAATAAAAGAGGATCAAGAAAAGAGGATTTTTAAAGCCAGACTGGTCGTTAAGGGCTGTAGCCAAGTTTATGGGCGAGATTATGTAGAAACGTTCTCACCTGTCGTCAAATATTCTTCCATAAGATATTTACTTTCTTATGCCGCAAAAGAAGATCTCGAAGTGGACCACATGGATGTGACAACGGCCTACTTACATGGTGAATTAGAGGAAGAAATCTACGTAATACCACCACCGGAGTTCCTTGAGGAAACCGACAAAGGGAAGGTATGGAGGCTAAAAAAGTCTATTTATGGACTTAAACAAAGTGGGCGTTGTTGGAATAAAAACCTACATGAAAAATTGATAAACCTTGGTTTTCAACAATCAAAAGCGGATCCCTGTGTTTACATTATTCGGATTAATAAATCTTTTCTTATAATAGCAATTTATGTAGACGATTTTATAATGTTCTATAATGACCATGTTCTAGCCACCGAAATTAAAGAAAAATTGAAGGAGAGCTTTGAGATGAAAGACCTTGGTGCAATCAAAAGATGCCTTGGAATGGAAATCATTCGTGATCGCGCCAATGGAAAAATCAGCATTTCCCAAAAATCATATGCTGAGCAAATTCTGAAAAAGTTTAATATGGACAATGCTAAGCCGGTAAAGAACCCCTTAGAACCTGGACTAGACTTCACCGAACATGACAAAGGGGAGGATGATGAATGTAAAAGCATTCCTTATCGAGAAGCAATAGGCAGCCTGCTCTATCTGTCTCAAGTTTCCCGACCTGACATTGCTTTTGCCATTCACCTTCTCAGCAGATACAACAACAACTACCGAAGAGTTCATTGGAATGCCGTGAAGAGACTACTCAGATACATAAAAGGTACTGCAGATTATAAATTGACTTTTTCTAAGGATGGAAGAGATGATCTGAATGTGTACTGTGATGCTGACTGGGGGAATAAAATTAATGAAAGACACTCAGTCACAGGCTATTGCTTTTTAATCCAAGGGGGTGCAATCGTTTGGAACAGCAAAAAACAGAAGACAGTTGCTTTGTCGAGTTGTGAAGCAGAGTACATGAGCATATCATCGACTCTTCAAGAGATTCTTTGGATCAGAAATTTGATAACTGAAATAGACCCCAGTGTAGTGACCGGGCCTACCAAACTATTTTGTGACAACATTGGTGCATTAGAATTATCTAAAAACTCTGTAATTAATGAACGATCAAAACATATAGACATTAGACATCATTTTGTTAGAGAACATGTTAAAAATAATAGTGTTTGTATTGAGTATATTTCTTCTGATAAGAATGTTGCAGATTTCTTAACTAAACCCTTGAGTGGACTCAAGCACAAAATTAATGTTGAAAATATTGGATTGATGTTTTAATGATTTGTTTGTTTGAATTTAATTTTTTGTTTTTTCGAAATTTAGAATTATGGGGGAATATTGATATTGTAATTCCAAATTCGTCTTATTAATCTGTAATATAGAAGGCGCTTGCCATGACGTCATGTATAAGTATGGTTCACTTCAGTATTGTTGTTGCCGCGCCATGACATGAGCTGTATCTGTATATGAGAATAAAATCTAACTTTATCTCTCGAATCATTTATTTTATTCCATCAACCAACAAGTAAAAATCCTTGGTTATGCCATCCTTCATAATAAATGTATATGTTTCTCCATTTCCTTCTGACCAAATGATACCTGTAAAAAAAAAAAAAAAACTGTACCACTATTACCCATGAAGGGTCTTGGGTTCAATATATTTTAGAGTCTGTACTGTTCTTGGAATACGATTGTGCAGGGAGGTGATTTGTCCTAGATCACGCTGAACCGCCTGATTTTCTCCCTTATTTTGGGTACCTACATTATAAAGGTAAGGTTAGTCCAAGGAGGGTCCTACATCCCATTGGATCCATCTTTGGATGTTAACAGATTAAATAAAATCTTCCACAGCCGGATTTAAGCCCAGGACCTTCGGCCCGGCAACTTAGCGCTCTACCACTGTGTCACTCCGCTGTCAAATGGTACCTATCTAGATTGCCGAAAGTGGAAAAGTTGAAATAATAAAAAACAAAAGATTTGTTATTTTCGCTTTATTTTTTTTAAATACTCTAGGATTCGTTAATGAAGCTTTCCAAATACATATTTAATAATTCCCTTGGGTTAAAATAAAATATAAATTATGAGGAAGACAATGGTTTGGGTTTTCTAAGACTAATAAGGTCAACTAATATTATTCAACAAAAAAATAAAAATTAAATTACAATTTGTTATAGTCTTGACCCGAGATTTATATGCAGAACTAATTATAAATTATATTTATAAAAAATATCCAGTTGTGCGAATATCAGGTGCTACGATGGTAATGCCCTAGCAAACCATGGTCCCTGTAAAGACCTTCCAGGCAATCCTATCTTGTTCTCATCCTCTTCACACCGACCTATCTGGTATGATTGTCAATATCGCAACATAGCTTCTCCTCCAGAAAGTAGTTCTTCGGGGATTATGACAAGCCAGTATCTCATACAAAATCTTTCATGGGGTCATTTCATCTGTCATACTGGTTTACATGGCATTGTTATAATTGTTATGATCCAGCTCATTTTATTAAATTTAATTCAATTTTTTGGAGATGATTTAGCTATAATACATTTAACTAAAAAGATTTATTTTTTTATTTTTTGCATCCCTATTCTCCGTTTACAAAGCTGAGCTATGAAGTCCTGTTATAAAGTTGCACTCTGCTTTTGAGAGTTGATGATCAACGACCTTCTCCAGTCCACATTTGGGATACATATAGTTATGCCCATGTCTGAATAAACAATTATAAATGTAGTATGCAAACAAAACCTGGAGATGTTTGTTTTCACTTGATATTTTATTTCTTACATTGGGTTGTATAAAGACTTTGTATGTCATTACCCTGTAAATACCACAAAGATTTTTTTTAAATAAAAATAAATGAAGTAGTAATAGAAACAGAATATTTAAAAAAACAACTCTAATGGTGGAACTATAAAAAGAAAGATATGGCCAAATAAATGATTCCTTAAAAAAGATAGGGATGGAGGCTTAAAAAAGATAGGGTTTGGTGAGGATCATTATGAACATTTTTGGATTTAGTGATATTAAAAGAATTATAGTTAGTAGTGGAATGATGTATTTGTTCTACAATATTAGAGTGAAGCTTTAGAAGAATAGAATTTTTTAATGTATGTAAATTTTAGATTTTTCATTAGCCTCACCTATTAACTAGAATCATAAACCAAATCATGAAACAATCTTCCAAGTGGCAGACAAAAATAAAGTCATTAATTTCATAATACACGATTTAATTTAATCTAATTTTGGCAAAATTTGAAAATAACTATGAAGATACAATGTGAAATCATATTTTAACTTTCTTATGTTCAATTCTACTTTGGAATAAATAACTTTCAGACTTCAGAAGGTGACTGGGGTGATCTTGAAAATTTGATTGGACTGCTGTTCTAACCATTTTCTATTTTTTTAAAATAAACTGCGCACAAATAAATAGAGATACCATTAATTTTGTTGTATTTACTTTGTCTACCACTTTACTATTATTTTTATAAAAATCATTAATATTCATTAGAAATTATACTACGTTAAATATTAATGTAGTTATTAAATATATAATAATATAAGTGCTAGGTAAAGTATACACAACAAAATTAGCAATATCCTTATTCATTTTTGAGCAGTACATGTTAATGTTTTAAGTCTCGATTTAAATTGAATGTATATGGAAAGAACAGCTTACATTTTATACCTGTATTTAATTTAAGTAGTTTTAAACCCTTGGCCCTTTTTACTGTGAAAGGCTCAATGAATTAAAACTTAAATTTATAGTATAAAATAATTACAAATTCAATTTATTAACCTAATTTTAACATTTTACACAAACCTTAGAATAAATACAGAAATAATAATGAGAAGAAACTCCTTTCAATATCATGTAATCCTCCGATGGTTCTATTTACCAATTAGTGGAAAGAAGTCTCCCATGTATTGTTTTTTTTCGTACTAGATTCTAGAATCCGGGAATTTCGATGCAGAAATATTAATGTAAAAAATTTCATTGATTCCATTCCTAAAAATATATTTTGTCCAGTATCCTTACATAGTTTTCCCATGTTGCATCTTATTGCCATTACAGTTGAGAATAAAAACTATCAACAAATGTTTCCCAGAAAATATAGTTGACTTTATCAGGGAATTAGTGGACAAAAGGGAATTGAAAAAAGGTGTAAAATAACACATCTTTAAGTGCATATACCTACCTACTCTTATTTATGGAAGTGAGAGCTGGGCCCGATGGACAAGCTCTGGAGTAGGGTTACTGCTGATGAAATGAAATACCTCCGGAGAATGGCAGGCAAAACAAGGAGGGGCAGAGTTAGGAATGAGAGGATAAGGGGAGACCTGGGAGTGTCTGCACTGAGGGAAACAGTGGAGAGGAGACAGTTGGGATGGTTTGGTCATCTCTGCAGAATGAATGAGGACCGGGACCCAAAGAAGTTTGTTGAAGCCAGGCCTACCGGACGCCGTCCTCGAGGAAGACCTAGACTGCAATGGATGGACCACATCTCAAGGATTGGTGAAAGGAAGGGATGGTATATGAATGAGATGAAAGCGCTGGTTGGAAATCGAGAGGCTTAACTATCTTGGATTGGGGCACCTCCACGCTGAGAGGCACCAAGGAGGAAGATAAAGAAGGAGATAACTACCGGAAAAAGTTTTTCAATGGCCATTATGTCTGAAGAAGACCCATCATACAGTTAACTATATTAACTCTTTTTTAAAAGTGTGCCATATTCTGATGATCAGTATCACAGTTCAAACCATCTCCTACAGAAAATTTTAATACATTTTAGCAAAATGACAAAAATCTATCCAAAAAGTATTTTGACAAAAAATGTTAGATCTATAGCTCAAGCAAATATAAATAAAAATATTTAATAACCATCCTTTCTCTAAACTAAAATAACTTTAGTTTTGTTTTAAGTTAATAATGAACAAATTATACTATTGTCTTATTTGATATATTTATATAAATACAATGAGAGTTATCAGAACATGATCTATCAGTTAAATATCAAATTAATTTGGCACTTATTATTTAAGCAAAGAATGGATAGTTTACTAAATTGACTCTCTAAATGAAAGATCTACTTCATTTAAAAAAATATAAAATGTTGAATAGTTATAAGTTGACCATACCATATCATAAAAGGAAAAATTAGAAACCAATATTTTGACACTGCAGGTCTTCATTAAGTATGGGAGTCAGGCTATTAGGCCCTGATGAAGATGTGTAATATGGATCTGACTACTATTTAAGATTTTTTTATAACCTCCAATCGAGCCAGTTTCTTTTCCATAAAAAATAATAATAAAACTTTATTAAATATATTTTAAAAAGTAATAAAAATAAGCAGAGATTACTTCTAGTGAATATTTATCCACAACCACCTAATCGAGTTAATTAATCTGATGAGGTAACAGCTGTTTTTAATAAAAATTTTGACTCATAAAATTTAAAAATATATATATTAAGAATATTCCACTATTGCAGTAAAAAGTTCAACATAATAGTTTCAAAAACAATCCAAAGCTAATAAAACTGAAAAAGTTTTATAAGTTTTCATATTCTCAAGTGAATAAAAAACTAAAATTATTACCAGAAAATCCTTATGTTGTTCTGGCTTCCTTCTGCATTAATTCTGGACCACAGGCTGTTCAATAATAATATTGATAATATTCATTGAAATCATTATCATTTTTCATTGTTAAGTATTGCGGTATCCCCAACAATAAGTATAATAATCAACTTATAAAGCAGGAATGCCAAACCGACGTCCACTAGCGTTGAATATTTTTACAGCTCACAAAACTCATCACACTTTTACAAAATATATTTTTTTCATAATGGCCAAAGTGCTAAAATAAATAATAATAATAAAAAAAAAAAATTTTTTAAATAAAAATATTTATTTATGAAATTATACAAATGCCATTTGGCATACATTGTATTTTTTATCTTCTTTTAAAAATCTCCCTTAAGGGATTCTCCGCTGCTCCAGAGAGGTTCCTTGTAGGGTTCTGTGGCAGGCAATGTGTCAGTAATGATTGTACCAGTAAGTTTACGTGTCTAACATGTGAGTCCTGAAATTTATTGTAGTATTTCTTAATTGTCTCAGTCGCGTGTGGCATTTTGAGATTTTTGGGCAATGATTTATTAGTTATGTAAAAGGGACAATGTTTAATACAGAAAAGGAATTTTTATTGAACGATTTGAATGGTCTGTAAGTGAGATTTTTTGCACGAACCCCACACTGGGAGGCATAGGTCCATATCGGTTTAAGTAGCATGTATTCTATATAATAATTTTGTTAGTTAGTGCCAGTTTATTTTTGTGGTAAAACAGTCGTTGAGAGTTTAAATTTCAACCTTAGTCAAAAATTAGCTGTAAAAATTATCAGAAAGAATCATAAAATGACAATGTGGGCTTGGTTTTATTATTATTATTGTGATATCTATGTTTACATGTAATACCACTAGTAAGCACATTATATTTCAACTTTTCTTTTCCAAAATGTATAAATAAATTCTAAATTATTTTTAGAACCCCACAAGATTATTTGGGTTGGCCATCCCTTCTGTAGAGGCTATTAGAGCCTACAAGCTACAAAAGTATTGAACCCGTTTTTATTTTATTTTTTCATGTTCACATATAGTAATAGATAGAGGCTATGGAAAAATAAATTCAATATAACAAATTTTTATTTTATTACATAATAAATCATCAGTACAACAATACCTATATAAATAACATTTTTATATATAATTGACACTACATAAATATATTCATTTCGGTATCCTCAGCCTAATTATTATGTAATAACTATAAACAAATTTATTTTTTTTCAAAGAGAGATTATATTGTTTGACAAAAATATATATGATCAGTTTGATATTGCATTTATTGTTCCATTTGTTCAACTGGTTTTTCGGGCTTTTTGTCTTTCTCATTAGTCACTGCAGGTTGTTTTGTTTGAATAATGGGAATACTTCTGCCTTCTACTTCTGGTGTAGGCTGTAAGAAAGAAGATATATTCTAATATGTTATATCAATAAAAGAAATTATAATATGAATAAATACGAGTATAATAAACTGAAAATAAAATCAAGAAGTTTGAACAATATGTTAATGAATTCATAAATACGCCACATTTACCTTCTTCTTAGCTTTGAGGGTCAGCACACCATCAGAAGACAAGTTAGATTCAATGGCTTCCTGATCTACGTCCTTGGGAATCTTGTACCGTCGGGTAAACTGACGAGAGATAAAACCATGCTCATCGGTTCTCTCTTCATGTTTTCCTTCTATGACTAAATGATCATCGACTACTTTGACTTTAAGTTCCTCTGGCTTGAACTGCTGAACATCCAAGTTTATTTTGAACTCAGTCTTATCTGATGAGATTGTCGAAATTCCGGAATCACCCAAAGCCATGCTTCTCCATGGTCTCAAATAACCACAACGCATCGGGGACACCTGAAACCAATAGTGCAAGTTGAATGTCTCAAATATTTTAAGAATAGTTAGCATAAAAAAAATTAAGAATATAAGTTTAATTGTATTTAAAATTTTGAAAATAAGGAAAATAATTAAATATTAATTTTGAAAGATTAAACTAAAAAACAAATTTAATGCATAAGGATAGTAAATAAAACTAAATTAAATGGCAATGCATTATTATATTTTTTTGATATTTGACTTCTTAATAGTTGAAATAGACTTGTGACATTGTGAGCCTGAATAATGAAGAAATTCTTATAAATAAATAAGCCATATACAAGTACGTTGAACCCCAAAGTAAATATGAGGAGTCAGAGAAGTAAGATGGATGATTTACTTGAGCCCAGCTTTAATGATTTGGGCTTTGACAAATGTCTCAGTCTGTATAAAGTGGATATCCTGAATAACTTAAATCTGAGGGTTGAGCATAATCTTGGTCAAATCACATTCTTCCACAACTGTTAGCCTGGAATCAGTATGTTCCCTAATCAAACCTATATATTTTATTGATACAGATTTTATACAATGTATAAGTACATATAAAAGTAAAATCATCAATGAATAACAAATGGAAGCAGTTATTCCAGGAATAACAAATGTGCAAATGTTTGGACTGGAGCATATGTCCTTTTGGAAATAACTGATTCAAGTACTGCTACTTATTTTCAAAAATTCAAGACAAACCACCTAATTATTTTAATAATAATACAAATTACTTTAATGGAGGATGGAGATAGTTGAGGGGTGCAGTCAAAAACAGCAAGTACAATAAGTCTTGACTTATTTGGTGTTTTTTGACTGCACCCCTCAACTGCCTCCATCCTCCATTATATCATCCAGTCAACTATTTTCCTCTCTAACATAAATTACTTTAATGTTTTCTGAATAAAGCTAATAATATTATTCTACCTTACCATAATACCATATAGTTTTAAACTACATTATTATGTTTCCAAAAAAAATTATATTGTCTAACCTACACCACAATATTAAAATGTCTAAGTAAAATTGGATATTTATTTAGCAATTTTTCAGTACACTAATTTATTTAAATAAAAAGTCTTTATAAGGCTTCAAAACAAGTATGTTTATTTTTAATGTACTTCAGAATAAATGACACCGAAAATGGACAATAGAAATTGTATGAAGTTGAAGAAGGCAAAAGTGTAATTTTTAATAATTACATGAAAATGTATTGAGCATTATACTTTTTTACTATCAATTATTAATTGATGTTAAAAAAGTTTAATGTATCAATTATTAATTTATTATAATTCATTTTAATTCCCGTTTTCATAAATAAGAAAAACTAAATGCGGTATAATGGCATGAATATACCAAAACATTCAGAAATAATTTCCAAGACATTACTTAAACACTTATAAAATAGTATTCAAAATAAAACGAAATTTTTTTTTAGAACAGAAATGTGCAAACTATTTTGCTTTACCATATAATCAGTTTTGGTGCAGATGCATACTCTCTTATTGGAATAAAAATACTGATATTCAGTGGTCCACCATCCATCTAACCCAGATAGTTTAAATCCCAAGGCTGTATATTATTACTTACCAAGATCTGGTTCAATGGACGAAGTGCTTCATCATTAAGCAGTCCGAGACCAAAATTCTGATCATAGAGAGAGCGATGAGGTCTTTCCTCCATCATCTCATTTACCAACGGCCACAGTAGAGACATCTGTCAAAACGAAAAGCCAGGCTTATTAATTCAACAGGAGCTAAAATTATTAACTTAGCATACTGGCAACAGATATATTTGGAAAATATATTGTACTATCAACAAACCCATTTGTATGATTTTTATGCCTTTTTTTTATGATTTTGGTGCCTGGACACGATATAACCTGATCCAGTTGTATGAAAACATGAGGGGTCCAGTTTGAATTCAGGATTTTATTATTAGTTGTAAAAGCCCAGAAATAGCTAATTAACAGTACCAGCGAGGGTTTAAATATAATGGAGAATTTCAATCATTTGAAATTGTTTTAGGGGACTAAAGATTTTTATTATACTTTGATTAATATTATATACACTAAAAAAAGTTAAATCTTGTAATAAATTTCATAAGATGCCATCTTCACTATTATTAGTGCTATGCGAAATTAAAATGGGATAACAAACCATTTGTAAATAATTTGTATCAAGTTCAATTCATTGCAAATAACTTTATTTCTCTGATTAATCCTTTAATAAAACGTTTACGTGCCGTGAATAATTATTTTTATGATTGGTCTGCTATTAGCCCTAAATTTTATTTTACTCAATTCACGGATACAATCATCTAATTCATATTTTAAGCTATTCAAAATATTCATTTTGAAATTATTTGGAAAGATGGAATGGTTGATCAAGATAGGCTATCTACAAATTACCTTCTTTTTTTTCAAAACTTCGCGTTTTAATACAATGATTGTGTGAAGATCAATCTGTTTGTTTCGTTTATCGCCTTTGTGTCTCCAGTTATAGCTGAAGTGACGCGCGATCGATCTTTTTTTTAAAGCAAAATTATTACTAAAGAAAACATCTGAATGCTGAGAGAAATTAATTCATTAATGCTAGATTTTAAACAAGATTTTGAATAGGCAGAGTATATTATTTTTATTTTTTTAAATATAACATCAAATACATCAATCGTTAACGAATTCACGTTAAAAAATTACACAAAAAGTCTAAGAAATCAATATTTGGCTTTGTCAATTTCAACACTACATTAAAGTTTTTAAAAAAACAAATTTAAAAATTCATTAATTCGTTCATAGTAGCAAAATGATAAAGCGAGGTTTTTTTCATTGGAAAACTAGTACCTGATTGTATTTTTTTAGAATTCTTTAAACTTTGTAATTGTTTTTAGGCACTGGTTTGAAAAAGTCATGATAAAAATAAAATGAAAAATACACAATATGACCTTAAATTATCAAAGAATATATATTTTTATAAAATATAGTTTGTACATCCCATGAGGTATTTAATAATAATAAAGATATCATTGTAATAAGTCAGTTGTTAAATATTTTATTTTAAAAAAAGAGGATAAACAATTTATTAGTTGTTAAAAAGAAATGTAGATGGCATATGTTGTTAAATAAAAAATATATTTAAGTTAAATCAATTTTGATTTATTCTTCATTGATTAATTTTTAATTTTTCTAATTTTAATGCACGAAATAAAGTATTCGTCTTAAAATATACTTAGACGAAAAAAATTGACCTACAAATATGCATTGACGAAAATTACAGAATCGTAAAATATTGTGAAGATACATGGAACATATTAAAATTTGGGACTGTTTTTATATTTATTTACAATATTTTTTGATAAATTTATTAAAAAAAGAAAATAAGTAAGATAAAATCTTAATAATACTGTGACCGGGTTTGTAAGATTTAGGTCTTAAAGTCCAAATGAAGAAATAAAAAAAAAAGTCTCTAGAAACCAATTTGTACCTAATACTTCATCTACGAGACAAACCGATTTTTTTTTTTTTTTAGTTAAAATCAGCGCAACGCATAATCTAACACAGTACCAACTAAAATTAAATATGAAATAATTAATCTTAAAAAACAAAACAATATATTAAATACTATTCATTAATTAATACAGGATGCTTAAAGCTGAGCCGCAAAAAAATGTTAAGAAAAATGAATATTAGTTTAAAAAAAAAAAAAAAACATGCTTTAATAGAAAAAATAAACATAAAATAAAAAATAAATTTCAAAAGTTTGAAACAAGAATAGAGTGATGAACAAAAAACTTCATTTTATTCATGCTCGGAGTGTCAGTAGATGTGACAATCTGAATAATGTTAATAATTTAAACATACAAATTAGGAAATTTAAATAATTAACTCGGAAATTCAAAAAATAACACAGTTCTTCCTATGTTTTGAGTTTTCATTTCTCTCGGCATTCCTAATGCCTGCCTATTTACATTTTTTTTTTTCAATTTAACTTTATAATATTTTTTTTTGTGCATTAAAATTTGAAAAGTTATAAATCAATCAATGAAGAATAAATCAAAATTGATTTAAGTTAAATACTTTCTTCAACATTTGCCATCTACATTCCTTTTTTATTTTTCACGATTAATAGGTTGTTTATCTTGTTTATTTAAAACTTTAATTTTTAAACGTTATCACTATAATTTGTTTGTTAATCACTCTATTCTTAATTTAAACTTATTGAAAATTATTATCAGTTCGTTTTTTCTGTTCAATTTTTTTTAAAAACTGAGTACATGAATTTAATTAAAATCTAGAGGTGATACTATTAATAAATGAATCTGTTAATAATTTAAACTTTAAATATTTATTATAACTTACCATTATGGTTGTAGATAGTGCTTGATGCAATCGCTTTCTCTTTCTGCTATCAACTGACAGCGCTCCTTGCTGAAGACCGACCTTTTATAGGCTCCGATGTTGACTCGAACATTCTGGATCAGGGCGAGCACTTCGCTCCCTGTTAGGGTTCTCGTTATTATATAAATTTTCCCCCCCTAACTCTAAGGACTTTTAGGGGTAGTGAAACGGTCGTTATCAATAACTATGTTTCAATGCTTAGAAATCGCTTGTTACAGCGATATAAATAAACCTCCAAAGCAACCTGGAATAATTTTACAATACACTTTTTTAAATTTAATATATTAGTTACATTTTACAGCCTAGATAATTTGTATGGTTTCATATGCAGAAAAAAATATATTCTTTTTTTAGTTTAAGGATCGCAGAATTTTCTAAAATCAAAGAATTAAAAAAATTCTATAAGTTTCTAAAGATTTTGAGACTGAAAAAAGTAATGTAACAAATGCTTTATAATAAGAAAAAATCAATAATTTATTAATTTATTAGTTCAAAATCATTGTCCATATTTTCAATTTATATAAAACTAATAGTTTTCTACATAATTATTATTTTAGATGTTTAAGCTAAGCTTAGAGAATTTTTTTTTTCATTGTTAATTATTTTGTTCCATACAAAAATATCATTTTGTGATTTTTTGAACATTCCTTAATGTTTTATAAATATATTTTAATGCCATCAGATTATTTCGTAGCGATTTTTCAATAATTTATTACTATTGTAACTGTATGATGCATAATACAACTAATAATAATTAAGATTATAAAAAATACATTAATCCAAAATCATTATACATACACTTTATGACTAATTAAAATTCTAAATCTAAAAACTAAACCGGTTATTTATTTATTTATTTAATTTTCTCACGTCAAAGATAAGTTACAAACCAACATGTTAGGTAAATTTTGCACTACTTTCCTGGGATATCTACCAATACAAGTTACTTTTATTAAGTTTCCAAAGGAGGTACATTATCTTTTGATAAAGTACTTTTAATTTGTGATGCGTAAACTTTAATTTTTAACTTATATTATATTTTTTTATAACACCTTTTTTATGAGTAGCAAGCATGGGTACGTAAATGTGATCATATATGTAGTTACCATTTAACTAAAATTATTGGTAAATGACAATAATTTTCATAAAAGTTTACATTTTAGAGATTTTTCATCTATTAATATACGACAAAATACATATTTGATTACGCATAAAAATTTAGAATATATTATTTGGTTATTTTTCACATAATATATTTATATTATATTTTAAAATATATTTAAAACTTGATTTACAAAACTACTGTTGCTATACTGAAATTAAATATTGAATTTGTTTGTGTTTTGTTTTGCCACCAACCGAATATTAGAGAAAGACATATTTATAAAAATATTATTCATTTTCAGTAAACGAGACTACGCTATTTCGTAAGATTCAATTTGAACTTGGAAGATCTTATAAATTTAATACTGAATCGAATTATTTCCTCACTTGCAAAACAGTTTTTTTTTTCTTATTTTTAAATTACATTTTTCATTTAAATTCTTGTAAAAGAGCCAAAATGTATTCAGAGTTAGTCGCATAAAACCAATTTATTTAAATCGCAACCATTTAAGAATTTTAAATTGAATTTTTTCAAGGATACTTTATAAATGTTTAACATATTTCATTGTAATTCAGATAGTTATATATAAATAAAAAAACAATATTAACTAGCGCGTGAACTTTGTTACAGCTCCAACACAGGTAAATAAATATAATAGTATCCGGGAATACGAAGGTTCACAGGTTAATGCTGTATTTTTCTCTGTAATATTTAACAATAAATCGGATCTAACGGGAACAGATACATGAATAAACTTTGTTCTATAATACTCAATTATTTATTCTTTGAATTAAATGCTTATTAAAAATATTTTAATTGGAAACATGTAATGTTCGGTACGAACTTCTACTCGTTACTACTACGAAAAAACTGATAGAAATCATAAATACCTTTCATTGTTTTATAATAATTTTTGGATAAGCAGAAAAACTAAACTTTCAAATATATTAATTTTCCAGATGAAATATGTTAATGAATTTAAAAAAAAATATGAGCTGTTATGTTTGAAGGCTGTCCATACGGATCTAAAAAATAGTTTTAGGAATTCTAAATTAAGCACAGACAATAAGTTATTATATAAAGCCTGCTTACGATCTATTCAAACATATGCATGTCCAATATTTTTTTTTCTCTTTATATTTGCATCCACACCTGTCAAATAAAGCAATGACAATCAGCAGATTGGCTGACAGTAAGGTAATGTTCAATATTTAGTTATATGTTGAAAACATATTATAAAAAACTACAAATACTTCAAAATAAATGCCTAAGAATTGCTGGAAATTATGCATCTTAATTTACTAAAGTTAAACTTATGCATAAAGAATTATACATACCGCATATTAATGTATTTATCAATAAATTATACAAAAAATTCTTTTTTAAGTGTAAAAACAATAAAAGCCCACTTATAAAAATATTGGGAACTACACAAAAAATAGTGCAAAGCGGTATGTACAAAAAAGAACAAAGCATTTAATATTGTAGGATACCAATTTATTTTATATGATTGTTATTGTTCATATAGATGTATATAAGTAATTGAGAATGTATAGATACAATATTTGTTTATTTTGATTATTTTTTTTCTCTCTCTGTTGAAAGTTTTTTTGTATATATTTTTTTCTTTCATTGTATTTGTGATTGCTTATAGATGCATTTCAAATTTTCCAAGTTTTTCAAGTTTGAGACTGGTACAGCATATTACTTTTGTGAATTGTATTATAAAAAAATAAATAGTTTAATCTTTTAAATGGTTTTAAAGGTTATTATTTAATAATAAAATTTAAAAGATGTGTAGTGTTTAAAACATCATTCTCTACTAAGTGATTAGTGATAAAAACATTTACCCATTTGCCCAAATGTATAAAATAATTAAAATATCACGAATATGAATGCTACATAAAAAAATAATAGCTCATATAATGGGTTCGATTTTCTGAGGTCTTAGATGCTTTGAGTCTTTTTTATTTTTCAAATTTCAATTAACTTCGATACTTGAATTTCAATTAAGGTTTACAGGAAGCAAATACAATCAAGTTGGATAATGAACCGGAAAGATTATTGTTCTATTAGCGAATAAATAACAGATATTACCATATCCTCTTTTTAATTATAAAAAACGGAAACTCCATTTTGTGTATTTATTTTTAAAATTATCTGGACTAAATTTCATAATCTAATGCATGGTTTAATGGTGAAAGAATTATAAAACTAGAATCGAAAAACCTTTTCTCTGTTTTATTTCTTGAATAAAACAGGCTTTCAATCATATTATTTAAATTTAAAAAAAACAATCAACAACAAGTTCAAGCTACGAGGTTTAATAATCAGAGCGACAATAAACCAAAAGTTATTCATATATTATATTTACAGCAAAACTAATGCTTCATGCTTCAGGGTATGAGTATGTAAAAAAAAATCAAAAGATTACTCATTTGTTTATTATTTATAATAAGTTATATTAAAAAAATATAAATAGAATAGAAACAATATTTATTCTGGGATAAATATATATGGGAGTCATCAGAATAAAGATGATGCACACAACTGAATTTTTTTTCAAGGGGGGAATTTGATAAGAAGGATCGTTAACATAAACGTCTATGATTGGAAAATACGTTCCAATGCTTTTTATTTTGATTTCTTTGATTTGTTTTCCGTGGCTAGATTGTCATTATTCTTTTTATTATTCTTTCTTTTCTCTGTTTCAAAGAAGGCCCCCTCACTTTTTGGGTTCTAAATATTATTTCAGCCTAATTACTTGCCAGTTATCAAGCATTATCATAATTAATTTTACATGAACTAATTCTGTATTTGCTGCCACGGTGAATAAGTGGTTAAGTTGATTTTTGTTCATGGAAAATTAATTGTATTGAGGGAAGTGGAATCGTGTCAATCTCACATTTTTTGGCTTGAAATGGAGTCGTAATATAAGCAATAACTCTATTTCAAGCTAATGCCTTACTTTGACATTTATGAACTATGAGAATAACACAATTCTACTTTTAGTCCTGAGGAACTCTTTAACTACTTTTTGGGTATCAATAATTGGTTATTTACAGTTTACAGATAAACAAAACTTTATAAAACAAACTTTTATATTTTATTAATTCTCATAAGCTCAAACACTCCTGGATTAATCCAGATACACTATACATCTTATCTACCATATTAGGTATTTGAGTCAACAATGTACAATAAAATAACTAAAAAAGGCAGTATAACATTTCTTTTAAAAACATAATAACAAAAAATACCTCATTATGGAATAAAAAAAATGAAATTTTTTCTTAATTTTCGGCAAGAAATGTGTCTGGCACACTTATGACAGGATTTAACTCTGGAATTTGAAATAAATAAAGGAATATAAATTAAGTAAAATAACAGTTATAATTATTTATTTCAACAAAACATATTGAAACAATAATAATATATCTATCTGTACATTTTAAAACATATTTACAGTCTTTTAAAAAATATTAAAAACAACTGGAACAATTTATCTGCTAAATTTCATGGTAAACGTTAATTATTAATCTTACCATTATCACACAATCTTAAATATATTACATAGGCATTTAGACTAGGAAACAACAATTTCAATAAGTTTCGATTCTTTATGTATTACATATAAACAAGTTCATTAACAAGTCATAGATCTAATATCAGTAAATACATAATAAGCTCGCTTTCATTATATAAATATATTATCATATGAGTATTACATTTAATATTTCGTTAACTATTCCTCATCTCATTATTTATCAATAATGAATTAATTTTGTAATTATATTACCAAATTGGCCAGTAGAAAATAAATAGTCAGAAAGAACTATCAAACTAGCATAAAGTTCTATTAAAATTAATTCATATACTTTATATAAACAGAATAGCATTTTAAAGTAAGTCTAAACTGAAAAAAAAATCGTTTAAATATTAAAAAATGAATCTTTTAATGCAAATAAAGATAACTGAATAATTATTATTACAAAGGTAAGAGGCTCAAATATTTGCCACAAAGGATCAGGCATGATTACAAACATTACATATTTAACTAGTTATGTAGAATGTTTCAAGGACTTAGAGTTCAAAGACTAAATAATTTGAGGAAGGGGGGGGAGGATAGGAAAGGAGATCAATGTTGTAATTTAATTTCTCAGCATTAAAAACAAATTAGGTAATTTAGTAATTACAAGTCATCTTTCCAAATCTTACTAGTCGTCCAAATTTCACACCACAACCAAAAAAACATTTTACTAATTATATTAACGAAAAAACAAAGGATAAATAAAAAGCAAAACAATCTAATGAATAATGTTATCAAGAGAAACCAACAAAAAGAAAAAAGAGATTAAGATGATAAATAATTCCAAATCACATAAATAAATCAAACAGTCAAGAAAAGTCGTACGCAATGAAAAATCTTTCACAGGCAAGTCTGAGATTCACTGTTGTAAGTAAAACAGACCACCTCAGACTTACAGTTCTGTATTTTTCTAAAATGAATAAAAAGTCTAAAATTTCTGTAATCTTTTAAAAGCAATCCCTACATCGTGGTGAATACTCTTAACTGAATATTTCATTGAAATATTGAAACCACTGTCTCCTGGCCTTCAATTTTAACTAATAATTACTTATTACATTATGCTGGGAAATAATATGTATATATTGTTCAAAAACATCAAAGTAGAGATAGGCTGATTAGTCTTCAATATCAAGACAAATAGGAAATGAAAAATATTGTTAGCAACATGGAATGTACAAGTTTCAACCTGTTAAAAATATGAAGACACAACTCCTTGAAACATGTGATGTAATAACATTTTTTTTAGAGTTTTAGTACAAAACAAAATGTATAAAAGAAGTAATTGTCATGACAGAGTAATATAAGGCAAGAATTTGAACAACTCAAATGGGGTTCCAGCCCAGCAAGTATATGAAATAAAACAGACATTTTCTAATAATGAAGATTTTTATCAAATTCAAAATAAGATTTTGTGGAAATTGAAAAATGAAAGATCAGTAAAGGTAATGGAAAAATGGATATAACAAGAGACTAAAAGCCATTGCAGTAGCAAGCAGTCGAGCAATTATACAAAGAGGAAGTAGTGGAACTTACGTAAGAGCAGTCTATGTAGAACTGAAACCAAATTCTTCTGCTTGTGTGGCATAATTAAAAAAAAAAAATAGTATTTTAAACCGAACGTTTACAATAATGGTTTTTCTGAGATGTACCTCATTGAGGTATGGTATCAAATTCATATCTGCAACCTCACATTTAATAACCAAAAAACAGACTATAATTATTTTCAGGCAAATTAACTTAAGGAATATTACAGACAAAAATAGTGATATTTTGGAAGGAATTAAGATAAATGTTTATCACAATTATCCAACACGAGCTAAACTTATATTTATTTTAAATTTTATTTTTAGTGTTAAAAATGAAATCATTTTTTCTTTTTTCATTATTATTGCCCATTTATTAATACCACCATTGTCATTACGTTAATAATATAATGCCAGTTAAAATATTATTAATAATTTAATTAAACAGCCTATGTACACATAAAGATTAAAATTAAGAATGAAAAATTTACAATAAAATAATCAAAAAAATAAATAATCATCAATCAAATTTGCTAAAAACGGTCTCATCATTTAGGTCATTGAACTAAATACAATTTTTCAATTTAAAATCCAACTGAATATTAATTCTAATCAATTATCGTATAAATGGGATTGTTATAATTTGTAACACTGTATAAATTTCATTTGATTATTTTCAATAAAGCAACTGACAAGATACAACAAGACTGTTATTGATAAAGATGTGGTAAAAAATAAATTAATCCAATTCTGTCATATAGTTTAAATAAATATATACTAGTATCTTCATTATTTGATAGGTTTCTTCATTACAATCTAGAACTATTACTACACAATTAATGAGAATAGTTTATTTTATTAACAATTACATTATTTTACACACTATCTTATTTTCAGGGGCAGAAAATAAGTTAATTTAATTTCTAAAATATCAAAGTTAAAATTTTCCTGAAACATAAATATATTACAAGCTATAAATTGCATACCTAACTTCTGTAAAATACGTAGATTACTCCATTGTAGCATGAGTACTCTTCAATAAGTACCACGCAAATAAATGTCCAACAATTATATACTTTGTGGCCTGCAAATCAGTGTTTTAAACAACACAGTAGAGGCTGGTATGAACGCGACAAACCGTTCAAAATATATGATATTTCTATTCCATAACAAAGTTTATTAGTAGTTCCTTGTTTCCATGGAATATCATTACATTACATGTTTGGAATTTAATCCGTAAAAAATACTAAAGTAACACTGGTCGCTACGCACTGTTGACCTTTATTTCCGGAGGATTGTTATTGACTAGAGGTGCGGTAACACTTGTGCCATCACCAGCGTGTTGCTGCACCTGCTGAAGGTGCGAGCCCGGGGGGATTCCTGCGTTGGAATCCTCGATTGCCTTTCTCAACTGGAAAGTTTATAAAACTAATAAAGTATAAAGCCATGTAAAATATAAATAAAACCAGTTAAGATGTAATAAGTAAAACCAACTTCATAAGTAAAATAGGTCAACAAATCAAAACTAATAAAGCTAATAAGCATCGCAGCTCATTTATAGAAGAAAAAAAATATATTACGCTGTAGATCATGGATTATTTGAACACAAAGCAATTTTTTTCCAAGATAAGTCATGAATCATATGAAAGTTTAAACAGGAAAGGTTTAAAACAGTTATTCATACCTCTTTAAGTGCGACAACACCGACAAGTTTTCCAATGTTGGTTACATAAGCATGATTTATGCCGACTAGAGAAAATATAGAATGTGCCTTAAGAAGGGAAGTTCTACCGACAAGTTGAAAAGGACTGGGATCAATCTGGCAGTCCGCAAAGCTGACTCCTGCTCTCAGTTCCTCTTCTTCCCACTCCTTCTGATCCTCCGGCGACATGTCTATTACTCGTTCCCGAGGCTAAACAAAACTTATATTGATTGAACCTGCTGCTATGTATGTTTGATTAAAATTTAATTAATGAGAGAGAACAGAAGTTTTTAATGAAAAAATTTACCAATTGAACTTTTTTGTTGACACCAGGACTTGCTGGTAGACTAGCAGGTTGATAAGGCGGAGGTGGGCTCAAACCTCTTGGTTCTGGACTGCCTCCGTCCTCATTCGGCTCCACATCTTGTAGAGTTGTAGACTTGTGGAATATAGCTTCAAATGCCATACGTATCCTATAAAATATCAAAATAGAAATAAACATTTTGTTAAATAATAATAAATAGAAATACACCTGTGGAAAAATTGTGAGGATTGGTAGGCTGCGCTGGGCAGGCCATATAGCAAGGATGGGAACTGATGAGATCCCCAATAAACTGCTTAATGAGCGCCTACAGGGAACAAGGCCGAGAGGCTGCGATGGTTGGATAGTGTTGAAGAAGATGCAAGGACCCTGCTCGGAGTACGGAATTGGAGAGCAGCAGCACTCCAAGCTTGCGGAAGCTGCTGGAGGAGGCCAGGATCCAGTAATGGGTTGTTGCACCAATTGAAGAAGAAGAAGAAATACACCTAAGTTGTCGCTATATATTGTATATTTCTTTATTCCATTTTATTGGAATTTTTTGATCGAATATAGCATCGAAGATAGCATTCTCTTAACTAAGACTTATAGTTTATAAATGTCGTAAGATACATTTAATGTTTGCATTTTTTTTCTAATATATTATTAAATATTACTGAACATTAGAGCACATAAAGTTTAGCCATAACAATATAAACCATTGTACTGAATAATTTTAAGAATGATGCTATTCTTATTTATTAATTGAGTTGATTTTTAATTATTTTGGTTAATATTAATTTTATATCACTTGTTCTCAGGTTTTTATTTTTTGTTCAATCATTTTTTACATTTCTATAGATACTCTGAAAATTATATACAAAAATATATAAAAAGATTATTACAAGAATTACTTAAGCCCTGTTGCAAAAACATAAACAATAAAAATAGTAATTTTAATAGAGAAAATATATTTTAATTGGTGTTAAATTACATAAATCTATTATCATTATTATAAAAATACATATACACATCATGCTAATATAGAGTTAGTTCTATTTAAAATTGGTAAAGTGTTTTAATTGACAATTCTAATTATTTTTACCTAAATTAAATATTCTTGGTGACTTACCGAAACGCCATCCAAACTCCACCTGATCTAGAAATGGAAAATGTGACATGCTGTTATTAATACAAACAATAAACAAGGCAAAACAAAAATATTCGTTATTAGTTTGTGTTATTTTTCATGGATTTATCCTTATAAAAAAAAAACAATCTTGTTAAACTGTTGTGCCATTTCAAAAAAACAGAGCTTATTCCTTTATAGCAATGCCAAAATAGATAGCTAGTTAAATAAAAAGTGTTAATACAAAAAAAAAACTGTATGGTGTAAAAGAAATTATTTTTTTTTAAGAATACCGAGGGTGTGAATTAGTGCCAAGAGATTAAAAAAAATTAAAATCATTGCAATACTGTTAAAATTTTAATATATTAGATATTACTTATATTTGAATAATACTTTTGAGGTATGGGATCGGCTGAAATTAATTATTCCTTTTATTTTTTGCACAAATATCAATTTTCTAAAGAAAAAAAAAATCATATCAGGAGAGATGAAGAAGCTTCCCACAAGCTCCTTAGCCCACTTGGCCACCCCAGCCCTCCTTTTAAAGATTATATGTATATTTGCTTCTACACACATTTAAATATTTTACTATCCTTATCTCATTGTCTTATCACTCTTTTTTACTGCAGATTATATAACATAATATACAGGCTTTTAGTGCATACAAAATTAGGCTACGGTTATAACCCGCCAAAACCGGGAGCAAATCAACTTGTTTTAATTTAATTGAAGATAACATATCATTTAATACAGCATTTCCAAGTCTATTTGAACCTATTTCAAGTCAACTGTAACCTTTTCCAAATCAAATACTACCCTTTCCAAATGAGTTGAAATCCTTTCCAAAGCAAATGTAACACTTTACAACTCAAGAGTCGCCCTTTTTATTTCAATTGTAACCGTCTCCGTTACAATTGTCACACTTGTAAATGTTTTGAAAATTTACCGTACTGGGAAATGGGCGAATTTAGGGCCTCAGAACTTGCTAGGATAAAATCATCACAGTCTTTTACTTCACAACTCTTGTTAGGACAAAAATGAGGGAAATAATTCAGAAAAATAGTTGACTTTTTTTGTTTCTGAGAAAATTTATTTAAAAAAAGTAAAAACATGTAATCTAAACTTAACAACAGTATCTTCATAGTTTTGGTAATAAAATTTTTGTTTACAAAAAATTAAGAAAAATTTTTAAAACAAAAGTTGATTTTTTTCTCAAGAAGTAAATAATAAAAAAAAAATTAAAAAATGTAAACTATATATAATGCAAAAAAAAGTTGCAAAATCGAAGAAAGAAACTCTTGATAATTTCAGTTTACGTAGTTTTACTTTCTCAGAAAAAAATGATTTTTTTTTTTTTTTAATGGTTTCCTTCAAAAAGGAATAATTATTTATATATTTTATTTGGAAAGAAAAGATATGGCCAGGACCGGGACTCGGACCCGGAACTTTCACATCTCCGTGGTGACGCCTCAACCATCTCGGCCATCCTGGCCCGCTTCACGGCCAGCCATATCCCCTCTTTGATTGGGCCGTAAAGCGGGCCAGGATGGCCGAGAAGATGGTTGAGGCGTCGGAGAGGTGAAAGTCCCGGGTTCGAGTCCCGGCCTGGCCATATCTATTCTATTCAAATAAAATATTTAAAAAATTATATCATATAACAAAAAAATAAATTATAATAATTATTTATGTTTAATAACAAAAATCATTGATTTTCGTAAATTGTATTAATTTCATTCGTTTACTGCTATGTGTCAATAATAGTTTTGAAAATAACAAAATTAAAAATACTGTCATGATTTATCCCATTGATTTCTGAGGCCTTAACTTCACCCATTCCCCAGTACGGTAAATTTTCAAAACATTTTCAAGGGTGACTATTGAAATGGAAACGGTTACAATTGAAATAAAGAGGGTGACACTTGAGTTTTAAAGCGTTACATTTCCTTTGGAAAGAGTTTCAACTCATTCGGAAAGTGTTATGTTTGAATTGGAAAGGTTTGCTTGTGACTTGGAAAGGGTATCATTTGACTTGGAAAAGGTTCAAATAGACTTGGAAATGCTATATATAAGATCATTCAAGTGTAACAATGCGTGAGTTAAATCGATTTCATTCTCCTTTGAAATAAATCACATGAAATATCCAATTAGACAAACACAATTACACATATTTCATGCAAGAACATGCTCGTGCCATGTAATATAAACAGACTATTACCCATGAGTGAATATAACTACAATTGCTGACAGTTCTCAGAAGTAATAATTAAAAACTGGATATTATTTATAAATGAATAGCTATATTATAGTTATTACCTGCTTTCTGCACCTGTGACGGTCGTATAGGGAGTCACTGAAGGTGTAGTGAGAGGGCTAAAATTCCTCAAGTTAAATGAATTAGTCTTCTTTAAGATTGACTTTTTAGGCTGAGTACCAAACACTGGGTGGAACTGAAAAAACGAAAATCATAATTATTAGTGAATATTTTTTGAAAACAGTCAAATTCTTATAATTATTTCATTAGAGTTTTAATGTTTTTATATACCTTACATATGTGTACACCTTTCACTAACATTAATTTGTTTCAATTAAAAAATGTTAATTGCACTACTTTGATTTTTTTTTTTTTAAGATTGTAAATTCTTTATTCCTTAAAAGTAAAAGTAAAAGATATGATATGATGTAAAAGATAAAAAAGATGATTTTTAGAGAAAACTATATATCTTTTTTCTTTTAAAAGGTAAAACTTGAATCAAAACTGACTTATAAATTAACTAGGGACTTATAGTTATTCGTTAATAAATTAAGAATGTACTGACAATAACTTAACATAACATCAACAGTTTAAAAAATCACTGCCTATTTAATTAAGTATAAAAACTGTCATTATTGAGTTTTTAGTAGTTACCTTTTTTTTACACATTAATTAATTGTTTTTTTAACACATTAATTTCTGTGCTGTTTCAGACTACTACAACATTCACTAGACAAACGCTCCCATCACATACATGACAATCGTTAGATCCATCTGGACTCATGTAATAGAGCTTTGGTGCTCCACTAAACCATTGAATTCCTCTCGTATTCAATCCTTACAATCCAAAATCCTTCGTAAAATCCTCAATGCTCCAATGTCCCATTTGTTGCTGATTTGGCCGAACCCAATATCAATCTTTTCATGACAAAAACTTTATTCCCACTCAAACCCACTAGTTTCAAACCTAGCATCCTCTTCAATTCCTAATAATCCTCTGAGGCGTCTGAAGAGAAGATGGCCCCGTGACCTTCCAAGTTGAACTTGTTATTTGGGAACTACCACTGGATAGTTTCTCTACTTGTCTTTCATGCTAATATGTACCAATCATTCTATTTACTTGTTGTATTAATATAATACAATTGTAAATTTTATTAGATAAATTATTTTTAAAAAATATATTTCTGAAGCTCCAATGAATAAGTAGACTTCCATAATGAGTTGATAGTACTGCGAAGCACAATACTGTCATGCTTGTGGTCTTTGGCTTGAAATGGAGTTGAAGTACAAGCAATAACTCCATTTCAAGCCAAGACCTTACCTAAGAGAATGACATGGTTCTACTTCCCTCAGTAAAATTAACTCAAAATTTGACTTAAACATTTATTCACCGGGAGCTGCAGATTTAAATCTATGCATATAATTATTACTGTTTTGTTTTTATCATTAAAATATTCCTTATCATAATGTAAAATATTCTGAATTCCATCCTATCATTTCAGTGAGAAATATTGTAATACACAACCACTCAATCGTTTCGTCAGATTTAAAAATATTCAATAAACTTCTAATACAAGAATAATTCCAATGTTAAAATGACTTAATGGGAAATTACCCTGTATCCATTGTCTTGATCAATAGTGCCTGATGACTGCTGCTTCATCCTAAGTATATCAGGCGCAGGAGTAACTTCGAACCTCGATGGCCTCCTCTGCCTCTCAATCTCCCTTCTCTTTCTCTCATACTCCTCCTTAGCCCTGAAATATTCAATGAAGTTGTAAAAAAGAAACATTTAAAAATAATTTAAAAATGCATAAATTAGAGTGGTTTAGCTGTAAACTATATTCTCTCTATCCAACACTTGCCACCCCAATACTCTCAAATCTAATGCACCTATTAGGAACATCTTGCTTCTTTCTGATGAGTACGAGTTAGTGATTACTAAATTATTTCAAACCCTTAAATTTCCTCTTTGTCATATGAAACACTCCCTAGAAGGAGAGAATTCACATGTCACATTTAGAAAACAAATTGTTTAATTTGTTGAGCTAATCCTTAAGAGTAAAGGAATGTTATGTTTATGTTGAATTTATCAACCCTTTTCTCATTGATTTCATGCTGTTAAACATTCAGGATACATCATTACTAAAAATACATCATGAGAGCCTGGAGTTAGGACAAATCTTCAAACCTTAACCTAGTTTCAAGAGAGATTAATTACATTTTTCTCAAATCTGATTGAAAACTATTGATTTTCTTTTTTTGTTTATTTGCTGTTTTTCCACTTAGTGCTCTTTTTGTTTTTTATTGTTTTCCATAAATAGTTCTTTAGTAGATTTGTTCCTAATATAGAGTATCTCATGTGTCTCGCTTTGAGTTAGACTATACTATGCATATATTATATAATGTACTTCTATAAGTATAATAATAAGTGTCTAAGTTATTATTGAAGTTCTGATATATAGTGTTTATTTTTCTATCAATTTGGTAGAATGGGCACACTCTAAAATTTGACAGATGTCTGGTGCCAGAACAGTCGGATAAGAAAGTAAACTGTTGTAAACTACATTGATACACACCTTTCTTGAGCTTCTTTTTGCCATCTTGCGACAACCTGAAGTCTCCTTTCTCGGCCAATATGTTTTTCTATGATCTTTATCAATTCCAGTCTCTGGATTGAACCAAGAAGGATCATATTTTCTGAAATAAAAATATTGGCTTACAACTGCTTGTTGTCATAAGGTTGTATATACAGCAAGAATTACTTTTACAATAATATAAATTACAATTAATTAAAAATAATAACCAGGATTTTCAACAAGTGGAAAACTTCGAAGTCGGCGATTTTCCTTTAGAACAGCTTTCAGTTCATGATAGCTCATATTGTTCCAAATATATTTAACATCCCTGATCATGAAGTCCTCGACATAAACACTGTAAATTCCTAGAAAAAAAAAAAGGGAATTAGTCGAGTAAACTCTCTTAGCATTAAAATTAAATTAAATATTATTATTTCCCATTAATCAATTCCATACATGATGAAATAAATCTATAAAGGTGCACTTTAAACAAATATTAAGTATCTTTTTCAGTTGCATTACATGTTTAATTAATAGAATTTTAGTTAAAGAAATTGAGTAAATACTTGGTGAAGTGGTTTATTTTTAAAAATTCATTTCTATTTACCCAATACATTTTATTGTTAGGATGCACATTCTCAGGAGAGCTTGTATTTGATGAGGAGGCGGTGACTAAATTAAGTGGTAATTTAGACAAATTAGTGAGCTCTTGTCTACTCAAACCGGAACAAAAGATCAACGTTGTCAATCAGTACCTGTTCCCGGGACTGACCTATCCTCTCCAAACCGCGCCCCTAACAAAGATACGCCCTGCGGTGTTAGAAGGCATTGATGTAAATATCCGCAGAAGTATCAAGGCCATTATCGGGCTACCTGCGAGCACCTCTACGGCCATGATGTACGCACCAAGGAGGTATCGAGGCCTGGGACTGATCCGCTGTCAATGGGAGGCTCCACTTCAGCATTGGTCAATTGCCCAGCGACTGTCTAATGTCCCGGATGCCCTGTTCCAGTCTACATTTAATTATGAAACGGCAGCTCAATGTCTAGAAAGGCTGGGAGTTGATCAGAGCTTCCGAAGTGTGAGAGCTCTATGACAGTCGCTGTGTGAGAATTTTTTCGAAGAATGGGCTAATTGTAGATGGCAGGGCGTTGGAGTCCGTCATTTCAAGGAGACACCGAAAGCCAATAGGTTTATATGCGAGAAACAGGTACTTTCGGGGTCGGAGTGGACCAACGCCCTAAAACTGAACATCAATTATGCACGGACAGGCGGACAGGCGAGAGAAGTTGGGTCCCTCTATCGCAAATGCGGCAGAGAGTCAGAAACACCAACCCATGTGCTAGGAAAATGCCTCAACAACTCCCTCCTCATAACACGCCGACACCACAGGGTCAAACACGAATTAATGAGGCTCGTGATAAAAAGACTTCGCCTGCTTTGACGAGGTCTATTGTATCGACACGGAGGAATCCACAAGATATGCAGATATTGTCGCATTTCCGAAGACCGGAAAAATAGCATGGGTATTGGATCCGACTGTTAGATTCGAAAATAATGACCTTGACCAGGCGAGTGGAGTGGAAAGGGAAAAGAAGGAAATATATGACAAGTGCATCCCTTTCCTAAAGGAGAAATTCCGCGAGACCTTCAGAGAGAGAGAGAGTTCACCGTGAGAGACCTCTGGTTTGGGTCTCTCGGAATGATTCCAAAAAGAACATGAAGCTTCCTCGCTCGATGACCTGGGTGTCAATGGCAGGGATGTGGCGGTGCTCGCCGAGAATATTATTCTTGATTCCCTGAGGATAATTCACCGTCATGTATATAGTAGCTGATACCCCACACGCTGAATTTTTTTTTTAAATTTATTTATCTTTATAAATTGTATGGTAATGTATGTGTACTTAGTTTATCTGGTTTGTATTTTCTTTATTTTCTTGGATATGAAAAAAAAAAGAAAAAGAAAAGAAAGTAGAAAAAAAATTAAGAATTGTACTGTAGTTTTTAAGTATGCATTTTAAACAAACAAATTTTAATGTACATTATGTCCGATTGGATTGATCAGTATGCTGTGTATTAAAGCAATCCAATATAATTGGACAGCACTGCTGAAAATAAAGCATTTCTCTCTATGCAATTCCAATCAAAGTAACTTATAAAAATTAAATTAATAAAATGAGTGTATTTTTGGCACCATTTCAAACTTTTTACAATCACAATGTGGTGAATAACTACTATCATGTTCACAAATTACTAATGATGTAATTAATTGCTATAATGTAAATAATTACTATGATTAAAACATATGCAGCACATATTGATCATAAATTTACCTGAGCTGGAAGGGAGTAAATCAGGCAAATATGGAAGCTTCTTAATAAGAATTATGCTGTCATAAAGGGAAGGTTGTAGAAGAGAAGCAATTGCATTCGCTATCAGCACTGCTATCTAGCAACACCACTAAAGGTACAAATAGGAAATCTTTCATTCTTAAAAAAAAAATAATATTAAGGTGTTAAAAAATAGTTATTTCTAATCCTCTATCAAGTACAATAGATGTCTGAGAGCAAGTAGTTAAATGTTTATATGATATCAAGTATATATTCAAAATAATTATATCTACTTTTTGCTATCTTCATTGAACCTTGTCTCTAAGCTAAGCAAACATTTTTACTTTTTTTGTATTTTAATATAATGAATTTTGACAACCTTATGGTCTGCCTTTAAATACTATTTTTATTTTAAATTATTAAAAACTCTTTGCAATCCCTATGACTCTGATGGTAAACACGCACCTAAATTTTCACCTAAGTGATAATCCAAGAGTAAACAGTTCTAAAGGTCTAGTAAAGGATTGTAAAGTGAGACCTAGAATTTAAAAAAAAAGTCAATGCTTTCAATATTATGTCATTAAAAAAATTAACTACAAGTATAAAATAAAAAAGTATTAATTAATTATAATCAAAACTTTGTTTTTCATAACAAAATCGTATAAAAAAATTAATTCAAAACTTAATCATCTAAATATGTTAAGTTGCCATCGCATCTTACAGAGGATAAAATAATAAAATTGAAGTTCAGAAATATAAGATTTAAAAATTAATTATAATTAATATAATCACAAAGGCATTAGAAAAGAATTAAATAAATATGTCCCTCTTTTTAAGATTTAGTCTCTTAGGTTTAAATAGAATCTAGGTAATGGCTCATTCAGTTATTACATTTCTTCAATTTCATGAAGAAAATCAGGAGATGTGAGAAAGAACTATGATATGATTCCAATTGGGCTGTCTTATCGCATCCAAAAAAGTTAATGCAGGTAGATTAAAATTGGCTTTCACGATTTTGAGGCAATAAGACACAAATAAAAATTTTTTAAATGTTGAAATTATAGTAATACCCCTATAAATATTTTCATTTCAAAAAAATCGTTACATGTATTATTGAAAAAACAAATAGTTATGATTTGAAGAAAAGGTGGTTTTTATAGTGATATGAATTAAAAAATAAATAAATTCAATAAATTTGAAAACTACCATTATAGGGATAATATGAGTTATTTGACCAGTCATCTCAAATACAATAACAGATACTGAAATGGTATGCGTGACAGCTCCAGAGAAGGCAGCAGCACCAACAGCTGCGTAACCACCTGACAAATAATTTTAAGTATTTAGTAATATTGGAGTATGAATTTTTCAGAAGAATCAAAAATTCGTCCCATACCAGGTATGATAGGAGTCGTGAATTCACTATGGTGTATCCCCTGAGGAAATATAACATGCATCAGCTCTCCTGTAATCCTTCCAAGAGCTGCGCCAATTTTAAAGACAGGTATAAAGCTGCCTGACGGGACCGGTATCGTAGAAGCTATGATTGAAAATATAAACTGAAACAAAAAAATAATCATTTTACTTAATATAACTAAGAAGAAGAGTAATCCGTTTCTTTCTTTTTTTTTATTTTTGTTTAGATCGAAAGGAAAAGAATTTTTATAAAAAGTGCTCACAGATAGTTTAATTTATTTTGAAAATCACAACTCTTGAAATTTATTTTTATAAACTGGTTAAAATTTCAATTAAAATTTTTTCTATTATTATTATTTATGTTTCACTCTTGATTACCATGCACGTCGGCCTAAAAAGGCCCATTGTGCTTGAGTCCTAAAGATCTCTAACATAGGTCTAGACCTCTGAGAAATTTTAGATAATCTTTAAATCTCAGTTCTTGAAGTTCCTTGTGTCCTCCAGGGCCAAGGTCAAATGTCCTCTTTCGACTTAGTGCTATACATTCAAAGAGAACATGGCAGGGGGTTTCGTCCTCCTCTGTGCACCATCTGCACCAAGATTCTTGTTCAATGCCCAAGCGATGCATGTGTTTCCTGAGTTTACAGTGCCCAGTGATGGTTTCAACCATACTTTTGTAATCGGTTCTCGACATGTGAGCGGCTTCTTTCTTGATTTTATCAGAAAGATTATCATTGGGATCCTTTATAAAAAGTTTAGTATGCCTTATCTTGGCTCTATCCCAACGTGTTTTTATCTTCCTCTTGGCTAGATTGTTAATTGTATCCTTAGCCAGGGGAAGGGGAACCCCACACCATGGTTCTGGTCCAATTGGAGCTATAAGTGCTCCTTTCTTTGCTAATTTGTCGGCCCTTTCCTGGAATGTTACTGTGCCCAGGGATCCAAAATATGTTAACTGTGTTATGTACAGCTAATTCATCAAGTCTTAGACAGCATTCCTCCACTAGTCTAGAGTTTGTTACTGCATTTTATAATGCATTGCATGCTGCCTGACTGTCAGTGAGAAAATTGATTACCTTATTCTTGTGGTCCTTCATAGCGAAGGCACCTGCAAGCATTGCCCATATTTCCGCTTGGAATACAGTGGGTGTCGTGCCCAGAGCTAAGTAATGACCCATGCCCTGACAACCCATTTTTTCTAAATTTCAATTATGAAAATTTCTCCCCCCTCCATTATTAAGTTTCAAAAATAAATATTACAAGCAATGTTATAATGAAAATAAAAATTTGCTTTTAAAATAATTATTGCTCTTCAATCGTTGTGATTTAATAAACCATTTTTTTATAGTTTGAATACATTGTGTTTCTACAATAAAGCTAAAACAACTTTAACACTTGAAAATTAATGTCCTTAGCAAAAACTGATATCAAATGAATTTGAGTTATTTTTTTTTTAATACAGGATATTTAAATTAGTCATTTTATTATTTCTTTCTGATCAATTGCAGATAATGGAAATATTGACTTACAGTATAAACAATAAATCCTGTGAGACAGACGAAATGGTCGGTGCTTTTAGTAGTCCAATGTCTTAGTACTTCTGACTCTTCCACTGTCAGTTCATCTTTAGTCCATGTAAAATTCGAAAAGAGCCCGGACACCTATTAAAAAAACTGTTTACAATAATTGCTAAGGAAAAATTAGTCATTACCGATCAAATATTACATTACTTTTGTAATGGTCATTATAATAGTAGCTTAATACCAGTTAATTCAGTTAAGTTTTACCTGGTCATGAGTGTTTAGATCCCCAGCCATAAATCTTCCAAGCCCAAGAGGAAAAGATATAGAAGATGCAACAAGAACCACAATTCCAGGATAAAGAAATCGGCTAAAAATGTTTTATAGCATAAGAACATTAAGTTTTTTTTTATGTTTTTATATTCAAAAACTATTTTTATAATGATGGCCACACTTCATTGCACTCATCCCACAACAAATTATTAACTTATATTACTTTAATTTTTTTTTTTATTGATCAGAAGCTTAACTTACTTCTTCTGTAGAAAGGCATTCATTTTCTTATTTTTTCTCATAAACAGAACATATTGTCTGTGAGACCAAACATAGGTAGCTCCACCAATACCGCATACAACCCTGTAAACAAAACATGTATGTATGATTTTCAAGAAATGTATGCATGATTTTCAAAATATTTCTGTATTACAGATGTATAGTTTTTAAACAAAAAATGATCATTCTTACCCCATTAGAGAAAAAACAACTAATTCTTGGGGGTCAAAAGGGAACTCCATTGTAAAATTAGTCTGAAAGTATGCTTTGACAGTATCTAGAAAAAATAAATAACTGATTAATATATTTAACTTAATTAAGACAATATTAAATTATTTTTTTAATGTCACAGTATAGGTGTTGAATTCTTAACAAGAGTTCTATAAATAAAAGTAAATGCAAACTGTTAAATATCATTGGAAAGAAGACTCCTTAGGATTTATGATTTACAATAGCATCTGGATTTATGATTTATCCAATGAACTTTAAATTGTATACATCGTTAAACATAAATTAATCTTCTATTGTCCTAATTAATTAATAAAATCTGATGAAAAAATGAGTGAAATTTTTTTTTAAAACAACGAGTTATTGAGTTCAAGAGAATAAGCAATATCAAATTTATTTCTCACTAAGAGATGCATGCAATTTATTTGATTGATGTCTATTAATGAGGGTTATGTTGTTCATTATAAATGGGTATAACAAGGCTAATACAATTTTCTTAACAGGCATTCTTATAATAGAGCTAATATATGTTTTTTGTTATTAATACAATTAATAAGTAATAAGTGTTATGTTTATGACATCTTTGATTTTGGTTGGGGTTTTTTTCTGAAATTACTTCTAGAAAATTTTAATTTGCAAATAAGAGATTAGTAACATATTAGCAACTTCCTTTATCCCCTCTCCAAGTATATAAAGAACATGAACAACAGATTTTTCAGAAAAGAAAGAACAAACTACCATATTTATTACTTTGAGGAATAGCGAAAAGAGAATTTTAAAAAACATCAGCATAATAAATAAGGAAGTCAAAACATAATTACAAAAAACTACACAGTTGCCAGCAAGCAGAAACATGCCAAATCATCATCATCATCACTAAGAACAGTTTTAATAATAAGATGACGTAATGTTCTGGTGTCAGTGTATGGTATGCGTGTTATAATATGTCCTAGTCTCAGTGATATAATGTGTTGTTCACAGAAAGTATGTTCAAGGCCTCTCATAAGGTATAAAAACTATTTAATAGCTAGTTTATTTTACTATTTTTTTTTAAACTATACAGTGGAAGGGTATTTTAAAAATATATTTACCTTCTTTTTGAAACCATACAGCCAGAAGGCGGAAAACTGTAGCTCCGCAAACAGCAGTGAAGAATCCTCTCCAATAGTTCCTGATTGCGAAATAAACTGTAGTGACCTCGATGCTAAATAAAACACCTTTTGAACAGTACTGATCAGATATTATTTTTAAAAATATTCAATGTTATGACAAACAATTGTAATTCTTTCAATTTCTGAAGATAAAGAACATATTAAAATGAATAGAAAAGAAAAAGGCTTACCACCAATAGGCGCACCAAAACAACTTGCAACACCAGCAGCACAAGCTGCTGCCAACATTTCCGTGTTGCGAGATTCATTTTCATAAATAGACTGGAAGGAAGTGACTAGTTTTGAAAGAAGGGTTGCGGCTATACTTGCAATATGTACAAAAGGCCCCTGAAATTTTTAAACCGTAATTCATTCATGTTTAAAAAATATGAATAAAATGACAAATAGTAACAACTTAAAACAATTAATATTAGTAATAATAACGCCGGAGTCAATCCAACGTATCGCTGGAGGATGCGGAGTGTTGGCTAGTACCAAGTATCTCCAGAGACATAACAATGTGGCAAAAATCAAGCCCTGGCTGTGAAATACAACCTACTCGATAATAAGACGCTATATTATAACTATCATCCCAATAAACTTCTACAAAAAGGTCCCCTTAAGCTATATTGGGACGAATCCATTATAACAGACCATACTGTGCGTCATAATAAACCAGACATTATCCTTATAAGATGAGTGATAGAAAAGCAACTATTATTGACATTGCCTAACGACATGCATAGAAATGACATGAATGGAAAGCATGGCGGTAACACCTATTATAATTTACACGAATGGATAGGTTCCTAAATCCCCAGTGGAGGGCACTGAGAATCTGGAACTTTCGCTTGAGGTTCTAAAGGAGGCTCAACAGGCAGACTGCTAGACACAGCCAGGATCGTCGTGGGACTTGTCCCCCATCTCTGTTTTGAACCCGCAAATGCGTGAAATCAAGAACAAAAAATAATAATAATATTTAATTTCAGAATGGAGTGGAGCTTTGGTGGTTCAGAGGTACAGTTTTACTTTTTGGTCTTTCTTGAAAGCTCGAAGCATTCTGAAGCGCTTTCCTCAGTGGAGAATGTCCTTCAATGCCATCGGGAGCAAGGGAACAACGGGTAGACGGGCAAAAAAATCAACAAAACTTAGAAATAAACTTGTAGTATTTATAGAAAGGTTTCAAAGGTTTATGAAAATATCTAAACAATAGCTTCACTCATGTTATTTTCTTCATATATTTCAACAACTATCATCTCATGATTTGCCTATAAGTATGTACTGAAATAGATTCTCCATAGAACACAAAAAACCGTCTCGGGGGCATGTGCCTCCGTGCCCACCCCCCTAGATCCGCCTATGATCAGGAGATACCTCCAGCTCTTCAATGTCTTTTTCAGTCGTCTAAATCCGCGAAGAATGATCTTCGGATTCGTTCTTTGTAGGTGCCCATAGAACTCAATTTTTCTTTTTTTTTATTGCGTCTATAATTGTTATACATTATTGCATTTGTGATGTTTATCTTTTATTATGATTTATTAATTAGTAGTTATTGAATTATCATTATTGCATCTTTGTATTCAATTGTAACGCAATTATAAGAAAAAGAGTTTACAATCGCTAAAGCATTAGTTATGGAGGAGCCTACGTTATGATTTTTGAAATCGCTCATTTTATATCCTGAGAGATATTAGTGATTCAGGCGATAAGGGATGAGTAGCATAGTAGTGAGTAAATTTTCCGATTATCCTTTATTTTATTTTATTCTTAAATACTCACATGGCGTCCCTATATACTGACGGTCGTCACGAAACCAGTCTCCTTCCGACTCCAAGTTTGTACCGAGTCTGCCCCACCGGTGTCTCGCAACCATAAATGAACTCTTTGACACACGAAAAGTTCCTTCACTTATGGCAAACGAGAAAACTCTACTGTATAGGAGAATATGCCGTTCTTATCGTCGTGACCCTGACGCGTTAGAACGTAGTGCAAATCGTGACCGAATTCTTAGCTGTCATCTGAACAACACAAGTGGGGCATTGGAGAGCAATGTCTTCTTGGAGAAAACATTTTGCGCAGGCATAAACCATGACCTACCTCAACACATGTTTAATGATTTAGACTCTTTAATCAGATACATAATTTTATAAAGTAAATCACTTTAAAATGAATTCTGAGTCAGATTTCTAAAAAGAATTTTTAGCCATGGTTAGTCAAAACAATGACAATACGAATTTCTTCGTTTCACTTTGAATTACGATTTTTGTCTTAACCAAAAAACCTTGAAAAACAAACCGCAATAATTTGAAACAATATAAGGTAAGGTTTGCGTCTTTAAATTATTTTTGAACAAGAGATTCATAGAAAATAAATTCAATAAACTGTTTTTTTACAAGCCCAAGACATGGGCATATGAATATTCCTGTACTAATGCATTTTTTGTTTATTATTGCTGGGAGAACCTTGTATTTTCGTTTTTACTCTTATGTCCCCTTTCAGTTCCTTGTAACATTCTTAATCAAAGGTATCTTTTTGAATAAAAACGTAAGTAATGATTTTACAAAGGTGAAGTTTTGATTCACACATTACTACAGTAAAGCGCAGATGAAATCTTTACTTTGAATTTTACAAGAACATTAAAGAACGGATACGGAACATGAGAGACTTATAATGGTATAAAATGGTCAGTGTTGAAGTCAATGATTACACAAAATAAGAATGACTTATCTTAGTGTACCAACGTTTCGGCCTAACATGTAGGCCATTTTCAAGGCAGACGGGAATTATTAGAAGCATCCCCTCAACTATTTTTCACTTTAATACAAGAGACTTGTGGCGTCGAGAATTATTTCATTTTTAATAGGCTTTAGTACAGGGTATCTAGTAGAAACGTTACGGTGTACATTGCAGTAATATTATTCAGTAATAGTATCCGTATGTGGGCTCAATAAAGTATATTTAATCCATTATTATAAAAATGTAATTAACACCATTAACCTAGGACACACACACAGACATGACCTAGAGCCCGTAATGATAATAGACCATACAGCGAGCTGGTAAAGCCTATAGACTCACCTCCTTGCCGAGCGGAAGGCCACTGCCAAGGGTGGCTGTGAGGCCGATGACCTTAGCAACCAGGGTCCTCAGCGTCAGGTATTCCTTCAAGGATACTCCGCGCAGGATAGTCTTCATCTCCGGGATACCCGAACCTAAACCAACAATTAATTAGTGAACAATCAATAACTCACCAAGTTATTACATGAACAAAACAACCAAATGGTACCGTATGGTGTCTTAAGATAACCAAATGAAGTAATGATGTAGCAAACGACAAAAGGTTAGGATTTTTTCTGTAGACCGAGAGGAAATACAACAAGATTGTGTCAATAAACATAGAAATATACTTTAGAAATGAAGTTGCTTGATTAGTCCAGAGGTCCTATTGAAAGTACAAGGAATGTTCGGTCGCCAAATACGATTTTTTACTCATTTATTACAATAATATTCGCAACTAACCACTGAGATATTTTTATTTTTTTTTTAAATGTAAATACGGAGAAGTACTCATTATGGTTAAAAAAAGCTATTGAAAAAAACAATACAATTCAAGTAAATCATGTGAAACTGGCCATAGCACTTGTTTGGAACCTAAACAAACAATGTGGATAGTATAGGCGAATCATGGAAAACTGGCCACAGATTACAGTATAATTACTGTAATATATCATGAGCTATCATCTCTTAAAAGACATCATCTTTTCTGGCAACTCGGATCTAAATCCGAAACACTTTTCAATAAAATAATATCTTTAAGAACTTTATTTTTTAATTACGGTTTTGTATATGAGCACAGCACGAACAGTCCTGATTATTTAAACATAAATACGAGGTGCTAATGATAAGGTACAAGCTCAGATCGTTCATTAGGTCAATTTATTCAGAATTAATCGGAGTTCAGGTTTGCATTAGCGTGCCAGTGGATAAAAGGGAATCCAAGTAGCGTGTCTCTTTCTCAGGCTAAAAAATAATTTGTAACTTAAAGCTTTCTTATTTATTCTCTTCCTTTATTAACTGCTTGAGATACTTTAACAGTTAGAGGATTTTACTGGAAGAGTAACCATAGTTTACAACTTGGTGTGAAGGTGATTTGTTTGGAACTAGTTTTTCTTTCCAAAAAATACTAAATACTAAATAAATATTTTTGAAATATTTGGTAACAGAAGGCTTTTGGTTTATACAGAAGCATTTTCATGTATTTATTGTAAATAAAATCTTGGAGGATGCGAAACAATTTTTTTTTTTACTATTGAAGAATTCTGCAAAATAACATTCCATTATGAGTTTTTGCAAAATCGGATTATTGATTGATAAACGTTCGGTATAGTTTCCGTTTACATGTTCTGAATGTAAGCTCGTAATAACACCACATTAATAAGAGTTTAACGTTATTGTGGTGCATGTTATTTTCGATCAAGAAAAAAAAGGCGATACACTATATAATATAATATAATTATTATTATTCGTCGTCCGATTATATAAATACTTATTTATAAAAACTCTATATATTATTAAATATTAGAAAAATTCTACCATCAGGCTCAAAAATAATGTTTAACTTAAAATTTCCTAATGTACTTTCTTTACTTTCTGAGGTAATTTAACAGCTAAACAATTTTATATAAATAGAAAAAGGATCACAGTGAATATATGAATATACATAATGTATGTATATTATAATATATACATATCAAAAACTGTGTCAGTACAACTCATGGAGGGCCTTGGGTTCAGTAATAGTTCAGTTGAGTGGTAGAAACTGTGCTGTTTTCTAGGACAACGGTAGGGCAGGGAAGTGATATATCCGAATCCACGCTCAACCGCCAAGGTTGTTCCCCAATTTAGTGGACCCGCTTTATAGAGGGAAGGCCCTTAGATTTCACAGGATCCAACCACTTCTATTAACAGATTTAATTTACCTCCTACGACGACTTCTATTTGTGTTCTTGCGTTCTCCTTAATGGGGAACGGTATGTAGGTCTACCTATAAGTCAATATCGGAATTACAAAAACCGAAGGGTTAGTTTATGGTTTACTTCCAGCTTTGGTTCCACGCCAATAGCTCTATCTATTTACATGAAATACTATTTTAAAATATATGTGGTGAATAGACGAGCTTTTTACCATGTGTACTATGTATATGCCCGTTTTTGGCACACCAACGTTTTGTAATAGAGAGTAATCCAGAGTGAGAGGAGCATGAATGGATTCGCCTTTCACCGTTTATTTCAATCATTATGTCCTGACTGACGTTACTGTGGATCGGATTGAAGAACGGATAGGTCGCAGCTCTAATTCAATGGGGCAACGTCCCATCATCGGTCAATATTGACAAAGCCATTCTATATTAATTATTATTAATTAATGTAACTATTAATTACATTGATATAATTATTAATTATATTGATATAAGTTTTTGGTAGATTTTTCGGTATCAAACCAAATATATTATTCTTGAATAATATTAGTTGATCATATATATGAGGAGGAAAATGATCCGAGTGGAGGTCAGAAAAATTCTCTTTAGTAAGGAGAACCATTTATTATAAAACCAAAGTTTCAACCCACATTACAGGACTTCTTCAGGGCTAAATATAGCAGATACCCATAAACTAAAATAATAGATAGTAAAGAATAATATATAGGCATCTAGGGATATGGGGTTAAAAGAAAATTAATTTAAACAAAATACGGAACCTTTAGGTAGACATAAAAAAGATTATAGAGATCTTATGTAGTTTAAGATCTTAAATAATGCCTTTATGTCATGCTATTCTTTATTTATTACTTCATCTTACTCTTTATTACTTATTCGATAAATCTCTATAACTATTCCCTCTGTTTTTATATCTGCCTAAGTGTTTCCCTTTTTTTTATCTCCCGCATGTCTCAAAACTAACGTTTTTCGAGATGTGATCCTCCTCGATTGAGAAGACAAACTGTTTTCATACACAACGACAACATATTTAAAATTATTTTTAAAACTGAACAGATTAAGGGTGTCTCAGTGGTAGAACGCTGAGTCACCACGCCGTAGATCCTGGGTTCAAATCCCTCTACTGTCTTTTATTAAATCTGTTAGCAGCCGAAGATGGATCCCATGAAATCTAGGACAGTTTTGGGACTCAACCAACTTAAGTGGGTACCAAAAATAAGGGGGGGTCTGGCAGTTGAGCATGATATCGGACAAATCACCTCCATACACAACTGTTGTCCAAGAAACAATACAGTCTCTACTACGTACAGAACCCCACGGGTTGTAGTGGTACGGGTTTTTAGGCTAATAATGAACTGATCAAGTACACGCATTGATATTAGGCCAGCGTCCAGGAGTTTGAGGGTCGCAAAAAATCGAAGAGAGCTGCATTTTAGATATGTTGTAAGGGCATGTCTGAGTAGTGGAAATCCAATTTTGCAACCGAAAAAACGGATGGGAAAACTTTTGGTGATCAAAAAACCTCGAAATTTTTGGGGTTATGTCAGTTTTTGGCCTGTATCTCATATTCGGTGCATTAAAAAAAACATAGGGAATCATTTTAAAGAAGATTAAATTCGCTAAAATTTGAATCCAACCACAGTTGAGTAGGTCTAACAGATTCTGAGTTACAACCCTTTGAAAATTGGACTTTTTGAAAAAAAGAAAAATTGGTCTTTTTTTCAAAAAGTCCAAATTTTAAGTTTTGCCCGACTTTCAACATATCAAAAATTCAGCTCTGTTCAATTTATTGCAATCTAAAGCCCTTTTTTGGTACCTGGCCGCTGGCCTATATAGCGTGTTTTTATCTTGGGTGGGGTCACAATTTCCTTCGAGCTAAAACCTATTTTATGAATAAATCAAAACTTCACCAATGACTAAGGAATATTGTATTAAAATTCTATAGACTCAATTTTGGAGAATATGAAGAATATATTGCAATTCGTCATTGAAAATGTTGGTTTGTAATATTCTTTAGACATGGGTATAAATAAAGTAATTATAATTTGAAATAAATAATAATTATTAATTAATTATAATTAATTTAAATTGATAAAAATATATATTCATGAGGAATTTCAGCAACTCTTGATTTGAAAACCGTTCGAACCAGGACTCTACAAAAATATTTCAATCATTTTGCACAACTAAATCAACCTAGATTCTTATGCATAAACCTAACGGTCTAAAAATCCTTAGCAATGAATATATGAATAAATTTAAGCCATTAGGGCAGAGAATATTTATTTGGGGAATTCCATAAAAATATTTCAGCAACTTAGTTTCACTGAGTTGCATTTCTTAATAGTAAGCAAAGCACGCAAATTGTAAATCTCGAAATTCATAATTTGCATTGATCGTCGTCATTCATCGGGAAAAGGTTAGGACTTCATTTTGATCAAAGAATAATATTATGCACGACTCTATTCGCCAGCCCAGTCTTATAAAGGTGTTCCACTTAATAACATATATTACTATTTCGAAGCAGACAGAATGTGGTACGTTTAACGTAGCACAGTGTTACATTTATCCACTGGTTATTTTGCATTTTGAAGTCTAATTATTTTTTGTAGGAAGCCTAAACTGGAAATTTGAGTTCATTATTTTTTAAACGAATTATTTGAAATTAATAGGTCTGATAAAAATGCGTTATTTCAAGATACAAATGCATAAAAAATCAAAAGGAATGACGAACATTTTGCAGAATGTAATATATGAATCAACGATATGAGGTCGTGTATTTATAGAATGAATATGTGGACGTAGAGTGGTGAAATCAAGGATGAAGGGAGGTTTTTTTTGGTTCTGAGAACTGAAAGAATGACAACACCAAGGAGATTATAGCCGTCGGTTATAGCAGAAAAAAATCAACTCTGTATATAAACAAATCATGGGGGCACCCGGAAAACCTGAAAATAAATCTTATAACAATAATAAAACAGGCATATGAATATATGTCCCAAAAATATCATTGGGGAGCTACAGATTGAGATTGAATAAAGAAATATTCGTTGTATATTATAAGATAATATAATTATATAAGAATAATAAACTTTCTACTGTCACATGGTCAATGGATCCTACTGCTGCTGAATAAGCAAATATTCAATAAGATATACAACCTGAAAAGCAAGAGTGATTATGCAAATCAGATGGAAGAAAAACTGAAAAGACTTTGAATTACCATGAGGACTGTCTGGGCAGAGATTTATTAGGAGCTGACTCAAAAACATTATGGTTCTAGTGGAAGAGAGAACGAAGCATGGGCATGGGGGATGGACGGAGGAGAGAAGAAGGCAACGCTTAGAGAGAATGAGGAATAATTGGAGGAGTAAAAAGAATTGACTAAAAACGTGATTACTGCGTGATGCTTAGTTGGTCGGTTCGCACAAAGAAAAAACAAGGTGTATATTAATATCTATAATAAAACAGGAAATGTTCGATAATTCATTATCTCTGTAGTATCATAAAATAGATAATCATCAGGTGTCATAAGGACCTACACATGTATCAGATCAACTAAAGAGCATCTTACTTCAATAGCTCTAAAAGAGGCATTATTCAGAGACTGCATACCACTCCGAGACATTCAATCAAATATCTATATACCTAATAATAATACCTATCACTGTAGGTAATATTTTGGACATTTCACATATTATCACGGAATTATAAGAATTTTTAAGGACGGTCATGGATTTATATGATTTATGTTGTTATATTGGTTAATAAGGACCTTCTGGGATCTGCAGACCCTCTTGTGGTTCTCCCAGCCTCTATAAAGCGGCCATCTTTGATAGGAGGGCTTAAATTTGGTTGTTATGTGCATTACCTTTCTTCTGTCGTATTGCTCGCTACAAAAACTGTTGTATAAGAAGAAGCATATAATTTGTGTGAAATTAAGCTTTTATACTGATGTCATATCAAGGTGGTATAAAATGAAACAAAGTCTGGGAAACTTTGGATATCTGTAAATAGAAAAAGATAATTTACTGAATAGCAGCTATTGGCTGTATTCAGAACGGCATTATATCATTTTCACAGCAATTAATTATAGCGTAGATCTTCAGCTGTATGGATTCCATCAACCATGGCCTACCACAAACCCGGTCTCTCTCCCTCACCTGGTTATCCAACCGCCTCTGAACTGGGACAGCTTGGCTGCTGAGAAACCATCAATCAACTCAGTCAATGGCAGCCCGCCCGCTTGAAATCAGTCAATGACCAGGCAGTTCTCGCTTTTGCGAGTCTACGGGTCCGCGTCTTGTTGAGGGTCGTCTAGCGATGTTCCTGAAAGACGCAAGAAAACCTGAAAGACGCAAGAAAACAAGATCCCAGTCACAATCGATGGATACGAAGTCGAGGAAGAATCATACGTTAAACTAATGACAGATTCTTGTGGTGATTTAACATCAAAACTGACAGCAAAGTGTTATCTATAAAAAAAATATGTGCAAATGGAGTAAATATATGTACTTCTATTTTGTTGACCGAAAATTCCCAATTACGGAAAACAGTATAACCTTGAGCATATCGCATAAGATAATGACGATCTAGAAACGATCCCGATTGTTCCAGATCATAGAAGATAAAGGCCGTATTGATAACTGTTTCCTGATGATATTAATGACCTTTGCCGTTCCTAGTATAAATAATGCAAACACGATTTGATCGTAAGTATGGAAGTATAAAAATACTTTAATTACCGAAGTTTTAGACAGTTAATTTTTTAATTTATGGATGCATTAACGACGTATTTTTTTAATTTGATTGGTTTTTACTACTTTTCCCATTATATAAATAAAAATACTTTATAAACAATGTGATGAAACTCACGGGCCTGTAAAATGTTACAAGGAAAAGCTGTGATTTGCATATACAATATATCATTTTATTAGTATTATTATGAATGGATTTAAATTAATTACTTCAACTTTTAAAACACGAACAAATAATTTATTATTTTAAAATGTAATGGGGGAATGGAATGATGGGAGAGAACTGGAACACAGGTGAATCCCCCTCTCAGAGCATTCCTGAATCAGCCAGTGCTCTTGAACTTTCAGGAGCGCTTCATATAAAAAAAACGAAGCAGAACTCTAGAGACATAAGCCTGCGCTCATGCTATGCTTTTGTTAAACATAAACTTTATACCCCTTTACGAAATCGATATAAATAAACATTTTTTTCCTCGCTAATTACAAGTGTAAAAATAAATATATTTCCAATTAAATTAATATTATTATTGGTATATATCTATTGGGTCGTTTCATATGGAATATCCGTTTTAATTGTTTCTAAAATCCAAAGTGGAATTACTGGATTTCGTTTGTTTACTGAGTTTAAGTTTATAGATTGTAATGAGCTGTTGTTAATCTTATCTTTTTTCCCTACAATATTATTCTTAAGAGCTTTCTCCCACTATAACGTTTTATTTTTTTTTCGAATAATGGTTTTTCCTAACCACAGCTAATGAAATATATAAGTTATTCTGTATGAACTATTCTAGAACTAAATAGGAGATATCTAGACAGAACACTGCAAATGATTAGTGTTTCATTAAATATGACCTTAAAAACCATTTTCAGGTAATTTTTTTAATGAATTTACTTGGACACCCGACAGCCCAGCCTGCAAGAAACATTACCACCGCGTTCGGGAAAGAGTATGATGACAAATGGCCCGTTATTCGCCCGTGTCAAAACTAAATTTATATCCAACAAAATTACTGGTTCCTGTATGGTGGTCATGAGCAGGAATTATTCATTTCTCCTTTCTAGGTGAAAACATCACATCCACATCGTACTGCAGGGGTATTGACACAATGCAACAAAAACTTATATTAAAAAAAAAAGTGCAGTGATTCTATACTCTTACTTGGCAAAGCCTGATCTCATGTTTCACGACAGACATTGAAGAACCTGAACGAGCTGGGTTGCGAAGTGGTACTACTTCTTAAGGGTAAAATTTTCGAAAATAATTGTCAAGTCAAGAACACGATTTCAGTCTTTGTTTCGTCACAAAACCATGAATTTTTAATTCTGTGAGTGAAAATTTGAGAAAACGTATAAAAAATGAGGATAAATATTTTGAGTAAAAGTGTTTTAATTTCATAAAGTTGTTTCATTAAATAATCTTTCCTTTGAAAACGGGCATTTCGTATAAATGAATAATAAAAATGAAACGATTTTCCGAAACCTAGACAAAAAAAGTGTTTTTCCGCCTTTCAAACAACAATACGCGGGTAATAATAACATTGGTCTTAAATTACCAACCAATTATTGATTATTGATTGTTGGCTACTTGCCGGATTTAGATCATTTATTTTTTAACAAATAAAGTTACAGTAAAATAGTTCCAATGACAAACAATAGACAGACAAATATGCGGCAAGTAGATAAACTTTAAAAGTAGGACATGTTTTCAATCTAAGTATTATATTTGAATTCATACATTGCGAATGTTCAAATGTTTTCAATGATTTTTTTTATTTTGAAAATTCATTTTTTTAATTATTTTACATCGGTTAATTAGTTATTACTCACCTATGGATTGGGGAGCCACGATGTGGACGAAGCCCGCAGAGAAGAGGATGAGGCAGAACGGAAGGCTGACCCAGGCGAAGTACTGGACTAAAGGGTGTGTCGCTAAGTCCCGATACAGCCAGATCCTACCTGAAAATATTAATATACCTTTAGATTGCATTCGCACAAAATGAGGAAACATTATATTATTCTTATTTAGAGCTATCATCGTAAATTTAGATACGAGATCATTGAGAATATTTAAACCAGATCGTGTTTTAGAGTCTTCGTTTAGGGAGGAGACAAACTGAACAGACTTAAACACTATTTTATATTATTTGATTTTTTTTTTAAATACTTTTCAAAACAAATGAAAATGATCATGGTAAAGGAAAGGCAGGCGAAGATTTTAAGGATCCACGAACATTCTCAAAGTTAAACTATGAAGTTTGATAACTTATCGTTATTTTTCTCTGGATAATAATAAATTTCTTTATATTAAATGTTTCATATTTTATTACTTACGTTCATTGCAACAGGAATATTTGAAAAATATTTACTATTAATAATAATAATAAATATTTATTCACATGAATTATAAAAATACCATTTGGCGCATCTTGTATTTGTGATCTTTTGTAAGCCTCCTAGTGTGGGTGGAGAAAACTCCCATTGAAGGCACTCCTAGCATGGTTCATCTCAATAAAGTAGATCCCTGCATCAGTGACGTTTTAGAATTCTTGTAGGATTCTGTTCCAATGTATCTGTCAGTAATGCTTGTATCTGTAAGTTCGGGAGTGCGACAAGTGAGTGATGAAATTGTTTGTAGTTTTTCTTGATTGGATCAGTCACGAGTGGTATGTTGAGGTCGTTGTGTAATGATTTATTAGTTATGTAAAAGGGATTACTTTTGAAGGAATTTCGACTGAAAAGTTAGAATGGCCTTTATGTGAAATATTTTGTATGAGTCCCATGCCTGCTTAGCATATATGGGTTTAAGTAGCATGTCTTATATAATGATTTTGTTATTTAATGGTAGTTTATTTTGATAATATATTAGTCGTCTTAGGAGGAAGAGACGGTGACTCAAACTTTATCAGTCACATATGATTTCCGGGCTAGTCTTCTGTCCATTTTAGTACCTAGTATTTTGCTATTGAGACTGGTTACCTCCGAAATTCATAACTCTCTTGGACTTACCCTTGTTGCACATGGAGATCCCGTGGTCCATGATAAAGCTGAGGAAGGCCATAATGAGGCCGAGGAGGGCGAGGAAGACCCAGTCCTCACCCAGCCGTGCGAACGTGTTCCTCCAGGCCCAGCCGATCACCTTCGCGATCTTAGAGTTGTACAGTCTACCCCGCGGCTTCCCAAGGCTCTCGTCCACCTCTTGCACGCTCTTCTTCTTCGCTCGCTTCGCTTCCTCTTTGGCGTACGCTCCGAGCTCCTTTGTGTACTTGCCATACATCTATAGGGGAAAAAGAAGAGAATCTTTTAGAATAGAATAATTACTAAAGAAGATATCAAGACTATTGGAATACAACAGGTCTATATGTATTGAGTGTTAAATAAGACTGAGCATTGGCATGAAAGTAAACCAACTATTGCTATCCACTCCAATTTTAAGTTAGATGGTTCAAAGTCGTCTAAAAGGAACGTATTTTCAAATTCGAAATTTTCAAAAGAACGTAAGTAACTGCTATGGGATGGAATTCGTAATGGAAACGTGGGTATTTCGAACCAAATATAGAACATATTCGAAAGTAAAATATAGATATTATATATACTACAGACTAGTATAGTAAAGTTAAATAAGTAACTTATTTTGATTGTTTAGTCGATCCCAAAGCTCTCCAATGTGTTAAAATAGACATGTTTATTGCAATGCAAATCAGATGAATCAGAAATTCAGAAAGTTTGCCAAGTAAACACAGTCAAAACTATCTTAGAGAGAGGGGGAAACGCATTTTATTCCTCATAAATAGTTAATAGCAGTGACCTAAAAATATTTTACTGTGCGGTTTTGATTTGAATGTGTTATGAGAAGAAATTGATGATTGTGGTATTTCTGTAGGTGGTATCTGCTTCAAAATGAGAACAGAACTATGTTCAAGAGTAGAATAATTATCATAAAAACATTTCTAGATTTAATTTATAAACAAATAATAATCGATTCAGTATTTGATATGAAAATCGAATATATTAAAATTAAAAAATGGAACAAAATTATAGCGCTTGTTGGAATATTTTCATAAACATATTTTCAATGATGTTTATGAAGTCATTCAACGATTCAACCGCAACCATGATCAACATTAATTACGCAATCATTTTTAAATCAAACGGTAAATATATTCCTTATATTCAAATGCATTTGTGCCGTATCACATGGGACCACGAAGTATCAACGTGATCCTGTGGTCTTTGTCTTTCCTTCAATGAGACAATACTTATTTAAAGAATCGAGTCGTGGCAATAATAGGCGAGGAAAACTTCTGTCATACATAAATAAATTAGGGATAACCTGAGCTATTCATTAAGAAAAACTATAAATAGTTCTTAAAGTTTAGTAAGCAGGGGGCAGCGTGGCCAACCCTTAGTATATCTTAGTGCAATGTAAATTAGGAAAGATGCACAAAGAAGGTGGTCATCCTGATTGAGGAAAATGAAATAAAAAGAGGCTGAAAATTGTCACATCTGCTAAAAGGGCTTGGAGAAAATAAAAATAAAGCATAATTACAAAAAAATTAACCTTAAGCTTCTCAAGTCTCATTACTATTTTAAAAAAAATTAAAGTCTTATCAGACAAGTAGTGACCTAATGAGCGGAGACCTGGTGTCTGTCGCAAGAGATCTGCCGTAAGTCAAAAGTATTTGAAAGAGAAATAATTAGAAGGATCTAAATCACTACAAGAGTAAATGGTGAGTGGAAAATTAGGAGCGACAGTGAAATTAGAGAATAATAAAATTGTTGAATATATCAAAGGAAAGCAAGTAGGCAGAGATGGGCGGGGTACGTGGTCCGAAAGGAGGATGAAAGAGTTTAGAATATTAGAAGCGCACTTTAGTGGAGTGAGGAAAAGAGGAATAGGAAAAGTCCCAGGAGGAGGTTGAAGGAATGAGGTGGAGAGACACACGAGGAAACTAGCCGTCCAAAATGGGAAGAGGAAAACACAGAACAGGGAGAATGGAAGAGGATAACTCAGGCAGTCAAGGGTCTTGCTGGCCTGTAGCGATGGGGAGTTAGTTAATTAAAAACTTTTTATGGCAATAAAATATTACTGCCTATAATAACATTCGGATATTAAGTCTCTGTTTTTAGGGGAAAGAAAGGAATAAAAGAATCTGATTAAGTTGGAAAGAGTAGATTAAGAACGTTTATTGTGTTTCCGAGGAGATCTGGAGTCGCCATCATAAAAAGATATAATTAAAAAGAAATAACTGCATACACACGTGCTTTCGCACACTTTTCATTTTGTTCAGGAATTATCTTCTTTTTTTTTCTTTTCTTTTTTTTAATTTTTAATATGGTCTGTTTCAACCGTTCTATTCATTTCCTCCATATCTCTTCCATTCTTCCTCACTGTTTTTTATTTCTTTCCTGCGTCCTAATTGCGCCTGTTTTTCTTTTTGGTCTTTCTTGAAAACCCACAGCATTCTGAAGTCTAGTTTAAGTGAAGAACGTCCTGCAAAAGAAACCTCGAGCTCTTCGATGTCTTTTCCAGTTAACTTAATCCACGAATTGGACACTCAGTTTTTGAAGATGCCTGGACACCCTTTATGTCATTCTGATTTGGTCCATTCTTTATATGTGCCAGTAGAACGGAATTATGCGTTTTCTTATCGCATTAATAAGGTTATCATCTTTTTTATTACCCGATAAATATATATTCAATACATATTATATTCTATGAGATATGATAGATGAGATATGAGATAGATATCCAATGCTATTTAATTATTATAAATTCCTGTTATTATTAAGCACTTCTGACGGACTCCTCAATTTAAAATGAGCTGAAAATCGAAAAGTGGATATTTTTTCTTTCTCAAACGTTTTTTATAGTTTTTATCACCTCTATAACTCCTCCAAATTAAGATAGAGAAGTTACCTAAAAATTTGAAAGTGCATTGTTAACATTATTGACTTTAATGTGCTTTTTATGGGTCTCAATATTTTTCTTCGGTCTCCTCCAAATATACTGTTATTAGGTAATACTGTTTTAGCGATTGAACTCTACAATTAGTAATTTTTTTTGTTTACTAAATTATCATATATATATATATATATATATATTATTTAGTTATATTATTAACTTATATATGTAAGATCAAATATTTGAAAACATATTTATGTGTAACACAAAAAAGTTTGTCCTGCCATTTATTTTATCCTCCTCCGTCCACAATCAATCGTTGATATTTTTTGGCACGTAAACCAAGTTTCTGATTACTATTTTTTCTCCCAGATTTTTTAAAATCGATGTTATTGTTAATTTACTGATTAAATCATGTATTTTAACGGTTTTTTTCTGAAATTATCCGAAATAAGACTATATCTAGCTGGCCTGACAACAAATTTTAAGAATCTATACATAATTACAAATTTTTATCACCCATAAAGGTCTGTGTCGTTTATAGTTCGTTATTTTACTGTAATTCTATTTCTACAATATATAGGGCTGTCAATTAAAGGAGAAAAAATCATTTGTAAATTTTCAAAAATAAGAGACAATGGGCAATCAACAATATTAGAGGCAAAGAACTAATAAATACAGTTGCGTAACGAGTAGTTTAAGGGACTCAAAAAATAATGATCCAATTGAGAATTTTTGGAAATGCAAATACTCTCATTACTCGCCTTCATCATTAACATAATTTTTGATGATGTAGAAAAGAATGAACAGTAGTTTCCTAAAAATACTTTTAATGAATAAGCAAATAATTTTTAATGAAAAATAAATACCGATAAAATAAAAATTATAAATACAATAAATGACGTAATTATAAATTATGTGAATTAAAAAGCAGCAAACTAATTTACAATTGTCTACTTTTCTTAATTTGTTAATTAAATATAACTTTTTTAAGGTGTTTCCTATTTTAACTAGAATAATTTTTTTAGGAAGGGAGAGAGATAGAGGGATTGCCGTCCTTCAGAACGGACGTAAAATGGCGTTCTCGAGCCTGTGGAGTATCAAGTACTCGTTAAAGGTCCCTTTCCTAATGATATCTGTATTGGAAAATTTTAGGACTTCAACTGTGCAGTGACATTAAATAAACAAATAATTTTTAACTATATTATTTTTAGAATTAAGATAAATTAAATTAAAAGCGCTGCTCTTTGATAAATATACATTTCATCATGTATATATTATATTAACAATCAATTTCCAATTATTATAAATAACATTTAGAGGGAAGCAAGAAAAAAAAAGAAATATCTTCAATAAAACGAAAAGTTAGTAATAAATGAATACATCAAATATGAAGCTCAACGCTAAATATTCTTCGAAACCCTTTTATCTGTGATGTATATTCTCCACTACGTTCATTGAACGTATGCGCAAAGAGGCATTTTTCCAAATTGAATTTCAATGAAATGCTTAGGAGCATGTTTGTTGAGAAATTTATATGGCATAAAAATTGATTTTCAAAGGTATGTTAAAAAGACAACGTTGAGTGTTGTTTTTGGAGTCTCCTGAAAGGTTGCTAATAATATTCACTTCTTTACATGAACATGATGGCAATAACTTTGGAAATGCATCATAACTCTTCAATTCACATATAAAATTGTATACCAGATTTAGACCCACCATAGATATTTTTTTAAATTATTATTGTATTTGCAGTTATTCTTACAACCAAAAACAGATAATAATGTGTGTGTATATATATATATATATATATATATATATATATAAAAATAATGATACTTGATTATGATTATTATGGTACACATTTAAATCATAATAATGACTTCATCATATTTTATCTCATTTTTCGATTACATTGGTTTTCACTAATTTGGGGCATTATAAAAACATATATTTTGTAAAAGTTAGAGGAATCTTGCAGGCCGAAAAAATGAACAAGACCAAGGTAGACCGCCGCAGGCCACCATGCTAAATATATATATATATATAATTATTCATTTAACATGTTTAAAAACTGTATAGTTAACTTAAGTTATATTTAAACAGAAGCTATATAATTTGCAATCAGGTTGTACTTATTCATTAGTAATAACTTGGATACTTAGGTGATGTCAACACATTACAACAATACTGTGGATTTGGACACAATTGTAAGACTCCTCTTAGAAAAGCTCTTACTTTCTCATCCAGCTCCAGAAGAGACAGAAGGAAGTAGTTTTGCTTGGAGGATGCCCACTTCCTCCTCCTGGAGAAGCCGGTGATGTCGTCCAGGCGATCCCTCTGGCGCCCCCTCCTCGGGATCATCTTGGTTGCCATCGCGGAGAAGACTGGACCTCTCGGTTATCTTCTACCCTCGTTAACAGTCAATTAGCGAACTATTAGCTCAGGGAATTTGTATATTTTAGCATTTCCTTCATAAACAGTTTCATTCCTACTCTTCGACAGCACCAAGGACGACGAATTAAGACTATTGTTCTCATTTGGAAACCTCTAAAGCAGTAAGCCATTATTGATTTAGTGTGTACACAAACAAGTTAATAACGTTCGGTTTCACTAGCTACAAAAAATGATCGCTTTAAGAGGAAAAAAAAACTGTACAACTACAACCCATGAATTGTCTTGGGTTCAGTACATAGTAAAGACTGTACTTTTTCTTGGAAAACGATTGTGCAGGAAGGTGATTTGACCCAGATCACGCTCAACCGCATGGTCATTTAGCCCTATTTTATGTACCCAATTTATAGAGGCTTGGCGAGACTCAGGAGGGTCCCCGGTCCCTAGTTGTTCACACTTACACATCAAATAAAATCCAAGCAATTGTCACTTTTTATTTTCAAACAGGAATAGGTGGTTCATCGCGATATCGGCCAAAACATCTCCTTGCACGATCGTTTGCTTAGAAACAGTAAAGTCTCTACTATATAGTGAATACCCTTTTCACGGGCTGTAGTGGATAGAGTTGTTTAAAATATATATTATCTATTCTCTGCAAACCTACTTTAAACGTTAATTACAATAATTTTGTTTTGAGTGATAATAGTTGACCTTGTATATATATGTGGAAGATAATGGACCGGCTCAATAAATATATTCACAATAACTAAGTAGTACTTTACCACAATAAAAATATATCAATAAATTGATTTACCTCCATCCGGACCATTTTCTTCCACATATATCAATTTGGATTTGGATTTTTTTAATTTATTACTTCCCCTCACGACTATTTTTTTTTTAACTATGGCAATTTTTTTCAATCCTTGATAGTTGGTGTAATTAAGAAGTACGTTGAGAGTGCCTTCATAAAAATAGAAGGATCTATGCACACATGTAATTACCAGTTCCTTCTTTATATATCATTAAAAAATACAAATATAAAGCTTATATTAAATATTGCTTAGAAAGTGTGCCGATGTTAAGGTATAATAAGTTGAAGGCGATCTTTATGACTGAGCAGAACGAAATACAACTACAAAATAATTCAATATATACATTGAATGATGTTATATATATCGTTTTAATTTACATATTCCATTATTTTTAAAAAGATTAAGAAAAACAGTATCGTATATCTCAACAAAAAAAATGTTAGACTTAAAGTATATCTATAAATGTGCTAGTCGTAATAGTAGTAATACCGACACCTTATAGTAGTAATACCAAGGTGTCTATCTGGTTGCTATCATAAGCTTCATACCATAACATTCGCCTTTAGTACGAAAGACAGCATATCATTTTTTAAATTTTATTTCGTAAACTAGATCTCATAAATATTTATAATAGAATTTATATTCAATGCAATTCAAATAAATTATTTCATCAACAAATCAGAAAGATCATAAGAAACAAAAGGCCAAAACACATGTTAAGGGGACCCGATTCACGATTATTGAAGAACAAAAAAATAAACTGTTCTACTACAAGGTCTTGATTTGCCAAGACCAACCAAGGGAGGTGATTTGCCCGACACTAAACTCGATTACCAGGTTTTTTATACCAATTTGAGATACACCTTTTTATACAGACTGGATGAGCCTAAGGAGGTTCTTAATTTATATGTCACAGTAAAACCAAAAGGTAACTAATATTTGTATTGTTGTCATATGATAAGCTTAGTATGGAATAGGAATAGTATGGAATAGCTCTACAGTTTGCCAGACTAATCCTCACTAACAAAATCCATTAATTTTTACAACTGAAAAATATTAGTGTTTATCAAAGTCTTTAGAACACTGAGCTCATTCGGTTCTTAATCAACGATAAAAGTACTGGAATAAAATATTAATATTTATAAATATTTCATATTTGAGATGAATATTTTAAACTTTAATGTATATGTTTGTAATTATCAATGCTATATACAACAAATATGTATATATTTTAATATATACAGTAGAAAAACTTCTTTGAAGAATATAAATGAGATTCCTTTAACTACTAATCTCTGTTTTCAAGAAAAATGATTAACAGAAATTTCCGCATATATACATATACATGACCTGAATTAATCCGTTAATATGTTTCTTTAACTGCGTAAAAGGTTGACCGTTAAAATTATTTACGATGCTGCATAATTTTGTTTTGAAATAAGTGTGGAGGTTTCAATTGCAAACCTGGAATACTGACTGGTTGCATCAACCTCATACCACCTGCTATTAACTGTTGATTTATTCTGAAAAAAATTAGAGGTGGCTCATGAATATTTAATTACACCTATTCAATTTATTGATTTAATTTATGTTTCTATAACACAAGTGTCTGGGTCAAATGTTGTTGCTAACCCCGGATTAGTGAGATACATCGAGATTCTGTATATGAGCTGTTATTTTTGAAAGTGATATAGTCCATTTGGGTAAAAAAAATTCGTTTGGTCTTTTAAATGATTTCAGATTTTAATGATTATTATTTCACAGTAAATTAAAGAACTGAACAGGGTTTATAACGACACTCTTTATTAAGTGCTAAATGATAAAAGAAATTATCCGTATTTTTTAAGTAATTCAAATGAAAACCAGATATTGCGAATATGAAAAAATTATACCTTATACCACTTTCAAAAATCACACAAACAGACACACACACATACCGATGTTAATACCTGAAATCCATGTTAATATCTAAAATTTGTTCCCTGCATCTCGCAATTTTTTTTTTTCGAATTCACAGTATCATTTATTCAATTTAGTTTTAGTTCCGGTTAACAGAACTAAGCCAATAGTGAATTTTTAATTTTTGTGTAAATTTAAATTTATAACCATTTGGAAACAATAAACTTCTGTGATTTAAACGTTCAATGATAACAGTTAAGGTGGTTTACAACAGCCTTTGAAATTATTTAGACTCAATGCTCTGCTAGTTCGCTTGTGTATTTATCTTGCACCTGCTGTGATAACTTAATAAATATATATTTATAAAATCTTCCTCCTTCTCTTGTTTATGTCTGGTATTTTAAGTTAAGTTTAAAATAAAGTGTAATCTTTTTGAAATTTTAACGAATTTCAATATAGATTCAACGATTTTCAAATTTCAATAACTATTAATTTTGGAAATTCACTAAAAATTCATGGAATAAATGAATTGACACAGAGCTCGACATAATGTTAATGAAGATCATATAAATTTCATTACCTTAGAGTCACCTGAGATGGCTTTTATTTAAGTAATGATAATTAGTTTTTCATTGTTATCATAGTTAGTATTGTTTATATTTTTTCTTTCATTATTTTATTTCTTGTTTTGTTGATATTTTGCTTTTCAAAAAATGTGTTTATATATATATATATATATATATATATATATATATATATATATGTAAGTAAATATGTAACTGTCAATTGTTTCTTTCTTTATAATTATTGTTATCTTATTTTCTATTTTATTTTATTTTCTTCTTCCTTCATAGGAAATAGTTTTCTGTCAATATTGTTTTAGGAGGTAGTTCATAATTTTTAATTAGTCCTCATTTATTAATTTAATTGTAATTAATTAAGTAAATGTAATCTATTTTATCCTAAGACATTTTAGGATATACATTATTCCTGTATTATTATTCTACAGGGACTTGTTCCAGAATAAATAAAGTATTTATTATTATTATTAGTAGTATTATTATAATTATTATAATAAAATATACAAACAAAACTATTGGAGTAAACCTCATAAGTCTCTCCATAATGTATCTGCTTTATCTTTATATTCTATTTTATCTATTTTATTCTTTACAATTTTTTTTATAGAATTTTGATTTGTTTGTATCTTGTCTAGCCAGGCCCTGAAGAAGACCTACAATGTGGATATAAACCTCGGTTACAAATAAATAGTTCATCTCTATTTAAAAACTTATTTTCTTTAATCTCCACCCAAACCATTTTATTACTCCTAAAATTAATTTGAGAAACCATAAAAATCGAATTTAGTTCAGTGTATAAACATGTCTAGTTATAAAAAGATTAATCATGTCTCGTCAAACCAAAATCCTTTTAAAGGAATTCGAGTACTTACCAGTATAAATCAGTATAAAAGTTTTATAGTTTTATGTTAATTGTAAAATTAAGGAAGTTAATATGAAGTATATCTTAAACAATATACAATTGGAAAATAGTAGCAGTCAGCTACGATCGATAATTAACATAGATCTATATTGATCCCCCTATGGGAAAAAATTCACAATTTCCACTTCGACCATAATGCTCGGAACCAGATCGAATTTCCTGAAGCAATTTTTTTCAAATTGCTATACGTACTGCACTTAAACTAAAATAGATCTACTTTTCCTCAGACCTTCCCACCAAGGATTCGTTTATTGGCTCGTTTTTAATTATTTTAAGACCTACACTAATTCGAAATTGATATTTAATGGTATGTAGCAATCTGTTGGAATTTACAGACAACATTGACCTGTTTTCCAAGGAATGTAGCTTTTTTTTCTACCTGTTCTTGACTTTAGGGCAGTTATTACGATCCCAATGATAATATTTTTTTTATTCGATTACTAATACTTCGCATATCATACATAAAGATTATTGATTTGGATAATGATTATGTATAGTTGTATATTGTACATGTTGTATATTAATTATGTCAATTTTAAAAAACGTATTATCATTTTTGTATTCGTCACCAAAAATTAATACTAAAATTGATTTTCAATAAGATATGTTCAAAAAATACGTTACTTATTAGCTTTATCATTAGAATATTTTAAACTTCAATCAATTTTTTTGTCATATTAACAATTATATCATTTATTAAAAAAATAAATAAAATACTATCGACTTTACATAACATAAACCTCCTATCCAATGTCTTGAAAAAATTAATTTAGTCGAAAAAAAATAGTTCAAAATTAGTTTCAAGAGATATTTTATTATATCCTAATAAAAAATTACATTTTACTCCTGAAACCACAAGCTTTCAAAATGAATAGAAAAATTATAAGTAAGTAAATAAGACTTATTAAATCATTATTTTTCAAAATTTAGTTATTGATAATTAGTTTTTATTGTTCAATTATTTCCTAATTTATATAATCTGTAAATTAGAGATAAGATAAATGTGATAATTGTTTACGTCCTTTTCAAATTCCTGATATTATACAATATGTTTTAAATCAATGAACAATTTAAGGTTTTTACCACTTACAAGTATGATAAAATAATTAAAACATAGACAGAACTATAAGTTTTCTTATTTTAATGCGTCCTTGAACACGGTCCGTTTGTTCAGGAATAAACAAAAAGCCGCTTCTGAACAAAACGAGAAAACATACTCGACACACACTTTTGATCAACCTCAAGGTTTTACCGAACCGAGAAAAAAGGACATTTGGTCACTTAAATTATTTTGCGGTCGCGGAAAACGTCTCAATGTTATTTAAACCTATTTTTCCAAGACCTCGTTATGTACAGATCATAGAATACATAAATCAGCAAATAATATAAAATTATATAAGAATAGTTCATTAACGAGCAAAATTAATTTCGAAAAATTATTTAAGGACATAAAAACATTAATAATGTTCTTTATAATTATTAAGTAGTATCATCTACAAATACTACATAATTCTAATGGATGAGCTTATTAAGTTAAATGAAATTTCAGAGAAAAGAAGGATCCTTACTTTAATGAACATTTAACATACTATAATCCTTTATAATAAACACACTAATTTATTTTTATAAACCTTAAATTATTTTTAGTTTTCAGAGGTTAAAAATCGAGTGACCCAAATAAAATAGAGGTAAAAAAGTAATTATTTCGCAGGTTGTCGCTTCAAGTTGAGTCACAAGTACTGACTGTTTATTCGTTTCATTTTTAATATTTTCCGAAAATACAACAAATTATCCTGAGTTTGTATAAGAATGTAATGTTGGGTAATGGGTAGGTTTTGGTAATCATTTCACCAAGAAATAAAAGTTTCAACTAACATTTCGAAGTATAGATGATATTTTTGTTATATAGCTATTCGAAGTATAGATGATAACAACATATTATGTTACATGTTTGTTGAAACGTTCATTTCTTCTTGAAATGGTTACCGAAGTATACAAATCTCCCATATTCTCTTATTCATACTTTTTTTTTAGATTAGTTTATTGATATTTACAACTGTAATAATATAACAACAAGTAAATCTGCTAATATGAACAAAGGAGATGAAAAAAAAAACACTTGTGGAGAAACTACCCATTGATAGCATTCCAATGTGTTCATAATAAAGCTCATAATTTGCATTTTCGGATAATATTAATAATGAAACGAATGAAAAGTTAAAACATGGCATAACTCAACTTGAAGCGACACCCAGCGGAACAGATACACTATAAAAAAATCATTTAATTGTGACACAGTATCATTATTACGTCATAAGGTCTCCATTAGATGAAAGGATAAAAAACGTTTATTATTGTTTGTAAAATACCTCCTATTGTACATTAATAAGTTTCTTAAATTTTAAAATATTTTTCGAAATTAATGTACTAATGTATACCGTTCTAAAAGAGTAAACTTTTTGTTGAATCACCAATTTTGTAAATTGTAATTGTTTTGATGGTTATTGCTAACTTGTTACACAGTAATTTATAAAAATTACATCTCTATGCGGTTCTATTATATCCATTCTTCTCATTACTGCTGTTTGTATTATTTCAGATGAAGAGCTATTTACAACTTTTAGTATATTTCGGTACTTTATGTTTTATTTCCGTCTCCGTCGTCCCAAATCATTATAAAATAAAATAAAAAATCTCTGTTTACTCACAAATCTCTGGAAATTATTAGAATAGACTGAAGATCACGATAAAAAAATGTAACTTAATATAAAAACCAGTAAATCTTTGAAAGAAAGACACATCGTGATATATAACCCAGGAAGTTTGAGAACACTTTTATTTTTAGACTAACTCATCATGAAAGACATACCTCTACTCTTTTGTGTTAAGGATATTCTCTAATAGTTTAATAGGACTGTATCGATACCAAGGTAACCAAGAAATCGAAAATGTTCGATAGTAGATCATGTATTAAGTATATAACCTCTGAACGGCCCTGAAATCACGCGCCTATACTTCGTATGAATCTGTTGTACTTAAGTCAATTAACTCGATTATTTAAATTATACAGATTTAGTTCATTTCTGGTTTGTAGCTATTTAATTTAATTATACTTAATCTATATCTGTACGAGTGAATCGTACTAAGCGATGATTTAAGATGAATAATTTATATATATAATAATAATGTATGCGGTTATTTATGCTCGTCGATTGCGTCATTGCGCAAAAATAAGATTAAACGAAAGCTACAAAAAAAAAAATCACCAGATTAACAATAAACTGAGTTTTTTTTAGGTTTAAATATCTCTGTTAAATATTATGATTAAATAACAATAAAAATAAAATTCCGTCAGTGATAAAATTCCAACGTTTACATAACATTAGGTAATTAAAATTACAACTTACAGAATTCTTATGTCTAACTGTTTCGCAAAATCGATTTCTAGGGAAAAATTGATAATATTTTACTTGTCAAAGTAAATGGTGCCCATTTTTCAAGAGTCCTATGAACCTGTGAACCTGTTTTGTATTTACCTAATGCTTCATAAAACTTATATCTGACTCAAGTTTTGATTATTTATACCTAATGAAAATGTTAACGTTCTAATCACTACATTTAATGAATAATTAACTTTTCCGAACCATTGATATCATAATTTATCATAAAAATCTCTCATACACTCTTAAAATGACAAATTCTTTAATAAAACCTTCTTGATTCTCGTATATAACAGTTTAACCTTTTAATTAATTATAATTATCCGACAGTGCTGAAAATATTAAAATAAAATAGACTTTAATTAATTAACTGTAAAATAAAATATACTGGTGATATTTTTCTAAACTTGTTACATTTAATATGTTTTATTATTTTTAAACAAACATAAAACCCGACTGTGTGGCCATTCTTTAAATAATTATATTAATGGCGCATATATTTCATACAAAGAGGCCAATGACCTTAATAAACCAATAATAATAATAATGTTTTATTTATTTAATTTTTTCTTAAATAAAATAATTATTTTAAATGGATATTTGGATATATTATCCTATTTTTATTTATAAAAAAAACATAAGAATATTAAATCACTTAATTTTACCAATAATTATTGTTTATGAACACTGATTTATTTATTTGGGCTTGGTTCGTGCATACTTTTTTAACCTTAATGGTATATATAAATGTATTATATTTACCAGGCAACTGACTACACCACTACACCAACAGCAGATTATGTATTGCAATCGTTCAACATTTTAACATACTATTAATTTCTTTATTAAGGTACACTACACACATCCCCGGCCTCTCTCCAGCTAAGACAAACCCATATTGCATGGTCATCTTCTTTTTAAGACATTTAATCCTTGCTCAACTGTTGGATCTGAGCATTGTCAACGCTACAAAAGGAAATAAAATCTTTTAAGAACTCTTTGTTGTAAGGAGGTAAGCTGCAGTTTCAACTGGCCTCGAATATATATAATCCTATGGTTCTGCCTTGTAATAAGCAACTCAAAATCATAAGTTTCTGCGATTCTAAACAACAAAAATATATAAATAATTATTTCATTAAATTAAAAATGTAGATTTTGGGCACATCTAGCCTCTTAACTTGATATAATATCCTAGTAATCACTATTTAGGTCGAACGATAAATTTAAAACGGTGTGAATTATTGCATTCTGGTTTGTTATTTCGTAATGATTATAAATGGCTATGTATATTTATTTTCCCTTTGGTATAAGTATGTTAATACCAAAACATTTAATTGAACTTCAAAAACGGCTGAGATGTGGGCATACTATGCCAATTTCAAATTAATGACCAAAAGAGAAATAAAAATAAACAATAAGAGTTCAAAAAAACAAATGACTTTGTATTAGGCCAATGTAGAAACATTTTTTCTGTCGTTTTCTAGTTTATGTATTGAATGCTAATCAATGTATGCAATATCGTACTCTAAAGTGCAATATTCAGTACAAAATTTAGGGGTGGGACTTGAATGTTTCCAAAATACATAAATAATTTTACCAACATAATGTATACTCTCCTATACTAAATATGTATGTATTTAAGCAGGTATATGCGTAATGTGTATGTATGTAAGCATATACGTATGTTTGTACGCATGTATACATATAATATTGTCCTCCCCTAGCAAATAAAAAAATAAATAAATAAGTGAGTGGATCAGACTCCAAAGATGTTTTTCAAAATTTAAATATTGCTTAATATTCAAAAGATTCACTATTAAAAAACAATTCAGATGTTATAAAAATATTTAAACTTTAAACTATGTTTTATAAAAATTATTAAACTATTTTCTCTCCCTTCAACTAATATTGAAATTTGCACAATTAGTTACGATTAACCCACATCATCAAATTATTTCCGCTATTTTTTTTAAGGTAAGAAATACATTTAACTACATTTTATATTAAAAAATACTTAATTTCTAGCGATAATATAAATTTATATTTATTAGTTTAAATGTCATAATTAACCATTGAAATGATAAATGGTCATTAACTTAAGACAATTTCGAAATCCAGTACATTTATTAGTTTTAAAAGCTCTTAACCTATAAAAAGTCAGTTATGACGTCAATTATGATGTCATAAATGCAAATGAAAAACGAAGTAGAACTGGGACGAGAGTTTCGAAACCGAACCAAATTGAATTGCAACATCAGAAATAATTGAGAAATAAAATAAAAAATACAACCCCGATGCGGTTTAAATTTAATGATTAATCGCGATAGCGAACAACCAATCATTTAAAAGGATATTCCCACAGTTTAATTAATCGGAAACTAGGCCTTCCCATTGTGAATCTGAGCATTAGAGGTTTCAATGAAACTTGTTTATTTAGAAGGAAAAGATGTTAATTGTAGTTACAGAAAGTGTATGTTACATACCTGCTAGTTATGTACACTATAAACATATCACAGCTATATTAAATTTGAAACTTCCAAAAACCCAAGAAGTTTCGCTAACTCACAAAATCGCCTCGTGAAAACCCTAGACATGTTGCACTTTCACAGCTACTATGCTAGCATTCGATTCTCGAGTTGAACGGTTATCAGAGAGAAGGAGGAAGCAGATTACTGGACCCAGATTAATGTAAATATTATCTCTTCTCATTCAATATGGCAGTATGGGAACTGATAATTAATGATTATCGATTGGAACTAAGTAATAGATAATTAAGTTATGGCCATTCTTTAATAGATGGATGCACTTAAAAAGTAATAATTTTTTTAAACATTTCATATGATGTTTTACACAAAACCATTAACCCAAGTCTACGCTTAAGTAAGTTTAGCGAAAGATCTATTCGTTTTTTGTTTCGTTCCTTAATTTACAGAAGAAGGTCCTGGGTTCAAATCCCGCCCGCTGGTAGACTATTATTTAATTTTTTAACGGCCAAAGATGGATACCATTGGATCTTGGACCATCCTGAGGCCTCTAAAAGTAGGTGAAAAATTAGGGGTAATAGTAACCAAAATTAGGGAGATAAACTTGGAGGTTGAGCGTGATCTCGGACAAATCACCTCCCTGCACAACCGTTGTCCAAGAAACAGTACAGTCTCTATCAAGTACTGAACTCTAGACCCTTCATGTAAACAGGTTTTTATTTTTTTTTTTATTTGCCGAACGATGGGGAACAAAATCTTCAAATTTAGGAAAATTTTAGACTATTTTTCATATCACAATAACCCAACAAAAATATTTGTTGTTGTTTTTAAATTGATCAGATCATGTATACATACATATAGTATATATGTATATTTGTTTTCTCCTCTATAAGAAACCCTCAAGAAGAATCGGTTATTTTAAATAATGCATACTCCATACTAGGAGCACAATGTATGCAATGTAACTTAGTTTTTCCATATATGTTTATAATATATGTTTTCAAGAATGATAATAGCAATGTTTATAACAAGTCTGAACATAAAAATAATACTTATTTATAAATTATAATTAGACAGAGACAAAAAGACAATGTTAACACATAGATTGCACTTGGGAATTGAGGACGGACGATGTGAATATTGATAGGTATTGTTTTTTGTCTGTCTGATGTTGCCTGTAATAAACAATTTTATATAACATTGTTTTTCTCCAAAAGCATTGATTAATTTATGTTCAGACTAGTGAGTGATCTTAATGTGATTTACTAAAAGGCTATTTAACTGTTAGGCTATTAATATGAAAACAAAAAATCTCAAAACTCACCCAAAATATAGTTATATATAAATATATATATATATATATATATATATATATATATATATATATATATATATATATATATACTAAACTTCAAGAATCTAAAAACGATAACTTAGTTTTTCCATATATGTTTCATTATATGTTTATAATATATGTTTTCAAGAATGATAATAGCAATTAATAATACAGAATTTGAAATATTGTGGATGAAAAGCACATGATTCCACTAAATCCGTAATGTTTTTTATTCAAACTATATGATGAATATAAACACCCACTTAACTAATTATAAAACGTTCCAATGGATTAGTTGGTTGATTTATTGTAGGCAATACAACACGTCTTCCTGCGCAACACATTCCAGCCGTTTTATGTTTTAAATGGAATCAACTATATAAAATATATTCAATTTCGTTATAAGTACTAATTTTATTTATTTTTGTGACCCCTTACATTTCTCAAAACTATTGAATAGACGCCTATGATATGGAAAGAAACCCTAATCTTAATCAAGGCTTGATAAACTTAGTTCGAACTTAGAATTTTTTTTTTTTTTCAAATGGTATTATATATACAAAAATATATATATATATATATATATATATATATATATATATATATATATATATATATAAGTACAAAATATCACTGTATAATCTTACAAAGTAGCAGTTCAATAACCATAAATGTCGTTAATCAATCAGGTTAGATTAAGAAAACACCATATTATTTATTTAAAGACCCATATTAACAATTATATTGACTTAGACCCAAAAGAGCACCTTGCGGTTTATGGACATGAATTAGTAAAAAATAATAAATATTGAATACATACTGAGATTATACTGGCTGATGTCCACGGCGTATCATAGCGATCCATTTTTATGAGCAAATTATGTAGAAACCAATAAACAGATTAAAAAACTGCCTACGGCTGACAAGTATAAACGACTCTTCATATCATTTTAAAAGCTACTATTCCGTTACGGTAAACAATAAGCATAAAAAGTAATAATTTTATTTTACCTATAGATTAGATATATTTAAACAATTAAATGTGATCTAATCGATCATTAAATACTCTCGTGCACGAAAAAATCGACAGGACGTTCACCTTTTGCTTCAAATGAAGGATTCTCACATAGAGGTTTTAATGAGGCCTAGTTGTAAACAGGTATACCAGTATATCGTCGCTTCAGAGCAATGGTTTAAATTCTAAGATTGAGTATAACAATTTTTTTGGTTTGATAATTGAATGTATGTACGAGGGCTATTCAGAAAGTAAGGAAAGTTTGGGAATTAGAAAGAAAAAGAACAAGAAAATTTTTTTATTATATACATGTGAAAGAGGGACTAAAATACTACTTTTCAACATAATCACTATTCAAATTCAGACATTTGTCATTGCGGTCGACAAACTTTTAAATTCCTGTCATAGAATTCTGCCGCCTGTAATCTCAGCCATTTAGTGACGCGTACCTGGAGCTCCTCATCGTGGTCAAAACGCTGTGTTGTAGCAACCAGGTCTTCATTTCATTCATTCGTTCCAAAATTTTGCTTTTGTATGGTAATGCCCGACCTCACACGGCAAACCATACGCAAGAACTCAGCTCGTTCAACTGGGAAGTTTTTCCTCATCCCCCCTACAGTCCCGATCTTGATTTTCACTTGTTCCCGAAAATGAAGACTTGGCTAGCAGCAAACAGCGTTTTGACGACGATGAGGAGCTCCAGGTAAGCCTCACTAAGTGGCTGAGATCACAGGCAGCAGAATTCTAAGACACAGGAATTTCAAAGCTTGTCCACCACTATGATAAGTGCCTGAATTTGAATGGTGATTATGTTGAAAAGTAGTATTTTAGTCCCTCTGTACCATGTATATAATAAAATGTTTTTCTTGTACTTGTTTTTTTTTTTTCAAAACCTTCCTTACCATCTGAACAGCCCTTGTACAAACTATTAATTACTAAATTTTTTATTTGGTTTTGTTTAACGTCGCTAAGACTGCTGTGGCTATCAGTGACGAGTGATCTTAAATTTCTTGAAGTACTTTCATAACTTTTAAATACGTCACTATCTGCTATAGTATATACTGATATTTGTTTTAAACGGTAGATAAGTTTCAGTATTCAAATTTGTTCTTTTAAATTGATATTTTTTAGATTCAAACAGATGCTTGACTGTAATTTTTGTATCATAACCACTTTGGGAGGTTGGTTTATATAGTCCAATTAAAAAATCTGTTATATTAAAAAAAAAATATGTTAATTTATTTTTTGGTTTTTGAAACAATTAATTCCTTAGGTCTTATATATTAATATACGAGTATATAGATCCAGTCCAAATATATTCAATTCATTGCATTAAAATTATCTTTGATACTTGTTTTTAAAGAAACGAAATACTTCAGCAGCACAGTTCAAATCTTCTGTTATTGTAATTAAGTGATGTGAACAATGTTTTACTATCATAAATAAAAGAACAGGTGTTAAAGAATTAATTTTTTTAAAATATATAACATAGTTTTGTGCAATTTTACTTTCTTTATAATTTAATGTAAACTTTTAATTTCTAATGACCACTAAATTTTGAAAATGGAATTTAAATTATTTTCAGTTCTATTTATATATATATATATATATATATATATATATATATGCTGATTGCTTTCTAAATGATCCTTCATGGAGATAACATCGCGAATCGCGAAATTCAGGACCTCACTCCGCTTAATTATATCTTTCATGTTATCCGATATAAAATAATGTGATAAAACATATTTTAAATCAATTTAAATTCAATCAATTAATATTCGGCTGATGTAATTATACAGCTCAATCTGTAATCAATTTTATAAGTATACCAAGGCCCTAATCCGAAAATTATGGACTAAATTTCACTTCAGAATGATAATGTATACAATTATGTAGTCATAAAATATAATGTAGGAATATTATCAAATGAAATTTTATTTTTATCAATTAAATTAAATACAATAACAATAAAAACGCAGGATATAAAGATAGCAAGCAGAGGTAGGTGTCAGATCGCGGCCATATGGGATTTCCGGAGCGAATATAATATGACCAGCACTGCGTTACAACTGCTAGTTTTATCTCTGCAACAATTTCAGCAACACATTCCTTCAAAATTCAAAAAATCACGTTTGACAGAAATAATGAGCAACTTATGAATGGTTTACTAAATGCATTCTCCCATATCTTCTTTTAATTTTTTCCTTTTTTAGTATGCTGCTTAGGTCTGTTTATACTTGTTAAGTCTGTTTATATTAATTAAGTCTGTTTATAGTTATTAATCACCTTTGAGAAAATCCACGTATAAGCAGAATGATGCAAGAATAAAAAAAAAAGAAAAAGAAAAGAACAGAAGAGAGAATACCAAATATGTTTATAAATTAGTGATCATATATTTTTGTTAAATTTACTTACTTTCTTTATTTTAATTAGTAATTCCCCGTAACGGTGATACTCAACAATAAACTATGTATGTTAAAAAAAAAATGTTATGTCGATTTTATTAAATTTCTAATTTCTATTTCGAACAAATTTAAATCCTGTGTTTAGGAAAAAAAAGCAAAGGTAAAAACTGCTAAAAATGACCATCATCTGATGATGATACTGCATAAATCAGTTGTTTTTTAAACTAATAAAATACTCATGTTTAAAATCTTTAACCTATATAATTTATAAAAATAATAGGGTGTATAAAAAAAATGACCTTTCTATCAAATCCCAGAGTTTAAAAGTCTGTAAATATTTTAATGCTATTTATTATTTATCAACACTTAATAATCCCTTAACACTTAATAACAATGGACTATAATTTGAGTATTAATTGTATTTTATATCAAAGAAATAATAATACAAATATATATATAATATATACAAATATTTGGTTAAAATAACGGTCTTTTTTTTTATACACCCCATTAATAATCAAATATTATTGTGGTTTATCAATGCGTTCTTCGTAATAACAAATTATTATTTTTATACGACTTAATTACTTGCGCCGTATAATGTTTAAAATCAAATCTTTTATGGTATTTTTTTTAAAATTAATTTTTGTATACTACTCAATTTCGATATAAATTTTAGCTGAATTCGTATACAAAATAACTGCATCACTCTACAAGCCCAGGCTGTAAGGTGTTAGAGGAAAGAGCATCGATAAAACACTCTACAATTTCTATAAATAAACCCAAGAATGAAATGAAAAGATCAGATTCTCACCCCAAACAACCGGCTTCCCCTTTACTAAGAGGCGAATATCAAATATATTTCGTTCTCATTTTTCAGTAATCGCTGACTAAATATGATAAGATAAAGATTTAAATAAATTAGTTGAAAAATACGTTTAAAAGGATAAATAAAATTAAATAATAACCTGATAGTTAAATTCCCGGATTTCCCACATTTAATGTTGTTTATCTAAAATAGTTAAATATAAATATGCATAAACAATGATGTATGCATTTTGTATTAGTTATAAATAAAAGGCATTTTCTTCACATGAAAATTTTAAATTCAAATATTAATTACTTCATGAATTAAAATATTAAGTACCAATTCCAGAAATTTTACAGGCATTTTAGAACGAAATCTGCACAAGAAAAACAATAAGAAATCAGGTAGTTCGGCAGATTAACACGAGTTGTATTGAGCTTTAGTAAGGAAAAGAGAATGTAATTATGGGGAATAAATATATACTTCGATAGTCATTTCATCTAGAAATGAACGTACCATAAATCATACATCAGCTATACTTCGAAATGTTAGTTGAAAATTTTATTTCTTTATGAAATGATTACCGAAATCTATTCATTTCCATAATTGCATTATCTTTCCCATACTAAACTTGTATTTTTGGAAAATATTAAAAATGAAACGTAAACAGTTAAAACTTGTGACTGAACTCGAAGCAGCAAGCTGGGTAACAGATACCAATATTATAAATAAAATGTATTTGTATTGAAATGTTAATTTATGTTAATAAAAATATAAATATACCAGAAATTGACAAATATTTCTCGTTAAAAAAAAGGGAAACCGTACATTGAACTGACTGACGTTTTATTTTTGTAATGCAGATTTGTGTCTGGTTGAGTATTGTATTTAAAGTGTGATTGTGAAAATGGTAATGCTTCCTAATAAAACAGTTTAAACGAACAGTAAAACATTCCCCGATGAAGTTTGATTATCATATTTGTAAATAAAACATAACTCGAGAAACAATTCTTATTATTATTATTAATTACTCAACAGCATTTATTTAATCTATATTTTTAATTTAATTTACTTATTTATTCTAGAATAGCATTTAAAACAAACCAATCCATTCTTTTTACCATAATCATATCGGTAATCTACAATTTATTTCGTCATACTTAAATACGTAGTTATTAATTTAATTAAAATTAATAAAAGAAATTAGGCTTTGTTCTAATCTCTACTGTACTCGTTCACTCCCAGCACCCACACATCTATATTTTTTCTTTAAATAAGGTAATTTAACATGTTTAATTCGGTGTGTTTTATGTAAACTATCTTAACTATATTATGTTATTCTGTTATTTTTATCCACTTAATGGTTGTTATTATTTTTTTAATCTGTTTTGGCATTGTGGCATTGACCGTGCTCACAACATTCTTGTTTTTGTTTATTTAATTATTTGTTTATGTTACTGTTAGCATTACTTTTAGGGTATTTTTGATTTTAATCATATTCAGAATAATGATAGCGTGCTATTCTATGCTAAGCAAGTGTGGCCATATTTATAATTGACTAATGTTTGAAAGGCAAAGGTCAAAATTAATTATTTCACTAATATTAAAAGGAACTAATTGCCTAGGGTCTAACTCAAACTACATAACTATCACTATAACTACACTTCGATTCGAATCCATTAAATTAATTAATAAAATTGATGTTTAAAAGTTTACATCACATTTATATATTTTTGTTTATATTTTTTTGTAAATGTAAACTGTAAAAATGTTATAATGTTTTTTTAATATTTTTTTGTATTTTTTCACACGTTATGATTTCATATTGTAAATACGTAATCAAAAGGTGCATAGTATATTGTAGTATGGAATATGCAGATAAATGGAGGTTCTTTCAAGGGTTACTTTGATAATAAAAATGGTGATATGCCTTTTTAATTTATATATGAAAATTTTTGTATGCTCGAAAATTCTATTTCTTAAACCTTCCTCCGATATATCCTATCTTATGTGCATTTTTTAATTAGTCGAAAAGTCTGGATGGAGTACACATTATATTGAAGAGATTATAAATAAAACAATTATTGGTTACAAGGCAAGCTCGCTCAGTAATTTCAAAATTACTGTTATTAAATTACTTCATAAACACGTAGGAGATTTATGCATGATTTATGGTGCGCGTGATATAATAAAACGATTTGTAAGAGGATAAAGAAGTAAATATACAAAAAAAAATTAGATCCTCTGTATACTTACGAAGACAAAAATACATTTCTCCCCCATGTCACCGAAACAAAAATCATTCAGCTCTTCTAAAAATAATCCAAATACCTTGGGATGGCCACAATTGTCATGAAAAACTGAACTGAGGTGAAATAGTGACAAAATCGATAACCTTGCTTGTTTTATGTTTGAGCTTCAGATAAACAGGATCACAGGGTCTTCGCAGAGATTATTCAAAACAGTCACAAATATTCCATTAGTTAATTCATTTTCAATAGTTTATTAAATAATTAACTATAATGTTTCAAAATAAAGTTATTTCATATTCAAAAGCAACATTATAACTATTGTTATGACTAATAACTATTGTAAGTATAACTTTAACAATATATATCTATTTCAACACCTGCCTGGTTCTGTCATCATCAGTGCACAATATTGAGGTTTCCATTGAATGAATTATAGTTATAGTACATAAAGTATTTCTAGCTTAAATCGTGTAAACTAAGTTGGTTGTTTGGTCAGTTAATGTTTCATTGTTGTCATTAATAATTTTAATTGAATTATTTCTCATTTTTTAAAACATAAAAGGTTTATTATCATACAGCAGAACGGACATCATTATGAAAATAATTGAAAATTTAAATAACATATTTACATTTTTAAAAACGTTACTAAGACGTAGGATATCAAAACGTGTTAGTTTAAGCATGATAAAAGAATATATGAAGAATAACTGCGAAAAATATACCAACTCATACCCATATAACAACTCATGCATGATGTTTGATGTTTTTTAATTTACATAATATAATGACCATTATATTATGTAATGGTTAAATTAATAAACGTTACTGGTGGAAATATTCATTGATTTATTGATTTTCAAAAAGTATAAAGTTAATCCTAAAGAAATTTAGATTAGAAGATAAATATAACCTCAGAAAATACATTACTAGAGTATAAAATTTTAAAATCAAACTATAAACCAATAGTTTTTATTATCGTTTTATTATAAAACAATAAAATTGACCAACAATGTCAACGCTTGAAAAAAAACACTTTCTTGAATTAATGAAACTCTCTACATTATTCCGCGACATGGATCATGTATCCTATTACAATAGGAGGCATTAAATATATTTCCGTTGCACCTCTAGTAAAAAATAAATACTTTTAGACATCTCATTAGTATCGCACTTTGAGTTAAGTATTTAAAAACTAAAATCACAACCTTTTTCACTGCACATCCATCTCTTAAAATGTACTAAATACAGAAGAAGAGAACCCTTCAAAAGTCCTTTGTAGAATAACATTACCAAAGTTCAAACCCAAGGGGCTAAGAAAAGAAAAAAAAGTAGTTAAAGTATCTCATTTCAAGTAATTTATATTATATATTTACGTTTTCAGAAAGGACGAGTTGTAGTTTTGCAGTATATTATATGTATTTTTTTATTATATATTCTACCTAAATCTACTTATCTACCTAAATGAAAAAAATATAAGAAAAGAATTTTTAAGTTTCTAATATCCCTCTCTGGGCGTTTGATTTCTTCAGTATTCCCAGTTCTTAAATTAGTCTTAGAAAATTCGTCACCCGAGGATTAATCGTATTTATTTTCTTAATGTTAAAATGTTTACCCTCCGATAGAAAAATTACTGGAAACATCTCACATATCATTAGTACTTTAAACATCACGCTTTGAATAAAGTATTTTTACGCCTTCTTTTACAAAATATATGAAAAATTGAAAGTCGACTAAAATCCTCACAAAATCCCCATGAATGGTTTTGGATTGAAATCATTGCTAGATATTGTATTGTTTCTGTTCCAACGGTAGTGCAGGGAGGTTTTTAGCCCAACATTTTAGCTAAGCCCATCTTTACATGAAAATTGACTTATTAAATAGCATGCAATATTCCTCTCGTAGGGACGCACGAGCCAAGCTGCACTTGTAAGTAGCAACAAAAATATTCATTATACAGCAATCGCTTATGAATAATTCATGGACTCCTCCCGAAGGACTCTTTCCTGACAGTCAAGGCTTGAAGATAATATTATATAATCCTTTTTAAGCATTAGCAGGCTTTTCTCCTTTATCCGAAGGCGAACACGTGTACGTAAATAATGTAGTATCAGCTCGACGGGGCTTCTGCATGTTTTGGAGACGAAAGGGTATGTAGATTACAAAGAGGAGTTGGTGCTAATTCGAATCTGAACCGATATCCACCATTGTTTGTTCGCTTGTTTATTTACTTAATGTCACTTTAAGCTACAATGTGGCTAATTGGACGATACCACAGTGGGAGTCCTAAATTTTGCCTCTTCAGGTATAATTAATCTGGTTAAGTTAAACGAGTACTTGGCACTTCACAGGCATGGAACTTCCATTTTAAGTTTCCTCCGAAGAACGATATAACCAACGATTGTTCACTCCCTTTACAAAATCCTAAGGTCACCTGCCGGGCTGAAACCCTGCGACCATAGGGATAGAACATTGTAGTACAAACCACTACACCACAAGTTGCCTCATACCACTATCTATTTATCTGAAATTGTTTTGCTTGTATCTTAAGAAACACATTAATTCAGGTTTTATACGACAGTCAGAAGACTCAAAGACCTCAGAAACCTCCTGCACTAGAGAGACAGAAACCTCCTCAGATTCATCGGCCATAAGGATTTAGAATCAACGATACTATACATCGCAAAAATGAATAAGAGTGTCCTAAACTTTGTACATTAATATTTATTATAAATAATTATGTTTTTTTAGGAAATTAGGAATCTATTTAGGAATTAGGAAATTTGTATAATCTATGAAGAAAGTAGATAATCTATTTTCATGATACTGGTATTTCTTAATTTTAGGTCCTCACCGGATATTATTCAGAGTGTATCATAAGCATCAAGATTTGTTTCTCTTTATTACCGCTATTATCTGATCCATGTGGAAATCGAACCCATAGCGCTTCGGACCGAGTAGTCTGAAGGTAATTGCATAGCGTCATGTTACTTAAAAAATATTTCCTTTTAGGCTATTGTTATTAAATGTTACGAAACGTATGAACAGGCAAGAATATCAATTGTGTAGTTAATGTTGACAACGACATATTTTTCATCCAAATGCCTAGCATATCCAAATTTATTTCTTAAAAAGGGAATTACTAAACAATCACTATACTTATACATAAAAAAAGTTAATGTGTACTATAAGTGTCACGTAATCAGCCGCGTTAGCGTTTCTCATAAGTATGTCAAACTGTTTTCGTCAAAAAACAAACATTCCTCAAACTGCGTAATTATTAAGAAACAACATGATTGGAATTTCATTATTATAGTTCTAAAAAAAACTTTAAAGAAAATATTCTTCAAACTTATTTTCTAGGAATGACTCTTCCGTGTATTTTTTCCGCAAAGCCAGTTATAAGTGAATGTAAGTGAACGATCTGCTGTATTGTAGGTAACGTATAAAGTCAAAGTATGGCTAGAAGCTATTAATCTTAATAATTCTTTGTGGTTTTGCATTGAACTCATAAAAAAACAAAACAAATTTTCGGTTGTAAAAATTAAAGTGGACCATTTCCTTGATCTTCGTCGGCCAAATATATTTCAAAAAATCAGTTTGAGCAATGATTCTTATGGCAAAACATGAAAACAGCATTCCCCACTATGGTTTTCTAAAGTGTGAAGTCCAATACGAACATTTGGGGGTTAAAAAAACACACTTTCAGACTAAGAAATGCAACAAAAACCACCAAAACTTCACACTAACAAAGTATATACAACTGTACTGCCAATAAATAACAAAACAATTGATAACATAAAAAAGACTTCATCTAAGGACAAAATAGTGTTTTGGAGTATAACAACTTCATGACCAATAACCCACAACGTCTCTTGATGAAAATGCCAATGTTCTACCAAACAGTATGCAGTACAATATCTATTTTTTATGGTCTTTTGAGTAAACTAAACATGACCAATTAGTATTATTTCATTTAACTTAATTTATAATCTATAAGCAATTATTTACCAAACGAACTCCTTGGAAAATCTTGTTAACTACAGAAAGGAAACATGTCCATGTCAAAAGAAAGCCTTCTGATCCCACCATTTTCAGATACGATAGGACTTTTTTATAAAAAAATAAAACCTGTAACACTACAACCCATGAAGGGTCTGGGGTTCAGTACATGGTAGAGACTGTACAGTTTCATGGACAATGGTTCTGCAAGGAGGTGACTTGTCCTAGGCCACGCTCAACCGCCAGATTTCTCCCCCTTATTTTGGATACCCTATTTTTATAATATTTTATAGAAGCTGAAGGTGCGCCCCAGGAGGGTCCTAGATCCCATATGATCCATATCCCGCTGCAAACAGACTAAATAAAAATCATGGCCTGCAGCGGGATTTGAACCAGGATTTCCGGCATGACAACTCCATGCTCTACCATTGAGCCACTCCGCTCCCTTGGACCTTATAAATTTATATTATAAAGTTTATAAGTACAAGTAAGTTTCTCTTGTTAAAGTTAGATAGATAGTGGGCTAATTACCTACTAATTTACATATTCTTACTAATGAGGAAAATTGAGGTAGAAATATTTTACCTTAGTATTGATTTGAGACTGTTATATTTTCGTTTCTTTTTTTTTAAATTTTTATTTTCCCGATTTTTCCATTTCTTTGGATTAACTTTATTATTTTCTGATCTTGAATTTAATATTATAAAGGATAAAACGATCAAGTGATTCGAATCTTCATAAGAAGAGCCTGTGCTTTCTCTAAGGTTAATGTCCAGTAGTGTATAAATAGAAAAGACATGATCAAGACAACCTACAACTCTATTTAAATAGATTTAGCGCCATCAGGAAGAGGGGGAAAACAGAACATCAACACAATGTTTGGAGATGGGTAAAATAAAAAATAATTTTAAAAATAAAACATTAAGATATGAATTATTTTTGTTTTTATCAAACACCCCTTCACTATTAAAATCGTAATTGTCATTTCTTGGTCTGGCACATTTAAATCCTTTATCAGTCGAGAATTTATTATTTGTTAAGCCCCATGAAGTCCATGGACTTTAAATTTTTAATTTCCATGTAAAATAAAAATTGATACTGGAAATTTTGGGGATGACATACATTTTAATTGATAAAAACTATGATTTGCATTAACTTTAGACCTAGAAATTAATATGTAAAACAGAGACACGCGCATACACACGAATATTTCCATCTTAATCATGCCAAGAACACTCAATTTTAATTGAAAAAATGCTTTGAGAATGTAAGTAAATATTACGAAACTATCTTTCATTTCCAATCTACATTATAAAGAAATATAACATAAAAGATCATTAAAATAATGATCAATCAAAAAATTATTCGATCCTTTGAAACATTAATTTAAATTATACATTTCTTTAGTATTTAAGTTACTTATATTGTTTTCGTTATTATAAAATATATGCTACTCACTTGCTCTATGATAGATTACTTTTATGAACAATTTAGTGAGTTAATAATTTAATAGAAAGTAAATTCCTTTAATTATTTTTTATGCATCCCTTACAGACATGGCTTAAAGTTATTTACTTTTATATAAGCCCATTTAATTTTGTAAAAACTGTTATTATAAAGTCATATCTGTTTGTTGATCTTTATACACTAGGGATAGATTACTTATTACCTAAGATATTAAGAAAATTAACTAATGTAAAACTTGGTTATCTTTCAGAAGATTAAATTGATATATTTTATAAATAAAATTATTTCATAAAATGTATTAGGAAACCTCTGATTATCGTTTTTATAGTAAACATTTCGGACTAGCTGATTTACTGTTATGAAAATTCGTTGTTATAAATAATAACTGGATAGTTGGAAGCCCCTTCTATAGTTTTTTTTAAATTTCCTATAAAACATTTTACAATGAATTTTGTCTTTTAGTGCTGTCGAAGAGCGGTATGATTTTGTCTAGGAATACTAAGGATATAGTATTTACAAAGATTTAATCATAGAAATCTTTACCTTATGTTATAGTATATATACTCATAGTCCCACATTAAATATCTAATTTTCGCACAAAGTTCAGCTTATCCTACATTTGACACTCAGAGATTCAGCCAAACAGGTTGCAGCTAATGTTTCCAAATGAAAAGTCTAAAGTAAACTTAGGAAAACTCACATTGAAGGAAGGATATTCGCGAACGGGTGGCAAATGGGTCGCAGAACTGTGACTAGTGGAGGGGAAGATTTTTGCTGGGTCCAAGCCAACCTCTGTCGCGAAACCTTCCTTACCATAACAAAACAAATGTTAACCGATTTATTTTGAATTGTAATGAAGAACGTCCACGAGGAATAATAAACTCATCTTATTATATTTCTTTTCATTACAATCAACAAATTGAGCCGTTTGGGATCAATAATAGGGGTGTAGCTGCAAAACTCACATTCTCCACTTTTCATAACTTTCAGTAAAACGGTAAACATCGATTCTGTGATAAATATATGAGATAAAAGTTAATAACTCATCTCCAAATTCTGACTCCTCTCATATATTTATAATATAATCGGTTTTAAATCTTGTTACCGACAGTTATGAAAAGTGGAGAATGTGAGTTTTGTATCTACACCCCTCATATTCAAAAACTCCGAAATCAAATCAAAGAAGTCAAAAATTGATTTCTTCACATTTTTCGCCGGTTTAGTCTAGAAGATTTGTCCAACAGGACACTTTACCACTGTATTTCTCGTAGTTTTAGTCCAGTTCTCAACCTCATGTTTCGGGAACATAAATTGCTTAGCTAAACGAGTGATTTTTTTCAATTTTGGAATTATCCTCTATTGGTCCCAAACGCCTCAATTTTACTACACGTTAGGCCTTCGGATTAACTATGTCAGTTGTAATTTTTCTGTTTATTGCAGCCTTTTGGTGTTTTTATTAATTTTTGCCTACACTTTTAGCATATTCGATTATAAAACGATGTAATAGCTGTTCGTTAATCGTCCAATATTCACAAAGCTTTCAAGGTTCGATTAATTTTTCGGAAAAAATACCATTTTATGTTAAATTAAAATAAAATGTTCAAACCTTAACGGGAAATCGTTACTCCTCAACGGCTAGAAGTCAAATAGACCAATCGCAAATCGAAAATTAACAGTTAAATCTGAAAATAGTTAATTATCAGGATTGAAAGCAGAAATAAGAACCAATTCGTGACGCAGAGGAAAATGCCCCTAATGGTTTATAATCGCAGCAATTATTCAGACATGCTAAGAATTGAAATCGAGCAAGGAAAATATACCATTCATATTAGCTTCAACAACAGCAAATGGAAAATTTCAAAACCTAGATTGTATTCTCTTCGATTCACACGAAAACGTTCCAAAAAGCGAATTAGTAACTGGATGGGCTGTCACTAAGAGAGGGCTTAAAGGTATTATTTAAAATAAAAGGAAAAAATCAATTGTTTATTATCACAAAATATATTCCATAATCAATGCTCGGGTTAAATAAGCTCTAATTAAGTTATAAACTAATTCATTTTGAAAAATATGAATTTTATATTCGTTACTTGAATGGGTCAGTGATAATATTTGAAATGTATTTCACATGAAGTGATAATAAAATTAAGTAAATTCAATAAATTTTAATGGTACTTTCCTCGAACGATTTTCCCCCTTAAAGCAGGTCTTGCATTGCAAATCAGGATGTTAAAATCATAATTGTTAAGGAAAATAATGTCCTTACATATTTGAACAAACAAGGAAATTCGGAACTTGTCATACGTTTATTTCGTTTTCCTAAAATTAGAAAAAAAATGAGACTTATCACCCTTCTGCACCAAACTGTTTAATTTATGAAATAGAATTTATAATGCATTTTACAAAATGATATATAAACAATAATTTTGTAGTTGAAAAATTATCATGAACATTTGTTTCTTAGTCTCCAACGCAGGTGGGTAAATTAATTTATAATTACAATTAATTATCCTTCATAGATAAAAGCGATAGCGAACCTACTTAACTTTCTTCAATTTGATAACTATTAATTTTTGCGAACTTGAATCTGTAGAGCATTCTACCCAAGAGTACTTTTTTTTTATTTATCAAAGTTTTGTTAACTAGCCAGTTTATTTTATGTTTTATTTTTTATGTAATCTTGGAAAATTATTGGTTATTTAGTACTATACCCCTTTAACCAATAATGGAGATTTTAAAAATGGAATAACGTTAAGCATAAACCAGGAGTGTTTGGACAACACCAAAATTAATTACTGTGAAAAAAATTACATAATGCCAGAATAGAGACGGTCCTAAGAGCTATCAGCCATTTCACAATAAATGATACAATTACATTTATAGCAATATGGATTCGGCAAATAAATTAGAAATGTACAAAAAATATAATCGTTTTAATTTTTTAAATTATGTATGCGTTTAAACCCCATGCTAAAGGTTATACCCAGAGTCTTATTGAATAGGTGGTTAAGTTGAAATTTGTCCAGAGAGGGTTTAAATGTATTGAGAGAAGCAGAATCGTGAAACTCAGGAAGTTATTGGATTGAAATGTAGTCGCAATATAAGGAATAATTCCATTTCAAAACAATTCCTGACCTAGCCACTTAAAACTACGAAAATTTATCGATTCCCGCTTCCTTTAGTACAAGAAACTCGTTTTAGACAAAATTTTATTTAGCTACTTACTCATCGAGGCCGTTGAAATACAAAAAGCTCTAATTTATATTTGACCTACAGGACAAAATGAAAAGACAGACATGATGGACTCGGACCTCTTATCACTCACCTGAGGAGATATCCTGACATAGCCCTCCTGAGCACGACATATCCTGAGGGCTATCCTCCCACATGGTAGGACGCCCCGCAAGACCCGCCGATCTACTTCCTGCCTCGAATACATGCACCTAGAGACTGCTCACAGGTGCCACCGTCATCATAGTAAATTGCCTCCCAGAACACGGCAGTAATAGAGCAATCGCTAACTGAGGCTTCCGGAGCTCCGTGTCCCACTGAGATAGTCCAGTATTATTGTAATTGTTTTTAATTTGATCTGCTAATCCCACTGGGAAATAATCACATCAATATTTTTATCTCTTTCCTTGGCTTTTATGTAATCTGTTATTGCCTAAATATTTAAAGGATAAAAAATGAAGGACGACTATTAAGTAGATAATGATAAATTTCCAGATACGTCAAATACAGCAATATACCTATTGATATATGATAATAACACATATATGTATTTTATTCATTAGAAACAATTATTAACATCAGCCAGACGTTGTCCTCTTCAAAAGTTTTAAATCCGAAAATTATTAACATTATTTTTTAATAGATTATAATTATTTGGACCGCTTTGATGAAAAAATAATTAATATACCTGACGTATTGTTATCACAGGAATATCTTCAGGGCTGGCGAAACGTCGGTGAAAATTTATCAACAAGGTATAAACCAGAAGAAACCATTAAAGTCTTTTGTAAAATTTTTTTTATTTCATTTTTATTTTATTGCTTAGTGTAGTTTTTATTTTTATTTACGTACCTGATACTTATGTATTTTAATTTTAATATTTACCCATCATAATTTTTAATTTTTATCTTTGTTACCTCATTCTTTAATTTTAAACACTTTTATTACTTTCTATTACTTATTCTGTTTTTACTACATTCCTGTCACTTAGTCATTAATACTGTTAACACTCCATTATTTTAACCTTAATTTTTACCATATTTAGTCATTTTTAACAATTTTTTAATTTTCAATTGTTTGTATTTTGCATATTTAGCCCTGAAGAAGACCTGCAAAGTAAAGAAATTTATAATATATATATTTATAAATATCTCAGAGAAATTTATTGACCTCCACTCAGACCGTTTTCTTCCAAATAAAATAATTATAGTTTAAGATACTTTTGTTGAACCATGGATAATGTTTATCGTCGTAACTCTTGGTCGTGGAAAACTAAACAAATAAATGTCTGTAGTTATTTTATTATTTATTATGATTTTGTTTTGTTCATGCAGTTCCTCCTTGAACCAAACATTGATAAACATTCTCTCGAGCGTGGAAAAACAAATAAAGAAATGGAATCAGGGTATCTATCAAATGCCCTTGTTTCTTTTTAATCGAATTGATTTTTTACAATTCTATTAAAATTTTCTAAACATTAAATAAACCGAATTCATATTTTTATGAATATTATATGAATTATTAAATTAAAACAACAGCAATATGAGTTCATTGAAGAATCAAAAGCTCAAAAAAGATGTAAGATAATTGTTACATATAATTCGATTAAACATCAATGCACAAATTCCAAACAACTCTCAAAATTGTTTTTCTAAATAAGTTCTTTGTATTCTATGTTTCGAGTTTTTCTAATCTTTTCACTAATGTTCTAACCACTATTTTGTTTTGAATCGAATTTGAAATATTTTTTGGAACAGCCATAAACCCACAAAATATTTCATGAAGGCACTCGATAATGACTATTCTCTTCTATATTTTTACTTCCCCTTTTTCCTTTATATTAGTTATATATTTTTCTTTTATTATTGGTTTTATTTTAATTAAACTTTGAACTTTTTTTGGATGATTCATATCGTCCCTGCCATTTCAAACTATCGAATGTGAAAATCGGTACTTTTGAGAAGAATTAAAAAAAAAAGCAGTTTCAAGGTTTAATAAAAATTAGTGCCTGTAGTTAAACCAATGACAATCGTTTTTCATTGTTTTTGTGACTGATAGATGCCTCTGTATGAATTTTATAACAATTATCAATCCTAAAGCAACTGCTTTAAGTCGAAAACGAAAACTGTTTTTTTTTACATTCGATGTTACTGTGTATATACATGTTACTAAACTTATATTTTAGACTGTTTTTATTTAATATTTCCCAGTTATTCAGCAACCTTTCTAACATTTTCTATTTCATAAGACTAGTTAAATAATTTTTTTAATAATTAATATTTTTAGCAACTTTGCAATGGTAAAACAATTGAGAGGTTGGTGTGGAAAATTGAGTAAGTAAAAAAAAGTTTTTTTCTTTACTTGCAAAGTTACCTTTTCATTACTTAATACATTTTCCATTTCAACGCCTCAATTATTGCTATTTATAAATAAATAATAAAGAGAAATTATAACAGCGGATTCTGTCTTTTCCTTAGAAAATACGAAAACAGAAAATCCATTAGAGTTAATTTCATAATTAGTAAAAAATGCGGACACACCTTGCATACATGATTTGTTATTTACAAGCAGTGAAGTGTCTGTTCTAATGGTTCGACGAGCGAGTTAAAAAGTTTCAAGCATTTGCTTAATGTTTTATTTTATTTTATAATCCGCAAATTGCAATTAATTTATATTAAATTTCAGCAAAATAAGCGCAATCGATTTTAAAAAAAGCTTTAACTGTTATTGAGTTCCAATTTCACTCCTTATTTTGATAGAAACCAATAGTTTTTTTTAATAAACAATGCTTTAGAACATATAGTGTAAAACACAATATGAGTTAAAAGTATCTCATAATTTGTTTGTAAACTTCTATACATTGATTTTGCTACATTTCCTAGACATAAATTTGAATTGAGAAATTAGCAATTAAATTTTATTTATTTTTCTGCATTTTTATTGTTTATTATTTTATATACTGCAATTGTGATTTTCATATCACTGTGACTAATGTAAAAATAATACTAAATGTTTATTTTGCAGACACAGATCAATTATAAACAAGAATGACAAAATATTTATAAAGAAACTTTTGTTTCATAATTATTCTAATGTAGGTATCCAGGTAATTGTATGTGTGGTTTTACTATCTATAAACAAAATATTCAAAATTAAAAGAAAATTAAAAAGTCCCAGGATATGAAAATGGACATTATAATTTTGAATAATTATTGGTAGACCATATAAATATGGAGAAGAAATTAGTCAGGGTGTAAGTCAAATATTTAATTCCTTATTTAGGAATGATTTATTTGGCTTCCACCCAGATCATTTTATCCGATATATTAATTTATTGTAAAATATAAACAATTTAAATATATTCATGTTTAAAGCATATAAAAAGTATTTTTATATTGACTGCATGGATGTAGGCGGAGGGAGTCCTTGATGCACACAAGGTACCGTTCCGACAGGTATCCAGGTATGAATAAAGATGCGGAATGTTATTTGTTTCATTATATGTATTCATTCCATATCATGTATTATAATTATTACTATTCATTCATATTTATTTTTAACACTAACATATTTTTATATTTACAATTATAATTTAATATTATTGGTTTTATAAATGAGTCGTTTGTTAGATTCCATAATAATATACTAAATTTAAAAATACACTAAACAAATAATATTATCGTATGAGAGGAAAATAGTTGACTGGATGATAAAATGGAGAACGGAATAGTTGGGGGGTGCAGTAAAAAAAACACTAAATAAAAACTAGACTTATATTTAGTACTTATTTACTACGGTGTAGGTCGAAACGTCGGCACTTACTAAATATAAGATTATTACTTATTTAGTGTTTTTTTGACTGCAACCCCCAAATAATATTATCATTTTGTAGGGTAAAATAAAAATAATTCCCAGTTCTATTTTTAAGAGGAAATGCTTTGTTTTGTGCTTATATCTCTCTGTAGTCGATTTTGAGTATTTATTAGATCATCAGTAGAAGGTTAAAATAGTGGTCTATGACGCAGAAGGTAGGAGGTTTTATTTTATTTAACTTACAGGAAAATGTTTGGCGGAAGAAATATCTGAGTTACCGATCTTGAAGTTTCTACCATATTTACTAAATAATTCCAAAAGGTTCAAGGACATTCTGTTCTTTTCTTACAATGCGTATGAAGATGTTAGATTTTTTTATGAGGAATCGTAAAAACATGAAAAAGTGATTACCTGAAACGCATCTAACTTTCTTATTTAGAATTAACAAAACGCCAAGAGGACCTCATATGTCGCTTGGTTTGCTTTATTTATGAAGCTGAATTTACAAGATAAATACGCTGGATTTACATTTACTATATGATTTTTATTAAATACTTTATTTTCATAGCTCTATGATTTCCAACTATACGAAACCACAAGATCACAGATAATCTAGGTAAGATATCAAGACGACTTGAAAAACTGTGACAAAGAGATTCCACAAGATTCTCTTCAAACGATCCCTCGCGACTGTGACGAATTACACTAATAATTCCATGTTACACCTTTGACGATAAACCTTCCGACCAGCTCAAGTTCATTGTTCTAAAAGTAGGTAGGTGAACATCCTACCAACCCCTAATACACAAGGCCATCATCAAACCTATTTGGACCTATTGACTGGAACTGTTGGGGACTGCAAAAAAGTCGATTATCAGGCGTATTTAACCCTTTCAATCCAAAGTCCTGAGAACTATTGTCAATGCTCCTTATTATGTCTCCAACAAACGCTCCATAATGATCTCAACATTCCTTCCATCCTCGACCTCATCCCTACTAAAAACCTAGCTTGTCATCCCAATCTCCTGGCTCAGTCACTACCAGTTCCACACTACCATTTAATCCACCCCGCCGTTTTCACAGCCAAAGGCCCCGAGACTTGTAATAATGTTATTGTGAGTACTGGCACTGGCCAGATTCTCCACTCACGACGTGTTTGTGTGATGTCATGCGCTCTTAAGCAGCTTCCATTGGCTTTTAATGCCAGTGACGTGGCCGGGAAAGGGGGCAGGGGCCTCCCGGATTCCTGCTATTCTCTCATTCCTGGGGAAGAAGCTTAGTTCGGGGACCCCAGGCAAATTGTAAATAATGTAATTATAATATGAATGTGAGCAATTATTTTTATTATCATTTTCGCATTTATTTTGTTTTTATTACTGCATGTATATATTTTTCCGCATATATATATATATATATATATATATATATATATATATATATTATATATACGTATATATATATATATATATATTTTTTTATATTAATTTATTTTATTTTATTTTTTGTTTTGTTGGAATGATTGAAGAGCTACTTAGCACTATTACTTAATGCCCACAAGTGGAAGATTGTAATATTTTAATAAAGTAAAAAAAAAACAATGATATATTACTTTAAATCCATAACTTATAAAATATATAAATAATAAAGGGCCTCTCGTTGAGACGTTTGTTAAGAAGACTTGGAGAACATTAAGACAAGCGGCAATTGTTGCCAAGAAGGAAATTATTGTCATCCCGTCCAGTCCTGACGCCAGCACACGGCATTATATGGTATTCATAGCCTCGCTCCAAAACCAAGAAGGGTCTATTATATATATATAAACAGTATTATAAAATTATAGAAAAACAGATATTGATTTCTGAATGATTGATTAATAATTTATAACATTAAAGCTTGTGAAAATAATTTTAATGTATTTTTTATTTTAACGTATAATTTATTTTTTAAAGTTTTATTTCATGAAAAATCTTATGATAAATTTTTCAAAAAATGAAGTAATTTATATCAAATTTTATATTAATAATTAGTAAATATGTATAGCAAAAGTACACAAATAAATTGCAATAGGGACAGGAATTAAAATAACAAAATATAAAAATGCAATATTCTATTTATTTTTTTTTAATATTGGCCTACTACACGTCATTTCAACGTTCTTTTTCGTATTTCGCCTTGGTACTTGCCCAGAACTCCTTCATTCGTCACTGGTGCTGCTCCATTCATCCTTCCGTCCATTTCTTTCCCATCTTCAGCTTTGGTTTTGGTTGAGACGTTTGCTTTCCAGAATATTCTCGCAAGTAATATCCAACTTTAGTGAATCTTTTTATATGTTTTCGAACCAGACACGTCTGGTCTTCTTTTCTTTAAAATAGGTAAAAATCCGGTTTGTCAATCTTCTTGGTTTCATTCTTAGTAAGTGGCTATAATATGCAATTCTCTTTTTTTTCTCATAACATTCGATATTTTTTTAATATGAGCTGTTATGCCATCGCCTGTATTCACAACGCAATATTATTATTATTATTTAATATAATAATAGTATCCCTATGATTATGTAATTCTATGTCGAATATTTATTCAATTTAACATATTAAGAATGGATATTTTTTAGAAATGTATTAATAACGCATTAAAATATAGTATAGTACATAAACCCTATATCTATATTAATTGTGTCAAAATAATTACAAAAAAAGTTTTTCTATCTCCATTATAGGGAATAATAATTTTTCTTTTTTTTTTCTTTCGTAACTAAGGCAAAGGATTAAAGAGAGACAGTATCTGTTTAATAATTCATAAGACAAATTCAATCAATGCGATCATGGGTAAATAATCGCAACAGGCGTTCAATCACAGCTTTATCAACAACTAGGAAGAAAAGTTTTCTTGACAGACAGCTAAATTTTTAATATTGCCAAAATTTTGAACCTTTATGTATTTAAAAAATAATTAATTCTATAAAAAACGAAGCCTCGTAAGTGTCGAGGCGGTAACTATTTATTATATTTTTTTGACGGACACATATTTTTTTATTTATTAACTTATAATTTCCTTCATATTTTTCTTGCTACAATTATCATATGTTATGTCTGAAAATAGACTATATAATTTTTTTTCGATTTGATAATAGTGTACAAGATCTAACTTAGCCTCTGGAAGAAAAAAAAAATCACTTTGACTGAGATATAAGAATACCTGGGCATAATATTAGAGAGAGAGAGAGTACAAATAGATATTTTATTTAATGTTCAAAATGGATCGAGAGTAACTTATTTACGGATCTTATTTTATAAACAATGACAAGAATGCTCTCCGTCGAAATATAGAATAATCTTCAAGGCTGCCTCAAAGAACAGACAGAAATAGTTTTACTGAAATTAAATAATGATAAGTTTGAAGTTTTGAAATGAAATCAGACGTCAAATATATTAAATTTGTAGCAGTGATTTTTTACCTAAATTGGATTCCTCATGTGAAATATATTTTTGATAACAGCTTAAAAATATTGAACCTATTGAAAGTTCTCAAGCTTACAGAAAAGTTAGTTTATAGAACTTAAAATATCTGTCTAACAAGTCCTATACAGAGTACTCCCCACATCCCCTGCAGCTCTAAAATTATTAGAAAGAGTCCATCAAGCTGGAATTCGATATCAGCTGGCGAGTTTTTAATAAGTTCCATTGACAACTTGTAGTCGAAGTTGAAAGAGCTTCGTTATGATTTTCAAGGATAACTGTTCCAAAGTCCATTATCACACTAGCATTTATCCAAAAAATATCTCCAAAACCTTTCTGTAGCAAACGATATCTCCTGTGTTTGGTAAAAGTCAAAAGTTTTAAAGGCGAAAATATTAAAAGTTGAACTAGTTATCTTTCCGCAGTTAGTGATTTTTATAGGTAATCAGTTTAATATTGTTTTATTTCCAAAGAAATAATGAGATTTGCCATTAGATAAACACCCTCAATTATTTGGTAATTTGGGAAAAGACATCTAGATGTCCTTCGTGCCTGCCACTGAATAACCAGGTTTTTGCCACTTTCTTCAAGAAGTGATGTCGGACTCAGACGAAAGCTATTAGCAGTCAGAAAGCGACAGTTGAGTTAACAATTCAATGGTTCTGTACAATAAGTGACAAATAAGGACAGTTAAAACAAAATGTTTGATTCAATTTAAAAATGAAGTGGTCACGAAGGAGTAAAATTTAGGTTGGTATGAAACGAAAATCAAACCAAATTATTTCATAGATTTGTATCAAATACATATAAAGGTAAACCTGGCCAATAAAACTTGATTTTGAAAGGAGAAACACGAAAAAAAAAAAAAAAATATATATATATATATATATATATATATATATATATATATATACACACATACTGATTGATACTATTGGAGACATCATTTAATTTACATTTACATAAAAACAAATTTATTATATAAAAACAGCGATTTTAATTCTGTTTGCCAAAATTCTGAATAATTCTACTGATATCAGACCACGAATATCTTCTTCTTCCGCGGCCCCGTTTGCTCTCTATCTTCGCCTGGACTATTTGTTGTATTTGGTATCTGTCATGCCTCATTAGATGACCGAGATATTCAATCCCATTATTTCCATATGAATGCTATTTCCATCTTAATATTTACTATATCCACATCTCTAACGTCTCCACCCTCTTGATAAGTGTTACCGTCAGCGCCCACGCCTCTGCATGGCTCACAAAACAGTTACAGCAAAACAGTTATTTTAAATAATGAAAATTCTATTTTTTGAAATTCAATAGTTGGACAATAATTGAAATATTTTTACTAACTGTACGATGGAAATCTTGAAGAATTTTCCGCACACATTGGATACCATATAATAGCAACATTAAACGCTAAGTTGTTTTCCTTTGAAAGTTATTTAATTCTGTTAAATAATTCAAATCGTATTAATTTAAGGCGACCTTTGAAAACCGCACAATAAACTAACAACCATATAAAATAAGTAAATTGATGGAGAATTCTAAAGTTATCGTAAATAACCGCTTGTTCAAAATTAAATGAACTGATAAGTCACATACATGCAAGCAGGTTTGGCGTCAAAAAGGAGTTCTGTAGTGCTCCTAAAACTATTTCGGAAGTATGCCATTTTTTAAGAGAAAAATACTGATGAAAAAATAGAATATTTTATGTGATCTTTGTGATATGAATGAATCTGCGCAATTGAATATCAGTTAAATAAATTTCGAGATTTTTAAAGATCGATCTAAAAGAATTTAATAATAACAATACTTTTAAACTTGGGAAATGTTTTCTCTTCATTGTCGCAGTGATTTTTGTCAAATATGTGTGATTTTGTGATGTGCGTATCCTTAGGGATGAGGTAACCTGGACTATTAGCATCTTTGGATCCAGGAAAGTAATTATTTGATTAAAATTTTTATTCTTTAGAGTCATTTCCTAATGCGCATTTTTGAACACATTGTATATTGGATCCAACCGACTTATTATATCTGTGATCATATAACATATATTTATTATGACTTGATATGGTATTGTACATGATATTCTACATGTGAATAAGAGGTTAAGTCGAACATTATCCAGAGAGAGTTAACTGTACAGATGACCCTTATCGTATTTTTTGCCTTGATATAAAGTTGTAATGTAAGCAATAACTCCATTTCAAGCAAATGCCTGACAGCCCCTTATTCTTAGTGTATTATTAATATCATTAACCTTCCCCAAGTAGAAGCAACTCATTTTGAATAAAAATATCTAACCAATTATCCACAAGGGCAATAGATATCAAGCTTATTCACAAAACAAAGTAACATGTCTGTAGGACTTAAAGTGAAGAAGAAGGCGTACATCAACAACCCCATTGGTTTGGTTTTATGCTGATTTAAAACCGAAGGATTCTATATATCAGCACCTGGACTCCGTCGATTATTACACGTTACTGACTACATCTAAGAAGATAGAAGGGACAAGAGAACTCACAGCAGTGTGTACATATCCGAAGGGATCCGGAGGCGGCGAAGGGTAGAAGGCCTGCCCGACGGCGGGAGCCGGGTAGAAGGCCTGCCCCCGGGCCTTGTACTCCACCAGCAGCCGGTCGAAGTCCTCCCAATCCGCGTCGTCCCAGCTCATCGCGAAGACTGGCCCAAGAAGACAAGTGGAAGATGGTCCCCTACTACTCACATCCGCAACCAACACAATTACTAAATTATACAATTCCCTCGTCAAGGGCCGGCAGTGGAGCCATTAGTTGTTCCAGTTTACAGCCAATGGGGCACCTAATTTCCATACTGGCCAATACTCTTCCTCTGGAACGACGAGATTTGTAGAAGAAGAAGGAAAAAAACACCAAAACATTTCTCGGTTATTTGCATCGAAATCGCTGTTCGTTAGTAGCAAAATTTTAGTTTTTTTTGTTTTCGTGATTTCTGAAATGTACGTATGTATATTACAAGGAAGAAAACAGTCAAAGAAATAATTTCTTAAATAATTATAAATTATTTATTAGAAATCGACCTATCACTTGGCAGGCCTTCTTCAAGGCTGGATAGACAAGATAAAAACATTTTTTTTTAGATTAATTTATTGATATTTACAACTATGATAATATTACAACAAGTAAATCTGTTAATTCAAACATATTTAAAACGTTAATAATGTAAGAATCCCAAAATATCTACAAAAAACCTTTGACCATCCTTGTTTGTTGGGCTACATCTCAACATATTTTAAGAACCCGCCTATTAAGATATCAGACACTTGCACCTATTATTGGCAACGATACAAAAATCAAGGCCAAGTATTTTTCAAGATGAGTTTTCTTTAATGACTTTAATTTTCTGTTTTCTTTTGATTGTTATCATAAAAAGAATGGATGGTACATAAACTGCTATGGAAACTTTTAAAATTATTGATAGAGAGGAAAATAGTTGACTGGAAGATCTAATGTGGGATATAGATAGTCTGGGGGTGTTGTCAATATAACGCAAAATAATAAAAACTTATTTATAATGAGTGCCGACGTTTCGACGTTTCGACCTATGTTATAGGCCATCTTCAGGGCTGATATAAGCCGGAGCCAATATCGGATGTAAACATCGAAACCCTTAATAAATAAGTTTTCTTATTTTTTGTTATATTGACTGCACTCCCAGACTATCTATATCCCATATTTTAAAATAATTGTACTAATCTATAAAATTAAGCTCTGTATGAATTACAAAGTCACATGAGGTGACCGTGTTGTGTGATATGGATCTCGAAACCTAACGACAGCCGATGGCACATCTCGAATCAAATTAATGAGCGTCTGCCATTTCAAGTTGGGTTTTTTAAATAATTAAAGTGAACGAGCACGAGAATTTAATCCGTAAAAACTAGAGCTTGTGGTTAAGCAGCGTCTTAGGAACCTCCTAACTGGAAAGCCGATTCGAATCCGGACAGGTGAGCTGAACTTTGTTTCAAGACGAATCCAATGAATGGATGTTTCAGTCTCCTTGCTGGATTCTGCGGTGATATGTCTGTCAGTTATATTTGTAACAGTTAAAAATGCAATTAGTTAGGAGAAGAAGTTAAAGAGAATCCTTAAAGCTCCGTGGAAAAATCATGTAACTAAATCTGACGTATGAAACTGGATGGGAATGGAAAGAGAACTGCAGCAAATATTGGAGTGAATAATCCATCCTACCCTGGTAATAGATTTCCAATTACCAACTTCTAAAGCTGATCATGGAGGAGATAATCGAATTAGAAAGGAACATCGAGAGAAAGAAATACTTATAGCTTAAAAACTGCGAGATTGGACAAACCTCGAAGCCCATTCACTTTTGAGAGCAGTACTAGATCGAAACGAGAATAGAATCAATACCAGAATTTTCACAAACTTCACTTATTGCACAGTGCACCTTAAGAAAAAGAAGATTAACATAAAAATAACAAAAATATAAAGAATTTCCTTATATGGTAATTTCATATGAAGAAATACATTTTCGAAAATCCAATAATAACCGTGGAAAGGCTAAGTGAATTCAACTCGGATTAAACTTTGAGAAGTCTTGTTCGAAGTTGAAATTTAGGTATACTAATTGATGTGCACGTTTCTAGTTAGTGCAATGTTTATGAATGAAGTCTTAACTGCAGTCTGCCTGGAGGGGGCACTTGGTATGCACATTCTAACTAGGGCTTGGTAGAATGGAGGAATTTACAAGTCAACACAGAGGGACCCCATATCAACTCTATTGTTGGGATAGAGGGAGTAAGCTGCAAAATGAAGTTCAAAATATGAAATACCCATAATATAAACTAAATGGATTTCTATAAACAGAAATTAGCTATATCGAACCCTCCAAAAATCACTTTCCCAAGTGCAAAGTTTAAAGAATAATTTCTTCTGGTTTATTACCATACAAAACATTTTCCAAATTAAGTACCTCATATATAGCGTATTCGTATTCTTCCTAACCTGCTGTTTGTAAATCCCAAAAGTTCAGACATTCCTTATAACAAACAGTGCGACTTCATATAATTTCATTCATATGCCATATTTAATAAAATGAATTAATTCACCACACAAAAGGTTACTATCAGAATTTTTTATTTGATGGTTTAAGTCCCTCTAGCTAAGTAATTAAAACATTATATATCTAAATAAGCGGATAACTCCTAATTTTAAAACCTGGGCGAAACTTCAGGTTCAGAATCGGACTAAAACCCTGTGAAATCAGTGTCCTGCCAGACAAAATTGCTTGACTTAACTATCGAAAAATGCGAAAACACCAATTTTTCAAATTTTGGAGTTATCCATTTTGTTCCTGAACGCCTCACATTATACAATAGTTTAGTAATAAATGAACCTGTTGTTTCATCCAGATAAAATTCCTAACATTTTCAAAAATAACAAACAGTAACCTTTCTCATTAATTATACTCCATACTTAAAGGATGATCGATCATTATTTAATCTGTAACGCGTGTTTACTTAGAGATTCCTCTAAAGCGGTAGTAGATATCAACCTTACTTCAACTTAAACTTCCTGAGGTGAATGAAAGAATAACAATTATTACCATTAATTTATCATTAATATTTCTATGAATTGTTCATCTTGTATAATGTAGATGAGACTGAGAATATTCCATGTGAAGCAAAAGGATCCCATCACAATGTTCATTAATTAAACAATGTTTCAGATGAACAGATTCCGAATTTAAGCTTCTGTTATCAAAAATCTTTATCTCAATATTATAAGTTCGTTTCTGATCAATTTTTATAAACTCATAAACATCTGCTTATACAACCAAGTGATGTATAAAGTAATTCCATTTAAAAAAAAATAAAAATAAACATCAACGATAAGAAAGAAGAAAAGAAGGCAAAGCAAACATTTTAAGACAAGATCTAATCTAACAAAAAAAATATTGAAAATTATTCTACTAATACACTTAAATAACTCGATGGAATAATGAGTAACAAATTTATACTATATCAATGAAATAAGCATTTTAATAATACACCGCAAATGATATAAGGATAGTATTGGCAACATTTTAAAAATAATGACATATTATATATAATTGAGAACAAATTAAATCCAATATACAACTAAATAATATTGAAATGTACAATTAAAAATAGAGCCAATTTTAAAAACATTTTATCAAGAGGTAGTTTCATCAAATATAAACGAATAAACAAAGATACAAAATTTAGACAAAGAAGAAGAAGAGCATAGTCCAAATTGTTTTAACATCAACAATCTTTCTGGTAATCATTGTGTATAATTTTGTTTTCTTTATAATTTTATCAATATCTTGTTTAAGCTGTTTTGCCAAACTAACTATACTGTGTTTTTATTTTGAAAAAATGGAATACTTCCCAGATTTTTGTTTTATTATTATTTTATTATTTTTTTATTAGCAATAGTTTTTGGTTTATTATTGCTCATTTTAACGATAAATATTTACTTAATATCAAAATTATTAACTAGAAAATTCGTAATTTAAAAATAGGACAGTTTCAATGACAGATTTGAATAAAGTGATAATATTGGTTTAAATCGGCTTTATGACAAAAAAAGTTATCTTATCGGGAGATATTCTATCTTTAGATATTCAACAGTCGCTAATCTCAATTTAATTTTAAGGGACATGAAAAGTCTCGCCATAATTCTCAGAACCTGCATTTTCTTCCCTCTCGCTTGTCCCAACTTGGAAATGTAATTGTGTTAAGTCTGCCTTGGTCTCCTTCTAGGTCTAGTGCCCACGGGTTTGGCTTCCATTAACTTTCTTGGATCCCCGTCTTGACTCATTCAGTGGGTATGCCCAAACCATTTGAGCTTACTTGTGTCCAAAGCAAACTTTTGAAATGTGGTTTCTATTTCTAATGACATTCCTCGCCTTTTTACTAACACTGTCAAAATCCTTCTGGAGGTCCACGAAGCAGATGGAGAACTCTTTATCGTGAAAATGAGATCCCGTGTGCTTCTCTGATACCTGAAGCCGCACTGCTCTTCTCCTAGCTAGCATCCATCTATGCTTCTTACCCTTGTTTCCAGGATTCTAGAATAGACTTTGGCAAGCACACTGAGAAGGGTATTGCCCGATTATTGCTGCTTGCCCGATTGTCTCCCTTTTTGTGAAAGGACACAGTAACCGCTACTTTCCAGTCCCTGAGGATCCGCTTCTAATTCCAGATCTGGTTCAAAGATGGAGCAGCATCACTGCCCACATACTTCATCATTTCTGGAGTAATTTCATCGAGTCCTGCTGCTTTCCCTAACCTTTGGAGTCCTTCTTCATTTATGAATTAGTCTTCAACCCAAGCCTCTTTTGCAACTTTCTGAGTCACACTCGACTCAGCGTCTCTTCCTTCCGTCAGGTCTTTAAAATATCCCCTCCACCTTTCTAATATAAATATGTTGATATTAATTTTTTATTATTACAGCTGCTAAATAAATAAAGCGTTAATTACGTCTACCCAGTGATGTTTATTAAAATTGTTCATGTATGACAGAGATCAGAAAATAGTTAATCAAAATTTCGAAAGGAAGAACCAGGAAGACTTGGGAAGGCACAATCCAGGGGGCCTTTGACAGAAGAGGTTTGGAATGGGGAAGGAGAAGACGATTGGTACAGGAGAGGGGTTCATGGATCAAGCTCTATAGAAAGGATCCTCACACCGATGGCGGTAGAAGAGGAGAAGATTAAATAAATAAATAAAATAAAAATCATAAAAATGTCATCTTTTCAAGGAAACTTATCTTCACGACGTATTGTTAGTTGAAGAGAAACATATAAATATGAATGTTGCACGAAGATGTATCCGAACGAAACTATAAATTAAATAAAACTATTAATAAAGATATAAATGATACATTAAAGTAACTATTGTGCATATATGAAAACTATTTTCCATTTTCAGTTGGAAAGGAGCGAAGATAAAATGGAACTTTTAATGTGGCTAGGGAACAGACACGAACGTAAATATCACTAAAACTTTTACGATTGTATTTTATATGTTTCCTATTATAGATAGGAATCCGGTTTCCTTTAATCTGATCCAGAATAATTTATGTCTTAAACTCCTGTAAATTTAACAGTTAAATTTAGAGTCCCTGACCGACTTCTTCAATTACAGATTCAACAAATATTCAGAAAAAATGTTTGACCAAACATTATTATATAAGTTATATTATTATTATTATTGAATATTTTACTATATTTTTTGTTAAACTAATTTAACAGCTAAACGTTAAGGAAACTTCAGGAGAAATATACTGCTTGATGTCTGGAAAAAAACCAACTGATAGCAGGGTCCCTGGAAAGTTAAAAAACTTATCCTTAATATTAATATTACAAATCTTAAATATTACAAATATAGTATCAAGACTCTCATAAGAACTGTATTACACCAGCCCTCGCAATTATCATGTATACCCACTACATTGTACCCCTAAGTAATAATGGAAGAAATGTAGGGTAGACATAAATTATAGGTTTCCTAATATTAAGTATGAAGTTCATAGTTTCTAGGTGACCTCTGTGTGCATGTCGTTCTAGCATCTTAATTATAAAACAGGCGCGTTCGTATTTGGGGTAGTTGTAACATCCAGTTCAACCCCATTTTATGCTACTGCATAATCATCTGAAACGGTATGTACTATTCCTATTCCTCCATATTTCCAGTCATCAGTTTGGAGACCCCTTACTGTAATTTCTTCCTCCAATGTGTTTGCTGTAACAACATGTGTTTGCTGGGCTGTGGCATCTCTTCTCGAAAAATGAATTATTTTAAAATTCAATGTTTATCATTTTTATGCAAAGAACACATTTCATTTTTAAACGATACTTTAAGGTATAATACGAGCTGTCTTTTATGTCTTGTACCGCTGACAAAATGGAACACAGCACAGGAATCATCTATCCAGGTGTATAACAACCTTTGCTTACAATAACAACCTTTGCTTACAATAACAACCTTTTTACGGGGCAACCTGTGGTGTAGTGGTTAGCATAAAAACCTATTATGTCCAAGGTTCGTGGCCCTATGATTTTTAAAAGGGAGCAAAAAATCCATGGTTATGCCATCCTTCGTAAGGGACGTAAAACAGGGGTCCTGAACCATTAAGTCAGGTACTCGTTAAAGACCCCTATCCTAATTAAACCTGGATAGGCAAAATGTAGGAGTCCCGCTGTAGTATCGTCCGATTAGCCATAGTAGCATAAAGTGACGTTAAAAGCAAAAAGCAATGAAACAAATAACCTTCTTACAAGCTATAGAAAGTATTTTAATACAGGAAGAATTGTAATCGCGAGAATTTTCCGTTTTCTAATGTTAAAATGTACCCATGAGATACCCGTTTTATAACCCATGAAGGCTCTTGGGCTAAGTACGTGGTTGAAATTTTACTGTTTCTTGGACAATCTTTCATGGATTATGCAGATTTATAGATTGGTAACAGGTTATGCACAGATATGGTGATTTATCCTAGATTAGAGTCAAACGGATGCACTCATTTTGAACATTTTTTGTATTAACGAAAACTATTATTCTTATATAATTTGAGGTATTTCGTAATGGGGCACTTGACCTGACCTAATATTAGAATTTCCAGTACACAAGGGATGCCAAGAGTACACGGTCCTACACCTGGCAACAGCTCAGGTAATTGGCGATGGGTATTCAAGTCGTGGCATGGAGGCGGAGTCGAGGACGTTGTTGTGAAACCATTATCCTCAATACCCATCCAATAATTTGCTAATAGATCGCAGTTGCAATTCTCTGACGAATGACAGAATGGAAGCGCACTTCTCAGGAGTCAAGCATTGAGGCAACTGTCACTCCTAATTATACCATCTGTTTGTCATTAATATCCACGATATCTGTCCAGGCAAAACTTGACAGCGATCAGCAGAAAGCGAATATGAACCACTTTTCGCATTAGATGTCGAAATAAAAAGTTCTAAAATTATGTAGACCTAACTAAAAACAATAATCATTATGTAACTGATTGTGCTTTGAAGAGAGAAGTATTTAAACAAACAAAAATTAGACGCCTATGTTCTTCCAGTGTTTTAAGGCTGCGCCGGATCAATTAAAATTGGGAGTTTTATTTACTGCAGGATCCAATTTGTACTTTCCGAATTTCTCACTGTAAGAAAAATGGATTGGCAAGCCAAAGGTTAATAGAGTCTTGGAGTGAAAATAAAATTGTAGCAGATACGGTAAAAGAATTACCATGTTTTAAAATAACACAGAAAATATTCATGATGAAATTAAATCAATGCTTTTATTTTAAAAATTATTTTGTCGAATAACTACCGCGTCGACCAAATTCCCTGATAGGAATGATTGGATCAAAATTGGCCGGATTAAGGATGCCAACCATTAAATCCGACTCTAAGTATTTCTGTCATATTTGAAATACATTATAGGATAATAAAAAGAAACATCATATCTAGAACAATTACCAAATAGAATGAACCTACCACGATATCCAATAACCAGCTTGCACCTTATTTCATAAATGTCATTTCCTTCATTATTGCAAAAATCTTATTAAAAATAAATTTTTCATATACATAAAATCATATAAATTATTTTCATAAAACAGAAAAATGAAGAAATATTTGTGGAATAATTTGTTATCCCAACATATATAAATTAACGATCTATAATTATAGTACAGAGAGATAAAACTTTAATCTGAATTTTTTTTTAAAACAAAACTTATGTTGTGAACCTGCTACATCTAGCCAAGCTTCATTCTTTCATAAGACGGGTGCCTGCAAGAAGAGCAACAAACGTGGAATCCTTTAGTCGATTAGTTATGCATTTAAGTTCAATAACACTGAACTTCCAATTAATTGCGCCCATAATTTATGATTATAATCTGGTGTATTTTGAGATGCAATTTAAAATCTCCTAAACCATTGAATGTATACAGTATCCGTCCATTATAATTCTAAATCCTTAGAAAAATGGTCCATTCCTTCATTACTCTGAAAATAAAAATAGAATTGTTTTTTTCTAGACCCTCACTTCTAAAAGCGTCGCAAGACATGATACCACTAACCGTGTCCCTCAACATCATGATTGGTATTGAAAGCGAATGAAAGGTAAGTAGGTCTTTTCTTGGCCATGAAACTGAATTGAGGAATTCTCAAGTTCATTAGTTAACAAAAGATTTCGAAACAATTGTCGATTCGAGCTGGTAAGAATAAAACCAAGGATTTGTTCTGAAAAGTTGATGATCGTCATTAAAACCTTGGAAATTTATGGGCATATAAATTTGGATGTGAAATATAGACATTCCTTTGAAAACTTCGGAAAACAATAATGTTTTCAAACAATACTGTTGTATTAGAAAATAATACATAATCGACTCTATGTAAGGCATGGGAAAGAAAACTGGGACCTATCACAACATAGGTGGCCAGGATGGAGGGAACATATCGAACATGAGAGACGCATTTAAATTATTCATTAAGACATCTGTTATTACTACACTTCTCCCGCTAATTGTTATTCATATCTTCACCTCCAGATGTGCTTATATAATATTATATTGACATTATTATATTGACATCCTTAGTCATCGTTGGGCAGATTATGACCCTGAAGACAAACGTGTACCCGAGGAGCGTACGGAAGATCAACCGTCCTTGGCCTATATATATATATATATACTCACAATGACTGCCGTACCGGTTCATGTAATTATATGATATAATATAGAGATGGGTAGTATCAAGTATAGGTGAGTTTCTAATGAGCTAATAGTGGTGTTAATTACTGAGTCATTCCTGTTATATCGAATGCCTTAAATTGCAAATGATCTATGTCAGTACGCATATAATATATATTAGAAAGTGTAGGATAGAAAATATTTAATACATATTTTATTCATACATATATGTTATTACAGTTTATCTCTCTAAAAAAAAATTTTTTTGTATTATGTATATATATAAATAAACTAATAAATAAAAAAAATCTGGTTTTAGAGATTTATTAGGGACTAAAACTCATTAGCCGTGTGCATATAACTAACTTTACAAACATAATCAATCAAAAACATTAATTTTATTATAAATGTATTCCAGCATATATAAATGTGACCAGTTATCAATAAGTGAAAATTTTAGTTTAAAAATATTTTAGTAAATATTGCTTATTCAAAATAACATATTTAGGAGAATGAGAAAAAAAATAGGAAATATTTTAAGATACATTTCTCCTGATAAGAAACTTGTTGAGCCGATGATAATCAAATATAACTGCTTTAACGTTATCTGGGACATGTTTGTTTTTGAAATATTTTAGATCTATTTAATAACACATATAATTTCAAGATATAAAAATAACTTTTGTCAATGAGTTATGATGGAAAATTGGGATAGCTCCGTGGTAGAGGGGTGGGTTCCTGAAGAAGAAAGGCCGGGTTCAAGTCCGGCAATGAATTAATTATTTATTTAATCCGTCAACAGTCAAGGATGAACCCTGTAGGATCTACGGACCCTCCTGGGGTACACCCAGTCTATATAAAGTGAGTATATATAATTTATTGGAAAGACTAGACGAAACGGCGTGATCACGGACAAATCCCCTCCATGCACAATCGATGTATTAGAAATAGTACAATCTACCATTTATTGAGGTCGCCTCTGAAAACCCTTCATGAGTTGCAGAGGTACAAAAAGAATATTAAGATATTTTATAATAGACTTAAGCAAAAATGTATAAACGCATGTACTATTTTAATTAATTTCATATATTAATAATATTAACTTAATACTTCGTAAGTAAATAATGAATTATTACTACACTATTAATAAAATCATTATTATTTTATTAAACAATGAATTATTGAAAAATGTTTCCATAAGCATAGAGATACAAAGGGAGTATAATACCCAGTATTCTTAGATCGATTTAGTTTACAAACAGAATTTTCTCGAATAATTTAGATAAGGAAAGCTATAAAAGCTTATGATGAGATAAGAACTTGGATTAATTAGAATTTTATTGGATTCAAGAATCATAAAATACCTAAATATTCAGTTAGGAATATCCTTTCCAAGGATGCGGAAATTTGATATATCAAAAATAGAATCGTAAAAATTTATTTTATTTTATTTCATTTATTTTTTATTTTATTTCATTTTATTTTTAATTTTTTTTGCATTTTTTTTATTTATTTTTTATTTATATTTTTTATTTTTTTTTATTTAATTAATTTTTTTATATTTTTTTATTTAATTTTATTTTATTTAATTTTTTTATTTATTTTAATTATTTATTTATTTTATTGTTTATTTTATTTTTTTAATGTTTTTTTTTATTTTAGTTTTTATTTTTTTATTTTATTTTATTTTTTTTTTATTTTTTTTTTTATTTAATTTTATTTTTTTATTTAATTTTCTTATTTTTTTATATTTTTTTATTATTTTTTTTTTATTTTTTTATCTTTATATTTTTTATTTAATTTTTTTTATTAGTTATTTTATTTTTTTAATTTTTCTTTATTTAATTTTTTTCTTATTTTTATTAATTTTTTTATTATTTTATTTTATTAATTTATTTTTTATTATTTTTTATTTAATTATTTTATTTTATTTTTTATTTTTTTTATTTAATTCATTTTTTTATTTTTATTAATTTTTTTTTATTATTTTATTTTATTAATTTATTTTTCATTATTTTTTTATTTATTTATTTTATTATTTATTTTATTTTATTTTTTATTTTTTTTATTTAATTCATTTTTTATTTTTATTAATTTTTTTTTATTATTTTATTTTATTAATTTATTTTTCATTATTTTTATATTTAATTTAATATTTTTTATTATTTATTTTATTTTTTTAATTTTTCTTTATTTATTTTTTTTTTATTTTTATTAATTTTTTTTATTATTTTATTTTATTTTTTATTATTTTTTTATTTATTTATTTTATTTTATTTTTTATTTTTTTTATTTAATTCATTTTTTTATTTTTATTAATTTCTTATTATTATTTTATTTTATTAATTTATTTTTTATTATTTTTTTATTTATTTATTTTATTATTTATTTTATTTTTTTATTTATTTATTATATTTTTTTTATTTAATTCATTTTTTATTTTTATTAATTTTTTATTATTATTTTATTTTATTAATTTATTTTTTATTATTTTTTTATTTATTTATTTTATTATTTATTTTATTTTATTTTTTATTTTTTTTATTTTATTTATTTTTTTATATTATTTTTTTTTATTTTATTTTAATTTTATTTTTTTTATTTAATTTTTTTTATTATTTATTTTATTTTTTAATTTTTCTTTATTTAATTAAATTATTTTTTTTTATTTTTTTTTATTTTTTCATATTATTTTTTTTTATTTTATTTTAATTTTATTTTTTTTATTTAATTTTTTTTATTATTTATTTTATTTTTTAATTTTTCTTTATTTAATTAAATTATTTTTTTTTATTTTTTTTTATTTTTTCATATTATTTTTTTTTATTTTATTTTAATTTTATTTTTTTTATTTAATTTTTTTTATTATTTATTTTATTTTTTAATTTTTCTTTATTTAATTAAATTATTTTTTTTTTATTTTTTTTATTTTATTTTATTAATTTATTTTTTATAATTTTTTTATTTATTTATTTTATTATTTATTTTATTTTATTTTTTATTTTTTTTATTTAATTCATTTTTTTTATTTTTATTTATTTTTTTTATTATTTTATTTTATTATTTTATTTTTTATTATTTTTTTATTTATTTATTTTATTATTTATTTTATTTTTTTTTTATTTTTTTTTTATTTAATTCATTTTTTAATTTTTTTTATTTTTTTTTATTTATTTATTTTTATATTATTTTTTATTTAATTTATTTTTTTATATTATTTTTTTTATTTTATTTTAATTTTATTTGTTTTATTTAATTTTTTTTATTATTTATTTTATTTTTTAAATTTTTCTTTATTTAATTAAATTATTTTTTTAATTTTTTTTTATTTTATTTTATTAATTTATTTTTTATTATTTTTTTTTATTTATTTATTTTATTATTTATTTATTTTTTTTATTATTTTTTTTTATTTATTTTTTTTATTTATTTATTTTATTTTATTTTATTTTATTTTATTTTCTTATTTCTATTTTTTTTTATTCAATTTTTTTTTAATTTTTGCTTTTGTAAATTTTTTTTTATTTAATTTTTTTTTTGTTATTTTTTTTTTATTTAATTTTCTTTTCAATCTGTTTTAGTTTGAAATCTGTTTGTGTCACCATATCATTCATTATTAAATTCAATAGTTCATTCTAATGAAAGATAAATTAAATAAATTTCTCTATTTTCATAAATTCTACCGTTATCTGTGTTATTGATGGTATATCGGCAGGATTCGCATAATGATTAATGTTTACACCGAAAAATGTAGACGTCTATTCGACCTAGGAACAGCAAGAACCCAGAGGAGTATCAATACAATTGGGATTATTGGGAGTACAATTGGGAGAGGGAAAACGTATAACGGGCGAATGTTTACCTGAATACGAAAAATAAATCAGTTGTTAAACTGGTACCATATTATAAAAAATAATTCTTATTATTATGATTTTTTATAAATCATACAACGCAAAACTATGATTATCAAGTCTTGAGTGGAGATCGGCGTAATGGAACTATTTACTAATGAATAGTAAAAATGATACAGCACACAGTTTATTAACTGTTAAAGTGTCCAATAAAGAACTTTATTGCCTCGATATTAAAATTAATGGTATGAGAATATACAGTTTTTAATTACTCTTAGGCTTACTTTTATACAAAATGATGGCTTTGAGATTAAATTTTTCATACATTTTCCGTTTTTCATATTGGATTAAGATCAGGAAACAAGAAACAGTTTTAATGTTTGATTTTGTTCGGAGATAATTAAAATATATTTATTTCACGACGATTCAGTGTGTTAAATAATAATAAAAGCTACAGACTTCAATAGGAGCCTTGGACTGAAATATCCCGATTTTCTTTCCTCCATTTTCTTAATCCCATGTTCAGGAAGATTCATTTCCAAAAAATAAAAGCGTTGGATTAGTAGACAAATTTTGTTCCACTAATTTTTTTGGCTGGCAATGAAGGTAAGTTTGCTTTTATCTTATATTATATTTCATAGGATATTTCAAAATTTTCTATGCTAAGCGAAGTGGGAATACCTGAAAATGGTCAAACTTAAGGAGAGTAATAAATAATAAAACAAACTTATTATTTTTAAATATTATATAGAATATATCTATTATACAAAAATGGGGTTTGAAAAATGAAATACGAAACGTGTATGTTATTATTAAGAATAAAAATGACTAATTAATATTACTGATTTAACAAAAATATTTATATGATTTCTATTTCCATTTTTTTTCTTTATATTTCCATCCACACCTGTCAAATACAAGTAATTTTATTTCTATTAAATTCGAAATTGTATTACTACATTATATAACACTCATGATATTTTCTATCTGAAGCATCATTGCCTAAATTAGTTGGCATACTGAACACAAGAATCAGCCTGTGTGACTGGTTTATTATTTTGATTGCTTTATTCTATCTCAATTGTTATTAGTGAAACGATGCAATATAAGAGTTAATCATTTTAATAACAACAGATAACCTTTTGATAACCCTCTCATACACAGTGATGTATTGGTGGTGTTTCATATTGCACGAAAAAAACCTCCTCACAGGAGTAGTCCTACAGCCTCAGTGGGATTCTATACCATTTCAAAACTTTTTGGGCCGATTAAGTTATTTTTGTTGAACCGTTACAGTGCACCAAGAAAAAAATTATCGTCCATTATTCAAAATTTCAGAATCAATCTTTAAATTGAATGGAAACCAAAAATCGAAATTATCATTACTTACTTCGATACGGAGTTACGACCGATCATAAGCTTTAATCGCCCATAACAGCTCAATCCTTGAAACCGTGACAGGTTCTAGAAAAAAAATTTATTTATTATGCTATAACCGGTTTAAAGTAAACCACCGCTTCAATAATAAATTTTGAGATAAATCCGAGGTTTATTAAAAATTTATCTTGCACCGTTACTGAATGACAGTCATTTTTATTTTTAAAGGCACGACGGTTTTTGAATTTGGAGATATAAGCGTTAATTAGAATATCTCTACACTGGATAAAGTTACAACATTGCAATTGACATGATTGTTTTTAGAAGATTCTCTTCTACAATACTGTGTATTACCCCTCAAAGAGAAAAATTTCAAATCTTTGAAAATCCACTTTTTAGATCCAAATATAATAACTAAGGTGTGCTTTATCGAGATTTATTTCTTGAGTTAGAGGGAGAATGCATTTCTCAAATATTTGATGCTACCGGGCTATCATATGTAAGGAAAATCGCCCCTCACACGTGGTAAAAAGTTTGGATACAATGATCTGAGCACATGGTTGTAGGATACAGATCATGAAAATGAACTTCTAAGGAATTAGGACAGCATAATTAATTACACGCAATTAATTTTATGGGTCCATTAAAATACTCTTAAATATAGCTACAGCTTCTTTTACGTCAATTACCAATTCAATCAAATATTTTAAACAGTGAAAGCCATACTTCAGAAAAGCCATTCAAAAAGAAATATCTACAGCCCTGGTGAATGAGTGGTTAACTCGAATTTTATCCATAGAAAGTCAACTGTGTTGAAGGATGAGGAATCCTGTTTCTGGCTTCTCGTAGTTTTTGGCTTGAAATGGATCTGTGATATTAACAATATTCCCTTTTCAAGCCAATGACTGAATTAGCCACTTATTCACTAAATGCAAGGTTTCTAACATTAAATTTGGTAGAAAAGAACTATAAAATAAAAAAATAAGGGTGTTTCTACCATTCTTCAAAAGAAAACTTTCTCGAAGATAAGTATTCTAAAATTAAAAAAAAAAATGTTGTACTCGAGTGTGCAGGCTATAATGCATCTAATTATTAATGGGAGAGATGCGGCTATGAAATATATAAAATTTTGCCCGAATACAACCGGAAACAGGTCATTTTCATCTTTCAAAATGAGGAAAAATCCTTCTAGCATTTAAAAAAAATTATACACTTTGATTATCAGAAGATTTTTTTAATTGGAAAAAATAGCACCTAAGAGTAAATATACTATCGATATTCAACGATTGATTCATATAAAATTAGTAACATTATAATTTTGTGCGTTTGAAATGAAGCTTTGAATACAACTGATTTAGTCTTTTTAATTCTTATCTAATATACTGGACTCTATTTCTATGTAAATTTTATCTTCGAAAAAACCAGCTTCCAGTCAATTTATTTTATTCTTTCATAAACAAGACGTTTCGGCAACTTAAATGCCATTTTCAATATTAAAATACATCAACATTCTAAACATAACTTTAAAAAAAGTTATAAGTCAAAAATTCTGCAAAAAAAAAAACAACAATCATAAATACGTTATACAATCCAAAAACAAAAAGACTTGTCCCAAAACAGTTAGCAAAACCAAGCATAGATACCTCAATAAAGAAATATTTAAAAATTATTTTTTTTCTCATTTTCCTGGTAATTCACTATCCTCGCATGGTCAATTGTCCACTACTGGCTTGAACTTGAAAATGTAAGGTAATGTTAGTTATTATGATTATATTATTTGTACCTTACTGCTATTTAAAAATCTTTATGTATTAAATTATTTTTATTTTATTTATTTTTTATATATATATTTTTTTTAAAACAACAACAAAATTTAAAATACATAATTATTAAATTAATTTATTTTAGATTTAAAAAGTTTAATCACAATATGAAAATTTACAAATATTATATGGAAACAGTCAAAAGATATATGAAAATATATTGGTAGGTTATTGGGTCAGGTTATAAGTATTCATTACTAGCCTTGCTTTGAAGTTAAAAATCCTATTAAGTATATATTATTGCTTTTTTAATTTGAAAAAGGCTGGAGAAATAAGCAAACTGTATTCATCCGTCGTTATGATTAGAATGTTGATGTATTTTAATATTGAAAATGGCATTTAAGTTGCCGAAACGTCTTGTTTATGAAAGAATAAAATATTGACTGGAAGATGTTTTTTTTTCGAAGATAAAATTTACTGATTTAGTCTATTTCTATGGATTCATTACTTCGAACTCTATTAATGACGAGATGAAGTGTGCTAGGCATAAATAAATATTAGATTTCTAGATTTTAAACAATGGTTTGCAATATTCCAATAAAAATGTTTAAAATTTTAAACATGAATTTTGTCCAGCTAGCTCCTACTAATCAAAACACTGTGCGGCAGCGTTCCAGACGGTTGGGGCCGACCACGGACGGTTAACATCAACCAAATATTGGTCGGTCAACCAATTTCTGCACTGTCTATTTTTACATCAACCCAACCAAGGTCATGATGGTCGGCGGTTGGTCCCGATCGTGTAGAAGGGGTTTTAACATACATCACAATCTGATCCAATCTCTAATACCATATCTAATTTAGGGAAGAATGTTGCTATACATATTCTACCGTTTCTTTTTCAGATATTACATGTTTTGTTCTACTAATACATGACAGTAGCAAGAATACCTTTTTTGACAAAAAAAACACCAAACAAATGAGAGAAAGAAATTCAGTCATTTGACATTGTTGTAGTAATTAAATTCGGACGATTTATTAGAACATTGTTATCTGTTATTATAGTAACCTAATAACAGTTAAACGTTTGTTCATGTTTTAACGACGAAACAAATCTAAATTTAAACTTCTTTCTACATATTTTGGTCCTATGAAAAGGGAAAACAAATACATTAAATCGAGGTACTACATCTCATACTAGATCGAACACGACAAAGGTCTAAGTAGTTCCTAGATCCGCCAATAAAATATTACATCTCATTTATACATAGCGTGTCCCATTTCAAGTGGATTAAATGTTTTTAACTTTTAAACGAAACAAAATTCAGAAAAACGACTCAGGTAAAAGATGTAGTTATTCAGGCCTAGTTTGAAGAAATAAAAAAAAACATTTTTTTTACATACAATCCAAAACATGGAAAAAATGTATGTAACATTTTTTTCTATTTTTCATTTAATTTAAATGTTTTATTGAATTTATGAATTTAAATATCATGTGAATTTATGTTTTATTGAGGATTGCTTGTACAACGACATTAAATGTTCTTGAGTTATCTTCAAGGTCGGATTAACTCTTGGCTCAACTACAAGGCCTAATTGTACCTTAATCGATATTAAATGAGATCTTGCTTAATGAACTATTAATGAAAAAAACAACAATAGTTATACAATCATACAGAATTATCTATGCATGTATTTGATTTTATAAAATGATATCGGTTTTGAACATTATTGAATTACAGATTTTGACATGGAATTAAATATGAGATTTTTAATTATACCTGTACTACCACAATCCATGAAGGTCTTGGGTTCAATACAGAGTAGAGACTGTAATTTATCCTAGATCACGCTCAACCGCTATATTTCCCCCCTTATTTTGGGTACCCACTTTATAGACGCAGGGCCCCAGGAGGGTTCTAGAACCCGCTCATCATCTCCGAGCACTGACAGATTAAATTAAAGTCTGTCAGCAAGCTGGATTCGAACCCGGGACCTTGGACACGGCAACTCAGTGCTCTACCACTCAGCCACTGTGCTCATTATTTACTTATTATTTGGTGAAATATCACAACGTATGATTTATAAATTTTAAATGAAGTGAACAATTTAAGAACATCTTTTAAAAGTTGGGTCTTTAGAACTAATGATATTCGCTAATAAAACATGATTTCAACGCTTGATACCCAATTTCATTTTATAGTAAAGCGATTCTTGAAGATAGACAGGTTAACCTATTATATAGGTCATAGGTTCTTAATACTCTAATACCACAATTTTATTAATAATACCAGTTTCGTAACCAACCAACATGGTCAACTCACAATTTGGTATTTTTTGTTACTAGGTATTTAACATAACAAAACCATGATACAATAGTTCGAAATAAAAGTGAACTGAAGATTTTTCCAACCTTGCAGTTCTAGTTTCAATAAAAAGACACATCCCATTGAATCAAAATTTAATTACAGAAAAATTCTAATTAGGTATATGATGACCAAGATATTTTATATCATGGTATACAAGCTACATCTATGAAATACGAGATATATTATTTATATTATTTTATAGAGGCTTTATCTATATACTCGTATATAGATAAAGCCTCTATAAAATATTATAAAAGTACGGTACCCAAAATAAGGGAGGGAAATCTGGCGGTTGAGCGTGACCTAGGACAAGTCACCCCCTTGCAGAACCGTTGTCCATAAAACAGTACAGTCTCTACCATGTACTGAACCCCAGGCCCGCTCACGGGTTGTAGTCGTACAGGTTCAGGTATACAAATATGATATTTGTATAATAATCTATACTTTTTACAGTTAATTTTTTTCTTACATGTCGTTATAAAGATGTTTATAAAATGATAAGAATCCACTACGAATTTTATAAAAAAATTCATTAGAGTTTGAAAAATTGGATACATGACTTCTCGCTATACGAAATAAAAAAACTTCGTGTAGATCGCGGAGAGAATTTTATATCTCACTGTTTATTGCAGTTCGTGCCCGGATGACGAAGCGCAGTTTCAGTACACTGTCCCGTGTCCCATTGACCGCAGAATGGATTTGTAGGCTCTCACCTTCTGAATAATGCAGGACATAGCTGGAAGTGCCAAGTCTAGTCTCGCCAAGGCTAAATGTAGGCACTTATTATTGAGTCCATCCTGGTGAAGCAGCATAACCAACTCAACTTAACTAAGCAGAGAACTTCACCTTTAAAAAAACCTACATTTCGAAGTATAGACGATATATGCTTGTTGAAATGTTCATTACACGATGAATTGATCACCGAAGTCTACAAATTTCCCATAATTCCATTCTCTATTCTATACTAAATGTCTTGATAACTTGTATTTTTGGAAAATATTAGAAGAGGAACGACTATTCTAATATGGAAAGTTAAAACTTGTTGAGATTCAAACTGCGGGATAATTACCCAAATATACTCTTTACTGATGGATTTCGACAATGTAACAAAACTATGTTTTCTCTAAATATGAAACGCATAGAATTTAGTAATGATGAATTTGTTTATTATCTTTCCAAAATCAGTTTGTTATTAAAAATGGTATTTTTTTAGTATATTCAGGAATAGGTCGGGTAAAATTGCATTTATCAATTCAATAAAAATCGTTTTTGATGTATTTGCCTTGGTAGAGTGTCCCAAAAGAAAGAAAATTACTAACAAATTTTATGAAATTAAATGATAAAACCAAAAAGGGTTGTTTAGAAAAGAAATTAGTTAAAGAAAATTGTTTATGTTCCACTTTATAAATCTAATTTTCTGAAAGGACAATGCAAATTCCTTGCCAAGTTCATTTCACGCCTTTTTAAAGGCAAAGCCCTTGAGAATTGTTTAACTAAAAAAAGACTTCTTTTGAAAACGTTCCATTTAAAAAATAAATACAATTTACAATTCTGAATATATTTGCTAAGTAAAAATAGAACTATAATTGCTTGTTAAATGTAGCTGATCAAAAAACACTTTATTGAGTCTTTATATATTTCCTCCACCGTTATTGTCTAATTTGAGAATTGATATTTATTTGTCATTAACTGATATTGTTTATTGCATTATGTATTCTGTATTTATTGAAGATACGTATACAGATTATTAAAGAAGTTTTTAAAAGATAAAGCATGTTCTTAAATTAATGCCAATAAATTTTATAACTTTTTATCTCGAAGCAGCTACTTTGGCAGTAAATTTATTACTGTTAATTTACTGTCAAGTATTTTTTATTCATTGAGGGAAATATTATTAAGTCATAGATTTCTTACGCAGATATAAATTATAGATATAACAGAATCCAATGATCTTGAGAACTATTGGTATAGTGAAAGTCTATTAAACTAATAAAATTAGATTTAAAGACTAATGGACCTCAAAAAAGTGTATTTTCGTTGAAAACTCTGCATTTAAAAAACTTATAATGGAAATACTCTCCCTTATATTGCATTTGGACTAAATTATTGAAGGCTACAACTGAGTTACTATAAAACTCACGAGCCTTTGGCAGAGTAATATAACCAAATAATTATACTATAATCTAAAGCAGAGGTAATTTTTTTATGTTGAAGCACAAATTACAGTTTAGGTATAAAATAAATGAGATACATGTCAATTTACGAGGAAGGCTCTAAAACATTGAAATCGCCTTTTGATGATTTCATTTAAAATTTATGAACAGATTTTAATTAAAACGAAATATTAAAAACAATTAATATAATAATAACTATATTTTATTCAGCGATCAATTGTTCCATGATCTAGTATCAATGTATAAACTAAGGAAAACCTTATTACATTTATTTATTTTTTTACAACCTTTCAATCAATTAAATGGGGTGTATAAAAAAAATGACCGCCTACTGGCCTTTTTCATCTTATCCATGGAGAGAAGATGGCAACTAACAGTATCTATCTTTCGACACATTACACTCTCTGGAAAAGTTCGCGAGTACTTGTGGACGGATTTGACTAAACAGCTTCCTTCAGAACCTCATCAATATCCATTAATGGTCGCCAGGACCTCTTCTTCCTTTCCAACGTCTTATCTTCACTTCTAAATTTTTCAAACCAACGCCGCTCAGTGTGCTGATCAAGAATACCTCCCCTTCATATTTATTAATTTCACGAGTTGCTTCAGCGGCTGTGAAATTTTTTTCCAATAATGTCTTAAAATTAAGAGAATTTAGTAGGACATTGTCATTTTTCTTCTTTGAAATAAATAACTAATCTGAGGTTTTTTTTTAAGAAGCCCAGTGTTAGTAAACAAGCTTAGAGAATGCTCTAAAGGGATTTTAAGTGTCGGTAAGTAATAAATAGCATTAAAATATTATATTTGAACTCTGGAATTTGATAAAACGGTCATTATTAATTTGGTAATCTTGTAAAATATTAGATTTCTGTTTTTCTTTCCTCGATTTGGCCTAGTTTGGATATCAGAAAACAATTGACTTGAAGATTATTATTATTATTTGCTCGGCATTACAACTCGGTTACGAGTCTTGGCCTCCTCCAGTCTTCTCTGTTCTGCGCCATCCAGTTCCTCACTCCCAGGACATCTATGGCATCTCTCGCCACACCATCCGACCATCTCAGCTTCGGTCTCCCTCTTCTCCTTTTGCCATGGAGAGGTTAAGTCAAGACCCTCTAAGGTATTGCCTCGTCCTCCATCCATACGTCCATGTTTCAGATCCATACAACTTGAACTGACTTGAAGATTAGTCCTTTTTTATTTTCCCAGACCTTTTTCTCTTGCATAGTGAATCCTCTTTCTCTCTTCCGACAAGATGATCTTGGTTTTTCCACTTTGCTTGTTCTAAACTTCAAGGGGTTCTGTTTATCGAAACACCTCTCTATTCCAGATTTCCTCCAGGCAAACCCAAACTTCTTGTATGTCCTTTCTATTATTATCCACCCATTTTTTGTCATTTTCATCTTAGTGGTGTAGATTTTCTTCGTTAACTGACTCTCAGTCGTTCTCATAAAGTGTCCATAAAACTTCATTTGTCTATGAGGTGTCAATCGTTTCACCAAGTTTTCTGTTATAAAAAAATCTAATGATACACATTACATACGGAAGATTTCAACCAAACAATTTTCAAAATTCAATTTTTAGAATTAGACAAATTTGGTTTTCTCTTTATATATTTATTCACAACTGTCAAATCAAAACTATGACAATCAGTAGATTTGCTAAAAGTAAAATAATATACAATGACATGAGAGGCATGAAGAAGAAGACTAATGTAACTCGGTAGAATTTTTATTCTTTGCACCTAGCGGTTCGGCCGTCGTCAGTTGAAAATTCTTAACCTTAAACTCTACAGTTTCTAAAGCAACGGTTGTGCAGGGAGGTGACGCTCCTAGATCACGCTCAACCGTCAGGTTTTCTCCCCTTTTAGAGTTCCCACTTCGTAGAGACTGGGCGATAGAGGCTGGGTGTGGCCCCCTTCGTCACATCCCACAGATTCCTAAAATGGCTGTTGCCAGGTACCAGATTAAATGCATTATCTATCACGGCCGGACTTAACTCGCTCCCTTCAAATTCATTAAGATTTACAATAACACATACAATGCACATTCTTATTAACGAAATTATTTTTTTCTTTCTGATTAGAGTTAGATTTATCTAAACTATCTCTACTCAAATGGCATAAATAAGAATTAAGAGTTATTAAGATCCATTTTCAAACTCAAGTATTTAAGTACGTTATTATCAGGAGAGAGGGTGATAGGTGGGGGGGGGGAGTAACCTTTCGAAGTTAATGGCCATTCAAAGAGTACAAAAGTTTTATGAATTTTTCTCGACAAAAGACGTTTGTAATTCATGAAGGAAAAGCACTTAACCTGCAGCCTCTCATAGAACATTATAGCACTGAAAAATGCAACATATATTTTCTACATGTACAATAATTTTAAGGTTATCGGCTCGTAATCTTGTCAGTTGAGTTAAAAGCTATAACGAATGAAAAACCCAATTAGTGGAAGGGCATATTTAATGAGCTACGTGATTACTTCAAGAAACAATAAACTATAATAATATAGTTATGATAGGTGAAAGGCCAACAAAGGAGCCTCGAGTTCATAATTATATGTATATTTTTTTTTTTTATTTACTCATTGAAATTTATTTGAGTATAATGATAATACATCAAGTAAATATAATGAAAAATATACAATGGCATGAGATAAAGTAGTTGGAAACTACCTATTGGTAGTGCTCGAATAACAAATTCAACTAAAAAGGACATGTTCTTTTCAGATGCCTCGGAGAATTATTAGGAATTGAAGAGGTTGCCTGGTAAGAAACAAGTGGATTTAAATATTTTTGTTTTGAAGAGAAAAGGTTTGCCCTGGCCTGGGTTCGGACCCGGGTAGTATGCTTCTCCATCGCAGTGCTCTAAACCAGCTACCAGGGGTCGTATCCCAGTCAGACAAATCCGTCCTCTTCACCGATCCTATATTCCCGTGTTCTCGCAATTTTTGCGATGTATACACGAGGAAGAATGTTCATTGAACATTACTTTAATTAGGATCTTGTTGACTTACGTCATATAATAAAATGAAATTAAATATTTAAAAATTATAACAATTAATAAAAGAATAATTGGATTTAAAGTTTGTCATGAAAGGGTATACCGGGTTCGACCAAATCAGTAACAAATGAGACATTAAGGTCATTATGGACGACTTTATTAAGGAGCTTTAAGGACCATACAATCCTTTCCACGAAGGATTTTGGATTGTAAGGATTGTAATTTCTCCTAAGCAATGGGGGTACATCCCCAATAACCCCCCCCCTCGTTACGCCTATGATCTCAATAACCCTTATAATTTGTTCGGAGCAAAAAAATTGCATTTTTAAAATGACAATCTCAATATTGAGTCACAGAAGATAGAAACCGGCCACCAAACACTGAGCTAATGGCTATAACCTCTCCTTATATAAATTATTTCCAAGTGCTACAATACAATTAAACTTTTCCTTGAGAGGAATTAAATATAAATATTTAAAGACAGTTTAACATAAAGTTTATTAGCAACTGTCCTCTAGATCCTGCCCGACCGCCCTTGGCTGAATGGAAGAGCCAACGTGTTGCAACCCCGAAGAGGGAAATTAAATTTTCGGCCTTGCTCCGATTGGTTAATATATTGAACTTAGTCGCGGTAACTTTCGGCATTTCCTACCGGCTCTATCTGATTGCCCCGTTCCAGTTTTTGCAAACGATTCAACCTTGAACTCAGAAAATCTTTTCGAACCTGGCGGTGAAGTATTGTAGTTAGGGCCAATTTTGGGTTGTCGTAAATAACCTGTACCAAACCAACCGTGCAAGGCCGGAAATTTTTATTGGCTTAATAATTCCTGTCTAAGTGAAGAAATCTTACCAAAGTAGAGACAGAAGCAACAAACAGAATTCCTGAAACATTCCTGAATTCCAAATACATCAGAGTGAATCGTCAAGAGTAGACTGCTTGACTCATTGAATGGATCTGGGGATCCGGTAATTGTCCCGCATTACTTTCGGAAGTTGAGATCAGAAAAGTGGAATTGTATTAGAGAACGATTGTGAAAGTTGGAGGTTCTACAAAACCACTTAAAAATTAATGAGAGTTTCTTCGATAATAGAATCTTGAGTATGATAAAGGAGGACTAAAAACCTTCAAGAACATCGGTGACGTTTCTAAATGACATATTTTTGGACCCTTGTTGCAGAATACCATGGCTTCTAGCTTGCTAATTAAAAATTCCAGGCAATACATATCATCAGCAGGAAAGTAAGGGGATAATGAAAGCCATCACTCTGTTGAGTTCTCATTATGAATTATAATAGCTCATTGAGCAGATTGACGCTAATCTTCGGTTCGATGAGTAACTGAAAATAGCAGTAAAGTGGCACGAGTGTATAATACTTTGGCGCGAATCGTTCTAAGCCTCGCTGGATCTGTTGCAAGCGCGAAGAAGGAACTCCTAAGATATGATATGCGGCACCGATCTGAAAGGAATCTATTCCTGGACAGACAATGTCCGTAAGGTTATTTTTGTTTATCGAAAAAATGCTATAGAAGCGCCTCGAACGTCCGTACTGTGTGGCTAAAACAGAGGGATATGCGTTTTTTTCCTGTCCGTGTGATGCTCAGATAAGAGTAGTGCTAAACATGAAACTGGGGGAACATTCAGTTTCAGAAAATATAGTCATTGATAGCAAAATTTTGAAATAATGGTTTTCCCACAATCCTTTGGAAAAAAAAAAACTCTCACACAAACAAACGCACAGAAACACATACAGGCATAAGCACGTTCTACGCACACAAGCGACTTACTTTCGACCTTCAATACTTTATAGAGATTATAGAGGGCCCAAGGTCCTCAAATATGTATTTTGTTCTATTTTGAAATTCGATTCGTTAGGTTGAAAAATATTAATTGTATTATAACTAGTCGCTTTTATGGCTTCTTTATGACACGTGAGGACGCCTGTCTAGCAAATAAATAGTTCTTTCTCCAACTAATTGTTGCAGGACTGTAAGGTAATGATTTGTTGTTGTAAGTGGAGTCTTCAACTTTTCAGTACTAATAAAAAAATTAAAATATGCAGGAACAAGTGCTATTGTAACCATTAAACCAATCATAACGTCTTTATTTGTAATTTGATGGTAGTAAAACCGTCTTAATACATAAATATGCTTAATGATACTTTTTGAAGTTTAAAAGCGTTTTCCTACATGTTTCTCTAGTTCTAATATTCTAATAATAAGGTATTTTAAGGAGTAACAAAAGGCTTAATAAATATTTTTGTCGATGCCATACAATCGCATTTATTTTATTTGTATGTTTTTTATAAATATTTTAAACATCCAATTTATAAAGATGTTTAATTAATTACTTAATATTAAAGATATTTATGGAAAATATCTTTTCATAATTTTTATTTATGTAATGATGAATCAATAGCAGCAAAAACGAAGTTCCTTTGGTTGTTCTTTCACGAGTGATTAAATTTGATGCTGTAGTATTTTGATAAATATTTATAAGAAAATGTTGTAAGCTATATTTCTGTTGAAATATTTATAACTTAAATCATCTTTGAAACGAAAATCACGCACACATACTAACACTCTTCCTAAGCCAAATCATAAAAATTTTATTCAGTTGAATTGAATTGAAACTTGTGATCTCACGCAATGATATGCGTAATCGTAGGATTTTTTTTTTGGTTATCTACCTCTTCGAAACTTCTCTCATTAAATTATTTAGTAATATTAAACTAGATAAAATAAAAAAAAAAAACAGTGACGATCACCATATTTTATATCGATACTTCCTCAAAATGAAGACTACTGGTCCAAACTTTTTTTTCGGACATTAATCTCCAGGAACTGAACATCCGATTCTGGAACCTGGCCCAAAGAAAATATGAATATCTAAGACTAAGGCTCCAATAAAACCCAGCATCTTTTGTATAATATATTCTATATTTTGTCGGACCATACAAAATCGCCGTAACGTAAGACATTATTTTTTTATTACCTCCAAACGAAAACAATGTTTAGAATTATTTATGACTTGTACAGAGGCCAATGGGAATTACCATAATGAAGAGCATGCAAAATTTAGACTGTAATATATCCACAGAAATGACAATTACGCATAAAAGGAATTATAAAACGGTACGATTGCATACAATTAATTATAACAGTGATGCAATAAAAACCTTTATTGGACACTCAAACTGTTAATAAACACTGTTTGTTGTATCATTTATACTAACAAACACTTTCATTACGTCACTAATCACTTGAGACTTGGATAATCATAGTTTTACACAACAGAATTCATTAGAAAATTTGATCATACAAAATGTTTTATATAATACGGCACAAGTGTAAAAACTATTAGCTACAATTATCCTTCAAAGAAAATAATATATTTATCGTTTACAAGTAAAAATTCGCCCAATTTCTACTCCAAATTCATCTTTAATATTATTCAAGTGTAAAAATTTATTTTATCTTCATACTTTGTACTCTCACTTAATCTTTCATACTTTTCACCTATAGAAGAAATAGAAAGTGTGTTGGTTGAATGGACATTAAAATCGTCTAGGTTTTTTTCATCGAAATAACCCGACATGACTTAGAAGCTGAAGTTTCGAAATGGATTTCTCTAATTTATCTGTTATCCTTAGTAACAAGAAATGTATTCGATAATCTCACTGAATAAAACACTTTTGTGGTAATGAAAATACGAGTCCTGATACGATTTTTTTTTAATCTCACGAAACTTTATGTGCACACGAATAAGCCAATACTCAAGCTAAGTGTCGTGAGCTATATCCTGTTTAAACTCAGCAAGTCGACCATTTGACATTTTGTTTGACTGTTATGGAAATTTCGGAATTAGGATTACTTTTTTATTCATTTTATATTTCCGATCAATAAGGACGAACACAAGGCGCAGTAATAATTCCACAAGTTCAGAATATACAGGATGTGTCATTTGCACAATTCCAATCGTTTACTATGGATGAAATAAGTTGTAATCAGAGACAAATTGTTGTTTCCTAAAAAGAAGAATTCCACAGAAGGAAATTTTTCCGAAACCCATAAAATCGTATTTTTGTAATTATAAATCAAACTCAAACGAACACGACTTTTGGTCTGTATCACCGTAGCTGCAGATATAAACCAAACTCAAACGAACACAACTTTCGATACAGACCAAAAGTTGTTTTAATGTTTTAAGTTGTTAAAACGTGATTAAAAATTGATTAGTTGTATAATAGATTCTTTAGTCATTTGTAATATTTCTATGGGAACTCAAAACTTGGATGCTTGCGATTTTCATTGCGTTGAGAATTGCACTGTTACTGATGTAACTTACATTACGATATGAACTGGGAAAGAGATTTACAAAAAGGCTTAATTTTGTTCCGTGTATTTCTGTTGTTATTGAAATAAGCCGATACAAAATAAAGTAAAATCCCTGAATTTTAAGATGTTAGATTTATACATTTTTAAATAATCAAAAGTAAAGACAGATTTTAATTTGATCAAAGTATTCAGTATCAAAGTAAATAATGTAAACTTTTCAATCAACGGAAATATCGATTAATTATTTTCAAAATTCTGCAAAACAATAATTTAAAATATTAGATTTTGTGAGATGAAAGAAGTGCTTACCTTTTATCATTTCTTTACTGTTTACTTTAAATTTATTTGATTCACAAAACAAATTCCCTATCAAGATAGGGAGGCATTGAGTTTTCGCTATGCCCAAAAAATTGCGTGTTTTTATTAAATACAGTAATTCATTATTCGTTATGTTTAAAACAAGATGAATTGTATCTTTATGTGACATAGGAAGACACTGAAATTCGATTTTAGTTATTTTTTATCATCCGCAGGGAAGTGAAAAACCTATGTATATAATATGTAAAGGAGATAGTTGGGGGGTGCAGTCAATAAGAACACAGAATAAGTGAAGTACTTATATTATGTGCCGACGTTTCGACCTACAGTGTAGGTCATCTTCAGGGCGAATGTTGGAAAGCGTGGCCGTTACATATAACGGCTGGAACGTACGTACATTTGCCCTGAAGATGACCTACACTGTAGGTCGAAACGTCGGCACATAATATAAGTACTTCACTTATCCTGTGTTCTTATTGACTGCACCCTCCAACTATCTCCTTTACATTAGATCATCCAGGCAACTATTTTCATCTCATATATGTATATAATAGTTTCGTGCGTAACCGGTTAACAATTACGATACAGTAATGTTTAAATAAACTACCTATCAAACTCATCATCAGCTGTAATTAAAATTAAATTTCAAAACACAAAACAAAATTTCAAGCATCGTCTTCATTTGGCGATGCATATAAAAAATTTCAGTATTGTTTTTGGGACAGATATGGTAAATTAAAGGGCGATATATTCTACTTTTCTTCTTTTAAATAAGACTGGATGTGGATAAATGAACAGTTGACTGGCAAACAAATTTAAACAGAAAAAAAGTAGCAACCTAAAGACTAATATAAATGCTCGTAACAATTGCTAACAAAAATTAAACATACAACATATAGCTGTCATTAAACCGCTATATTAGTTTTTATTACCGTAAAACTTAAAATAATAATGTTTCCTCAATGGAAAACATAATCCATATCAATAGAAGAAAATAATTTAACTACAATTGTCTAACATGTTTTGAAAACAGTAGATAGTGCAATGCCCTCCATTCTTCCAGGAACTTAATAAAAACATAACCATAATAAACAAGGTATATAGAGTGTGTACATATAAAATAAAAGTGTTAAACTGTAATTTTGTTTATTTTTTTTGCAACTACACTATCATTTTAACTATAATTATCACTGGAGAGAATTTTTGCAATATTGTTTTTGAAGCACCGAGTAACTTATCTAATAAATTTAAAAATTATAACAGTCATTCAAAACCAGAATATAAAAGAAGTAAAAACGGGCAAATGTCAGAGCACATTCAAAGTATTCAAATAAAAAAACTTTGAGAACCAACAGAATAAATACTATATAAAAAGTCGATGACTTAACGTTATATTAAGTAACAATAACAAACAAGTATTTAATCCTCTAACCTTAGTTAACCATCTGAAATAATAACGAGTTTAATGTCATTTCTCATCTATTAATTGACTATAAATAAATACAAAGATAATTTTAAACTCACCAAAGTGTGCTCGAAGGTATGCAGATCCATTTTATTAGCTTCTTCCATTTTCTCTGGATCTAAATAATACTAAATAATAGCGAAATATACGAGAAACATACTACACCATCACGCGCGACCAATACGTACAAGTTCAAAGTGTTGACTGATAGCTACCGGGCGGTCAACACACTTCAACAGTGTTGACAGCATGCTTCCAGTTCAACATCCCCACCACGGTGGTGCGGCCTCTCCGACCAGAAAAAAATAAAATAAAATTATGGATCAGGAAAGGGAACATATCGTTTATAGTTAATAACAAAGATTATAAATATATTCAACTTAATCGATTGATGAATATTATTAGATGCTATTATTTTTCCATATGCCTATTTCTTCTTATTGTAAATTTGTCTATTTTTTTATTTTATTTTTGGATTACATTTTCTGATTGTCTACCGAAACATAACTGTCAGTTATTTAATTTCAAGATATTATGTAAATATTGTTTTATTCTAGTCCTTTGGCCAGATAAATATTTATTTAATTTTGTTCATCTCTGTTACTCTAAATGGTATCTGGTCCCAGAATAAAATTAATTTTCTATCCTATTCTTTTCCGAAAATCTAAAAAACTAATGTTTATTGTAATATATTCAATAAATAAATTGTTATGAAATTACAGAACCAAAAACAATACATGAAACAACCCCCCCTCCATTGAAGAATATAAGAACAATGAAAACTTCAGTCTTTTTGGCAAAAATTAAGATCTCCGTTTAACTAGCACTAAATTTACAAATATTTCGCTACTCAACAAATAGAGAATGTTTCATCACAATCAAATGTAATATACTTATTTAAAAGTAAGAATTATCTCTTGTTTCCAAACAATGATAAATCTATGAAGATTTAAACAATAATAATAAACAAAGATTTAATAAAGATGAATTTTAATTTAATGAATTTAATTCCCTTCCTACAAAATCACATGAATTTAATTTCAATTAACAGATAATAAGATATCAAGCTCAACAGATGATTAAAGCATCTGTTATCATATTATCTTAATTAAACGTTATGTTGGCATGTTCTGTAAATTCAGTCAGTTTTATTTCTTTATTATTTACAATATTAAACACCCTTTGGTTTCAGAAACTAGTACATTATAACATAAATTAAAACAATTTTCTTTCGAATATTAATGTATTTTTAATTTATTTTATTAATAGAAATTGAATGAATAAGAAAAATTAATCGTATTTCCAAAAATAAAATTAGGTTTTATGAATATAAAATAAATCATAAATACTTCAGGAGGGGAATGAAGGAACTATTTTCTTATATTAAACCTAAAACAAACCTTATCATTTTCTATGAAAGTGAATAGAAATAAATTATTTCAATACTGCCATATTAAATTTAGTAATTATTTACAAAATATTTAAACAAACTAAAAATCTAGCCAAAGATCCTGGAAAATCATAACAATAACAGTAATTATTCTGAGCAAGGTAAGCAATAGTTATTTGGGACGATATATGATAAATATAAATTGTTTCTTTACCATGAGTCAAAGTAGGTTATTTTTACTTTCAATGAGGTATATACTGATTTATCCTCTAATATACTGAATTCAAATTTCAGTCATATTTGTAATATTAAATTAAGTAAGTATTAGCATGTTAAAATAAGGTTTGGCAATTAACTATTAAGGCTAAATTTTTATAATTTAACGTCATAATTATATCATATATGTAAAAAAAACTATTACACAGTCACAAAAAACTAACATTTATGTATTTATCTATTTATAAACTACCACTATTTTAAATGTTAATCATGTCAACAAGAGAAAATAGTTATACTTTGAATATAATTAAAATAATCCTGAATAGTGAAAATTAATTCAACTATCAAGTATTGTATAAAGAACTCTCGTGAGATAAAGAATTGGTTTCAAAATTCCGGAACAATTTTTGATTCATACTGATCGCTCCAGGTCAAAATGTTTAACAGCTGTATATTATGTAACCCACATCTCAAACCATAAATTTAAGCTGTATAAATTAGCATCTATTTACAAAGATGAACTCCATGCTACAGCTTCAGCCCTATATTATGGCTTATCAGTAGCTGAGAATACCATAATCTTAATGTCAGATTTTCTAGCTCCCTAGAATGTTTGAAAGATATGTACCTGAACCACCAACTTGTTATAAGAACCCAATCTCATCTTATAGCACTCGTAGGCGATGGTAAGTCAGGTATACTTCTTATGGATTCCTTGGCACATTTGCATTAGGGATAACGATCTTACAGTTAAGAAAGCCCAAGAAGCATTCGTATTCCCTCATCAAAGCACATTATCACCCCATGAGAATTCAATTGACCTCTTAAATATAAAATTGTAAGACCATGGTATAAATTCAACAGCAGCAGCCATAGGCATTATACTACTAAGAATGTGCCACATTAAGCACACTCACATTTAACTGTTACCTCCATAATCCCAACAGTGTAACATCATTGTTACCCAAGCAGGATATATTAGACTGACCGAAAATTTACCCAATAACAACAAAGCTGTAATATATTATTTTTTTTTTAAACATCACTTGTCAAAATTTTGGTACTTTCTGGTACTGGTAAACCAAAATTTTATTATATGTTTTAAAAGTCTGCATAGCAAATCATAGGCATTGATGACCTGAAGTTTTATGCCTTTGAGCAAAACCAAACAGATGTTTTATTTAACCATCAGCAAATACGGGAAGGTATAAATTTCCCATAGGTAACAGTAGAAAAATTTTCTTCCCAAATCCAGATATTTGGATTTTAACAATTTTTAAATATGTCTCAATACTGAGAAAAATGTATTCATTACTACCTTGAATCATTTTATAGGTCAATTGTAGATATTACATGTTTAATCAAGAGCATTTCCCTCATCTCGTAAAAATAATATAAAATTAGTTTAAAAAAATTAACTTTAACATACATACATACATAATAAAAATGGTACAGGAAATAAAAGATGAACAATTATATTAGACAACATTAAGGGGGGAAATAGTCTGAATAATAAAATACAATATGCAATAATTTGTATTTAAATTATTTATTTAAAATGCCTCCAAATATGTTTAATATGACATAATTGATAACAATGATTATTACAAAAAATATTAGGAATATATTTATCTCTCAATTGATTCATACAATAATAAATATAGGCAATTAATAAAAATGATCAGGAAAAATTCTGTAGGAAATAATGTTTTAAAAGATAAAATAAATTTGACAAATATTTTATTAAATAAATAATACATAACCAAGTAAATTATTTAAGAAAATAAGCTTCTAATAAACAATAATACAAATAATTCAAACTTGGAATGGAACAATTTTTTTTCTTTATCATTATTTTAGACATACTTTGATCGTTTCTTGTTACACTCAATTGCCTGTACATCATTCTACCTAAAGTTGCTTCGGTTATCCTTAATACTTATAGACTAATCAATATGCTTTGATAAAAAATAAATATTCACTAATATTTAAACATTTTATAATCAAAACAAGAAATATAGATAATGAGTATAATTACAAGTTTTTTTTAAATAATTCATAAATTTACAATTTATTTAAGTATGCAATATTGATACATTTTACAAATGTAATGTAAAATCCAATGACCATTTCTTAAGTAAAAATATTATCATTTATTATAGGGTAACAAACATAAGAACTCAATAATTAACAATTAATAGCACGACACGATTGGATAATAACAATACAAACATAAACTGAACGATTAATGCTAATAAACTTAGAAATAATACTTAACAATCATATGGCAGGAATAAATTTTATTATTGAAAGAAAAACAATGATAAAGTACGGTTGACAGGTTTCGACATTTCCCAGGGATAAAATAATTATTACCATGTTATCCTACCATAGAAAGGGGCAGATGTTAATGGAAATGAGGAAATATAATATTTTATTAAATCTAAAACAGATGCTGTTGCTGAAGTCAACATTTTCATATCTTCATTTAGAGGGTTCATCACCACCAAATGAACTTGAAATCCACACTGGACAAAAATATTTTTTTAATAAGTAGAATAATATAATCATAAAAACTTTTTATCTAAACGCTCACTGTTGTACAGAGGTGGTTTGAAAAGTTCTCGGAATCACCGTTAGATGTTAGTGCTGGAGCTATGAGGTTCCTGCGCAATAATCACACATCCTTTGTGAGTGAACACATGTCGTGAGTGGTAGTGAGGGCTCATTGTTGTTGCTTTTTGCGTAGTGATTTGTGACAATGGAAAAAACTGAGACTTGAGCAGTGGTGGTGGTTAAAAAGAAAGGTATGAAAGCAAAGAAAATTCAGGCCGACTTTCAAAACACACTGGGGCACTCTGCTCCTTCATATTCAACTGTTGCCAAGTGGACCAGCAAGTTTAAATTTGGTCGGGAAAGCTTAGATGATGATCCGCATAGTGGACGGCCAAAAAGTGCTGCGACCCCAGAATTTATCGCAAAAGTGCATAAAAAGGTCATGGAGGATCATCGACTGAAAGTGCGAGAGTGTTGAAGCTGTTGGGAAGTCATCTATATATGAAACTTGGGTCCACTACTATACCCGAGAGACAAAACAGCAGTCAAACCAGTGGAAACATCCTGAATCACCACTACCAAGGAAAGCAAAGGCAGTACGTTCGGTCAGAAAGATCATGGCCTCAGTTTTCTGGGATGCAAAAGGCATTTTGCTGATAGATTATCTTCCTACTGGCCAAACAATTACGGGTTAATACTATGCAAACCTTCTAGACCAACTACAGGAAAAGATACGCGAAAAAAGTCCTGGTTTGGCAAGGAAAAAAGTCATCTTTCATCAGGACAACTCCCGCCCGCACACAAGTGCTATTGCCTAGGCAAAACTTCATGAACTGAGGTACCAATTGTTGCCACATCCACCTTCTTCACCTACTTTGGCACCATCAGATTTTCATCTCTTCCCCAAGCTGAAAATTTTCCAAGGTGGGTGGAGATTTCCTATAACGGTAGAACTGACAGCCGAATTGGAGAGGTATTTTGCAGGCCTGGAGGGATCTCATTTTCGAGATAGGATCAATGCATTGGAACATCGCGGGACCAACAGGGAGAATATGTTGAAAAATAAAAGCAGTTCCACCGAGGTAAGACACTTCTTTCTAGTACATTCCGAGAACTTTTCAAATCATCCTCGTATATACAACATTCTTATTATAAAATAGTGTTTATAAAAAAAAGTTTAGGGAAATACATATAAACCCATAACTTATAAATATATTATATATATATATATATATATATATATATATATATATATATATATATATATATATATTCTATTTTAAACTTTAGCCTGCATTAATATTTATCATATACTTAATGTAATATCTACAAAAAATGTATGAATAGTTAGACCAGAAATTATTATAAATGATAGCCTAAATTACTGCTTTACTCAATAAACGTAGAAGAAGTACTTTACTTCATTTATATTTATAGAAAAAAGTGTATAGTGTAGAATCACAAGACCAAGTAAATGTATAAAATGCAAGTCATGTAAACATACATATTTCATTTAGAAGTGGCTGTATAGTGTCAGAATGTAACTAAGTAATGATAAACTTGAGCCTAAAATATTTTTTAAAAAACTTGTACCACTACAACCCATTAAGTATTGGGTTCAGTACTTGGTTGTGCATGGAGATGATTTGTCCAATATCATGCTCAACCACCAGGTTTTCCCTCCATTAAGGGTACCCACATTATAGGGATAGGGTGAGCTGCAGATGGATCATCAGATCCCACAGGGTCAAACAACGGCTGTTAGCAGACAAAAAATAATTTATCAGCCGCTGCACAGCATTGAACCCGAAAACTTGGGCATAGCAACTCAGTGTTCTTCCTAATGAGCTACCCCACTCTCCTTTAAAGTATTAAACTTCCCTTAAGATGAAACCTCTACATTTATAAATATTTTGCCCAAGGACCTTGGCAAAAGATTAAAATAAAAAAGATATTCCAGTTTATTATTACAGAGCTAGTTTTTGCCAAATTACGTAAGCCATTTTCAGGGCAAGCTAAGACAGAATGGTGAAGACCAGGAGTAGTGAAAGTTTTCCATTATGCGGCACCATGGTTGTAGTGTATACACAGAAACCAGACTTGATTTGACTGGTATGACTGGCTAACCCATTATAAGTATTCAATAGAAGGCAGCAACACAAAACCAGACTGGGCATTCAATTGAGCTGATTTGGAAATGAATCTTCCATTTCTATTTTTCCACTATCATCATTTAATTTTTATCTTTATCAAGCTGGCAAATAGACAGACTAATTATTTAGCAAAGTCAAATTAACACTCTCTTGTTATTAGTAATTATCTAACTGTCATATCTTATTTGCTTGTAATCAATCTTAAATTATTCAATTCCTTCAAAAATATCTAAAACTATGCTCATCATGAAAACAGCCCTTAATTACTTTAATAATAAATAATTCTCAATATTTATACAATAAAAGATAATGAGTTTAATAATCATTATTTACTAAAACAGACAAATTCATTCAATTCAGCAATTGGTTAGATCCAATTTTCTAGCTTTTCTTTTTTCGAGAACTTAAAATTTATAAAAATATATTTCTATCGTTATGAATTAAACACTTTTTAAAACTATATTATAGTTATTTGCCTAATCAACAAATTAGTTAGTATAAGAAAAATTTGAAAACCAATTACTAACGTAATAAACAAAAACGTAACCTCAGTAATTTAGGAAAGGCAAATAATCTGTTCATGTGATTAGGATAAATAGAAATATTTAACAAAGAACAAATTAAAGTTTGGGAAGAAAGCAAACACTACTTATTTATTTAAATAATAATTTTTAATAATTGATTTGTTACTTATAATTAAATATCAAATCACTTCCTTCAAGCCCAGTTAAATTTAAAGCTAGCCCATTTAATTAGGTTTACTGATGATCAGTCAGTATTATGACTGATTATATTGTAAATGGAACACCATCTCCCGGATTGAACCAGATATGAGTACTCAGAAACAAATTATATTACAATTAGATAACACTCCAGGAGACATTTTCTCTCTTGCTCTTTCTATATTATTTAAAAGTATACTTCTAAATTGGTGGTTTCCAAACTGAGAGCATGACGACAAGTCAGGGAAGAAACGAGACCAGTAGGGAATAAAAAAATTTCTCACTTAATTTTAGTTATTCTTCACAACTTCTTTATGCATGGTACAAAATAGGTTGGGCACCCCTCTTCTAAATGAATTAGAAAACAATTATTTTTAAGCCATACATTTTCTCTCTGAGCACAAATTATTAAATTAACAAGCAAGTATCTCTGGATGATATTAAAAGATGATTTAATGTTAAGAAAATACTTCAAAATTTCCCTTATATTTTGTGAAAAGGATTATTTCAAAAGGCTCAATCATAGCTAAACTTCAAAGTAAATGGAAACAGCTCACCATCACTGCTGTTATACTGCTTGGAAAATGTGTGATCATTATTTTCTAAAACTAATATTAAATAATTAAGACAAGAATATCATACCTGTGGAGCAATAATGGCATAAGGGAATACACATTCCTTATAAAGTGTTAATAAAATCTTAGTATTCTTGAAAGGAAACTCTACTTGAGTTAACAAAACGAATATTTATTAGTTGACTCTTTCCACTATGCTTGATAGCAAATATGCCCTAGATGACATTGTCTCTCATTTCTTCCTCACCAAGTGCTATAAGGTCTTACATACACATTAACAAAAAATATAATGTTTTCGAATCATATCTCCTTTTTTTTTTTTTTTGTAAGATTTATATTGAAAACTATAAATGCACAATCTAAACAATCAAGATTTAGCACTTGCTCATAATATAATCATATATATTATAATGATGTCACACCTGTAGAAAGTACTAGGGCAGTACCCGTTATCAGCCAAGTGGCGGACCAACCCCCTATTGTCCCCTATTTATTTTTAAAAATGTGTCCTTTTCATTCAAATTCAATGTTTATACGACCTATTTTTATTTTATGCTTTATTTAATATATATTTATAAGACTGTTGACTAGCCTCTCTTTTACCAACAAATTAGAAATGCATTTATATTAAAAATAAGAAAAAGATCAGAAAAAGGAAAATAAATAATTCAAAGTAGTGCATTAATGAATAAGTAGGATGAAAATAAAGGGTTAATACTTAGAATAATTAATAATTAAAAAAATTAAATAATTTGGTATGTTTAATGCTGTATATTTAATACATACTTAAACACATAAGGAATGAAACAGATGCTCACAAATAACAATAACTTGTTACTCACTAAAACAATTAACAAAATAAAGGGAAAAGAATTGAAGAGATGAAATTGTCCTTAAAAATAACCAGACCAGGTTTTTCTATAACAAACCCTACACAGCGCTGAGGTTAAAGCATCCCAAATGACTTGTATAAATCTATAACATGCGAGTTATAAATTTGAGAAATAACCAGTTTTAAAGTAGCACAGTGAAGCCCAAAAGCATTAATTTCAGATAGAATTCACTACACAAGAGGCGACCTGTGGTATAGTGGTTGGCATAACAACCTACTAAGCCCATGACCGCGGGTTCGTAGCCCGGTATGTGACCCTAGGATTTTTTTAAAGGGAGTAAAAATTTCCTCGATTATGCCGTCATTCAGAAGGGACGTTAAATGGTGGTCCTGAGCCTGCACGATACCAGGCTTGTTAACACGTTCCCTGCCGCGTGGGGCGTATGCGCCCCACGCTGAACTTTCCGTTCAAGCCATTTGGTATTATCATTGTAAAATGAAGAATTTTTTAAAAATTCAATATACAGTCGATCACGGGAATCTTAGTACTACTGCTGATGCCTTCATTTAATCGTGGGGCGTATACGCCCCACGCGGCGTGGTGGGCAATTTTGTTTCGCCGTCACTTGTTTTCTGCATTCTTCGCACTGCGATCAGTCATTTATTCGCGTGTCGTTGATACAATACGTACTGCTTTACTAAAACTGGGATTGATTTATAGTTCAGTGTGTTAAACGAAGGAAATACGGTACGTACATATTATTTAAATGTTATAAGTTCGGATATTTTACATTAACAAAAGGTTGCAATTTTTCCCGCCTTTTCTTCTTCAGACCTTTTCCAAATTTTACAATAATTACTCCTTATAAGCAGATATGGCCTCACACAGCAACAGTGTTTCTAGTGATGATTCTGACGTGCCACTCGCAGAAATTTTAACAAAACGCCCTAGGATTGCACGAGGAAACCTTTCTGAATATTCTTCAGACAGTTCAGATGAAATCATACCTTTTCTTTGCCTTTCCACACGCAGCACTCGCATTTTATCCAGTAGTGAAGACGAAGATACTGAACCTTCTATAAACAATATGACTACTTCGCATATAGATTGGGCTGATCCCATCGGAAACCAACCGCGCCTTACGCCTTTCGTTGGTACACCTGGTTTCAAAACATGCAATCAAACTTACGAAAAACCGGAAGATATTTATTTTTTGTTTATGAGTGATGAATTCTTCGATCTTGTTTCAGAAACGAATTGGTATGCGCAACAATGTCTATCTAAACAAACATCGTATCGATTAGATGAATGGATAGCAACTGACAAAAACGAGATAAAACGGTTTTTTGGACTTATTATGTGGATGGGAATTGTAAAGCTTCCAGAAATAAGTTTGTATTGGTCTAAAGATCCAGCATATTCGCAGACTCTTCCACCTTCAATAATGTCAAGAAATCGGTTTGAACTTTTGCTACGAATGTTGCATTTTAACAACAATGACAAGGAAAATGTAAATGACCGCTTGTATAAAATTAAACCAGTCATTGATATGTTGAATGAAAACTTTGAAAAGTATTTTGAACCAGGCGAAATTGTTTGCGTAGACGAATCTCTGATTCCTTTTCGAGGTCGCATTGTCTTCAAACAATATATAAAACAAAAAAGACATAAATATGGTATCAAATTATTTAAATTATGTTCAGGACCGGGATACACGCTCGCCTTCAAAATTTATTGTGGGAAAAAAATGGATAGAGAGAAAACAACGCCTACCAATGTTGTTCTATCATTGTGCAAAAGTATATTTGGTAAAGGCCATACAATATGTACTGATAATTGGTACACAAGTCTCGAATTAGCCAAAAAGCTAGTTGCTCAAAACACTCATCTGGTTGGAACAATACGATCAAATCGCCGTGGAATTCCAAAAGACCTACTTTTAAAAAAATTAATGCGATATGAATATATCGCTAAGGAAAGCAATGATGGTTTGACAATACTAAAATGGAAGGACAAGCGTGATGTTCTTCTATTATCAACGAAACACTCTAATGAAACTGTGACTATGCAGAAAAGGGGGAATATTGTTACAAAACCGAAGGTTATTGTGGATTATAATGAAGGGAAGTCTTCTGTAGATATCTCCGATCAAATGGCTTCATATTGCAGTCCTCTACGAAAATCAGTAAAGTGGTATAAAAAAATTGCATTTCAACTTTGCCTGAACACAGCTGTCGTGAATTCATGAGTTATATATAACAGTCTTACAAACCGAAAAATAACAAGCATCGAATTCCGAAAAACATTAGCAATGAATCTGATGTTGTGTAATAATAATAATAATAATTCTCCACGAATTGAACAAAGAAGAAAACGACACGAAATTAAAAAAAAGGAAGGCCACTTTAATTCGATAAGAAGGCGGTGTAAAATTTGTTACGAAAGAAATGTTAAAAAATTTGGTTCCAAATCGGCAAGGAACTGTACTGTAAAAGTTGTAACATTCTGCGATAGTTGTGTGGATAAACCACACTTATGTATGCCATGCTTTAACAAAGTTCATCGTAACATCCCTTTGTAATTGCATAGAAACTTGAATTTAATTAAAATATTGTATTTTGAACTGATGTAGGCATGATAAAAAACTTATATGTGAGGATGCAACTTGCTTAGTATTGTTCAGCCAGGTATTTGTTAAACTAATTCCTAGAAAAATAAATTTATTCGTTTATTGTGTTATGCATGTTAAACTATACAACCTTTCCTTGATAATTATGATTTTTGCGGCATTTTATTTATTGTAAGGCATTCGCCAGAAACAAAATAATACAAGTGTAAAGCGTGGGGCGCATACGCCCCACGCGGCATGAACGGAAAGTCTTCAAAAAACGGTCCGGCAGGGAACGTGTTAAAACTCCCTATCCTAAATAAACCTGGATAGGTAAAATTAAGAGCTCCCACTGTAGCATCGTCTGATTAGCCATAGCAGCATTAAGAGGCATAAAATGAATAAGTACTACGCAAGATTACAGTTATCAAATTTATATGTAGAAAAACAAAAGCTAATAAAAAGTGCCATTTCTCATATTTCCTCGTATTATACTGTAATAATAACAAAAATGTTACATTCTCTTGACTACAATGATATTTTATCTGGTAAATAGCAAACATAAACATTTTGAAATTAATAATTATTGTAAAACAGAAAAATGTCTTAGATAAATATAACATTTTTTGTTTACTACTTTTATTTATTTTTTGGCTGCTTTCATTGAGGATAAGCATTCTGATTTTTAAAAAAAATAGCATTTCTATTAAAATCTTTAAACTATTGTAAAATTTTAGTTCAGCGACTGGTCTGATTGCTTATTTCATTGCTTTAACCATAATTTATCCTAATGAAGTCCATAGTTAAATATTATAAATGTAAAAATAAAATAAATAAATATAGGTTAGTGATATGTTCCTGTTTTAATAATATTAATATTTCATGCAGGTTAAAGAAATAAATGTAATCCAAGAGGATGAGAAAGAAGAGTTTATTTATTTCTTTTATTGCGTTACAATGCACAGGCAACATATAGAGAGGTATTTTTCACATGCAAAGGTTGATAGACATAAGAGGTTTAACTTTTGTATCTTATAACATGGAACAATTGTAAAGCATAAATATCAAAATTCGTAACTAAATGTATTATTTAAGGAAGAAATAGTTGGGGGTGCAGTCAATCAAAACACCAAAATAAGCATAACTTATTTATCAATAAAAGTTATGCTTATTTTGGTGTTTTGATTGACTGCACCCCCAACTATTTCTTCCTTAAATTAGAAGATACAGTCGACCAACTCTTCTCTAACAAAAATGTATTATTTGATGTGTTTAACTTTCACATTCAGCTGCTGTTAAAATTGCCATAATAAATTACCATTAGAAATTAGTAACATTATCTCACAAATAAAGTCATTTATTAAAGTTAAATAATAGTGAAAGACAACTAAATAATTAAAAGTGTTAAACATCAATAAAACAATAAATACGAAATTCAGAAAGAACAAAAAGTTCAGAAGTAAAATTTTAACTTAAATGATCCATTGAATAAAATATTAATTTAATATAAAAAAGCAAAAATAAAGGTTATGATAATTAAGCGCCATTTTTTGGTAATTTTTATTTTTGTTTTAGCAAAACTGATAGAGGATTTCATTCAACAGTTTTGAAAAACAATATCCCTTTACTTACTAATACAAAAAAATTGTTTCATTTCAAAAGTAGTTCACCAATAAACTTGAAAACAGCTCATGATTATGTTATGTCGCTGAAATAAAGTATGATGAAATGATATTCAGTTAATATGTATAAGACAAAAAGGAGAAATAAGACATTTAAAAAAATGTAACCAAGATATTGCAAAACAAGGATCAGGGACAAACAGCAAATTAGGAATATTAAAAATTACTTACCTATTATTATAATTAGCAAAATAGCACCGATTCCTCCCATAATAAGGTACATCTGTAAAAAAAAAAGTTAATTTCTAGCCTTTTACAATAATGTATAAAATACAATAACAAATAGTCATTGGACATACATAATTTTACTAATAACATATGTGTAGCGATACTATCAAGATTGAACAATAAATTAAATAACTGAGATTATCGACATATCGATCAATGATATGTTGGAAGGTAATGGTAGGTGAAGGTGTTATAGTGTGGTACAGTTGTTGATAGCGAACTAGTGCGGAACATTTTTGTGTATTACATTTGTATTTTCAAGTGTAATAAAAAAGAAATAAAGTTGTAAAATTAATAAAAGTGCTTTAGTTGAAATAATTGAACTTATTTTGCCCGACGAGGTAACATATGCATAAAGTTTAGAAATACAGGCTACATTAATCAATTCACTTTAACAAATAATTTATTTTCATAATAAAACAATGAAATACTATAATAATAATGATAGAGAGGAAAATAGTTGACTGGAAGATCTAATGTGGGATATAGATAGTCTGGGGGTGTTGTCAATATAACACAAAAGAAGAAAAACTTATTTATTATGAGCGCATATTATTTAGGAATAATTAATGAATTTTTTATTTTTAAATACATATTTTTATTTGCAAAGAAAAAATATGTCCAGGACCAAGGATGTGAAAAGATATGCCCCCGTCCTGGACATATCTTTTCTTTTCAAATAAAAATATTTAAAAATTATGACAACGGACAAAAAAATAAAATATCTTCTATATTATTTAAGCTTATTAGCTTTAAGCTTTTTTAGAGATTTAGCCATGTTAAAAATAAATCAGCCAGGTATGATATAATTTTATCCTCAACTTTTTGTTTTTTTAAGTATATACAATCAAGACCATGTACATATGTAATTCAAGAAGGAACGTAGAACAACAAGCTCCGTTTATGGAGTTCAGCTTTAAGCAAACTCAGAAATTTATATACCTGGGCGCAACAGTAACACACAACTACCAGATAGAGGAGGGTATAAAAGCAAGACTTGCCGTTGGCAATTGTTGTTACTATGCAATACAAAAGGCTCTTAAAACTGGGCAATTGTCAAATAGGGCAAAGATCACCTTGTATAAAACCAATGTCAGGCCAACAGCGACATATGGTTGTGAAAGTTGGGTCCTGCGTAAAGAAGCAGAATGTCTGGGAGAGGAAAATACTGCAGCGGATTTATGGACCCATCTAAGACCAGGGAGCATGGAGGACCCGTAATAATGCAGAACTCCGACAACTTCACAGAGAACCAGACTTAATTTCTTTCGTAAAAAGAGCTAGATTGAGATGGTTGGGCCATGTGATGAGGATGCCGGAGACAAGAGTGCCCAGAAGACTGTTGTTTGAGAAGTTCGGTGGTAGAAGACCCAAAGGAAGGCCCCGTACCAGATGGCTAATGATGTGGAGGCCGATCTTCACCCGCTGGGAATCAGACATTGAAGAAGACATGCTAGGGACCGAAGTGATTGGCAGGCAGTGGTGGATGAGGCTCAGGTCCTTGTAGGACTGAGTGCTAAGGAGTGAGTGAGTGAAGTATATACAAGTATACAATTTAAGAGGAAACCAGAATGATAATATTTTGCAAAGTGTATTTTGTGCTTGAATAAAAAAATGTAATAGAAATAGGAAAACTTTTAATGAATTAAGCTAGGGCAAGATTTTGATTATATAACCTTAATAACTATTTGCACTATAAAATTAAGATTAGTAACTAATTCAAGGACCTTACCTTCATATTCTTCAACCACATGTTCCTTTTTAGTCGATGGGCTTGTTGTTCAAACTGAGAGGCTCCCATTTGAAGTGCATCTAAACATTTAATAATTGATGCAATTAACTTTTATAAAATGTGTAATGTAATAAATTTTGATATAGCATAAAAAAATAAGCGGGAGTAACCATTACCATGATTGAATGATTAATAGTTAAAAAGAGAAATTAATGCTCAATGACCAGCAGGACATTACAGAAAAAAACTTTAATTTTTAATGAAAATAAAATTGACTGTATAAAAAGAAATTAACAATTATTCTTGTTCAATGTTAGATTGAAATTATAAGCCTTTACGAGGATGAAGTATAAAAAAAAACTGAGAATAAGTACAAATCTTTTATGAGGTACATAGGACAATGTGAAACAATTAATTAGATTCTAAAAAATAAAAGAGGTAATATAAACAATTTTTAAGAAAACATTGAAGTAATATCTGAGTCATGCAGGTAAACCATCAAAAATAACATTTCAAAGTTTTATGAAGAATAAAAACAAGTTTGAAAACACGTCATATCGTTTATTGTGGGTAGTTGTCAATCTCTTAAATAACCATTTTAGCTTATTTATGACATTTATACTCAGAAAACAGAAAAACAAAAACAGAAACAAGCCTGTTCCATTGGGTCAGTTTTTTCAATCATTAACCTAAGTGGGAGAGTCAAAATTAATTACTTAGGATTGCTAAGAAATACATATTAACTGATTTATGTGGGAATCAAACCCGCAATGTTCTGAGCCAAACATTATGAGATTCTCAGCCCGAACATTCTCAGAACGACAGGTAGTGTGAGTATTCTAATGCTGAGTATAAATTTAAAAAAATTAATGTTAGAGAGGAAAATAGTTGGCTGGGTGATATAATGGAGAATGGAGATAATAGTTAGGGGGTGCAGTCAAAAAACACAAAGAAAGTCAAGACTTATTTGATGTTTTTTCGACTGCACCCCCAACTATCTCCATTCTAATAAAAATAAAGTAGCCAGATATGGTTCAACATTTAAGAACAAAGGGGAAGCTAACAAAAAATATCGATATAATGAAAAATAGAATATAAAATTATTATGGAACAATCAATATACAATCAGCTAAAATTTAAATATAGTTTAAATGACATCAAACACAATTACACTCCAAATAATTAAATTCCATGGAGTTAAAAATCAGTAGATTATGATAGGAATGAGCATAAAAATAAAATTCAACTACGCTCATAAATTAAGTATTTAGTAAGACAAAATCATATCATTAGTTAATATATTGTTGAGGTTCAAAATATGTCAAAGTAATTATCGATATTTGGCGTATCAATGGCGGACCAATATTCAGTTGCCGTGAATTTATAAGTAAATAAAAATTATTCTAAATTTTATTAAAGCGTATTTAAAAATTTAATATACTGATTGCTTACTAAACACTATTTTTATATATATGAATAACTGCTTTTCAAATCATACAAATGGCATTGCCGCACACTACGGACAATGCAAAGCTCCCGTCATCTTTCAAGATTCAGCAGCATGGTGTCCTGAGGATAGGACCTTCTCAGTTTTTTCAGCTCTCTTCAAGAATGCCCTGAGTGAGGACTTAAGTTACATGACTTGAAGATTGGATGTCCTGAAGATAGAATCTCTACAAGCATTTCTACCATTGACAGTCTGCTGTAAGGAGTTCCCAGTGTTCAAGAGAAGCATCGGTGTCATTCAGCGTCGTTGTTATGTGTGAAGGAGTTATAAGACACAATTGGATGAGAAAAATGTGAGTGGTAATTTTAATCAGCCTAATATAAAAATTGTGTTAAAATTTAAATTGTTACAACCAATCCCAAACTGTAATTATCATTGGCCCACGGAGATTAAAGATCTCAGTTCAATCAAATATTGTTTTGCTCTTATTATAAATAAATTTTGTAATAAAATAAAAATTCTTAACAATATATTTTTTTAAATGTTAACTTTTAGGAGGATAAAAAAAAGGAAAAATTAATCTACAAAAATAACAAACATTTTACATTATTGTAGTTCCGTAACTTACAAATAAATAAACAGAAGTAATAATCTCGTAATACTATCAAAAACCTTATCAGGAATACTTACCAGCTCGATCATCCAGTTCCGAAAGCTTCTGATCTCTTTCTATAACCTTTTCCACGTTTAGTCTCATAATACCAACAACCTATAAGAACGATTAATTTTTACATCATTTCTATTAAATTTGGTTATTATATAAAGCTATCCGTGGACTGTACTATAGAAGCTAGCTAAGCATGTTTATTTGTTGATGCTATAGTTCAACATAGATAACAATAAATTATTTTAACAACAGCCCAAGGAAAGCAATGTAATTTTTAAAACAATATTATAGATTAGATTTAAATTGTAATAAAAATATATATATACTATCTTCTCTTGGTGTTCTAGCAACTGGAACAATGCCTCTTGCAGTGAAGCGGGAAAAATTATTTTAAAAACACCGTTTACAGTGGTTCACCCCGATACCCACACATTTATACATAGGGCTAATGTGGCATTCAGGTCAACGATCGATCTACTTCTAACTAGACAGCCCCATCGCCTTATTGAATGCGTAGCGTTGGATATTATAACAACGGACCATAGGCCTGTGCTTTACTCATTAGATGGAGAAACACCATTCCCACCTCCACCTACTAAATTTAAATATCAAGCAGCAAATTGGGAGTTTTATAAAGCACATGTCTACCATAATTTGTCAACTGTTCCTACTCTCCGAAAAACGAAAGACATAGACGATTATCTAGAGTTTTTTACAAAAACGATCAGAAGCGCCGCGGATGCGGCCATACCAAAATTTAATCCACTTCCGCCAGCCCTGCGTCCCCTACCAGATCACATTCTTTCACTTATCGCCTTGCGCAATAAGTGGAAGAATAAATGGTACAGGACTAGGGATCATGAGGTAAAATCGGTAGTGAATTCCCTTACTACTCAGGTTCGCAATCTCATGAAACAATGGCGGACTGCACAGTGGCATGAGAAGCTCCGAGCAATCCATGGCGACCACCGTAAATTTTGGAAATTACTCAGGGCGAGCACAAGGAAGCGAAGCTCTACATTACTACACGACGGAGACAAACTGTTGACAGATGAGGAACAAGCAAGTAAGTTCGCTGATCACTACAGTGCCACTATAGCCCGTCGAACAATCAGTATGACCGAAATCCCGAACGAAGAAATAGGAAATAATTATATGTTTGTATCTCCGAAGCAGCTGAAGGCGATACTCCGTCGTTCGCGAGGGAATAAAGCCCCAGGCCACGACGGAATACAAACTATACTCCTAAAACAATTACCAAGAAGAGGCATAGCTCACCTGAGGAACCTCTACAACTCCTGTCTCAGGCTAAAATACTTTCCTGAGGCATGGAAAAGAGTTATCCTCTTTCCGCTGCTGAAGCCCGCAAGAAATGGTAATCAGCCAGTCGACTACCGGCCTATTATCTTACTTCCACACATGGGCAAAGTTTTTGAAAAAATTATTCTTAATTATCTCAAAACCTATTGCTCAGAAATAGCGTTAATCCCACCGGAGCAGACCGGCTTCCAGGCCGGACTGTGCCCGGACCACCATCTGGCGAAGCTACACGCAGAAGTAAGCCAGAACACAGTTAAGAACGAGGCAACCGCTTTGATATCCATAGACTGCATGGAGGCGTTTGACTCAGTGTCCCATAGCCTTCTATGTAAGACACTGCAGGACATCGAGTTTCCCGAGCAGCTATATACTACCATAAGGTCCTTTCTGACACAACGTTCAATAAAGGTACGAGTCGGCGAAGAGCTGTCCAACCCCTTTCCACTCACGTGTGGTGTACCTCAAGGGTCTGTGCTATCACCGGTATTATTCTCAGTTTATACGGCGGAAATCGTTGGTAAAATACAAAAAAGCTACTGTGGCGGCGTATGCCGATGACATTGCCATCTACAGTAGCTCATTGAATGCAGAGAGAGCTCTACGGCAGGCAGAGGTGGCCTGTGAGGAAATAACTAAAAGACTGGACGGATTGAATATTACAGTTAATCCCAAGAAGACCGACTGTATTATTCTCTCCTTCCAAAAGAATAAGCGCCCTCTACCTAAGGTTTATAGAGTAGCAGGCAAAGTTAACAAACCTGTGAATAGGATAACGTATCTCGGTGTCACCCTCGACCGGCACTTGACGTTATCCCAACATTGCAATAAGAAGATCAGATCGGTGAGAACCAAATCTTACAGGCTAAATCATCTTTTAACCTCACCGAACTTATCACTCCGCCTCAAAGTAATGATCTATAAGGCAGTTATTAGACCAGCAATCCTTTATGGGGCGCCTATGTTGAATAACATTTCGCCAACAACTTCAAAAAGGCTCCAACAATTTCAAAACCGTATGCTGAGGGGTATAGTAAGGCATACTTCTCTACAAAGGACGAAATCAGACATAATACACGAGACTCTCGGACTCCCGACGGTAACGGACTTCATCACACGGAGGCATATCAAATTTTTTGATAGCCTCCAACATTGCACGAACCCACTATTCAACGCACTTACACCGACAGGTCGACCTCAGCGCTGGCAAACACACGTACAGACACTCAACATGGACTGAGTAAACTACTAACAAACTCCAATCAGACAGAACTAGTGAGACCCATCACTGGATCCCCCACTCCTTCCATTTAATTAATGTTCAGTAAATCCTTCAGACAATCCTCTCTTAAAATGCAGCTGGTGCAGTAGAAGAGATACAATGTATCTTTAGTAATTTTAATATGCTATTTTTTCAAATATTATAATTACCAAAGGGGTTAAGAAATAAAAAAAAAATAAAAAAAAAAAAATTTAATATTCTCAAAAAATGTGTAAATTTTGGCAAGCATTTCTTGATGAAAAACATTTCAACAAACATATATCATCATCTATACCTCAAAAACGCTAGAGGAAACTTTTTTCTCTTGATCAATTGATTACCGATATTTACACTATACTATAATTATTATAATAAAAAAATGTTCATACTAAAACTCATGACTATTTTTAATTTCAAGAATTCTAAAAAGGAAATAAATGGAAAGTTAAAACTTGTTCTGACATAACTCAAAGCGACAACCTGCAGAACTGAAACTTAAAGATGATTGGTGGGAATAAAGAATGTTTAATTTCTAACTTTATGAAAGAAGTAATTTTAAGTTGACAAGCAAACAAATAAATAAACTGAAAACGAATTACTTGTACTAACAAACTTTTTATTGATGAAGATAAAATATAATATAATAAAAGTAAGATAAAATATATTACGGAGAATAATAAATTATACTATGTATACTAAATCAGATGATAAATAATAAATAAATCAATAAATTTAAAATTAAAGTAAAAAAAGCAATATCATTATAAAGAATAATTAAATAGTGTACAATTTTTATTTTATTTTTAACTTACGATAAATTATCTAAGCCTAATTATTGTTTCGATAATTCTTTTTAGCTTAATATAACAACTAAAACCATGCCAATAAAACTAATTTTAACAACATTGTTAAAAAGTAATTGTGCCTGTTTTATATGAATTCCATTCCCTATGTACTAATTAAAATGACAATATAGTTTTTAGAGGAGAGGGACACTTGTGTTGAGACTTGACACTTGAATTGTGAACTAGATGTTTATCAATGCAGTGATGATATCAATTTGATAATATAATATCTTAGGAAAGATAGTTAAGAGCTGGAGGGACGAAACAAAATAGTATAGAATCAGCATCACAATTTTAGAGAAATAATGAGCCCCAACCACTTGAAGTTTTCTACAAACGAGGATGACTTCTATATAATTTAAACTCCTCTCCTGAATCCAGATTTAAATCAAATAAAACATACATAGGGCCAAGTTTGATTCATTGCTGTAAAATCTAAATAAAAGATCATATTTTAAAACCATGAAATATCTACAAAGTACTAAGCAAAAAATAAAAATACTGCACAAAATGTTAATTTAAAAATGTAAACAAATAGTAATTAGTGAATAATTATAGAATATGATTATTATGAAACTATTATTGCATGAAAACTATTAAGTATGTTCTTTATTTTAGAGTTATGATTTAAAAATTAGTAATGGTCATAAAATTGATTGAGAATGAACTTAAAAGGAATTAAATTGGGAAAAAATAATAGAACTTTCGATTGTAAAACATATTTTTTCACTTCAAGATTGTTCCCAAGTGTTATACAAAAAAAAAAAAAGACTTTTAGAAGAGCCGTGACATTTTTATTTGATTTCAAAGATATGCCATTATTTTGGTTTCTTGGGCTAAAACATTAGTTTTTCATCTCGATGTCACTAACCCGATAAATACTTGCAAACAATCAAAATTATCACATCATTATAGATAAGCTCGGTTATTTGAAAACTAAAAATGCAAAAAGAACTAGAAGGTACTAATAAGAAACTTACCCATGATCAAATCACAAAATGCCAGCTGATAACAGTACAAATAGCTCATTATTATTTCAAAATATGGACATTAAAAGTACATACAAAACTTCAATTACCTCATCAACTTTAGCCTGGGTTTCTTGAATTTTCGAATTTGAATACCTTGATCCTCCAGCATTGCTGTCCATGATTATGATCTACAGAATATGAATCATTAAGTAATTATTACAGACTCCAGGCACACCCTAAGTTTTAGAAAATAATGAAAAGCATTTGTCAAGTATTTTCACAGAATGACGAGACAAACAAATACTGTTAAAAATCAAGAAAAAGCTGCTGTCAAAAGTTAGTAAAAGAAAAAAACAGAAATAAACACAAAGTAATACTATAATGCCAGATAAACATAAAGATAATAATAATACAGTTTCCTTACAAAAAATTTATTTTTCCCACTAACAAAAAAAAACTACTAATCAGTAAGTTATAACAGATATATATGAACTACAGCCAACAGGTATTTAACAATGGTCGCCTTCAAAGTTGCTGATGACGTCATAACCACATGATTCAGAGCAATATCAATGCTGTTTGTATACGCTAACTTTTTAACTAAAAATGTTCAAGAATATTTGATTCGCAAACTCTATTCTTGAAAATATGATGTTTTAGGTATAATTCTTTACGTCAGTAAGATAAACGTTACTGGTTGAAGAATTTTATTTAATTTTATAATTTTAAAAAATAGTAGTATTTAAAAGTAAATCAAGGACGACCTACAAATAAAAAATTAACTGATCAAATTGAAAAAGAATAAAATAGCTATCAATTTTGCCATTAAAAAGAGATTATGGTTTTACAAATAAATTTATTAATGTCATTACACGTGAAAAGAACTAATTATCAAACATTAACTGCTATTGTCAGTGGATATTTCAATTTTTTTCTATACAAAGAACAATTAAACAATATTAACTAACAATTATTTTGGTAATATTTCAGTTATTATACTTTAAATCACATAGTGCAAGTCGAATAAGACACGCTAGGAGAAAAATTGTCATTTTAGAGCCCCCACAAGAAGAACTGAGAGCCAGGTTGATCAAGTTATACACAGATAGTTGAGCCATGAATGTACTGTGTGGATTTGCAACTCGATTTAAAACAGCTGATGAAAGCAAGAATGCTCTTAATATCATCTCTTAGAATAAACTTCTATTTAAGTAAGCTAAAGGATGCTCTCGAAAACTCAGCAATCTAAAGGTTCAGGAAAACAATTTTGGGCAAGCATCTTTTGTAACTAAGTTTGTGTGAAGAGAAAGCTTCAGTTGCGCTAAAATAAAATAGTTGGTTATAATTGCAGGTTTAAACAGTTAACAATGGCTTAATTATAAACATTTTATCAAGAGTAACAACAGAAACACTGTTCTAAGCTCAGAGTGATCATCTTTGATATCTTGGTTACAACCAATAGACGGATGCAAATCTTACATATTTAACTCGAAGTTAATTAATATTTGTAAACACTCTCTTAATACATGCCAGACAAAGAGGTAACATTACCCCAGAAGTTATCCAATCTGCAAGTCATCATCACAATCACTCTTCAGATAGGTCATTAGCCAATCAATACATCTGCCTACTAAAGCTTCGATCATCCTTTAATCCCTTACTATATTCATCTTGCTACTCTTTATTCAATCTGGATACGCATTGTTGGAGACCTGGTACCTTATCTTCCTAACCTCATTTGGTGACTCCACTTAAAATACTTCGCAACTGCAATTTCTGATTTTATTTATTCAATTTTTAATAAAAAATAACCTAATCGAAGAAATCTGCATTCGCAATGAATGAGTGGTTAAGTCGAATTATGTCCAGAGAGTGTTATTTATTTTGAAGGATCGAGCTATTCTCAAAGGTTTTTTTTTTTCTTTAAATGGAGTAATAGTACATATAAGCAATAACTCAATAACTAATGCTTAACTTAATCCCTTATTCACTGTGAAAATATCAAGATTCCACTTCATTAAGTACAACAAACTCATTTTGGAGAAAATTTGACTTGTTATCTACTGCCAATATGCAATGTTTTCGACATAGCTTTAAAGAAAACAACGTCACAAGGAAAGGTCTGTAAAAAAAGAAATACTTCGTGATTTTGAAGCATCAGCACTCTCTTTAGTTCACTGAACTCGAGATAAGGTTAGAACATAAATAGAGAAGGAATGAATATAATAGTTGGGCTTTCTTGAAGCAACTGTCTTCAGTTCGAAGGATGGCTCCTTTTAATGATGCAAAAAACCTCTGTCAAGGCATAGACTTATATGACAGTGAATCTCCCACTCATTCTTGAAGAGATGGTGTTCCAATATTCTATTTTGATGATTTTGTTCATAACGATGCCATCAGCTTTCTTGGATCCAAAACTTACTCGCACTTTATATATATTTGTATATATATATATGCGTGAGTGTACGAGTGTGTTATTAATTTTAGTTCAGAATTTATATTGTTGGGGCTTCGATATGTGTCTCTTTGCCTGAAAATTAATATTCTGTGGTCTAATGTACTTTCAACATACTCATTATTTTTGTTCAATGATAATTAACTAACTGTAAATAGGAACGAAATTTTTAAATAAAGAAAAATTGCTCTCAACCAATCTAAAATGTTCAATAATTTAAGTAGTCGTGTTGAGTGCTCATTAAATAAACTATTATAGCTTTAATATTGCCTACCAAATTTAAAGCTATAATAGTTCAATCTTTGATTGAACGAACACTTATAAATTATTGTATGAATCAACCTTGGGGGAATATGTTAGAGAAGAGTTGGTCGACTGTATCTTCTAATTTAAGGAAGAAATAGTTGGGGGTGCAGTCAATGAAAACACCAAAATAAGCATAACTTATTTATTATGTGCCGACGTTTCGGCCTACAATGTAGGCCATCATCAGGGCGAATAAAACACGTTACAGGTTGGGGAGCTCAGACAGTGTCTGCACATAATAAATAAGTTATGCTTATTTTGGTGTTTTCATTGACTGCACCCCCAACTATTTCTTCCTTAAACTTGGGGGAGTATAATAAAATAATTTTTTAAACCAACAAACAATTTTCATTTATTAAAATTAAGTATCAAACATTGAGGTAAAATTCAAATACAATTTAAACAAATTTAATGGAATTATTAAAAAACTGATTTTTTTTTGTAGTGTTGGCAGCAGTACGAATAACCGGTAAAACTGTTAGGAGAGAGGGAATTATTTGAATTTGTTTACGTTTAGGTGGAAGTTTGGACTTTATCCTTATCTTTTCTAGTAAGGCACATCATTTTTCTTTAGTAAGTATTTCTAAACGAAAATATAGAAAGACTGTTAGCTATTAATCGGTATCGGAATTATTCAACCTAAACTATGCATAATTATTAATTTTACCATTAATATTTTAGCCATGTCAGCTATTATTCCTGGCTGTGATAGTGATGAAGAAGTTTTCTGGGGCCCAGTCACTGCAAGAGAACTGGAAATTATATGGAGAACCAGGATGGCTAATAAAAAAGAAGGAGGAAGGTTGCTATTTATGTTTTAAAATTATATTTGCCAGTAATAATATATTTATTGTTCTTTCTGTCCTTATTTTTCTTCTTGGATTAATTTTTTGAAGTGTTATAGTTCTTGTTTTAACTTAAATTTACTTTTTGCTACATCAATTGCTACAAGTATGCATGGTTATAAATTTGATTTTAATATTGATGAAATATGTGTCCATTGATAAAATGTTATGGGAGGTAAATACAACTCATTTTATTAGCCAATCAGAGCAAAATACAATTTAAGTGAAAATGAGAAATATTTACTGCTATTTATAGATCTTTATAAATAATAATTATTTTATAGTGGCTTGTAATTTCATAATCCTATTAAGTTTTGGTCTGAGGAATCAACTTTGTTATTATTCAAAAAGATTTAAACCGTTGAGCTATTTGTTCATTTTATGTACATACATATTAATTGTCTAAGTTATAAAAACATTCATTTCATAATGGGCTGATATCCCGTAAGCACCACACAATGTCTGGCTCCTTGTGTAGTATGTACTTTCCTCAGTTACGAAGTGATATACTGCACATATAAAGAAACGATGACATGTCATAAATCCATCATACAGGTGATGCTAGGCTTGTTTTATTCATATTTACTTTTCAGTTATGTTTAACGAATACATTCAAAAGATCTAATTTAGGTAAAATTTAGTTAAAAATATTTTGTCAATGAAATGATTGTTGGGATAGATAGTTTGATATTTCTGAGATAGGAAATTGTTCTTTCTTGTCCCAAGCAAGCAAAATGCATAGATAACATAGGAAAACTTCCCCATTATTCTCTCAAGACTACTTTTTAATATTTATTTAGCATATTATAACCAATTAACTATCTTTTAAATTTTTCAATGTTATTTTGAGACATTTTCTGCATTCCTTATTTTGGTTTTGTTTTAATGTCATATTTTATTGTTTTTTATATTTTATCAGTGGGTTAAGGAAATTTTATTTGCAACATTCTTGTTGTAAGATATTATGTCTTAATTTTATGATGATATACTTAACGATTTTCTTTTCAGTGGCAATCCTGTTGAAAAGTTTATAAAAAAAACAGAAACACCAAAAAATTTGTCTAGTCAAAATACAGATAGTAAGTGCAGCAATAATTCTGTGCAAGAAGTGCCTTCATTGCAAAACTTAAGGAATTCTAATGATAATGAGAACATATTGTGTGAAGAAAATAAGGATGAACACCTTACAGCAGACTCTGAGCATGAATCTATTGGAAACGAATCTACTTTGCCTCTCCTTGAAGCTAGCATGATAATTAACCAAGATTATAATAAATTTCAAAATTTCAACTTTTCATCAGGTGATAGTTCCAATAATGGCAAAATATCTTCTCCGATAATTCTAAATAAACATGATGAAGAACATGTAAAGTGTGTATCTGAATCTTCAAATCAATTAGATCATTCAGTAGTTAATCCTGAGTTAAATAGAAATATAGATTTAGTTCATGATGAACATATAGAAGAAAAAGTTCATTCTAGAGTCGGTAATTTGAATGAAGTTTTACAAGAAACTAAAGAATTACATCAGGATGATGTTCCTATGATAAGGAGTGATATGCCAGAGGCGTTTTGTAGTGGTCCAATGGGAGAGGAAATAAAAAATTCTGATCCTTTGCTAACAAATTTTAATATAAATAGCTCAGATGACAATAATTCTGAGCCTCAACAAGTTGAATCTATCGATGTAATGGACAATATGCAACCTGAATCTGTCATATCCAAGTGGGACAATATAGAATCAATGGATTTATCTACTTCTGAATATCAGTCAGAACCAGATGGTTGCAGTGCATTGAACCAATCAAATATTGAAAACATTCCTCCTGCGGAAATAAATAAAAATAGTGTAGAACACAAAGAGGTGTTGTGTGATTCAGATGCCGAAGAAAATATTGATCCTTTCAGAAAGACCTTTGCGAGTGATCATAGGCTAAACGGTGATAATGTTCTCCAAGAAATAAAAATTGAAAATCAGAATGATTCTGTGAATTCCAATGATGTTTCAAAAACTAATCTCACAAATGAAGTAGCTGATGCTAGTATTAATGTTGCGAGTGAATCTTCTGATGAAAAGTCTTTTGTTTCCATGGATAGTGAAGAGGGTAACTGCATTTCTTCATCAAACAGCCAGTATTCTTCATCAAACCAAGATTGTCCTGAAACTCTTATTGTTAAAAACAAAGAAAATGAAGAGCCATCAACTATACAAGCTTGTCAGGATAGCAGTAAAAGTAAAATTCCGATTTCAAATCATGTTAAATCTACTTTTTTGAAACCAGCAACATTGCATCATGCTCCTGGCACTGCCAATGAAAAGTGGTTGAATGATTTAAAACGGAAGAAGATTCCTAAACCAAAGAAACCTGATTACATCGTAAGTCCTGCCAAGCTAGGAAGCATTTTAAAAAGTTGTAACCAAATTTCTGCTAATAAACCAGTTGATGTGAAAAAGTCTGCACTACCCGCAGTTACAAGTTCTACGCCAAGGACAATTCAAAGTTCTACACCAAGAGCAATTCCAAGTTCTACACCAAGATCAATTCCAAGTTATACTCCAAAGCCAATTCCCGGTAGTTCGAGGACATTGACAACTCCTAGAAAAAAACAATTTGAATATGTTAAAAGTCCAATATCTGCATATATTAGGACAGGTACAGGGATACCAACAGCGAAAAGTCTTCCAGTCCTCCAATCACCCAATGTAAGTTGATACTCATTTTACTTTGTACTAATCCATGTTAAGAATTATTTAAGTTATTTTTTCAATTTTTTAAGCATCCAAAAATTCGATTAATACTAATAAAAATATGTACTCTGACTTAAATTTGTATACTTCTCGTTTGCTTTTATATTTCTAATGGTTTCACACATGTCAATATGAACTTTAGTTGACGATTTTTTTATTAAAAAAATAATCTCTCACTTTCATGTCGAGATTCCTTCATCTAAGATGTAGCACTTTTTTGTAGTTTCATCGATTTTTTTGATTTTATTATTAATCCAAAAATCTTATTTTTTTTAGAAGATTCCTGTTACAGTAACGGTGAAACAAACTCCTGTTCAGAAACTGCCTCCTAAATTCTATTCGAGTGCTGAAAAATTAGTAATTGTAAGTATTGTTTTAAATATAAATTCTGATTATGTTGCATTGCATTTTAAAGAAATATACAATGGAATATGTATTACTGTACTTATATTATGTCTCTGCTGTGCTTATACTCTCTGTTGTAAATATAATAATAGCATTCGTACATTTAATAAGAATAAAGTTATCAGCATATGGTTAAATGGCATGACAACCACATTTGAAATTTTTATTATATTACATCAATGTAGAAAAGATTTGTTTTTCACTGCCCAAATAACTCATTTAATGCTGCAATTTGAAGAATATTTAAACTAGTCCGTGTGTAGAGGACAGTTATAAAAAATTTAAAACAGGCTACATCTTACCTTGAGGCAGTATAGGCATTTCTAAAAACAACTTCAGTAAAAATTACGAATATCTTCATTCAATGAGAAATCATTGTAGAGCTCAATGAAACAGATCCAATGAAAACTACTGTGTATTCGGCAGGAGAACTTAATGTTAGTTTCCTTATCCACCATAAATTGTTGTCTGCACAGCTTGGGAATTGTAAATCAAGAATGGTTCTCCATGAATGGATGACTGAGTAGTTTCTATATTGAGTAGAAACTTGGTGTTATGTCTTCATAAAGATATTAAAAGGTAATGAATACACTCATAATTAACTGTAATCTATTATGAACATATTTGAACATACAGAACCATAATAATACATATTATCATATGACTAAAAAGGAAAAGCATAACCTTTCTCCAAAGAGATACACAACAGTCTCCCCCACATAATAAAAACATAGAAATATATATATATATATGTACAATATAAACATATAACAAGAATATATAAGTTTGAGTAGTTAGTAATCACTCCATCACATAATCACGGAAACGTTCGGGCATTCTGGTAGGCCTAGAAGATCTGCGCAGGACTGGTTCTGGAGGGATCGCATTGGGTACATCCGCAGTTTGCTCTTGAGGGCACGGTTGTGGAGCTTGAAGTTCTGATGCCGGTACCTGAGGATCTGGAATGTCAGTCTGAGGGATCGCAATGCCAGGATTTGTAGCAGGCAATCTGGGAATCTCATATTAGGAAACTTCAGGATTGAATGTGACAGTTTTCCTCGGTACAAGTGTCAGACGTAATTGATCAATGTGACGTTTCAGTGTTCTCCTCGATTTATCTAGAACGACTTTTTGGCCGTTTTCCTAACTTTTTCAATATCTGGCCAAACTCCCAAATGTACTTATTGTTGAGGAAGAAACGCACTTGGACTCTCTCCCCCACTTGAAGAACCCTAACACCACATGGGGCATTGCCTTTTGAAGTTTTGTGCTTGAAAGGGAAAACTGCATCCAGACGGATCCGAAGTTTACGGTTTAAGTACAATTCAGCTGGTGACTTCCCACAAGCAAGAGGTGTTGCACGATATTTAAACAAAATCCTCCTCACTTTCTCAGCTATTGGTATATTTTCTTCAGTCATAGAAATAAGTCGGTGTTTCAGTAATTGGACATGACGTTCAGCCAAGCCGTTTGTAGCCGGATATCCAGGGGCAATATACTTTTGGAGGATACCATTTGTAGTACAAAATGAAGAGAACTCCTCACTCCGGAATATTGTAGCGTTGTCTGATACAAGGAAATTTGGGAATCCATGGGAAGCAAAAATATCGTTCAGCATTGATATTGTTGAACTGCTATTGGGTGTAGTTTTTAAAATCTTTATCTCTGCCCATTTAGATTTAGCATCAACACAAACAAGAAAATGATGATTGTAAAACGGACCTGCATAATCTATGTGCACTCTTTCCCAATTACTCTTAGGTTCATCCCACGAGTGGAGAGGCGCTCTTGTTGGGTTAGAAGTATTCAAAGCACATTTTTCACATCCGCGAACCAGTCTCTCAATATCTCTATCAATGCCTGGCCAGTAGACATACCGACGTGCCAACTGCTTCATTTTCACAATGCCCAAGTGTGTTTCATGAAGCTCCAGTAGAATCTGCTGACGCAACGTTGAAGGTATGAAGACTCTGTCTTGTCGAAAGATTAATCCATTGTGCAGGGTAAATTCAGAAGTGGAAGATTTATACTTTAATTCATCGATAAGCCTATTCATCTCGGAGTCCTTTTTCATCTCTTCTTGGATAGTTTTCCATGTGATTTTGTCACTTGAGATTTGGAAGATTGTTTGTATGCAAAGCTGGTTCACCTCATCACCAACAAGGATGTCCGTCAGATGTTGTACGCAGGTAGATGGAGCTCTAGACAAACAGTCCACATTCTTGTTATCAGAACCTTTCTTGTACTGAACGGTGTAATCAAACCCAGATAAGAATGATGCATAGCGCAATAGTCTCGCTGATGTCATTTGTGGCAATGCCTTATTATGTTGAAAAATTCGTGTTAATGGCTCGTTGTCAGTCTTTAAAATAAAATGTTTCCCAAAAAGATACTTATAAAAATGGTTTACACCAAACATTATGGCTAGCGCCTCTCTGTCCAACTGACTGTAGTTTTGTTCTGCAGGAGTGAGAGAGCGTGAAGAGTAGGCAATTGGCTTTTCCTCACCTTTATAAAGATGACTCAATACTGCTGCTACTCCTGATGGGCTTGCATCTGTGGTCAATATCACTGGTAAGGAAGGGTCATATGGTGTCAAAACCCTGCTGCTGCATAGTTCATCTTTGAGTCTCATAAATGCTGTTTCACATGGCAAAGTCCAATTAAACCGGATTCCTTTGCGGAGTAGGCATCTGAGAGGATAGGAAAGTGTCGAAAAGTCGGGTATAAATCTAGAATAATATGTTATGAGACCCAAGAATCGTCGAAGTTCATCTACATTTTTTGGATAGGGCATATCCCGAACAGCTCTGATCTTTTCTGGAGATTTATGGATAGCATTATATTCGATTATGTGACCCAAATATTCAACTTTTGTTTTGAAAAAGGAGCACTTGGCACGATTGACATGTAAATCGAACTCAGACAATCTCTTCAGAAATGCACGCAGATTTTCCAAACATTCTTCAAGTGTAGCTCCGTGAACAATGAAATCATCAAAATATGCTTCAACACACATTAGTCCCCTGAGTATTTGTGCCATGTGTTTGTTAAATTCTGCTGGTGCATTTTTAATGCCAAAACTAAGTCGTTTCACCTTGAACGTACCACGATGTGTTGAAATGGTCTGGATCTTTGAGCTTTCTTCATCTACCTGGAAATGTAAATAAGCCTTAAAAAGATCAAGTTTGCAAAAATACCTGGAGTTTCTCAAGTTGTCCAAAACTTCATCTATTCGCTTGATGGGAAAGTTTGTATTTACAAGCCTTTCATTCACCCCACATTTGTAGTCGACACACAATCGTATTCCTCCGTCAAGTTTGGGAATAACTACCAATGGAGATCCCCAGTCACTTGAAGATATGGGCTCTATTATTCCAGCAGCTTCCAATGCATCCAGTTCTTGTTCGACACGTTTTCTAAGAGCATATGGCACGTCTCGCTCTTTCGTGAAAACGGGTCTTGCATCCTTTCGTAACTGCAATTTGATTTGAACATTTGGAACACATCCTATTTTCTCCTCAAATACATTAGGAAATTCTTTAATAATATCATCAGTTATTGAGATGATGGAGTTAGCTGCAACGATTTCCTTCATAGGTTCTCTGGTTGAGTCAAGGTCCTTCAACTCAATCCCCAGGCCTCGAATCCATAATCTACCAAGTAAAGCTGCATTCCCCGTTGGAACGATGTAAAGATCTCCTTCAATTTCTTTATTTTTGTAGCTAACTTTAACTTTGACCATACCTTTTGGACTAACAATGTTACCAGAATAAGAACGGAATTCTATGTTAGTTGGTTTTAATGTATTATTCAAATTTAATTTATTGAATTCGTCTTCTGGTAGGAGGGTGTAACGAGCTCCGGAATCCACCTCGAACTGCTGAAGCTTTGTATTAATGCAAACCGTGACCATATACTTATCTAAATCGGGAGCTATTTCAAATAAGTCTACGATTTTAGAAGACTCACCACAGTGCTGTAAATTATTTATACCATAGCGCAATTCAGATGGAGAATCATGGCAAACAGCTAAAAGTGAATTCGCTGAGCTGGATCTATCGCGCTGATGATTTTTCATGAGGCTGGTTATACAGACTTTTGTGACATGGCCCACTCTTGCACACTTTTCACAGTAGTCGTCTTGCCGCTGTACTCTGCAATCTGAAACTCGATGATTCGGTTTCCCACAACGAAAACACAGGCCTTCCAAACCTAAGGCACGGTAGTTAGGGCGACTTCTACTGGGAGGAGAAGGAGAGTGCCGTCCAGATCGAAGAGGTGACGCCTTTGAATGAGTAGGACTACGACTGGAGTAGTGACTTCTTGCAGAGCTACCAGATCGATGACGAGAAATGTCTCTGTGCCTAGGGCTTGATATTGTGTACGTGTCATCGCAAAAAGTTTCAGTGGGATTCGTGATCTGAGAGCATGATAAGGCCTTACTTTCAATCCGTGAAGCCTCCAAAGCTAAAGCCTTTGAAAGAATGACATCAAATTCCATTTCACTAGAATGTAATAATAGTTCGCGAATCCAATTTTCACGTAGCCCTCTTATAAATTGGGCTCTCAGAAAAACATTACTAATCTATACACTCTTTTTACATGCACATTTTTTCTGAGAACTGACATTCTGACAAATTACCTCTTAGAGCAGCTACGAATTCTGTAATCGATTTGTCTCCCTGATGTATATTTAAAAAATAATGTTGAGCAACAACAGGACTTTTCTTTGGACTTAATAACTGAGAAAACAGTTCAGTTAGAGTAGTGTAATCACATGACTTAATTAACTTCTCCGGGCCAAGATAGGCAGCCAATTCATTGTAGTATTTTGACCCAATGCTAGTACTTAAAAGTTGTGCTTTCTTTTCGTCATCATGGATATTTTTCATTGTTAAAAAATTTTCAAATCTTTCTAAATAGTATGAAAACTTTTCCTTTGATGCATCAAAGTTTTCAAAAAGGTGCATATTTGAAAAACTTGTCTTACCTGAGAGGTTAACAATAAGTTGTTCTATCATGATCTTTTGTTGTTGGTTAAAGGCATCCAAAAGGGTTTTAAACTGAGAAGCATCCATATTTATAAAGTAAGAATTACACTATTTCGAAAAGAACTTGAATTAAAGTTGAATATCTGTAAGTTGAGCAAATTGGAAATTGAAAATTGAAGGTTAATTAAAGCACTGGAACACGAAATTTGAATGAATTAAGTTCTAAACTTTTTTACCTCATCGCCAACTGTTATGTCCTCATAAAGATATTAAAAGGTTATGAATACACTCATAATTAACTGTAATCTATTATGAACATATTTGAACATACAGAACCATAATAATACATATTATCATATGACTAAAAAGGAAAAGCATAACCTTTCTCCAAAGAGATACACAACACTTGGTGACAACATTGAATATCCCCATCTATCATAATTTTAAAATAATTGTTTTATACAATGAAAATTGGTGTACTGGGGAAACGTTAAAGCGATGCAATAGGGGTTAAAATATAATCAGCCTGTTTTATCAATTTGACAAATTTCATCTTCGAGAAAAAAAAAAATCTGCTTCCAGTCAATTATTTTATTGTTTTATAAAACAAAACGTTTCGACACTATGGTGTCATTTTCAATTATTTCTTTTTCTGCATTCCTTAACTTTAAATAAAATTACAATAATATAAAAATTTTTTACATAAATGTCCAAAAAGATAACATACTATAAGTACAAATACCTGGAAAGTCAATACTTTTAAAATTAATTTTTAAGGAGATCTCTAGTCCTCCATAGTCAAAAATTATATTGCATTACAAAACCAAATTATAAAAAAATTATTCATTAGTGATGTATGAATAATATTTAAAATATTAAATATTCATAATAATAGTATTAAATATCAAATAATATTTTTAAAAAATTAAAAGAAATTAACCAGATAAAAATAATCAAATGATTGTTTGTACAATAATTGTATTGATGATTATAATAATATTTATTATTATTTACTTAAATTATTTATCTTAAAAGGTTAATCTAATGTTAAAGATTTGATAATTTTGACCACCACCCTGACCATTTTATCTTCCTCATTCCAGAAATAATAAACCAGGAATTCCTTGTGAACTTAATCCTGTATATTCCACTATTTCCATCCGCCGATAACCGGATTAGATTCTATTAAGTTCAATCCTGTCTCTGCTGGAGAACGCTATCCAGTCATTTAAGACGTAGCGGCAAAATAAGTGAGAGGGAATGTTCCGCTTTGAACTAACCAATCAACATCAATCTCCTCACGGATTAACCAAACTGAATAACCAATCCTCGCTTCTCACTCCGGCAACTTCCTGGATTCCTCCGGATTCTCACTTCCCCTACTCTCGATTCACCTCCTAAAAATTGTCGTTTTAGCAAGGCACAATTAATAATAATAAAATGTATAGTAGCTATTTATGTATACTAGACTTTTGCCACGGAAATTTAGATTTTAAAATTCTTTCATTAGTAATTATGAAGGTTTTTTTTTTTTTAACGTTTCGTAATTTTTCAATTGAAACAAAAATTAAAATTAAAAACAAAGTGGATGTACGTTTTAGAACATAATTGGTTATATTTATACTAAAGTCTAATGACTAATAGAAATAAGAAAAAGGATCAGATGGTTCAAAGATCAAGGTTTGGTTTTGTAATGCAATATAATTTTTGACTATGGAGGACTAGAGATCTCCTTAAAAATTAATTTTAAAAGTATTGACTTTCCAGGTATTTGTACTTATAGTATGTTATCTTTTTGGACATTTATGTAAAAAAATTTTATATTATTGTAATTATTGTTATTTTATTTAAAGTTAAGGAATGCAGAAAAAGAAATAATTGAAAATGACACCATAGTGTCGAAACGTTTTTGTTTTATAAAACAATAAAATAATTGACTGGAAGCAGATTTTTTTTTTTTTTCTCGAAGATGAAATTTACAATAAATCCAGTTTAAAAAAAGGAAAAAAAAAATTATAAGAATGAACAATTTGACAAATTGAAGAGAAGGAAATTCTCTTTTATTTTGACATTTGCCAATTGCAGAATTCTATTGGGCAAAACAATAGTATGTCTACAAAAACCTAAGGGTAAAATTCTGTATAAATACGACTACAATAGAAATGGTAACAAACCATAGAACTTAATACTTAAAAGGTTAAAAATAAGTGTTAAAAATTACGAGTAAATTAACCAGAAAAACAGTAATTATTTATTTCTCATTTCAGTATCATTTTTTCATAAGTTTTAATGAAATTTACATAAAATATAATATTTATTGATTTTTAAAATTGTTGTAGAAACCTGGTTCTTCATCGGTTCTTAAACCTGCAGAAAATAGGATCTTTTCAACTCCTAAAATCTTCAAGCATCAAGGTATGATTCTTTAAAATTAATATTCCATTCTAATGCTAAAAGACAATTTTAATGAAACATTAAATTTTTATTCTTACCAATTTATTAAATGTATATTTTATAGGATTTATTTAAAATTTTTAAGGTTTATTATTGCTGAGAATTTTTTCATTATCTATACATATAAAATGCTTTATCCTGAATGACTGAGGGATCAACGCCCAGCCTAAACCGCTGATCATAGAGACCTGAAACTTGGAGGGTGTGTTGTTTGTATGACATAGGCGTCCGTTTAGAAAGGATTTTCCGAAATTCTACCCCTAAGGGAGTGAAAAAGGGGGGCAAAGTTTGTATGCTTGCTCACGTGTTTCTTACTCACAAAATCTACATATTTTTGCTGAACAAAACAAAACAAGTAATATAGTTCACTTCTCGCTGCTGCCGTACGACAAGTGAAACCGTTATACTAAGTAATCCTTTTCAATAACATTACATACTAATCCTTTACTGACACGAACAACAGTAAACTTCTGTCCGTCCCGGTTATTAATCAGTGTCAATGTATTTTCACGGCTGTGCTGATCCGTATGTGGTGAAATTTGATATGGATAATCTCAAGCCTGGGAAGGACCTAGGCTACTTTTTATCAACACACCACACTTGCGAAGTTTATATAAAACTGTAACCTGATTGACTAACACACCCAGCAGTCAACTCACAGCAGAAACCACTGAACTTGGCATATTGAAATTTGCAGATAGGTTCTTTGTATAGCTTAAATAAGCACCGAGAAAGGAATTTGCACAATTCCACCCCCATAGGGGTTCAAAGATTGTATGGAATCTGTCAGTTTTGAAGTTACACATCTGAAATTTCGGATGTACGAGTAACTTACAGTTAAAAAAAATTAAATTATTTTTTTAAAATGCTCTGTCACGAAATTTTATGTGGAAGACCAAATTCCATGTGAGCGAAGCCGTAGGCAAAAGCTAGTATTACAATAAATTAATAAAAGACTTGAGTTTTGAATCCTACAGAAAATATGTATTATATTATTTTTACTAATGTTTTTTCATGTCTTTTTAAAAAGATCTTCCAATATTATCACATTAGTTAAATTTTCATGTCTCACTTTTAAAATATTATTGATTAACATTAGTTTTCATTACTTGTTTTATCTTAGTAATCTTGGTGTATTTTTCATATTCCTATATTTACGTACTATATTTTTTTATTACTGTTATGTTTTTTATCCCTTATCATGATAGCTTTTACTTTCTTTTTTTTTAGTGCTTATGATAGCCTTAAACTTTGGCCGAAACATTGGCAGATGATTAAATAATTTTTCTTATTTTTATAAAGTCTTTACTGGCTGTACCCCAACTTACTTTTACAACAAATTAATTAAAAACACTCATTTAAATTTCAGCTCTGAAGGCAATGGTGGATCAGATATTTTTATGTCTATAGAGTAGATGATAGTACATCTAATAAACTTTGCACAGCTATTGTGTTCCTCCTTCCCTGCATCATGCCTTTAACTTGTCACAAAAAAGAAAAAGTTTATCATTAACTTATAGGAATAATTTTCATTATCTCTTGCATTATAAATTATTGTTACTTGGTCCAATAAAATATTGCAAATAATTGTGGAAGGTAATGAGTTGTTTATGTTTATTTTGGGTATATCTTCTCTAATCTGTCAATTTTGGTCTACCTTGTCAGACTCTACCTCTCCATGATTTTTAGACAGATTATTAACATAATATAGTATTTGTTGTTGTTATTCTAAAATTTGTTAAATCTTATATTTGTTAAAAAATTTCTGAATATATTTTTATTGTAAAAGTTATTTGGAAACAGCAATATTCCAGATTTTACATTAACTTTTTTAGGCAGAGTTGCCGATTCAAAGAAACCAGAAGATATAAATGTTATTGTAACACCAAGGGCTGTAAGAAAAACAAATTTAACGGAAACTTCATTTGCTTGTCTCCCTCAATCATCAAAAGATCTGGAAGTTTCAGTTTTAGAGGAAATCTAGTTAATAATATTTGTCGATATTTTATTTAAAAATTAATTTTATTACCTGTGACTCATATGTGTAAATAATTATTGTTTATTGTATTTTAAAAATAAATTGTTTAATTATTGTTATATTAATAGTGATTGTTATATGGCTTGGAAATATTTAGTAATACTATAAATTAATGCCAGTAGCAAAAGATTGTTATTATTTTACATAAAACACTTTTATATAATTTTTAATTTATTAAACATTTTCTAGTAACTGAGAATAATTATTGTGAGCAAATAAGTTCTTGCATATTTTATAAAATAAATAAATATTTATGTTTTAAATTTTGACCAATAAAGATTCTTTAAGGTTTTAAACCCCATACTAAGTGTGAATTCTATATCTGTGTTGTGAATGAATAAGTGCTTAAGCTAAAAATTAACTTTAAGAAGTTTTAAAAACTTATTAATGGAGTTATGTAAAAAATTGACTGATATCAGCCATTGCAGGAGTCTTTAAATGTCACCTAACAATATTTCCTTTGTATTTTAGTTTATATAGCAGAAACATATACATGATTAATGAAGTTCAATTGTTAAGAGTAGAATTCAATCATTTTTTTACCTAAATTTTGAGATATTATACAGTTCGATAGCCTTCTCTTTGGTGAACAGGCCCAAGTACTGTTACCATGTTGTGGGAAGGAATATTTTGCATATACAGTGAAGCGTCGATTATCTGAATGTCAGTTATCCGAACCTTCAACTAACAGAACTGGTTTTTGTTATTTTTCAAATGTAATTTTAATTATAATTGTTAGTCAACTGTTTTTATTTTAAAGAGAAAAGATATGATCTCGGCCGGGATTTGAACCCTGTTTTCGAACGATCTGCCCTTGGTGGCTCAAATGGACAGAGCGCTGTCACGGAGAGACAGAGGATCCGGGTTCGAATCCCGGGCTTATCTTTTCTCTTTAAAATAAAAGTAATTTTAATTAATTTGATCAGATCATCAAGTTACTTATTTGTATTGTTAAAATTATTGCTATTTTAAATAAAATTCGGCGAAAAATAAAATGATTTTTTCTATGAACGTCAATAAGAGGGCCCTAATCATTTCTCGGAAACAGCAGAAAAATTAACTTAGACTTGAATACCTATTTGTTTACTAAGAACTGTAAACCAACTTAGGTAATTTCATTTGTTTCTCTGAATCCCTTCCTATTTGTTGGTATTTATTTTGTAGTGAATTTCGATTATCCGAACCACCCCTGACAACATTAGTTCTGATAATCGATGTTCAGCTGTACTATTAAAGGCAGGGTTCCAATATCCTTACATTACTTAAAATTACTCAAGTCCTATGCTAAAATTGTCTCAAAATAAGGAACAAAAGAAAAATAATTTTTCCTTAGTCACATTCTCATTAGTATCACTTATGTAGCATCAGACACAGTCACATAGATCATATTCTTTAAGAAAAAAAAATGAAATATTCAAGTTGCATTTTTAGACATCTAGTCTGAAATCAGTAAAGAAAGAAATTACTAAACAAATATAATAAAGTCAACCAACTGGCAATAAAGAAAGGTATACTCAGTTGAGGTATTGTTCAAACTTCTTTAGTTTGATCTTTCAAACCACATTTACTCATCTAATTGTATCTTTCAAACCACTTTAGCTCATATAATTGCATAATAAGATGATATTGAGACGACAGATGACCCAAACCACAAGGAACACAATATAATGGTGGGAAAGTGACTGAAGAAAAAAAAGTATTAAACATGCACAATTGGAGAAAAGTTGAAAATCTGATTATTTCTCTATGGTCCTAGTTTTCTTAGAACAAGAAATTCATCTTAATACTTTTTGGTTTCTAGAAAGAACTAAATGAATTATGGGGTTGAGTCAGTTATCCCAAAACAAATTAACCAGGTTAATATTACATTACAAATAAAATTAATCATTTTTTTTCCTTTTCATAATTTAGTTATAATTTTTAGTATTAGTTATTAAATATAGTAGAAAAGTACGTACTAATTTGTCAATATAAAAATGTTAAAAAATATAGTTCACTCCTGTAATTAGGTCCATTAATATTTTTCAGTATAGATTGATTTTTATTGTTATTTCCCAACTGATTTTTTTTTTTTACATAAATTACTCATTCAGAAATATATGTGGCTTTATTTAAATGTTCAAAAAATTCAAATAACTTCTTAAAAAATATGTAGACATACTCAAACAATTGAGATTATTTTGTTGAGAGATATGATGAATCTTATGAATTACGATTACCTAAACAATAATTATTATTCAAAATATTCCTTTAATTTATTTAGTAAATATATTATTAAAAAAACAATGTAGTTTGAAGATATAAAAAGGGTAGAAGAAAGTGCACCTTTGGAAGTATTGGTTTGGACCAGTGAAACAGGCATGAGGAATAGAATAAAGCAGATTGGATAACCAGGAATGCTATGTCGATAACAAATATTTACCTATGCTTAAATAAATAATGATAATACATTTCAACTTCTTACTTAAAATATTAAATTAAATTACAGACTTGTTTGAGTTCGATTTGATTATCTATCATTCTTATAAAACTCAGTTGGTCTTTAAAGTAATTTTTATTTTGACTAATAGGAAAAAGCTTATTTTTTTTATAGGGAAAATAAAATCTTTAGGTGTAAAATAAAGCCAATTCTTATATATATTCATATTTATTACATACGTTTATACAATAAGAATAAATCTCAATCCTATAAATAACATACATTATGAATGTAAACAACTAACAATTCATGCTTAACTTGAAATTATTTTTCGTCAATTACATACTATTCCTTCTGTTAAGCTTTTTGAACAATTACACATTTTATAATACATTACAAGCAAAAATAAAACAATATGTTACAAATCCATTAGGCAAATTCTAAACGCTTAGTTTTTACAACTTCTGCATTAATTTTCTCAATTATTTTCTTTTCATCCTAATGTTATATAATTTATAACATATGATTATTTATGTATATATTTATTATTCATGTGTATTTGACGTGCTAAATAATTTATACTTTCTAAGGGGGAAAGATGGAGTCAAAGAGAATATGATTCACTAGGCATCTAGCGGTTTAGAAAACTAAATAATAATTTAATCAATAATATAGGATTTCTAAATTAAAAGCCTGATTTATTTACAAATCAGTGACCAGAAAATTGGTGTTATCGGGTCATTGTAGCCTTTGTAACATGCCACACATAGGACGAGTTATTAAATTTTTATTTTTTGGATGATGGATATCCCGAAACAGAGGCATTAGGCTCACTTTTTTAAAGATAAAGATTTGTGTATAGTGAACATAAATGAGTATCTTTAACTGCCTGATTTAAAGTGAGTTAATAGATATAAGTTTTAAAAAAAAAACAACACACACACAACAGAACAAACACAGCACTAATGTGCAAATAAAAAAATTAATCTATTATATACAGAATATGCATCGTCTATTGGAAATACTGTCTATAAGTTCACCATCCACAAAATGTTTAAATCTTATCTAGAATGGTATAGAATCAAAAAAGGAAAACTATTGCACGGCAGCTTAATCACAATATTTTTTAAGTTGTAGTGATAGTGCATCATTAGAATTTTAACTTGAATTAAGATCCCCGATATCGCCCTAGAGAATACACCCCAAAAAATTGAAAGGTGTATTGCAAAAAAGAATTTCTGTAGAAAAAGAAACCTGTAAAGAAGGTAATGCAGGTTACGAACGGAGGCTGTGTTTTACTTGGGCTTGGTCCCTGTAGCTGGTCCTTGCACGGGCTGTACCTGCTGAATCGGCGGCTGCTGGTAGATCACTTGCTGCTCCTGGTGCTTTTCTTCAGGCATGAACTTAGCTAGAACAAACAACCCCTCTCTGGTCTTCCTAACTACTCATCTCATTATAATCATTAATAATCTTATCCTTTCCACTTTTGTTATTTGACTGAGATTATTTTTATATACTTATTTACTTTTGTCATTTTTTCTCTCTAAAGACTGTATTTTTAAAAAAGAACAACATTCTTTATGCCATTTCAATATATATTTCTTATCGGAAAGTGTATTTCTTCTAATACATTTTATAAAAGTAAATATTTGTTCTGCCTAAAGTATTTATTCTTGCTTTAGTGCCATTGTATTTAAAAATAAAGTATGTGTATACAATAGGTCTAGAAAAACAAGAAACAATTTTTCACTAATTTAAATACTTACACTATCCTCATAATTAAATTATTCAGAATAAATGGGTACTAGGAAATAAAAAAAAGTTGAGATACTATTTACAACTGGCATAGATCCAGCATGCCGTCAATATTTCATTTGTTTATTGAAATGAGCAAGCTATTATATCATGAATATGCTATAAACATAAATATATTGTTATAATTTTTAAAAACAATTTAAAATTTGGCACTAAGTATGTAAAATGTCATGTGGATATTTTCAGGTATAGAGTGAATATTTCGGTGTTTTTTGCCTGGGTTAGAGAGTTTCACTCTCTTCTGGCCCCCAACCTAATGTTTTATTGAAAATTTTCATAAAAATTATGTGTGTAATATATAATTTTTCATGAAATTGATTAAATATAACTGTTTAAATTTATGTTTCTATTTCTGTTTCTATTAATCTGTTGAGCATATTGTTAATAACATGCTCAACTAAAATTGTTTTAATGCAACAATAAGATATGTGGTGATAAGAAATACATCTTGAAACTTTGTAAAATGTTGCTAATTCTTTATTTAATAATAAATCATTAAGAGGAAAATGCTGATATAATTGTCATTTTTTTTATTTTAAAGTGTTTGTATACTTTAAATTGTGGAGACTAAAACTTGAATAAAATATTCCAGTTAAAAATAGGACTGTTGATAGAACTATCCAAACTTTTATAAGTGAGTGTTTAATAAATTAAATATATTTTAATTTAATTAAAATTATAAGGTAATATAACTCGTTAAAGTCGGAAAAACAGCTATGTAAGGTTATATCAACCACCAATCTCTAATTTTAATGTTACTGCCTTAAAACATTGATTTCTGTTTTGTGAAAGACCAGAATTAGTAAATGCCAAGATACATTTCAAATGGAAGAGTTAATTCAGAAATTTAAAAATAAAAAAGGTATGTACTAAAATATTAACTACTTGTTTTGAAAGATGTTTTTGAATATGAAACCGAGTAAAAACAGAAATTATCTAACCCTACTAATTCTATTAAGGAAAACTGGGCAAGTTTGAATTTTGGATGCCATAATAGGATCCTCAACTAACTATGTTACTTCCTGTTCTAGATCATTGAATCTTGGCATTCCTCAAAATTTGTTGTTGTTTTTTTGTAATAACATGCAATAATCATAATTTCTGACAAGATACAAACTGACATAATGTTCTCTATTAGACAGTACTAAGCTTTAATTAAAATTAACATTAAGCTAATTCCGACTTCAACAGTATACTGTAAGTAGAGTTAGAATAATTTAAATCTAAAAGGACTCATAAAAAGTGTGAATTATATTTAAGCAAAAATATAAGATTAGACTGAATCGATTAATAACACTACTTTTGTATTGTCATGTTAATTTTTTATGCAGAAAAATAAAACAAAAAATTGGAAACATATGATGAAAAATAGTTTAAGGGTCATTCAGATGTCGGATACTTGTGAGTGTTCCTAAAACTAAAGAAAGCAATAGAAATATGTCATACCTGAATTTAAAAAATTGTTATTTAACTAAGTATTCTAACATCATAATATATGTTAATATTGAAAAACAGATAATTGAAGGACAGATAATTTCAATTTCTGTTTTAGTTTGGAGACTTAAGGGCTTTTCGTTGGAATTTTTCCACGGTCTTATCATTATATATGTTTAATCTGGAATTTGAGGCTAAATTAAGAAAAATATATTCGCTTGTTAAGGATGCTAAAATAAAATATATGGAATCTGAAAAAATGACAGGAGAGTAGAGTATACAGATCGTAAAGCTATGAGGAGGTTTCAGAACTTTCTTATCTGAAGTTGCACAACTTTCTATCTGAATATTACCTCTTAACTGATCAGGAATTTATCTGCTTTGGAAACAATTATAGATAATTGTCATATCAGTTATTGGTCATAATCGGATGTAAGTCCAAGACTTCAGAATAAGAAAAAATATTCCAGAAATAACTCAGCAGAGTTAGGGTGGGTAGCTGTAGTAGTTAAGTGCCATTTACAATCAAGTGGATTGTTGTAGTTAAGTTGTTTAAAATATAACTAGGGGTTGCCATCATTTGAGAAGCCATTTGGTGGCTCAGAATTGAAAGGATTCCAAAGACATTATAAAGTTAATTAAACAAGACGTGTGCACACCATGTCAATGTCTGGCTATATAAGCCAGAAAAACCTTTATTCTTCCTCCATGGAAGACAATATGTTGGAAGAATTAGACTCAGAAGTATCAAACTGTATTCACTAATATTCAGGTGAATTGAGTTAGAAATTGGAGGACAGCAGAACATTAACCTCTTGAAAGAAATAGCATCTCGGAGATATCATTCATTTGTAGACTTTGATGTCTCCAAGACATCAGGAATGGATCTGATATCTGATGGACACCATAAATTCTTACATTATTAAATTATTCAATAATTTCTTTTGCGTGTGGATTCTGTTTTGTTTATAATGTTCATGCTGCTGATTATTCAAGTGATGCCTGTTGATTTTTCAGGTGCGTCGAGTTCATTTATCAGTATGTCGAGGGGTTAAGAATGTCTGATGTGATTATTATTAGCATACGTGACCTAGTATGCTGTCATAGATAGAAAAATAAAAACACCAAAATCATTAGTTCTACTCAAGAATGAAACAGATACTGGAATTTTACTTAAAGACGACTCACTTACGACAAAAAATTGTTGATGTACAATCCTTTTTTAGTATTCAGCCGATTAATAATAATAAATACTAATTACGAGCAACTTAAAGCCATTTATTTTTTCAAGCTATCAGCTGAATTATGTAAAAACTAATGCCTAACTCTGGTAATAAGCTCACTAAGCAGCTAAGTAATTAAAACTTAATACTTTTAGAAATTTTAATTTTGAAACAATAATTGTTGTATCGCTATCATGCTTTCTTATTTTCATATTTATATAAATCTATTATGTACTATCAAAATCTTCAGTTTAAGATATATTGCTTAAAATTGGTCCATATTTAAGCTACAACAAGGACAAGTTGGAGCCTCAAGTTCCTGAGAATGGATTATTATTATTTATTAAACAACTTTTATAACAATGAATTTAACAAAATCTGCAGTATATAAATTTATAAAAAAATTAACTCTATGACATATGAATATATAAAACATAGAATTAATTATATTTTTTATTGTAAATTTTCTAGAAAAAGATAACCTCAGTTATAATACTAAAATAATTTCCTCAATTGGTGTAAAAAAATATATTTTCATTGAGTACTCTGTTTGTTAAAAATGGATATTAATAGTAATAAATATGTGTATATTAATTGAGACCATGGTTAGGTTTGGGTTAAATTGTTCAAAATAAAAGCTGTGCTTTCAATTGCAACTCAGATCTAGAAGGCATTAATAAGCATTAAATAATGAAGGAGAGAAATTTTAGCATTTACAAGAGCTTTGAAAAAATCATTTTCCGTTCTAGATGGTTTAATAATTATCTATTTATATTTCAAAGGCTTTAACTGAGAGAAATTTGGTTGATCACATATAAATATTATGATTCACATATCAATATCACGATTCCAGGATAAAATCACCTGTTAAATATAGGTCTAACCATCCAGGATCTACATAAAATCTATTAAATAGACAAATAGAATATTAATAATTATAACATGTAAGCATTATATTTGCTGCAACCATATTTTGCAAAAGGAGGATGTACCTATTTATGCCATTATAGCCCAAACCAATTTTGATTTTATTTTTTATCTCTCTATTATATAAAAAAGTTTTTTAGTGGTCAAGTAATATTTTATGCTATAGTTCTAAAGCAGGACAAACCATAATAGAGAGACCACACTTCTTATTTCCAGAATTTTTTCTCCCAGCATTAATCAGAATCGTTTTTCTCCAAACTCGAAATATTAGACTTTTCCTCATATCAAGTCATTCTATTCACAGATTTCTGACCTCAAAACTCCTTTAATAATTAAAAGATAGTGAAAGCAAAATAAAGGTTTTAAAAACAACAAATCAAAGTCGATTTTATATCACAATCGTATTATATAAATAAATTTATATATGTATTATATAAATGAGTTCTCCACTCAAAATAAATAAGTTTTCAATGATCACCATATAATATTTTATTTTAAATATAAGGAGGAATAATTAAAATGGATCATTAAAAAATGAGTTTGAATGGTAAAGAACACATTTAATTTGTAAAATGGGGGTTGCTAGCCGTTAGGTGCATGGATAGTGTGTGTGTATGTGTGTATATATATATATATATATATATATATATATATACATACACATATACGTTGAGCGGACTTAGAAAATCCATATCAAAAGTCCAGTAACAGTGAGCATGGTTAGCATTTGAATGGGTGACTATTCCCTTTGGACAGACACTAAGCTCAAGAGAGGTTATGATTATCTTGTTAATTATTAACTTTGTTAAATTTAAAATTAATTCGTATGGGTCGATTTCTTTTAAATTATTAAATATTTTGGTATGATTGTAGTATATTTAATTTATACTAATAAATATCAGGCATGAAATAGATCTGCATAAATAACAAATTGTTATTGCCTAAAAATATTGACAACAATTAGGTGAAGGGATTAAAATGGTGATAGAAACAGGGAGTGAGCTGACATTTTTCAAAAATAACCAGGTCTAACTAGTTTTTCCAGGTTATTATATATTAACCATACCACAGGACTTGTATTACATTATCAGACAACAAAAACTTTTTTATGTATAATAGAGAGATAATTAAAAACAGAAATTCACAAGTGCAAGCGAAAATATGCTAAATAGAATATTGTAAACATATAAAAGGAAAAAATAAAAACATGAAATGAATTGAATAATTACTACATTACAACTGGAAAAGAAAACTATCTACAATAGAAACGAAAAACTAAAAAAGAGAAAAAGTCAAAAGTTGATTATCAAAATGATGTATTAAAAAATAAAATGAAAATAATATATAAGCCACTATAATAAATAAAAAAATATCGAACCTCTACTATTTATTTATTTTTTCAAGAATTAACTAAACAGAAAGATAGGTACTTGATGTATGTAATAAAGTCGTTAACGATCAGGGCTAATAGTGATTAATTGTCATAAATAAAGATATTGGAAATAAATTTAGGTCAGAGAGGTAGCTGAATACCAGCAATAATTTCCCCTTTTCAAAATGGAGACTAAAATTATAATTAAAATTAAATTTACCATAACAGTCGCCTAGGGATGAATAATTATATGAACATGAAGCATGAAATATTAAAAAGCAGTTTAATGTTACAAACATTGATCAAAATACCAGATATTTTCTGAGAGTCTAGACAGACATGAGATTTTGCATTTTTGGTCCCTTTTATTGACAATTGTCACTACTACAATATGAAATAGCCAAAAAGTATATAATCAGTCGTTGCTTAGTTGCAATGTCGCTAAGTTGAGATATAAACATTACTATTACCAAATAGTTAATATTTTCTATTATGCCACAAAATTAACTTAAATAAAATACTGAATTATTTCCTTCAGTGCATTCTTGTTCTGAGTTGCATGTATTGTTATTTCGAAGCAGAGTGAATGTGCTAATTGTGAAATGGGCAGAAGCGCAATTATGTTTAATGATTTATTAAAAAAAAAAAGAGGGTTATTGAAAATCTACAAATACTTATATTGTCATTATTACAGTTTATTCAAAGAAGACATGGATATGATTACAATGACCCCTTGAGCTGATTTGATCAGCTGTTACATACCTATATACAATCTATTTATAAAGTAATTTCCTAGGCCTTTTTTATTATTACTCTTTTAATATAAGAACCCATAATAAAATTTAATTATACCTTATTAATAAATTATAACTACTTTATGAGAAATAAAACCAAGCAAAGGAGATTTTTAAGTACATTGCAGCAAGGTTACAGATTCATATAGTACAGGCTCTATAATAATTTATATTTTTTATTTAAACATAATTAGTTAACAAGCTCTCATTCCACCATACATAAGTTTAAGCAAAAAAATAAGAAAAAAGAGAAAGAATAGAATTTTTTTTGTTTAAATATATAAAAAGATGTATAATAATACTTTTTAAAAAATCATTCTTTTTTCACTCAATCTATTTCTAGTTTACCCTCTATGAATGCCATTTTGCCATAGTACTGTTATTGCTAAAATTATTTAGTAATCGACAAATGCAATCATACAGAAACCCCAAAAGAAAATAGTTTAAAGAAAATTATGTACCTGTATTATAAATATTTGATTAAAATAAAAAGGATATGTTTAAATATGCTTGTTCCTAAAACAGAACTGTAGCAGTAATTATGGCTAGTGCTTAATAATGTACGCCATTGGCTTTTAAATGTATGCTGCTGTTTAAAGCTTGTTATGAGTATATGAAGCGTTTCGCAAATGCAAGTCTTCACTAAGTTAGAGAATATAGAATTCATGCATTAGAGTAAATTGAAATAATGTGCATGCTTAATAATGTATGCATGATACAATGTAAGAAATGGATGAGTGGGTTACAGGTTAAATTATTTAACTTTATATCATATAAAGAGGAAAAAATTCGTAAAAAACAAAGGGACCAAAATGACGGTTAATTATAAATTTGGATGGAAATGGAGAAGTGATAAAATGTAGTGATATCATAATTTGAATACTTCAATTATTTTCACTACAATTTGTGGTTTGTAATTCAATAGTTTATGAATGTGAAGTGTGAGACAATATTTTTATTCTAGAGTTGAAATGTGTTGACGATATATACTTAAAAATATATCTAATAATTTTAGCAATACTTTTAAAATTTTTTATAAGTATATTTATCTACAAAAAAATGAATCACAGTCTCAGCTGGCATATACAGTTTTTCTATGTAACACTCTACTAATGTTAATTATTGTAGTTAAAAATTTAATTTATCTTTAAAAATTTTGCTTACACAAAATGTGAAAAACAATAAAAAATTTGTTTTCACTTTTCTACGAACACTATGAGATTTGGTATATATACTGCAGTACATAATATTTTCCTGAAGATACATGACTATATAAGAGTATAATAAGGGAAAAAATTCTTCAATATACATTATTACATCTTGAAATATATATGTCAGTTGTTACAACAATAGAAACAAATATTAAACTTTACTTTTTCCAAATACATAAAATATTTATATATACAGCAGCGAGATCTGTCAAAAAGATGAGTTCGACCTCACAGCTTGGTCAACGTACATTTAACAATGAAATAATATGTACACGTTTTTCAAATAACATCGTATTTAAAAGATTGTTAACAAAGGAAATGAATCGCTGTCATTTATAAATTATTTAAAAAAATAAATCTTGTAATTTTTGAAAAGATGGATATGGATGAAATGTAAATGAATGTGATTAAAGAAAAAATAAAGATGGTCAACATGCAAATTAGAAAAAAGAAAAATGAAAATCAACACATAACATCAACTCACTCCCCCCATCACAATTTGATTTAATAATGCAAGTGAGAATAAATAAAAATAAAGGAGAAAGAAACAAACAAAAAAAATATGCTTTTGTTGTTTGAGTCCATTCTTTAGTTCAACTTACCAACTATGATGGCCAATATTACCAAACCAATAACTCCCATTATAATCATCATCTAAAAAAAAAACAACAAAATAATGAAATATAAAAAGTAATTAATTGGGTTTGTAAATATACAAATTTTTCACAAGATTTCTAAAATACTATAGTGCATACTGGGTTTTCAAAATAAGATAAATTTATTTATATCCTAGCTATTCATATAACATAAAGTACCTAGATCCAAGTGGATTCAAATTGCTGAATGATTTGTGATTAGTATAAAATTCTGAAAACGATTTCTGAAAGCATCGCCACAACCTCTAATTCTTACAAAGATGAAAAAAATAATATCTAGTGAGAGATAGGTTCCTCCAAAAAAATAGGTTCAAAATAATTTAAATTTTAAGTATTTTTATTTGTTTCTTTTCTGGGAAATCCTCAGGGATACTTTTTACAATTTTTTGTAGAATTGAGTGCATCTAGTATTACAAACACCAATCACTGTTTATAAGTATTTTTGCACAGATCACATCCCAAACCCAAACCCTTTAAGATCACCTATAATTCAATTCTCCTTCCAATGCCTTGGTCTAGTACCTTTCTGGCATTTCACACTCATCTAAGCACTTACAGTACTTCAGTTGCCTTCAAATAAAAGAAATGGTGAGTTCCTATCTTTCTTTTCTTCTCTCGCTCAACAAACGTTCTGAGACTAAATATTTGGTTGGTGGTAGAACTGTATTTTTCGAATCCACACTGATATTATCCTAGTTCTCGCTCTACTTTAGCTATTCCTACAATAGAATCTTCTATCCGGTCAAGAAGAAGATTCTTCTGTGGTTGGCACAAGTAAGTTGATCTCTATTCTTAAATTTAAAACAGAAAAACCTCAAGGTAGTATCCTTGGCCCAATCCTTTATACAGTTTATACAGCTGATGTCCCAACTCATCCTAATACTATCCTTACCATGTATGCTGATGATACATGTGTATTATCAGTCAACACCAATCTAGTTATTTCATCCCAAAGCCTCCTATTCCATATCGCTGATCTTGAAGAATGGTATCAAAACTGGAGACTTAGAATAAATTCTCAAAAATCGCATCAAATCACTTTTACCTTACCTCATAAACCAATGACTTCCCGGCCTCCAGTATCCTGTAGGCCCACTGGTGCGTGTAGAACAGATCCGATACTTAGGGTTGCATCTCGACAAACGATTAACCTGGAATCCTCATACAAGACAAGAAACCGCTGGACGTTTCAGGCTACTTCAACACTTACTAGACAAACACTATGAGCTCCCAATTAACTACAAAAGACTCATCTACATGACCATCATACGACCTTTTTGGACTTATGGAGTAGAGCTTTGGGGCTCCACTAAGCCATCAAATTCCTCTCGTATCCAATCCCTACAATCCAAACTCCTTCTTAAAATTCTCAATGCTCCTTATTTTCTTAAGAATAAAGTCATCCATAACAACCTTAATGTTCAATTTGCTGCTGATTTGGCCCGAACCCTGTATCTATCCTTTCATAACAAACTTCATTCCCACTCAAACCCTCTACTTTCAAACCTAGTTTCCTCTTCAATTCCCGATAATCCTCCGAGGTGTCTGAAAAGAAGATGGCCACGTGACCTTCTTAGTTGAACTTGTGATTTGAGTACTACCAGTGGGTAGTTTCTCTACTTGCCATTATGTATCACTTAGCCTATTTACTTGTTGTATTATTGTAATACAGTTGTAAATATCAATAAATAAAAAACAGAAAAGTGACTGGGTCCATCTGTCCAAACTGTGAAGAGAAGTTGCAGGATGTTTTTCATAAGTTCTTTCCCAATACTGATAATCTTGATTTGTACTCTCCTTATCAGTTTGGTTGGTTTTAAAGATTTGTTACTGGATTCTAGTGTAGGTTCTTCACCTGGGACCTTCAATAAACTTTCCTGATGACCAACTATCAAGAATAGAATCAGCTTACTCTTTTAAAAATAAAACAATAGCTAATTAAAAAATAAAAACCGGTAGTTTTGGATCAGTAATACCTTTAAATTTTGTAGCCAAAATTTCCTTTTCAGTTTGCCAGCTTGTTGTTCAAATTGAGAGGCTCCTTGTTGCAATGCATCTGAAAACATTATTAATTTAATCATCATTATGAAGAGGTTTAAAGATTTCCTATTCAAAAAACTATTTATGACTAAGATGGTGAGAAAATGTACTCAATTAAAAAAAATTACTTCTAGTAAATATTATTTACTTCCGGAAACCAAAAAAAATCTATAATTTATAAATAATAGTTTATATTTATAATTTGAACACTTTATATTTATTACAATAAATAAAATGAAATATTATTTATCTTTTACTGTGATTATTTATAGAATTAATTAGTAGATTTACAATTTTTAAGTAATCTTACCTGCTCTGTCATCCAGTTCTGAAAGTTTTTGATCCCTTTCGAGTACTTTTTCCACATTTGTTTTCATTATATCCACAACCTAAAACCATATATCATATACAATTGACTCTCCAATCAAGAGAGAAAATTTTAGTCAGTAAGTTGGTCATGATTAGGAAACTATAATTATTAGGCAGAGTCAGTATTAATTATGCATGCTGAAAAATGGGAGAAAAATATATGATTGACAAAATGAGGGTAGCTAATAATAACAACACTGAGCAATAATAAAAAAAGACTGATTATATGTGTGCTCCTAATGTAGTTGCCTTTGGAACAGGATGAAGTGTTATTTACTTATTTATTTATTTACTTATTTACTAGAAATGAACACCATAGTTGTGTATACGAAACGTTAATCAAATGGCAACTTTGTTTTTCTGTTTTAAAAGAAGAAATATTTTTTAGTTTGTTTAGGTAGCAAGATCTTCATTAGGATACAATATTTAATCATATTACAACACCCTCATGTGAAAAGTGATTATTATTGTTCCAATTTCAATGTATTAAAATGTAACAAAAACATTATTAACTTTTGTTACATAGATACCCATAAACAAATTATGACAATTACACCATGGCTAGAATGGGTTGATCATCTAAGGTAGTATTGGAAAATATGAAAATAACAATATTTTGAAGAAATAAATAATTATTTTTGTCCAATAGTTTTAATTTGGAACATCCAAGTAGGAATATTCAAATTCAAGTTTCAAAAACAAATAACACTTAAAAATAATACAAATAAAAAGAGAAAATTATAAAATAAAAATATCAACTATTATTGAAAATTAAAAACGTTTTAAATATTTTTATTTTGAAGAGAAAAGATTTGTCCAGGCCGGGATTCGAACCCGGGTCACCCGCGGTACTTTCGCGGTGCTCTAACCAACTGTGCTAACTTGGCTCGTAACACGGCCAGACAAATCCGGCCTGGACAAATCTTTTCTCTTCAAAATAAAAATATTTAAAAATTATCACCATCATAAAAATAATAAATGTAAAATAAATTATAATATAAAATTGATGTAAGTCAACGAGATCCTAATTAAAGAAATGTTCAATGAACAATCTTCCCCTTTTATACATCGCAAAAAAAAATTGCGAGAACATGGGGGATATTTGATTGGTGAAGAGAATGGATTTGTCTGGCTGTGCTACGAGCACCGCGCTAGTGACGCAGGTGACTCGGGATCTAATCCCGGCCTGGACAAATCTTTTCTCTTCAAAATAAAAATATTTAAAAACTATTACCATCATAAAAATAATAAATATAAAATAAATTAAAAAGAGTTTAGTTTTTTTGCAACTATTAAATTTCTTATTTTTAATGTTCTGCAATTTTTTTAATAATAATTTTTAGTAATGAGTCTTTTCTATAGATAGTATTTATTAAAATGGGTGTTAATATAACTGTCCATGTTAAATGTAATAGATTTTTAGTAATTCATTCAATAACGGTTTTTATCTTCATATTTTTGTGTCATTACTTATATTTAATTCTGTAATTTAATTATTTTATTTTATTAAATTTAAAAAATGTTAATGAATCGATAACTTTTGTACTATATGTAATAAAGGAATATTTACTTTTTTCTATTAAAACTATTAAAAAAGTAAGACTTTTTAATTAACAATGATGTGAATCAATTGAGATAATATTCGTATTTCGATGCTCAAAGGGTTATTTTGTCAAATTTTAATTATAAAGTAATTAATGGTTGAAGAATTAAAAGTATTTTTATAATTCTACTTTCATTTTTTCTAATATATCATATATATACATGATTTTTTAAATTAATTTTAACTAAATCATATCTAACCTCATCGACTTGTGCTTGTGTCTGTTGTAATCTTTTTTGAGCAGCGATTTGCTGGGGCGTTCGAGGGCCCCCGACGATTCCATCGTCTGCAGCAAGACCAGACGTTTCAGTGGACCTAAAAAAAATATTATGTAATTAATTTCACTGGATTATAAAATCTGCTAAAGCAATAGTATTAAGTAAAAAAACTAAAAATAGAGTAGCAAAAATATTGAGAAAAAAGAGGGCACACCTTGTATGTATATACCTGTTTGAAAGAGACCACTAATATTCCTCCACCATTTCTAAATACTAAAGAGAGTTTCACACTAAAATATATTGAACATAGTAGGTGATATTATGATTTCATTCAAAAGGTTTTTCAAAAATTAGAAATGCACGGAGTACTTGGAAGATGGAAGGGGGAATAATTACTTTTCTTTTATATTTGTTATCCGATATATTTTAATAATTGGTAATATAAATATCGATAATACTCAATATTATTTATCGGTATTCTTTCTACAATCTAACTAGAGCCAGGTAGGGATGGTATACCCGGCAACAAATGAGTTATTTACGTGAAAAGATGTACCTCGAAATTCAAAGATGTAACATAAAGAAAACCCTATATAGCGGATATATTTTTAATATTGCTCTAACTTAAATAATAAATAAAACATCAATAAAAAAAATCTTAAGTTAGCAATGCACGGAAACGAATTATATATTACAAATAGGAATATCAAGTGTCTCAGGAAAAATAATATACTAATTATTACAACTATCTCATTGATACTTTACAAAATTAATATTTGATTAATGAAAAACAATTGTACTAAAACAATAATCTTATCAAATATTGTCTAGTTTTATTTTTTAGAGTCAAAATAATACAATCAATTCGAAAAACGAACTGATGGGAATATGAATATCGAAAGAAATCGATATAAATATATGGTATCAATAGAGTTCGAGCATTGAAGTAGTAGTTTAATATATAAAAATATTAAATTTCGGGCCTTAATGTTTTTAATTTTATAAATCTTCCTGTTTATAATATGGGATTTTATGAATAATGGAAACATATTGATTGTATAATTCACGTATTTATATTATAAAATAAAAGGTTGTTTTGATCCGATACCTGTAACTAGATGTATCGATTATTTAAAGTTGAGTATCAGAAACCTATATATACTTTTATAGCTAGTAATTAAACAAAATGTCTACAGACATAGACGTTTCAGTCATTATTATTACAATTAGGAGTTTGCTCTTCCATTATTTAAATTTTTTAAAGTTGAGTAATTTGATTATTTTTTTTTAATATAGATCGTAAAAACATTTTTAAAAACTCAATTTATCAATATGTAGATATATCGACATTTGTACGATATCCTGCCTGTGTAATCTACTATCATCATTCATCACCTAATTATCAAAGAAACTTTCTGATTTATAGAGTTAATTCAGCAGGAAATAACATTCAGTTTTAAAAAACATAGTTAATGTAAATAGTTACGCATAAAGTAACTACCTTCACCCAATGCGTCCACAAGCCTCGTCTTCAGGAAATTTTAAATTTGGGTTTATGTTTTTACGAGTTTGATTATAAGTTTATGTTAGCTATTTTCGCTAACATAAACTTGTGTAAATATTTTTTGGCCAGCGGCCAATACCAAAAAAGTGCTTTAGGGTGCAATAAATTGATTGATAGATTGAGCTGAAATGACCAGTTTTCAAAGAGGCGTAATTCATAATCTGTTACACCTGCAGGCCTTAATCTGTGCTTAAATTAAAACTAATTATATTTACTACCATGACTTTCATCGTAGAATCACTCCTTCGACCGGTGTTCCTCAAGAAAGTCGGCCATAACTTAAAATTTGGACTTTTTGGAAAAAAAGACTAATTTTTAAAGGGTAACTCAGAATCTATTAGACCTACAGAACTGCGGTTGGATTTAAATTGTAGCAAATTTAATCTACTTTAAAACGGTTACCTATGGGCTTTTTTTCAAAAATGCACCGATTATGAGATACAGGCCAAAAACTGAAATAATTCCGAAAATTTGGAGTTTTTTTGGCCACCAAAAGTTTTCCCATCCGTTTTTTCGGTTGAAAAATTGGATTTACAATACTCAGACATGCCCTTACAACATATCAAAAATGCAGCTCTCTTCAATTTATTGCGACCTTCAAGTACCTGACCGCTGGCCTTTTTAAAGAATACGATTTAATAAAAAACTATCTAAATACATATATTATTTAAAATTTAACTTCGCATTATGAATACAGAAGTTCTTTGTACACAACCCTCAGTCATATTTTTTTGAAGCAACAAGGCAAGGTATTGCAGATAAATGCCAAGTTTGACAGATTTGACCTTTCAGTCAAGCTTTCACCTGCATTCAACGAACTTTATAAAAGAGTTCATCCATCAAAAATACAAAGTTTAAAGGAATATAATGGTTAGGTTTGAATAAATATTAATCCTTTGTTGTTTCTAACAATATTAAGTACTATTATTATACTCTAATATGTATAATGATGATGGAACGCAGAATCAGTTTCCATAAAAATGATAAAATAAGATGATGAAAATCGTGGAATCTGGAGATCCTTATGAACTAATTCAACCTCTATAAAGTGGATACCCGTAATGGCGGAAAAACCGGATATTGAGCGCGATCTCGGCCGAATCACCTCTTGGTATAACTATGGAGTTTGTTGTATTGATACTTTTTTAACATAATATATAATCATTGTGATTATGATTGTGATCATTGATTGAAAAGGAGCTAAGTGCCAAAATTGCCGACCTTTTTTTTTTTTCACCGAAACGATTCTATTTTTCATAGCCAATAGCGTTGAAAAAGAGGTAAGTTCTTATCACACTTCGTTTAGGTTTGAGCGATGTCATAAGGTGCCGCTGATGGCAACAGAATGACTGATAATTCTGTTTCAGTGGAAACAAAAATTTCGGCAATTTTGGCACTTACCTCCTTTTCAATTGATTGAATCTAATTGAAGTCTACAGTAGTGTAACGAGTTAGTTAAAACCCATCTAAATAATAATAAATGATGTTTTTAGTTTGATATAGTTTGGCAATTCCTGCATCTATACTCAGGCAAAAAGAAAAGGAAACATCCCTGCCACATTCTTATCATAAATACGTAATTTAAATGATGTACAACGCTTAGATTTTGAACCATACAAATCCCGTACTATGTTTTACGAGACTGGTTTATTTGAACTCGGGAAACAGATTTTTCCCCCCCGATTTTCACGATCGCAATACTTCAGTATATAAGTGTGAGAGATCAAAATTCTGAAGAGGGAGGATCGACTAGAGGAGATACTATTCAACTTTACAACTCTATTTAGGAGATACTCCTCAACTCTCTTGCCTGTTCATATCGAATCATTATAACTTTTAACGTTTCTGTTATATCCCCACGAGTTGCACGCGCATGAGATGAGGCAGTACGAGTGTGATCATGTGATGTGTAACCTTATATGTAATTCTATAAACAGATATTGTGCCACATTGTGTTTCTTAATATTATAGATAACTGACCTACGACACAATAGAATTGGCGACGAGGATAAAAAGAAGTCAAAGTGAAAAGGAAAGAGGAAATAAATTAACATTATTCAATAGCCGAGAATACTGAGGGCCACCATCGATACCAGTTAAACGCAAGTTAACCTTTCTACTAAAAAATGATTACAATTAATACCTATACTCTATAAAAATAATATAAGACTTATTATTAGATAAGAAATTGCTATTTAACTGTTGGGAAAATTAATTAATTAAAAGTGATTAATTTATAGTCAACTTCAGAAGGAATAATTTAAAATAAAATTAAAATGGATCCAACACAATTTCAACAATTTCTAACCGCATTTAACCAACAACAGGCTACACTAATCCAATCGTTACAATCATTGTTAACACCCCAAGTAACAACAGCACCAGTGGTGTCAACACAGACGATCTTGCCATCATTCGAATCATTCAATTCATCAAAGGAGACATTTAAAATATAGGAAACGGTTTGAAAATTACCTCAAGATGAAAGGGGTAATAGATAATAAAATGCTCTGTACACAGATGCTTCTCAATTCGATAGGGACGGAATCTTATCAACTAATAACGTTACTAGTAGCTTCGAAAGGACCGGACGAAATGGCGTACGAAGAGCTGGTCAATATATTAGAAAAACATTTGTGCCCCAAACAAAACACACTGGTAGCACAAAATCGATTCCTATCGCTATACCAAAAAGATGGTCAAAGGATATCGGAGTTCATCATAGATTTACGTCGGGGACTCACTGAATGCGCATTTAATTGTGTGGCAGCAGGTTGCGGGAAAAGTGTTGCTGACTTATTTCTGCGAGCACAATTCATCAGGGGTATACAAGACAACACGATCAGGGAAAAACTCTTAGAAACAGACGGGGAAAGGACAAACTTTGAGGAAATAAAAGACAAAGCTCTGGCACTCAAAGAATGTAAAATTGACAGTCGTGAAATTGCAAATCGCAGCCACATAACATACTCCCCATGCATGGAAGGAAGCGACATAAATATAATTACACAGAAAAGAGACAACAACAAAACACCACGACAACGTTCATCGACTTGGAACACTAAAGGCAAGGCATCCTATAATCAAAACAAGGCGCTGAACTACTAACAGTTAGGAATCGAAAATCGATGCCTGCGTTGTGGGCGAAGCAATCATGTGACAAGGGAATGCCGAATTGACAAATCAAAATTGAGATGCGACGATTGTAAGAAGGTAGGACACCTCGCTTCAGTATGCATCTCAACTCGTATGGAAAAACTTAAGCAGTACACAACACAGGACACTAATTGGACTGATTTTACTACCATTGACGAGCTAAATTCAATTAACAATGTATTAGATATTCATCGGAACGAAACTATCCCGGGAAAATACTCTTGCGAAAAATATTTCGCAGAAATCAAAATAAACGGGACGCAACAACGATTCGAAGTTGACTCGGGGGCCGGATATACACTAATTCCGGAATCTGAGTTAAAAAAACTAAAGACAGCGAAAACAAAAATAAGCAAAACGGAAGTTATCTTTAGGTCATATACACTAGGCATTATAAAGCCAATAGGAGTAGCCGAAGTCAAAGTAGAATACAAAGGAAATGAATCAAAGGAAATATTATTCATTGTTCCGGACCAATTGGAACCGATATTAGGAAGAACATGGATTAGGCGCCTAGGCATACGGCTTGAAGAAATAGATCATTTTGACATAGCACTCGGACTGGAGGATAGATACGTCGAGACATTAAAATCAAAGTTACAAAGCATGAACGAATCGGGGCTAATACGATGTAAATTAAGGGAAATATTATTTAGGTATCGGGCTACAGCACTCCAGAACGGGAAAACACCGGCAGAGTTGTATTTACAGAAAAACATAAGATGCCGACTAGATAGCCCAAGAACAAGGTTCAGTAAGACGGACGTTACAATCCCTTTACCGCCAGCCAGACAATTCGATATCGGAGAAGCTGTAATGGCGAGATGGTACCATAACAACAAGCCAACATGGAAAATTGGTCAAATTACGAAAAAATTCGGCCGATTACACTACCAAGTGACGTTACAAGGGGGATACAGCCTGAAACGGCACGTAAATCACTTGAGGAAGGCTGGCGTAGCAATTGAAGAACCGGACAAAACAGCAACAGTAAGTAAAGAAATAAAAGAATCAACACAAACGATTGGTTATGGTCGACTAGGCCAGCTACAACAGAGACAACGGGGTTGCCTGAGGCACAAGAGACACAAGAGATACCACCAGAAGTACCACTCGGTCGCTCAACAAGACAGCGTCCTCCCCCGGACCTTCTAAATTTGTATGCTCAAAAAAAAAAAAAAAGAAAAAGTATTTAATGTATTTCATTAATTAATTCAAGTAAAAGTAATTAATATTTTTTTAATTTCTAATTTATTTAAAAAAAAAGTTTAATTGTTTTCATTAATGGTCATGACATTTCATTTCAAATGTATATTGTCCAGCATCATCTTATGCGGGGGGAGAGTGTTATATCCCCACGAGTTGCGCGCGCATGAGATGAGGCAGTACGAGTGTGATCATGTGATGTGTAACCTTATATGTAATTCAATAAACAGATATTGTGCCACATTGTGCTTCTTAATATTATAGATAACTGACCTACGACACAACAGTGTCTGAAATCATATTTTTCTCAATCCATGAGTTATATATTTCTTATCTAGCAGATTGATTAGAGGTTATATAATTGAAAACTATAACAATCTCAAATAAGTTCTAGTTTTTTTTATAATACACAATGGATTCAAAGAATTCTGTATTTAATTTTCATAGATTGTAGAGAAAATGATATAGTGAAAAAAAATTTGCTTCTAAGACAACAGTTGTGCAAGGTTTGTTCGAGATCACGCCCATCCTCCGGATTTTTCCCCAATTAAAGGATGCCCACTTTATAAAGAGTGGAAAAGCCGCAGGAAGGTCTGCAGGGCCCATAGGGTCCACCCGTGCCAATTAACAGGTTAAATAGTTTATCAGCCATAGCTGTATTGGAACCCCTGACCCTCTGCATACCAACTCTGCGCTCTGCAAACTGAGCTACCCTCTACTTCCTGGGAATAATCAAAAGGTAATCAAATATGTTTATCCTAATTGCTGTTCCAATAAAGTTCATAAGAAACAAATACTATCTTTGGATACTTATTTATTTTAAACATAAAAAATAGCATACCGTCATTCACCAGGATATGACTTGTGGAAATTTTAGCACAATTTACCAATGAATTGAAATTCAGTCAACACTTGGAAACAGCTAAAGGATATGTCTACAGCCTCAGTAACTAAGTGTCTAAGTTGAATCTTGTAAAAAACGAGTTTCTTGAACTAAAGGAAGCGGAATCCAACAATTTTCGAAGTGAATAAGTGGTCAAGTCAGGCAAAAACTTGAAATGGATGAGTGCTCATATTATAACCAATATTATATTATAACCATTTCAAGCCAAAAACTACGAAAATGACACGATTCCGCTACCCTCAATACAGATAACTTACTCAGGATAAAATTAGACTTAACCACTTATTCACTATGGCTCTAGACATATTGCTTGCATACCAGATAGTTCATGCGTACCTTTCACCATTCAGATTTTCTCGAAAAAGCGATCAAGGTATCCTAGAACAAGTATTTTTTGAAGGAGGGAGAAATATTTAATTTTGTTTCCTTCTCTTTCAAAGTGCTGGCTCCCAATAAAAGGGAACTGTTTTAGGAGGGTATTTAAGTAATGTATTTAAAAATAATAATTTCCTAGTCTAAAAGCAGTAATTAGTTGCAACGATTGGATTAGGATCAATTAATTGATAAGGCCATCCAAAAAAATCCTGCCGCTAGAGACTTGTGTGCTTGGAACTGTCCTGATTTGTATGCATGGGACTATTCGAAGTTCCAGAGAGTGATACATTTTGAACCTCTAGATAAATCCATTACTCTTAAATAAGATAAATATTGGATCAGAGTCGTTAAACAATATTGAAAGAACGATACGAAAAGGCATATGATTGAGTTGTAACAGTTTTTGACGTAGCAGAATTGGTACTTTATATTCCATCTTAATCCTCGAATACTAATGTACGACTCCGCTACGTGAACTTCAAAGGAAAATCGTTTGCTGTCATTTTGTTTTTCGTAGTTTCAAGTTCCCCCTCCAATCTAAACCTCTAGTGTTGAGTTAGCCACAGGTTGCCGTGAAGAATATATAGTTATTACGCCATATTAAGTGATATCCACAATGAATAAGGTAAGTCTTTAAGACGTATTTAGTCTTTAATACGTACATTAATTGGTGTAGAATATTTTTTACATGTCGCTGAAGTGTACAGTAGTAATAGTGTATTATCATTGAACACATCGCCGATACTTAGTAATAGTAATTAACTGTAGTTGGGACTATAAGAAAAAATAAGAGAGAGTTACCAGAAGAATTTGTAGATTTAAAATTTGAAAAAAGGGGTGCTAATTCTTCCTTTTTTTTTTTTAAGCTCTGACAACATAACAATCGTCTCTTGCGAACCGAAAACAAACAAGCTAGTTACCATGGTATCGACAATGCATCATGGAGCTTCAATTAGAGAAAGTAATGCCAAACCGGAAATTATACACACTTACGATGAAACAAAGAGTGCAGTTGACACATTTGATCAAAAGTGTTAAAATATGAATCGTGGAAGAAAGGCGATGGCCATTGTGTTATTTTTGCAACATGTTGAATATCGCTTGCATAAATTCGTAAGTTATTTATGCTCATAACTTTTATCGCCAAAGAAAGTGTAATGAAAAACCTTTGACAAGAATTGAATTCATGCTAAATTTACATGGCCTACTGGCGAAACCTTGGCAGTACCAAAGATTATCGTTACCAACAATTTCAAATGAGCTGAGATTGATTATCAGAAAAACTTTAGAAATTGAGGTCGATCGCTCGACACCACAACATGTAGAAGAGAGGACCAAATTTGGAAAAGATGATACTGTTCTATGTGGCCCTATAGTGAAAGGAGGATGACAAAGTCCTATTGTGGCACCTGCAACAACACAAGATGCGGCGAGCATACTCATAAAATATGTCCTCAGTGTGCGAACAATGGAAAGTGATTTTTCAACCTTTTAATATTTTTATTTAGATGTATATTTTATTTAACGATATTTCTGTTTCATTTTTTTTTAATAATAATTATATCAATGTTATGTGAAATGACGATTATGTTAATTTTTACAAAAATTAAAAAATGATTTTTCACTTTTTAATACTTTTTTCTAGTTTTATTGTTTATTGACCTTCTGTCTCACTTTTTTCTGATGATTGTGTTTATAAAATAAAAAAATATTAGTTTTTAAAAATTTGCCTTTTTATTTTACCTTAAATGAAAAAATATCTTGTGTCCAAATATCCACTTGACCAATCAAGTCCAACCAATACGTACATTACTATTAAACGACTACTAAACGTTAGTATTCCAGGGTTAAACGAATATAACGATTATATTAACAAAGCCTTAGACGGTTTTATACAAACTCGTTATATCAATGTAAATATAAATTGTAGTTAATATCAACAAGTCTTATCCTCACTGAAACGGCATAACCAGGTCTTGATTGTCCAACGTTCAAGTGCTACAATCGATTCTCATAATCATTCCTAGTACAGTTGTGATATGCTTTTTTTTTTTTTGACCTCAGGCATCTTGAGGAATAATGTCGGGACTAAATTGCTTAAGGAGGGCATTAAAAAGCTGATAGCGGCGAAGGTTACGCCACCAGAAGAGGAACTAAACGCTCATCATCAGAGGTTTGTTAATCTTTTTTAAAGCGACTTTTTACGGTGTCTCTATCAGTAAGGGTCGTTAGTATTAAGCTCTCTAGGGTTTCCTGTATCCACGAGGAGCGATGAGGGATGGGGTGGGGCCCTTGCCATAGCTTCATATCAATGTATATACTGAAAGGACTATTGAAAAGATCAATGACCTATGTAATCTTTCGAGTTATATTTGGAATATATCTTCTAGTCGCATAGTTATTGCTTTTATTCTAAGATATGAGCTGATTCCAAAATAAGAAGTAGAGATTCAAAACATAGGGTAATGCATCTGCACCTCCAGTGATTAATAGGTTAAGTCGAGTTTTGTCCAGAGAGAGAATTTAATTGTATTGAGGTAAGCAGGGCCGTATTTCTTGTCCTGAAATGGAGTTTTAATAGAAGCAATAATTCCTTTTCAAGCCAATGCCTGACTTACCCCTCATTGACTACGAAAATAACACGATTCCGCTTCCCTGAGTACAAAAAACTCATTTTGAAATTAGTGAATGTGAATAAACTCATTATTATTTACCGGGGCTGAAGATATGTAATGTAAATCTATTATCGAGTATATAAATAAGTATATATATATATATATATATATATATATATATATAAACATTTATAAGAACGCTGATTACCATTACTGATCTACTGGTCTGGTTTTAATTTATTATTTAAAAGCGACCCACCCCAGCTTTGCTCTGGTAATAAGGCATATTATCCCTAAATAATTTGTCCTTGTAATGTATTTTTTTTTTTTTTATCACGTCCCGCCACTAAGAACCACACGAATATCATTGGTTAGGCTTCTTTGGGAGTCTTGATTTTCTTTCCTCCCATCTAAGCTAATGTACTTTAATGTAATAAAAACAAAAACAAATATTTCTTTATATATGAATTTATTATCTTGCACGTTAGATTATTGCAATAATCTAAAATGAGTATTGGAATTACGCAGCGTCTTCGGTGAAACCCATCGATATCCCAACCCATTTACACAAAACCTCGACAAATTACCTACCTAAACCTTCCTGGTGAATCACTCTATCTATTGGTGAAAAGCGCATGAAAATCCGTGCAGTAGTTAATGAGTTTACCGCGAACAAACGCGGCTTAGGACCTTTGTTTTATAATATGTATAGATTCAGTCCTTTCTTATATCATTTCTCACTAACAGGTCATTCAATGTAAATCATAATAACCTTTACCATCCCTCATTTACTCAGTCTGCCGGCGGTCTTTGTCCCAATCCTCTACACAGTTTGTACAGCTAGCATTCCAACCCATCCTAATACTATCCTTATCACGTATGCTGATATTAACTGTGGATTATAAGTTAACACTAATTCAGTTATTGCATCTCAACCGTTTTAAGCTCCCAACTAATAACAAAAGACTCACATACATTACTATTGTAAGGCCTATTTGGAGTGGAGTTTTGAGGCTTCTCTAAACCATGGAATTCCTCTCGTATCAAATCCTTACAATTCAAAAGCCTTCGTGTTAAGTCGTCCATAATGACCTTGATGTCCCATTTGTTGTTGATTCGGCCTGAACCCGATACTAGTCCTTCTATTCCCGATAATCCTCCGAGGCGTCTGAAAAGAAGATTGCCTCGTGACTTTACTTATAAGTTGAGTTTCTTATTTAAGTTCAACCAGTAGTTTGTTTCTCAACTTGCCTTTATCTCATGTCATTATGTATCATTCATTCTATTTACTTTTTTAACTATCGGAATTACGAATGAAGTGTCTTGGGTTCAGTACGTGGTAGATACTGTATACTGTACTATTTCTTGGGCAACGGTTGCGCACGCTCAACTGCCAGATTTTTCCACTATTTCGGGTACCAACTTTATAGAGGCTGGTTGAACCTCAGGATGTTCCTAGATCCCAAAGGATCCATCTCCGGCCGCTACCAGATTAAATAAAAGTCTGCCATCGAGCGGGATTTGAACCCCAGGACCTTCGGCACAGCAAATCAGCGCTTTACCACTGAGCCATTACGCTCTCTATATTTATAATTATAATACAGAATTAAATTTTAATAAATACATTTTAACATTTTAACTTCTTATTAATTTCATTTTTGTTGCAAGGTTATCTCCATTTACTTATTTATATCTCCATTTATATCTGCAAACGTATATCTTTTAACTTCCGTAATACATTATGTTTATATTTAAGTAGTGTAGCACCTTAATGCTGGTAAATATTTTATTTAAGAATTAAAAAACCGATTCATGCATTTACTCGGTCATTTATGTGACATAAGAAATACACAGATGTATTTATGATTATGTTAGAGAAGAATTGGTCGACTGTATCTTCTAATTTAAGGAAGAAATAGTTGGGGGTGCAGTCAAAGAAAACACCAAAATAAGCATAACTTATTTATTATGTGCCGACGTTTCGGCCTACAATGTAGGCCATCTTCAGGGCAAATAGAACACGCACAGCTTGGGGAGCTCAGAATCAAGTCATATATATCATATACTTTATCTTATATATCATATACGTTTGACTTGATTCTGAGCTCCCCAAGCTGTGCGTGTTCTATTCGCCCTGAAGATGGCCTACATTGTAGGCCGAAACGTCGGCACATAATAAATAAGTTATGCTTATTTTGGTGTTTTCTTTGACTGCACCCCCAACTATTTCTTCCTTATATTTATGATTATGCTTATACTATTAATTTATAGAGCATACCTATTTAAAAAAACAGCATAAGTCTATACTGAAGAAATGTGACATATTACCGAAAACTGATATATCTGGAGACTATATATCCAGACAAACTTGAATTCAGGTTCTGAGACGATCTCTTGTTGTGAGTCAATATTGCTTCTAAATATAGACAACCTTCGCAGGAGACAACTCTCTTCAATAACAATCTGTCATCTGACGTCACAACTGTGAAGATGCTTAATTTTATGACAATATCATAAATTAAAATGTATGATACTAAAATACAAAAACGATAAATCAGATGCCAAGAAACCAAAATAAATGGAGGGTTAGCGAACCAATTGAGTCGGATCACCTAAGAAATGATATGTGCTTGAGTTATGTAGATGCAAGTGCTAAGTAAGGGACATCGAGTTTAACCTATTTTTGTTGTGAATATGCAAAATTAAAAATCTGTAGCCTGGTTGATTTTATATTTAATGTCATCTAGGAATTCAAGTGCCTCCAGCCTGGGTAGATAATCCATTGAACTATATCAAGATTAACAAAAACCTTTCATTGAAAATCAATTTATTGAAATTTACAGCTGTACAATAATAATAATACAACAAGTAAATAGAGTGAATGATACATAATGACATGCATGAAGGCAAGTTGAGAAACTAACCAGTGGCAGTACTCAGAAAACAAATTTAACTAAGGTCAGCAGGCGATCTTCTCCTCACACGCCTCGGAGGATTATCTGGAATTGAAGAGGTGGTTAGGTTTGAAAATAGTGGGTTTGAGTGGGAATAAAGTTTGTCATTGTCGGGTTCAAGCCAATCTAGCAACCAGTGGGACATTATGGAACTTGAGGTCCTTATGGTTGATATGTTCGTAAAAATGTAAGGAGCATTAAGGATTTTGGATTGCAAGGATTGGATACGAGAGAAATTCGATGATATAGTTGAGCCCCAAAGCTCTTCTCCAAAGGTCCAGATATATCAGATATACCATGCATATGAGTGTTTTGTAGTTAATTGGGGGCTAAGACCGTTTGTTTATAAGTGTTGAAGTAGCCTGAAACGGGGAGCAGTGTCTTGTATTTTCTAGTATAAGTTTGTGTCAACTAGCATACGTTTGACTACAAGATGTAGTCAAGATTAAAGGATATGGGAGGACTGGAAATTATTGGCTTCCAATCTTATTAAATTAAAAAATAAATTCTTTTTTTTTGATATTGTGGTTGCTATCTAACAGTACTTTTTAAAAGACTTTGTACTGATTGTTGTCAAATTCACAAAACTTTATCTTATTTTGTGATTAGTAAAATCTTGGAACAGGTGCAAAAACCTGAGTGTGAGTATTGTCTAGAGATTAATAGCAAGAATATCACGAAAAATAACCATCTAGTAAACGCTCCAGATGAACTCATTTTAGTCGTTCTAAGGCACTCGAATATATTAAATTATAATATATATTCAAATATATGTTAAGAGACAAAATTACTACAACTAGCCTGTATTGTTGTTAAGACTATTAGGAAGTTATTTATGACGAATAAGAGCGAGCTGAATAGGTCAGTGTTGGACGTGGGGCTACAAATCTGAATATCCAGGTTTCGTGACCAGCTCTGGCAAATAAATTATTTATTCTGATATCGACTTTCTGCCAACCTTGTGGGAAAAAATATTTTCCATATATTTAGTCTATTGTATCAATGCTATGTGATATGTATTGAGTATACAAATAGATGAAAGACAGTGTGATGAGGCAGTTGTAGAGAAAGTATAAGAGGATAGACAACTCAAAATAGATTATATTCAATTGAGGGCATAGGGAAAAGAGATTCCATATTGTCCAACTAGGAGATGTTGGTCCAAACAACGCCTGGAGAAGAGATAAATAAAACAAAACACCTTTACTTATGATCCTTTTAGTAATTAATAATTAAATTTATTATAATGCAATTGGGAAAAACCACAATGCAAAGCCTTATGTTTCAAATCCAGTAATACACCCACTTACCGATCGACGTTTCGCCTATTCAGGCATTATCAAGACACACACACAAAAAAAGGGTTATGTGAGTCACATCTCGAAGAAAAAGATGCAATATATCCCAAAGATCAGCCCAAACAGGCTCCAAACATGAGGCAGCACCCCACCACCAAAACGTTCAACATACAACTCGAACAAGTCTTGGTGGTGGGGTGCTGTCTCATGTTTGGAGCCTGTTTGGGCTGTTGATCGTTGGGATATATTGCACCTTTTTCTTCGAGATGTGATTCACATAATCCCTTTTTTTTTTTTTGTGTCTTGATAATGCCTGAATAGGCGAAACGTCGACCGGTAAGTGGGTGTATTACTGGATTTGAAACATAAGGCTTTGCATTGTGGTTTTTCCCAATTGCATTATAATAAATAATAGTGTTTATTTTTGAGTTTTTGGCTCTATTTTATTGATTAATAATTAAAGTTACTCATAACAATTATTTTATATATATTTTTTTACAGCAAAAATGGAAATTTATATGATGTCAGGTACATGATTCCAAGCTCCTCAGTGCATGAAATGCTCCTCTAAATTGTAAAAATAAATAAAATAAAGTCCCGTTGATATTTATAGAGTTTAACTTCATAGATGAAACCTTATGTCAAGCTAATAAGAACTGAAGAACACGAAACCTTTGAAAAGGTTATCCAATTACAAATACCTAGTTTCAATCTAGCTTACGATAAAAAGGGGCGGGTGTCTTCAGAGGCGTCTAACCTTGTAATTAGTTAATGAAAGGATGTAGTCTTATAAATCGGTTCCTTTCTAGAATTCATATATCCTTTATGTATGAACTTACTTATTTAGCAGAGGAAGATATTTTTGGCTTAAAGGCGTCTATTTCAAAGCCTACTTTTTTGAGAAAAATTGTGCTTAAGTGTCGTTTTCATAACAATATCATGGCTCTTGGAAGTTGACTACAATAATTTCTTAATATTGAAGCAGCGGCAGCTTGAAAATCTTAGCTTGGTTCCATTTTCTGGGTATAGAATTTTTGGAATCCTTAATATCCATAATGTTTCAAAATATTTTCATAATTAGTAATTTTTATCGAATAAATAAAATAAAAGGAGTTTAAACGAATTTTTGAAAGATTTAACGGTGGATCAGTATGGATTTATTTCTTGTTTTAGTCTTTTTTAAAAATAATAATACTGGTAAACTATTCCCTAAGTTTCAAAAAAGTAGCGACTAATGTTTTTTTAAAAGGAGCATCTATTTATTTTATTAATATAATCAGTGTAGATTTCACATCACTAATTCATCTTCTGAGCCAGCAGCATGTTATTCCTTCGAATTGGTCCACAATTTTCCACATTTCGAGTGATTTAATATTTCTTTTGACTAACTATCTCAATACGATTGAGAAAAGGGCCAAGAACAAGAGCTTAGGCGTACCATACCCCAAATCACTTTTTTGTCTTTCTACCTCCACCGTAAAAGTGCTACTAACCATCAGGATAGGTCACATCTGAAAGGAGAAGAGAATTGGATGGTATAGAATGGAGAAAAGAGCATGTGAGATTTAGATATGAGAAGTGAAACCACAAAGAAATACGATTAGGGAATCCCACATTCCACGGAGTTAAAACAATCATTCTCCTTGTACAAAATGTACATACTTGTTATATTCTACTTAGTACTTATTAAATATTTATTTATTTAGTTTTTACATTCTCCAAGCCGAAGCTGTTTCTCGAGGTTATATTATAAGTATGAATAGTTTAATAACTTTAAGAGGTTTTAAGCAAGTTTCTACAAAATGGTTCAAGCCATTTTAACATTAAAAAAAAACACTATTTAGGGAATCATAAAAAATAAAAACGTTGAGCCATTCGCAATAATAACGGCCGCATTTGTTGACAAAAAGTCTGATGCGTTTGACAAACAGGTCTAAATGTTTTTTTTCGTATGTTTTTTTGGACCACTGGAGATATGAAACGCAGCGAACCTGGAAAAAAAATCCGTTAAAACCTGTAAATCAGAAAAATCACTCCATTAAAATTGAAGCTCCAAATTTCAAAAATTGACTATTTCTAAATTTTCGGTCGTTTAGTCACGCAATGCTTTAGAGTCCCAAAACATTAGGATCAGAACAAAAAAAAAAACATAAGATATAATGCAGCTAGACTAAACGAGCGGAAATGTGACGGTAAATTTTTGAAATTATGAGTTATCTGGATTCGATCGTGAACTCCTCAATAGTACTTCCCTTGCCTAGTAGCGGTATATTAAAAACAAACATCTAGTTTTTTTATTAAGGAATGATTTTTTTTAAATTGAATCATAAATTATAAGAACAGTTTTAAATCTCATAAATTGAAAAAAAAAACTGTAATAAATGTCGGCATTCACAGGCTATAACTGGTTACACTGCTATATTAATAAAGGTTAAAACTAACAAACAAGATTGCCAGGTCCTGTAAGGCTTCCGAGGTATCTCCTTACTAGGACTCAATGCGAGCTCTGCTACTTTAACTCAAATATGTCACTTATTATCTGGTATACTAAAATTCTTTTCCTATAAAATAAATAATTTTATAGAAAACGTATAATAGAAGCATAATTAATAAAACAATATGGGTAGGGTGTCATATTTCTCGTTATATATTGAAGTAAGATTAGTAGCGCCATTTAGTAGAAGAGGGTTCGTAGAACTTTTGTAGCCGATCAATGAATGATACGGACGGGGTGGGTCTTACCCTCCACTCTATAACTCTCAACCCCTTGTACAATTCATGGCTTTCATAAATTTTAATTGCTTTATTAGTTCTGCTTCAAACTTTTTAACATTTTTTTCTCTATTTAATGATTGACTGATTATTTAATTTTTTTTTCATCTTGGAATCTGACTCCCCGTCAAACTTATAAAAAAATTCACTATGTAAACTGATAAAAATTGGATTACTTTGTAGCTTTAAGATTGAAGGTCTTCTTCATTATTATTCTATTTAATTCATAATTAAAGTTATTATATATGCTAACGTATTTTTTATAATAACCTAACATGTACCACAGCCTCGAAGGTGATTTGTCATAGATCATGTTGAATCGCTAGATGTTCCTCCATATTTTGGGTACCCACTTTATAGAGGCTGGGTGATCTTCCTATAGGGGATATTCCTAGATCCCAAAGGGTCCATTTCCGGCCGCTATCAGATTAATTAAAAATATGCCAGCGAGCGGGAATTGAACGCAGGACTTTCGGCATGGCAACTCAGCACTCTACAACTGAGTAACTCCAATCATTATTAAAATAAGATTACAAACGGATTAAAATGACTTTTAAAATTTATAGAAGAGAAAATAAGAAAATTATATATTTTAATGTTTATTTATTTATTTTCGATTGGCAGGTAGCCAAAGAAGGTTTTTGGCTACGTGAAGTAGTCTCTTTACCAATATACATTACTTGCCAGAAGAGTCTCCCAACCTCATGCTGATGTGAGTCAAGGTTTCCGAGGTGCAACGGGAAGGTACCGATAGCTCCATTACCAGCCCCTTTAAGGCCGATTCACCAACGCCCTTCCGACGATCCATCAAATTCAAATTCAAGTTCAAGGACAGTGACAAGTTGGTCTAGTTCGACGTTAGCAGGCATACTATACGAGGACTTATATCTCTTTCCATCTTCTTTCCTTGTCCTTGGGCCAGATTTCTGGACTATTGACAACAAAAATGGGAACACCGATTAAAGGTATATCGGGTAAGATGGTCACTTTTAGCCAAGTCTTTGTGAGTTGCTCCCAATAAGCAGACGGATCTCCTATACTCGTGGGGACAGAATTAACTATTTGTAAAATCTCGGGCTTAGTAGTTTTCCCAGTAGGCGGTCACCAATTCAAGTCTTGCGAGGTTGTTTATAATCTATTAACTCTTGCAAGCATCTTAACCCTCTCAACAATCCCACATGAAAAATGTATATGTCTTAAAAAAAGAGTCCTAGGCACATTAAATAGTGTGTGATATGTTTTAAATAAATTAGGCAGAATGAAAATTGAGATGTTATTGAACAAGCTAATCTGACAAATGAACACTAAACTTTTGTGAAATTACTGAAGCGCTGATTCAGCCATCTTCCCTTGGCGGCAGTTGCGACAATAATGGAACATAGACAATGACTTACATCAGCAGAAGTGGCTCAGCGCTGGCGCGTTTTGTTTTGTTTTTTCTCTCTAAACTATCCACAGCAGAGGTGAATACACTCAATTGTATTGACTTTTTATACTCCAATTCAATTCATACTATTTCTTTACGATTTCTTTTATACGGAAAAGTACCGTAAAATATTTCGGTAATACTTCGTTATAGTCGACAAATAGTGTGGTTTCTATCAATTACCTTCAATCAGTTAGTAAGAATTTAACTGTGATACGTACGTTACATTTTGTACAGTTTGTAAGGTCAGTCAACCAATATTGATTGTTGAGATGCTTATGTCCGATTCAGTCATGTCAGTGTGACATTCTACTATTTTGAATTGACGTTTTCCAGGGCAGTACTATATTTTTAACCTCTCTAAGTTTTTTTTCTGTTGACGCAGTTTGATAACGAAATTCGGTCAAGTACAACTCTTGAAATTGGAAATCTCTCGATTTCCAGCCATCGGCAAAAAAAGAATAATAATTTTCAAGCATGGCGTATGGATTGTATCTTTGGTTACGATCATCGTTAACAGTTAAGTTACCTTCATCGCTTGCACTCCAGGTTTTCCGAATTAACTCTCTCCTGATACACTTCTTTTTCTTTATATTTTTATCCACACTTGTCTAATACAAATTATCTTCTGGTACATTTAAAGTAAAATATTATGATTACTAAGTTTAAAAAATGATAAATTTTCTGATTTTGCATATAGCATCCAAAAGCATATAAAATCTAGAGTTATGTATGCTTAAAAAAATCATATCTAATCCGAAACCACTGATGTATTAAACTCAGTAATTATAAACAGTTCAGCCATTCAAGTGTTTTATGATTGAATTGATTAAATTGTTTTTAGTGTGACTTAATTGAGTTGATTAGTTTCTGACATTAGCAAAAATTTTGAATAAATAGGAATTTTGAATAAATTTCATATAAGTGAAGTTTATGGCACATCTTAATGGTGTATTATTTATTTATAACTTCAAGGAGCTAACAATTTAATTTGTTTTATGAAAACATTACTGATTTACTAGTGTTTAATGGTATATTAGTTCTTTTTTTTTTTAATGGCGGAAAAAAATACATACTAAGTAGTCAATTTCCACTCCTACTCTTTCTTCTACGTAGTTAAGAACACATTTTTAGTAACTGGGAAGATCTCTTATATAAGTATGTAACATCCTCATAATAAGAGTGAGTCCTAAATTTTGCAGGAATTTAAAGGAATCTTTAACGAGTACCTGACATTGAACAGGCTTCGGATCTGCATTTAACGTCCCATCCGGAGGACTCAATAATTAAGGAGTTCTTACTCACATTGAATAATCCTGACGCCATCTGCCGGGCTGCGAACCCACGATTTTTAACATAGTAGGTTATTATGCTAACCACTACGTCACAGGTGGCCCAATAGCATCAGGGTTATAACATTCTTAGTTTCTGGAGTTTTAGTACCTGAAGTTTAATCCTGCCATGTTGGAATATTATCCAAGCTGAAGCGGTTTGAAATGGTAACTGTTGTAATGTAAAAGTTCATAAAGAAAGAAAGAAAGAAATCTATTGCATAAAAAATATGAAGTGAACAACCTACTTCCTATCCACCTTCCTTTCTTCCAGAGCTTAAACAGCCTTAATAAAATCTCACAGCTTCATTCCAGTTGACAATCCCTGGATTTGACTTTAACCGATCCCAGATTTCTTTGTCCATGTTTGAACTTCGGCTGTTCTAAACTGTTTTGGATTAGGGTCTTTATTAGAACGCTTTTCCTTCTATTCTTTGACTGCTACGGCATGTAAAACAGAACCGCTGCACAACTGCCGCGGCAGTGGTGCAACGGTTCTGTTTTGTTTTATGACTTAATATTTACATTTATGTAAATTATAGTATATTATTGTTATTCTTCAACAATTTATTAATACTACAAACTTCCTAGAAAATCACAAATAGTCATGAAATAAACTAAATATCTTTTTCTTAACTAAAATAAAAAGAATGGTCATTTAGATGACAATTGGCACGAATATAAACATTATTCCTCCTCATGATACCAAAGCAAGGATCAAAATGAAAATTTTAAAAAGATTAATTTTCCTAAAACTACAAGACTTGACCTTCATTCTTGTTGGCTTTTCAACGTGGTTAAGGGTTAAATGTTGCATAATGGAGATGATTCTGTTTAACCTAGCTATTAAATAATAATTAAAATGCAGGAATTTTTGTGTCACTAATTGAAGTGTTGTTGACTATAATGGAAACATTTACTTTAGCAATAACATTAACATTTGAACCTTCTGTATGTAATTTAATAAATAAATTTACAAAACATTAATTTTCTTGAAGATAAGAAAGAAAACTCGATTCACATAGTATACATTCTCACATGCTCTTGTGATGACATACACCAAAGTCTTATCAACCGTTTTTATTAAAATCAGTTGCTTACAAATTTTTAGCTATTAGTTTACTTATGTTAAGGTTTTTTTTTTTTATCAAAGATCAATGGTTAAATTAATTGAATTAAAACTTTTGCAAATGGCCAGTTATTTGGAATGTTATCAAAAGAATCTTTTGGAGGGAAGTTAAAACCATCGTTTATTAGCTTAATATCTCATATCGTTAATTGACATATTTTATAGCCATTAAGTTTTAATAGAAAGTAAATTAACTGAGAGAAATGATGATAGTATTCTTTAATCACAAAACCGACTTTCTATCCAATTCTTTATCATGCCTCATCAATCAAAATTTTAGGCGTCAAATTCTCAAATCATCAGTATTTTTTATAAATGGGAATAAAGAAATAAGTAATTTAAAAAACTGTCCTTAAATTCCATAAATAAATATTAAAAATAAATTATGATTTAAAGTTAAACTTGGTTTATCTTAGAAATTTTCATAATATTGGTTTTAAAGTAAAAAAAACAAAAAAAAAAACTTAATTTTTGTTTGATTAATGTATGTTTGAGTTGTAAATTTCAGTTGTAAATGAATTTTTTAACTTGTAAAATGTACTTCTTTTATTGTATGTCTATTCATTTTACGTTACTTTATGTGGCTACGGCTAATCGGACGACGCTACATTTGGACTACTAAATTTTGCCTATCCTAGTATAATAAGGATAGGGATCTTTAACGAGTATCTTAGTAACATTGTACTGGCTCGTGACTCCCATCTTAAGGCCCTCCCGAAAGACGGCATAATCAAGGATTTTTAAAACCTCTAAAAAATCCTAGGGTTTTTTTTTATTGGATTCTTAGTTCAGTTGTTAATCTCATTAAAACGATGTAAATCTATCAAAATGGCAACTATAGGAACTACATTTGATCTGATAAACAAGGTGATACTAACGAATTGGAATACGATCCAGCCTACCCATTCATGAACTGATCCAGGAAAGATGAATGGAACTAATTACGTCACGAACTATCTACAGACTGAGACCAAACGGCTCCTGATCGATGAGATATTAGGGGATATTGGTCGTGTGCTACGCAGTTAGCTCTATCAATACTCCATCCAGTTATCGATCCATCCAGAAGCTAATATCTTCAATTTATATCATCCTTTATTATAAATATAGGGTAGGCCTTCAACTTAAACGACGATCTTATTTTAGATATTTATATTACGCAAGGGGATTACTAAACGCCTTAATCCATAAAGTACCGGAAGGGTTGTTTATGGATTGGTGTATATAATTCAACTTTCAAAGCAATGGCTAATTTACACTTTAATAGCCTTGGCTTACGAAACACCTCATATTCATTTATCAAACATAATAGTTCCAGTATTCAATCCAACACAGCAAAGTTAATAAATAAATACTAGCGAATAAGGAAAAGGTTAAAACGATTCCAGAAACGAGATCTTTCACAGATTTTCAATTGAATGTTACATAAATGTTTTTATAAAGAGTATAAATTAAATAATATCAACAAAAATGAGCATAAACTCAAAAAATACATAAAATATAAATTAGAATGCAATAGGAAAAATCTTGAAAAACAAAGCCTCAAGTTTTCGACGGTTAGGGTTTTTTGTCTATACTCGTAGAACGTCTTGGAACAAGGTTGATGTTTCTATTTGACGACCCTGTTAGGACCGTTGATTATGAGACTTTTTTTGTTTATTTCCCGAGGATGCCTGAATTGGAGAAACTTGGACTGATTAATTTCCAATATTATAGAGATTCAGGGCTTTGCTTTTTTGGATTTTATCTATTTCATTCGAATTAAATTATATCTTAATGTTTTCTGCTATTTGATTTTTTTTTCACAGGACCACATCTCGCTGAAGAAGATTATTGAGAAGACATGGGATAGAGGAAAGAGTTCGTACCTAGCGTTCTTGGACATGTAAGCAGCATTTGACTCAGTCCCTAGAGAAGGAATATGGAAAGCTCTAGCTGCTAAACATGTTAATGCCCACAGCATTAATAAACGCCATAAAAAGCACGTATCATGACTACAAAGCTGTAGTCAGAATTAATAAAAGAATGTCCGAGGATTTCGCCGTGAGAAGAGGTGATAGATAGGGGGACAGCCTTAGCCCTCTTCTATCCATCACTTTTATGGACGAAATATTGAAAATCTGCAAGCGTAGGACAACACGGATGGTCGTGGGAAAGGGGAACATGATCACAATCATAGCAGGCGGTTACGGAGTGGGAGGCGGAGCTGGAAAGGAAGGGCATGACATTAAATGTTGGAAAAAGCAAGGTGATGCACATCGGGCGTGAAGAAGAGGAGGTTTTGATTCACTAAAGAGGAGAAAACTTGGAGACAGCGCAGGAGTATACCAGCCTAGGAGTAGTGCTCAGCAGAAATGGTAAAACGGACCAAGAGCTCTCTAACAAAATTAAGAAAGCTAATAGCATATACTACATATACAGCTATGAAACTCAGTGGTGGGGAAAAGGGAATAGGAAAATAGTGTAAAATTACTCATCTTTAAGTCCATATACCTACTTACCCATATTTATCGAAGTGAAAGCTGGGTCCCGATGGACTAGCACTAGTGTAGGGTTACCGCTGCTGAAATGAAATACCTCCGGAGAATGGCAGGCAAAACAAGGAGTGGCAGAGTTAGGAATGAGAGGATAAGGGGAGACCTAGGAGTGCCTGCACTGAGGGAAACAGTGGAGAGGAGACAGTTGGGATGGTTTGGTCATCTCTGCAGAATGGATGAGGATTGGGAACTAAAAAAGTTTTTTGAAGCCGTCCTCGAGGAAGACCTAGACTGTAATGGATGGACCACATCTCAAGGATTGGTGAAAGGAAGGGAAGGAATTTGAAAAAGATGAAAGTGCTGAATGGAGATCGAGGGGCTTGGCTGTCTTGGATTGGGGAACCTCCACGCTGAGAGGCACTAAGGAGGAAAAAAAGAAGAAGAAGAGAAGAAATTTTTTTTTGGACAAGCGTGCCATTAATTTCATGAAACCGAATAAAAATGGAATAATATCGAATATGGAGGAACTAAAGCAGTACCAAGCACTGGTTGGCAAGCAATGGCTATTGCAGAATATTTTTTTCGGTGAGGGGTTTGATGAGGCAGGCTATCATTTTATTATGTTATCAATTCGTTTTAAGGTCAACTCAATTCATCTATTTTTCGTTACTTTTTATTTCATTCCTAAAATATGGAAATAATGCGAGGAGTTAATGGTGTGAGGATTTAAGAGAAGGAATGATGAATATACTCGTAGATGAGTGTGAAAGAGAAAAAATAAATAAGAAGATAGGAACAACTTATAAATGAAGATAACATATAACTAATACAAAGTTGTAGAAGTTAAAGGAAATTTAGAAACAACTAATCTTATGAAAATCGTATTTTTTTTTTCATAATTTTTGGTAGGAGAAGTGACTACTCATCTGCGTAGACCAATAAGGGAATGAGAAAACCAATTATTCGATTCTAATGTTAAGAAGCAGGACACTTCAGACAATAGAACGGAATGATATTACATGGATATACAAAGATACCGTCTGTTAAGAACTATCTTTATTAATGACAATCGTCTAACGTTGTGAATTATGAACTAACAAAGTGACTACACTCTTCTCTTATCTATACTCTTCAATATCCATACTATACTCTGTTCTATACTGCCTATCTTCAGTATTACAATTTAGAGCAAGTAAATACATACAATTACATACATACGAGTAAGGGTTTAAGAAAGTTTACAGTGCTGACGAAAAGGAAGTAACGTCATAATTTGCTGGTTTATCAACCCCTGTTATTAACACAATTAGGTCATGAACTCATGAGATCATGTGAACCCTACTGTAAATAATAGTAAATAATAACAGTACTGTAAATAATAATTTGGAATTCGGGGATATATCAATGAAAACAAAGTTTCCTGAAAAAAAAAATTTTAACAGCAGGTCTCAGCAACTACTAAATACAAACATGGCTTTTTTAAATATTCCATCAAATGCAATTTATATTTATACTTCACCCAGACTTGATTAGTTGTATTGTGAAAACATGTATGATTATTTTGAGAGCTTATACAACCATTAATTGTAATTAGTTTGATACAGAGAGAGCTCAGTTTCATTTTAAACTAGCAAAGCAAGAGAAGGAAGAATGCGGGTTGTTGGTGATATAAATTTCATTAAGTGGAATCTATGTGGGTATATAATCGAAAATATGTATTCGAGAGTAGGTACAAAGAATAACTTACCATAGGAAATCAAGAGAAGAATCACTGCCTTTTGAAATTATTATTAGTTGTTTGAATAAAAGCAAAACAATTTGAAAATAGGCTTATTTGTTGTATTGTCTTCAGAAAAATAATTCTTCATAAAATACTGGCACTCTGTTAATTTATGGGACAGAAGCATGGTCCGAGCGAGGCAAAAACAGACCCAGATATTTGAGACTAGACAAGATTGTGATTATAGTCTTCAGAGCTGTCAGGGAGGGAGAAGTCTCCAGAACTGGGTGGGAGAGGGAATGGTCCATTTAAGATTGAAGATTAATATAAAATAGTAACTATTTATTTTATAGTTACTACTATTTTATCTTTTTTTTTTCCTTCATTATGGTTATATTGGTTTCATTCATTGGGTATTTTTATATGAAATGCCTGTTTTTAAAGGAGTGGTTATTTAGAAAAACAACTTTATGAAGTTAAAATGTTTACCCAAATTTTCCCAACGTGCTATCAAATTTTCAATCCCAGAACTGAAAGGGTTTCGTGATGAAATAAAGTCTGAGGATGCTGTTTTTAGTTGAGAATCATTTAAAAAAAATTGATCATTGTCTAAATTTCTGAACAGACGGAAATCTGTTAGGGATTAGTCTAGAGGTGTGGTGGTTTTTGGACACTCAACTACAGAGGTCATTCGTGGAGTCTAGAGGATAACGTGGGTGTAGAAGGACTTCGTAACTCAGCTCGTTCTGTTTTTGATTGTCTACCGTGAAACAAGAGGTCTAGGGATTGCCAAGAGTACAGGCCCCTTCCGATTAACTAGTTTAGATAGTTTTTCGAAATGTTTTTGTTGCATTTGGGCTCCACTAAGCTATCGAATTCCTCTCGTATTCAATCCTTACAATTCAAAATCCTTCGAAAAATCCTCAATGCTCCTAACTTTGTTACGAACAAAGTAATCCATAATGGCATTATTGCCGATTTAGCCCGAATCCGCTATAAATCTTTTCATGACAAACATTATTTCCATTCAAACAATAACTAGTTTCAACCTCTTCAACTAGTTTCACAAGATGATCTCGTGGCATTCTAAGTTGAAGGTTTTATTTGAGTACTATCAAATCCATGCCAATATGTACCATTCATCGTATTTGCTTGTTGCGTTAGTATAATACAGTTGTAAATTTCATTGAATAATAAAAAAAGTTTTTGTTGCTTTATGAGTGAGAAACAAGAGATCAAGCCTCTTCAGCTTACCGAGAGTGAGTGATCTATTTCAGGTGAGTATTCCCATAGCTTGTTAGAATGTAGAGAATACAGTATTCTTGTCCAAATGATTATACAAGCCGCCCAACATTCACTTTTAATACAGAATTTACAAGATTTTTAACAATGAAGATTTCGTTTAATCGATTAAGGCCATATCTAAATCACTAAGCTAAGACTTGATATAGCCTGCTGCAATAAGAGACAGATACTGGGTAGCCATAACTAGGATGGCACCATCTAGACTCGAGAATAGTTTGGTTGAATAGAGACCGAGCGATCCCATGAATCTTGAGTGCTATTGACTGGACTGGAACAATAACGGAGAGCAGGAGAACCAGGTAAATGGTCTGATTGATCAATTCCTATGCTGGGAGTTTGTGACGGGGCAATTAGTTCCTTTGGAGGGCCGCTACAGTGGTTGAAGCACAACAGGTCACTCCAATCGTACGAGTGAAAACTGTAATGATTTTGATGGTGGAGAGACAGAAGTACATATATGAATAAGTACATGACACAATGACAATAGTGACATAATTTAATAAATCACATCGTAGGTAGGTACAGAAAAGGTTAGAGAAGTGTTTACAGAAACTTATCATAACAATAACAAAACAATGAGTAATTACTAGGGAAAATATTGATAAAAATAACAGCTAAAATGATTGAGATAAGAAATAAGAGGAAGAAGATGGTCCGGGTGGAGGGAATTCGCTATATAAGAAAATTCTCTTTATAGGGAACAGTATTGGTAAGTCAACAATTCGACCCACATGGACGATCTTCTTCTGGGCTGGCAAGATCGGGAATTAAAACTAGACTCTAGTTGACCCGATCTTAAAAGCCCTGAAGAAGACTTGCAATGTGAGTCGAAACGTAGGCTTTAAATACAGAGAATTCTCTTAAACTCCATCCTGACCATTTTCTTCCCCATATATACAAGGTCAACTAATATTTTTTTGTATTGATTCATATTCAACGGAGATAAGAAATAGTGTAATCTGTTCGCATTAAAACAAATCAAAAGGTACTAATTAAATAAAAATGAAATTTATTACCTGACGATACTTCCAGAAGTCATTCAACCAACTTTGTGTAACTGATTTTGTGAGTCGAAAAATGACTGTCTCCAAACATTAAAGAATATGACATTTTTAGCATTATTTTATGAATAAATTTGGTTTAATATTTTTAAAATAATTTATTCATTGACAATTACAACTGTATTATAACAATACAACAATTAAATGGCAGAAATAGTAGATTAGTTTAAATTTTTTTTTTTCGGTTGACTCTACAGAACCTTTTAGATGTTTGGCCGCCTTTACCAGCCTTCACCCCTGCCTATCCTGAGCCGCTGATTTCCAGTCCGCTACATGGAGCTCCGCAGCATCTTTGTTGACCCTGTCTATCCATCTTACCTCTTTGGCCTCCCTCGTAGTCTCTTGCCAACTATTGTGGCATTCATAGTTGTGCAAAGGCGTCCAGACGGATTACTTCGAGCTACATGCCCCGCCCATCTTAACTTTCTTGCTTTCATATCCTGAGATATCGGCTGGCCAGTATCTGAGATCAATTTCTTATTGGTCCTTCGCCTCCAAGAGCTTAGAATCTCATCCCATACCACTCCGATCATCGTGCGAAGTATTTTTCTTTCACATCTCTCGATTCTGCTTTCCAAGGTGCAGGTGAGAGCCCACGTTTCACGGCCGTATATCAGAATCGGCTTTTTTACAGCATTATACACTATTAATTTTAAATTTCTTGAGATGCTTCGGGATTTCAATACTCTTGTAAGAGCGGAGAATGCTCTGTTTGCACTTGTTTACGCTGGTTTATTTCAGTTAATAGGTCACTCGTTTAAGGTTATTGTGGAACCAACGTATTTGAAGTTTTCTACTTTCGGGGATGATTTGCTATCCACGCAGATGCTGTTTCTATGGTGGATTTTACGGCGGAAAGATGACGAAGAGGACCTTAAAGTATTAGGCGTCACTGAATGGATGATGAACGCCAGGAACAGAGAAGACGAACAAAATTGTTGAGAAAGTCAAGGTCAACACTTGGCTGTTGTGCTATACTAGTAGAAGTAGAAGTTGGTATTTAATTCGTCTATTTGGGCAGATATGACATAGCAAGGAGTTGTAGAGAAAGAAGCTTAAATATGAGTTAATTTGAGAAGAAGTTCACGAGCGACAAAACTCATACTGCTAATGAATTTATAAGTAAGGAATATTTCATTTTATTTTTATAGTGGCGACATTAATAAATGATTTACTACTAGTCTATAAAAACCCATACTTTACTAATGGAGACTGATTCACTCACAGGTGGTTTTATGAGACCGTTGCTATTTAAATTCTATATGTAAGAAATAGTTAAAACGTAAAAGACGTAGTCAGGGAGATGTAATCTAGTTATCCAGCTTGCAAGTAATATTTTTTTAATACCGAAATCCGCAGAAAAATTGCTGCAAGCAGAGACTCAATGGGATTAGGAAACATCTGATGAAATGTATACGAAGCAAGTAGGGAGAGTACAGAAGGAAGCCTTTATACACCGCGATGGAGTAGAAGAAGAAACAGTCACACCATTAGCAACTTCGTAACAGTGATGGAGAGGACTGGATTATTGACCTAGACGTCTCAAAAAGGGTTAAGAAAGTTGGCTTACTAACGGTGAATGGGAAGCGAGAATAAGCGGAAGAGTAAAAGTTCTTAACTTTGGACAAGACATATACTATTGCTAACAGGTTGGGGTATCAAGCAAAGTTTATTCGAGGGGTTGCGAGGTAGGAATTTAAGATGTTTCTGTTATCCCGCCAAAATGTTTTGGACTCAAAATGGAAGACCATAGTTATACAATGAAGACGATGGACTATGTGACTGATGGCTGGAGACCAAGAAGGCGACCTAGAATGTCATACCGGGATTACGTCGAAACATGGTGTCAAAAAAAGGACAAAGATATCCACGAGGAACAGGGAAGACTGGAAGTCCTGGCTGAAATTTACTTTTTGTCCATTATGTGATGAAGAGAAGGAAAAAGTAAGCCAGAAAAGACTAAACAAAAAAACAACTGCCGAAACCTAAATAAAAAATGTTTTCAAGCATGGAGTGAACAATGAACAAAAATGTTATGTTTTTTTCCCGTATTAAATAAACTTCCGGTCCTCTTAATTCGGATGTCTAGTAATCGTAATCCAAATCCAAAACAAATGAGAAAATAAACCATTGCGTTTATTTCCTCTGTTTGTTTATTAATAAACCATTACAAATTCTTTATTTAATCTTTGAACCTGGGTCAATGATAAGCTTTAGTCCAGATATTTTTCAGAATAGTTATAACTGAAGGATGTTTTTTGTTTCACTATTACTGAAAAACTTTTAATACTCGTGATAGTGTTATTTATAAATATACATACAAATGCATAAGTGTGATAAAAAAAAATGTATACAATTATCTCCATTAATTTATACAAAATATTTACATATTTACTATGATCAGATATAATAATATTATTTTATTTTCTTACGGAATTCCGTTTTCAGAGAGGCCAGTTATAGATAAAGCGTATCTTTTATATGATAAAAACCACCAAATAAGATTTCATATTTCCATAGTAAGTGCTCGGAGCCGCTAATAAAACAACATGAACGTTTTTGTCTTTTTAACGTTTAAATAATAGAAATATTTTACCTTATAACAATGTCTGCGTATTTACTTCTACTGTGGCAGCATGTTTTAATTAACTATTTTTAGTACTGTAACGGCAGATTACACATTAAAATCTTCACTTTTTTACGTGTGGTATTAGTTAATAATTAAAAATGTCTATGAAAAATGTATATATTTAAATGTAACACAAACATGAATGTACATTTACAGACACATCATTAATAAGTAACTATATTTGAATTAAGTAGGATTTTATTTCAGTGTTTCAATATTTTTTATATTATATACATATCTTTCCTATTTCGATTTAAACTGGTTTTCAATAAATAATAAATGAACATAAAATTTAATATGTAAACGATCTCTTATCTTTCTGGGCGTCCCGAAATAGATAACTGCCCATTCACAACAAACTCAGTACTAACCTGGTCATGTAAAGGTGTTTCTTTAATATTTTTATTATCTCTCTTTTGTATGAATTAATAAAACATTAAATAAACGTCAGTAAATAGTAGCCACAAAAGCCAGAATTAATTATTCGAGAAAAAGCCAAGCTAAAGGCTATATTTCACAAATAATTGGCCATTACAAATTGAAAAAACCTTCATTTTAGATAGTCTTAGTAAACGAGGGAATACAAAAACCTGGAAATGTAAATATGTTAATATCCTTTACATTATACAAAGTTATAGAACTTGTTAAATGTTTTAAATTGTTCTGCACTGAGAAAACATTGAATAACTGAGTATAATGAAGAAATAATAGTACATTATTAGAATTTTATATTGTGAAAAAGTGTATTAATTATTGGTACTTTAGTAAAGTTATAAATTATTTATAGAATATTCGTTTAATATGAATGTATCACAAAACATTAGTAAAGACACGATATAGCTTTTAATCTGAATGAACTCAATTTTGCTAGTTTCTGGGAGTGGCACGATCCAATGCATCTATATCTATATTATCTATCTATTATATCTATTATATCTATCTATTATATATTATGCATCTATATCTATATTATCTATATATATATATATATATATATATATATATATATATATATATATATATATATATATATATATATATATATAGATCTATATTATGATGTAGCAATGATGTTTGTAAGTACTGTTCAATAGTGTTATTATGCCAAATTATTTATAATATATGTTTAATCTGTTTAATCTTATTGATATAAATAACATACCATATCACTAAGATGCATATGCTATAGTTGTTTTACCTCCATATAACATCACATAAAAACAAAGAATAACATATATTAAAATTATTGGCAATTATGGGCAGAGAGGATGCAGTACACATTTTTAAATATCGAAAATATGTTACATGTTTAAAACTCGATTATGTCAAATGATTATTGCTGATGGTTAAATGACATGTGATTAACTGATGTAAAACATATTTGGAATACTTTTCTTATTAGCGATGCCTATTCTTCAATTGATTATTATTGTAAACATTGTTAATTGAGTGCATTAATTTTTATCAGTAACTCAAAACTTTCCTAGAAACTTTTTCTTTTACGAAATTTAATGCTATAGATAATGATATAGATGAATAAGTTCGGTGATGTTTAATGAGAAGGATGATTTAAATTATTTTTCGCACTTTATATACTCTTAACATTTACGTAAAAAATCAAGTTCTTAGAGAATTTAGGTAAGAATAATTAAAATGAAAAAATTGTTAGTATTTGAATAGCGCAACAGGCGTAGAACAATGTAGAAACGACCGTCCTATGATCGGAAAATTGAATTGATTTTGAAACAAAGAGGGCTTCGGGGCTCCTTAGAGGGGGTTCACTCGCCCTGCTTCGGACCAAACACGCAGAAGGGCCTGAGGGAAATCCCAATGAGCAGCCACAGACCTTTAATGCGATGTAAATCCGTTTGCGTGGAGCGATAAGCATCAATGCTGAGTATATTGCGGCAAGGTTTGGCCACGGTGGGTAGGGCACACTCCCTGGTTACTGGGTCAAACCCATTGATCCTCTTTCCGGCCCTCCCTCGACCGGGGTATCGGCTACGTCAAAACATTTGGCGATGGTTCTTTTGTACGAGTAATGGATCAGAATTAGAACATAGGAGAATATGCGTTAACGGGGTATCGATCCGATAAGTTCTAGGGCAAGCAGATGAAACAGACTAAGAAGCAAACGTACCAAAGACGTCCTCTTAAGCCTTAAGACAAGAGTAATGAAGAAATGAACTTTGACGAACTTTGAATGAGAAGAACTCCGTATATAACACATCGTTTCGGAAGAACACTAGTGGAAGAGAACACACATGAGATCTATACTATAAGAGCTGTAATGAGAGTTGACTTACATGTCTAGAGAGGTGTTGAGTTTGCTGGAGACTACAGAAGCAGTGACAATGGCTGGATGGCTCCAGGCGGCTAGACCCCTCTGGCTGGGACTGGCTCGATCGATAGCCAGCCCTCGCCCACCGCCTCCGCGATAGTACCCGCCAAATGTTTGAATCTTATCCACCCTCTCCTTGATCACCATTAGCAATGCAATTCTAACGAATTACTGCACGGCTTCAATCGTAAATATTCATGATTAGACCCTATTGTTACAGCTCCTTCTCAAACTCGACCGACATGTCGAATAGAACCTTCGGAAGTGAATTGCATTCTAACTCCATCAGTTATGAAAGCTACCTTTCTTTTTCTCTCTATCTGAACTAGTAATAATTAGCTGAACTATTTTTAATATTGAATCCTTAACGAATAAGTCATTTTTGCCATAAGGATTACCTGCAATCACTGCATTATACCTCTTAATTTTTACATGAACATAAAACTTCCATTCCTGTTACTTACCTACAAAAATATCCAGATGTTCAGTTAAAAAAAAATATTATTTTTTAAGCAACAAAAGTAAAGCGAGATAGAGCAAGTATACAAAAAAAATGTACGCAGACATTAAACGGTAATATACTATAATGTAAGTCTAAATTGTCAATCTGTACTGTTTTAAATACAATAGAGGAGATTTGTCCTGGTTCACGCTCAATCGATTTTCCCCCTTATTTTGGGTACCCACTTATAGAGGCTGTGTGAGCCCTAAGAGGGTCCTAGATCCCATATGATCCAAATATGGCCGCTAACAGACGAAATAAAAGTCTTGACAGCAGCGGGATTTGAACCGAGATTTTCGCTATGGCAACTCTACCACTAAGCCACTCCTATCTAACTTGTAAAAATGATCTAAATTTATAATAAATAAACCTTTTACTACAGCACTATTAAAATCATATTAAACAGTCGAAAGAGGAAGCAGGAGTGGTAGAGGACCGAGTTGCTGTGCCGAAGGTCCCGGCTTCAAATCTGGTTGTGGCAGATAATTATTTAATCTGTTAACAGCCGGAGACACGGTCACCTGTGGTCTAGTGGTTAGCGTAACAAACTACTAAACACAAGATAGGTTCGTAGCCCGGCAGGTGGCCCTAGGATTTTTTTAAGAGAGTAAAAAATCCTTATTTACGCCGTCCTTCGGAAGGGACGTTAAACGGTGGTCCCGAGCCTGTACGATGTCAGGTACTAGTTAAAAATGCCCATCCTAATTAAACCTGGATAGGCAAAATTTAGTGCTCCCAATGTAGCATCGTCCGATTAGCCATAGCAGCATAAAGTGGCGTTAAATGAACAAACAACAACAGCCGGAGGCGGGCCCTGTAGGATCTGGAGACCCTCTCGGGGTTCACCAAGCCTCTATAAAGGGGAATAAAAACAGGGAATGATCTGGCGGTTGAGCGGGTCTCAGACAAATCACCTCCCATGTAATGTAAAATGTACAGCTACAACCAATGAAGAAATACCCTTCATGGGTCGTAGCGGTACATTTTTTTGTGGAATATATCGAAGGGCTTAGGAATAATTCTTTTCTATATCCACTTAAATTCGAATATATCAGTTGCGCTAGTGAATAAGTGGGGTAAGTTGAAGTCGAATTTACTCCAAAATAATTTTTAGTTCTTAGGAAAGCAGAATCGTGTCATGCTCATAGTTTTTGACTTGAAATGATAAAGTTGTAATGTAAGCAATAACTCGTTTTCAAGCCAATGCCTGATTTAGCTCCTTTTTCACTACGAAAATTACAGGATTCCGCTTCACCAAGTACAAGTAACTCATCTTGGAGAAAATTCGGCTTAACCACTTATTCATCGGAACTTTAGATATAATACATCAGAATAAATTAAAAATATAATAAAATGGTTTTAAAAACTTAGTTAGAAAATAAACTACAAAGTAGTTCCAGGTCAGTGTTATGGATCGACGATCTCGAGTTTTCCTTCTTTTAGCGTAAAATGTGAAAATATACAGTGAATGAGTATGGAGTAAACCGATTGGCGTTAAGAGAGTTGTGACTGAGCAGAGGCGGTGAACCGGAAGAGGATGTAGGTGGATCTGAAGCACCGGGGGCTCGTCGCATAACCTCTTGGCGTTCGTCTATAAGGGCACTCGCTCGTGTAACCAAAGAATCTGCGTCCGGGCCTTGCCGATAAATATTTTATCCGGTCTTCTAAACGGTGCCTTTTATATTAAAAATTCATTTATTAGTGTCATTTTCGGAGGTTGTCGCTTCAATGGTCGAGCCGTGATCTAGGAAAAATCACCTCCCACACAAACGTTATCCAAGAAACAGAAACATAACAGTCTCTACCGTGTAATGAACGAAAGACCTTCCATTGGTTGTAGTGGAATAGTTTTATTTTTCGTCGGGACCATTGGAGGAGGAGCCCAATTAAATAAATGAGGATCAGTTCCGCAAGTTGTCGCTTCGAGTTAGGTCACGGCATTTTTTAACTTTTGATTCGTTTCCTTTTTAATATTCTCTAAAATATACTAATCGTTAGTTTTAATATGGAAAAAAGAGTGCAAATGTGGGAAATGCGCATAATTCAGTAATCATCTCATCAATAAATGAAGGTTTCAACAAACATACGAGTATATGAACTATACTTCGAAATGTTGGGTGAAACGTTTATTTCTAGATGAAATGATTACTGAAATATTTTCAGTTTTATATCATAACATTTCCCATAATTACGCTCTTGTTTCATAATAAAACTCACGATAATTTTCATTTTTTTCAATTTTTGAAAATATTAAACAGTACACGAAAGAAAACCTCAAAGCGACAACTTGCGGAACTGATACTCATTTATTTAATTGGATACTCTCTCCCAATGAAAGAACACATGGAATGTCTTTGTTTCAGTACCTAGTAGATACTGTACTGCTTCTTGGACAACGGATGTGTAGGGAGGTGATTTGTCCTACACCATACTCAACCACCTCATTTTTCCCCTTGATTTTAGGTATCCACTTTATAGAGGCTGGGTGAGCCCCAGGAGGGACCTAGATCCCATAGGATTCATCTCCAGCCGCTATCAGATTTAATAAACATCTGCCAGGGAGAGAGATTTGAACCCAGGATCCTTCGGCATGACAATTCAGCGCTCTACCACTGACGCTCCTTAATGGTCCCGATGGAGGACAAAATAAATCCTTAAAAGTAAGAAACTATTATTTAAAAATCCACGATTGGACCAACTTAGCAATATAATAGTCACAAATATGGGACAAACTAAGGAGAGAATTTCTTCTTCCACATAATTTATGCAGTCAATCAATAATTAATTATTCAAGGTGTGATTGTTGTGCATAATCTACTTTATATCAACAGCACCTCTCTTTCCAACTCTCTCTCTTCTTTCTCTCTCACTCACTCTCTCCCCTACCTTCTCTTATCTTTTCATTCCAACGATATACGCATTATAAGATATTCCAGAAATACTTCTCCGGGACGAGTGTTTCCTGATAGCACCATTATACACTTTTATGCAGAACTGTATATTTTACAGTACAAAGTAAGTATGTGTTGTGTTAAACTAACTATGTATTTGTTCATTTCCATATGTGCATAAGAAATAATAACATAAACTTAAATTCTTGGTTTCCAATTTAAGACAACTTCTTCATCGGTAACATAGTATCTGAAACTGGTGAATGTAGTTATTTGATTATTGAAAATACAAGAGATTGAAAGACCAAATTATTTAACCTTTTATGATTTATTTGATGATATTTACTAGGATATCGCTGAAGTAATCATAATTTTAAGATCAAAAGCTCAAGAATCCATTTATTTTTACTTTCCAAATTTTCTGATTTAGTGTAGGATGCAACGAAAATAAGTAATGGATTCGCAGATTATGGGATATAAAAGATGATTTAGCACAAGATTGCAAGAAGAGGGTAGATCAAGGTAATGCTCACTTAAATAAACATGAAATGTAATTTTCGTTGGAAATTAGTTTAGTAATCTCTGAATTTTCTCAGATTGAATGATAGATGTTTTCTTCCTAATTTGGTTATCTTACAGTAACTAATCCAGACTGTTTTGGTAAATTTGCCATAGGTTCCACCCTCATTTAATCCACATGTAAAAAACCAGCAGGGACATTTAATTGTAGTAGTATGTTTTCTGTTAAAGACATAATTTATAGGACAATAAAATAAAATCATTAATAAGAATACTTTTTAGTTTGTACGTCTAAAAAGTTGAACGTGGTTGGAATAAACAGTTTTTATTTACATAATCTAAATATTCTCCCTACGGGAAATCTTCCTGACCAGAAATCAGAATTGACAACGATTATGCACGTTCGAAAAACTATGCACATTATTTCAAACTATACTTGAAAAAAGGGCTTACATGGAACATACACGCAGAAACAAAAATATATGAACTGATAAGAAGAAACAACTATCACTAAAATATCACATCTTCATGACTGTAGATCTTCAATTGATCCACGAAACAAACTGCTGATCTACAACACTATACGTTCAGCCAACAAGATAAAACCGAAAAATTTTTAAGAAAAATTGTAAATCCTTCGAAGTATATAACGAATCATATGAACACTCCCACAGTACAATAATATATACACAGGACAGAAACTACATAAAATTTCACTCATAAACACATCTTTACCAATTCTTGTTCTTTTTCTTACTTACTCTCTCTTACCCGGACTTGCTTGGAGGATAATAAAAAGACAATGCCCTAGTGATCTGGTCAGAAACTATTAATCAGTTATAAAAAAAAAAATCATATTCCTTCGTATCGCAACAAATGAGATCAAATTTGTTGGATGCGATTTTTTATTTATTTTATTTTATTGTGATTATTTAAATATTTTTATTTTGAAGAGAAAAGATTTGTCCTGGCCGGAGGATGAGATGCGGAGGAACCGGATTGGAATCCCGGCCAGGACAAATCTTTTCTCTTCAAAATAAAATATGTAGATAAATATTATTATTTATCACACTGTGAAATATACTTAGGAGGTCTATCATTTAAGTTATTAAGGATACCAATGATTAATTACTATAATAAAAAAGGTTTCCAGATGGGTCGGTGATTAGTAGATATAGGGTGGCAGAGAGCGTTGGTAGCGAATGCGGGGGTGTAGTGGCAGCAAGTGGGTGGTTAGAAAAAGTAATCAGGTCAGGCACGAGTCTGTTCCTCATTGATACAATATTACTGTACCTATAGTAATTAATTTAATTGCAATAAGTTGCATTAATTTAATAAGTTTGCGTCTTATATATCGTAGTATTATAAAAAATCTAGGTTTCACTTTAGTGACCAATATTAGCATCACCCACTATAGCGTAGGGTGTATAAAGGCCCACTATAAAGGTGTATTCCTGATTTTTTTAATTTGGTATTAAATACTATATTGATAAACCTAAACTGTCATCTACAGTACTGAAAAACATATTTGAAATATGAGTAGGGCATTTGAGGAACTTTCGGTCGACTAACAAAATTGCTACTGTTATTTCCATTACTTGACATTGATAACACTTAGGTTCTTGTTCCCTTATTATAAACGTAACAAATTGCTACTCATTTATTTTACAAATGGGTAAAAATACAACTAAAAAGGAATGGAATAATAATTAAACTTTACTAACACGTACAATCCCTGGCCATATTAATGTGACCACTGGATAGATTCGTTCTTGTTACATGTTTGCATTATCTTTTTGTATGCGTAGTGATGTAAATCGAGTTTAAATATTAGTTTTATGGGTAAGTTAGTTATCTGATAATAATATGAAATTGAAAAAAATAGTTTCGAAAATAAATCTTTATTTTTTTTAATATTTTGTGGTGTCACCTTATTTACACCCTATTTTACATATTGATGAAAAAAAAACTATCAAAATAGTTAAAATATATGATACAAATAATAAATCAATAATAAACAATAAATTTAATGAAAAAGAAACAATAAATCCACAAAAATTTTAAACACAAATTATGCACGCCGTCACTCGTAAAACAAAATGGCTGTACTAAAACCAATGCTGCCATTACTAAAAAAAGAAAAATACTTAAAAAAACTTATAACAGTGTTTCCATTACTTAAAACAGCAATTTATTAAGACACGCTAAAGTATATAAAAAGAATTAGGAAAAAAACAAAAAGAACATAATCTTTCTTGGTGGTCACATTAATATGGCCAGGGACTGTATTTGAATTTATGTGCAAGCGTACGAAATTCGAATTTATTGGGATAAAAACAAAACAAATACTGTTTTAATTAGATTATACTGTCGATTTTCTCGAACATCGCTCGATCAAGAGATATAACTCACAACAGAATACACAACTACACGATAAAGACGTTTTGGAGATTATTGAAATTTTCCAATTTCAAGCAGCTGTAGAGAACGAGATTCATTACATAATATTTTAATATATTTTGAATTCATTTAAATATTCAAAGTTATGAGTGTAAACGAGATCAGAGTAGCTGACTATGTAAGTAGCTGATCTGCAGTTCCGATTTCGAAACCAGCCGAGGCAGATAAATTGTTGAGTTCCTGAACAGCCATTGATCAACCATGCGAGTCCTGGAGATCCCCCTGTGGCTCATCCAGCATGTATAATGTTAAAAAATTATTATTTTAACATTTATTCACTTTAATATATAATCATAGGGCTGTTACTATTTTAAATAGAGGATGTAATACTGGTTGCAATATAATATTTACAATCAGTTAAGCAAATTAGGTAACAAGTTATTGTCATTTTTGGATTATGTGAATAGACCCCTTATAATGCACATGACATATACACAGTTAGTCACACTTAAGCGTGTATATGCGTATGACAACTACCTCTGAATGACCACTGCTTATGTTGCTTCAAGGGTTCACTGGGTCATCTGCAGTGGCTCCAGATTCACATCAGTTGGCTAGATGCCAATGAACTTGATATCTGCAGCCAGGATTCTTCATTAAGAAAAATAAAACACAAACTATAACTGTTTCATTCAGCATTTGTTTAAAATAATATAATTAAATTTTTAGCCAACCAAGTACAGCCTCCTCGGACAAGTAATGAGCTATTGCCCAAATCCTGCAACAGCTCATTACTAATCAGCTATTGATTTAGTAGAGATATTCCCTAGAAATATTTCTTGGGTTCAGTACTTGGTAGAGACTGTACTGTTTTAAGGACAACGATTGATCATATTGCCGAGGAGGTTAAGTCTAAATTCAACTTAAGTCCCATCAAAGGAAACTCTTGATTAGAGTTTCTTTTCCTTTGATGGGACTTATTAAACGTTCCAAGTATCATCAATATCTTCCCTTCGAATCAAACCTACCTGAAATTTCAGATCTATTTCGGAATTGACTTGTTTTGAAGTTTTTGTTTTCCAAAATTAAACTATAAATGTCTCAAAGACCGCTAAAACCTTATTATAGAATTATTGAACGTTTAGTTGAAACTGACAAAGGCACTAATTAGAAAAGACTCATTATTCATGACCATTACAAGAACTATTTGGACATACGGATTAGAGCTTTGGGGCTGCACTGAGCCATGCCATCGAACTCCTGTTTTATTCAATTTTTATAATACAAAATCCTTGACAAAAATCTCAATGTTCCTTACTTTGTTACCAATAAGATCATCCATAATGGCCTTAATGTCCCATTTGTTGCTATTTGGCCAAAACTCGATACCAGTATGTTCATGAAAAACTTTATTTCCACTCAAACCGACTTATTTCAAACCTAGCTACTTCTTCAATTCCTGATGATCCTTCGCGGTGTCTGAAAAGAAAGTAGGTAGTTCCTCTACTTGTCTTTGTAACATGCTATTATGTATCATGCATTATATTGACATTGAAAAAGCATTTGATAGTGTCTGGCCTTCTCTGGAAAATAAAACCTCACTTACCTCCTACATACTTTTTAATTCTTCAATCTTATTTCCAAGACAGATTCTTCTGTACTTCCGTTGACTCTTCGATTTCCTCCTTCATCCCTCAATACAGGGGTGTACCGCAAGGCAGTGTTTTAAGCCCCATTCTCTATTCCTTATACACCTCTAATATTCCCGAGCACTCTTGCACCAACATCTATACCTTCGCAGACGATACAGCCATTATTTCTTCTCACAGAGACCCAAACCTAGCATCTATAGCTCTTCAAAATCATTTATTTGATTTAGAAAAGTGGTTCTATAATTGGCAAATAAAAATAAACGCCTCAAAATCGAGCCATGCTCTCTACGCAAAGCTTCGTGTCCAGCAGTCAAAATTGACAACGACGAAGTACCTTCCAAAAATTATGTACGTTACCTAGGACTATACTTGGACAAAAGACTTTCATGGAACGTACATACAAAATTAAAAAGACAAGAACTGACTAGACGGTACAAACAACTATCACATCTTCTGGACTACAGATCTTCACTTGACTTGAGGAACAAACGACTTATCTATAACAGTATACTAAAAACTATTTGGACATATGGAGCAGAACATTGAGGTTCAGCTAAAAAAGTTCACATACACAAGATTCAAATAACACAATACAAAATTCTCAGAAAAATTCTTAATACACCGTGGTATGTTTCGAATCACACTATACACAATGACATGAACATTCCTACTATAAAATCATATATTCATAACAAATACATAACATTCCACTTATCGACACAATATCACCCAAACCCACTCGTTCTTCCGCTTTCCTACTCCCTGTTACCTGGACTTAATAAAAAAAGATTAAAAAGACATTGGCCAAGAGACCTACTGAAAAATTGATATTTTATTCCAAAACTTGATGTTCCTGTACAATAGCAAAGAGAAAAACATCTGGATCAAATTTGCTGGATGCGCAATTGCGCAGGTGCAAATGAAAATTAAATAATAATAATAATAATATTACAATTCTAAAGTTCAATAAATAAAGTTTAAAATAATGTGGAAAACGAAGAGGAGATAAGTAATACCTCTCTCTTGCTTTGAAGTAATATCTGGGAAATTCCACCCGAGTTACTTATGTAGTATAAATGAGAAAAGGTTAGGCTGTTATCAGATAAATTTGCCGGGTAGAGGAAGACTCGCAGCTAAGTGCTTAGCTTACAACATCAAGCTGAGTGCACTTAAGTGCAGCCGGTGCATCTAGGTCTTTTAGCGAGCCCTAGTGCATTTCATCAGCACATCAATCAACCAGATATTGAGAACGGGCTATAAATCCTGCAAGGAAATAAATTAACTTAAAGGATTAAGATAGATTACACATAAAGTAAGAAGGATCATTAATTTTATGATCGTATATTCTTCACTGTATTATCGCTTTAATTTATCAGTAATCAGTAAAGAGAATTCCCTCTACAGAGATGAGAAGAGAGGATAAGTAAATTTAAGGATTAGAGAATTTTTTTTTGTTTAGGTATTTATAATTTTTATCTTGACCAGCTAATAATTTTTTTTTAATTTATGATAAATTCTTGAGGTATTAAAATAATATATCACTGAGAATATTCAGTCCTAAAGAAGAAGAGTACACCGGACAATATAAAAGGTTACACAACGTAGAATTGCGGTGCATGCTCCTGGTTAATACAATCAAATTGATAGCATCATAAAGATTAAGATGTACTTGTGAAGTTGCTAGACTTAGTATCGAACGATACCAAAAAATGGTAATTAGCGCTGAACCGACTGAACCGAAGGTGGGAACTTTGCAAGCTGTGTTTTGTGGTATCGGCATCGAGCATTCATGTTCGCTGAGACTTACTATTAATATTATCGTATCCATAACCTGACTTTTGAGAGACTAAAGCTGCTAAATTATTTGTTGCATGACAAAATAAAACTTACTTATTGATAAAAGTAAAGCTAAATATATACATGAACTTCTGAGAAAATCACCAATAGCAATCTCTTAAATACCACATGTAATCATGGAATTTTTAAAAGCTATTAGGTATTTTATATTTTACTAGCTATTATCCGGGGTTTTACCTGGGAATGTTTCATTCATTCCATTTCGTTGACAATAAAAAAAAAAGAAGACAAGAATGACTGGCTATACAAGGGGGCAATGCTCAACCCTCGGCCATTGAACTTTTTAAAAAATATTTCTGACTCGTAATAATCAATAAAGTCGTTCTAAAATATAAAGGTACCCATTAAAATGAAACTGACTGGCTGTAAAAATGGCCAACATCAAAATGAGATCTGTCGTTAATTGATATATCGTTATAAGCTGGAACTGGTGTGTGTACGGAGAGTGCCTGTGGATAGCAGTAGCTTTGCGACATTCTGTTGAGGCAATTTAAGTCTCATTCGTGCGAGAGAAAAGGAGGAAACACCTGGTGACACCCATCTTCGTTTTCATTGTACGAGTATTCAGTCTTCAACTGTGAATGGTTCGCTAGACCGAGCAGATCCTCCGCTCCACAACTTATGTTTGGTCTTACTCTCCCGTTTATATATCCTCGAGCAGCTAGGTTAATAAAAAACGATAATCTGCTCCGATCTCTAGCCTAATTACCTTCATACCCCATTCATAATAATATGAAGTTTCCTTCCAATTTGCATATATTTCCTTTTTACGAGGCTGATTCCAATGTAAATATTCCCAAGTTCTTGCTAGGGGTTATTAATATTATTCTATAATTCCTAAACTCACACTTGCAAAAAAGGAGCAAGGCTTATCTGTTCAAACTAGCAATGCATTACTCTTTTACCATCATTAGTGCCAGTTAAAGAACCAATACGAAGAGGATTCTTGTGGTCATCAGAAACTTTATTCGGTACCTCCAGAATAACTTCAATGACTTTATTATCTTTTCATCTCTTCACCATATCACTAACATATCCTCTTTCCCAATTCGATTTAATGTCCTTGATTATGCTCAACAAAGCATAATGAGAACTGATCATCTTTCTGGGCACACTTTTCCGTGATCAGATTCATAGCGAACATAAAATTATGAAAATTTCTTAGATTCCTGATTTCATATTTACCTTGGATATCGAAGATTCCTCTGAGTTTTACCTCTAAGAATTTCCACCAAGTAGATAAACTTTAATAGATAAACTTGGGATGTGTTCGTGAGTATGAGATCTCCCAATCCTCTGGGATCTTTTATTGTTCATTGAGATTAGATGCATAGAGACATATTTTTTGATCCGTACTAGCTTATTCTGACTTACACCTATAAAGTGTTATATCGATTATTCTATTAAGTATTCGATCAGCCAGTTAATACAATAATTTAGCGCTGAATGAATTTTCTGGTGGTTTCTTCTTTCGTTTTCCTGAGAGAAGAATTTCAGTTTTTCTCTGAAACATGAATGAAACAAGAAATTTTTTCTCTCTTTCTCTTTATTTTTTTCTATCTGTTTTTGTCTAGGTTGGTTGTCTCAGCATTATTATACATCCATGTCTACTGAAATCTCTTAACTCCATTTGCTTATTTCTACCCTGGTATTTCCTACCAATACTTAATGATTTGCCGGAATGAACTCTAATACCACAGTTGGCATGGATACACTTGGAATAGACGATAGAGGAAATATAAATTGAGAAGGCTATAGAAGGTATTAAGTTGAAGAAGGTTGAACCCTTAGGAAAGTTAGAAAATATTAAACAATATAGATATTCCTGAAATAATCAAATCACGAATACAATAAACATTTTACGAAGAAATATTAGTTGCTAAGAACCAAGCAGGTTATAAGAATAATAACTTTCTCCCCACTCCCCCCATAAGTATCGAGATATGCTTTTTCTTATAATCCCATCATCAGCTGGTGAGGAAATGTAATTTCTAGTTACTGAATTGGTTTGAAAGAGGTGGAACTGTGAGGAAGAAGACACTGTATCCGATAAACATGGCATTGAAGAACTTTATCCTTTGGCTTTATCGGATTCGAGATTGCTTTTCCTGGAAGCGCGCTTACTGGAGGCGTCATTGGAAGTTGAAGAGAGAAATGGCAGGTGTTCCCACAACCTTCATGTATTTGAAAACTAAATATGATGGGCTTTTGCATCTTTCTTTTTTAGTTAACAGCTTTTTCTTCAGCCTGTGAAGACTTTAGAATAAGATTCATATAAAATTTCTACTCAGTTAAAATGTTTAAATTTTTTATTTCTTTGTACAAGAGCTATATGTCTAACAATCAAAAATGTGCTAAATAAATAATAAAATAAATTCGATATCCACATATATTTAATGATGAGAAGAAAAATCACTTTGCTATCTTGAGTGAATTTTGTGAGCGATTGAAACAAAAACGAATTATTTTGGCATAACCCACTGCTGCCACTACACACCAGTTTATACAGTCAATACAAATTCAAAGTATCGAATATGACTGAATGACTGAAATGACCTGAAAAAGACAGTCACTTTTTTTGTTTTCGATCTACAGCATTTATTTTAATATTGATAATCGTTATAAAATGACATAGGTAATATACGTTTGACGATACACTCTAATTTTGAATAAACAGTTTTTTCACTCACCTGAAAAGTGTATTTTTCAAATTTGGATACTTTACATTTGTATTGATAGTATTGAATATAAGAAAACATTGGTATAGTACATCATACCATTTTGGTTTGGTTTTGGAAAACAATTTTTTTTTTAAACACGAAGAATAAAATTGTTGTGATAAATTAACAAAGTCAATTTGTTTATATGTTACGATTTAAAATTAGTGTCGGACTTTAAATATTTAATTTTTAATACAAAAAAAGGAACAATGGGCTGTTCGTTTCTAAGAATGGTGAATAAATAATAAAAATACTCCAATATGTATACACTAAAATCTAAAGCAAAAAAAGTGTACAATTGCAGTTATCTTTTATTTTTTTCTATTATAGCACTCAAGTTAATTATTTGTGATCATTTTGCATCAAATTCTCATATTTCCTTTTTTATAGAGTACGTCCATTTTCTTTACATACTTTTCATCAACTCATGTCTTAATTATATAACTCTCTAATGGGCACAATGTTCAGTAATTTTATTAGAGTACCTTGCTTAAACATTATGTTAATGTTTGACCATGATGAAAATGATGATGATCTGGAGTCTATTTGAATGATAATATATAATTCAGGATAAAAAGTACAAAAATCTGCCATTATTATAGTCTTCTGCCCCCTTCCCAAAAAAAAATTTATTGTTCCTATGATTAGCGTTATGAAAAAAAAAATACCACGGCGTCTAGGGTCAAGTGCATTGTATGGTAATACAAGGGAAAATGTTGCAGAGAAGAGAGAGATCATTCTCCAACGCTAATGTTAGGACCTAACCCAATACCTCACCAATATATTAACAGCACCTGCTGGGTGAAGCACTCCCCTTAAGTCTCCAAGTATTATCGGATCGATACGATAAATATATATATAAAATTAAGATATCAAATAGTATTTTTGTTGTTTGTATATTGGTAGTATAGTATTTTTGAGTAGATAATTCACACCAGAAATACAAATAAATAATTTTTTAATTTTTTAACGAGTCAGGTTGTCCTTCAAATGGTATAAAAAAAAATCAGTTTTAATCAGTGACCTTTAAAAATTTCCAGCAGGATTCAGTGTTCCACGAGGTACGCTCAGTCTGATCGACCTTTGGTGTAGGCCCCCCCACTCAAAAATAAATTTTAAATCTTGGTTTGTACTTGTATAAATATCTAGCTGCTAGGATCTAACAATGATTTAGATTAAAAAAAAATCAGCAATTGTGCGTGGTTGTATACCATCATCCTTATCGTTTCAGCCAACATGCATTCTGTACTTACAAATATACAACTTACAAACAATAGCAGGTTTTCTACAATGACTATTCGCATTAAAACAAAGATAGTCCTATTAATATGCACCTAATCGAAAGTATAACCCCGTATTTTAGTGGATGGTGTCACCAGAAGACCGGAAGTGGAAGCCTCAGCGTTGCCCCACATTCAAAGACCGGTCGGTTCTGCCCCTTCTCTGGCTCTGACATCCGCTCTCCGCGGTATTATAGAGCGATATAATACTGAAAAACATTTAATCGAGTGCAAGATATCATAAGTTTAAATATATTCACATGTAATTACAACGTCAATGAATGGTTACAAAAATGTTCAGATAACTATACCTGGTTTCTTCAAATTTGAAAGTATAAATCATTAAATTATGTCAAATAACATTTATATGAATTAAGTAAACCGTTCTAAGCTCAATCTCGGTAAATCTGTTTGCCAATCATCTCATTAGTAAATGTTTTTTAGAAAAAAAGTAAAAGAAAAAATCATAATGAAATGCACTTTCGACCATTATTTCTTGTTTTCCAAGTAGTCTGTAGAGCGTTGAGTTGTATGCTGAAGACCCTTGTTTCAAATCTTGCCATATAAACTATTTTAACTGTTAACAGCCGTAAATGGACCCTGAGGTGTCCACAGAACCTCCATGGGCTCCCCCAGCGTCTATAACGTGGGTATCCTTAATTGGGAGGAAAAAAAATGGCGGTTGAGCGTGATATCTGACAAATCAGCTCCCTGTCCAACGTTGTCCATGAAATAGTACAGTTTCTACCAGGTGAATGCTACTCCATGGGTTCTAGAAGTACTGGGTTTTTTATGTTAATTTTGCTTCCCTACTGAATGATAAAAATTTAAATGTATACTTGATACATTGAAATTTAATTTGCTTTTCGTTTTATTATAATATTCAAAACGGAAATATTTTAAATTTTCAGATCAGCTGAAAATTGTTCATAGTGTTTGATGATATTACCTACCAACTTTTGATGTTTTGACGTCCACCAATTATAAAGCATTATGAAGTTTCACCATAGACGCTAGTTTCAATCTTCTATGCTTCTATGAATAGATTCATTACAAACTTATAATTAAATCACTTTCTGAAAATGAAAATTTCAATGCCTACGGTTTTCCAAGTTCGGAGTAATTATTCATTCCATGGCAAGGAAATGATTTTCATTACTCACCAAAAATGTTATTATCGTCTCACCAGCAAGCGATTAAATTCCATTATTGTTACTTGTAAATATTAGGTTCAAAATATAGCATTCAGATTAAACCGGTTCTAAAACCCATTGATTTGAATTTTCAGATAACTTGTAAATTTACTTTGATTTTTTTGGAAGCGTTCTTTTACTAATTATTTTTTAGGATAATTTTTGAAACTTTTTTGAGAATCCGTCTCTATTTTTCTCTATTATTTCACTCAAGCTATTGTAAGTCCTTCTACGTACTCATCAATTTCTTAAACTCCGCCATCCATACTAAAATATGGTGTAATTTTAGGCCTTTGGAAAGAAGTAGTTATAGATTATTACCTCTTAAATCACAAAATGTAGCAGTAAGCATTAAGATGGATAGCGTCTTAAGATTTTCGAAAATGGGTTATTGCGTAGAATACTCGGTCCCATAAAGGATAAGACCACTGGAGAATTTCGGAGATTAAACAGCGCGGAATTGTGGAGCGTGTATCCAGTTAATAACATATAATTGAAGTGATAGCGTCGCGAAGGTTGAGATGTGCTTGGAAACTTGGGCTTAGTAACGAATGAATTTCTAGAATGGTAATATAAGCTGAGCCGACAGGTAAATAGTCAGAGGGTTAGACTAAAGCGTAAGCGGGAGGATTATATTTAGAGTGATCTGTGGTTGGTAGACGGAGGGTTGTCAGCAGAGATTTATCGAGACTTGAGTTTTCCAGAAAATAATGCTGGATGTTTTGAAATGCCCCGCCAAATAGTAAACTGTTTATGTTTGTTGGACTTAGGACTTTTATAGATGTAAACATTTATTTATCCTCTTACAAACAAAACTGTTGGTTTACCTCTGTAAAATTCAGTCTTTGCTAAGATGTCAAAGCATGATTTGTTTTACAAGTTCAAACTCAGTCGGAACGGTGCCCAAACGACCAGAAATATCAACGAAGTCGGAGGAAGTTAGTGAGTGCACTGTTGAACAGTGATTCCAAAGATTTCGAGAGAGAGCATGGAAGACAAAGGAGGCCGTGGGAGAAGTTCTGCGCTTGAAGACGAAGTTGTTGAAATTGTTGGTTTACCTCCGTAATATTTTACTACTTGGGAATAACTCAGTCTTTGCTAAGATGTCAAAGCATAATTTTTGCATAATTTTGTTTTAGGGGTTGCACTAGGAACTTGGACTGAACGGGGCCAAACTACCAGGAATATACACAAAGTATGGGCAGTATAAGGAAGCGCATTGTTATTTGGTGGTTCCAGAGTTTTCAAGACGGAGGGTTGGACAAAGGAGGCCGTGGAAGAAGATCTGCTCTAGATGACGATGTTCTCCGAGCTTAGGTGGAAGAAAATCTCAGAACAACTACAGTATAATTTCAAAGTCAAATGTTTTTTTTTTCAAATATTTATTGAGACTGGAAGTATATTTTATTTATTTTTAAATTTGTTTAGTTTAGATCATAGATACTAGAGGATGACTGGAGGGAGGGGAGCCACACTGACGCCTACTGCAGCCGTACACCTGCAACCCCCTGGTTCCTCCTACCCTAGGCCTGGCAGACGACTCCCCTATCCTCCCCTGACACAGGAGACACACAGATGGCGCAGGGACAAGGCAAGGTCAATCAGTGAGTGGCCAGCCTTTTAAATTCTCCGCAGGAGCAGTAGGGGAAAAGTCCTGTTATCCTGTTGCCGGCAGAACGTGTTCCTGGCGCTCCCACCAGTCTTCGGTACACCACCGGAGTGGTCACTGGCGGATCCTCTTGTCTTGTGTCGGCTCTCTTTCGTCTTCTCAGGTAGGAGCATCCACTACACTTCTTGTAGGATCGAAAAAATATGTCTTTTTCAAGATCAGAAATCAGAAATCTTAAAGTTGGGAAAACGGCAAATTTTTTCTAAACCACAATATTTTTTTTTCAATTGCAATATTGAAAATAATATATTTGGCGATTATATGCTGTGAGAATACTTAAAATCATAAATTCAATGTTTATTAATCATATCCAAGATTCGCAAATAATATTCTGACATAATTATAAATAAAAATAATAATAAGGATATTAACAATTACAAAATCAAATAATACCTCCTGTTATTCCTATACATATTAATAGATTGATTAAAAAAACATATAAACCGAAATGAAAGCGCAGAAAAGAAAAGTAGGCCATCGGAAATTTAAATATAGGTAGTTGAACAGTTCAATAGTAAAAATATACCCACAATTCAGAAGATATAATCAAATTATTAGTCAATAAATTGAAGTTTAATTAAAAAATACAAGTTAAAAAAGTTAAATTAAATTGTACAAAGGCTTGGAACAAGTCTCCCCACCACAACGAGGATGTAGAAAGCAAAACAAATCCGCGTGACGTAAGTAGCAATTAGAATGTTTTAGCAATATCTGCTGCAGTTTAATTAATAAACTTTGTAAGCAGTAGCTAATTTTATATTGTCTGTATGTCATTTAATTGACTTTCTTACTGAAAAATTGAAGTGTTTTGATTCATTAATCCTATCTACTTTTTTTCAAACAGACATTGTACACTATTGTTACTGTACAAGAGTTTTCACTTATTTTAACTTTTCAAATTCATTAATCCTATCAACTTTTTTCAAAACAGTCATTGTACACTGTTGTTACTGTACAACAGTATTTCTATTATTCACATTTGTTATTGTACATATAGTTCCATACTTTTCTGTAACATGTAACATCATCAAGTCCGTTATCATACATTTTATACCTTTATTTTACTAGTTTTTCTTTATTCTTCATATTCCAACCTTTCTGTATATGTAAATATCCTCATTTTGGTTTCTTTTGTTTAACTCCTCCTTTTGATTTTCCTTTATATTATTATTTTGTTTTGTACTATCCATTCTGTACATTTATTTTCTATTTTTTATTTTATATGCGTTATTTATAATTTCTTTATTAATAATTTATCATTTCTGCTCATTTTCTTTAATTTTATTAAATCTGTCTTACTTTATTATATCTGTCATTATTTTCATTTGCTTTTCATTATCAATAATTTTGTTATATCTGTCTTTATCTTAATTTTATTATATCTGTCACTATTTCAATAATTATATCTGTCACTATTTCAATAATTTTGTTATATTTGTCTTTATCTTAATTTTATTATATCTGTCACTATTTTAATTCCTTTTCATTATCATTAATTTTTTAAATCTGTCTATATCTTTATTTTATTATAATCTGGGCCTTTTTTATATTCGTTATCTTCTATCTTCATATCTGCCACTATTTTATTTTTCTACATTACTTGTCACCATATTATTGTTACTGTACATTTTTTTATATTTTTTGTTCTGTTTATTTCTCTGTTAGCCCTGAAGATGACCTACACTGTAGGTCGAAACGTCGGCACATAATATAAGTTCATTACTTATTGTGTTCTTATTGACTGCACCCCCCAACTATCTCCTTTACACACAAAATAATAATTCTTATGACGTGAACAAAGTTTTCTTTTACAAAGAAAATATTTTATTTAAAGGTTGTCATCCATTTTGTTGCAAATACCAGAGCGAAAATAAAAAACAAAACAATCTTTACTAACAGTCTTATCCCCAAAACTATGAATCTATGGATATCAATTTTAACCATATATTTATATATGATCTTTCACATTAATAAATTTTAAAAACCTATACTATAATAAAAATTTAAATAAAACTATTTACTTTAGCAAGATATTAGAAGGCTAATACTTTTACACTTTAATATAAAATTATTGAATTGTAAGTGTAGTACATATTATTGTATATTTTATTTATTATATTGGTTGAATACATGAATGAAAAATAATATTTATTTCAGTCGGACATTCAGTCCTCTAGGATGTAAAACTTGGTTTCAGTTCACTATATTCAATTAATTGAATTCATTGTAAATCAAAAGAAAAATATAAAAACAAATATATTTATCTGCATTACTGTAGCGTTAAGAGTGATCTGGCACACTTGGGTTTACGTGGTAGTCCGTGGATGGAGGTGTGCAAGCAGAGATTAGAGTTATCGGCATCGTGTCTTGGCGTGCACTAAAGCCTAGTTATTGTTATTTTTAATGATATACACAATATAAATGTGTAAAAAAACAAAAGCATGATTCAAACTACTAAATAACGCAGAGATTTGAAGAAAAAGAAATCATTATTTACAATTTTTCGGACAGCAGTTTTATGGTACGACATAAGTTTTCATTCTTCTTTATTTATTAAAGTATTCTTCTTTATTCTCCTTTATTAGTACTACTTTATCACAAAATAAGAAAAAGCGTTATTCCTTTTTAAGAACGCACATAGTTGATATTTTTCCTAACCAATAATATAACAGGGGTTCAGGATCAAAAGAAGATAACTCCGAAATTTCTAAAATCGCCTTATTCAAAATGTTTGCTAGTTTAGTCTAGCAATTATATGCTTCCGAAACATGAGGTTCGGACCGGACTAAAATCATGAGAAATAAGGCGGCAAAATTGCCGTGTTAGAGAAAATTGGTTGACAAAAAAATAGTGAAAAAGTCGACTGAAATTTTGACCAGAGTCGCTATTGATCAGAAACATCTCGTATCAACTTTTAAATAGGTTTTATAAACATTCAAAAAATGTTTTCAAAACCTTTTTTTTATTAACTCCATACTTACGTAAAGCAATAATATAAACTATAATCCCGAAGTGTATTTATTTTGATTTATACTCAAGGAGCTATTATGTTCAGTGGAGAGGGGCCAGAGCAGATTCAACTGCAATAATATTAATTAATAATTAGTTAATAGAATGTTTATTAATCAGAAGCTATCAAGAAACTATACTAATGTGCTTAGTCAAATATTCTGATTACGATAAAAAACTACAATCACAACTATCAGTATAAATATTATTTTTCGCGATTCTAAAATTGATTGCGAGTTTTAATCTCACGATTTGAGAGGTTTTTATAAAAGATACTTTAGCTAAATTGTTCTCTGTGAAAGTAAAGATTAACCGTTAAATAGGAAGGTTTTGTTGTAAAGAAGTCTATTGTGCTTTTTGATAGAGGCTGAACAAAAGATCCACTCTGGGTCTGTATCTCAAACTGCCAGAACCACCTCCTAGTCAAATACTGTACACCATTCATTCACCGTTAATTGTTTCCATTCATAACAGTTGTTATACTAATTGTAAATGCCAGAAAGTATGATAAGGAGGTAGTTTTAACAAGAATTAAACGCTTTTGGGTGATGTTGTTAAGTACAACGTTGCATTGTTCCAGTTCGATACTTCTATGTAATTCCAACATACAATAATCAAGTAATTAAATTTGAATGGATGTCCTATTCATTTGGCTATTCCCTTCAATATTTTTGTTAATACTTCAAAAACTTAATTTTGAAATGGTAATGTTATTGCATAAAATTAGGCCAACTATTCAGATAGTGTAATATAAACGGAAACTTTAAAAGTACCTAAAGTTGAAGAAAAGAAGGTTAAAATTGCTACATCATAACTCTATTGTTAATAATATCGATTCAATTTAATCATTAATTTTATATTAATAATAAATGAAAGAAACGAATATATACTCGTACAATAGTAACCTTTATCCCTACAAACCGTGAAGGGTTTCGGGTTCGGGGATAACATTTAGTAGGGAGGTGAGGTGATTTGCACTAGATCATGCTCTAAGGGTATCAACTTTATATAGGCTGAACCCAGCCCTCAGGTGGGTTATCAGATCCCCAGAATCCACCCCTAGCTATTAACTTAAATAAATTATCTGCCACAGCCTGATTTGAACCCGGGACCTTTGTACATGTTAGGCTGTTAATTATGTTTATCTTCTGATCATTTGCTATGAGTATAATTGTTTCCCAGCTATGGTAAAATAACCTCTTTGTTCCTTTAGAGTGAGTGTTTTATCTTTGTATGACGCGCTGTCATTGGTTGATATGTATTTTTAGACTGTGAATATGAGATTTTTTCTTTTTTCCTTATAAGTGTGATTTTTATTTCTTCTGCCCGGATATCTGACGGAAAATCAACGGGTTAGTATCGTCTATACTGAGTATAGTATTGTATTGAGTATATTATTGTCAATTGAAGAATATCGACGGGTTAGTATTGACTTTTGTTATTTGACTTCGTATATTTAATTTTCCATTCATATTACATATCGTCCCTGCCATTTCCAATTATCGAATGTGAAAATCGGTACTTTTCAGGAGAATTTAAAAAAAAAACAGTTCAATAAAAATTAGTTCCTATAGTTAAACCAATGACATTCGTTTTACCTTGTTTTTGTGACTGATAGATGCCTCTATATGAATTTTATGTAAATTATCAATTCTAAAGCAACTGCTATAAGTCGAAAACAAAAACTGGATTTTTTTCACATTCGACACTTTGCGATGGTAAGGACGATATATTTTGTTTGGGTTTTTCAATATTATCAAATGTCAATTCGACAAATTCGAACATAAAATAAATTCCTCGATCAAGTTTCCACCTACTTAACGGAAGGGTCTATTAAAGACTTTATTTTTTCTATTTCTATTGTAAGGTAATCCTACACTGGGGAAGCCGGATAATACTTATAATAGAATAGATTTTATATTTAGTGGAATTAATTTTCAGCGGCAAAATTTTGAAATAATATACTATTACACATTAATATAATATTTATTGTAATATGTACTAAAATACAATAACAATACTATTTATTCAGATTTTCCCGAAAGTTAAGTTTTCTCTAACCAAATTTTATTTAAGTCTTTCTCTCCAGAACATCCTGTCTAGCGAAACTTCTTCATTGATACCGTGTCCTCCTGAACTTGGTTAATCCATGAAATTCTTGGTACACAGATCTTTTTGTTCCCTCAGAGAATCTGTAAATGGTCATTATTGGAATTCTATCTTCCATCAAGGAGCAAACCACTTTATTTGTTTGATGGTAAGATTTTCCAGGGTGGTATTTTGAGTATCTATTTTTAAAAAAATAAACCAAACATAATATTTTTTTAAACAGAAAAAAAACAAACATTGTATGCTCTCTGTTTGTTTGTTCATTTAACGTCACTTTATGCTACTATGGATAATCGGACGATGCTACAGTGGGAGCTCTAAATTTTGCCTATCCAGGTTTATTTAGGATAAGGATTTTTAACGAGTATCTGACATCGTACAGGCTCGGGACCCCCGTTTAACGTCCCTTCCGAAGGACGGCGTAACTAAGGATTTTTTACTCCCTTAAAAAAATCCTAGGGCCACCTGCCGGGCTACGAACCCGCGATTTTGGGTTTAGTAGTTTCTTACCCTTACCACTAGACCACAGGTGACCTTTTTTTTTGTATGCTCTCTTTAGGGATTTTTAACCACTATTCAAGTAACGTATGAAGTAATGTAGCATTTTGGATACGATATTTGTTGTTTTTCTAAATTTCTTTGCACCTTTAATTGCATGAAATACTGTTTACTGTAATTATTAATTACAAATAATTTATTATAAATGATGAATAATTTAATAAAAATAAATTGAGAATGAAAATAATTTATCAAAAATAATTAACTGGATGTTACCAGACAGCAAATCTTCATTTTGACTATAATTTGCCAATTTTAGTATTCTGTCTTGAAATTCTTGAAATAAAATCAGTCAATTGCATCCTTAAATTATTGAGATAGGTAGGTATTAAAAATGTAACATTAAATAGTTTCTGATAGGTCCTCCTCTAATATACAGTTAATTGCAGTGTAATCATTTGCCTGTTTGCATCAGAGGCGGAAGGTTAGGGTAATTACAGTCCTCAAGAGTTCTTGAGGAGGGCAAAAGGAACAAAACGGTTCTCAGAGGTGGTACTCATGCAAAACAACACATCATCAAGTAGGAATGAAATAATGTCTGTATTTTAGAATTTAAAAAAAAAATTGGTTTTGTTTGTTGCTAACAAACATTGTATTCAAATAAAGGTCCGGTATTCATTGTTTTGAAATTCCGGTATTTTTATGAAATTTGCACATTAATATTCAATTCCGAAACGAAGTGGATATTAATATATCCGTGTATACATGCTGCATATATTAAACATATTGGACATATATATTGGATATATTGGACAGAAAAAGAATATACACGTATGTTGACTGTTAAATCTTTCTGGACAAAAGTCGCCATAACTACTTATTGTTGAGGTTGCAGGTATATTATTCATAAATGGATTTACATATAAATAGCATCTCAGTTATCTCATTGTAGTTCTTACTCATATTCAACATAGTATACTTTGACAATTATTTTTTTTAAGAAATACATAGTATAGATAAATAAATAAAAATAAAATACAGAAATAGCTACTTAAGCATATATTATTCCCTATTATTTATTGTGCCTAAATCAGGAATTTTTTTGTATGAAATATTGGGACAAGATGACAATCGGCGGTAAAGTGTAAATTTGTGTGAACCCGCAGGAAACAAGCTCAATCTCGGGGTGAGGCCACAAACTACATGCAAATAAGGTTTATTATTAATCCTAGTGAAATAAGATAATATTATTAACCTAAACTTATTGTTTATGACGAATATATCTGTGCACCGGGGGTAAAGAACATGCCCACAAAATAGGTACTATTTTAGGTAAATTGTCATAAATAAATATTCTGATCAATACTTCCTAATGAAATATAAAAATTACAAAAATGTGACATTGTTTCCTTTACCTCCGGAATGCATATAAATTTGTGAAATCACTTATTCACAGTAATAATCACAGTTTCCTGTAAATTCAATGTACTCCACATTTCGATAAATACTGTAGTTAACATCACGAATTATTAATATTTAAATTTTATGCGGTTATCAATAGGATATAAGAGAATAATATAACTTTAAAATGGATGCAATCATTTACAGTATTGGATAAACTCCCCTCAATCGTAAAAAAACACATACCAGTATAACCCACGAAGGGTCTTTAGTTCAGTATAATGTATTATGTTTGTTTATTCATATAACATCACTTTATGCTGCTATGGTTAATCGGACTATGCTACAGTCGTGTTTCTAAATTTTACCTATCCATGTATTATCAGTACAGGGATTTTTAATGAAAATCTAACACCACATAGGCTCGGGATTTACCATTTTATGCCCTTTCCGAAGTACTGCATAACCAAGGATTTTTCACTCCCTTAAAAAAATGCCTAGGGTCATCTGCCGACCTGAAAAACTCCCGAGCTTGGGTATGTAAGATTGCTTGTACTATCCACAACACTGCAGATGACTGCTTCTACGATTACGATTATGGTGGAAAGCAATTTGGCCGAGATCACGCTCAATCGCCAGGTTTTTCCATCTATTAAGGGAATAGATTTATAGAGGCTGAGTGTACCCCAGAATAGTTTGCAAACCCAAGAGGATTCGGTCCAAACCAACAGAATACATGGGATCATGCAGGTTGAAATATATTAAATGTATATATATATATATATATATATATATATATATATATATATATATATATATATGTTTCTTGTTGGGTATATGATGAAATTTGATGAGGAAATGCCTTATGGTTCATAATCGGAAGAATAGTATAAAGAATTAAGAATATGTTTAGAAAGTTTTAAAAACCAATGAAGGACTGGGAGAAGAAGCTGCTGACGAAATGACAATTATTATATCCTATTATTATCTAATTAAGATGGAGAGTCCCGTTAGCGAATTAGTCAGTCGGCATCTGGTCAGAGGAGGTATTCCGTCTTCAAAACCTGCTTCGTCAGTTACAATGTTAAGTGGTTCCGTGGATCAGTGAAAATAAGTTTACTCCAGAAGTTAAGATAATAATGGTTGTGTGGGGATCGCAAGGTTGATCAATAAGTCAGGTAAGTTTACATATCGTTAAGTTTTTTGGATTATATTTTACACTTCTTTAGGATATATTAAATGCATGATTAATTACACACACATACCTACAAATTTAACCTCACGCGCATAGTTTATCAATGTTTCATGAAACAACATAAATCTTTCGGGAATTGAAAAACGGAAGATAAAATATAGTAATGCAGCAGTTCAGTAAAGAAAAAACTCTTTCATAAGTACGTTTGATTATTATCAGAAGATTTCTGAACAGAACCTTAAACCTCTCAAATATTAGTATCTAACTTATTTTGTTGTTATCTGATATAACAACGCTACCCGCCTAAAAACGATCAATCAAATAATGCAAAATCTGGTTAATTGCCTTTGTGTGATGTACTTTCTCTGTTTAGTTAGTTAGTTTTATTGTAGAGATGTGGTGACTCTGTTCTATATTTATGAGATTTATGAGGATACGATATTTTACGGAAGCCTTAACATCGTAACACACTGTTCCAACAACTAATAAATTTTATAATTTTTGAAAACATCCTTTCCATCAGAACATAAAAAGTGCTCGTGAAATTCCAGAAACATTATTTCGGATCCGATTGATCTAATAAAGTGCAAACTTTTGTTCTGTGGTACAAAAATAAGTTTTAAAATTGAACGCTAACCACGTTTGAGAATTTAAGACCATGTTTTTTCTTTACGTTCCTCTTTCTTGCCGTTCAGCGTAGAGGATTCATCGGAGCCATCCTTTCGGGTTCCGAATCAAACTATTCCTTTGGGCCATTTCCCCCTTCTTGCTTCGATTCTTTGGATGTGATCTTGAAACAAGGTACTTGGGCGACCTCAGGGCCTTCTAATCAGTGGTCGGGCTTCCATGATCTTCCTCGATTGCAGTTTTTCGTCCATGCGACAGACGTGCCTGAACCACTCATTTTTTAATAAGTCTCTTGTCTCTTACTGCCGCAATACTGTTCATCTTTACTATTACGACCACTCTGGAAAGGCAGTTAGTTCACTTCTACACTTAGGCTAAGGCTCTCAGGCTTATGCATCAAGTATTCATCAACCACCCTACATTGGATAAATCCACTTCCTGATGCTATTTTTCGTAACATTTTTTCCAATATCTGTTCACCATACATGCCACTTTTTGCAATCCGTTTTACATCTTGGTTTTTTTTTTTCCCTGAGAACGGCTCCATTGATTTTGAATAAACACGTTAAATCAAAATACAACTAAATGCGCCTTAGTATAATTTATATTATAATGTGCAAGCCTATATATTAAGCTGATATTTACCAAGAAGTCTATATTGCTAGAATTAAGCATGCTAGTATTTAGACAAATAATTAATCGGTCAATTATATCGATAAACCCCATCTTAGATTTTACACCCTATCTGTCACAGAGAGATTACAAACATTTTTTACTATGTAAAGGTAATATGAACAGACTGCTTACGCAATGACCCCATGTTTTGTAAGCTAATGGACGGTCGTGATAAGGGACAAGGCTTCACGAAGAAAAAAATATCAGAGTCTGGAGCCTTAGGACATTAAGAAATCTCTCTAGATACATAAATATATGTATGAATTCAAAACCTCAAGTCATATCAGGCATGTTTTCATGAGAAATATAGAATAGAATAGAAAAATAATTTTATTCTGCGACCAGGTCCCTTAAGAATAACAATATTGTACAGAAATCAATAGAAATATTTCGGGGAAAACGGCTACATTATTGGAATACTACAATTAAATATGAACTAAAACGTATGTTCTCATAGAGGAAAAAAATAAAGTATAAAGCAAACAAAAATAAAATAAAAAATTACAATAAACAGAAATTGGCTAATGGAAAAATAAAAAAGTAGATAAGAACATCTAATAATATGAATAATATTTTTTTATAATTATTATATTGGTATATTTTTATAATTATTATATTGGTATATTTTTATAATTATTATATTGGTATATTTTTATAATTATTATATTTGTAAGCTATTTTGAATTTTAAATATTTTTATTATGCCCCTGGCAGATTCTGGATAGGGGACATCTATTTTCTCTTTAAAATAAAAATATGAATAATAGTATCATAATGAATGTGGCATATTTTCACACATACATACATAAAAACATTCACATATTAATTATTTACATATTAGAAAAAAAAATTTATACATTATACATTTATACATTATATATATATATATATATATATATATATATATATATATATATATATTTTGTGTATATATATATACACAAAATAAACACAAAATAAAATAATAGGATATAAATTTACAATAAACTGAAATTGGCTAATGGAAAAATACAAAAGTAGATAAGAACATCTAATAATATGAATAATAGTATCATAATGAGTGTGGAATATTTACAATATTTACTCAATATATTGTGTTGAATATAGCTTATTTATTTTATCGATTAGAGAGCATCTGTTTGGGAATTAAGGAGATGTAGGAATAGTTTGGATTTAAATGGAGATGAAGAAGATGCATGACGGATAACAGGTGGGAGTGAGTTCCAAAGAGAGGTAGACCAAGCGAAAAACGACCGCTCAAAGTTTTGGTTCTGTGGGAACGGGAATAAATGTCGGAAAGGCGGGATCTTGTGCTCTGAAATTGAATAGAGGATTTGAACTGTAGGAGATTGTAGATATAAGATGGATGTTGTAAATTGATGGCTTGGTATAAGAAAGAACCCAGGAAATAGAGTCTACGGATAGAAGGGAGAAGCCACTTCAACCCATCATAGAGGTGGGACACACGAGACTTCCTCGGGGCGTCGAAGGCAAACCGAAGAGCGCTGTTCATAATTCGTCTGTCTTTCCTCAAGTTTGTTTGAGAGCCCACCATAAGCCACTTGTTTATGGTGGGCTCTTTATAAACACAATTTATAAAATGTATTAAATAAATAATAAAGTTAAAATAAAACTGTAATTCATAATAGGGGAAAGATGCGAAATTAGAGACAAAATAAATATTCCCTGAATTCAGGATGAAAGAAAATAAGATAAAAAAGAATTGTAGGCGTGAAAACAGGGCAACAAAGAACGAAGATAAATGGGAACTTCAGAGAAAGAAGATAAGTTTGAAATTTGGATTAAACATACTTAGCAAAAAGCCGTATTCAAATTAATAAATTTACATGTATGTTCCACATATATTCAGATACTGTGAATATATGTAGGTAACGCCCAGTAATTATGTTGTTATTATGCTCAATTATTTAATTTACATTAAAAATATCATAACAATTACTTTTTTTGTTAGGACTTAAGTGTGTATGATATATTTGTGCAACCAAGAAATTAGCAGATACATTCCGTATAAATCACTGGATTTGGATTGCGTTCATTTCTGTCAACAATACATTAAATATAAACAGGTTTTCTTGGTGAAAGCACTTTTTCAGTTTATTATCAATTTTGTAATGCAGAAAAATGGTCTGAGTACTGTCAAAGAATTGTAGAAAAATAAGGCCAACGTTTCTACCCTACCTTTATACCATTATCGGGGCTTGGAAAAAAACAAAAAAAACATCAGCAATGCGATGCCAAAGACAACTGTTCCATAGATAGAAAAGATTGATATGAAAAGTATTAAAATAAACATGATATAAAAATAATAATATTGAAGAAATAGTTACATTATTTCTACCCCTGCAAGTCGCAAAATGAACGTTTTATGAGGTAGTAAAAAAAGGCCAATAAAATATTTACAACATTGGTCATAAACTATCGGGACACTGGGTAACACGGTTAAACTACATGGCGAATCGCTTGCTTACTACTTAATTCTAATAATGACTCAGTTAAATTTATTCTATTATATATGTAATAAAGTTTTAAAACTAGCGGTTTCCCTCAGACTTGGTCGGATCGTGAGCAATAAAAAACCCTCTAGAACCGTTAGATCGGTTCAGCGACCACCTGTCTCAAAGACTTGCGAGGCCTTCCATCTTCTTAGCCGAAGAGGAGTGAGATCATCACGGTTCCGTCCTAGCGAGGCAGCAACTTCTTAAGCTAAACTCGATTACGAAATTTATCTTGAATTAACCTGACATCTTACGGTTATTCATTGAAGACATTAATGACCAATTTCACATGTGTAAGTTTTTCAAACTCTATAGCTCCAAGTTAAGAAAAATTGTTAAGTATAAGTCAAATCTTGTAATTCCTGATTTGTCTTCTCCGCTTCCATTAGTACAAAAAACTCATTTTGGACAAAATTTGACTTAACCACTTATTCTCTGGAGCTGCAGATATTTAAGAAAATTGTATTGATCCCTTAGGAGCAACAGATTTTTATGAAATGGTTATCACAAATAAATGACGAGCTTCAATTTCATTTCTTAACAGGGTTTAAATAAAGAAGAGGATTAAAATGGTATGTGAATTTGTGGTAGCTAGTCAAATTACCAACTGATAGTTAGGAGTTGGTAATGAACGAATTCCTAATCATTAAATAAGCGTTGTGCTGATTGGTAAACGAGTGGTAGACCGAGGCGTAGGGGGGAGGATTGCGATCTAGCGAATTTGGGTTTGAATAGTGGCCAGTGGACGGAAGTAAGCAGAGTTGGTGGTATCAGCATCGGGATCGCAAGCCTTATTATTATTGTTGTTGAAGAAATGTATCTCAGATTACTAGTTATTACTTAATTATTTATATTTTAACTACTACTTTTACTAGTCATATTTTCTTATATTTTTTTTTTACCAAACCTTTGATTATTAAATTTTGTTAGTTAGATACTCACTATAGATATACTTAAGTTTATCAAAGATAAACAAATAGCATATAAATATTAACTAGTATCTGGTAAAACTAAATTAGTTGCAAAACATGTTTTTAAGGTCAAAATGTAGGCCCTTTTCGTATCAACGGTTCTCGATATTTATCAATTAAGCAATATAAAAAAAATAAACTGAAAAAATCAACTAAATATAAAATATAGCATGTTGTTATCGAGGAAAACAATTAAAGTAGAAAACAATTAAAGAAGAAAAGAGGAAACAAAGAAAGTTTTTTTAAAAAACTGTTTTAGAAATCAGCCAAAAAAAAATAGTAATATACTTGAAAAACAAACCAAACAGCAGATCTTCGATCATGTACTATTCATGACTAGATGAAACGAACATTATATGCATTCATGCAACAAATTACATTAATCCTTATCTTATGCTGCGCAGTTTCAGTATCATTCAAGGCTAGAAATTAAAATTTACCTTTTCTGGATGAACGTGTCGAATGATTATACTCCCTCAAGTGTTCGAATGTAGCTTTAAATTTCCTGTTGCGAGAATTGTGAGAATTTGTTTGCATGCAATAAGAAGATGGCATACATTGGACATGACTCAATCAGCGAGGGGTTGGGTCTCCAAGCCGCCACCATTTCCTCCTGGTTCTTTTTTAATGAACGATTATTTTTTATTTTATTGTTTATTTGTATGTGTCGGGCGGCATCGTGTTTCAGGCACTTAACGTCCTTCTGTATGAGATTATCATCAACTTCTTAGGGACCTAAATTAATCGGTTATTAGCAGGTCTCGGCCGAACCGTAAAATAAAATCAAAAATACTTAATTAATTCTACTTCACGATTATCTTATTTAAATAAAACAAAAAATGGTTTTTTTTTTTAATTAAAGAAGAGAGTTAGGGAAGAATGTATTTGTATATAAAAAGCTATACTATTCTGCAATAGTATGCATAAGATCGGAAAAAAAAATCATCATGTTTAAAAAATATATATTAAAACTAGCTTTTACCTGCGGCTTCGCTCGCGTGGAATTCGGTCTTCCACATAAAGTTTCGTGATAGATCATTTTAATTAAATAAATAACTCCATCACCGGAAAAATATAAAGTTAATGAATATAAATAAATAAATTAGAACTTCTCCTTTTTCTTACTCTCCTAAAATGTACATTGTACAGTACAAGAGATCCTTTCCATCATATCCAAAAAATCCTAGTTAACAATCTTCAAACCTAAAGGGGCTAAGAAAAAAAAAATTTTTTTTTTAACCATAAGTTACAAGTACATCCAAAATTTCAGATGTCTAACTACAAAACTGACGGATTCTATACAATCTTTGAACCCCTATTATATTAAGGGAGAAACCCTTAGGGTTTGGAATTATCCAAATTTCTTTCTTAAATTATACAAAGAGCCTATCTGCAAATTTCAAGATGTTAAGTACCTGTTTTGCCTTTAATTATGTACTATAATGGATTCTCCACAAAACACAAAAAACTGCCAGGAGGCACGTGCCCCCGTGACCTCCCTAAATCTGCCCTTGCTGTAGCCTATGTGTAATTATGATATATAAACTATATTACTGTAAAGTTTCATCCAAATTCTTTCAGTAGTTTTTGCATGAATGAGTAACAAACATACATACAAACTTTCGCATTTATAATATTAGTAGGATATCAAATAATATTAGTAGGTTATAATGAAAAACTTTTCAAATTTGGTAGACATATTTGTTAATATATATATAACAAACTAGATTGTATCCAAAAAGAGAAATTTACTTCAAGCTATAAACATTATATGGTAAAAACAAATTATAGTCCATAGATTATTATACCTAAGTATCATGTTAACATTTGTATTTAAAACTTATTCTAGTTATTATAGTAATGCTTTGTTAATTGAAACATAAAAAAATGTCAGTTAATTGTTTAAATATAGACGAATACTTTATAAATTTAATACTTAACATTCTTATACAAACGGCTATAGCATTTCCAATTTTAGACATAGTTAAAAACTGAAAGCTGTACTTTGGGTGAAACTAAACCGCATTTCACCTCCTGTGATAGGAGAGATAGATAGGGAAAGGAATTGGAAACTCCCCTTATAAAATTCTTTCTTTTAATCGTTCACGCTATTTTTTAAACATATCTTTCTGCTTTAAGTAATATGTTTTAGTTTGATTGAGCTCCTGTTTTTGAGCCACCGATAAATAGTTTAGTAGTCTTACAAAAGTCATGCCCTATCCATGACCTTTTTTTTTTTTTTTGAACTATTTATTATCAAGTTCTGATCTGTTTCCACATGCTGACTTAGTATAGAGCTGTGTGAGGTGTTTAAATAAAATGTAAAACTACAGTAAAAATATAATATAAAATTTTACACAGACCGACAGAATACTGGTTTAGGAGCAATGGTACGTACATAAAATGCATTCCTATCCATGATCTCTGATTAGAAAAATACTAACAATAATACTAGGTAGAAATTTTAAATTGAGTGCTATTTTGGTGGATGTATATACAGCTTTATATTGTATTAACTGCTGAACAGAACTATGAAAATGATAACAATAAAATGCGTTCAGGATCAAAAACACATAAAAGTTTACTTTTTCATATTGTTTTCGCTAGTTTAGTCAAGTAATTTTTTCTAACAGGTCATTTTACCGTATTTTTTTCTAGTTGCTATAGTCCGATTATCTAAGTGAGCCTGAAGTTTTAGGACGGCTAAAAAAATTATTTGTCCGTTGTAATTTCTCACTAATACATAATAAACTCTCACTATTCTCACTAATAAACTAACTTCAAACTTTCCCTTCGTTATATATATATATATATATATATATATATATATATATATATATATATATTCATACATATACTGTTATTATGATTCTATAAACTAAAACCACAGACTGCCAAATAGTAAGCTGTCCCTTGCTAATAAAACTATTTTCCAAGACGAATATAGAACCCACAATCCCCGCCACAGAGATAGGCAGAGATGGGATGAGAAAAGTCGGCAAAGAGCTAAAAATAAGTGGGGTTGTAAATATTTTTCAGAAGTAAACAGGCAGAAATAGAACAGTTGATAAGTTTCGTCAATTCGCTCGAGATCCTTCGTTCGAGAGCTTCAAGTTCTACGGGATTCGCCTCCACTAAGTAATCATATGAGGTGACTATAGCGTATTTTGTGTAACAACAGAATGGTGTGTTCATTAAACATTATTTATCTCTGTCTTAATACAAAACATATTTTTTTCTATTTAATCATTTTAGAATCTGGACCTGCATTGGTAAGTATATACCCACTACATTTTTTACGTCTACTAACTACATTTATAAAACCATCATTCTTTTACCAAGTGTGTTCTTGATAACAATATCCCATTTATGCTAAAGTTTTGGAATTAAAAACAAAATTAACTAAATTCTTCTCACTGGAGACTGTCACTAATTGAAATCAATAAAGTTCTTGTGGCATAAAATGAGAAATAATGAAATTATTTTATCCAAGAATAATTAAATGTTTGAACCTTGAAACATTAGTGAATCGCTTGTATTTGAGTCGCAGATAAATTAAGAAATATGACACACTACTCAAGCATGCAAGATTATGTAAGAATCTCCTTACTAACTTCAGAAAATCACAAGATTCAAATTTATATTTTATGCTATATCTATAGTAAAATCCTCAATAATACTTGAACAACTTATGTTTATTATTTAATTATAAGATATAATAATTTTATTATAGAAAATGATGCATTCGTTTGTCAATAAATGTTATTAATAGCTTTTATAACTCTGAACTGGAATGCTTTATTTACATCCCAATCATTAAAATCATAAATGAATAACAATAATAATAATAACCGAAACTTATTCAATTAGAACATTGAATAAATATATATTTCTTAATACAATTTATATTAATAAATATAAAAAATATCAAATAAAATATGTTGTTTTATGTATTTATATAAACCTTTGGGACTTTATTTTAATGATTACAATTTTTTTTTTTTAAATATATAGCCATTGATAAACTTTTATACATATGGACCCTTTGGGAACTACAGACCCCTCCTAGAGCTCACCCAGCTTTTATAAATTGGGTACCCTTAATCGGAGGAAAAATTCTTACTTGAGCTTGAGGACGTCACATTCCTGCACAACTGTTGTTCCAGAAACAGTACAGTATCTACCTCGTACTGAACCCAGAACCCTTCATAGGTTTTTAAAAATAATAATAATAAATTCTTTATTTATTCTGGGACAAGTCTCTTTAGAATAAAACAAGTTTCTATACAGGGTATTATTATGTCTTAGAGTACATTAATACAGGATATTTTTATGTCATATTAAATTAGAAAGAATTAATAAGATAAACAAGTGATAGCATTTAAAAAAAAAACAGAGTACAAGAAATAAAAATTAAAAGAAATAAGATTACAATAATTATATAGAGAGAAACAATAGATAATTACATATTTATGCAAATTACAATGTCAAGTAGAAACAAAGAAAGCAGAAAATGGAACAAAAATATGAACAATATCAACTAATATAACTTGTTTTTAAAAATATCTAACTGGATAAGTGAAGCGTCGATAATATACAATTAATATATATGTATATATATATATATATATATATATATATATATATATATATATATATATATATATATATATAAATATACTTATATATAAATAAAAACACATCATTCATTTATCAGTTGGAAAATTTTAATCTGAGAACTGGGTATACTATTTCTGATTTTTTGGGAATTGTAAGGATACAAGGTGATTGAATATACGGGATTATAGTGGTGCAGGTTTTTTAAATGTAACACTGTTAAAAAATAAAAATGGTAACCCATCTTTTTGTTTTGCGGACTATTATTTTTAATTTTTAAAAACTAAAATTTGGATTAAAAACTAGTATAACTGGGATAGTACTGATTCGAAACGTTAAGAAATAATTTGTAATTATTTTTATTTTTATTTTGAAGAGAAAAGATTTATCCCGACCCTGGACAAATCTTATCTCTTCAAAATAAAAATATTTAAAAATTATAACAAGTACGTATAGTATGTCTATTTGTTCTAGTGGTATTATTATTGTAGATGAACTTTGTTTGGATTGTCGGAGAAAACACTCTTACAGACTATTTTTTACATAATCTAGATAAGGATTCGAGGCGAAAAAAATCAAGTTTCTTTTGCATAAGGATGTTGTGCATATCCTTGGTCGAATAGCCTTCTCTTCCTATCTTTCGTCACCTGGCTGTAATGGAAAAAAAATTGTTTGTTTACTTAAATTACATTGTTTACCTTTGGATTTTTGTAAACGAAAGTAAGAAGACGTTTCTTATCATATTTATAAGAAATTCTTAATTTAAAATTTTTTAGTTGTATAGTTGCCTACATTCAAAAAAGTATGTTAGTATGCAGCCTCATGTAACTATTTTAAACCGTTGTCATAAATGATGGCATATTTAGAACAGAAACTGAAACCGCAACTAATTAATATATATTTTTGAAACAGACATTAATACAGTAAATGAAGTACACATTCTTTACTTACAGTGCATAAATTGGTACTGAAGAAATTTAGATATTTTATCCTAGAATAATACTGTTAATGGTGATTACATTTAGTACTAGCTTCCATTAATAGTTCTGTCATGGCCAACTGCTATGGTACCAGAGGACAGGGGCCTATCACATTACTTACAACTTCCATTACGACATACATATTATTTACTATTTACGTCATATGTTATATAAGATATTATATAAACCTGTTTGATAAGATCTTCTGGATTTAAAGTAGACTATCGCTATTTCTAAATAACTATAATAGAGAGGATGGGTTCGGATTCATATAACCCAGAGAAAGGAAAAAATGTTCATACGAAGTAAATCATAATAAATGTTATATATTAAAAATATCTTTTATGAATAGTTAATCCAAATACAGAAATGTACCATATGTTTTGAGTACTCAGAAATGACTGGAAATGTTTATTAGAGGAAACTATGTTTTCAATGCCACTGACCGTTTCATATTAATTAGTAAACTGCATCTGCCATAAGAGTAAAACTTAGTAAAGACGAAGTTTACTAAGAAGTAGCCGGTCGTTTAAATATATCGGAAAGTCACTTTTTTTTGTTTTTAAAACTCACGATTCATAGTGTTTTTGAATAATCAAAATATAAAAAATTAAAAGAAGACACAGGATCCGAAATGTTCTTGGTAATTGAAAATCATTATTGAGAATAGGGACATTTTCCATGATATCCCTTTTTGTATTCTAACGAAAGTTATTACTTGGTGTTCATAGATGATTACAAGGGTGAAGTGTTGTTAATGTGTGCCAGGGGTAAATTAGTAGTACTTCGAAAAATTACTAAGCTGTGTTGTTCTATTGGTGTATCCTTTAAGCACACAACTGGAAAGCAGCAAGCCATCATATTCTAATAACTTGGAGGAGTAGACATTTACACCACTCACAACACTACATTGAATCAAATCTTCGGATCACAAAACGGTTTGAATTAGCGTGTATTGTAAGAGTTAAAAACATGTACACATCACAAGGTATACATCGTGGCGTGGCAAACGTTCATTTAATAAGATGAGGTCTAACTATAAACATAGATACATTTATCACATAGATAAATCGCACAGGTAAGGTTGAGTGAGCCGCAATAAGATAGATTAATATAATAAGATGCTCATAATGTGCAGCGATAATTAAATATTTCTTTCGAAGCTTTCTTTATTGTTCTCGAATATCTGATCCAAGTAATTATTATGACCAATATCGGACATTTGGTCGTAATCGAATTTCCACAGAAGCTGACCTGAAAGATGACGGAAGATAATCTGTAAAAGCGGCGAGTTACTATAAGGAAATTTTTCCAGGGGTGTAGCTAAGCTATTCTTGCCGTCCCTTCTTTATACACCCTAAACTAAAACCTTGGTTTTCTCTTGGTTGCCCCCAATCATTAAGTTTGCCTTCGATTGATCTAGCTGAAGTTCACACAACAAGGATTAGCACAATGCCAATTTAATGTCGGCCATTTCTAAGACTTCCACTACTCTTTCGTATTTTAACATTGCTCATATAGCTTGACATTCTTATGAAAACTAATATTCAATATTTCTCATATAGCTTAACAATGTTAAGAAACCTAATATTCAAAATTATGAATTGAAAAGACACAAACTTACTAGTTTCGTTACAAAACTATGTATACATGATTACAACAAAATAGTTTATAATTGAATGTGGTAATGAAGAGCGAATATGCTCTTCCATTGTTGGAAGATGAGCGAACATTGGTACGCACTGTCTGAGGAGGGATGGATCGATACAGCTTGGAAATAGATAAGGCTTGTCATCGTAATGCCCTTGTTTTCCTTGCCAAGATCCTCTCCAACTGTCCAGTAGCGATATTTTCATATTTGAATAATCGCCGTGTTCGCCCAAAGGAAGTCGAGTTGTACTCGAAGGAGTTTAGTGAAGTTACAATATTAACTAACAGAGGAAAATTATCACATAAAAAGAAACTTATCAATAAGAAAATCGCTAAAATAAATAAATAAAGTTTGAGATAATCCATATTCTAAACACTAATGATAGCTGCTGATCTTCCGCTGACTCAGTCTAATCAAATTAACGTTACCTTGAGGTTTTGCATTGATTTATTTTTATAAATCATTTCAAGATTGATTCTTCTACTTTTTATTTGTATACCATTTGTTTTGATTATAAAAACTTTATATTTCTTGTACCATTTTAGCGAGTTATATCCACAATGAACAGGCGATGTTTAGACGTCAAAGGTTTCCATTAAAAAAAGGTATAGCAAACCAATGACTCTTTTTTTTTTTACACGCATCACATTGGTTGTCGAGGAATAGAGCATGTTCCACGATACAAAGAAGTTTGCCTTGCACATCGTATTAAATAGCAGCAATATTACCTAAAAATGGCATAAAAGATGATTTAATTGTATGATAAGTTAAGTAACGCTTGCTTAGTTTTGAAGTACCAAATGTACGCAACTCTTAGAGCAATACGAAATAAACAATTGTATAGCAACAAGAATGGCCAATTAAAGGAAAGGATTATCGTTTTTGTTGATAATAGCTGTTGTGGTATATTATTCTTTCCTCTTTACTCTGTTTTTGTTTCTTTGTTAAATTTTATCATCGGTGTATTTACTTATTTACAATGTTATGGAATATTTACCAACGCTTTTCACAATTCTGACAGACTGATGTTAAAAGGTTCATCATCACTAGTGATGTGTCGGATCTTTAACGAAGTATATCCGCGGTTACGGATCTGGATACGGATATTCTGTTTCAAGATCCGCGGATACGGATACAGATCTTGACTTTTTTACTCAATCGATGTCGGTGCCTTTAACCTTGATAGTTTTCGCCACTTGACGGTATATGTTTCGAGTTTCCGACTTGCGCTGGGCGGCATAGGTAACGTTTGTGTTTGATAGTGAGTTATAAAATTTTCAACAAAGACGTTTTTCTTTGAACCTTGAAAGGATTGCCTGAGTCAAATAGTAAATATCAATAGTTTTTTACTGCTACCTAATAACCTTTATTCAAGGTTATTTTAAATTTACTGAAAATCACTTAGGTACGTGTTAGTAACACTATAAACAGCAACTTTTAATCTGGACAAACATCGAAAACGAAAAAAAAAATGCGTTTTTCCATACAAAATAAGATCAGCTGATCGGTCATTTGAATGGAGGACTGATATTTTTTTCATTTCGACTTTGGCCAGAACAAAAGTTGCTATTTATAGGGTCACTAACACGTACCTAAGAGTTTTGCGGTGAATATAAAATGCCCATATATAAAATTTGATCTATGTATGTATTGAAAATTAATAAGGTAAAAGATCTGCCAAAAAGTCAGGGATACGGATACGGGTATTAACAACGTAAAATATTCAGAAATAGCTTAAAAACTGTATCAAATATTCCATTAGTAAAAAATATAAAATGGGAACGGTTTAATAATTTAGTAAATATTTATTATTAACAACTAAAAGTATTATTTGTTGCTGTTACAATTAAAAGACTGTAAATAGACAAATTCAGTATATTTATCTTTAAATTTATAATCCGCCGTTTTAGTCTACTTATACACTTACTAGACAAACGCTCTAAACTCCCGATTAATTACAAAAGACACATTCATGCAGCGCTGGCCGGCTCTAGCTCTTGACGCGCCGTGTGCAATCTTGACCTAGGCGTCCTCTAGTAGGGGTAGCGAAACAAATTGAACACTTACAGTTATACAAGGTGTTGCAAAAAGGAGGGGAATGTGCCCATGAAACTAAACAAATTTTGTTATAGGATCAAAATGAAATGAAATTTTTTGAGACCCTGAGACACCTCGGGGCACCCCTTGAGACACGGCGCTCGTGTGCCCCGCACACCATGCACGTAAGGTAAAGCCGGCCGACCCTGCATACACCTAAGACCTACTTGTGTCCTCTCTTACAGCCCAAAATCCTTCGTAAAATCCTGAATTTTCCTTACATTGTTAGGAATAAATAAATGACCTTAACACATTGCCGCCCGCTAATGCTTTGCTGAAATTTACTATAAGACCGGTGATTTTATCATATATCAATATAATTTTTATCATATATATAATAATATCAATTAGCTATGTAGCCGGAGCTAATCACCAAAACGATATTTCTCTTCCTGGTCACCAACAAATGTCTAAAGAAAAAGAGAAATCTCATTCCCGGGCGTCAATGTGTGAATATTCCTTAATTTGTTGCTGATTTGCTTGGTTTGATATCTTAATTTATTCCGATATTATTATTAATATTATTTAGGAAGAAGGTGAAATGTATTTTAAACCCATTTCATAAACAATAAATATAGGTTCGGGCATGGCTACCCTCAACTCCACCACGATTTGCATGATCTCAGCGACTCCAGTGTTATCAAATAAGATGTGATTTGATACGTATGTTTTGCTTTCAAGGCAGAACAGTAATATAGAAGTAGGGGATATATTTCAGTCATCACTTCGCCATGTTCAAATGAATTTTATCACATCGAGGAACAAGTTCATACTCAATTCAAAGGTTTAAAATTTTTACATAAATGGATTACTTTTTTGAGGAGTCTTAACGGCTCCTACAACCGCAAATCTTAAGGCATTTAGCACCTCCGAATTGAGTTAGTAGTCTAACACATTATCTGATATGCATTGGAGTTATTGCTTGTAGGGAGTCTCATTTTTTTTTCTCCACCCCTGTTTCAATATTTCCAATATAAATATTCGGAGATTTGATAAATAGTTTTAAATGACCGTTATAAAAATTAATAGATAAAGCTTAAAGGAAGAGCCATTCGACCCACTTCTATGATAGTTGAGTTCTCTTCCAAGTTCCGTTAGGACTTGGAATTCCGCAGTGAAATATTTACTTCATAAGGAAAGTATGAATCCCGTTGCCCATAAATAATGTTTCAGATTCAAGGTGAGTTTATTTATTAAAAATTCTTTCAATTTTTACTAATGTGCTACTAATTTCTACACTAAAGAAAGGAGCTTCTATTCATTAAATTAGGTAATTCATCGACTCGGTATGGTTAAATTATCTATAATAAAAAAAAAAATCATTATTTCACATTCTGATATTAATGATTAACAGTTAAAAAAATAAATAAACGTAATAGCTATATAGATAACTTATACAACTATTAAACAAACAATTAAAATTGTTGAGAATCACCTTGAACAAAGAGAAAGAAAAAAATTACACAGATCCGAAGAAAAAAATCTGGTGCGGTTCGCCCGTCAAGTTTTCTCAAAGACAGTGAAATAAAGTAAAAGGACAATAAGGAAAAATTAATCATAAGGGTTTTATAAGTAGATTAGATCTCAATCGTCTGATATATACAGTATCCTCACATACTCCATTAAGAACAAGAAGGGTTAACAAAAAAAAAAAATTGTACCACCACAACCCATAAACTGTAAATACTGTACTGTATATAGGAAAACAGTTATGCAGGGAGGTGATTTATATGAGATCACTCTCAACCACTAGATTTTTCCTCAATTAAGGGTAACAACTTTATAGAGACTGGGGAAGCCTCGAGAGGGTCGGTAGATCTCAAAGGGTAGACACATTACATAATTTATCAGTATTTGAACCCGAATCTTTAGTATGGCAACACAAGAAAGATAATATAAGCAGAAAACACATAAGACAGATTCAACAAATCGAGGTGAAAAAAAAATCTGTTTTTTCAAGTATGCTTCTGTACACTCCTTTATACTCCATTCAGCCCCTTTGAATTAATATTACTACTTAATAAAATTAAATTTAAGATGAAAGTTGTAAATAAAGTAAAAAAAAAAACATTTACTAGCGTAGAGAACAATAATGCATGAAAAGAAATTAAGAAATATTTCCTACACAAACTTTGATGGCTCTAATTTAAAGATTTATAAGAAATTGTTAAGCAAAATATCATGAATGATTATGGAAAATACAATGTAATTAAAAAATTAGCGAACTTGGTATTGATTTAATTTCAGTTTCCTGTTCATCAACATTATTTACGTTAATCTATTTACATTTATCAAAATGATAATAATAATAAATAAAAGACTGAAGAGGGTAATTATCCTTAATGTATGATAATTATGGGAGGGGTCTCTTAGATCAAACCGGTTCCTGGAATTTATAATTTATCGCAGATAATATAAAAATTTCTTGTAAATTTCTGCTCTAGACGGCACTTTATAGGCATAATAGTTCCGCTCATAGTTCCTGAATCGTGACGGAATAAATTATATCAAATTGTTGCCTGGGGTATTTCATGCAAATTAGTTTAATGTATTAGAAAAATATCTCTTTCGGGTGTCAATAGGTAACCTGTTACCTATGAATACATGCATTTTAATTTTAAAAAATAGTTTATTTTTATTTTGCTAATTACGGATTGAAAGGTACTTCAGCATGAATTATATGCGTTCTTTTGTGTTTTGTTTTTTTTTCCTTCAAATCCTGATTAATTCATGAGTTGATATGAAATAAAAATTAAATGCCTTATTTTAGTAGCTCATCTTCTGACTTGCTACCTATAGTTGCTATTATTCAGAATCTGAACTATTGTAGGAACCATATTCTGTGTACTTGTAATTTTTGCGACCAAAAATTTAATTTTTAGTTGCTGGATGGGGACTTAGACTTAGTACTAGAATAAGCCTAACCTAGCCAGTCCAGGTATAAGTTTATATAAGTTTATCTCAACAACTAGGAAAGATTGCTTTACTCAAAGACTAAACGATAATTAAAAAAATAAATTGTTTTTCATCTTTATAAGTGTATTTATATAAGATTACGCGCCCAAAGCAACAAATGTATACCACTTGTTCAGTAATTCTTTAGTTTGCAAAATTCTCATTTATTAGTTGAATATATTCTACATTATTATTTATTCACGTCTCCTTCTTTTTACTTATTAATTATAGTTGATATTATCAATATATCATACTTTTATGTCTGCGTGTCCCACATCATTTGCCTTATTTTATGGCATCTTAATTTGAAACTAAGAATTTCCAAATTCTTACCTTTTTCTATTAGTTATGTGTATATATTCTTATCTATATATAAAAAAGAGTTCGTCCTGACTGAAAAGACCATCGCAGAGCTAAAACGGTTTAAGCTACAGACTTGAAATTTGGACAGTAGGTACATTTTATAAGCCCGACGCGCATTAAGAAAGGATTTTTGAAAATTCGCCTTCTAATTTCTTCACTAAAAGTCTTTAGTGACGCCAAAAATGAGAATGCATCTAAAATCAATGGTAAGCTTCTGGTGGTAAGCATTCGATGGCGAGCTGATAGAAAACAGCTCAATAGATTCTGTAGTAGAAATTGACGAAGTCCTGCACTATCCCACGGAATGTTAGAGCACTTTAAATCAATTTGGTCTGCCACCACATAATCTTTTACATAATGTTGGGGCACCTGTAATGCTACTTAGAAATTTAAAACCTCCAAAATTGTGAAATGGGACTAGACTGCAGGTAAAATTTCAAGCAAAAACTACAAGAATGATACGATTCCAGTTATCTGAAAGCAGTTAAGTGTATCTGGACAAAATCCGATTTAACCACTTATTCTTTACATATTATTCTATTAATATATAATGATATATTTATTCATGATGCTTATCGAAGGGTGCCGAACTAGTAGGATACAGGTCTTATTTGTTCTAATTAAACTTGATCTTATTCTATCTAAATATTATTCTTATACTTATGGGGTCATGTATTTATTTCAAACATAATATTGTTCAAGTTACAAGGTTTCTATAAAACTTTTTGCTTTTGACAGTTTGGTCTTATAATAGCTTTACTTTGGGTCGCAATGATTCCTATCCGTAATGAGAAATAACTTGTGATTGCGTAAAAAAAAATTATTTAAATTATTCATTTATTTTTGTATACGTACCCGAATCTGAAGGCGTTAAACCTAGGTTGGTAGAACTTCTTATAGGCGACCCTGGTTCCCCAATTCCTAGAGAAGGCTTTACAACTGGACCTGAACATTATTTCAGAAGACACTATCAGTTCCCAGATGAGGCAGAATGATCGACCAACCCTCCGTAGCAACAGCCCACAGATAAGCTCTGTCGTCCTTCCTATAGTCCAGGCGGCTCTTCGCTCAACAATGATAATTTCAACAAATATGGTTTAATAAAATTAAATCAAGTTTATCGAGGCTAATAAACAAATACAAACTAATATATCAGAGGATAAATTAGTGAAATTTGAAAAATGAAACAACCCACTAAAATATAGATGAATTTCTTTTATTTTATTTTGCTTACTTGTTTACTAAATCAAGAATTAAGAGGCATACCAATTAAAATTTTCATTAAAAAAATATGAAAAAATAATTCAGTTCTTTCCTAGATCATACAGCAGGAATATTTGCAACAACTGAATATTTACAACACAAATATTTTCTTTAAAAATAAATGGTAATAGGAGGTTTTTTATTCATTTTATGTGACTTTATGCTACTGTGGCTAACCCAACGAACAGTGGATGTCCTAAATTTTGTATACCAGGTATAATTAAGACCTTTAACGAGTACCTGACATCGTATAGGCTAGGAACCCCTCGTTTTATGTCGCTTCCGAAGGACAGTATAACTAAGGATTTATTGGACACTTCAAAAACTCTTCACTTGCCGAGCTAAAGAACCCGGGATCCTGGCAAAAGTAGGTTGTTATGCTAACAACTAGAGCACAATTGACCCTAATCGGAGGTTCATTTTATTTTTGAAAATGAAGCTAAATACTTAGTGCTCAACCTCTTTAAAACTACCAATGGAACGAAACAACTGTGAATATCTTAATAAAAATAAATAAAAGTAAAATTGTTGAACCATATCACCATCCTAAATGATGGCCATTCTAGCAGTAACGCCTACATAAAGCCGTACGTTCTTTAGCGAACAGTGGATAGCATCAGCTTTTAGATATAACACTCGTTTCTCAATTGTTACTGCCATGAAGTATAGATAGTAAAGAATATTGTACCGCATTCCTGTGCCTACGTTCCATCATCTCTACAATCATTTGTTCTTTAAAGTGCAAGAAGAGGCATTGATCGAGATTGTTGAATGCATAGAATCTGAACTAGTTTTCATTGGAAAAATAAAATTTAGTAAATACTTATGTATAAATAATGACCATAACTATATTTATGAACAATTTTATTGATTTTGCTCTTACAATAAAGTAAGATGTGAAATTCAAATTCGAAAATTAAAGAATAGAAAGATTGTTGCTTGATGAATACATCCAATCTTAAAAAATTGGGTTTCCTGAATTAACAAGATTAAAATGAGTAATATATTATAATTGGGATCAATTTTAATGCATATAATGATTATATATAAACGACATCAGCTGCTAGATGATAGTTACAGATATTCAAATTTGATATTCTCATTGGAATTTTTAAAAAATATCATCACTCTTCAAATTGATTGGAGAGTGGTGTAATTTTTTAAATTACAATTGAGAAATTAAAACTATGATGAAGCCTGTCAAAATAACTTAAAAAAAAAAAAGAATGATAGAAAATCCGTTTTAATTTATATTCTTTTATGAATACCTTTTTCTAATTCCTCCGGCAGAGCGATTCAAAACCCATTAGGTAGATAAAGATCTATTAATAATGGCTATCGAAAGGTGTCTGCCCGGTCGAGATGTCTTCCAATTTGAATATTTGTCCCTAACATCTAGCAGCTCCTCTCAGATGTAGATTTCATTTTATTCGTACATATAATATATGTATATGTACATATGTATGTATATATATTTATACTATGTATTTATAGAGTTTTTAACAATGGATATCCGTTTCATTCAAAGATAGTAGAGTAATTAACAATGTAATAAAAGAGAGTATAATAAAATTCTGGCGATTCGTTTTAGACAACCTATGTTTCAAAGAATAACTCGGTTGGAGACCAACAACTGTTTTTCTTTGTAGGCGTAAAATATTGTAATGCTAGAATCATTGATTGATGTTGGGGTCTTGCTAATTGTAATTAACTTGAAAGGGTACCCAAATCTATTTTTTTTTCAGTTATTATATAAGAACATATATTCTTTAAGGCCATTCACTTTTCTTTTTCTTAATATATAATGACTAACTTATAATCATATTAACCACATGATTAAATTATTTATATGGTTTTTAAGTTTGCAAATAATTCATGTGATAAATAAAATTAACTGCATATATGTATTTTCAATTAAAATAAATCATTTTGTTATCACATTTTAGAAATTTACGTTAACTTGTGTTATTGAAATTTTAATATTAGTTAACGTTATGTAATTTATGGCATGGTAAATGTAAATACTAATGTAGGTAAATGTTTATTAAGTAAATGCTTATGGTAAATTAAAAAAAAGATGCATAGTAAATAATAGTTTAAAAAAATAAAAAGTTTAAGATAATAATTAATTTATGAAGACAAAAATTCATTTTATGGTAAAAAAGCGCGGGGAGATTTTTAAGATATTTTCATAATGATTATAAATTTACCAAAATCAGCAATATTTATAACAATTAATAAAAAAAATACCGCACGCTTTTAATTCTATTCTTACTTTAAGCTTATTAAAACATATTTTCTATTTTTTAGTTTTGTTTTCTATTAAAGTATGTTTTTAATATCTGCAAACTATTTTTTTTTTGTAGCAAAATATAGGAAATTCTACAGCTGATATAGCAATCATACGCTTGTCTCCGAGATTAAGATGTAGACTTCAGTACTTGGCAAAAGACAGTACCGCGTCTTCGCAATTTCAATACACAACTAATGCTGCATATCCTGTTAAGGATAATAAGACAAACATTTTAAATTACCGTAATGTCATCAGTCTCATGAAGAGACTGAAAATCGATTTCAAGTATTCCGTTACAACCAGACAAAGCTAATAAAAGCTTGAAATAAAAACTAATCCTCTCGAATACGTAATCCGGATTACGTTATGCTATTTAGGAATTTCTGCCTGTTTCAAAAATTGAAAACAGCCCCTGGAAGAGGCGGGCATTACCCTTAGAGAGAAGGTCCTGGAAGAAGACACGCCCTCGGACCTTGTAGATACCACCGCAAGGAGATTACCATCGCCATCATTAAACTGCCCAGCAGCCGGGAGGATTAACTTTTCTTTAAGATAAAACAAAAAGAGGATGGAAGAGGAGGTGTTGAAGGATCGGCTGTTTTTTGTCCTTATTCGCCGGTGTCCTGCCCCCTCCTCCCTCCGCCGCTATCCCGAGATCTCTTCGGCTCGAATTTCAGGTGTTAAGAGGAAGGGAAAAAAGAAGGCTTGTTAGATATTATCCGACTGTGGTCTGTGGGAACTACCTTATCTTCTCCATCCTTATGCAGCATTTTTACTTTTTGGTGTCCGGGGTTCGACTTCACCGGCCCAGGTCTTGGACTTCGATTACCAGATCCGACGCAGAGCGGTAATGCTCTTCCCACATCTGATTCATAAATCATCATCTGACATCTTCTAATTAATTATAATACTTCCCTGAAGTGAACAAGAAAAAAAAAAAGATTTTCATCATTGTAACTCATCGATTTTCTTAATTGACAATCAGCTATAATACAATTGATTATAGCTATAATCATTTTAACAATAAGTATACGAATCTTCATAAAATAATAATAAGGCTTTGATTTTCTAATTAAATCCTTATACACATATGTTTATCTTTGCATACAAAGTTCTTCTGTACGTGTATAGAATAGAAAACAAACTTTATTCTGGGACCAAGTCCTTGAACTGCTTTAACTGTGTTGTCAGGTATTTTAATCTTTTTGTATATATTTTCATTAAAATGGTCCTATATATTTAAAAAATTGTAAATAAAGTTTAAATTTAGTAATATTACATTAATATTATAAAAGTTATTAATAATATAAAATTATTATGATAATAGTTTAAAAATGTTGTTACAGGACAACAGTTAAGGGATTACAAATTCGATAAGATTATAAAATTGGGTTGATAAAATAAGGTAATTGTGTATACTTGTCGGCTCCTGACTATATAATATATCTACTACTACCTACTACTTAGATATCAGCTATTAAGTATTTTCTGGTATCATGTATATTTACCAACTCTAAGATATAGAATAGGTATAGATAGGGGATAAAGATCAGAGTAAATATAGTATGGCTAGACTGCAGTGTGCAAAGTGAGTAGTCACTATGTTAGTTGTTGAGTAGTTTGTAAATTATGATGTTATTCCATTGTCGAGTTCAAAGATTCTGTTACATACAGACATGCATACGAAGTTAACCAAAGTATGTACAAAATATACACGTTTCATGATGAATATTATTTCTTCCAAGTTTTTGGATGTTGGAGTAGTGTTCAACACGCACATAGGAAGACCTGTCCTAGCTCGAACGAACGGAAATCATCGCTATCCACTATTGATATAAACAGAGGTGAGCGGCACAGGTTGATTGCCGAGGCCAGTAGAGGTTCACCTTGCCTTGACGGGGTAATCATCATAATCAATTGTCATATCTGTCTCTGATTCAGATTTATTCTCTCGCCCGCAGCTAGTGGCAGGTGTTCTCATGGATCCTAGGCGTTCTTTGAAGTAACTTACTCAATAACAGACACTCCCTAACTTCCAGCTATCATAAAAATGGACAGAAAACTTTCGAGTAAGTATTTCTGAAGACTATTACAAAAATCTCTACAGTGCAAAATCACCACCTCTATGTTCCAAGAAGACCGGGTATCCGAGAATGATGATCATTTAGCACCTCAACAACAAGAGCGATGGGGCGATGGATCCTCCTTAAACGCCCCGTGTAATTTATTCTGAAGGATCATTTACAATACTGACGAAACGTTTCCAATTATTTTATGTCTCATCCATGATTGATCTCACACCTAAAGATTTTCCAGGGTCCGTCTGACGAATAGAATACGCATATTATTTAATTTATTTGGAAACAATTAAAAACGTCATGGTTTCAATAGGCCCTACGATCCGAGGAGTGGTAATAACAAATGCCTATAGACATGCTTTCCCACCGAAAGATTTGTTTATTTTTTTTTAATAATACCTATACTATAGCTATGTTTGGTGGGAAAACAGGCTGAATATAATTTTTCAAATCAGGATTTAAAGTAAACAGTTCCAGAACGTTTTGAATTTCTTACGAGACAGAAGGGAAACTGGAATGATAAAAATTTTTTACTGATTCGGTTATAATTGACAGAGCCTTCTTCTTGTAAAACTAGAACCTTCTTCTTTTGCATCACCCTTTAGAGCATTTTAGCGTAGGGGAGCGACTAACCAGGATTTCCAATGCTCCCTATTACTTGCTAGATTTCTGGCTTGGCGTATATTCTTGTTTCTTTTTAAACAGACGGTCGACGTATTCGAGGTACGACATTCTCGGTCTGCCACGGGGTCTTCTACCATCGGGGACATAGTCCAAACCATTTAAGCTGCCGAGTCTAAAGGACATCCTTCATCGGGGGAACCCCCAACTCCTCTTTGATTCTATCATTGCAAATGCATGTTTTCCCTGCGATCCTTTGGAAAAAACATCATTTCTGCAGCAGTGAGTTTTCTCTCCAGTCTGTCCATCACCATCCAGCTTTCAACCCCAGTTAGGAGTACAGGGAGGTACACTGCCTTAAATATGTGTAGTTTCACGCCTCTGCTCACTTCTCTCTTCCCGATCACAGTATTGCAGATCTGATAGTAATAGCGTTTGCCTTGCTTATCCTGTTCAGAATTTCAGAATCCACTTTCCCAGACCTATCCATGACAGTGCCAAGGTAGGTGAAATCCGAAACTACTTCCATCATGCTATGTTTCTATTCTTAAATTTATTTTGAATATATATATGTATATATATATCTTGATATTTGGGATGCCAGAGTCTCATTTAGGATGAGTACTCAAATTATTATTTATATTCCTTAATCTTAATTGGGATCCTTTCCAAAGGTCTATTCTTGTGTTTATCAATTTACTTATCTATTATATCTTCACTTTCATTCTTCTCTAACTATTATACCTTCAATATATTATTTATAAATAAATAGTGTATCTGGGGAACGTAAGCACCAAGCAAAGAATTACAATAAGAATCGTTTATTTATTTAATTTGAACAAGGTTAATGATTCAGATTTTAAATATATAAAAAAGGATTGCCATAAAATACATTACAGGAAATAAATGAAACTTATCTGTGGACCAGGGTAGATTGGGTTACAGGTCAGTCTTCTTCTTGCCGCCTCCGGGACTCATCTTCTTCCGCAGGGCCTGTCTCTCCAGTCTTCCTTGCTGTACGACTCCAGAGTACCTTCCTGCTCCGCCTTCGTCTCCAGAGTGCTTTTTTCAGCCTCGTTTTTCAAAAGTTTTCTTCTCTCCCCCTCTCCTTCCTTTTCCACCACCTTGGACCATAAAACCATAAGGGGACGAAGGGTCTGTTCTTTGTCCAAAACACATTCTCTTTCATGGGTCCCGACATGACACATTTTCCCCGCTCCGCATCCCTTTCATGGTGCCGACAATACATAGCAATAATATCTCCATTGCAGTAAACCTGTGCATCTCCCTGTACTCTTCCAGCTTATAGGATCTTGCTCTTGCTTGTATTAATGATCATGCCCTTTCTGAGGAGCTCTTCGTTCCATTCATCAACCGCCTGATGCAATTTCTCCACGGAATCCGCAATTACAACAATATCGTCCGCATACAAAAGAAACTGAACCACAACTGGTAGTAGATTCCTTCGCCCCAGAAACGCCCTTCTGTTCTTCTTATGCAGTTTGCAGCTATTTCATCCATATATAAGTTGAATAGCAAAAGTCTTAAACTGTCATCTTGGTTGACCCCTTTAGGTATGCTAAAATAGCAAGGTTCCCGTCCCCGTCCATTCAGTCTGACCATTCCTTTTGGATCTTGGTACATGGATTTAATGGCCTCAACCAGGCTTCTCCGAACATTCTATGCACTAAGTGTAATGTTATTATATAATGTATATGTTAGTATATATGATACATAAAACATTCAGCTTCCCATATTTCGTTTATTGGGACCAAATCAAATACTGCTGGAAGATCGGAGAAGGCAAAGTACATATTTTTATCATGATCCCATGATGTTTGCTTTGCATTCCTGAGAGTGAATTTTTGGTCGTGAGTCTGACGTCTTGGTCTGATACCAGCTTGCTCCTCTCCTGTGAACGGTTCCACTAAAGGTCTCAGTCTATTCTGCAGGATGGATTTATACAACTTGTATACTACGCGAGACAGGCATAATGGTCTGTAGTTGGTTTGCAGTATTCGGTCTGGCTGCCTTTTTTATGTATGGGGACTATAACATTATATTCCCATTCTGTAGGTAACCTTTTCTCATCCCTGGATTTTTGAAAAAGCATAAGAGAAACCTATATCTCCATTCCACCATACTTAACAAACTCTCCAACTATATTATCCCGTCCTGGAGATTCTCCTGCTTTTGCCTTTTCATTAGCTAGCTCAACTTCGTCTTCCTCTATGATCTCATCGAACTCAGCCTCATTTCAGCTCCCATCTCCCACCTCTGACTGTTGACAGGATACATATGTTCTCTTATGAATTGTTTTTCTCATGAAAAACATGAGTTCTTATGAAATGTCTCCTCCATACCTCCAGGATGTGTTTATCTTCCGAGACCATTTCTCCTAACTCATTCTTAATATTTCTTATTCCTTTGCCTGTTCGACCTCTCAGTGCTTTGATTTTTTTCCAAAACAATTTTATGTTTTCACCGTGATCCTGTTCCAGTCTTTCTCCAAATTCTTCCCACGACCTTTGTTTTGCTGCTTTTACAGCCCCCTTAGTACCATTCCTTGCCAATACATATGACTGCCATTTCTCAGTGTTTTTTTCCTTGCTATAATTCTTCCAGGCTACTTTATTTTGCTGAGCCAGAGCTTTTATTTCATCGCTCCACCATGTACTGCATTACCGTTTGTAGATATCCAAACCAACGTAACCAATTCCAGAATACTTACCTTACCTTAATATGTTTCTAAACATCGTCCAAACTAGCGTCCGCATCCAATTCCTGAAGTTTTCTTTTAAGTTCTTCACACCTCAGTCTTATCTGAGGGTAAAGCTAGAGCCAATTCACACTAAATGTAATTGATAAAGCATGTAGTATGTAAAAATAAAGCAGTAATTTAATGTCAGCTGGTTAGTATTAATATTAATATAGTTTGACAACGTAGAAAACGACCAGCGCAGAATGACTGCTGCGCAAATGGAAGTCATGTCCTTTCACACATTATCTGCCTCGCTTCACTCGCCATAATTTATATTTGTTATGATTGAGAACCATATTGAAAAATTATTCAAATGCCGAAGATTTTGTATTGGATTTCAGAGTCCCCCGAATTTCTAATTAGTCACTCAGGAAGAGAGGAAGAGGATGAATGTCATAATGCTATAACTTAAAATTATTAAATACTAGCTTTTGCCCGCGGCTTCGCTCGCAAAGAATTTGGACTACTACATAAAGTTTCTTGACAGTGCTTTTTAACAATAATTTAAAATAATAACTAATTTAATTATTTAAATAATTTAATTTTTTTCACTATAGGTTACTCGTACAAAATTTCAGATGTCTAACTTCAAAACTGACGGATTCCATATAACCTTTGAACCCTTATTATATTAAGGGTGGAATTATCCAAATTTCTTTCTTAAATCATTCAAAGGACCTATCTGCAAATTTTAAGATGCTAAATTCCTGATTTGCCTTTAATTATGTACTATAATGGATTCTCCACAGTACCTCTAAAACTGTCGGGGGTGGGGAGGGGCACGTGCCTCCGTGCGCCCCCTAAATCTGCGCTTGCTATGGCCTATGTGTTATTCTGATGTATAACCTATACTACTGTAAAGTTTCATCCAAATCCGTTCAGTAGTTTTTGCGTGAAAGAGAGACAAACATACAAACTTTCACATTTATAATATTAGTAAGATATATGTATATATATATATATATATATATATTTAATAATATAATTAAATAATAGTTCGCAAGAATTAGATGCAAAATCGGAAAAACATGCACCACTACATCCCATGATGCGTCTTAGACTGTAGAGATTGTAGGGCAACAATCGTGCAGAGAGGAAATTTGTTCAGGATCAAGCTGAGCCCCGATTTCTTAATTTAGGATACCCACTTTATGGAGGAAGGGTGTACCGCAAGGTCTGTAGATCCTACAGGTTTCATCCTTGGCAGTTAGATGATTAAATAATTTATCTTACAAAGCATATTTGAATCCAGAGCCTTAAGCATAACAGATTAGCACTCTACACACTGAGCTACGCGTGCAATCGTAAAACTAAATTTGATGTAGTAATAGCGGAGGGGGACCTGCCCATTTATCAAACCTTTTACCGTTTATGCATTACACGTTATACATTTAAAGTAGGGCTGCCTAATTATATTTATGTATCATATAATCTTATATAGATAAATAAAGATCAAATCTATCTAGTTATGTATGTATACATAAACATTATACATTCTATAAAGTTTCAAATATACCTATATTTTATGTATATTCTAGTTGTGTATCTAGTTAAACTGATATAGTGCTAAATTTTATAACTAAATATAAACTACGCCGATTTTTGACTAGAAAGAAATCTTTCTTCACGGCAAGTATTTGCATGTCAATTGCCACTGCTTAGAAAGTAACACGGACACAGGTCTTTGTGTTTTTGTGTAAAGACGCTGTCCAGTCTTTGATCCTATCTCTCCACGTTTATAAGAAACATGCCCACGCATTTTTTTTCCCCTCTCTGGCGTGTTATTTCAGCTTTTACTTTATTTTTATCTTTTCCAAGAAATATATACCACCACCGGAAGAAATAATAAAAATGTGTACTAATGAGATAAGTATTAAAAGGAGAACTCCATTAAGCTAGCTTCATAACTTAACGATATTAATTGCGCATCCTATAAAGCCGGAAACGAGCTAATTACCAAACTAGAAAGCAATTGTAAAACAATTAACTGTTTTTGTTGTTTTTATATATAAATTAATTACATTTGTGATTTATACTAATTAAGAGAACTATATTATATTTCTGAGGGCATTAATATTCCCGACTATCACCAGAAGCCCAAACAGGTCTCGAATATTTCAGCCGTTCCGAGTTCCTCTTCAGGTGTTAAATCCACGGTCCATTTCGGAACATCTATGGACTGCCTGGTCACTTTCTCTAAAGTAGCTGGGAGACTTACCAAACTACTTTCTTCTTCCACATTTTATGCGTCTCTATCTTATTTTATTTGAAAATATATATAATTATAAACATTTAAAGAATCGCAAAACTAAACAATACTATAAACTTGCATTTCAATCGAAATCTATTTTAGAAAATGATGACTTCTAATGAGAATCGTGTTAATGAGAATTGTTTCACAAACATTTATAGCGAAAATTATATTGATTTCCAAAATAAACATCGAGTTCATTCCTTAATTTATTAAAAATAATTGAATGTAAACTTGGGGATGTTGAGGAAACCATAAACGGTCATGGACTGAGAGAGGAAGATATACATGACAGAAAGAAATGGAAAAAGGAACTAAATTTTTGATTGAATAAGATGACTGGTTGAAAAAATACATGGGGATCATAGATTTTTCTCTTTTGAATCTTGTTTAGCAAATCATATTGAAAACGCCAATAACACATCCCCCTTGAAAGTGAGAAATGGTCTGTCAGTTTTTGATTGCAAGAGAATTTTATTCAGTGTAAATTATTACAAAATATTTGTAAAATCGCGAATATAGGCTTTTCACAGAAATAATAAAAATCGATAGATAAATAATGAAGTCCTGAAACTACACTCCTAAAAAACATCAACTCATGTCTTCAGGTCTAGTGTGCCTAAAGTATAAAATACAAAAACTGAAATATAAATACAACTATACCCGTGAACAGTCTTGTAACAGTACATGTTATAGACTGCCTTGTGAAGTAGTTGATTTGGAAGAGATCACATTCGATCTTCAGCTGTTTCCTCCAAGACCTTATAAACGCTGGGCGAGCCCTAGAGGATTCTGTAGATCTATGTTTGTTAACAAATTAAATATTTTACCTACTACACCCACCCATACCAGCACCCGTATTCTTACAATTAGGTTTTGTCTTTCGGTAGCCTAAAGGTCAATTCGTTCTTACTAGCAACCAAGTTTTAATATTTTTCTAAATGAATCATTAGTATCAAATTTTCAATTATTTTATAGGTTCTTTATTGATACAAAAGGATAGTTAAATTTAATTTTTGATTATTGAAGAAACATGACACGGGCTACTTAGCACGACTGGCCCGAGGCCGAGCTACACAATAGGCACTGCTCTATATGCGGAGGAGCTCTCGAACTGATGATGACTATTAAATAATTAATGTGAGTGTATGTCTCTGTTATTGAGACCGCTCCAGTTTCAGATTCCAGTGGGCAGCTCCCATCCCTCCAGCTCCAGCTCCAGCTGGTACAACAGGTGGTACCCGTCCATCGATCACACCTCCTCCTGTCTTCTAATGTCCTGATCCTTCGAACCTTCCAGGAGTGGCGGAAATCACTAACTTATATTTTTTAAACACCACAACCTGTCATTGTTCATAAAAAAAATAATAATAAAACAAGGAAATAAGCTCTAAGGATTAGAACATGTGATATTTATTATAACTATAAACATTAATTTTTATTTGATGTTACAATAAACAAATTTAAACGATCTTTGACAGGTAGTAGTTAGAAGCTGATGTGAAAAATAGATTTTCCCCCATTTTATTCTTTTATCGATAACTACTTTAATTTGCATTCATTTACATTCATGACTGCGCAAATAGTAAGTGTGCTATTTGAATATTATAAAACATTATAGCATGATTATTGCAAAGGGGCTCAATAATATTAAATATATATCATGGATGAATCTAAGTAAAAAGATACCATTACAATCTTCTTTTCGTAGAAATCTGGAGGGAAATGGGTATAAACTAGTGAGTGTGAAGTGGCTATAAAGTAAAATAATTGGCATTAAAAGAAAAAATGAACTTGTATTCAACAAAGAAAACAAATATAAGAATGTTTCGTCACTAAATTTTGTTTTCACAGAATATAAAAAATTATCATGGAAAAAGTTATATAAAAAAAGATACAAAAAATTTAATTTAAAAACGAATGTAAAGAAGAGATACACCGTACCTCCCCTGCTCATTGCTTATGATATCTGTAAATTAAGAACCTGAAAATTTAAATGGAAACAAGTAGAACTATGTACGAAAAAGAAAAGAACTATTGGAGTCCTCCAAATGTGTTTTTATTCTGAGCACGTTCATATAAATCAATAAACCTTCGTTTAGTTTTTGGTAAATTGTACACTTCCAGGAACATTCCATGGTATGTTGGTATGCTTTAGTACAAATTAAATAAATAACGTTGGTCATAACAAAATATTTACTGAATACCGAAATATTTAATTTTAAGAAAATTGCATTTAATCAATTGTTTGTTTATTTATTTAACACCACTTTATGCTGCTAAGGTCAATCTAACGATGCTACAGTTGAAGCTCTAAATTTTGCCTATCCAGGTTTAATTAGGATATGGATTTTTAACGAGTATCTGACATCGCACAGGCTCGGGAACCCCGTTTAACGTCTCATCCGAAGGACGGCATTACCAAGGATTTTTTACTCCCGTTAAAAAATCCTAGGGTAGCCGCTGGGCTACGAACCCGCACCACAGGTCGCCCCTAAACTAGAAATGATTTCGAAGTTAAAAATACTTTATTCCAAGTTAAGCCCTACATTTCGTTCTATTTATTCGCTTATATTGTACTTTGCTTATTTATTTGTATTAATTTTCTGATTTTTTAAATATAAATATATTCCCAATCTGTTAGAAGAAGATTGTTGATTCTAGCGTTTGTGAAGTGTAAAATAATTTGAACTGAAGATTGGATTTGAACGTTAAGAACACGTTTTCTGGAAGAAAGAACGAAACAATGGGGATTGATCCACCTTTAGGCAGAATAGAGTATATTTCCCTAATAATTATGTAAAGTTAAAAAAAAAAGTTGTATTATAATTTAAATGATTTTTAAAAAAATAAATAATACTTTAATGTGAAATTATTAGAAGTGATGTAGAGCTGTGTGTGCTGAAGAAGCGAGTCCTAATAGCTGTTGGATAGGAGTTGTTCATTGAAACTCTCCCTCCAACTCTCCTGCAAAGATTTCATCTAACGATGGAAAGCTGCAGTAAACTCATTTCAATATTGCATTATCGTTTTAAGCAGAGGTTTACGATGTTGGGGGGGAAATCTGGGTGTTTTTATCTCCTTTTACCTTCAGAAATTTATGATCAAAGCATTATTTTCTTACTCATTAAGACAAGAGTTATGAAATCAATGATGAATGACTGAAATGATTCAGTGATTATAGAAACTTGTGATTCATTACACATGATAATATTTCTTCTTCTTATCTACTGCCTTATCCAAAAAAAAAAAAAAAATCTGCTTACACTATTGGTTTTAAGTTATTTTACATGTTCATTGGCAATACTCATAATTTATACACTTTCGCTGTGTGCAGACACTACTGTCATACGCCACATATATTTAGATTTTTTAAAATTAAAATTATCAAAACGCAAGTTTAAACGTGGGAACGAAGTACCTTATATTTTATCTACGAGATGAGGGTTACCTCAAATTCATCTATCTAACACAGCTTTCTTTGAATATAATTTCTTTATGTTATTACCCTTTCCATTTTATTATAGAGCGGAACAGCTAAGTGTGTAGAGTGCTGAGTTGCTAGGATGAAGGTTCTGGTTCAAATCAGGCTGTAACAGATAAATTATCTAGTCTTCTAACAGCAGAGGATGGATACAGTGAAATCTTCACACCCTCCTTTGGCTTACCCAAACTCTATACCATGTGTACCCTCAATTCAGGAAAAAAAAATTGATCTCGGACAAACTCTCCATTCACAACCATTCTCTTAGAAATAGTTCAGTTTCTAGCATGCACTGAATTCAAGCTCCTTCAGTGGTTGTACTGATAGAGATTGTTTTTCCATTTTATTTTATCATTCAAAAACTCAATCATCTCACTCTTGTAGGAAACCTTTGAAGAATTGAAACACAGTTTTATAATCGATATACGACGAAATTAAAAAACAAAACAAAAAGTTGAGGAAGCACCAAACAAACAATTTTAAATTATTTCTTAGTTACTGTAGAGTTTTCAACAAAAAATGTTTATTTATTCCTTGAACTAAACATGTCTTCTCATTCAAATAAATACAGAAAAATGAATAAATGAAGTTGCAGTACGACCAGATGCATTGATAAGTTTTCTTTCAGCAGAAGGAATCGAACATGGACTTAACATTCACGGTGCGGATTGACTTAGCCATTCAAGGAACGGCGACCAACCCAACCTGTTCTGTAGTTGCAGTATCATTTCTATGTCCATTTAACACTCTGCCTTCTTTTTACCAACAAAACCTTGTAAGCTCCCTCAACTGCTATAACTATAGAATTTTTCTCATTCACTTTATGAACCAAGTTTTATTTATATTTAAAAAAAGAAAAAAATAAGGAGCAAACGAGAAAAAAAGGTGTTTTCATTTTTTTTTATAATATTCCTCTTGGTAAGAGACTCATCCCACGCTGGGGACAATCTCCTGAAGATAAATGGTGACCTTTCATGTCCCTTTCAATAAAGGGTCACAGGTTCGTGATTTGAGAGAGTGCGTGGGAGTACCATCCTGAGCGAAATCTGGACTACACAGATACATCATACAATAATCCTGTGATATAGAACAACCAAATTGGGCAGAGATTATATTTGCCTGAGGGTATGGAAAGATTTCTAAATTGTAATTTGTTGATCTTTTTCAGGCAGTTAGTTTTCTATTATTCAACTTAATTTTGCTTAATTGCGTTCAAGATGAATCGGAGCTAGAAATAAGGAGGAGGATTACAAGTTCTAAATAGATGTTGACCGAACATATAAAATTAAAATCTATAAAATATCTTCTGCTGATCTCGAACAGGGGTGAATAGCTGAATACATAATAAACTAATTCATGAGTAATCAATATTTAAACTGAAATAAATTAATTATCAGTTATCAGTAAGTAACAGTATTTTCAAAAAGTACGCTACTCCCCATCCTTTGATTTTTCCCCTCCCATTAATAGCTAAGAAGTTAAAACTGACTACTTCAACTTGTTTGTTTATTGATTTAAGGCAATTATATGCTGCTATAGTTAATGGAATGATGTTACAGTGGGAGTCTTAAATCTTGCCTACTCGGGGTTATGAACTCGCGATCTTGGACTTAGTAGGTTGCTATGCTAATCACTACACCCCACTTTCACTTGTTTTTTTATTCTGATGATTATTTTCGCCTAGGTTCTCTTTTTACCTACCTTCCAAAACTGTTAAAATTTCATTTTATATTTTCATCTTAAATCGTGTTTTTTGTATATACAAAATGAGTTTTTTTCATATTTCTAACTTAAAATGAAATACATATACAACATTTCATAAATCATAAATTATTGTCTCCTCACAGTAATGACTTGGAAGTTACAAATACTTCCAAATGTTTTTATATCATGAATATTAGTTTCACCTCCATTCTCTTTTTCCTTATCACCAAAACTAAATAAAAATTATTTTAAAAAAAATTAAGGAGCTGGGTAGCTCAGTGTGTAGAGTGTTGAGTTGCTGTGCTGGACGTCCTAGGATCAAATTCGCCTTTGACAGATATGTTATAAAACCGTTGACAGACGTTGAATTGGGGGAAAACCTGGCAATTGAGTGCGATCTCGGCCAAATCACTTTCCTGCACAAACGTGGCTAAGAAACAGTAAAGGATCAAGGCTTGTAGAGGTATAGTTTTTTCATTTTTGTTAATATCAAACAAAAAAAGTATCTAAAGCAAAAGAATCATACTGTTCCTAAACGGGAAGAAAACAGTTTACGTTATTTACTAACAATGAAGTAAAGGAAGAAGAAACTCTAACACCACCTTCTTAAGATAAGAAGGACAGAAGCCCCATCTTGACCGGACTCATTCATTCATCTCCTCCGTGTCTCCTGTCCGAGGTTTTTATACCCTCTCTTCCGTTGCCTCGCCCCCGATCGCGCGTGCGTATATAAAATATAAGATTCCTCGGAGAAGAGATGGAGAAGAAGAACCGGTTTGTAGAAAAGGCAAATGAGAAGGTAATCAGATACAAATTGGTGGGCTGATGGATTGGAAGCGATGCCGGCGCCGAGGTTCTTCGTTTTGTCCTCAGAGGCGCCAAGTCGGTGTCTAGTTCCTTTTGGAGTCTGTCGTCTCGCCACCTTTCCTGTAGGCTCATTGTCCAAGGATCCATATACTCTTATCTCTTAGTCCAAGCTAAGGTATTTATTTCAAATATATATATATATATATATATATATATTTATATTTTTATAGCATCTCCAGAAACGTTACAAAATGTTAGGAGAGTCCCATGAAACTTAATCGATTTTATGCCATCTTGTTCTTGTTTGACTTAAACTCGACAATACCTCTTAAAAAACTAATAAAGGTAGAAGAAATTCGCTACTTGTAAATTCAAATAGTTCTTATCTATCTATCTATCTGTATATTTATATACACCTCGCATGTGTAGATACAAGTGTGCTGAAGACTAGACTGATATCCCCTTAAAGTTCGAAGTTTTAGGAATTCAAGGGTTAAACTAGATGGGTATAAGTTTACTTCATGAAGTTGAGTTTAAATATAGATGTTTATTTTAATTTTCGTTTCAATAGCACAGCTATAAAGGTTAATAAATGGTAGGAGAATACCAATGAAACTTGATCGAATTTATTCCATCTACTTCTTGTTTGAATTAAACTCGGTAATACTTCTTACTACAAAGGCAGAGGAAATTCACAACTTATATATTCAAATATTTCTTATACGCATATATAAATATATAGATATAAGGGTGTTGAAGACTCACTTCCTAATATTCGGAAAACTGGTTAAACCAAGGGTTAAACTGGGTGAGTGCACGGCAAGAGGTTTCTTTAGTGCGTCTCAATGATACTTCTCACTTCATCGATAGTTTCAAATGAGTGAGAATTTTATGTTATATTTTCTGCTCAGAGCACGAAATGAAAGGGAATACAGATAATATATCAAGGAACAGACAATGGTGCGGAATAAGTCAAGAATAAAATGTTAAATAGTTATTTACTTGGTAGTAAGTTATTATAATTACTTACTTACTAGCAGCTATTTAAAATTACTTAGTAATTATTAGTAGTAAGTATTTATTGATTATTTTTCACTAATAAATACTCGTGATACATAAATGAATCATGTTCCTAGGTGCAAGGTAAGTAGAGCCCAACATTTTTCTATTATATCATAATATATGAGAAGTTCAGGATAACTCCAAATTTTAGAAAATTGACTTTTCCCCATATTTCGCTACGTGAGTCAAGCAATTTTGTCTAATACGCCACTTTTCCACCTTATTTCCCATGGTGTTTAGTTTGGTTCTGAACTTGAACTTTAGGAAGCATAGAGCATTGCATGGCTAAGCAAGAGGGACATGTGAAAAAGTCAATTTTTGAAATTTGGAATTATCCTTTTTATCCTGAACGCCTCATAAATACTGATATGTTTTGCATATAAATATTGTATCTAAATGCTATAGTATTCATGACTATAGAACTTATTGAGATTTGTAATGAAGTCTATGTACTAGGTTTTAAAGATATGATTAGAAACTAAACCTAATAAAATAATGGAAAACTTCAAGTAACGTTATCTATCTGTTCACAGGTGTTCCTCCAAACTTAAAAAGTTATCTTGAAATGACAATACCATCAGGTATCTAAGAGTGTAATCGGATATATCCAAGCAGCAGACGATATGAAGAACGTACTTTGGAGTTACCTTCTGGTTGTAATAGCAGCTGTTTCAGCTCACAGGGAGCATAAGGTGAGTTAATGTGTGTGACAAATACTTAAGAATATCATTAAGATTGGTAAGAAACGAATATGCTTCCTTTAATTATTCGGGTGAATAAGAAGTATTTATTTTAACAGGCTTTTAAGTGACATTTTACAAAAAAATTTACATACTTAAAACATCGAATTAAACTGAAACTTTGTCATTTCTCAAGGATAGATGACAATACATAAATTTAATATGTTTGTCTCATTACCCTGAGGATCTTCAGAATTAGCGAATTAGTGGCTTCGGCCAAGTACTAAGGCTAACTACTACAAATACTAAGACATACACGGACTTATCTATGGGACAAGCATATGACTACTGACAGGGTCAACTGGAGGTCTCGTATATTTTGCAAAAAAAAAAAATATTAGCTGAAAAACATCTTTTGTAGCTAGCCGAACTGAATTGTATACAATGAAATTATTTAAAAAAAAAACAACTAAAAAACGCGATTTTGTAACTAGCCGAACTAGAAAGAAGGCAATTAATATTAGTTTATAAAAACTAAAGAATGTGTTTAAAGTCACCCAAACTAAAAAGCAGAAAATAAATAATAATTTAAAAAGCTATTATGCTGTTATCTATATACAGTGATGCTATCACTATTTTTTATAAGTTATCTAATGAATGAGCTGTTATTTTTTGTTGTTGTTTGTTCATTTAACGTCACTTTATGCTGCTATGGCTGATCGGACGATGCTATAGTGGGAGCTCTAAATTTTGCCTATCCAGGTTTAATTAGGTTAGGGATTTTTTAATGAGTACCTGACATCGTACAGGCTCGGGACTCCCGTTTAACTAACGTTTGGACGTTAGTTAAACGTTAGTTAAACGGGAGTAAGTTACTAGTTACTAGTTAACTTCCAAAGAACGGCGTAACTAAGGATTTTTTTACTCCCTTAAAAAAATCCTAGGGCCACCTACCGGGCTAAAAATCCGCGATCTTGGGCTTAGTAGTTTGTTACGCTAACCACTAGACCACAGGTGACTGTTCTGTTATTTTTTTAAAGTGGTATTATTCCAATTTTTCCCAATTCACGATTCTAAATGTTTCCTATTGAATTAAAACTTTAAAATATGGGCAAACGAGCAAATGTTTTTATCACTTAGTACTTAGCAAAGAGTGATGTTTAAAATCCTACACACCTTTTAAAGTTTATTATGAAAGAATAATCATTAAAATCATTTAAAATAATAAAAGAGTTTTTTTAGATCCAAACGAGTTTCAAATATAACAGATCAAATATTTAAAATCTCGTGAATTTGTAGAAAGTACTTTATCATACACTGGCTTTTGCCAACGGCTTCGCTCGCATGGAATGTGGTCTGACACATAAAGTTTCGTGACAGATCATTTTAAATAAATAATTTAATTTTGTTTAACTATAAGTTACTCGTACACCCGAACTTTCAGATGTCTAACTTTAAAACTGACGGATTCCATACAATCTTTGAGCCCCTATTATGTTAAGGGGGAAACCCTTGGGGGTGGAATTATCCAAATTCCTTTCTTAGTGCTCATTTAAGCTGTACAAAGAACTTATCTGCGAGTTTCAAGCTAAGTTCAGTTGTTTCTGCTGTGCGTTGACCGTTGGGTGTGTTAGTCAATCAGGTTACAGATTTATATAAACTTCGCCTGTGTGGTGTGTTGGTAAAAAGTCCTTCCCCAGGCTTGAGATTATCCATAACAAATTTCATCAATGATCAAGCATACAAACTTTGCCCCCTTTTTCACCATTTCGGAAAATTCTTTCTTATCGGATGCCTACATTCATACAAAGAAAACACCCTTCAAGTTTCAGGTCTCTGCGATCAGTGGTTTAGGTTGTGCGTTGATCCCTCAGTCATTCAGGACAAAGCATTTTACGTGTATAGATTATAATACTTTAGGGTAATCCGATTCTAAAGTTAGCTGATGATAAAATGGTTGAAAAAGCACATTTTTAATTTAGGCCCCATTTCTATAGTGAAGGCTCTTTAATACGTAAAAATCGACTAATTTTCTTCATGCAAAAAGATGGACGGAACATTAAAAAAAAAAAGTAATCGGAACTCTTTCCGATGAGAATTCTAAAGCGATAACTGCAGAATTATAAAGTAAGGTCCATTTTGAGCTCCGATGGACTCCTCTCTCCAATTTACTTAAGGCCGTTCGGAAAAGTAATTTCCATTCTTTTCAAACAAGAATACTCACGGCGTTGTTTACCTTTCTTCATAACTTATTTATAAAATGGGTTATTTTACTTCGACCAATCATCGCCCAAAGCAGTAAACGATTTGGATTAAATTTTTATATTATTTCAAACCACGGTTCTTTAAAACCCATCAATAACAGATACTTTTCGTAATAAAATGATTCTACTATATCAAAACGAAAGTAGAAGGAACAGGGATAGGAATATGTTTATTACTTAGTAATGAATTTTATAAACATTGATATAATACCAGTGAGTCCACAGGATATGTTTACTGATTGATAACACTATTAATTATAATATATATTACCAATATGTATTTTTGGTTCGTGCGTGTTACGGGAAACACCTAACACATGTGATAGCCTCAATAGCTACAAAATAGTTCATTGAGTCCATCGTACCAGCAGGAAAGCACGAAACTCAATTTTTTTAGGCAAAATTTTTGTCTTAATAAGAATCTATCAACAAAAAAAACTTTTAAATATAATCAAGATTTATTTACAATTTCACAAAGTAATAAAAATTTCTCTTAACAAAGATAGTTCGGCTTGACTAAATCCATTGTAAGGCAATATATATTTTTTTCAATCGCCCTTAACTTGTAAATGTTTTTTCCATCCCAATGAAGGCTGAAGATATTCCATAAAATTATATAAAATAAAATAAAATAATATTCTATAAAATTAAGCGCGTCTTAATTTCGTATAAATAAAGTCAATGTTTCTTTTATGAGACGGGCGAAATTTCGCTTCTGGCTCAGGTATCAGGATCAGGAATTAGTTTTGGAACAAAGGTTTGTTTTGGAATTCAGTTTAAACGAAGTTAAAAATTTTTGAAAGGAAATAAAAGTTATAATAATAATAAAAACGCTATAAATGATAATAACATAGCTACAATACAATTGAAAAATCAAAACAGATATAATAAACCATGTTTATTTATGTACCATTTAGGTACCATTAAAACATATATAAAAAAATCATTATTTTCCTCTCTACATAAAAAAATCACATCATCGAAGATAGAAAAGAGCACGTCTCACATCAATAACTTATGATGTATCAACCGCAGACAGCAAGTTATTCAATAAACCAAGTCTCTGCATTCCCAATTAGGTCGTTTATTGACTGGACTAGATGTTTTAAGCGGTTGCGATAACGCTAATGCTCATTTTAGTAAAGGGGACACACCAACGATATGCTTGCTCAACATAAAGAAAGACTTATAAGACAACTTATTTCTATTCAATAGTCCAAAAAGACGAAAATAAAAATTGGTAGAGCAGAAGTAAGGTTTACATTGTCTTATACAATGCTTAGAATATAAAAAAATATTTAAATATCTGACAGTAACGTCTTTCAATAAATTCGCAGAGCAGTGGAATCTGGCAGTGATTTTATCGAGCCTGTCAAGGTCCGCTGCCTCCCGTCCGATCCAGATATGAACTGCATTGAACACAGTGCCAGGAGTAAAGAGATCGAAACATATTTTATAACAGTTTCTACTACTGTAGCACCAATCTAGATTTCTGCCGACGACAGTCACGAAAAACGATGTGATGATGTTCCAGTTTGACAAAACAGCTCAACTATGTACCCCAGTTGCTACAGACTATGTGATCCTAAAAAGAAACCCCTTTGAGCAATAAAACCTTATGAATAATTTCCGATTAATAACCTATAACTGTATTCAGGGGTTCATGGTACTATATCTAGTTTAGTTGATACTAGATTTTTTTTATTGTAGCCATATTCTTCTAAGATAAGTATTGCTTAAGTGGGAAATCTGCAAGAAATAAAATATAAGGATTGATCAATACCCACCAGCAAGCATTTGACACCTGAAACTTTTTTTCATTGGTGCTAATGTTATTGTAGTTTGCCTCTAAAGCACACAACTATTGATTACAAAATAGCGTATTCATTATTAGAAATAGAAATAGAAAAATAATTTTATTCTGGGACCAGGACCCTTTAGAATAACAGAGATGGACATAATTAAGAACATATTTATCTGGCCAAAGGCCTACATCAGAGTAAAAACTTATTTACAAAATATCCTGAAAGTAAATAACTAAACAGGTATGTTTTGGTAGATAATCAGAAAAAGTGATGCAAAATTAAAATAAAAAACAGACAAATTTACAATAAAAAGAACTAGGCTTATGGAAAAAAAACAGTAAATACATGATAGCATCTGGTAACAGAAATAAAAAATAAAAAAAATGATTTCATTATGAGTGAGGAATGTTTACAGTAGTTCATCAATCAATAAAGTTGAAAATATATATCAATTATTTATTGATTATAAAGCACCCGATTGGGAATTTAGAAGATGTTGGAAAAGTTTAGATTTAAATGAGGTTAAAGAAGACGCATGACGGATATCGGGTGGGAGTGAGTTCCAAAGAGAGATAGAACGGGCGAGAAAGGAACGCTCAAAAGTTTTGGTTCTATGGGAACGGATATAAAGATCGGAAGGGCGAGATCTTGTGCCTTGGGATTGGATAGAGGATTTGAATTGTAGGAGACTATAGATGTAAGATGGATGTTGTTGAGTTGATAGTTTGATATAAGTAAGAACCAAGGAAATAGAGCCTACGGATAGAAGGAAAGAGCCACTTTAACTCACCGTAACGGCGGGACACATGAGACCTTCTCGGGGCATCGAAGACAAATCGAAGCGAACTTATTATTATTATTAGATCAAATTTTTGAGCAATTACACAATTATTGTAGTACGCAAGTATAAGATGCAACAGGTTATCAATTCAGGAAGAAAACAAACAATCTATTCTTGGTTACTAACGAATAAAGAAAAATATTTTACTCACACGAAATAGTAGACTGGTTCTGGCATTATTCAATTCACTAATTAATAGCGAAATGAATCATTAATTAATAAAACTCTTACAATAATAACAATAAAATACCGCCAGGGCAGATTGAATTAAAAAACTAAAGTTGAGACGCAGTGTTGCCAGCACACGTTCAGATTAGAGACGGTTTGAAGCTCGTTAACTAATTCGCTATTCACAAGTCATCAGCTGGACAGTTCACCATTAATCATGCAACATGTGGTACCGATCTTTCACATAGGAAAAGGCGAGTAATCTTTTCTTTTTTGAGATGCCTCAGAACGAAAAATATAAATCTTCTATAATGCCCCCCCACTAAAATTGAAATACTTTAGTACCTTTTTATGCTACAAATATTCTTCACGTTTTAAAGACAAAAATAATCTCTACAGCTGAGACAAAAATGAATCCATAACCATTTTGATATTACTTGTGACACCCACAAAATTAAGAAAAAATAACTTAAAAATGATGGTTAAAGTACCAATATATATACAGCCCCGATGAATAAGTGGTTAAGTAGAATTTTATCAAGAACATGTCAATTGCACTGAGGGAAGCGAAACCATGTTATTCTCCTAATCTTTGGCTGAATGGAGTTGTAACATAAGCAATAACTCTATTTCAAGTAAGCACTTGACTTAGCCACTAATGCACAAGAAGAATGACATTATTCCACTTCCCTCAGTACAATTAACTCATTTTGGACAAAATATGACATCACCACTTATTCACAGAAGCTGCATACATAATAATAGATGTAATGATTCAATATTATACATATACACATATATATATATATATATATATATATATATATATATATATATATATACGATATATATCCTATATATATAGGATTGTAATATTGCAAATGTAATATGATTCAAGTTATATATTTCTTTAGGCGAATTGACTTTTACTACTTATAAAAGTTCTCTATTATTGGAAAGCTCTTGGTTAAATAATTTAAGATAATGATTCAAATTTAACTACTGTTCCTTTCATTTTTTTCTCTGATAGTTTAAAACATAAAAAAAATCAAGGATTTGAGATGTCGCTTGAGGATTTATCAGTATTATAATCTTTAATAATTGTATAAATTAATTTCAAAATATTTTCATATAATTGTTCATATTTTCATAAAAGTTTGAATCAAAACAACATTTTATTTGGCAGTATAACTATCATACATTACAATTTTATATTTCAACCATAATAAGACTCCATTATTGCTTCTTTTTCTCCTTTTGAAACATCCTTTTAGTGCCTTACAGCATAGGAGAGCATTGAACGTGGCTGCTATTCTTCCCTGGTTTAACCATCCCTGCTATTCTTGCCTTTTTTCTTTTCTTTTTATTTGCATAAGCATTCAATATAGTCCAAGTATAACATTCTCAGGCTATTATTGCTATCTTAATAAAATATTCTATCAATTAAGCCTAAACTATTTTTTTGAAATTGGAGTGAACTACAAAACTGTTGATAAAGATATCATAATCCTGAGAATGTGGCTTGAAATTGAAATAATACAAACCAAAGGTTTTATGTTGCTTTGTAATAGTTCAGACACAAAAAATAAAAGAATAAAACTCACTGGTGTAACGAAAACTTCAATATATTCACAACAATAAATATGGAATTTTAAGCTAAACATTAAAATTACTGATTTAACAACCAAGCAATATCTCTCAACACTAATAGGAAACTACTAATTCCTTGAAATATTATTTTATTACTGCTAAATGGGTATTTCCTCTTAGCACTGATATTTTTTAGCAACTAAATTTCCAGTATGACGTTACTGAATTTTTTATCCTTTAGGTACACAATATAGTTCTGTACCCCGAGAAACATTCATGGTGCAAAACAACACCAATAAAGCAAGTAGTCGGACACCCAGGCTGTGCTCAGACAGAAGTGGATAACAACGTTTGTGTTGGGGCATGCTTCTCTTACTCGATACCTCGGACTGAACCAACAGCTCCAGGAGAAGTTCTGCCTTACTGTGACTCTTGTCAACCAAGATTGGTGTCATGGAAACATGTAAGTGGCTATTATTAAAGAAAAATAAAGGTTCAATCAAATCATTATTGTGTTTTTTAAATAATCAATATTGTGCCATAGGTCAAACTCAGCTGTGAGAATGAGGTAGAGCTGACAAAAAAAGTGGAAGTGATTGAGGATTGCTCATGCTTGTCGTGCCCGGCACCACCAGAGAAGGTGGGGGAGGAAGGAGCTGCTGTATCACCTGCAGATGTCCCTCAGCTTTTGGGACTCCTGTCGCAACATAGGTCTAATGCTACTACTCATGGCAGACTCAAGCATTCGGAGAGGTATAATCATAAATTATATAACATTAAATCTAAAAAGCAAGAGTGTCCTTTAAAAAAAAAATAATATATTGGATTGATTTTGTTATCTATGAAGCATAGAAAAAAGTATTAATATATCTCATATGTTCCGTTATTGTAGAGCATGGATTAAATCTAAAGGACAATAGTTACATTATTTTTATTTTTGTGTATCTATGACTGGACTTCCAGTCATGAGCTAATTCTGTTTTAAGTACCCAATACTGTAATAAGAGTCAAATGAATATTTTTATTTTATAAAAATTCTACATATAAAATTCATGCATATATTGACATGTATATGTTTATATTAATATCAAAGTTTATAAGTTATATTCAGAATATGCTTAAAATAACCAACTTTTTTTATGTGGAAACTATTTAGTATGGTTGGGGTTTTAGTCAATAAATTTATACAAAATTGAACTTATTCTATTTGTGTTTACATTTCGGACTGATCTTCAGGGTTGAGAATAAAACAAAGCAGAGAAGGAAGCTCAACCTTTTTTTTTTTTATACTATCTTTAAAGTTAATTTTTGTGTTATTTAATTATAAAAACTCATATTACGAGGAAGCATTCTGCATCGAATTTTGGATATTTCACCTATGAATAAACACTTTTATGTTCCTGATTTTTTTGATCTACCATAAACTAATAATTTATGTTTAAATTCAGATTAAGCCTTCTCTTGAAGATGCTAAGTGAAGAGGGAGAAGGAGTAGGAGAAGTCCAAGACCTTATATCTCAAATATCAGGAGATGATGAGGTCATCAACAGCAACCAGGTAGCTAATAGAATGTAAAATTAAAATAAATAACATTATTTAAAATTTTAAAGTATTTGTATTTAATTTAAATTGATTTGAAGCAAGGTGATGGCGACGATGAACAAGTGAAGGTAGACTTGGGAAAACTGAGGGCGTTTTTGTCAAAAATGGATACAAGTCATCACCACCATAGGCATCACCAATTGCATCATAATGAGGTAATGTATCACTTACTGATTGTCATAAAAAGTTTTTTTTTAACCTGATAGGCCATTTCTGTCAGACTGGGTTTTAGCAGCAGTAAGGTTTGGAATTTATGTACAATTAATTATAAGTTTATTTATTATTCTCATTGAATATAATTTAAATATATTGGTCATCTTATGGTACGCCCGGTTCATAGTTCCACACCTTTTACTGATCGGACTTCACTTTTTGTTCGTGGTAGCTACCCAGTACCTCCATTTCAATTCTCTGCCGGTCTTAGCCACCATCTTTTTTGGGCAGGCGACCTCCACCACTAAGAAGGAAATGTTCTAGACCTACTATCTCTCTTCATTTTCTTATATACAAGAAAGAGTTAGTAACCTTCAAGTACCTCAAAAACTCCTCCTCATCGATAGTATATATTCCATCCATGCCACGCTTAATGTTATTCATTGGTAAATAAGGATATTACTGTATGATTGACTGTATTAAATACACCATTTAATACCTGGAATCAATGGTTTTATCATGCTTCCTATTAACACCCCATGATCTGTTAAAATCAAAAGACAAAACTGAGATGCAAAATAAAAAAATATTATAAATATTCATCTGAAAAATTTTGAGATTGGTACAAGGCAGTATTTTTTTCATACAAACCATATTTTTATAAATTTTCAAATAAATTATGGAACGGTATTTTATAGAAACTAGAAAGTTCTTGTGTAATGTTCATTAAGAACTGTCAGAGTAGTAGCTAATTTTTATATTAATAACTAATTCATTAAACAAAACTTGCACGGCCAGTTTTTAATATTTTTTTTTATTGGTGTTATTAATTCAGTATTTATATATTTTGTAATAATTATATAAAATATAAATTTTGACTAATATTAAACAATTTATAAGTTAAATTTTTTTATATGCAGCTCTTCTCACTTGAATATTCCATCATGCCAGTCATTAACTTGTTACAGATCTTCATAGAGTAACTTATTCCGAACATCTACTATATCACTTTTTACCAAAAACTCTCCAGTAGCTCTGTTAATAAACTGAAAAGAATGGATTAAAGTTTTATTATCTTTAATAATTCCTCCACCATCACCAATAAAATTGACCATCTATAAAAGACAAAAACAAAGAACTGTCAAGAATTAAAATAATGAATCATTCTTAGCCATCTACACAAGTCTAATGTGCAATAAGCTTATTATTTTTCTCCACATAAATTAATTTGTAACAGCAACACTATAATAACTAACTTTTTTTTTATTTAATTATCTTAAATTCAACTAAAAACTAAAAATTCCTACCTGCATTTGTTTTGTCAATCTATTTTTCTTTTTCTTATTTGAAGAAGGTGCAGCTTGGGTGCATCATGATCATTGAGGCCATGAAAGCCATCCCTACCGCTTCACTGGAGGCTATACTAGATTTAATTCCTCTTGACATTCTAATTGAAGCAGAGGCATTGAAGACAGCCTACAGGCTAGTGAAAATAGGAGGGGTTAAGAAACCCACAAATGATTTCAGACACAGAAGTTTCTTTGATACGATTGAGCGAAATGCCGAGTTAAAAAACCATTTAGACCTAATGCTGAATAGATATAACTTTGACAAAAGATTCTGTGTCAGCTCAAATGGTTTGAGCATACCCACAGAATGAGTCAAGACAGGGATCCAAGAAAGTTAATGAAAGCGAAACCCGTGGGCACTAGACCTAGAGGGAGACCAAGGCAGATGTACTCCAAATGCATTTCCAAGTTGGGACAAGCAAGAGGGAATAAAATGAAGGATCTGAGGATTATGGCGAGAGATAGAGACAGATGGAAATCCTGGGTTGATGCGGTACCTCGACGCTGAAAGCACAAGAGGAAGATAAAGAAGAAGACAAAAGATTCTGCGTCAACACACAGGCGATTTGCAAAAGCAAGAATGACTGCTTTAACCCACCCAATGGTCTAAATGTGTACACTGATGGATCCAAAGGGGAGCATGGTGCCGGCTCGGGATTCTGGTTTAGGGGATTACTTAGGAGCACGGGCCATTACTTAGCTCTGGGCACGACACCCATGTATTCCATGCAGAAATATGGGCAATACTTGGAGGTGCCTTCGCAACGAAGGACCACAAGAAGAAGGTAATTAATTTTCTTACTGATAGTCAGGCAGCATGTAAGGCATTACAAAATGCAGTAACAAAACCCAGACTAGAGGAGGAATGCTGTATAAGACTTGGTGAATTAACTCTACATAACAGAGGTAACATATTTTGTTTCCCAGGACACAGTAATATACCAGGAAATGAAAGGGCCGACAAATCAGCAAAGAAAGGAGCAGGAATTGCTCCTATAGGACCAGAACCATGGTGCGGGGTTCCCCTCTCGCTGGCTAAGGATACAATCAACTAACTAACCAAGAGGAAGATAAAATCGTGTTGGGTTAGAGCCAAGATAAGGGATAATAAATGTTTTATAAAGGATCCCAAAGACAAACTTTCAGATAAAATCAAGAAAGAAGCCGCTCACATGTGAGAACCGACCTCAAAAGTATAGCTGAAGCCATCACTGGACACTGTAAACTCAGGAAACATATGCATCACTAGGGCATTGAACAAGAACCTCGGTGCAGATGGTGCACAGAGGAGGACGAAGCCCCCAGGCACGTTCTCTTTGAATGTAAAGCACTATGTCGAAAGAGGACATTTGACCTTGGCCCTGGAGGACACAAGGAACTTCAAGAACTGAAGCTTAAAGACTATCTAAAATTTTTTAGAAGTCTAGACCTAGGATAGAGATTTTTAGGACTCAAGCACAACGGGCCTCTTTAGGCCAAAGTGCATGGTAGTGGAAGAGTCATACACAAATAATATTTTCTTATTTGATGATAAGTGCATGCTCCTATGATTCGATTATCAAATCAGGTAGGGATGGGAGACAATTATAATTCTGTTCTATTATTATTAGCCTTTTTTGAGAGTGAGTAAAATGTATAAAGCGGAATCGTGTCATTCTGTTATTTTTTGGCTTAGTATCGACTTGTGATAGAAGCAATAACTCTACTTCAAGCCAATACCTGACTTAGGCACTACGAAAATAAAACGATTCTAGTTCCCTGAGTACGAGAAACTCATTTTGGTCAAAATTTGACTTCACCACTGTAGATATATTCCGATAGGTATGATAAGTATGAAGAAACCATAATTTCAATTTATAATCAATAACAAATGCCTTTTAAAAATGTGGGTAATATTTATATTTTATTTCTATATTTCAGAAAGAAGAAGAAGAGACACCAACAACCCTTGATGTACCTTCCCATCAATTAAGGCCAGCTCTAGAAGGAGAAGAAATAACCTACATTGCAGATCATAAAACAGAATCTGATACTAATACTCAATCACCTGAACAAACATAAAATATTTGTAGGAAGTGTTAACTAAAAAAAAAAATAAAAATAAAATCAGTGATCTAAAACAACCAAATTAGTACAAAATTAGAGTAAATAATAATTTCTGTTCACAATAGAACCAGAGATTTTTATAAATTAATGGAGTGTCAGATTTGAAATTTAAGGGGAAATTAATGAAGTCTAAGTAATTAAAAAAAATATTCTAAATCACAAAATTTTTAAAGTAGAACAATGAATGAGAAAACTGAATTTGTGATTACTTAAAAACCGTAGCAAAAAAAGTTAAGAAGAATTAAAATGATATATCAGAAAATAAAGTACAGTTCCTCATTATAGATCAGAAGCTATAAAATTAACTGATTTTTGAATTATCATGACTTTTCATTATTATGACAAAATATAAGAGTTTCATGAAATTCATTTCAAATAACCTATTCTTATCACACTATGGTTAATAGAATGTTTTAAATTTTAAACTGATTTTATAGCACTATAATTTTCATTAAATCAGTCTTTTACACTGAAATTTCTGATTGGCTGGATAAAGAGAGATAAAGAAGCATTCATACTTTTTTCTATTATGAATATATAGTTCAGGGATACAACAGCTGTATTTCATAATGTACGTAGAGTTTCTTCTTCTTCTTTTTTTGGTGTGTGTTCTTCTCCCTTTTCAGTTTAAAAGAACTAAATTTAGATTTTAGGCTACACAAAAATGAGCTCTGAAGTATTAAAATATGTATTTGTTTTATTACTATATCTAATAACATATACAAATAATGATACAGTAATCATCAACACTGATTGCCTTTTCTTTGTATTCATTCACATAAAAGTATTAACATTAATATTTAGTGGCATTAAACATGAAAAACATGTCATATTTAAAAGTCGAACTAATTATCTTGACAATAAAAAATATAGGAATGGTTATAAATTATCACAATAGTTTTAATTACATAATATAAAGAGAAATTAATTTACAATATTTTCCTGATAAAATAAATAAAAAAGAGTTTATTGTTTTTGTCATACAGAATAATTTATTTATTGAAGAAGAAAACACTTCACTAAACCCTTAAATCTTAGTGAAATATAAATATTTGTTCAATGTCTATGTAAATAACTAAAACATGTAACTTTTTTTTTAGAGTAGTTTCTACATTTAAAAAATAAAAGATTGGTAAATTAAACTTCACAATGTTAAAAAAAGAAAGAATATATATAGAAGAAAATTTCATTAAATTAAATTAGGCCAGCTACTCAAAGAGGTTGAGGTCATCGAATAACATATTAATTAATGTTACCTTCTTTTTACATTACATCAATACTAGAGGCTTTACTGTTAGGCTGTGTATTATTTTGTTTATAAAATAAAATATAATATATATGTATAAATAGTATTTAGTTAATTCTAACTAGTAAATAAAAATTAACATATTATAGAATCTATTTCATAGATATCAATGTGTATGTTATATACTATAATCAAAATGTTATCTGTTGTTATTTTGTAACAAAACAATTTTAATAAAGTTATATTTAATGTTAATATACTTCTTTTTGTTTGAATACCTCATGTGTAAAGAGTAAAGTATAATAGTGATTATACATAATGTGTTTTATACATTCCGATTTTTCAATATTCTATTAAACAGCACTCCCCTCCCTTAACTTTTCTAGTTTATCTACTGTATATAATGCTGTAAAACAAACATTACAAATCAAAGTGTCTTTCATTCTTTTATGTCAGATGATCTTTTTTAAATAAGAATCGTAAAAAAAAAATTAAGAGTTATTTATATTCCATGTTAAATAAATATTTTCACTGAATGGCAAATATTCAAGCAGGATATTGGAAAGTGATAAAAATATATAAATAGTAATAAACAAATAAGTTTAAACTAAACAATTATTTGACAATGTTTAATTTAATTTAAATTATAAAATGAATAAGATAAATGTGTAAGATAAACAAGAAATACTTCCAAAACTTTAAATTTTATCAATAAAAAGTGACTTAGACTTGATGTTAAAATCTAAAAATTAATCCTGTGGAAATAATTTAATTTTTCTATTTTATTAGCACATCCTTTTCACCCATATAAATATCACCCTTCAGGTGTGAAAAAGTAATGACTAATTTTAACCATATTTTAAACTATTAACTTGAACCATCACAACTCATCTAGGTTCAGTTCATAGAAGGAACTGTATTATTTCTAAGACAATAGTTTAAGGAGGGAGGTGATTTTGCAGATATCATTTTCAACTGCCAAGTTTCCTCTCAGAAACATCCTAATTTAAATAAATAATTTATTCACCTCAGGTAGACTCAAACCTAAGCTCACCATCTTAGCACCCTTCAGATTGAGGTCAAAGCACCCTATACATTTTTTAAACAATATTATGGTAAATTTCCTATTTCTTATACAATTAACATTTGGTTTTTTAAAAAAATGATTAAAATATTTTGTCAACTCATTCAGATTTATCAGAACTTTGTTCCAATAGTCTATATTTATTTTATAATTCGATAATAAAATTTAAAATCATTTTAAGAAGTTATTTCAATCCCAGGTTCAATTTTTTACAAAGTTCATAACTAGAAAAGAAGAATTATAAAAAAGTATTAAAAAAAGAAATTGTCCTCATCACACATGATGTTAATTATGAATATATGAATTTTAATCATTCCCAATTATTGGAATGCTTGTTTTGCAGTTATTACTGTTTAAAATCTAACTGATACAAAGAAAGTGTTCAAAATTTAAAATAAAATTCATTCAATACTGACTAACAAAAATTATAAGCTAAGAAAAGATCAAAATGAATTCAAATATTGCGCAAATTCATTGTGAAATTGAAATCAAGTGTGAAGATATTGTTAAAGCTTAACTCAAATAAATGAAATGCTTTTTATGAGGCCTAAAATTACTTATAAAAAATGTTGATTTGAATGGTAACCAGGGCTTGATTCTACTATTTGAGACACGCCAAACATTAACATTTTGAGGAGCTTTGGCTTAAAACCTTTTTTAGTTCTTGTCCTTTTCGGACGAGGGAGCCGTATTTCTGGATGAAAATATAGGAGCTCTTTAAGATAAAATATGAACAGCATTTTGGGGATGGATAGAAACACTAATAAAGATCTTTGCAAAATTGAATTAAGACCAGACAGTCTAAGAATAAAAATGTTAAAATATTTTATAAGAAATAAAACTAGTAACAAAATTCAAACAATATGTAACAACCTCCAAGTTAAAGAAGCCATTTTTCTATACAGCTTGCTGTTTACCGTCAATAATGAATGTGCAATAAATGCTACATAATTTCTTCAAGGTTTATTATTTATTTATTTTTTAAAGCTCAAATTAAACGTATAATAAAATAATTAAATTATTCTGCTTCAATAAGCAGAATATTTATTAAAGAAATAATAAATAGAAAAAAAATAACACTAGAATAATTACAAATCAAAACTGAAAGACGGTTATTACTTTTTTTAAAATTGAAATAACTTCTTATTAAACACATAAACTAATACCACAGATTCTGACAATACTAACAGTATTAAATTTCTAAGCATAAGTATTAACAAAAATCAATCAGATGTCCTAAGCGGATAACATCTTATCAACTGATGGATTTAACTACTTTATTGAGGATCTAAATTCATTTTCCATTTACAGATAGGCATGAAAACAACAGTTTGACAAAACCTCTAGTTGAAGGACATTACAAATAAAAAAATGAATGTCTTCACTACATGTCAATGAGAACAGATTTTCTATTTGTATTAATGATCAATTAAACATTATCAGAACTAATGAAAAAATATTTACTTTAGAAAAAATGTAAAAAATTTAATAAACCTATTTCTTCTCATTCTTATAAGTTTACTGGACAATATTTATACAATGACTAATAACTATCATATTTTATTAGTATAAAAACGAAACATTGCATTTAAAATCAGAAAGATCTTTAAAATATAAACATAGTCAATGAGTATTCAACATCATATGTAACATTAGAGAATTTAAAAAAATAATCAAATATTTTAACAATGCTTTATAACCACCTACAATAAAATAAAAATGAGTTAAAATCTTCTAATTCTAAATGTGTGGCAATCTCATTTTAAAAACAAACTAAATATATAATTGATTAGTCTTTCAAAGAAGGAACAAGCTAGTTTTATGGAACTATTTAGATTTTGTTACAGTTTTTTTAACTAGAACAAAAAAAATTAGACTTGTGACATAAGATGCCAAATTTTAATTTCTGAGTTTTTAAGGAATTTTCTTCAGGGGCTGTACAGAGGCTGAATATTATTAATTTATTGATGCTGACTCATCCATTATTCTTTAAATCCTTAATAAATATTTAAGTAGCTCATTTTTATTAATTTTAGATCATACCTTAGGAAACATTGAGAGATATTTAAAACCTATACAAAATCCTAATGTACAAAAATATATTTCACATCGAGGTAAGTAGTTGCTACAACACCTGAGATAACATTTATGTAACCAATACCAATGCAAGTCTGTGAAAGGTAATTAATTCCTGGTTTGAGTTAACCAAATTGCATTAGTGAATTGACAAATACATCCGAAGGAAAATCAATCGTAAAATGCTCTAATAAATTAACACTGCTGGATGGAAAACACTAACGTTGGACCTGAATATTTTGAACTTCAGTACATCAACTATATAATTATTTTATTTAAGGGATTTTAAAGTACAGTAGATTGTTGATTATCCGAATGTCAACTATCTAAAGGTACAATTATCCGAACTGACTTTGTGGGTAAGATACATGGAGGGGTTAACATTGCCATTCCTTAAAAATTCGAAGAGTATTTTCTCTAAAATTTGATTTACTGAAACTATTATTTAATACTTACTACAATAAAATAATTAGAGATTTAGCTGTCACGAATATGAAATCATGATTGAAGCAAACTAATATTATAAACTTCTTTATGTCATCCTGCTTGTAATGTGTTTTATTGATATTTACTTTTTTAACTTGCATACTACACAATAAAATAAAGATTTTTTTTTAATCAATCCTGTGATTGTTGAATTTTTTTTTAAAAGTGAATTTCAATTATCTGAACTCTTGATTATCTGAATCACACCCGACGACATTAGTTCAGATAATCAACTAAACTACTAAACAAAACTTTTTTTAAATAAAAAAAAATGAACTACAGTAATGCTGTTTTATATTAACCGGTTTTATAGAAATCAAAGTGAATGGTCAAAAAATAAGATCAAATAGTATAGTATAGAGCAAATCACAGGAAATAAACAGTTTTACACTATTTCATGTTGTTTTCTGACCATCAACTATCCCATGTCCTACTTGTTTTCTACTTGTCAAAAATTACTGAAAATTTATCAGCCATAGATCAACAGATAATTAATAATGTGCATATTCCAATTTAACGATTATTATCAAAAACAAAGTCTTAAGAGCATCATTTAAAATATCATATACTTATAAACCTATTATTTTGAATAACATATCTTAACTAACATGAAAACAAATTATTTAGTAATGTTTCCTCCCAGAGAATCTGAAGATAATTTTTGATCATTTCATTTCTTTAACCCTAGAAACTTAATAGTAACCATTTTCAGTATACAAAACACACATAAACAAATATGCCAATAATTATTATTTCAGTACTGTACCATTTGAATATTTTTCAAGGGACCTTCAAAATTGGTGTACAGAGGTTCCAATGAAAAGCCAAATAATAATGGAGAGCCTAAGTAGCATTTCAAATAGATGACAAAAATAATTTTAACCCTAAATAATCACAATAATCACTGAGGACACCTAAGGCTGTTTAAAAAGTACATTTTCAAACCATACAATCTAAACGTTTAATTTAAAATTAAAATTGGATATTTTTTTCCTAATATGATACAAGTAGTATTATACAACTCTGATCCCGAATCCAAAACTTTCAATTTGTTACTAAACTAAATATTAAGAAACTGAATGTGGTACTTTGTCGATAATAGCAACACCAGCATAGGAACGTCCTATACTCATGCAGGACGGAAGCATACTCCATGTATTCGATTTTGGATGATAAACTTCAACAGATGATAGGTTGGATGTGCCATCATCACCCCCAACAACATACAAAAGACCTTTTAAAGCCACAACACCTATAAAAATAATAAAAATCTATTAAAATTTTTTTTAATTACTCTTACGATATGCCATAGATTAAAACACACAAACATGAATTAAACTGTTTAAGCCTGTGATTAATTGATATTTGCTAGATTCCCATCTAAATATAAGTAAAATAAATGGAAGAATACCTGCATTGCGCCTGCAGAGGGCCATATCAGATACTGGGGTCCAACTACATGTTTCAGGGTCATATGCTTCAACTGATTTCCGGACAAGAGGGCCATCGTGCCCTCCAACAGCATAAAGAATCCCATCCAAGACTCCTACACCTAGAAAAACAAAACAAGAATGTTATAATCATATAAAATATCCTGTTTTATAAATATAATTATGAAATTATTATTTTCGAAAAACAAATAGTAGAAAAAATCTCGTCTGATGAAGGGACACAAGTGTAGGTACAACCCAAAATTCTTCTGACTTTAAAGCTCTAATTTGAATAAAATATGTGCAGCGATCTACTATATATTGTCAGCAATGATGTGGGCGGCAAACATGAAAGGGAATATGTTTTGAACAAAGAACAGTTATGGTATAACCATAACTCCATAACCCTTATGGAGTTTTATGGTACAAGATGGTGGAGAAAGAAGTAATGGGAGGGGGGAGGCAAAACTAGGCTGAGAGAAGCACTCTTGAGATAGACACGGAGAAGGAAGGAGGTACTCTGGAGACTTACAGCAAGGAGGAGAGATCTTGCAGAAGATGAAGAGTTCAGGAGGCGACAAGAAGACTGAGCTATAACCCAATCTAGCCCTGTTCACAGATAAGTTTAATTTATTTCCTGTAAGTAGTAAATTTTATGGCAATCCTTTTCATCTATTAAAATCTGAATCATTAACCATCATCTGAATCATTAATAAATAAACAATCCCTATTGTAATTGTTTTGGTGCTAACATACCCCATATAGCATTATTAAATGGCATCCAGCTTGTGGGGAACTTACCATCCAATTGACTAATTAGAATTTGTTTAATTAAGTATTGTTACTAACTTTATGTTCTCAATAATTTTAAAATCACTTTTGGTTACACACCGGAAGACAGTAAAAAAGAATTAAAAAAATTTAGGAAAAACATCGATAAAAAGATGGATAATATGGTGAAATAAATAAATAGAAGTATAAACTAAAGGAAAGAGGATATGAATAATAACACGGACAGGGTAGAAGGAATAAAGAAGAAGGAAACAAACCAAGAAGAGGTAGTAATCAATAAAGAAAATTGCTCTTTTGAGAGACCTATTAGTAATTATGACGATCCAAGAGACAGTAAGATTAATTTAATGAAGGGTAACATTGCTGATGCTGAAGTACCTCCACCTAGCAGACCAATAAGTGAAAATACAAACTTTAATAATCATATATTGTCAAGAAACGAAGCAATGCCAATAGAAGGCCAATGTGGAATAGGAGACACTTCGATTGAAGAAGATTTTAAAGAGAACAGCCCCAATTCTAGATATGATCGTGAAGTACTCACAGATATAGCTTCTAAGGACAATAATTTGGTAAATAATAGTTTGGGTTCGACAAGTAAAGTAGAAATGCCAGATGGCCAATGTGAAATAGGGGACACTTCGGTGGAAGAAGATCTCAAAGAGGACAGTCCTAAATCTAGAAATAATATTGAAATGATCGCCGATATAAATTTGTATGAATAAATCTTTTAAGGAATTTGTGTCTCTACATAAAACAATAAACAGAGTAGAACCAGATGAAAATATTGCACTGACGGTTTATAAACACAGGGAATCTTTAAACACAGAAGTTTTAAAGTTTGTCGCCAAATCTAGCGAAGAGCCAAGGAAAAAATGAAGGAACAAAGGTAAACGTGGAAAAAATGTGTCGATTAGATCTCATTGAGCGGTTTTTAGCACAACGAAAGCAATTAATTTCAAATAGTTTACACTGCATTTTTTATAAGAGAAAAGGGTATGGAATATATAATCATGGAATGGAAAATATAAATAAAATAAGAATACAAGTTTTGACAATGTTTGGGCTAAACATGAAGAATGATAAAGTAGCACACAATGTTTTATTTGGGACAGCAGATATCCGAAATTATCTCAGAGGCAAGTGAAGAAAAAATATTAAGGTCTGTACTACCGAATGGATTATTGTTTAATGAAATGGAATGTCTCTTGATTTTAGATAGGTTAAAGGAGTGGTTGACTATTTTTAAATGACAGAACGATTCGAAAATTGTGTATAATTAAGAATAGTCAACTGTTTGTAAATAATATAAATAATATTAGGAATTGTTATTAATAATTTATAAAATTTAAATATTTTTGGACGCCATAAAATGCAAGACCATTAAAATATGTTAAAGGTATAGTAAGTGGTTAGGGCGAGCAGGTATAACTTATATAGGTCACACTCACATGTGCATAGGCGGCATTCGCCTCTACAAATGGTTATGTAGTTCAAACGAACCCGCTGTACAGGTTGTGAAATATTTTTGCCAAGGGTAGTGGACATTATCAGGTACCATAAGGGTACACTTGCTAGGTATGGAAGGCAAAAGAGGGCGAACTGGCAATAAAAAAAGATAAGATTCAAACCTTTTTGTACAGTCGATATTTTTTGTATATTATAGCTATTGTTTTATATATCATCAATATTAATCGTAACCATGTATACAAATTATAATATTATAGTAAAGGTAAAAATTTCATAAAAGTAGAAGTAATTGTCAGAAAGATAGAGATATGTATGAATTTAGTAAATAATAATATTGAGATGTGTTAAGACGCAGGACGCTAGGTTTAGCCTGCACCATGCAACTAATTTAATAAAACTAGTGGTATTATTGTTTATGTAAGGTTTATTAGATATTCCCCTTGTTAGCCATTTTTATTATTGTAGTTCATATTAGAACTAATAATTATAATTCAACATTACAATAATAAGCCGGTATACTCTATAACTATTGAATAATGATATTGAAATATGTTACTAAGAATACATATAGACGCTAAGTTCAATTAGTCCATACTATTGATTTAAACAAAACTAGCGGTATTATTGTTCATGTGAGGTTTATTAGGTATTCCTCTTGTTATCCAGTTTAACGATCATCTTAGAAATTGAAACAATTAATTGAAATAGACCATTTAAATAACAAGCTTTTGTACTCTGTTACAGTAAGATTTAATACTGAAATATGTGTGGTAAAAGTAAGCGTGACACTTAATATTACTTAAGAATATTTAACTCATTATATCATGTACAATTATTAATTCTAATTCATTACCGGTGTATATAACAACACTCTGTTAGTAAAGTGTTGTAAAATATATAACAATATGTAAACTTGTAAAGATCTTCAAACAAATTATTTGTAAATAATTTAATAATTTTAAAGATGTAAGAGATTGCCATAAAACTATAACATTTGAAAGAGTAAGACATTTTAACATCTGAAAAATAAAATAAGTCACTGTAATCAACATCTTTTCTTTTTCCCGCAACCCCAGGGATAATGCTATACAGGGTGTCCCGAATTAAAATGGCAAAACTTCAGGAACTTATAGGGGACCAAAAAACTAAGACAAAAAGTCCTTTAGAGATTTTCTCGTTTTTGCTTAGTTTTAGAGAAAATCGCAAAAAAAGAAACAAAACAAGTTTTCATTTTTATACTTATTTATTTACATTTAATTTATGTTATGTTCTTTTTAATGTAAATATTGCTCAAAATGTTGTCCTCTTGCACCAATGCAAGCATTACATCTAGCACTCACTTGATAAATTGCTGCTAAACATTGTTCTGATGATATTTGGCGCACTGCATCTATGATTCGGTTTCTTAATTGCTCTCCTGAGTTGATTGACACCGAATAAACTTTCTGCTTCAAGGTTCCCCATACAAAGAAATCCATGGGTGTCGTATCAGATGATCTGGGTGGCCAAGGTACTACTCCTCCACGTCCAATCCATCGTTGTGGATAATTTATATCCAGCCAAGCTCGAGCAACTCTGCTATAATGAGCTGGACATCCATCGAGTTGGAACCAAATTTCAATCCGCTATTGTAAGAGAATGTCATCTAAATAATTAGAAAAGTCGTTCTCCAAAAAATGTGTAAATGTGATACCATTCAATCTTCCAGGTAAAAAATATGATCCCACCAGTAATCCGTTCCATATTCCAAGCCAAACGTTAATAGCAAATTCATGCTGAAACCTATTCTCTCTAATAGCTGTGGGATTTTCAGGAGCCCATACATGATAATTTCTTTTATTAACAATTCCTCCTCTTGTAAAGGTAGCTTCATCGGTCCATATAATTTTTAATGGAAATAAATTATCATCGCGAATTTTTTCATGAAACCAGTTACTAAAATTCAATCTTGAGGTAATAAATTCTGAACTTTTTGAAGATGGTATGGGTAGCGATTATCGCCTTTCAAAGTACGCCATATTGCTTACCACGATATTGCTAATGCAGCAGATCCTCTTCGGATGCTAGTCTCAGGATTGTTATCAAAGTGGTGTTGGACACAATTTCTTCTCCGATAATCAGCTCTTACTGCTGCCTGGAATTGGTCGCCTTCATTACGTATTAAGAATGACCCAGTCTCTCGTAGTCTATTAAAAGTTAACGAAAAGACTCGTCGCTTAGGCACTCTTCTATTTGGAAATCGGCGCGCATACTCCTGCATCGCTTCTAAAGCATTACCGTTACAGAAACCATACACCAAAATCATATCAGCGTATTCAACATTAGAATATGTATGCGGCATTGTGGTTGATGCTATTCACACAAAAATATCTGAGTAACTGACTCAAGACTGATTTAGGAATTATAATCCTAGAAGGAAGCCAAAATGTAAACAAATAAAAGAATGTTAAGGATAACATTAAGTGTTTACATCATCAACATTAAGTGATTACATAGCCTGACGAACATTGAAAGGTGATAATCGCTACCTGTAACATTTTTGTTTTGTTTCTTTTTTTGCAATTTTCCCTAAAACTAAGCAAAAACGAGCAAATCTCTAAAGGACTTGTCTTAGTTTTTCGGTCCCTATATGTTCCTGAAGTTTTGCCATTTAAATTCGGGACACCCTGTATATTGTCCGCACTGAAGCGGGTGGCAAACATGAAAGGGAATATGTTTTGGACAAAGAACAGACCTTTTTGGTCCCCTTATGGAGTTTTATGGTACAAGATGGTGGAGAAAGAAGAAAAAAAGGGGAGGGCAGGCAAAACTAGGCCGAGAGAAGCACTCTTGAGACGAAGGCGGAGCAGGAAGGAGCACTCTTGAGATAGACATGGAGAAGGAAGGAGGTACTCTGGAGACGTACAGCAAGGAGAAGAGATCTTGCAGAAGATGGAGAGTTCCAGAGGCGACAATAAGAAGACCGACCTGTAACCCATCTAGCCCTGTTCACAGATAAGTTTAATTTATTTCCTGTAAGGCATTTTATGGCAATCCTTTTTATCTATTAAAATCTGAATCATTAACCTTGTTTGAAATTGAATAAATAAACGATCCTGATTGTAATTGTTTTGGTGCTCACATACCCCACATAGCAGATCCAAGAGAAAAATTTCTAAAAATAGTATTCTTATATCCTAATATTCAATGATTAGCAATGTGTTAACATTTGGCAATCTTCCAGTTTTCCCTAACCACCTTCAACTGTCTGATCATGGGTCCACACAATCGAGAAAAGAAAAATTTGAAAATAAAAAAAACATACAAATTGCAAACTTATGAATCGGTTTTGAAAGTAAATTCAAAAAGCTTAAATGGCACAAATTGCTTTTGTTTTGCCTCCAAATTTTCAAACTATTTCAGAGAAGGGTTCTTGGAGCTTCCATTCTATTTGGAATGAACTTTGTAGACCCATTTGTTGGACTCTTGCATCCCTCTACCTCTTCTAACCAAGGACATAATATTTTTTGCCTAGAGCTCAATAAAATCAAATTCAATTTCAATTTTCAAATTTACCTCAGTCATGTTAAAACAAATTATGAATGATCTTGTGATTGACTGTAGCTTATTCAGGAAATAATGAATAATTAAAAATCCTTTAAAAATATATATTTTTTAAGAATACAAACCTGCTCCGCTTCTTCGAGCAGCCATATCAGCTACTGGAGTCCACTCATCAGTGTCAGGGTTATAACACTCAACAGAACTCAAACACTGACGAGAAGCTCCATCATAACCTCCAACCTACAAGATAAACTAATTATTAATAAAGCCAAATAAATTAACTGCCTCACAAACAACCATTGATAAAATATCATAAAGATAACAAATGAAATTGGGATATACATTTTGTAAGTCTTGAACAGCCCAAAGGAAAAATCATACTAAAAAAAGAAATTGAATATAATTTTTTTTTTCAATCTAGAATTATCAATAACTTGTAAACTAAAAGCCAATAAAAAAATCATTAATGCACTGCAGGTAAAGGGCAGAGAAAACTAAATCTAAGTTGAAAAATGTTTTTTATCAAAATAAAATAAATATTTCTTACAGCATATTGAAGGTTATTGACAACTTACAGCATATAGAAGGTTATTGACAACTCCAACCCCTACGCTACTTCTCCTAGTGGACATGCTTGCAATCATTACCCATGTTTGTTCTCTGGGATCGAACATTTCCGCACTATTCAAACCAGTCGAACCATCAAAACCACCAACCTGAAAGAAAAATAAACATTGAATAATACTATTTTAATCATTATACATTATTATTAAACATCAGAAAACATATTTGTATTTTACTTGAAATTTACTGACTACTGTCTTTGATACATAGAATATGCTTATTTTCGTAAATATATTGGTGTGACAAATAAATGACAGTGTTTATACTAATTCAGACTGTCTGAATTATGCTAGAGGACTGATAAACAATTTTGTAATATACAGTGTTGCCACCATGTATATGCTCGAATACTGTACTAACTATACTGTCTGATCTGATCTTGACATTTCTGAAGTCAAGATGTTTCTGAAGAATGATGTTGGTGTTTTTTTAAGTTTGAAGGCTATTTCAATTTATTTACGTAAAGATTCCATAGCTTTCTTCTCTAGGCCATCCCAACTGATCCCTTTTCCAAGGTATTTGCGTTCCCTACAATTTCTATGTTTTGTTCCTCTCTTCCAAATATTTTTGAGGATTCTAAATGTTAATCATCATTTTGGTCTTGCCAAAGCGACTAGTTCTTGACTTACTCCCACCTCTCAGCTACTAAGGCTTTGTCTAGTCTAGCCAAACTTTTGATCTTGATGCCCTTTCTTACTATTACTACTCGGATTCCACCCCAGACTATCTTGTCCTATCCCCTAACAACCTTCTTCAATGCATACTTGTACAGTATAGGTGATAATCCGTCACCCAGTTGTACACCTATTTGTATGAGATGAAATTTAGTTTCTGAGATCTGCAACATTACTCAAGGAGGACTTAGGGTGCCTTGGAATCTCGAACAAAAATTAAATAACATAAATTATTAGAAGACCTTTTTTTTTTTTTTGTATTCTGTACATCAAAAGATGATGTTAACTTATTTTTCTTGGTCAATAACCAAGATTCATTATTGATAATAATAAATCAAAGAGAAACTTTGAATTTATTTAAAGTTCAATGTCACAAATAATATACATTCCAAGAAACTGTAGATTGCATACTCTATTCCTTAGTTAAATAAATTCAAATATTATTTTTTGTCCCATTGAAAAATTGGATTAAAATTTGAACATCTATCATTAAACAATTTATAACAAAAAGCTTGACAAAATGTACTGTATACCAAAATTTTATGTAAGATTTATATAATTTTTTTAATATTTGATAACAAATTCAACAGTTTTAAGAATGGACATAAATAAATTTAGAAAATGAAGTGACATACCGCATATACGCAGTTATTAAGAACAGCTACACCTAAAGTAGACCTTCTGGCCCCCATACCTACACCAACGCTCCAACTATCCGTCGTGATGTCATAAACATCGACTGTCTTCACCCTAAATTATAAAAATAGATAGAAATACAGATTAAAAGATTGATAATTACATTTTAAATGAAAAAGGGTATTAAAAATAATAAGAATAAAAAATGTAACCTAAGAGATCCATTGAAACCACCGACAGCATAGACTTTAGACCCAAGGACAACGAGACCAGCCCTGCACCTCCTTCCAGGCATCTCAGCAGCCGAAACCCAAGTCTCGGTAGCAAAGTCGTAGCACTCCACGCTTCTTATGGCTTTCGGAGCTTGTCCACCCACAACCAGCATCACCTAAGTAATTTATTACCACTAAATTAATTAATATGTTTGTTAAAAAATAGTAATACACTATTACAAAATAGCTATTTCACAACCAACTTTTATTTTAAAATAAACTGTAATCCTAATCCAAACTTAGTATACTATTTCTATATTTTAAGTTAACAGTTCACAACAATGATGTTAATATTGACTATCAGTGTGTTATATTTATACAGGAACTTAAAAGATATAATAAAAATGACTCAAATACCTTTGGAAGGCCAATAGGCTGCCTAGGTTTGGTACGAGGGGTATTGAGGGATAACCTCTGCTCTCCTTTTAGTAGGTGATATTTGAGAGCTTCTATGAGATAATCTTTGCACTTGAGGTTTGCCTGCAAAAGAGGCTCCTCTTCAACGCGATGCATCAGATAGTCCTGAGGTAACAAAGGCAGCCTTACATATTCCATTAGCTCACCCATGTGGGATTGCCTTCCTGGAAGGTCTTGATTTACCCAATTCACGACACATTCAAATACCTAAAAAAAAAGATAATTATAGCATTTACATTGAACAAATAATAAGGAATAATTGTGATAAATCTCGATCTTTAATATTAACAAAAATAATATTAAACAGGTTTTGTTTTTTAATAAAAAATTACATCCTCTTAATTGAATTTTCATAAACTTAATCATTTATTTTTAAAAAGTCCACTATTCAATCCTTCATGCCTCAATAATTTATTTAAAACACAACAATACAGATATTAAGCCACAAATGAAGCAACTTTATTTAAATTAAAATTCAACATAAACTATGTCTGTCATCTATCTATACATCGAAATATAACATTTCAATAAAAATTATGGTATCAGTTCCGAAGGTAGGTAGCTTTGAGTTGAGTCATAACAAGTTTTAACTGTTTATTTGTATCCTTTTTAGTATTCTCCAAAAAATACAAATTATTGTGAGATTTAGTGTAGAAAATAGAATGTAATTATGAGGAATGTGTAGATTTTGGTAATCATTTCATTGAGAAATAAATATTTCAACTAACATTTCGAAGTATATGTTTGGATTTATTAATATGATTCAATTAGCCTTGGCTAGATCAGATGTTTTTGTATTGTAATAAATGAGTGTTTTGTGAAATGTCTATTAATTATAAGTATTGATTAATAGACATTTTTAATCAATACGTATAATTAATAGACATTTCACAAAACACTCATTTATTACAATACAAAAACATCTGATCTAGCCAAGGCTAATTGAATCATATTAATAAATCCAAACATTTCCCCCCTGAGATGGTCCTTCATCCTCCCTTACTTACTTTCCTCCCTCCTTGGCACACTTATGAATAAATTGTGAGTATAAACATCCAATAAGAGTCTAAAAGAATAACTATTATCATGGAATTTCATAGACCCGAACCTTTAGTTTTGACTGGTAATGTGGCAGAAAATTTCAAAACATTCAGAGAAGATGTTACGAATTATTTTCTGGCTACAGAAACAAATAAGAAATCCAATGCTGTACAATTGGCGCGCTTGAAAAATCTTCTGGGAAAAGATGGACTGAAATTATATAAGTCGCATAAACTAGACGATTCACATGAATCTAATCTAAGTATCCTAGATCTTTTAGAGAAAGTATGCATTCCGAAACGCAACATTACAATGGAAATATTCAAATTTCTAAATCGAAAGCAATATGACGGTGAATAATTCGAGCATTTTTATACTGACTTAAAGTCTTTGGTCCAATCATGTGAATTTGAAGAACAGGAAAAAAAAACTGCTGGTGGCCCAGATAATAATGGGGATCAATTCGAAAAATTCACAGGAACATCTGTGGAGAGAGGATCTTGCTTTGGAGAAAACCCTCCATTTTTGCAAGTCGGTTGAACTGGCTGAAAATAATTTTAAAGAGTTTATTAAAAAAAGACGTTGCATGGAACTGGTCAGAAACATATTCATCAGCTGTTACCAAAATAAAAACAATTTTAAACAGTGATATTGTTTTAACACCGTTTGACCCTTCCATTCCAATCGAAATTCAATGTGATGCTTCTAAAGATGCGATTGGCTGTTGTATGCTTCAAGAAAGAAAACCAATAAGTTTTTTTTCAAGGAACCTAAGCTTCACAGAAACGGAGTATGCTCGAATTGAAAAAGAGCTCTTAGCAGTTTGTTTTGCTAGTGACAAATATCATTATTTCATTTATGCTCACTCGGATTATTATAAACACAGATCATCTTCCCTTGGTTTCGATTATGAATAAACCACTCTGCAAAATTAAAAATAATAGAATCCGTAGATTAAGAATAAAATTATTCAATTACCAATTTAACCTAAAACACTTAACTGGGAAAAATATGTATATAGCAGATTTTTTATCTAGATTTACGAAAAACGCTGAGACTTTTCCAGAAAATAATTTAAAAGATGTAGTTCACTGCTTAGGGTCCAGTAGATTGAAATTCGGTGACGTGAGATTGAAGGAATTTCAAGAGAAATCAAAGAACGACGAAATACTAAGTAAATTGATGGAATTTCTAAAAGCAGGATGGCCAAAACAACTTTACGGTGAATTAAAGGATTTCCAGAAATTGAAGAATGACATTACGACAGAAGAAGATTTCGTTTATCTTGACGATAGATTGATTATACCAAAAGGTCTGAGACCATTTATGTTATCGTTGTTACATGAAACTCATCTTGGCGTGAATAAAACACTGAAGTTTGCTAAAAAGCATTACTATTGGCCAGCAATGAATTCTGACATCCGAAACACAGTGTCTTTGTGCCAGATTTGTCAAAAGTTTCAGCGATCAAAAATAAAAGAGCAATTAATACCCCATGAAATTCCTGATGTACCTTTTTATAAAATTGGAGTTGACATAGCTGAATTTGCAGGGAAAAGTCATCTAGTCGCAGCTGATTATTACTCCCGTTGGATCGAAGTTTTCAAGCTTACAAACAAACTGAGTTCTGCAATAATACCAAAACTAAAAGAAATGTTCGGAAGATATGGAATTCCTCACACTATGATTGCCTATAATATGCCATTTCAAAGCTTCGAAATTCAAGCAATTTTCGAAAGAGTGGAATTTTAAAATTATAACAAGCAGCCCTCATTATCCTAAAAGTAATGGACTTGTGGAGAAAGCGGTGGGTATAATAAAAAATATGCTTAAAAAATCATCACATAGCAACAATGATTTTGAGTTGTATTGGTTGAATTACCGAAATTCACCTGTTGCGAATTTACATTATTCGCCATCTCAACTTTTGAATAGCCGAATGCTGAAAACAAAGCTACCAGTTTCACTGGACAAATTAAAACCACTAGCGATTTCTGATGATGTGATCGATCAGTTTAAAGAAAGACAAATTATGACAAATTAGCAAGACGAACACCGCAAGAATTTGAGATAGGAGAAAATGTTCTGATTCAAGATATGGGAAACAAAGAATGGACTCAGGGCCTGATTCAGCAGAAGTTACCTCAACCAAGGTCTTACCAGATAAAGGTTCCAGGAAGAAGATTGATTAGGAGAAACTCCATTCACATAAGGAAGTTTAAAGAAGAGCCTACGACAGCTTCCGAAACATCAAGCAGGAGGGAGGAAAGTAAATAAGGGAGGATGAAGGACCATCTCAGGGGGGAAATGTTTGGATTTATTAATATGATAATATGATTCAATTAGCCTTGGCTAGATCAGATGTTTTTGTATTGTAATAAAAGAGTGTTTTGTGAAATGTCTATTAATTATACGTATTGATTCTTTGTAAACTAAACAGTATAGATGATGTATTGATGTTCAAACGTTCATTTACTTATTAGATGATTACTGAAATACACACATATCCCATAATTACATTCTCTTTTCCATACTCACAATTATTTATATTTTTTGGAGAATTAAAAAGGAAACAAATGAAAAGCTAAAACTTGTTGTGAATCAACTTGAAGCGACAACCTGTGGAATAATTACCAAAATTATCACCAGCTATATTCTTTAAAAAATATTACTGGCATCTGTCCAAGTCTTCTGATAATAAAACGATTTATTTTTTCCTAATATAAATAAGAACTATATAACTGACAATTTAGAAAACAACCTTTTTCTAAAGTTCTGTTCCACATATCCTAATAGGTCTTAGGATAGTAGTGGAGATTAGTCCTTGGACCCATAACTCTAGTAAAGATCTGTAGTCCAGAAAGTGAGATAATTAGGATTAGTAATTTAAGAATGTATGAATAATTTTAAAGCAGGTATTCCATGAACACCTGGATTAACAGCAATCATATTGTTAATAAGACTGGTTTGGTCATCCCATACCTATTTTATACTAGTGTCAAAAATAAAACCTTGATATTACCTTCTCCTCAGATTGAACTTCAAGCCTATCGCTACAAATCAATTTGCAGACCTGGTGGTGGGATAGGGCCAGAAACTCTTCTCCTTCAACTACTTCCCTGGAAAATGGAAAAAACATTAAACTTTTATATTTTTAAATTACGATAAATAAATACGCATAATTTAAAGCAAGATAATACTACTAAGTACTGAAATGTAAATAAAGCAATCAAGTAAAATAAAGTTGATGGAAACCTCTTTTACCAAAGAGAATTAAACATTACTAAGTAGTAATCAAAGAACAAATAGATAGTTGTTATAATAAAAGCCACTCAGTCCAGTTAGAGAACTTAGAATAACAATGATTTTTATCAAATAAAGAAACAATATAAATAGATTTAATGAATTTATACGTTTCTTTGAGGTAGGGAAATGAGAGACTAATGTTTAAGTCTTGTATTGCTTGACACTTCATCGGACCATATTATTTTGGGCAAACCAACCTTCCTATCTTTCATTCCCTCTCATGAGCTGTTATACTTATTAAAAGTTATATATAATTAATACCAGACATTATAACAATGGCACTAGTGTTCACCATAGTGCCCATACCAAGCTGAATACCACGGCATTTAATGTGCCAAAATAGTTAACATTATCGTAAAAATCCGACAACATTATATTTAGTTTTTATAAATTTATTATAAATACACTAAATAATGCTTACGAAAAATGCTGTTCAATAAATGCTTCAGCAGCTGCAAGTAAATCCAGGCAACCATGAAGATCAGCAAAAGCCCTAATTCCTAAACAGTTTGTTGGATGCAACTGAGATTGAAGAAAGTCACAGCAAGCATCACGCACATCTGAGAGTTGCAGTAAATTAGCAGCTGGTAATAATACCTAAATGAAAAACAAATGTACCTCATACTTCAAATTGATAAACTGAAAAAAAATATGGATAAAAATCTAAGGATCTAAGCATCTTCCGACAAAGTAAATCAGTTCACCTCAATTCTCATGATATTAAATAAAATGTTTAATCAATGCTTGTTGCATTGATGCACACTAACTAACATGATTTACAACAACAAACACAGTTCTTTTCAATAGTCATAGCTTACAAACACGATGTTGATCATTAATTCCGATAAAATAAAATCTTTTTATAATTATTTTATTTGTTTGTCACCAACATATAAGTAAATATAGCCTATGGAATAGTATCCATGTGGAAATTTTAACATACCTGAACATTGTCTTCGGTAACATGAATTTCAGAAGTATAAACATAATCAACTAATAACTGAAGGGCATAAGGATCCAAACCTTGAAGAACAATTCTTTCCTGACGACTTTCTTCAAACGAGGTAAACATAGCATGGAAATAAGGGGAGGCTGCGGCCAAAACCATTTTGTGACCTTGTACTTCAAGGGAATCAGCAACAAGCCTAACATCACACAGCAAATGTTGCCTGAAATTAATAGTTGTTTTTAATATCAAGTATATTTACATGTTATCTATAAGAATGCTGATACAGCAAACTTTTCTTACCAAGAAAATAGTCTGATAGTAGCAATTTTCTATATTTTATCAAGAAAAATTTGGCTTGGAAGTAACTATTATAACAAAAATGGAAAAAGGAATAGTGCATAACTTTGTCAAAGTTAAAAGAAGTAAACAGGGACTGTTGGAGTAGATAAGAATGAGTCCACTCCCAGCCTATATACTGCAATTAGCCAATGGAAAAAGAGGTAAGGCATGTTCTAGCAGGAACTTGAAAGGTGCATAGATAATTGCCTAACAGCAGGGCATTCAATCCAGTAATGTTTCAAATCCAGTAATACACCCACTTACCAGTCGACGTTTCGCCTATTCAGGCATTATCAAGACACAAAAACAAAAAAGGGTTATGTGAATCACATCTCGAAGAAAAAGGTGCAATACATCCCAACGATCAGCAGCCCAAACAGGCTCCAAACATGAGACAGCACCCCACCACCAAGACGTTCAAGTAACCCTTTTTTGTTTTTGTGTCTTGATAATGTCTGAATAGACGAAACGTCGACTGGTAAGTGGGTGTATTAATGGATTTGAAACATAAGGCTTTGCATTGTGGTTTTTCCCAATTGCATTATAATAAATTATGTATGATGTTAGCGGCTGCAATGAATATCTTATACCAATGATGAAACAAATAATAATTGTCAAACACTCATTAGTTTTGCAAAATAATGAGTATTCACGATTAGAAGTACCGCTTTTCCCATAAGAGAATCCACATCACTACTTGGTGCTCAAAAGACAGTGTTACAATAAGTCAACCAGATGGATCAAATCCTCATGTGCTAGATTTATGAAGAGACTAATAAATGTGAGAGTATGATATGGTGTGAATGAATATTAACAGTAGTTAAAATTGAAAACGTAGACGAATAAAAAGTATGTAAAATGGGTGATTTAACAGTTACTACAGGTTGTTTTCTGGATAAAGATCTCTTCACATTTTTAAAATAAAAAAGTCTATAGTAGTTGAGAATTGTTTCTTCCACTAATCACAATGGTTAACTCAGCCTTCACTGGCTACAAAAACATCTGGTTTTACAATTTTTCAGAATAGTCCGAGCATTTCCATTTAAAATTGAGTCTCTGATAGTCATTCCTATTATTATTCTGGATATCTGGGAAGCAGAGGAAATCCCTGAAGATTTGTGTAAAACAGCAATTATCCTTATCCATAAGAAGGGAGACATCCTTGAATGTGGCAACTACCGTGGTATCTCACTTTTGTCCTGTGCTTACAATATACTCTCAAGAGTTCTCTTCCAAAGGCTCCTTCCTTTTGCGGAGAGAGAAATTGGTCGGCTTCAGGAAAGGAAAGGCCACCACCGACCAGATCTTTTCTCTGCAAACTATTCTTGAAAAAATGATGGAACACTCAATCCCAACCCACCATCTTTTCATTGATTTTAAGGGAGCCTATGATAGTGTGCTTAAGAGACGCGCTATTAAAGGCCATGATAGAGTTAGGTGTCCCAGCAAAATTAGTTCGCCTCGTTAAAGCAACAATGAGAAGGGTGCAATGCATGATAAAGATTAAGGGGGATGTATCTGAGGGCTTCACGACCCATAAGGGACTTAGACAGGGTGATTGCCTGGCATGCTTCCTATTTAACTTTGCAATAGAGATTGCAGTGAGGAGATCTGGAGTGTATTTAGGAGGCACCATCACCAACAAGACTATACAAATCCTGGGCTTTGCTGACGATGTAGATATTGTATGTAGGTCGTTTATAGCCATGAAGGAGGCTTCTATTGCCCTTAAAGCAGCCACAGCAAAGATTGGTCTGGTTGTTGACCAGGATAAAACAAAATACATGATGGTGGGGTGTCGAGGAACAGCGAGAAGAGGAGCTGAGGTCCAAATTGAAGAATTTAAATTTGAATGGGTAGATGAATTTGTCTACCTCGGAAAGCTGGTAAATGCAAACAATGATATGCAGACAGAAGATTAGTGGCTGCTAACAGATGTTATTTTGGACTGCAGCGGCACATGAAAAGCAAATCTCTGTTTAGAAGGACTAAATTAAAGCTCTACAAGACGCTAATAAGGCCAGTCGTCACCTACGGCTCCAAATGCTGGATACTATCCAAGAATAAAGAGCTGGCTTTACTGAGGTTCGAGCGGCGCATCCTCCGAAGAATATTTGGTCCAGTGTGTATAAACAGGAATGGAATACAGATGTTGTACCAAGAAGCCGACCTGGTAAGATTTATAAAAGTGGGGAGATTACGTTGGGCCGGACATGTGGCAAGGATGACGGATGACCGAATTCCTAAGAAGCTCCTCAACGAACAGATCCATGGAACAAGTTGGACGTCCCAAATTGCGTTGGGCAGATGGCGTCGCTGCTGATGCAAGGTCTATCCTTGGGATAAGGAATTAGAAGGCGGCTGCTCTGAACAGGGATGACAGGTGGCGTCTGTTGCAGGAGGCATTGACCCCCTACGGGTGTAGTGCCATTAAAGAAGAAGAAAAAGATAGGCATTCCTGATGACTTTTCTACATGGAGTGAGTTAAAAGGGTTTTGTCTGATACACTGTTTACATTAAAATCTTTTTTCAGCCACTGTCCCTTCACCGATCATAGATTATACTTTATTCCATTACTAGTTCTCAACAGATATGTTTCATATATTCTTCACTACTCAGAGCTGGGTTGCACATCTTAATAACAATTGTGAATTCATGATTCGTAATCGATTCACTTATGATTAATTGCAAAACACAAAAGCCTGATTCAAATGTACAAACTGAATTGACCAAAGCGGGAACAAACATTACAGAATTCAATCTGGTTCCAGTATCATTTATTTCTTCACTTTCAAGAATATACCCTTTCCTGTTTTCTTTTTTTTTTTTAATTGGATAGTTAGTGCAGGGTATGTTAACAGGGGTTTAATTGTAATAATACTGATACAATTCATATCGAAATGTATATAACACAATTAATTGCCCATTTTTCTAATTTTATACTCATTAATTTTGAAGCCATGGTAGTATAAATTATTAACATCATTTAGTTATAGTATTTTATATAATTTTTACTTACAAATATTTCAAGTGTTTTATTCATTTAACCATCAATCAACAGTTTTAATTTAATTTTAGTTACAACATATACAAAGAAAAACAGCTACTAAAACATTTTTACAATTAATAACTTACTTCCTCATTATATTGAAGACCTCAAAGGCCCTTTGGGTATGGGAATGGTTGCGATAAGGTGGTTTCTCTCTAAAACTGTTTCTAGGAATCTGCTTTTGAGAGCTTTCATCCAGTGAATTTTGGCTTGCATAGCGAAGCAATAGGCAGCTGTAAAAGATAAACCAAAGTAATGGTATTAAAATAAAAGAAAAATTGGTATATCAACTGCCCTTGGTACATCAATTAAATATATATATGGCCCCTTATTTAAAGGTTATAAAAGAGAAATCAGTCACTGTTAATATACAAAACAACAGCAAATATTGACCTTATAACTGTAATTAAAGATATTTGATAGGTCAGTAATAACATAAAAATTTATATATAAACTGTGAATATGAAGTTTATAAAATAAACTAATGTTTAATGTAATAATGAAAAGAGAGACCTAATTTCAAAGTACTGTTCATCAGAATAGGTGGGCGTAAGCGTTTTGAAGTAGTGTTTATTAGTTAATTAAACTAAAGGAGTATATTAAAGGATGCATTTTGGAATCAAATTGAAATTTAAGAAGTCGATTAAAAATTTACTGATTATATAGGTCCCATAACTTATCAATAATCTTATCTTCTGCTAACCTAGATTTTGAGCAGCAATTTAAAGGATGCTCTTAAATAAAAAAAGGTAACCATTGTCTAAAGTGATTCAAGGATAAAGGCTCTTGCTTTTGTTGTTGTTTTGTAATATTATCAAAATCCACTATTCAGAAGACTTATAAATTAAGCAAAATCAAAATTTAAGGAATTATATCCATACCTCCCTTTGTCAACCCTGAACTCAGATGATTTATCCATTATTTCTGTTGTCTAACACAACATACATACATTACAATTTCATTTCAACTGTCTGAAAGGTATATCATCAAAGATGTTTCATGATGAAATGTGGTTCAAGTGGAAGGAATATTCGAATAATTTTGTATATACTTATTAAAAATATCTAAAGGTAACAATGAAACAAGTTATAACCCCATTCTCTGCTTGTCAAAACCAATGACCTCTATTTACAATCAAATATCGACATATAATTAATGTAATTGAATGGTAACACATCGATTTATCATCTATCGATGTAATAATCGATTTTAATTACAAATATCTAAAATAATTAGCTATATTAATATTTATGTATACTAATATTAATTTTTAATTAAAAAAAAAATATTAGTTTAATATCAAGCAGAATGGACAAGTATTTCGCAATATTTATCTTAGATCTATAAAGAAAACTTCCACTTCAAGGACTAATAGACAACACCCAGCAAACGCCGTTTCTATGGAAACTCTAAGCTCAAACAACTCATTAATAAATCAAATTGAACAAGATAATGGGAGTCGCTAATTTCCAAAACTAACACTAATCGAAATTAGAAAATATACTGAAAAAAAGTATTAAGTTCAATATAACAAGCACTTAGTGCTGTTATAATCCCCCTAATACGAGACGAAATATTCAAAAAGTATATAATATAATAGGGTTTGGAATTATGTTTATTTCCAAAAATCGGTCTTAGTCATCCAGTCATTTGTAGTCTTTAATCTTCCAATCCATTACTTGGGAATTCTGTACATAAATCCATGAAAATGCATTTTGACAGTCTTATGTGCCTGTCTTCAAGTGCGTGACTGAATCCTAAATCAAAACCAAATTTCGGCAAGAAGATAAATGTAAATTTTTTGGTTGTGCAAGCGTTTTCATCACCGTTATTCTCCCTTTTCAACTCAAGGAACCTTTCATTGTTCCTTGAATAGCCTTCCAACATACTCAAGGTTCCACGCGATCGCTCTATTGTGATTACATCACTTAAATTTCTCACTCCTTTTCTAATGTTATTAGTATTAACATTTTGGTTATACCCTGATTTCTTCTTGTATATTTAAACCCTTATCTTATCTTAAATCCTTGCCTCTGACTGAATTACAGCACTTCCGGCTTGGCAGCATAGTGCTATGTACTGATGCAGGCGGCACCTTGAAAGGGATGCTGTACGGGGAAAATGTGTCATGTCGGGACACATGAAAGGGAATATGTTTGGGACAATGAACAGACCCTTGGTCCCCTTATGGTTTTATGGTCCAAGATAGTGGAGAAGGAAGGAGAGGGGGAGAGAAGAAAACTCTTGAAATAGGAGGCTGAAGAGAGGACTCGAGAGAGAGACGCACGGCAGGAAGGTACTCGGAAGACGAGGCCGGAAAGAAGAAGACGGGATACCCCGAGAGAGAAGAGCGGCCGAACGAAGCGGGCGGAGATGTCAAGGAAGAAGAACGACCAGTAACCCAATCTACCCCTGTCCACAGATAAGTTTAGTTTAGTTCCTGTAATGTATTTTATGGCAATCCTATTTATATATATTATTAAAATCTGAATCATTAACGTTGTTGAAATTAAATGAATAAACGATCCTTATTGTAATTCTTTTGATGCTTACATACCAGATACACTATTTAGTTATAAATAATATATTGAAGGTAGAATAGATAAGTAAATTGGTAAACACAAGAATAGACCTTTGGAAAGGAACCCAATTAAGATTAAGGAATATAAATAATAATTTGAGTACTCATCCCAAATGAGACTCTGGCATCCCAAATATCAATATATATATTCAAGATATATTTAAGAGTAAAAACATAGCAATAGTAATTCCCTAACGATTTTTTTTTCCTCCGAAAGAAAAGTTTTTTTAAAAATTACCTCCAAATGGAAGCTGTAGCTAATCGAGATTGTAACTAAAATAATCTGGTTTTCCTAATCATACCAGGATAGAATTTAAAAGTTTTGCGAGTTTAAATACCATTTCTTTCTCCTAAGATGGGCTGTACTTGTTGCTTCTTTTCCTAATACAAGAGTACAATGTTTATATCAAGAACCAATGAACGTTATTTCTTGGGGTCTTTGATTATTAGAAGTTGTGGAATTTTTTAAATAATAAAATTTATATGTTATTCATTGCAACAAATATCATATTCGATAATTCTTTCCCAACATTTCCAGCAAATTGACCTTTGGGTTTTATGGTCAAACAGGATTAATTGGTATTAGGATTGGCACAAAACTGTGACTATCTCTGGTAAGTGATAGCTACCAATAAAATAAAATCTAAGAACATCTCCACACTAGATATAATGTCTGGATTCCGTCAGGTCAAGAATGCTGAAGACATTCAGACAGTATCCTTCAACTAAGAATCTGGTCATTAAGAATTCCTCCAAATTTCATTTGGCTTCTACAATACAATACTGATCTTTCAGAGAAATATTTTTAAATTGCATTGTTTGGAGGCAATAAATAAGTCCTAGTTAAAAAACTTAATAATACAAGGAGTTGTATGTGAAAAAGCATATCTCAATGGGAAGACTCATGCAAGTATGTATAACCTCAAAGATATTGCTCAATGCTAAGGACCTAATAGAAATTGGAAATGGAGTGAGTGCCATTGCCAGAACTCAGGGATTATAAACTGTTGGGGGCTGCCCAGGAGGAAGAAGAAAGGGAAATATTGAGGCAACAGGATATGTTGATGAATTATAGATAATAGGATGATGATAGTAGTTTCCAAGAAGAGATTAAGCAATATAAATGAACAGAAAGAAACTTTCTGGAGATGGTATAGTATTCAAGAAATTTCACTAAAAATTATGTCCGCTGTGATAAAAAAAATAATAAAAAAACTGTACGTCTTATCAGGAAGCTTTTAGTCTTCTTGGCAAAGTATAACACTTCAATAGTACAAGTTCCTCATAGTGAACTCCTTTCTATGTTAATAACAAATACGAGTCCAATAGAATCTGGTGAAGTGATATCCTAAATATCAATAAGGATGAACCATCATGTCGCCTTTCCATTGCACACTCTTTTTGAAACTTAACAGCAGTACTCCACAATTAAAAAAAGTGATTTGGCATCACTTAAACCAGTTTTTAATTTTTTATTATTTGTACTGCCTAGATAAAAACATTGATTTGGCTGCTTAGTATGAAAAATATTGACAATACCTGCATTGTAATAGGGATATTTAAACTCTCTGACTTAAATGTATATGTTGTTGATGTATTGTCAAGAAATCCACATGATTTAAATGTAATAGAAAAAGAAATTAAGATGAATTATAGAAAATTTTGGAAGAAGTTTCTTTTCAGATAGGCATACAAAAATAGTCATTCTTCGTTGACATTAAAAAAATGTCTTGAGGAATTTGTTACCAATGGCAATATTCCTTTCACTTGCAACAGCTATGGAGATAAAGAATTAAAAATGTTATCTTTGTACTTATTCTTTACATTGTATCTCTCAGGATTTCGAGGCAAAATTGAAACGGTTGCTTAATTCCTTCGTTCGATTCATCTTTGGGATCCCGAGAGATGCTCCGGTCACCCGATTTTACGTAAACCTGAAGTGGCTTTACCCTTCCTATCGTCGTAAGTACTTCCTAGCATCCTTTCTTTATCAAGTTGTCCAATCCCGCCGACTATCATACATTTTCGATCTCCTTCAATTAAAACCACAATCCTCTCCCGTAACACCCGTTCTCGGCTGTCAAGTCTATGTACAGCATCCCACCGAACACCAGCTTTTAACAGAGCTTTCCTTATCCGATCCTCCTCCCTTTGGAACTCTATACCTTCTTCCATTCGTCGTTCCAATAATCTTCCAACCTTCAAATCCCGTATATTCCATCACTTAATATCCCTGCAATTCCCAAAAAATCGGAAATAGTAGGATCAGTTTTGAGATAATATACTCTCGATGGGAATGAATGATGTTTTTTAATGTGCTCATGAATTTGTGATTATGTATTTATAAATATTAGTGTGTGGGATATAAACCACGTACATATGTATTGTATCATCTAGTTAGACATTTTAAAGAAGGAGAAATGAAGAAAATAAATTTAAATCACTGATATTGTTGTTTGTTCATTGAACGTCACTTTTTGCTGCTATGGCTAATCGGACGATGCTACATTGGGAGCTCTAAATTTTGCCTATCCAGGTTTAATTAGGATAGGGATTTTTAACGAGTACCTGACATCATACAGGCTCGGGACCCCCGTTTAACGTCCCTTCCGAAGGACGGCGTAACTAAGGATTTTTTACTCCCTTTAAAAAATCCTAGGGCTACCTGCCGGGCTACGAACCCGGTGTTATTCATGTAACTTAATTGTGTGGAGGTCCGGGAAACTCCAGTGTCATGAAAATTGTTAATGGTTGTGGTGATTTAATCCCCACTCCTGTGAAGGAAATTTTCTAACTGTTGTCTAACCTGGCAGATAACCATTGTTATGTTCAGTAAACTCACCCTGCTTGTTCAGTTGTTGTTTTAAGCTAATAAAAACCTTTCTAACGGTAAAACATTCTTTCTTTTTAACATCACAATTTTATTAGCTTAAAACAATCAGTCTTTCGTTCGTATTTTGAAGTTTTGGATTCTACGATGTTAACGAGTCAAACTTTCGGGTCGGAGTTTTCAATCACGGGAGTGCCGTCGTTTAGTTTGTGATTTCGTGGATGTGAATTGTGTTTAAACATTAAAACTTTATAAAAGAGAAAAAAAATCTTGTAATCCGCAATGGACAAGTATCTAAAGCCCGACAAATTCTGCATAAGTCCAGATTCCCCATCTGCTGGAAAGGAGTTCTCACATTGGCTTAAAACTTTCGAAAATTTCATCTCCTTATCTACTGAACCATTAGAAAACGTTGATGAAGGTACTCCAAAATTTCCTTTCATTCAATGTTTATGAACGGATTTCAGAGACCACAACATATGTTGAAGCAGTTGAAACCCTGGCTAACATCTATGTTAAAGAAAAAGGAGAAATATTTGCATGCCACATTTTGGCTATACGTAAACTACAGCAAAATGAAGGTGTTGACCAATATGTTCAGGCTCTGAGGCTGTTAGCAAAGGATTGTAACTTCAAGGCTGTTTATGCTGAAGATAATAAAAATCAGTATATTCGTGATTCTCTCAATAACGGACTACTCTCTTCTCAAATCCGCCAACGATTACTTGAGGAGCCTAAAACGTTGAGCCTAGATGACGTCATCTAACGCGTCCAAGCTCTCGAGCTGACCCATAAACAAGCTGAAAGATGCTCAAACAGTACAAATGATTTCTCTTGCGCGGAAATTGGTAGCGATTCGAATTCATCACTTTCAATTCCTGGTACTTCCCGCCCTAGTGCACGATGCATTGACACTGGATCAGATGATCCGAGCGATCATTGTGCTGGAATCAGTCAGAAGAGGGGCAGCCATTGTTTCTTTTGTGGATTTAGTCGCCATCCGCGCTCTGCTTGTCCCGCTCTTGAATCAGAGTGTGCCAATTGCAAAATCAAGGGCCACTATGCCCGTGTATGTCGGAAAGCAAAGAAAAACACTCAGAAAACCAAACTTGTATCTGGAGCTATTTTAGCATCACTAAACGATGGTTTTCTGCCTCAGTTAAGCCGTGCTGTTACCCCTGCTCTTGTGAACGGAATCCCCTGTAACTGCCTCGTGGACACTGGGAGTTCTGGTAGCTTCATCAGCCTTGACTTTGTCTGTAAACACAACATTCAAGTTATGCCTCAGGAGGGACGAGTATCAATGGCATCTACATCGTTATGGACCCAAGTTGAAGGATTTATTCTCGTAAAGCTAGAAATTGCTGAACACACTTATGCTAAATGTAAGTTGACTGTTCTGAAAGAACTCTGTTCCGATATTCTTATCGGACATGCCATACTCAAAGCACACTCCAATATTCTGCTAAAATTTGGTGGTGACAAGGCACCTCTCACAATCTGTTCGCATACTGTAGCTAAGATTGACCCTGTACGTCTCTTTGACCATCTCTCTCCTAACTGTCATCCAATTGCCACAAGGTCCCACCAATACTGTGATGAAGACACTCAGTTTATCAAGAAAGAAATCACTCGGTTTCTTTCCAAAGGAGTGATTGAACCCTGCAATTCATCATGGAGAGCTCAGGTATTGGTTGTAAATAACAATGAAAAAAAGAGACTGGTGGTGGACTATTCTCAAACGATAAATAGGTATACTCTACTTGATGCCTACCCCTTACTAAATGTTGATCAACTTGTCAGGAAAGTTGCTAATTACAAGCATTACAGTGTCGTGGACTTATGGCAAGCATATCATCAGATCCCGATATGTGAAGATGAGAAGAAATATACTGGCTTTGAAGCAATGGGTAAGCTGTATCAGTTTACACGCATACCTTTCGGCGTTACTAATGGAGTAGCTTGCTTCCAACGCGCAATAAACCAAATTATAACTGCCGAAAACCTCACCGGAGTGTACTCATACCTCGATGACATCAATGTGTGGGGAATAGATAAATCTGACCATGATCTAAATCTAAACAAGCTTATGTTGACACTCGATAAGCTCGGCATTGAAATCAACAAAGAGAGAAGTAAATTTGACCTTGCAAGCGTAAAACTACTGGGACATCTTGTTTCATTCCACTCTATCAAGCCAGACCCAGCACGACTTGCCCCCTTGTTGAATATGTCATTGCCACATAACTCTGAATCGCTGAAGCGGGCTCTTGGTTTCTTTGCTTATTACTCAAAGTGGTTACCTAAATTTTCAGATAAAATCCGGGTCTTGATTGATGCCAAATCATTTCCGCTGAATCCATCTGCTGCTTCTGCTTTCGAAAAGCTAAAAAAGGATATTGCCAACTCAGTCGCCACAACCATCGATGAATCTCGCCCGCTTGTATTATAAACTGATGCCTCTAAGTTTGCACTGGCAGGCACCCTTAGTAAAGATGGAAGGCCGGTTGCATTTTTCTGACGATCACTAAGCAGATCTGAAATCAGTGGACATCCACCAATCGAAAAGGAGGCTGCGGCAATTGTTGAATCCCTGAGACATTGGAGAGCATTCCTCCTTGGCAAACATTTTCGCCTCATAACTGATCAAGAAGCTCTGTCTTTAATTTTTGACCGAAAGCATGGAAGTAAGGTAAAAAATGAGAAGATCACTAGATGGTGACTAGAGCTGGCTCCGTTTGTTTATGACATATCTTACCGCCCCAGTGACGACTACACCAAGGCAGACACACTCTCCCGAGTCTGTAAAGCTTCCTCTTCTACTGACTTGCTCCAGCTTCACCAATCTTTGTGCCACCCTGGTGTCACATGTATGTACCATTGGCTCAAATGTAAGAACATTCCCTATTCACTTGAAGATGTCAAGAAGATGACTTCAAGCTGTACTATCTGTGCTGAAGTAAAACCTAGGTACTTGAAAACTTCTGGAACTTTAGTAAAGGCCACCTCTTCATTTGAACGCATCAACATTGATTTTAGGGGCCCTCTCCCTTCCAGATCACAGAACTTCTACCTCCTTACCATCATTGATGAGTATTCCCGCTTACCTTTCGCATATGCCTGTCGTGATGTTTCTGCTGCCACTGTGGTTGAGTGTCTCAAAAATCTCTTCTGTTTGTTTGGAAAGCCAGCCTATGTCCATTCTGACCGGGGAGCTTCATTTATGTCTAGGGAAGTCAAGGATTTCCTCCATTCAAACGGTGTAGCTACCAGCAGAACAACGCCATACAATCCGGCAGGAAATGGGCAAATTGAACGCCTCAATGGAACTCTGTGGAAAACCATTTGTCTCTCGTTGAAGACTCTAGGACTGCGCACGGAGAAATGGGAAAGTGCCTTGCAGTAATCCCTCCACGCTATTCGATCTCTACTTTGCACAGCAACTTACTCCACTCCCCATGAACGATTTTTAACTCATCCTCCCCGTACAGGCAATAGAGTCACCTTGCCGTCTTGGTTAACCCCTGGTCCTGTGCTTGCCAAAAGGAACGTGCGAATCAGCAAATATGAAGACCCTGCCGCGGAAGTGGAATTACTTGAGGCTAACCCACAGTATGCCCTAATTCGCAAGAAGGATGGATCAGAATCAACCGTATCCCTGAGACAATTAGCACCTAGAGGAACTCCTGAAATGTTCGAGAAGCCTTGCCCTAATGGTGATGAACCCGCTCCAATATTAGAGCCCTCTGACATGGTACATCCTGAAGAACCCTCTGCCACTCCATCTGTCCATGGCTCCCTCTCTAATGAAATTGGAATCCCAGTGTGCTCCTCAAGACCTCAACGTGTGAGTCATAAGTCATAAATCTATCTTTTGTATCTCAAATATTGTTCTTAAATTTTGCCAAATGTTTTCTTAAAACTCAGGGTGAATGTGGTGATTTAATCCCCACTCCTGTGAGGGAAATTTTCCTACTGTTGTCTAACCTGATAGATAACCATTGTTATGTTCGGTAAACTCACCCTGCTTGTTCAGTTGTTGTTTTAAGCTAATAAAAACCTTTCTAAGAGTAACACATTCTTTCTTTTTAACATGACATGTATATTGTTGATAGGATCAAAGAAATGATTAAAGTTAAAGGATATCAGGTATTGATTTTTATGGATATTAATGGTAATCAGAAAGTAATTGAATTGTTTAAGGTTTAAGGCTGAATTAGAAAGCATACTTCGTGGGATCCCAGCAATAGATGAAGTAGGTGTAGTTGGTATCCCAGACCCAAGAAAAGGTGAATCTCTGGTAGAATTTATCAAAACGAAAGAAGGATCATTGATGATCATTGAAAGTGCGATCCACAAATTCTTAGAGAGCAGGGTAGCTCCACTTAAATTAATAGATAAATATGTTTACATTGAATCAATACCTACATCGCAATCCGGGAAAATCTTAAGAAGAGAGCTCAAACAAATGTATCAAAAAAATCTGAACTGAACCACTTATATTTATTTATTGTACGGAATGGTTAACATGTTTTAATTCCTAAACCTGATTTTGTAGGTTGTATGGAAGACCAAGACTGGTTGCCAACACTTACATTTTATCTTCGGCCGACACAGAAAGACAGTCAAAGACAGGTAGAAAGAGACAGATAGACAGACATGAGTAGAAACAGATAGATACAAACAGACAGATATGCACATAAAATCAGTATTCTAGGCAGAACATTAATTTTCATATAATTACATTTTTATTTGTAGTTATTTCTATCTATTGACTAATACTCCAATAAATTTTTATGAAGTACTAGATTCAGTTTTACAATTTTAATCAATATTCTTACCCTTAAAGTTTGTAATTATCATAGATGTGTTTATTAAAAAAAATATTTCAGGAAAGACCTCTATTTATTAATGGATTCCCACTTTTGCTTATCGAATTAGTTATATAAATGCAATCGGGAAAATATAAAACACAGTCTCCCATATAAAAGTAAATAATTGCTACAAGTTTTGTTAGTTCAAGCATCATCAAGGATAAATAAAATAAATTACATTAATGATGATAAAATTCAGCAAATCTCACATTGATAGTCCAAAATATTCAAATGGAGACAGCTTATCATTGAAAAACGCTAAAGCATCCAATTAAATAATCACTTTTAGATTATTTTATAAAAAAACAAAACATAAACAATCGTTTATCCCACATAAAAAAAAATGATAATAAATTTTATATTTCAAGTTTGAATGATTGAAGATTTAAATTATTTATTTATTTTTTTCCTGTATCATTAAAAACCATACATTTTTTTGGGTACAGTGTTTGGACTATATCATTAGTAAGAACCATGGGGGGGGGGGTTATTGGGGATGTAACCCCCCCCATAGCTTAAAAGAAATTTAAAACAAATTGTAACAATTTAAACAAAATAAAACTTTGAAGGATTTTACTTTTTCAAAGTTATTATTGTGGGATTACGGAAGTAAGGGTCAATAATGCCAAAAACACAACAAAGAAAGTGCAAACACAGTTATTTTAATGAATAAAAGGTACGATAAAATGACAAACCAAAACGTAATACTGTTTATTTACAATTAATTATTTACAATAAGATCGCATATGTGAGAAGAACAGTTTAGACAATTCTTAGAATCTAGAAGTAAAGACAGGTATTTATAACTTTTCCTTTTTCTCACCCTCCTCTTAAAATGTACATCGTACAGTACAAGAGATCCTTCTTGTACACATTATTTAATAAGCATTTCTCCCTATGTAAGAGAAATATATTGACCTCCACCCCGAAGCATTCTCTTCCCCCTAAAATAATATAAATTAACTCATATTGTAAATGATGTAATAATTATCATAAATTATTCAAAACACATCTATTTATGGGAAAAAATATTATTTATTTATTATTGTTAGCCATTTGTTCGTAAGTAGTTTAGAAACCTTATGGTGAGAAAGGGGAATCACAATGTTTTGAAAATATTTCTCCGAAGGCGACCTACAATGTCTTTATACAATTTTGACCTGGCTTCAACTAAAGAGGTCATGGTAAATGAGAAATAACTGACAAAGTGTCAGGAAAAGTCAGACCACACACAAAGATGCTCCTGAAGGCTACTTTGTTAGAGGCAGCTGTCGGAGAACCCCAAGGGTCAGGTAGATCGGCAAGTCTTCATCCTCCGGGTCTACCGGGTGGTAAAACCATCGCGGCTTCCTTCGGGCTCCGGAGTGCCAACACCCATCCCCGTAGGGAGTGACTTCTTCAAAGTGCCTTCGCCGATGGAGCAGTCCTCGTAAGGAGGCGGTATGACTTGTCTACTTCAAAGGGTGAACATTCGTGAAAGTTTTGTAGGGTTGTGGGAATGAGGAGTCTTCTTTCAAGTTAAATTTATGATAGCTTTGTTGAAAATGTACTTGTTGGTAACGGGGTGAAATGTGTCCTTCCAAAGCATTGTTGAATATTTAAAAAGGAAAAGCCGACTTTTTGCTTTACCTATTCATCACACAACCTTGTTCTGTAATATCTTTGGAATAAAAAAAGATAGGAATAATCGTAAATGTCAGGAAATGATTATATTTTTATTATTTCCTCTTAACTAGCCAATTATAGCTAGATTATATACATGTTATAATATGATATAAAAATAATAACAAAAAGTTTTCTAGTTACTTTTAAATAAATAAATTGAACATATTTAATAATGCATATACATGTCTATTTAATAATAAAGATACCAGTTTGGTGGTAAATAAGGCCAACTTTGAAGGAGTGGAAAGTTTGTTTCTACATATTTGAATCACATTTGTGGCCCACAATTTGGCTAATACTCAAGTTTAAATTTAGTTTTGATTTTGAAAGCATCAAACTTTCATTTCAACAAAGTTAAAGCTCACCTTTACCGACTATCCCCAGATCTGCCACCCATGGGCCGCCTTCCCAGATCTGCCACCCATGGGGCGCCTCCCCTAGTATAAATATTCCTAATATCTTCTTTCAAAATTTGTTAAGCGAATAACAATGAAATAAAGATTATTCTGTTGTTATGATACTTCAGTGTATTTAGATAAAAGAAAGAGCGAAAATTTTTCTCATTTGTCAACTGAGTTTCTGATGGAATAGTCAATGTAAAACGAGAAAACTAGTATAAGCGAATTTTGGAAAATATCCAAGAATCCTTAGCACCAATGGTTGAAGAGTCTTTTAGAGTTTAAGGATTGCAGAAGTTACAACTCCATCACGAAGCTAATTCATGTAAGTAAAAAAATTTTTTTTTATGTATAAATATTTAAGCATTATCTTACTAATCTTTTAATCTGCTCCTCAGTTAATAGCTTGGCTATTAACATAACTAAGAATTTTTTTGATGGGGACTTTATAAGAGTAAGACACCTTCATCTGTGATCACAAGTATCTATGATCCCCAAATGTTAAGTCGATGAACAAAAAAATCATGGTTATTTCTTTTTTTTTTTTTTCATGCATTTCTCCACGTCCTCCATCCACTTTCTGTTTGGTCTTCCACACTTTCTTCTTTCAGGTGGTATATAGTTATGAATTTTCTTTGGTCAGCGGTTTTCGTCCAACCGCATTAAGTGGCCATACCACTTTAACCTTTTAGTTCTGATCTGGTAAAGATGTTCTTTTGACATCCAACCTTGTCTGTAATTGCTGCGTTTGGGATCCGCTTGGTTCTCGATATACCACAGCTTCTTCTCCAGAAATCCATTTCCTTGGAAAGCAACCCATTCTCCGCCTTTTTCGTGAGTGTCCAAACCTCTGATCCGTCAGTGGCTACGCATCCCACGAAGGAATGGTAGATCTTCTTTTTAGTTTCCAATCTTATAGTATTTCTTTATTCCATAGGATGGAATTTATCGAACTTATTATTTCTTCCTCATGTTTTACTTTAAACTTTTACTTACATAAGATCTAAAAATAAAGTAGTTTTTAAATTGTGCAGCCTTGTAATCTGCTTCTGCAGTTTCTTTGAATACATTTTTGTAGAATGATGGAGTCGAATTTTTATGTACGTTTATGCGATTAGTTTTATAAGACAAAAACATGATTGTCTTCGAATGATTGATCGAATAGATAAATGTTAAGGAAAATTAGAACTAAAATACAAACACAAATCTTTAATTACATAAGTCTAATTAAATTTTTCAATTCCAAAAATTTTTTATTCCAAAAACTGTCACATCCCTAACTGTTTCCTCCAATAATCGAAACATGGAAATGTGATACTTAAAACAAGTTTTCTTACTTAATTATCGGGAGTAATTCACCTAAAAAACACGAGTTTAAATATTTTATTTATTAGGGAAAATAAATTATTTAGTTCTCTCATCATTGAGGTCTCTGTTATCTATATCTATATTCTTTTAGATTATTCGGAAGGATTCTGACCCAGAATAAAGTACTATATCACAAATCTTTAATTACACAAGTTCTTAATGAAACAACAATATTTAGTATTGAAAAGTAAAAAAGAGACCTTACATAAATGTTAAGACCGTGGAAAAATTCCAACGAAAAGCTTTAAGTCTCCAAACTAAAACAGAAATAGAAGTTATCTGTCCAATATTTCGCCCATTCAGGCATCCTCAGGGTAGAAAGAGAATAACAGCAAAACAAAACATAAATAATGCACCCAAGAAACATCCCACCACCTCGAAGGCTCAAATGCAACTCTATAGTGTATACTCTATAGTTGCATTTGAGCCTTCGAGGTGGTGGGATGTTTCTTGGGTGCATGATTTATGTTTTGTTTTGCTGTTATTCTCATTCTATCCTGAGGATGCCTGAATGGGCGAAATATTGGACAGATAATTTCTATTTCTGTTTTAGTTTGGAGACTTAAGGCTTTTCGTTGGAATTTTTCCACGGTCTTAACAATATTTAGGTTCAATATTTTATATATGCATATATATATATATATATATATATATATATATATATATATATATAATTATATATAGTTAAATGTTGACTGTTTAGATATTCTTATCTATATTTTTATTAATATTAAGAATATTTACATTCTTTAATATTAATATTATATATACTAAAGAGAATAACGAATTGCTCTCTAAGATTTGTGATTGGTACTACTCAGCGATCGTGCGTGTTCCACCTTTATGATGAGTTAAATTGGCTCATCCCTCCCTTCCGAAGAAAATATTTCCTCTGCACATTCTTATACCAATCCATTTACTCTCAATATCCTTCATATATCTAAAGTATCCTCTAATTCAAATCCTCAGTTCAACACCATAAAACAAGTCCCGCCTTTCCGATCTCTATATACCTTCTCGCAGAACTAAAGCATTTGAATGTTCCTTTCCCGCCCGCTCCACTACAGTGTGGAACTCAATACCTACTAATATCCGTCATAGTACCTATTACTTATTATTATTTTTTGTTTAAATATTTCTTTTTAAATTGTTTCCTGTCACTTTTTACATGCTTTATGATTTGTAACATTTAGCCTTCTGGCCATATAAATATTATGTTTCTTTTTCTGTTCATATTTGTTATTCTGAAGGGACTTACTTAGTCCCAGAATAAAGTTACTTTTCTATTCTATAATATTTATGTTTAATTATGTTTATAATATTTATTCAATTTATTTATGTTATAATATGTATTGTAGTGTATAATAATTGGCAAATTTAGGTTCATTCGTTGCATTTAGGTTTATTCGCCCCACAACCCCAATTTTCTTCGTATGTCGAATACTACTAGATCTGAAACGATCAATAGTATTTCCAAATCCATCAAGATTTTATACCTTGAAGATCATAGACGATTGTGGACTAGGCCTACTGGGGATACCACATTAAAAAAAAACGCACCCCGGCACTCTACCTCTGCGGTGGTGTGGAAACGAGTGCATTATTTATAAATATTATTTAAAAAATTAATATTATTTAATTGGCTAGGAATTTGGAGAAAAACAATAAGACCTTTCCAAAATGTAGATCATTATTTTTCCCGAAGTAGTCACACTTTAAACATTTTTATTTAATGACTGCCCATGCTGTTTAAGTTTATTTTATAATATAATAAAATATAATGAATTCTTCAATCGAGCTAACTCTCGGTGTAGTTGACTGTTTCGTACAAACCAAGGCGCGTTTACTGCGATTCGTAGGATTTTATTTTGGAAAGGTAATGACACTGCACCCAACACTTCACAACCGTACATTTGTAGAGGTCTAAGAATGGTTTTATAAATTAACAAGGCTGTTTCTGGTTTTAATCTAGATTTTCTATTGATTATTATCGGATAAAGTAGAGCTAACCGTGCGTTAATTTGGTGTTGATATGCTGGTTCCAGGTAAGACGACGATTTAAATAATTTCCGACATATTTTGTTGCTTCTTTATTCCACGGGAGGTTGCTGCCATTGAGCACCAGCTCAGGTGGGTCTGAAGGGCATCTAAGGGTGAAAATTTTTGCGCTATATTTTTGAACGTTGAGGTCAAATTTCCATTTAAAAAAGTATTGTTCTAACTTGTCAGTTTCATTAAACAATAAAAATATTTATGCTAATAATACATGATATCTGTTTTAGGAACCTCTCAACTTCCTTATGCGTTTACTAAGCCATAAATAGATAGTTCAAAAAGTAATCTTGAATCAAATTTAAATTGAAATCTGCATATTTGAGTGGAAAATAGTTGACCGGATAATTCTAATGATGGATTGAATCGGTCAGGGGTGCAGTATAAGATAATACAAAATAAGTGAAAATTATTTTTTAATTGTGCCAACGCTTCGGCATTGTAGATGCAGGCCATCTTCATGGCGAATGTGAGTGCCTGTCCGTGGTGACTCGTCAAACTCACAAATGTCAACTGATTATTTTTTTTATCTTTGACTGCACCCCTGACCAATTTAATCCATCATTAAATCTGCATATATTATTTAATTAACACTTTTTAATTTCTACAGAACAAAGAGAAATACATAATAAATATTATTTAAAAAATTCTGAACGCTTTTTTTTAGCACGACGATGTTAATAATTCTACAATACGCAGTGATTCGGGTTAAATGTGATTAGAACACAAAAAACAACCCCTCTACAATAAAAAATAAAAAAATACAATATATATGTATGAATCCAAAAGCAACAAAAAAAAAGATTACACTTTAGATTACTATAGATACTATGAACCAAGTAAATACTGTTTTAGCTCGGTTAGTGAATATATAAAAAGTTCTACTTTATCCGATAATAAATTGAAAATCTAGATTAAAACCAGAAACAGCCTTATTCATTTATAAAACCATTCTTACCCTCTACTAATAGAATAGAATAGAATAGAAAAGTAACTTTATTCTGGGACTATGTCCCTTTAGAATAACAAATAGGAACAGAAAAAGAAACATAATGTTTATCTGGCCAGAAGGCTAAGTATTACAAATCATAAAGCGTTTGAAAATGACAAAAAACAATTTAAAAAGACATGTTTAAACAAAAATAATAATAAGTAAATGGACAGTACAAGTCTTGACAAGATATTAAGCAATTATAGAGAATTGATAAATCCATAGCTTTTGTTAAATGCATGATGTACAGCTTCTTAAAAGACCAAATTATAAGAAATAAATAGCACAATGAATTTCTATACATTACAATCAAAGCTAATGACTACCCTGCTTAGAGAGCATCTTTTTGGGCAGCTAGGAGATGTTGGAAAAGCAAGGATTTAAATGACGATAGTGAGGGACTATGACGGATATTAGGAGGGATTGAGTTCCACAGTGTGGTGGAGCGGGCAAGAAAGGAGCGTTCGAATGCTTTGGTTCGGTGGGAACGAATATAGAGATCGGAAAGGCGGGATCTTGTTTTATGGTGTTGAACAGATGATTTGAATTGGAGGAGGGTATAAATATATGAAGGGTGTTGAGAGTAAATAGATTGGTTTAAGAATGTACAGAGGAAATATTGCCTTCGGAAGGGAGGGAAGAGCCACTTTAACTCATCATAAAGGTTGGACACGCGCGATCACCTAGGAGTACCAAGCACAAACCTAATGTACGGTTGTTACCATAAGTATGGGTCGCAGTGTCAACAACTAAGCGAAACAAATTACAAACTTTCCAAAATAAAATCCTACTAATCGCAGTAAACCCGCCTTGGTTTGTACGAAAAAAGTCAACTATATATATAAAAATGAATGAGAGGAAAATAGTTGACTGGATGATCTATTGTAAAGGAGATAGTTGGGGGGTGCAGTAAAAAAAAAAACACTGAATAAGTACTAGACTTATAATTATGTGCCGACGTTTCAACCTACAGTGTAGGTCATCTTCAGGGCTGTGACAGAGAAACAAACAGAACAAAAGATATAAAAATGTACAGTAACAATAATATGATGACAAGTAATGTAGAAAATTAAAATAGTGACAGATATGAAAATTAAAGATAACGAATGTTAAAAAAAGTGACAGAATATAATAAAATTAAGATATAGACAGATTTAATAAAATTAAAGATAATGAAAAGAAATTAAAATAGTGACAGATATAATAAAATTAAGATAAAGACAGATATAATAAAATTAAGGATAATGAAAAGAAAATTAAAATAATGACAGATATAATAAAATAAGACAGATTTAATAAAATTAAAGAAAAAGAACAGAAATTATAAATAACGAATATAAAATAAAATACAGAAAATAAATGTACAGAAAGGATAGTAAAGTAAAAATAATATAAAGGGAAATAAAAAAAGGAGGTAAACCAAAGATACAAAATGAGAATATTAACATATAAAAAAAGGTTGGAACATGAAGAATTAAGAAAAACTAGTAAAATAAAACTAGTGCTTAAAAATATGAACTCTTGATTACCACAATTGTTACTGTACAATAGTATTACTATTATTCATATTTATTATTCACATTAGTTATTGTAGATACAGTTCCATACTTTTCACTTTTTTTACATTTCTACCTGTCATTCTACGAGACACCTTCCATTTCTTTCTACATATTCCTTTATTATTATGTCTCATACATTTACTTATGTAACCTCTTTTAGTCCGTTATCATACATTTTATATCTTTATTTTTCTAGTTTTTCTTAATTCTTCAAGTTCCAACCTTTTTTTAAATGTTAATATTCTCATTTTGTATCTTAGGTTTACCTCCTTTTTTATTTTCCTTTATATTATTTTTACTTTACTATCCTTTCTGTACATTTATTTTCTGTATTTTATTTTATATTCGTTATTTATAATTTCTGTTCTTTTTCTTTAATTTTATTAAATCTGTCTTATTTTATTATATCTGTCATTATTTTAATTTTCTTTTCATTATCCTTAATTTTATTATATCTGTCTTTATCTTAATTTTATTATATCTGTCACTATTTTAATTTCTTTTCATTATCTTTAATTTTATTAAATCTGTCTATATCTTAATTTTATTATATTCTGTCACTTTTTTAACATTCGTTATCTTTAATTTTCATATCTGTCACTATTTTAATTTTCTACATTACTTGTCACCATATTATTGTTACTGTACATTTTTCTATCTTTTGTTCTGTTTGTTTCTCTGTCATAGCCCTCAAGATGACCTACACTGTAAGTCGAAACGTTGGCACATAATTATAAGTCTAGTACTATTCAGTGTTTTTTTTTACTGCACCCCCCAACTATCTCCTTTACTATATATAAAAATGTATAAAATTCTAAACGCACACTTAACTATAGTGAATTAGTATCAAGAAGTGATAAAAAAACTATATCTTTAGAAGGACAGAGGAGAGAAAAAGAAAGCATAGAATAAATATGGATTACCAAGTATGTATATATGTATACAGATTTACAATATATAATAAATAATATTCATAATCTAATTAATGGAGAAAACCAAATAGCTACTTGGCTTCCCATTGTTGGGAGAGAACAGTTTCTCATTTCGATAAAATGGGAAGATTCGAGAGCCAAAATGACATCATTATTGAAGCCCTGGTTCGATTTCAGCCTCGCACAATGGAGCTGGGATTTCTCTATTAGAGCCCTATTATGTCCCCTGCTCTGTTGTACTATGTACATCTCTAGTATCTTAATGTCTATGCTATACGGATTAATAAATTGTACGGTTTGGTTGCTATATGTTATTTAAATAAAAAAATAAATCGCTCAGGTAGATTATCAATTTATTTTAAATTTTAAAGCCAAATATTAGATCAATTATCAAGGAAAATCAAAAACAATTTTGTCAGCTTTATGCAAAACCTATTTATTGTTGTATTATTTGTCGATATTAACAAATAAAAAGTAAGGAGTAATAATGTCTGCACATATAATAAAAAATAAATACTTTACAGGATTAAATAAAGAAATTATATTGTATGCTAAAAAAAAACAAAGAAAGGAAAGTCTATATGCTCCCGATTTTATTAAAGCTCTAGACTTCATATTCTGTTAGTACCTGCCTGTAAAAATGTTCTAGCATATTTTGTTTTGTTATTTCATTAGTTTTAGTATTTATTAGAACTATTCCATATAGTAGATTTACTAAATACAGACGTTAGTTTGGCAATTTTATTTGATATACCTGCACCACTACAACTCGTGAACGGTTCTGGGGTTCAGTACATGGTAGAGACTATTGTGTGTCAACGGTTGTGCAGGGAGGTGATTTGTCCTTGATCACGCTCAACAGCCAGATTTTTCCCCCTTATTTTGGGTACACTATTTTTATAATATTTTGCAGAGGCTGGGTGAGCCCCAGGAGTGTCCTAGAGCCTATATGATCCATCTCCGGCTGTAAACAGATTAAATAAAAGTCTTGCCTGCAACGGAATTTGAACCAGGATTTCTAGCATGGCAACTCAGTTCTCTACCACTGAGCCACTCCGCTTCCTTTTATTTGACATATTGTAAATTAATTACATTCTATCCTTATTAAGCCTATATTTTCATTTCATTATTGATTGTTGTATGACATACCAAGTTAATGCAATAAATTATTTCATTTTTTTTTAATTTGTAATATATGGTAGATTTTTATTAATTTTGGTTTACTGATTTTCCTGATAAGATATATCATTTTCTGTGGCTGTTAAAATAAAATTGCTTCTAATTTGCCCCTTTTATTTATTTCATAATTTACATCAATCTTTAAAATTATTCATGTTTTGTTCTGCTGTTCTTATCTTTCTATCCTGAGGATGCCTGAATGAGCGAAATATTGGACAGATAATTTCTAATTTTGTTTTAGTTTGGAGACTTAAGGCTTTTCGTTGGAATTTTTCCACAGTCTTAACCTAAAATAATGATTTAATTGATATTTCGTGAGAATTCGATCACTTTCTTTTACCTGCTACTGGAGAGAGCTTTCTCATCACCGCCCATCTTGACTTCCACTGAAAAATAAAACAAAAAAATTCCAAGATGAATGATTCGTCCAAATTTACAATAGTTCAGATCGCTCGAACACTGGCTTGCTATTGAGGCGAATCAGATTAGAAGACAGATTTTAACTGGGTTCTAAACCTTATAATCGTAAATTAAGAAATGTTATAGGTCATTTAAAACTAATTTTACAAATAGCAGCTTGCTATTGAGGCGAATCAGATTAGAAGACAGATTTTAACTAGGTTCTAAACCTTATAATCATAAATTAAGAAATGTTATAGGTCATTTAAAATTAATTTTACAAATAGCAGTACATTATTAAACATTTTCAAATTTTTTAAACTTTAAGATTTTTTCGAAGATTTGTATTTACTATAGACAAAAACAAATATCACAAAAATAGTAAACTGCTGATTATCGGTTATGCAAAAGAAACGACTTTTTGCTTAATCAAAGCTAAATATAAAAATGTTCTATATCAAAACCTTTAGAGGCAGACTTCAGCACATTGCTATTCAACTTAAACAAGTTTATTATTCATGTAGATAAATCAACAGTATTAGAATTTATGGTTGAATAAATACTATTCGGAAATGATATTTTGAATTTATAAATAATTATATCACTAATTATAAATAAACTACAATGCAACAATGAAGTAACATAGAAATTGTAGCACTATATTACATTTGTTATCAAATAATAAATCTGTTTAATGTATATTTATAAGAGCACTCTTTTTCTAACGTCATTAACGCATATCAAGTTTGGTCAAAACAAGCAACTTATTCCCATAGTCAATATTTAAAGTCCAAAAGTTCAAGATAAAGAGCTAACATAAGCATGCACAAACATTAAATATATGAAACTTTGACCCAACGTAAGCATGTATACACTAAATTTTCTTAAATATTTTAGTTAATTGTTTATAAATGTTTGATAAACCTTTGAAATTTATTGTTCAGCCTATTTTCCCCTTTAATACTATTCTATTGAAAAAAAAATGTGTTGGAGTTCAATAAGAAATCAGTGCTGAGGTGATCTGATGGATTTACATCTATGAACTAAGAAACATACAAGCAAAGATAATGTTTAACTATTTCGATGCAGATAGCATTATAAGCTATGCTATGTGAGTTTTAGCGCTATTTTGTGATCATTTTTTAATGATTTTATCATGTTGAATTCAAATTGACGTTGCAGAGGCTCCGATTGGTGTATTAGCTCCAAACGACATTGACAACAAGTTGGATATTGACAAAACTGCAGGAGACAAAAAAGTACCATTCGTATTCCTCTATTAAAAGCGTTAATTTGATTTTTTTAAATCATATATTCTTTTAATTATAATTCCTATTTACTTTTCGTTCTTGTATAAATATGGTAAAATGCATGGTGTGTGTATCCATACTATTCAATTGGGTTCAATCATGGAATTAGATATATCTTAAACGTTTCCGCATCTTATTATAATAGAATTCATATATTTATTTTTAAAGAGAAAAGATAGGCCCTCGGCCAGGATTCGAACCCGGAACCTTTGTCTTTCTGTGACAGCGCTCTACCATTTGAGCCATCAAGGCCGCCTGCCGGCAGAGGACAAATCTTTTCTCTTATCCGATCCCATTCCCTCGTGCTCTCGCAATTTTTGCGATGAATACACTAGAACGAAGTTCTTTGAACATTAATTTAATTTTAGGATCTTATTGACTTATGTCATATTACTATTTATAATTTTTATAAATATATATACAATTTTTTTTTGTCTTGTCACATTTGCTCGATCAACGCAATCTATTCATTAATAATTCATGTTAAAAACATAAACTAAATTCAATAAAATGTTGTTTTCTTACAAAAGTATTTTATCTTTCAAAAGTATTTAAAAGATACTTATTTTGTATATAATATTCAGATACCATTCCTGAAAGTATTTTGTATCTGGTATCTGAAATACTTAATTTAAAAGTATCTTGCATTTTGTATTCCAGATATTTTTTATAGGGTATCTTGTACATCTCTGCCCATATATTGCTGATTTGGCTCAAACCTATCCTTCCATGACAAGGTCCATACACACTTGAATCCACTAGTCTCTCAACTTGCTTCCCATACTATTCCTGATAACCACCGAGGCGTCTGAAAAGAAGATGGCCTCGAGACCTTCTACTATAGAACTTTATTGGAGTGCTACTGATGGGTAGTTTCTCCATAAGTTTTTTTTTTATGTCATATTGTACATATTATCTGGTAATGCAGATACTTGTTGTAATATTATTATGGTTGTAAATATCAATAAATTAATTTTTAAAAAACATGAAAAAAAAGTTCATATTTTAAAACAGAAATGACAGGACTAATATAACAGACAATGACAGGAAGTTTTCTATTTTACTAGGTACACCTAGTTTATAACATCTTTGTGTACATTTAAAACATCTTTGTAAGTTTTTCCTTATAAAAAAATACTTCTAAAATTTTAAGACTTAATTTTTTATCTACTGAATACCAACTTTGCATGTAGCATGATCAAACAGGTCGGCTTCTTTTTAAAATGTTAATATTATAAGTATTCAAAAAGTTGCTATGAATTTTTTTTTGGAGCCAATCCGCCTCAAAATTTTAATGCTTGTATTACTAATAATGTAAAAACTAAATTGAAATTAAAGAAACTTTTTTTTTCTAAGTACAGTAGCTTAGTGGTGATGCCAAGGTAAGGGACACCATGTTAAAAGTATTTGGATCTCCTAGATCATGTCATCAGTTACAGATAAATATTTATTCAATTATTAGCCATCAAATGCCTCTGTGGGATTAGGAACTCTCCTGGGTGGTAAAGCATGAACATGGTGGTTCAGCACAATAATGCCTTAACATGTTTTTCCACAACTTAAAGCTTAGAAAAATAAATAAAATAAACCTAAAATAAATAAAAAAATATATATTGCTTGATAACAGTTGAGGTTATCACCTATCGTTTTCTATAAACACCTATTTATTGAAAGCTCATTAAATAGTTAACATACTTTCTGTTATATTTTGAGAAAATTAACCCTCACAGTAACATGATAGGTCTGAGAGGCCTGTTTACAAAAGTATATCCCCCTCCAGAACGCCTCTTTCAGTTCCAGAGCAGGCTTCCACCACCTATTCCTCGAGGAGATATGCTAGTAGTGTTCTGGCCCCTCAACAACGCAAGACTCGTCATTGAAAGCTGAGTTTTCCCTCTTTTTTTGTGAAGTACCAGGCTTCAGAGACCTGGCAGGCCTATAATGTTACTTAACAGTATGCTAGATCCGAAAAGTCTACAATATTTTTTTTTATTATAACCAAATCATTTTAATGTATAATACATTTTTTCTGTTTTTAAGCCTAATGAATGTCCATTTCATAATAATCAAATTGGGATTAACTCCAACAAATTCTCCTGCGGCTGCTTATTTCACCAAAAAAATAATAGAACCAGTTAAAGGGAGTCATCGAAACTTGACTGGAGACAACTGGTTCACAAGCATTCCTCTCCCCGAAGAACTTTTAGAAGAGTACAATCTCACGTACATTGGAATGATTAAAAAAAAAAAAAAAAAGCCACAGCTACCAATTAAGTTCACCAAATACCAAAATCGTCAAGTTGGGTCTCGTTGTTTATTTTTAGTAATAATTTCAACTGCAGTTTCGTATATGCCGAAGAAAAAAAACTTGTATCTTTGGTATCAACCCTCTACGATGACAATGCTATCAACGAACACAATTTATAAAAATTACTTTCTCGACTAGACTTCATGATAAAACTCGCTGAATAATTATCCGAAGTGTGGACACACAAACGGCTCCAAATGCCGCTGTCGAAAGTATTGAGGAGCAATATATATGAATGTCAGGAAAACCGGAAGTGACACAGACAAGTAATCAGGTTAAAAAAAAAATGAGAGAAAAAGATCTTACTGCTCATCCTGTAGTTATAAATTCCAAAAAAAATCCAAAATGGTGTGTGACGGTTGCGGGGAACCTATTTGTGGAGAGCATCACAAAAAATGTGTCCTAATTGTACATAAAATTAAAATAAATTTTATTTTTACGACTAATTTTAAATATCTCCTGTGCTAGTGGTATCGGTGCTCCTATACTAGTGGATGGTTTAGTATAGAAGCCCGACCCACCAGCAGTGCTCCTTGGCACAGGCGCAGACGAAGGACCTGCCCCAAGGTGCTTCCGCATTCCCCCAGCACATGTGCCTGTCTTGTCCGCACATTCCCCCAGCACATGTGCCTGGTTTCCTAGGAAACCCCGCTTCTCCGACAGGCATCGCCCTCTGAGATGCTTCCGCCCCGACATGTCTCCCCGACCTCCGAATCTCTTTTCAGAGTCGACTTGGCTGCCGGTTCCAAACGGAACTCTGGAGTTGCGCCAGCCTTATGAAATGGTTCCGCCGTTGAGGCACTGACAATGCCGCTTTCAATGAGGTCTTTGGCCCTCTTTATTTCTCCTCTGCATGACATTGCCGAGAGGACCAGTCGTTTGTTCAGCACCCGTTAAGCCCCCAGGGGCTTACAGGTCAATCAATCCGTTGTTGGAAAGACCTGCCACCAGGAAATCGCAACACAGTTGCGACCGCCTCCCCCGATCCCGCAGTGACCCTCAGTCCTTGGGACTCCATGGTGAGCGCCTGCAGTTGGGCTTCAACCGAGGAGTCATCAATCGCATCCATTGCTGGATTAGTCACGGAAGTATCTAAGGAGGATTCCTCCTCCTCAGATTCTGATAAGTTAAAATTTTTATTAATGGAGTCGGGCATTTTTATTCCCACGAGTGTGAGGGATCTAAATACACTGCAGGTACTGCCCCCTCTCCCTGCAGCGGGCTAAATACAATGGGGTGCGCCAGGTGCCCCAATTGGGTCGATCAAAGACAGTGTATGTTTATACAACCCCCTGCCATCCAACCACAGCTCTAGCTCCCTGCACTTGGCTTGGGTGTTTTTGAGGTCCACACAGGACCCCGCCTCTGTCGTTCGCGAGACCATATTGCCTGACAGACATATATGGGCTCCCGAGGGGCACCACTTGGAGGTGACAGTAGGCGTTGATAGGGATGAGGGACACTGTGATGGCTCCGGCAGTGAGTAGAGGACTATAGCCTTTGCCATCCGCAAGGAGTGAGGGAGATATCCGCACACATCTCCCACTCCAGTGCCCCCGTTACCCTACCCATTATACTCCCCATTTTAGAGAGCGTTATCCACATTTTTATTTCTCTTAATAGATCATCGGTGAAGATTCTTGTACCACCTATTTAAATTACTTAAAGTACATTTTCCCATTTACAAATAGACTTTTGTTGTTAAAACCTAATGTAGTTGCTGGTATTAGAATAATGGTTAGAGGTATTTAAAAGAAACTAATTTTGTTGGTTCTGTCTAACAGTCAGAAATGCCATCTGCTGACTGATGTTTAAGTCGATCTGACAATTGTCATTAAAACAATTGTTGGCCATGCTATCATGTCACAGCCAAGTTTTAATAATATCAATCTTCTTGTGGCCATTCCTTTACTTTTTTTTAAAACATTTCGTCAGTATTAAATAAAGAATTGTAAAAAAAAAAAAAAATAAATAAATAACCACAATAATTTTATAGAATTGAAGTAACTACTGTATTAATGAGATTTTAAAGGTTATACTCTTTAAAAAAAAATCTCTTCAAAAATTTATTATATAAATACAATTAATATCAAATTAATTAAATGATAAAAGAAATTTCCATCTCAAGTATAGATGCAAATTTAAATTATAGACAGGAAAATAGTTGACTGGATGATATAATGGAGAATGGAGATAGTTGGGGGGTGACTGCACTCCCCAACTATCTCAATTCTCCATGCAAATTTAAACATTGAAAAATTAATAATTGGCAAAAGAAGAGTGGGCTGATCACATAGTCGGTGGATATGGAAGATGACCTACAGCTAATAAGCATCACTGAATGGAAACAGATAGCCAGAAACTGGAAAGAGTGGAACAAAATTGTTGAGGAAGCTAAGGCCTACCCCGGGCTGTTGCGCTATGCTAGTAGTAAATTGAAGTAAATCTTTACTAATTACATAATGATTAATGTATGATACTTAAAATATAAAGATATATTGACCATAAATTATACAGCATAATCTGAAACTTCTGTTTGATATTTCGTAAAACTGAAAATGTGTCTTCTTATTTCGAAAGTTTACTTTCATAAATGAAGGATATTAAAATAATGAGCAAGTATGTTTTAGAAGTATAAATTTATTAATTGAAAGTTAAAAATTTAAATTCTCTTATAGTTTGAGTAAACTGATAAAAAATGTTAATTCAATTTATTAAAAAAATAAAATAAAATAAAACTTTCAACTCAATCGCACTTGCAATATTTAATGTAACATGTAAATTAATGAATTTGGGTTGGATTTGAAAAAATACAGCATATCATTAGGAAAATCCATCAATATAACATTCTGTGTTTTGATTCCTTTATTCAGTGGTGTTATTTCTTGTTATTTTATTTCAAATATTTGATATTAATTACCAAAATACCATTAAAATTCATCGTAATATTAAGTTTTAATTAGAAAAAACTTCAATTCTTCTAATTTGTATTCAAAATAATAATTTGGCACTGGTTAAGTATTATTATTTGTTGGATGGTATCTGTTAAACAGGAGTTTTATGTACATTATTTTGTTTTGTGTCATGAAAATTGTTAATGGTTGTGGTGATTTAATCCCCACTCCTGCGAAGGAAATTTTCCTACTGTTGTCTAACCTGACAGATAACCATTGTTATGTTCAGTAAACTCACCCTGCTTGTTCAGTTGTTGTTTTAAGGTAATAAAAACCTTTCTAAGGGTAAAACATTCTTTCTTTTTAACATCACAATCGTTAAACAGAAAAAAATGAGCAAAAAAACTAATTAAATCACTGATAGTGTTATTTATGTAACTATTAATTGTTTCTCTTATATAATTATTGTTAACTTATTTTAGTTTTTCTTTCTTTCTCTTCTTCTAATCTGTTTTTAAATTATTGTAATTGAAGGTAATTTGCATTTGTTTGCATTGTTTTTCACTCCTTCTCACTAACTAAATTATTTGTGATAATTGTTTAATTGTAATTATTTTTATACTCTAAGGCATAATAGCTTACAATATCTGTATTGTTATTCTAAAGGGACTTGTCCTAGAATAAATAAAGACATTATTATTATTATTATTATTATTATTAAATATAGAAAGAGTATCTTGAGTTTTAAACGATCAAATACAGTTACAGAAGTTAGACTCATGAAAACAAATGAATAAATACATTAAATTAACTAGGGTTTCCTCAGATTGAGGTTTCCTTCTTTTAATGTTATGAGGAATCAAATGATTACAGATAGAATACAGTTCAACATTTATTGTTCACACTTCAACAACAGAGTACAACCGACAAACTATATACAAACTCGCCATTCTCCTTTCTTACCGAATCTCACCTCCCTTTCACTGAACCTGTGCAGCACTAAGCACATGTGCAGTACTAAGTGCGCCAAATACAAAATATTCTTCACACCTTCAACTAAAAATTCTTTTATTCTCTCATATTTTGTGTATCTTCCTCTCCCAGATATTGACCGTGCAAACTTTCCTTAATTCCTTCTATCCATGTTTTCAGTGGTCTTCCTCACTGTTCCTCCCTTGAGCATCCCAATTGAAAATTAAATTTCATGAAGTAGAGTATTCTTTCCTACTTTATTCTTCTGAGATGACCATACCATTCCAATCTATTTTTCTTTATATTTTGCAGGATGGTTTGTTAGATTCAGTCAATTCACTCTTTGATTTCAATATCAGTCCTTTTTCTAGCCTGTTAGCTCTCATCCAACATTCCATCTCACTGGTCATCATCATAATCAATCCTCGTAACCGCCTAAGCAGTATGAGGAGGAATTCTGCACAGCCCTTCTCCAGCTCTGCCGGTCTATTCCGTAAAAGCTGTCCGGCTGTATATTTTCTGTTACTTTTGATTTTAAAGATTAGGGTGGACAGGGTATTGGCCCCTAAGGGTAACTGTACATACTCCCTCCTGTTAAGAGGGAACTCCTAGGGAAGGTTTCCCTAGGGTGTGTACTTAAATGTCCTTACGTTAAGAGTGTTAAATAAAGAGTAAAAGGTAATAGAGTGCAGGGAAACAACAGTACGAGTTATAAAGATACAAGCACAGAATTTATTATGATATAAACACTTGACAAGACACTTCACACAAAATGGCAGATGCAGTCCACACAACAACCAGACGCTAACAGAGAGACTCAACACAATGGCTGTTGTTACCAAGACACTGTAGTGCACAGCCAACATGATCTCAACTGCCACTACAGTGTTATCTGTCCATAATACAATATATACATAAGAGGAATTAATTCAACAAAGAGTATGTGTTTAGTTTTTTGTTTTGGTGTACTAAACTGTGGTAATCCGTGGGGTCGTTATTCCCCAAGTTACCCCTTGCGGGATTCCATCTCACTGGTAAATAGCTTTATTATGTTTTAACTTCAAATATAATAAAAAATAGGCAAATTACAAAAGATAATGCTGAACTATATTGTTTATTTTTTTATTTCAAAAAGTATGTATTAAAAGTAACAAGAACGGAATAATAATAAGGTATTATATACAAATCACAGAGAAAATATCTATTTTGTTCTTAGGGTATGAGTTATTACGATACCATAAGAGTTCTTAGGATAGATATAAAAAACTTCATCCATGAAAAATTTAAAGGGTCCAGTTTATACAAAATATTCACGGATCATTCTTGGGTCAGCTAAATGGATTTTTATTTTAACATGCTTTGGTTTCTTCTCTTTCTTTCAGTTTGTGTTTTAGCATAAGCAATTTCCTCTCCTGAGCTGCAATTTGAGAACGCAAATCCGAAATATCTTTATGATTATAGTCTGATTCCCTTTTTCCTTCCATTGCCATTTTATGAAATTCTGTAGTGAATTGATGAATCTGATCATGTAGCTTAGATATTTTCTTTTCTATATTATCACGTTGAGCTTGACTTTCCTACAAAAAAAAAAAAAATAATACAGTAGTTTTATGTTGTCAATAAACCATACAATTCATTAAATTATGAGCCATATCTAAACCATAATAAGAGAAAAAATTAGGATATTGCGAAGAAAACAGATCTAAAATCCTGATCAGATGATTATTTGATTACTAAAAAAAATAATTATTATAATCTGATTATGCTGGAAATGATTGATTGTTGATGTAATGAATATGAAGATATTGAAATATAAATAATATATATAACATGTTATTTATCAATAAATAATAAGTTATGCTTGTATATGTAACGGGCTGAGAATATTTTTTTTGTAAAGGTAGTTAGTTAATGTGCATTAATTACAGCTTTTGTTCAATACTAAAAATGTTAGCGAATTTATATGTATATAAGGAAAGTAATCTGTGTAAACAAATTTTGAACTCTCATCTTTGTGATTAAAAGAAGTATGTTATCATTTGCAGTCAAAAGTTTATTGTTAGTTTTACGTATTATAGAAAATGATTAGCATTTATTTGCTTCTTCTCATTAATAGGTTTTTTAAAAAAAAAAAGACTTTAGGTTGTAAGGATTTTGTACATTAATATGTAGGTAAATGTTATCTGCCAAATAAGATTTGCTAAGTATTTCTCTTTGTGACTAATTACATCCATGTTCTTTGTATAGGGTTTTGGTTAAAGGCCGTGTAGGTCCTTAACATTTAGTTTTTATAATATTTAAGTAAAAGTTAATTTTTAATAGAGGTTAACGTCCGTTTGTGGAGGCGCTGAGCCAAGCATGCCAGCTCAGCAGGAAGTGCGTCAGCAATCCTCAACGAAAAATATACGGCTCTTGGACACTTTGAATATAATTATTTAGATTCTTGGAAAAATAATGACCACCAGGGGCAGCACCTGTCAGACGAAGAAAGAAGAGTGCTGATGACAGCTCGGGGAAGCTTAAGTACCCGAGGGTTTTTCCTCTCGTGGCCCAGAACAGAAGAGTACCTCCGCCGACGGCGGGTGTGGAAATTCGCAGGAGGGGGCCGAGCCGAGAAGACGGGGACGAGCGAGAAGCCTTGGTTCCGGAGCAAGACGCCAGAGAAAGGTATTATGTCCTCTATTTACTGTAGTCTGACTAGCCTTGGGGTGAGGCCAGTGGGTGGTCAGTTGAAGATAGAGCCAGTAAATTATTTTGTTGAGAATCGTCGCGTTTGGCCATAAGGCAAATAGGAATCTTTCTTTAAGTATTAATGCACATAGAGTTGTGGTTGGAAAAGAGAGAACTGGTTTTAAAGGGAGTTATTATGTTATTAGCAGTTATGAGATAAGGATTAACGATGGTGGATAATTGAGGAGTAACTGTCATGTAATATGGAATTCTGGAAGATGTGTTATAATAGAATTAGGTTGTTTATTAGCGATTATTAGGTAATAAGTACATTGTAAATATTATTTGTGCATAGGATGATTATTATAAAGGATACTGTTATGGAGGATAGATGGAGGTTTAATTGTAAGTTATTAAGGTTATTAATGGTTATAAGATTATGATTGCTGATGGGGAATGTTGACTTTGTGATTATCAGTGTATAGAATTGTTGTTATAGATAAGGGGTTTAATGAGTGTTATATATAATGGAACTGGCTTTAGTATTATTTTAGTGGATTTTGGGACTATGATTTTGATGGAGAATCAGGTGTATGAGTCTCATTCATATGTTCTTATTAAGTATTATTATTGAGGGGGACTCTTATGTGAAATTAGAGTTTTAATTTCATAATGATATATGTAACTTTTATTTAAATATATTAGCGTTGTATTGTGATAGATAAATGTGTGGGGTTTATTTCTTCACCCAGTTTCCACCCAGTAGGATCAAAATCTGGTAACTACATAATTTAAAAAACTGTCTTTTTCACATTTTCGCTAATTTAGTCAAGGAATGTCGTTTAACATGACAAATTTGCTGCCTTGTTTCTCATACTTTTAGTGCAGTTCTGAATCTGGAGTTTCGGGAGCATAAAATAAAGCATTGACTTGCCTAAACTAGTGAAAATGTCAATTTTTGAAATTTAGAAGTTAACAGCCTTTGAAACTGAAGCCTCATATATTTATATGCATACTTACCATTTCTGAAGGATAAGTAGATAATATATTGATTGAAATAGCAACACTAAATAAATAAAAGAAGAATATATGTATTATTTATTCTGATCAGTCCACAACTACTTAAATTTGGATAGGCAAAATTTAGAGCTCCCAATGTAGCATTGTCCGATTAGCCATAGCAGCAAAAAGTGATGTTAAATGAACAAACTAACAAACTTGAATTTCATGTTAGAGAAGAAATTAGTTGACTGGAACTTCTAATGTAAGGCTAGAGCTATCTCTATCTGGGGGTGCAATCAAATGAAACACCAAATAAGTGAATACTTATTTATTGTGTGCCGACGTTTCGACCTACTTTGTAGGTCATCTTCAGGGCTATGAGAGAAAACAGACAATACAAAATAACTATAAAAATTCATTACATTACAGTACCAAGAATATAATAATCTAATAATGTAGAGTAATAGAAAAGTTGAAGGAAATAGTGAAGGAATTATATGAATAAAAATTATCAAAGAATAAATGTAAAGAAAGGTGATAATGCAAACAAAATACAAAAAAAAAAAAAAGAAAAGATGGTAAACAGAAAGTTACAAAATGAAAAAAATATAAACATAACAAGGTGAGATATAAGGGAGAGATATACAAGTATGTAAAACCTAGTTTAATACGGACAAAATATAACATGTGTGATAATAGACTCCTAGAGAGTTAACATAAGTAAACTGAAAGAAATTTGTAATAAAATATGATGCCAAATTACATGATGTATCAACTATCTCTATCCTTAAACTTGAATTTCTATTGTTGTTAGTAGAAAACCGTTCTTAATTAACAATAAATTGTTGTTATTATAAAGGATATATATTTATCTAAATTTTAATGTCACAAAATATACCTTTAAATGAACAATACAATAAAAGAAGCAATTCAACCACCATACACAAACATTTGTATGCAAAGACGTAGAGTTATAGTTTCTGAATTGACAAACAAAATTACAAATTAAGTCTTAATAAATAGTTTCATTATACCTCTAATCTGGCTTTTGCATCCTCAATTTCACTATCGACCAAATGCTCTTTTTCCAGTTGATTAGCGCTTCCGGCAATATTACTAGTTCTCTCTACTTCGTTTAATAATCTGGTTTTAATTTCCTCTACTTTTTTCAAAACCTTTGTAATACGTTGCAGCTCTTTACGAGCCACCTATAATAAATAATTTTAGAAAATTTGTCAGTAAATGTCATTAAATCACTAATAGTAAAATTGGAACCATGGAAATATGACTCAGTAACTGATCATTGATGACATGAATTCATTGACTAGCAAACAGCAACAAGAAAATTGAGTATGAGTGTTTCTTTTTATTTACATAAAATGTGTTTTTATTTTTAACATGATTTAGTATGCAAATGAAAAATTGTTCACAGAGTTTTATATGCATTAATAAAGTAGTTATAAAATAATTTTAAAGGTTTAAACACAAGTAAAAATAAAACAGTGATGATTGTGAACACATGAAAAGTGAGAAAAATTGCTTTGTCGGTATTTTTTATTTGTCAGGAAAATAAATGAGAATAGGCAGAAAAATGTTAAATTTAACTACTTTATCTGAATGAATATTGGTTAATTGACAAATTAAACCATTTACCTTCTGAAAGTTTAATCACTTATTGGACATTTTATTCTAAAGAAGCTCGAACAGCAAGAAATTCATAAGGAGTACTCCTAGAAGTTGGACTACAGATTCCCCATGAGCTAATACACAAAGATATCGAACATTTTTGAACTTTCTATCACCTCATATTGGCAGAATTAGTTTTAGGTTCTAAAATTACTGGATGCCACCTGTACTTTTTTCTTATAATTCAAAATCATTTTTATAGTAATCAGGTGCAGAGATGAACAAACGTAACAGTTTTCAACTTTGTTATAATGAATGAGAAGTTGCATATAAAATCAATGAATAGAGGTGTATAAGGAATTAAGTGCTAAATGATTTGTGTCATGAACTGATTTCTTATTTTTCACCATGCTTAGAAAGTTCAGATGAGTGGGATAAGGTCAAATTAGCTGACAATTCACCAGTTGTGAGGATTCTGAACTAGTTAATGAGTCTCCACGGGGTCGAGACAACAAAGTTCTGTTGGACAGATTATGAGACAAACAATGCAAAAAATGTCTGAACATGTTAAAAGAAGCTAGACTCCTTCAAGGGTTTTAGCACTAACACATACAAAATGTTGCACTGCTTACATTATATCTTCTTATTCCCAATCTAGCTTCTTTAAGGACTTCTAAACGTATATTCGTGACAAAGTCATCATAAGCCATCCTTTCTCGATTAACCACGTGCATTTTTTCAGTTTCCAATAGTTTTAGAAATCTGGAAACAATATATGTGTAAAAATTAATAATTTATATAAACTAAAATTAGTAAAACCTAAATGGCAGCAGTTTAATAGCTATGGACTTTTTCAAAATTTGTCCTTTCTTTAACCTGTACCACTACTTTCTTTTTACTGATTCTAAAAATTAATCAACAGATTTCTACCAATGGGAAAAAGTTGAAGAGATGAAAGTCCTTTCTAATATGATCCTATTCAAGGGAATTTGGCTTCAAATGAATACCTATGGATCGGAGACCTGGACCCTCATAATAATATGGAGAGAGAGATTTATATATTCGATAGGAAGATCATTTGGCTAATATTTGGACCGTTTAGAATTGAAGAAAACTGGAGACGCATGAAATGTACTAACTTTATGGTGAGGCTGATGTGTTGAGGTTTATTAAGCTGGGAAAACTGTGCTGGGCTGGCCTCATTGTTCGCATGCCGGAGGAGGAAATTCCCAAGAAGCTGTTGGATGGGAGGCTCCACCGAATAAGAAGAGGAAGACCTTAGCTTAGATGGGATGCCCGTCAACTACTTAACACCCACAACTGGCGAGCGGCTGCAAAGGATCGAGCTACCTGGAGAAGGCTTATTGAGGAGGCCAAGGACCACACTGGTCTGTAGTACCAAGGATGAGGATGACAAGAACAATTAATGAATAAAATAAAGAAAATGAAACTAAAATTTTATATTCAAGGAGCAAACAACAATGAAAAAGCATTATTTTGCAAATACTGAGATATGTTCATATAATAATGAAATAAGAATTTATTTTTAAAGTATTAATAAAAACAATTTGTTTAGTATTCTTGAACATAAACTTATTATACACTAACAATATTAAACGATTAATAATATATGTGGAAGAAAGTGGTCCAGGTAGAGGTCACAATGAATTTCTCGTAGAATTGGAGAAAAACTTTATTGATTAGCACTTTCTTCCACATATATTATCAAGGTCAACAATTATCATTCAAGATTAATAATATAATAGCTTATTGACTAAATAAGGTGGAAAATGTAAAGGAATTTATCAGAACTCACATATTAACAATGTCTGCTTGGTAGCTCCTCCTAAGCTTAGACACATTATATTCAGATGGTTTATCCCTGACAGCTTCAGCTAATATAGGATCCAATTTAGGAGGTTTGATTGCATTTGACACATCTAAAAAAGTAATTGCATCCTTTTCACTTTCACGCTTAACCAACATCTTCTCAAGATGACTTAGAGTCATCTCTCTTTGTTCTGCCTTATCATATTAAGAATTGAGTTAAAAAAGGTTCAATGTTATTAGAGGAAAAATAAAGACAAAAAAAATAATGTGAAAATATTTCATTCAAGTAACTTAATAATCTCTAATCACTAATTTATAATTAAAGAAAAACTGTACCACTGGAGCCCACAAAGGGACTTGACTTAAGTACGTGGTTGAGAGTGCAGTTTCCAAACCAATAGCAGTGCAGAGAGGTGATAAAGTTGAGATCATGCTCAACCACCTGGTTTTTCCCTCAATTAAGGATGACCACTTAGTAGAGGCTGGGTCAGCCCCAGGAAGGTTGTAAATTCCATAGGATCAATAAACGGATGTTTATAAAATCGAATAATTTAAATGCCACATTCATACCCTGAAATCTACAACTCAGGGACTCAGCACTCTACACATTGGGCAGTCCCACTCCCTAATTAATATTTTGAAAAAAAAATAGTGTAAGGTATTGATTAGTTTGATTAGAAAATCTTAATTAATCTAAATTTTAGTTTAGTTTTCATAAAAGTGAACCGTTTGTTAATTTATTGTAAATAATGCTCAAATGGATAATATTACTATGTAAAGTTGTTTAAAAAATAAATGTCCCATAGGAGCGATATTCCGTAGTTGGGCATTCATATTCTTATACATCTCTTTATGTTGTTTCCAGTTCTGTTGGTTTCTATCCCTGTTATTTTGTTTTTAAGTTGCACTTTTTTTTTTTTTTTAAATGAAGCCAGCAACAATACTCCCCTGGAAATATTTAAAGCTTCTAATTTTGTGGCTTCCGTTCTTTCATACAAGTATAGACAATTATTTTTGAACCAGGGATTTGTTGAGATGGTAAATTTATATTGATTATCATGTATGCAGCGCCTGTGTGTACTGTTAGTTGGTGCTAAAACAATGTGCTATGTTGTGTCTGTTGAATACATTTTTATCTTTTCAATCTGTCTATTTTATTAGCAAATAACCCTGTCACAGGATTGTTATTTTTACTCTCCTTTTATCTCAAGTTACCTGACTCTTTAATATTATCCCTAATCTCTATTCATGACTTGCATACATCTTCATGTATTTCACCTTAATAAAACATTTCAATTTTATTTAGGTATCAATTTTATACCATTTAGACAAATATAGTTGGTAAATCATCTGCATGAAAAATAGCAATAAAAAGTATGACAATATGGGATCCATGCTCTAATTCCTAACAACTAATAGTGTATGTAGTAATGACTAATAATTCAAAACTAACTAATAATTAACACTACATTAACTGATAGTTTTTAATAATTAATTTTATTTAAAAGGAAGAAAAAGGTCCGGGTGGCGGTCGGAAAAACTTCTCTTCAGTAACAATAACTGTTTGTTTTATTATTATTATAAAATAAACAGTTCTTCTTATTAAAGAGAATTTTATCTGACCTCCACCCAGACCATTTTCTTCCTTATCTAATATATAAAATTGTCGTGTCAGAGTGTTTGTTACAGAACTCCTCCGAAAAGACTTGACCGATTCTTATGAAATTTTGTGTCCATATTCAGTAGGTCTGAGAATAGGATGTAAACTATTTTTCATGACCCTAAGTGATACGTGTTGGCCATTATTATCGATTAAGCGTCGATCATAGAAGTGATGCTTGATGATGCTGCATTTTTGATATGTTGTAAGGGCACGTCTGAACAGTGTATATCCAAGTTTGCAACTGAAAAAACAGATGACAATTGTCGTGTCAGAGTGTTTGTCACAGAACTCCTACGAAATGACTTGACCGATTCTTATGAAATTTTGTGTCTACATTCAGTGTCTACACATACCCCTAAGTGATATGTGTTGCCCATTATTATAGATTATATGTAATAGGAATCCACCAATTATGAAATCTTACACGTTTGGTCATCAAAAATATCACCGGGAATATTATTGAAGCAGCAATGTTAACTAGAATCTTTAAAGGAGAAGTCGTCCTGTAACCACGTTTTCCAATGATACCATCAGAACCCATAATACCATTGAAGACTTCAATTTGATATAAGCTTGGCTTTTGTTATGACCATCAACAAGTCTCAAGGTCAGACAATGTCCATTTGCTATTTGTATCTAGAACATCCATGTTTCTCCCATGGACAATTATATTTTGCATACTCGCGTGTTAGTAAACCATCTAATCTATTTATATTAGCCAAGGACAGATAAAAAAAATATTGTGCATAGATTAGTGCTCAATTAAATTGAAATAAATAGTTATAATAAAAAAAAATATGATTAGATATAATTAAAAGTTTATGTTTTATCAGTTAGGAACTTTGTATATTAATTATTTATTATATACTGTACATAGGTATAAGATAAATAAAATGTAAAATCAAAAATCTATTTAATTCATTTTTTCCATTCATTCATTGTTTCTTTAAAATTCAAATTTTGACGTAATATATCTTTAAAACTATTACAACAGCCAAAGCAACGCGTGGTCAGCTCAGCTACATAAATATATATAAAGGTCAACTTAACTAAGTTTAACTATTCAGGCGACCTGTGGTCTAGTGGTTAGCGTAACAAACTAATAAGCCCGAGATTGCAGGTTCGTCGCCCGGCAGGTAGCCCTAGGATTTTTTAAAGGGAGTAAAAATCCTTTGTTACGCTGTCCTTCAGAAGGGACGTTAAACGGTTGTCAAGAGCCTGTAGGATGTCAGGTACTCGTTGAAAATCCCTATCCTAATTAAACCTGGATAGGCAAAATTTAGAGCTCCCAATGTAGCATCGTCTGATTAGCCATAGTAGCAAAAAGTGACATTAAATGAACAAACAACATACATAAAGTCAACTAATATTATTCAAGATAATTTACTTGTTGATACTTTAATTTATCGAGGCTTCACTAGTCATTATAGCTAAAATGGATATAGCCAAACCATCTTTATAATTACTAACAAAACATGAGTTTAAACATCACTTTACATGCTGTACTGTCATAATTTTTTCAAATACTACATACAGAAGTCTGGTGAATACTGGCCAATGGCCAATGTACACTATTCTGATTAGACGATTAGACAATTTAAATCTAAAATAAATTAATTTAATAATTAGGTATTTTGATTTTTGTTGTTGTTTTTTAAAATAAAAAAAATATAAAAAATAAAAATAATTTAATACATAAAGATTTTTAAATACCAGTAAGGTACAAATAATATAATCATAATAACTCACATTACCTTACATATCAAAGTTCAAGCCAGTAGTGGACAATTGACCATGGGAGAATAGTGAATTCCCAGGAAAATGAGGGAAAAAAAATAATTTTTAAATATTTCTTTATGAGGTATTTAAGCTTGTTTTTGCTAACTGTTTTGGGACAGGTTTTTTTTTTTTTTTTTTTTTTTGAATTGTATACCTAACGTATTTATGATTTTGTTATTTTTTTTTTTGCAGATTTTTGACTTATAACTTTTTTTAAAAGTTAATTTTAGTATTGTTGATATATTTTAATATTGAAAATGGCATTAGATTTTGCCGAAACGTCTTGTTTATAAAAGAATAAAATATATTGACTGGAATGCAGGTTTTTTTCGAAGATGAAATTTACTATTCTGATATTACATATTTATTCAAAATTTTATTGTTTTATGCACATAATGATACAAAACTCCATAAGTATACAAATCATATACTGAAAGCAATTTAGAATTATAGTAAAAAAGATTATCAGAGAGCCTTTGATTTTCTTCCAATTTGAAAAAAACAGATAATTTGTTTTTTGCTAACTCTTTCTAAAAACAAATAATAAGAAGTCCTAGCCCATAGTGGAGGCCTAACAGATCCTTCAATGTCCATGAAGAGGATAGGAAAAATTAATACATTCATAAAAATGAACACATAGTCTACCTTTTTTAATACATTCAACAGATCAACTTACAGTTTTCACAAGATTTTCAATTGTTTTTTCCAATGTACAAAGCCAGCTTTTTTTGTCGATGCATGAAATCTCAGATACTTCTATTTTTCCTTCAGAGATAATATCTATCTGTAAGTAAAAAATGTCATTACTAATAAAACATTTATATAAATTTATGACATGGGGTTTACACCAGAGTGAAGGCTAAAAATATTTATGTTTCGTATAAAAGAAATTTAAGAACATGCTCTGATGATAGTTATTTATAATCTTCTTCTTTTAGTGGCCCGACAGATACTTAAAGCGACCCTTGGCCTGCTCAATCTCCAACCTCCATCTGCTTCGGTTCTGTGCATGTGTGGACCTTATCCTCGTTTCTTGAGATCTCCCTGGACGCTATCCTTCCACCTGCCTCTGGGTCTCCCTCTACGCCTCACTCCATCAGGGCAGTTTTCGTACAATCTTCTAGCAGTTCTTTCTTCTCCCATTCTCAGCAAGTGACCCAGCCACTTCATCCTCTGTAACCTGACAAAAGAGGAGATCGTCATGTCATCATAGCGTTCATATAACTCGCTGTTTTTTCTTCTGCGCCATGCACCGTTTTCCTGGACAGGCCCTACGATGCGTCTGAGGATACGCCTTTCGAATCTATCCACCAGATGTGCATCCTTCTTGTTTAGGATCCATGTCTCACAAGCATATGTCACTATTGGCCGAATCAGCGATTTATAGAGAGTGATCTTAGTTTTGAGGTCGACATTTTTGCTTTTTAGCAAACTGGCAATGGCAAAGTATGCCCGCTTCCCAGCCAGTACTCTTCTTCTGATTTCCTCTGTTTCATCTAATTTGTCGTTGATGACAGAGCCAAGGTATTGGAAGCTGTTCACCACCTCGACCAGTTGTCGAAGGTATGTGTTCCCATAAAGTACAGTTGTTGCCGACGAATTTGCTGATTTTGCCTTCCTCTTCTCAGCACCATCAGTTTTGTTTTTTCCTCATTTATTTTTGGTCCTAACTTTTCTGCTTCCGACTCAAACCTTTGCAGGTTGTCCTTAATACTAGGTAATGTCTTTCCAATAATTACATCATCTGCATAGGCGAGTACCTGCTTCAGTCGATTAAAAATATTCCCGCCTCCAAGTAATCCTGCTCTTTCCATAACTGCCCGCAGGGCAGTGTTGAATAGTAGAGGAGGAGCAAGAGGATCTCCTTGCCTTAGACTATTTTTATTTCAAACTGTTCCGACAGTCTCCCTCTAATGCTTACTCGACAGTATGTATTTTTCATCGTGCACTCCACGAGTCGTATTAATTTCCCAGGGATCTCCATTTCCTGCATGACTCTAAACAATTCTTCCCTTATAATTGAGTCATATACTGATTTAAAATCTATGAACAGCATCCACATTGTCTGGTTGTACTCCTTCATTTTCTCGCAGACATTTTTTAAGGTCCATATCTGATCAGTGGTCGACCTATTACTTCTAAAGCCTCCTTGGTAATCCTCCAGTTTCCTCTCCACATATGGCAGAAGTCGATTGTATAGTGCTATTGAAAACACCTTGTATGCCATGCAGAGTAGTGTTATAGCTCCGGTTAGAGCATATCGAGGAGTCACCCTTTCTCTTGTACACTGGTACTATGATGCCTTCGCACCAATCCTTTGGTATTGATTCTTCTTCCCAGATCTGCGCTATGAGCTCATGGAGTACTTTAAGTTCGTTATTACAGCCCTTTAGATGATGTTAATTGAATAAGTTATTTAATTTTCAAGAGAAAAATAGCCAAGCAAGGTAGAACTATATAGCCTTTCCTGTATACATGGTTTACCCTATATATTATCAAAATTAACAATGCCCTTAATAGATGGGACAACACAAAGTTTTTATATAGATTTTCCTGAATACAGTTTAATCAACCATATATTTCTAAAAATTTGGTTGAATCTACTGAACGAATGCATCAAGTAATCCACAAAAATAAAAAAAAAATGAGGTAGATTCATCAACAAATATCCTTTTGGTGTAGGTATATCTGATTTGGACAGTTTCAAGTTCCTAATTCCGTGCTTTTAACTTTAAAAAATTAATGCTTAAACAATTTTACTAATTCTGCATTTATTTTACCAGTAAGACAATTTTATACTCCACCTGCAAGTCTTCTATCATTTTTTCAATAACTGGATCAGTAATTTCGCATTCGGTATCAACACTATTCGTTATTTCTCTTATTCTTTCCATCACTCCATAATAGTAGGGAAGCAACTCTGCACGATCTTTTTGTGCACTTCTTTTTGATATTAAGGCTTTGTAGATCTAAATTAATAAAAAAATGAATTTATAAAAAACTAATTTGACTAAAAGTTTTATATTTGAATGGAAAATAGTTGACTGGATAATTCTAATGATGGTAAGGGGGTGCAATCAATGATAACACATAAGCAGAACTTATTTTTTAATTTAAAAAAATAAGTTCCGCTTATTTTGGTGTTATCATTGACTGCAACCCTTGACCAATTCAATTCATCATTAAAAGTTTTATATCTTGTGATCAATACAATATGGTTTTAGTACTTTTATATTATTTTCATATATATATATATATATATATATATATATATATATATATATATATATATATATATATATATATATATATGTATATATTGCTATGTACTGATGCAGGCGGCACCATGAAAGGGATGCTGAGGGGGGAAAATGTGTCATGTCGGGACACATGAAAGGGAATATGTTTGGGACAATGAACAGACCCTTGGTCCCCTTATGGTTTTATGGTCCAAGATAGTGGAGAAGGAAGGAGAGGGGGAGAGAAGAAAACTCTTGAAATAGGAGGCTGGAGAAAGCACTCGAGAGAGAGACGCACAGCAGGAAGGTACTTGGAAGACGAGGCCGGAAAGAAGAAGACGGATACCCCGAGAGAGAAGAGCGGCCGAACGAAGCGAGCGGAGATGTCAAGGAAGAAGAACGACCAGTAACCCAAGCTACCCCTGTCCACAGATAAGTTTCATTTATTTTTTGTAATGTATTTTATGGCAATCCTATTTATATATATTATTAAAATCTGAATCATTAACGTTGTTGAAATTAAATGAATAAACGAACCTTATTGTAATTCTTTGGATGCTTACATACCAGATACACTATTTAATTATAAATAATATATTGAAGGTAGAATAGAAAAGGAAATTGGTAAACACAAGAATAGACCTTTGGAAAGGAACCCAATTATGAATAAAAAAAAAATAATAATTTGAGTACTCATCCTAAATGAGACTCTGCCATCCCAAAATATCAATATATATATTTAAGAGTAGAAACATAGCATTATTAATGGCATCCAGCTTGTGGGGAACTTACTATCCAATTTACTAATTAGAATTGTTGATTATTTATGTTTATTAACTTTATGTTCTCAATAGTTTTACAATCAAATTGGTTTAATGATTCAGATTAATAGATTTAATTTTTTGTTTCTTAACTTTTTCTAGTGACATAATTATAGTTGATTATTCTTATAAGTTTATTTCCGCTTGGGGTGATTCGAACTTTTAAATTCAAAATGGAGTCAAGTTTATTAAATCTGTTAGAAAAAATGAGGGAGGACCGTAAAAAAGAATTTAAAGAATTAAGGGAAAACATCAAAAAAGAGATGGATAATGTGGTGAAAGAAATAGATGCAAGTATAAACAAAAGGATAGAGGGTATGGATAAGAACACGGACAGGATAGAAGGAATAAAGAAGAAGGAAACAAACCAAGAAGAGATAGTAATCAATAAAGAATATTGCTCTTTTGAGGGACCTATTTGTAATTATGACGATCCAAGAGACTTTAAGATTAATTTAATGAAGGGTAACATTGCTGATGCTGAAGTAACTCCATCTAGCAGACTAATAAGTGAAAATACAAACTTTAACAATCATATATTGTCAAGAAACGAAGAAATGCCAATAGAAGGCCAATGTGGAATAGGAGACACTTCGATTGAAGAAGATTTCAAAGAGAACAGCCCTAATTCTGGATATGATCGTGAAGTACTCACAGATATAGCTTCCAAGGACAATAATAATGTTTTGGTAAATAATAGTTTGGTTTCGACAAGTAAAGTAGAAATGCCAGATGGCCAATGTGAAATAGGGGACACTTCGGTTGAAGAAGATCTCAAAGATGACAGTCCTAAACCTAGAAATAATATTGAAATGATCGCCGATATAAATTTGTATGGAGAATCTTTTAAGGAATTTGTGTCTCTACATGAAACAATAAACAGAGTAGAACCAGGTGAAAATATTGCACTGACGGTTTATAAACACAGGGAATCTTTAAACACAGAAGTTTTAAAGTTTAAGTCGCCACATTTAGCTAAGAGCCGAGGAAAAAATCAAGGAACAATGGTAAAAGTGGAGAAAATGTATCGATTAGATCTCATTTTGTGGTTTATACCACAATTAGCTGCAACTAGTGTACACTGCACTTTCAATCAGAAAAAATGGTATGGAATATATAATCATGGTATGGAAAATATAAAGAAAGTAAATATAAACATTTTAATAATGTTTGGGCTAAACATGAAGAATGATATGGGAATACAAAATATTCTCTATGGGACTGCAGATATCCGAAATTACCTCAGGGGCCAAGTGAAAAAGAAAAAGGTTTTAATATGTACCGCCGGATGGAATATTGTTTAACGAAAGGGAATGTCTCTTGATTTTAGATATTGATTAAAAGAGTAGTTGATTATTTGTAAATGACAGAACGATTCGAAAATTGTATGTAAATAAGAATAGTCAACTGTTTGTAAATAATATTAATAGTATTAGAAATTGTTGTAATAATAGTGTATAAAGTTTAAATATTTTTACCATTACTAATGGACGCCATAAAATGCAAGACCATTAAAATATGTAAAAGATGAGAGTTTAGGGCGAGCAGGTAGAACTTATATGGGTCACACTCACACGTGCATAGGCGGCATTCATCTCTACAAATGGTAATGTAGTTCAAAGGAACCCGCTGTACAGGTGGTGAAATATTTTTGCCAAGGGTAGTGGACATTATCAGGTACCATAAGGGTACACTTGCTAGGTACCCAATATTGAAGGCAAAAGAGGCCGAAGTGGCAATAATAAAAAAAAAAAAAAAAAAAAGATTCAAACCTTTTTGTACAGTCGATATTTTTTGTTATATTGTAACTATTGTTTTATATATTATCAATATTAATCTTAACCATGTATACAAATTATAATATTATAATAAAGGTAAAAATTGTCATAAAAGTAAAAGTAATTGCCAGAAAGATAAAGGTATACCCGTGTATGAATTTAGTAAATAATAATATTGGGATGTGTTAAGACGCAGGACACTAGGTTTAGCCTGCACTAAGCAACTAATTTAATAAAACTAGTGGTATTATTGTTTATTTTAGGTTTATTGGGTATTCCCCTTGTTAGCCATTTTTATTATTATAGTTAATATTAGAACCATTAACTATAATTCAACATTACGATAATAAGCCGGTATACCCTATAACTATTGAATAATGATATTGAAGTATGTTAGTAAGAATACATATAGACGCTAGGTTCAACTAGTCCATACTATTGATTTAAACAAAACTAGCGGTATTATCGTTCATGTACGGTTTATTAGGTATTCCTCTTGTTATCCAGTTTAACCATCGACTTAGGAATTGAAACAATTAATTAAAATAGACCATGTAAATAACAAGATTATGTACTCTGTTACGTTAAGATCTAATATTGAAATATGTATAGTAAAAACAAGTGTGACACGTAATATTAATATTATAATAATATAACCCATTTTATCATGTACAATTATTAATTCTAGTTCATTACCGATGTATATAACAAAACTCTGTAAGTAAAGTATTGTAAAATATATAACAATAAGTAAACTTGTAAAGATCTTCTAACAAATTATTTGTAAATAATTACATAATTGTATAGATGTAAGGTATTGCCATAAAACTATATATAACCTTTGAAAAATTAGAACACTTGAATATTTAGAAAAGAAAAGAAGTCTCTCTTTGTTCAACCTCTTTTCTTTTTCCCGGAAACCCAGGAATAATGCTATGTACTGATGCAGGCGGCACCATGAAAGGGATGCTGAGGGGGGAAAATGTGTCATGTCGGGACACATGAAAGGGAATATGTTTGGGACAATGAACAGACCCTTGGTCCCCTTATGGTTTTATGGTCCAAGATAGTGGAGAAGGAAGGAGAGGGGGAGAGAAGAAAACTCTTGAAATAGGAGGCTGGAGAAAGCACTCGAGAGAGAGACGCACAGCAGGAAGGTACTCGGAAGACGAGGCCGGAAAGAAGAAGACGGATACCCCGAGAGAGAAGAGCGGCCGAACGAAGCGAGCGGAGATGTCAAGGAAGAAGAACGACCAGTAACCCAAGCTACCCCTGTCCACAGATAAGTTTCATTTATTTTTTGTAATGTATTTTATGGCAATCCTATTTATATATATTATTAAAATCTGAATCATTAACGTTGTTGAAATTAAATGAATAAACGAACCTTATTGTAATTCTTTGGATGCTTACATACCAGATACACTATTTAATTATAAATAATATATTGAAGGTAGAATAGAAAAGGAAATTGGTAAACACAAGAATAGACCTTTGGAAAGGAACCCAATTATGAATAAAAAAAAAATAATAATTTGAGTACTCATCCTAAATGAGACTCTGCCATCCCAAAATATCAATATATATATTTAAGAGTAGAAACATAGCATTATTAATGGCATCCAGCTTGTGGGGAACTTACTATCCAATTTACTAATTAGAATTGTTGATTATTTATGTTTATTAACTTTATGTTCTCAATAGTTTTACAATCAAATTGGTTTAATGATTCAGATTAATAGATTTAATTTTTTGTTTCTTAACTTTTTCTAGTGACATAATTATAGTTGATTATTCTTATAAGTTTATTTCCGCTTGGGGTGATTCGAACTTTTAAATTCAAAATGGAGTCAAGTTTATTAAATCTTAATAATTTGAGTACTCATCCTAAATGAGACTCTGGCATCCCAAAATATCAATATATATATTCAAGATATATTTAAGAGTAGAAACATAGCAATATATATATATATATATATATATATATATATATATATATATATATATATATATATATATATATATATATATATATACATATATACATATATATCCTACTAATATTATAAATACAAATGTTTGTATGTTTGTCTCTCTTTCACCCAAAAACTACTGAACGGATGTGGATGAAACTTTACAGTAATATAGGTTATACATCAGAATAACACATAGGCTACAGCAAGGGCAGATTTATGAGGGCACTGGGGGACGTTCCCCCACCTTACAGTTTTTTAGGTACTGTGGAGAATCCATTATAGTACATAATCAAAGACAAATCACATGACAATAGTTGTTAAATTAACAGAAAGGACATGAGTGAAACTATTGTTGGATATCCTACTAATCCTATTAATATTATAAATGTGAAAGTTTGTACATTTGTCTCTCTTTCACGCAAAAACAACTGAACGGATTAAATTTTTTATTTAAAATGATCTTTCACGAAACTTTATGTGGCATACCAAATTCCATGCAAGCGAAGCCGCGGGCAAAAGCTAGTATATATATATATATAGAATAGAGTAGAATAGAAAAATAATTTTATTCTGGGACCAGGTCCCTTAAGAATACAATATTGTACAGAAATTAATAGAAATATTTCTGGCCAAATAGCTACATTATTGGAATACTACAATTAAATATGAACTAAAATGTATGTTCTCATAGAGGAAAAAAATAAAGTATAAAACAAAAAAAAATAATAGAATAAAAAATTACAATAAACAGAAATTGGCTAATGGAAAAATAAAAAAGTAGAAGAACATCTAATAATATGAATAATAGTATCATCTTCATATACATACACATATATTTATTTTGAGGAGAACAGATTTGTTATTGAAAATAAAGGTCTTTAAAATTTATAACAATTAATAAAAAATATATCTATGTAAGTATTTTAGTTCATAATTTAATTTAGCCTTCTAAATTTATATATTTTAAAGTAAAAACTAATGCCACAAATTTTTTTTTTTTTAAAGTCATAATATGTAATACTGTTTTTATTAATTTAATTTTTTTTTTAAATAATAGTAACTATTACTTGTACATGAAATAAAAAATATATAATGGAATATGAGAAAATGAAAAAAATATTGTTAAAGTTTATTATGTTGATATATATGTATATATATATATATATATATATATATATATATATATATACATATATATATAGCTAATTAAATGCAGAGATGAAGCTGTTACTACTTCTTGAGAAGATATGAAAATGAAATTAAGATATATCTTTTGATTGTAATGTACCAATAATATTTTTTATAACATAATACTTAAGTTTTTAATTCTTCAAATTAATACAATTTTTATTTTATTACATGTCATAATTTTAGTACAACTGATTAAGTGGTTGCAATTTTTACCTCATCATTGTCCTTAGGTTCTGGTTCACAAGTTGTTTGTCTTCTTAGTGTACTGGGATCACTAAAATAAATAATGCTTTACTAGTATACTAATCATACTTTTCTTATTAGATTTTAAAAATATGATCACATCACTGTATGGGGTGACACAAATAATACCTATAACATATCACGATGTGTTATGGATTGGTCTAAGAGCACCTCAAAGGAACCAAGCTATAACACACTATAATAGGAGCTATTGAAAGAGAGGAATGCATTATTATAAAATAAGTGCTCCCCAATTGCGCACAATTTTGAGTTACTGTACATACGGCATACTACATCATATTTCAATAGACGTGTTAATGTTTCTTGTCCTCAATTTACTCCGGAAATAGTAGGATCAGTTTTGAGTTAAAATTCTCTCATTCGATGAATGAATGATGTTTTTTAAAGTACACTTGTATTTGTTTGATTATGTGTGTATATATTAGTGTGTGGGATATAAACTTTAAACATAGAGAGCAAAGGGTGATAAAGTGCAGGGAAAACAAAAATACAAGTTATAACGATATGAGCACATATTTATTGGATATATACACTATATAAACATACTAGCTGTGACCGCGACTTCATCGCATGGAATAGTGAATTAGGGCAGAATTTTTTATTTTTTAGGCTAATTATTTTGAAAATAAAATACATACATACATTAAAATAAGGGTTTAATTGCAAACAGTTTATTTAAATACATTTTTATAAACAAAGTTTTTTGTTTTCCCATCTTTTGCCAAAACATAGAGATATTCCGGGTTGATACATGTGAGCATGCCACATAGAGATGCCCATGGGAAAAACATTTTTTTTCTAAATGAACACCTGCAACTTTAAACGTCTATCCTTGAGCTTTGTTTATTGTTATTCTAAATGCTGTGAGAAACTGTACTCTATTAAACTGAAAAAGCAAATCAGTCGGAATTATCGGAATACGGGGAATCAAAACATTTTCTCCTTTTACATTTCAGTCATGATTGTAGCTTTTATAATGTTGTATCCCAGATGTGTAATTTGTAGCCGTGTACCATAGCCTTGGTGCGTGAAGATTTCTCTTCTTTAATAGGACTGGAACATCAACTTTCAGCCTCAACTTATGGAAAGGCACTCCTGATAATTCTAAAGAGTTGAGAAACTATAGGGTATGATGTGACTTGTTCAGTGTCCATAACATTGTCAACTGAGAGGTATTTGACAACATGCCCCTCCATGCCTGACATGATTTGTTCGTTTATTTGGTTAACTATCTCATTAGTCGGCGCCAAAATTGCCCTTTCACACAGCCATTCTCGATTGCTCATACTTATTTGAAGATCAGCTTAGACGTTATTTTTTAGATCATCAGTGTTATCGGCAATTTGACAGAACTCACTCCTCAGTGTAATCATGTTGTTACTGTCAGTTGGCATACAATCTTCTCCGGTTTTTATAAGAGCAGCTGCATATTGCCCTGCTTGAGAATCATTGTGAAGTTTTACTCGCATATTTGTAGTGAGACAAAACTTTTTTATGTGTGCCCATAATACAGATGCTTTCAAACAGGCATTTATTTCATCTGTCTATTTGAGAGTCGGTCTAAACTCACCAGCTAAAAGTACCACTATCCCTCCCATGATACTCTGGTTGCCTTTGATATCTTTCATTGTGCAATCTAGTGCTTCGATTGCTCTTTTATGGGACATTGTACATTCATCCCAAACCAACAGCTTACACTGCTGTATCATTTTTCCGCGCTCACTGCTTTTGCTAATGTTACATACTGGTATTTCAATGGTAGTTTTAAAATTGAGTCCACTGTTCGTGCCCCTAAATAGCATAGCAGCTATTACAGAGGAAACTACTGCAGCAGCAACTCCTTTATCTTTCCGGATTTGGATTAATAGTAAATTAAAAGATAGGTTTTGTCAATGCCTCCTGGAGCATCCAAAAAGAACCAACCTCCTTCACAACTGGCAACTTTTTGAATAATTGTGTCAAAAACTAATCTTTGTTCTGAATTTAAAAGTGGCAGGGCTTCTGTTATTTGTTGCATTAAAGAAGATCGTAATGTAGTTCTCGCATTAAATCACTACTGACTTCTCCAATTCTTTGTGGTCTGCTCTATCCAAAATTGGATAAATTTGTTCCAGTTATAGCAATCACTTTGTTACGGGCTACTGGGTGTGAAAATGAATTAAACTACTCCTAAATTCAAGATACTAATATTTATTAACAAAGTGACAAAAAGAATACAATTAAATTATTAACAATCAAATTATTAAACTGATATATATTTACAATAAAAATATTCTAAACATTATAATCTAGGCCTAACTCCTATTTAATTACTAAAATAATATAAGATATTACTAATTCTAAATGACTTAACTATTTACATAAATTTGTACGAATACTATAAAATTACACTACAATTTACAACTAATAATTAACACTTACAGTTCACTAATCAAAGTCCACCGACTGTAAGATTCTCCAAATATGGCAAACTAACACACAGTAATAAACAGAAATGGTTTTTTACACTCGCGAGACTGTCACAGTTCACTGATACAGTTATTACACTGGCCGGTTTACTACTGAATAGTTTATCACAGTGCCTGGTCTACTCTCTGTCTGACTGCCTTGACGCCGAGGTGGTATTTAAATAGGCACGGCCGAACATTCTAGAAAGAACGGGAGTAGGGGAGGTGGTTCTAGTAGCTTCGAGAAGGTTCTATTCCAATCTTAATTTCTCCCGCCGACGGGCTTAAGACGTTAATCCCTTCATTCCGTCCTTCTCTTTTCCAACAATTCTTGAGGGTTTGAAAGTCCACATGTCGCTATTAATATAGCGAACAGCTGTCAAACCTTGGGCACAGATTTGCATTGTGCAGCCTCTTTCAGAGTTTTATCCCAATGATTATTATTCTCTAATAACCCTATTGCCCCACATGCCTCTCGAAATGTTGAAAATTCTTGATTATTGAGCTTTTTGAGATCTTTGAAAGAGGTTGGCCCAAGCACATGGTGTAAAAGCATGAAAACATATGTTTATAACTTATTTTAAATTAAATCAATTATATTGAATCATCCCCTATTTCAACCCCTTTTATCACATTAAAAAGTAGCCTATATCCTTTCTCAGGTTCTAGACTATCTCTGTATCAAATTTCATCACAATTGGGTCAGCGGTTTGGCCGTGATATCTAAAATATCGTCTAAAATATCAAGAAAAAATCTGCTGCCCCTCGAATCTGCCATACAGTGAATATTGTTGCCCTCAATTAGATCTGATACCCGGTTATGGGACTAAGATTGAGCTCAGAGATTAATTGTAAAACTTAAGAACAAAATTTTTAGTATGTATTATTTTAATTATTAAACTAAATTTAATTTTAAGTAAAAAGTCATCTAATTAATGGTACTAACACGTTATTTCCTTGATAGTCGAGCCAAACAGCATCACCGCCACCCAACGAAACAGCAAGATAACCAAAAGCTCCATTACCATCTGGTAATGATTTTGCAGCAAAAAATGTTCGGCTGTCTCTGGAGTACTCTGCAAAATCTTCTACTTCAAGACTCATGTTACGATAACAGACCTGAATTAAAAATTCCTATAATTTTATTCTTAAAAAAATGTAATGATAAATTAAATTAGTTATATGTAAACATTTTAAACATCCAAATATATTTGTTAAGAAAAAAAAAAATAAAATCGGCTTCCAGTCAAATTCTTTTATTGTTTTATATGATAAAACGTTTCGACACTATGGTGTCATTTTCAATCACTTTATTCCTATGCATTCCTCAACTTTAAATAAAATAACAATAATTACAATAATATAAAATTTGTTTACATAAATGTCCAAAAGATAATATACTATGAGTATAAATACCTGGAAAGTCAATCTTTTTTAAAAATCATTTTTAAGGAGGTCTTTTGTCCTCCATAGTCAAACTTATATTCCATTACATAAAAACCAAACCCTGATCCTTGAACCATCTAATCCTTTATTCTTATTTTTATCAGTTATTAGACTTTAGTACAATTATAACTAATTATGTTCTAAAAGGCACATTAATAAAGTAAAATTAAACTTCAAAATATAAGTATTCTTATGATCTATTATTTTTTAATTTCAAAATTATGGATGAATATAATTTGCTAATTTCTCCTGCCTCTTTTCTATCGTTTACAGCATTTTCTAATTTATCATTTATAAATAAAGCCTCTAAATTTTTTCTTTTTATAGTATTATCTTCTCTATGTAGAATTTTAGGCTTATCGAAGTCAAAAGTGTGCAATTCCTTTTTACAATGTGCTGATAATGCTGTACTTGTTTTAGCTTTAGGTTTAATGTTATTTTGATGGTGATATATTCTGTTTTTTAAGTGTGTACTTGTTTGTCCAATGTATATTCCATCACAATTATTACAAGTAAGTTGGTATATTAAATTTTTGTTTTCCATAATTGGTATCTTATCCTTTTGACTTGTTATAATGTTTTTGATTGGGTTTCTTGTTTTGTGTGCTATCTTCATTTCTGGTATGTCATACATTTTAAAAGTTGGTTCGATTTTTTCTGATAAGCCTCTGATATAGGTTATACTATTATATTTAATTTTATTATGTTTTAATTCTATATCTTGTGCTTCTGTTACTATATTAATTTTATCATTGTCTATAAGTGGATCTATGTTATTAGTTTCTTTTACAAAAAAATTAGTTATTTTGGATTGAGAAGGTTTAATTTTTATTGCATTATTTTGGCTATGTATTTTTGAAAAGTTAGTAGATTCTTTTGCATTTAATTTATTTTTTATATTTATAGGTAAGTGATTATCTTTTATATTTAAATTGATTTGTTTATGCCATAAATCTTTTATTAGTTTGATTGGAAAACCATTGTTAAGAAGGATTTTGAATATTTTGTTTTTCGTTTCTTTTAAAAATTCTACATCTGTTAATTTTATTGATCTATTAATTAGATTTAATGCTATGTTTTTTATTATTCAAATCACCCGAGACATCAAATAAAAAACATAGCATTAAATCTAATTAATAGATCAATAAAATTAACAGATGTAGAATTTTTAAAAGAAACGAAAAACAAAATATTCAAAATCCTTCTTAACAATGGTTTTCCAATCAAACTAATAAAAGATTTATGGCATAAACAAATCAATTTAAATATAAAAGATAATCACTTACCTATAAATATAAAAAATAAATTAAATGCAAAAGAATCTACTAACTTTTCAAAAATACATAGCCAAAATAATGCAATAAAAATTAAACCTTCTCAATCCAAAATAACTAATTTTTTTGTAAAAGAAACTAATAACATAGATCCACTTATAGACAATGATAAAATTAATATAGTAACAGAAGCACAAGATATAGAATTAAAACATAATAAAATTAAATATAATAGTATAACCTATATCAGAGGCTTATCAGAAAAAATCGAACCAACTTTTAAAATGTATGACATACCAGAAATGAAGATAGCACACAAAACAAGAAACCCAATCAAAAACATTATAACAAGTCAAAAGGATAAGATACCAATTATGGAAAACAAAAATTTAATATACCAACTTACTTGTAATAATTGTGATGGAATATACATTGGACAAACAAGTACACACTTAAAAAACAGAATATATCACCATCAAAATAACATTAAACCTAAAGCTAAAACAAGTACAGCATTATCAGCACATTGTAAAAAGGAATTGCACACTTTTGACTTCGATAAGCCTAAAATTCTACATAGAGAAGATAATACTATAAAAAGAAAAAATTTAGAGGCTTTATTTATAAATGATAAATTAGAAAATGCTGTAAACGATAGAAAAGAGGCAGGAGAAATTAGCAAATTATATTCATCCATAATTTTGAAATTAAAAAATAATAGATCATAAGAATACTTATATTTTGAAGTTTAATTTTACTTTATTAATGTGCCTTTTAGAACATAATTAGTTATAATTTTACTAAAGTCTAATAACTGATAAAAATAAGAATAAAGGATTAGATGGTTCAAGGATCAGGGTTTGGTTTTTATGTAATGGAATATAAGTTTGACTATGGAGGACAAAAGACCTCCTTAAAAATGATTTTTAAAAAAGATTGACTTTCCAGGTATTTATACTCATAGTATATTATCTTTTGGACATTTATGTAAACAAATTTTATATTATTGTAATTATTGTTATTTTATTTAAAGTTGAGGAATGCATAGGAATAAAGTGATTGAAAATGACACCATAGTGTCGAAACGTTTTATCATATAAAACAATAAAAGAATTTGACTGGAAGCCGATTTTATTTTTTTTTTCTTGAAGATGAAATTCAAATAAATCCAGTTTTGAAAAAAGGAAAAAATTATATATTTGTTATTAAATTAATAAATATTAAATATTGATCTATTTATAAAAATAAAAACATAATAATATATATACTTAGGTAGTATTGCATAAGTTCTTCTAATAATTTATAATTGAAAATACTTTTAAAATCGATAAAGGTACTAGAAATTTATTCTAACACTTTGAAAGAGATAAAAATTGGACTTATACATATATATATATATATATATATAAATATATATATATATATATATATATATATATATATATATATATATATATATAATGTTAATTGATTCAAGCACTCTAATTTTATGTGTTGAAATAAAACAAAATTGAGTTTCTCTCTGTAAAAAAAGGATAAATTTATTTTTATTATAACAATAGTTTTATGTAATTTATTTCCAAACTCATTAATATAAACAGTCTTACCTGTAAAAAAAGGAAACATCATTTTAAAGTCAACAATTCAGCATTCAATATACTGTTCAACATTCAACGTATATCAATATACTGTTTTAATATAATCAAAGACTTATTATTTATTAACAATAGTTACCAACAAACCTAAATGTTATTTAATTTGGCAATAAATTAGATTTCATATCCAAAAGAAAATAATTTAAACAAGTCTTCAAGTCTTTATATTACTTTTAAAAAAAATGAATTCATAATATTTAATTTTTAAAAATATTTTTCTTATAAATTTTAATTGTATTTTATTTCACATGACAAAATTTAACTTTTAATTAATTACCTTTACCTACTCTTTATGTAAACATTTTAGACCAAGAAGAATACTTACCTCACGTTCTTTTTTTTTCTCAAATACTAATATTCCTGGTTTAAGTTTAATTGGAGGAAGTTTATCAAAAGGATCTGATAATTCACCTTTAATAATATTCAGTAGCAAATTAACTAGATAAACATTTCTCTCCCTTTTCTCTGTTGCATTGTAGGAAGGTAATACAACCAATCGATCCAGCCAAATCTGGAATCACCAAATAATTAGTTTAGCCACTATTCATATTTATATTAATAGGAAAAAGCAGGGTAACTATGTACCTGGAGCTAATAGTATAATATAATGCAAGCAATAATACTTGCAATACCTATCACTAAAGAGCAGGTACTTACCATATTCCCAAATTTTTTCAATGTGTATTAATTTACCCTCTTCACTTTATACATGAAATATAATTGTTATTTTTTTTTTATATAATATTTACAATACAGCAGTATCTTGAAAATTTCTTGTTGGCATTATGTTTTCTTATTATTTGATAATGAGCATTGATTTGAAATGGATGAAAGTATCATTCATTGTAGAATAAATTAATGCTTATCATGTCCCTTTATTTCCAGTACTTAAGGAGTTATAGAAAAAGAAAGAGAACAAAGAAAAAAATAATATGATGGGGGACATTCTCCCTTAAGTAGTAATATTAGAAGAAATCAGTACTTGCACCATCCTTCAAGAGTAATTATTAGAAAATATTGAAGATCAGATCCAAGAGCAGCTACTATATGACTTGTTGAAATAAATATTTTTAGGAATGCTTAGAAAATCTACCATCCATACAAGTTCCACCCAAACTATCTTCAGAAGAACATATCCACGGCTTTTATAAACAAGTTTAATATTTTTTTACCTGAAATGTAGATTTAGCACTAACCTCAATTCATTATCAGAGGAACTCAGAGACAATATTAAAGATAAACCCCAAGAACATCAAAAATGATCAAGGCTATCGTAAAAAAACAAAAAACATTTAGGTATTTTTCTTGTATCTGTTCAAAAAGGATGAAATCCCAGCCAAAGTCCTCAAGGAGCGAATGTATGGTGTAAGAAGAGCAGGCCAACCACGACTTTGGTGGGAGGACTGCGCAGCTTCGGACGCCCGGACCGTATTGGGTGCCCGCAATTGGAGGGTAGCAGCACTTCACAGAGAAAACTGGCACTCGATGCTGGAGCAGGCCAAGACTCGACTATAAGGGTCCTAGCGCCGAATAATAATAATAATAATCTGTTCAAAATTAGGATATTCCCTTTAAGATGGAGATGTTACCATTAATTTAGATTGCTGGTTCTGTAATAAAAAAATATTTAGTGGACTGCATGAAAATCATGTGAACTTTATAGAACATTTTTATTAATCTAATTTACAATTTAATGGGATGAGAAATAAAGTATGTTACATTATTTGAGGTGGGGGTCTGCATTGTTCATAGTGTTTTCTTAAAATGGCCTTCTTTTCTTGCTTCCCATTCTTCAGTCTGGATCAGCTTAAGTTACTCACTCATGTTTATTGATAACAAAACTGATCTATATAATTTGCACATTCTGTCGATTTCATGGCTAGACAACTCTATTTTTACAATATATGTTGAGAAAAACAAAACAGGTCTCCAGATGGGTTGCTAGTTTTTAACTTGATATTTCCTGTCCTCAGCCTTCTTGATTCATTTCCACGGTGTGCCATGAACAAACCGCCCACCTAAATTAGTTTATGCTAATTTATAGAAAAAAGGGAACATGGGATGCATAAACTACCTACATAAAGAAAATAAAATAGAATACATGAACTCTTTACATAAATAACAAAAAAGAATACATACATGGATAAACTTCGTAAACATAAATATGGATAAACAAACCAACATAAATACATATTTACTTACATCTAATGTACAAGTGTAGGGTGCATAAAGTGTAGTCCCTTGAATAAGAAGGAAGCATAAAGAAAATTGCAAATTAAATTAACCCTTTTCCAACAGTATCTATTCAAAGACTTCTCTACTATGTCTATATCTTGCTGATTATGTCATAAGTACTTGTATCACCCTTTATTAATAAATTATTAACAGCTTCCAAATCGGGAAATCACCGTGTCATTAAATAGAGTGAAGCCAGCTTTTCTCTTAGCTGAAGACATCCTAACTACACCTGAGAAGATCAGTATTTCCTATTATGTTTAGATAAATCATGGAGAAAAATGGGTAATAAAATAATTGAAAATGTATCGTGAGTAATATGTAAGAAGTCCCAGAAATCTACGAACTCCATTAGCATCTTTAGGGCGTGGCATATTGTTGGCAGCTCGAACTTTTTCAGGGGATTTTCGAATCTGGTTGTGCTCTACAACATGACCTAGGTACTCAATTTTTTTCTTCAAAGAAAGAACACTTACTTTGACCTTTGAGGCAGGCGCGCAAATTTTGAGTACATTCTTCCAAAGTTGCTCCATGGCATATTATGTCGTCAAAATATGCTTCTGATTTTGGCAACCCCTGAAGAACTTGAGGCATTATGCGATTGAACTCGGCAGGTGCAGACTTGATGCCAAAACTGAGGCGGTTCATTCTATACATGCCACGGTGTGTTGCTATGGTTTGGATCATTGCACTATCTGGACAGACTTTTACATGCAAGTACGCCTTATATAAATCAATTTTACAAAAATACCTTGAATTGTGTAGACTGTGTAACACATCTTCTATTTTCCATATAGGAAAGTTAGCTGAAATTAATCTTTCATTGACACCTGATTTATAATCAACGTACAAGCGTACACCACCATCTGCTTTTGGGATAACAACTAATGGTGATCCCCAATCACTCGTTGTAACTGGCGAAATTATTCCAGTAGCTTCCAAGGAATCCAATTCTTTTTCAACACGTTCTCGTAGAACATAAGGCAAATGGCGCTCTCTTGTGAAACTAGGTGTTGCCCCTTGTCGTAGCTGCAGCTTAACTTCATAATCTGGAATGCAACCAACTTCCTCGGCAAAGACAGTTGGGAACTCAGCTATTATCTCGCCAGGTATAGTGTCACAGCCTATTGCAAGTACACTTGTCATATGGTTTTTGGTGGTATTAATTTCTCTCAATTCAATCATTAAATCTCTAATCCATTGACGCCCAAGCAATGCTGTATGGCCAGACGGAACAATATACAGTTCACCACACGCATTTCTACCTTTATATGTGGCTGTTACCTCAAATTTTCCTCTCGGAAGAATTTCGTTGCCTGAGTACGCTCGAAAAATGGTATTTGTTGGTTGGATTTCTAGTCCCAGATTCAATTTCCTAAAATCATCCTTGTTTAGGAGAGAAAATCTTGCTCCTGAATCGACCTCCATGAGCTGGGGTTTCCAATTGATTTGGACTGTGACGATATATTTATCGGGGTTTACTTCGAAAAGATCTACAAGATATGAAATGCCGTATTGATGTTCAGCGTTGATGTGAGAAATTGCATTCGCAGATGATGCGTAACTAGGTTTTTTATTTTGTGACAGGGTGGTGATACAAACTCGTGAAATGTGTCCTTTGCGGTTACATGACGTGCAATGAACTTTATCATAATCAACGCGACAGTCTGCTAGTCTGTGACTATTTCTAGCGCACCTTGTACATAGTTCTTGAATCCCTAATGCTTTATAATCTATTCTACCTCGGCTGTGGGATCTATTTTTGGCTTCTGATGAATGGAATCATTACGAGAATCAGGGCGGTTGGACAAATGGTCTTGCGATTTTCTTCGAAATTGAGACTTCCTGTCCCTTTGTGGATGATTTGATGAACCAGATAGGTGATACGTGTCACTGGAGAAAGTTGAAGTACCTGTATTAGACTGCTTTGACAATTCCGCACTCTCAATAAGAGCGGCCTCTAGTGCAGTTGCTTTGGCTAAAATTTGATCAAAACCAGTCACAGTTGACTGCAGAAGCATTTCCCTTATCCAGTTATGACGTAATCCTCGAATGAACTGAGCTCTGAGGAAAATATCATTCACCGAGATACTTGTTTTCTTTCCCTCTGAATTTTTACACGAGTCGGAAGTACATTCTACTTTGAATTCAAAATCTCCTATGTCTCGCTGTAACGCAGCAACAAATTCGGAAATCGACTGATTTTCTTTCTGGGTAATGTTCAAGAAATAGTGTTGGGTCACAATTGCGCTACGTTTAGGGGTCAGCATGGTCGTGAGATTGGAAACAAGTGTCTTATAATCAAGGGACATGACAGGTTTTTCTGGTCCAAGGAATACGGAGGGAGCATTGTAATGTATACTACCCACAGAACCACACAAGAGCTGAGCTTTCTTTGTGGGATCGATTAAATTTTTCATTGTGCAATAATTCTCGAAACGTTCTATATAACATGAAAATTTCTCTTTTTTTGAATCAAAGTTTTCAAAAATACTCACATTCGCGAGGTTGTTTGTGTCTGACTTGAGGTCTTGTTTACTTGATGTTTGAGAGCTTAGAAGTGATGTAAGCACACCCATGAATTTTTGAAATTGTTGTGCATCCATTCTTGATGAACTTGATAATTAATCCGAACGATAAATAAAATATAAAACCGATAAAACAGCGAAAAAGTACTACGGAAAAGCACTCGCGGTAAAAATTAGGACTTACCGCATATACAAGGAATACGAACTGCCGGCAATGTCCGTGTAACACGTCGCGAACTTGAAACTCGGATAGTTTAATCAGTTTTTTCTCGTCGCCAATTGTTATGTTTAGCTAAATCATGGGGAAAAACGGGTAATAAAATAATTGAAAATGTACAAATGGCTTAGAGCAGGAACATGAAATATACTATATTAAAAGGTTACAACAAGGTTACAAAAATGGTTACATGATATAAGGGTTTCAATTATATTAAATATTCAATTAGTTTTAATTATACCTAACATTTCCCCAGCACCTACTACAGCAGCAGATGAAGCAGGCGTTTCTATGCCCACACTTCCTCCAGCTCCAGGCCCTACCAGCAGATTTGGTCGCAGGATCAAGCCTAAAGTCAGATTCCTGGACACTGTTATTAGGGGGGGGGGAGTACTGTAGCGGAAGCGATGAATAACTGCATGTAATAACGGTGTTCAATTTATCGATACTACCATAAAGGGGTCTCTATGCCGAATCCCGAAGCTAACTACCTGCCACGTGCTAAGTGTGATGAGTGGTGCCTTAAAGTATTGTTTTAAGTATTGTTGTGTTTAAGTTTCACAAATTAACATACTCAGAAACATGTACTGTCGACAGAAATTACCTGGCCAGGAAAGAGGTTATTTTTATGTTTGTAAGATTAGGTTGATTAAAAAGTATTGTAAAAGAGTTATTTTTGTTTATTAATAAATCTTGTGGGCATATCAACATCTGTGTATGTTGTTTATTGAGTGAAACCTAGTAAATTTTGGTTTATAGCAATTAAGTTAAATGTGTAACCGTAAAAGGTTAAATTATGTTGATTGTTTAGGGGGTGTCTCATAGTGTGCAGCATTTCTGGTGATCACTCCAAGCAAACTTAAGGAATGATCATACTAGTATTGTTGAGTAATTACAAGCTTATTCCAATCCAGGGAAAGATACAAATGGATTTAATTTGGTAATGAAAAGGTGTGTTTGACTAAGAACTGACCTCACATAGATTCTTTTCCTTTTCATTTTGTAAGGTCTTCAACATTGTTGGAACCAAACTCAGAAGATAATTGAAATCTTCATCCAGCGAAGTATTCCTAGAGTAAAATAAGTTCTCATCCTTCAATTCATCCAAAGGAAACAGGTCCGGTTGTGTTTCAGTTTCTTCACTTTTGTCTGGATCCGCTTCCATCTTGACACGTAAAATTTTGAAGTGTGAATATAACCTTTGTATTCTTTTGGAACCTAAAACCAGCTGTTAAATTTCAAAAATAATTCCTTTAGTGTAGGCTTAATAGTTACACAAAAACGTATTGATACCACTAATAGGGTATAATTACTGGTCTTTGTCATGTTTTCATTCAACTACAACACGGGTTATGCCAGTGAGGAAAGCTATATTAGGGAACTAATCGACATAGGATTCGATTAGTTAGTATAATAAAGTTGTTATATAGTCGAGGATGATAGGAAAACTGTATCGATACAAATTTTCCATCACGGAATCAGTTCTGGCATTGTATTAACCTTACACAAGACCCCATAGCCAAAGGGGATGGGTTGTTCATTCCGGATGTAAGCATCGCCAGGACAGAAGACATATGTAGATATTCTATGAGTGCATATGAGGAGCAGCACATCTCACATCACAATAAAAAATATTGTGGTAGAGGATGTTCAGGCGTCAACAACTTAGCAACTTCAAAACTTCTACTTTAAGATAACTTAAAATGAACCATTTTAACTACTGTGGTCAGAATGTTTAGTAACCAGTAGGAATAATCCATTCTGTCTGTCATAACAGGACTAGAAAAGGATGTTCAAACTAAACAAAAACAAATTTATAATAAAATTCACAAACAAAAATATACATAATACAGAAGTACAATAATTTGGTATTTCTTCAAATTAATCAGTAATAGCAGCGAGAAGGCATTTAATTTAATTGGATTTAGTTTAGAAAAATACTTGGTATATTGTCATGCAGCAAGTTAAAACTGGTGAAGTTTTAGAACACGAATATAACGAACCATTTCGATTTTTCAACGATTACTTGTGTAGTGTTACTGATCAGTTTTATTAGATCGTGACGGATTAGTTGTTTTGTTTTTTTTGTAAGTTTTATATCACATATTTCGAGACAATTGAAAAATTGAATTAAAATATAATATTTTAACTATTATCTCGACTTTAATATACTACTTTAGTAAACAACATAATTTTTAGTAATTGATTTTTCAAGAGTAATTATGCAGTGGTCTATTCATAAAATTATCGATTATAATCAAAACAACAAATAGTTGTTGTTTTTTTAACTAGACAAGAATAATTTCTAGCCACCAACGTATTTTTATTTAATTTTTGGTTGAAGAGCCATTCCAATCTTCACAGTAATCAAGTGATTTCTCACAACCAACATAAACATGTTTTTCAACTACACTATGTAATTACTACGGAATGTTATTTAGCATCTTGATTAACTTGTAACTTTTCTTTATTATTGTGAATGAGAAATTAAAAATGCTGAATAGTGTGAAAACGATTTTTTTACAGTTGGTTTACGATTTATATTTATACAATTCAAGAATTAATTTTGATTCACTGTTGTTTGTTTTTTTATCAGTGAATGAAGTTTTTGTATGAAACATATTTATATAAATAATGTTGCTCTTATACTTGTATAATTTCATTACTTTAATTTAGATTTGTAAAAAAAATATTAAAAAAAAAATGTGATATTTGTTTAATTTAGTTCAGGATAAATTCATAATAATTTGTATAGACATATAGAGTTATGATCACTTTATAAATGAAAATTTTAATGTAGTTGTAGTGTAAGATATCCTGTCATTTCTATAGACCTTGAGTTTTATGGTATTTCAAGATAATTTTTTAATTAAATAACATGTTTTGTCCCTAGTGAATATCACCAAAAAAAATACTTTTTTAAGAATTAAAGTTTGACCTTACATACATTTATATTGCTTTAGGAATGGTGAAAGAAGTCATCAAGAATAAAAAATTAATAATGAATAAATTAAAAAAGTAAATTGGAGTAGCTAATTTATAGCAAAGAAAGCTAATAATAAAGAAAAAGATGAATAAAATAGAGTAAGCAGTTGCATTAATTATATATTTTATGATTTCATGTATTAATTTTGAAGTTAACTTAAATTGGAGCCACTCAAGATATTCATAGAACATCTTATCATTTCTCTAACTGTAAAATATCCAACTCTACTTTTTAAATTAATTTTAAAACATTAATTAAATTAAATAACGGAATTAAAAGTGTGGTATAATCATTAACGAATATTTCATGTATTATGGAATACTTATTTGATATTTTTGCTGATGAAATCAGGCTTTTATTCAAAAACTTATTAGAATTATTTTAAAAATCAAGTACAAAAGTGCTATTATGTGGTTTTAAACTTAAGATGACCTGATGAATAGCTGATTATGAACAAACTGTAAAATTGTAAAAAATCAAATAATATTTTAATGGCTGAATCAAAGCTGGGTTTATCCAATTATAGGTATATCACTAAATATAATATGGAAGAACTTAAAATTCAATTTCTACAATTAAAAAAAAATTGCACTTGTAACTTGTTATTCAGTCTCAGAAAGAGAGAAAAAAGAAAATAATAGTATTAAATAAAAACAAGGTTGCATTGCATTACCTACTTGATATTTCTTAGACCTCATTAATAATTATTTTTATTTATAATCATAGTTAATTGCCAGATTTAAATTCATGAAATTATTTCCAACAAGCAAATATTATTTTCACTTGGGGGTAAATCAAATGTTAATTTTGTTATGAAACATCCTTTATCTGCCTGTTAGAATCTCCATTCTATGATTAGTTTGATAGGGAACATTCAATTAGGAACTGGTCCAAATGATCTTCAGGAGGATATCTTACTTGTGCGGTATATATATTTTTTGTTATATTCAAATATTTACAATGTGATTTATTAAAAATGATGTAAATATAATAAAATAAAGTCTCAAAACTTCAGTAAAAATATTACTGCTTATGCTAATTATATAACTTATGGTAATTATTTATAAATGATTTGAAGAGCTGATTTAAACTTAAACATTTTGTAGTAAAAAGGTTTAGAATAAATTTGCTAAGTTGTAAAAGACATCCCTGATCAGTCATGAGATAACAATCACAGCAAATTGCCACACAATTATGGCTGTTCATGGTTCACAACTGTAGTAGTAAACAACTACTGAGTTTTATATAACAACCACCGCATTGTGCTGGGCCATTTTAAAATAATTATAAAAATTATAACAGAGAAAAATTGTAGTTAACCAATTTCGTAAATAGTTTTTTAGAGAATAATTCTGTTAATTACAAACAACTTAAAGATGTCACCATAACCATAAACTATTTTTGATCATATTAAATTAAATCTCATGAGCATATCAAAGTTTTTAAGTATTTTTATCAGCTTATATTAAAAATTGCTATTTTTTTCATTTTTCTGTAGATTTTAAAGTTTTAAATAATTATATAAACGGAAACTTTTATTGCAATTATATGATTATGTTTGTTTTGTTTCTAGGAAAAAGATGGTACTCCAAAGAATCATCTTCAAAAACAGCATTATACGATTTTCATGTTACCCATGGAGGTAAAATGGTGGATTTTGCAGGATACCTCCTACCCATACAGTACAATCTGGTATCGTAATCAAATTTAATTACTTGCTTATCAAATCAACTTTATATTATACTAAAAGTATATGACTAAATTTTTATGCATATGTTATCTGAACTGATTTATTTATTTTTATTTATAAATCATACCAAACTTTAAATAATTGGGTGATAAATATCGTCGCTATCAAAACAATACCATCTATCTACAACTTTTTATGAAAATGAGTTAGTAACGGTAACACATTCTACAGGTTGAATTACATGCTAAAGAAGGCACTTATTAAGGTCAGCAACATGGCAGAGTATGATTTTTTGATACTTCTCTTCAATAGTTTTTGAAAAAAATTGCCAAGTCTACAGTTGGTACGGTTTTTTTTTCTCTCCTGTTAAATCGCCCAAAGTGTACATAGGCGGTATTGTTTTGACAGCAACGATATGCTAATAATTACAAAAATATTTCATTGTTTAGGGAATTCCAGAGTCGCATAAGCACACCCGAACCAATGCTTCACTTTTTGATGTATCCCACATGTTACAAACTACAATCAGAGGGAAAGACAGAATACGTTTCATTGAAAGTATTGCCACAGCTGATGTTGAAGGTATATGAATAGTTTTATTCCAAGTAATTTTTTGTATTATCAATAATTTTTGGTACGTGGATAATGTATTTAGAGATCAAACAAAAATAAACCAAGAAACATACTTATAATTATCATAATAAAATGCTAATTTTGAAAAAAACAAAACATTATCAGTCATTCAAGGACAACATATACGTGATGAGAAGAAATTTAAATCTAAGAGCAGAATTTTAAGTACAATCCTGCCACAAGATTTTAAAATGACCATCAGACATATTTATTTCAATTATAAACTTAAAACAGCAGTGTCAGTTTTTTCTTAAAGTTTGTTTTAAAACAGTGCTTTGTTATTAAATGAAATTGAAAATGTAGCAAAAGTGAATAAGGAAAAATCAAAAATGTTTCAATATTTAAATGTACAATTCTTCCATCAGAATAATTCTTATCTTATACGGATTTCAATCTAAAAAGAATATTTTGTTATTATTTGAGGGAAATATAAATAAAAATAAAAACAATAGATTACAAATTTACTTTTTAAAAAAATTAGATTTTTAGAATCTATCACCATTGCGTGACTTTGATTTCAGGTCTTAAGGTTGGAAGTGGGTGTTTGAGCCTCTTTACCGAAAATGAAACTGGAGGTATTTTGGATGATCTTATAATAACTAAATATGCAGATCATCTGAGTATAGTTACAAATGCTTCTCGAAGAGATTCAGACATGCAACTCATGCTTAAAGCATCGGTAAATTGTCAAATTATAAAATTATTAAAGTATAAACAATATCTCATTTTCATTTATGTTTATGAAATATGACCATACAGGACGTAAAAATATTTAATCCTGGTGTTATGAAAAACCGAAAGTAATTACATGTAGTTGTAAAAAGAAGATATATAATAATATATTGTGTATATTATTCTAATGGCCCATCAACTATAACTTATTAACTAAAATTTAAAAGACAACTGTTTCTGCAGCCTGGTGAACAAGTATTTAAATCGAATTTTGTCATAAATAAGTTAATTGTACTGAGAAAAGCAGAATGGTGTCATTATCATGGTTTTTGGCTTGAAATGGAGTTGTAATATAAGCATAACTCCATATTAAGCCAAGGCCTGATTTTGATATTTGGACTAAATCGATTTAATCACATATTCAATGGAGATCCAAATGTATGTTTTAATTATTAGTTTTTAACACATGACCTTGGTAACAAGTATTTTAATAGTTGGAAATAGAATTAGAGCAAACACCAAACTTTGATTTTGTTATTAGTAAATATGAGTTTGAATTAATAGCATTTGCTTACTATTTTTCAGGAGATAATATTTTCTTCAGGTGGAGATGTTAGCTTACAGTTTGAAAAGAACCTGTCTCTCATAGCTTTACAAGGCCCTAAGGCTGCAGCAGTTTTGTCTAGTGTGACGGATATACCTATCAACCACTTTTATTTTATGCAGTCCATGGAGATGGATGTTTGTGGTAAAAAATGTCGCGTTTCCAGAGCAGGCTATACAGGGGAAGATGGATTTGAAATTTCTATTAATTCATCTGACGTAGAGAGTGTGGCTGAAAAACTTGTTTCAATGCCCGAAGTTGAGCTGGCCGGTTTAGGAGTTCGAGACTCTTTGAGGTAATAACAATTATAATCATATGTAAATCACATATAATATTATAAATGAAACATTTTCTTAAAGATGTCTATTGAATATTTTTATTATAATTGTATTTAAGATTTCTACTAGTTTCAAAAAAGATAATAGTATAGTTCACATAAATGTAAATTTGTACATACAGTACATAGATATATAGTGGTAGATTAAATTTTAATCTATTTATTATTACATTACGGAGACCACTGGTTGGTAAAGTCTATAATTGAGGCTCCTAAAAATCAAATGAAAAAATTTTGTTTTAAACAAATATAAATGATGATGTTTAAATAGAATTTAATATTTTCACATTATTAATAATTTATATATTACTGAAGTTTTATCATAATGTTTTTTAGGCTTGAAGCTGGACTTTGTTTGTATGGAAACGATATTGATATTAAAACGACACCAGCTGCAGCAGGACTGATGTGGACAATAGGTAAGGAGCAAGCCAATTTATTTTCCATTAACATATTTGTATTATATTCTAGAAATTGAAAAAGTTATAAGTATGATTTAATGTTGTGATGTTTCTCATTAATTTTATTCTAATCCTTTATCACGTAATATTCAATATCAGTAATAAGCAAATATTAACTTTCCAATTTATTGATTAAAAAAAAATCCAAATTTTTAATACTTAATTGAATTTTATGAGGTGTGAGGCCAATGAAATTCCTAGATTTGTCAAAAATTCCCTTGGAATACTGGTGTTATCATTTTTAATGATGAAGATTACAAAAATGGAAAAAGTATTTGATGGGAACATGTAGACCACTCATCAGACTTGATAACCAGTACTTTAATTAATTTAAATTAAAACAGAGTTATTATTATTATTATTATTATGAATGACTCTTCTACTACCATGCACTTCGGCCTAAAGAGACCCATTGTGCTCGAGTCTTAAAATCCCTATCGTACGTCTAGGCTTCTGAGATATTTTATATAATCTTTAAATCTCAGTTCTTTAAGTTCTTCACGTCCTCCCGGGCCAAGGTCAAATGTACTCTTTCGACATAGTGAATTGCATTAGAAGAGAACGTGTCAGGAGGTTTCGTCCTCCTATGTGCACCATCTCCACCGAGGTTCTTGTTCAATGCCCAGTAATGGCTTCGACCATACTTTTGAGGTCGGCTGAAAACAGAAACTCAGATAGAAGAATGAATTTGAACATGTCATAATATTTTAAATATTTAGTCCACTTTGCACACCTTAACACTAGTGGATTTTAATGGATGGTTGATATTATTACATTCAGTTTTTATATAAGTTTTTAAAAGCATTATCTAAATGGTTGTTATTTCTTTGTCTTCAGAATTTCCTAAAACTTTATATTGTTATTTTAAAAATACTTTTTATCTTTTCAGGTAAAAGAAGAAAAGAAAAAAAAGACTTTCCTGGAGCTGAAATAATCCTTAACCATAAACCGAAGGAGAAACGAGTTGGCCTTATCAGTAGAAGATCAGGGCCTCCAGTCAGGGGAGGAGCTTCAGTGATGGACAAATACGGTGAATTCATTGGACATGTTACTTCTGGCTGCCCGTCGCCGAGTTTAGGAACTAACATCGCGATGGCTTATGTTCCTACGGAGCTATCTATAGGTGATTACGTGTACGCCATGGTCAGAGGAAAAAAAGTAGAAATGCAGGTTACCAGAATGCCTTTTGTCAGGACAAATTATTATACGGAGAATAAAGGAAAATTATTTTTCAAATAAAGAATCCGTTATTAAGTTAAGATAAATTACTTATGACTGAATCATTTTTATTATGTATAATAATAATTTTTGTTTTTTAATATAATAAATAAAATATTTTATTCATCTGTTTTCTAAGTCACTAGTCTGCCATTCCAAACAATGTTGTTAAATTATTTAAAATAAAATATTTCACTTTAGATAATTTTTTTATTTCTAGTAAAGCATATTATGCATTTAGATTTTTCACATCAAAACATATAAACAATTTATAATTTGTACCATGCATGATATAATTCCATTATATAGTAAATATTTTCATAATAAATATAATATATAAATTTATAAACAAGCTCAGATCAAAATGAATATTAAAAAATATTTTATTGAAATTTTTATTTTTGGACTGCATTATATAAGATATTGCAGAAGATATATCTGCTATTTCTTTCTGATTAGATAATGAAGTGTAAATAATCCTGAACCCGAGTTATTCTAGTAATAACCTTTTGACATATCTCTTTAAAGGTCAAATTTATACAAGTTTAGATAAAATAATTATTTCTGTATTTGAATCATTAAATATTACAACACTTTTTGGTATAATTGCATTCATCAAAGTTGATAACTATACAGTTAAGTATTAAAATATCCAGTTATTTCAATAAAAATATTTTAAAATTTATTTAGATTTATACAGAGGTATATATTTAAGAATATCTACCTATTTTTTTATCCATTGCATTAAGATATATAACTACAATCAAAATCTAATAAACAGAGTTTCATGAGTTTTAAGCAAATATTATAATTGAAAAATAAAATATATAAAAAAGATAACATTGATATTTGATTTTACTCTAATTAGTGGAATTATGGAGAAGAAAAACTTATGACTAATTAAAAATCATTTAGTAGATATTTTGGTAAACTCCCCTGCACATTAAGAAGAAAACTGAACTAAATTATACACATTTTGATGACATTAGAAGGCTGTAAATCAAATTATTGATTTTAGTGCTTACTATAGTCATACAAAATGGAGATTTTTTTAGACCTATGTTAGTATTAACAAAGTCTGGTCCCTGTAGAACAGATCCGATACTTAGGGTTGCATCTCGACAAATGATTAACCTGGAATCTTCATACAAGACTGAAAAGACAAGAAACCGTATGACGTTTCAGGCTACTTCAACACTTACTAGACAAACGCTCTAAGCTCCCAATTAACTACAAAAGACTCATCTACATGACCATCATACGACCTATTTGGACTTGCGGAGTAGAGCTTTGGGGCTCCACTAAGCCATCGAATTCCTCTCGTATCCAATCCCTACTATCCAAAATCCTTCGTAAAATCCTCAATGCTCCTTATTTTGTTAAGAATAAAGTCATCCATAACGACCTCAATGTCCCATTTGTTGCTAATCTGGTCCAAACCCGATATCTATCCTTTCATAACAAACTTCATTCCCACTCAAACTGTCTAGTTTCAAACCTAGCTTCCTCTTCAATTCCCGATAATCCTCCGAGGCGTCTGAAAAGAAGATGGCCACGTGACCATCTTAGTTGAACTTGTGATTTGAGTACTACCAATGGGTAGTTTCTCCACTTGCCATTATGCATCACATTGCCTATTTACTTGTTGTATTATTGTAATACAGTTGTAAATATCAATAAATAAATTTTAAAAAAATAGGTCTTGACATTAGATGATGAGTACCTGTTTCGAAAGAAAGCATAATAAGAGAGATTGGAAAGTCTTGTTTTCTTTGAGTGGACGGAGAATATATATAGTAAGAGATAGTGACCAAAAGGAAAAATGATAAGTTAACGATTTTATATATGAGGGATCTTACAAAATAGTGTCATGAGTGGAGGAAAGTAACTATTTCAACTTGCCATAAAGTTGGAACACATGAGACCGCTTTGAGATACCAAAAAGATATCATAGAAAGTAGTTTTATACTTGAGTAAAATAGATAGACCATCATATACTAAGCTATAGTCAAAGTTGAGAAAGATAAGTGAAGATTCTGGGAGCTTATCGGCAAGTTGTGGAAGATATAGAGAATAAATTAGTATCTTAAGATTACTTATTGGCAATCAGGATTTGTGGAAGAGGGGAAAAGGTTTAGTGGATAGTAGTACCTACATTAGTAACTGAGGAACAGACAATCATTTAGGACTAAAATAGGAAAGGTGGTGTTAACACAAGGAGGAAGAAGAAAAAAAAGTACTTGAACAGCTTCAGGAAGATCATTGCAGTAGGCATTGAAAAGGAGAGAAGAAATTCTAGAGCCTCGATTATTCCTGAGACATAAAAATTATGAGCTTATATTATAATAGTATAATAATAATAAAAGATTAAGAATGAAGGATAGACGTTAATAAGTAATGAACCCTGGCTGAGTCTGCATAGTAATAAATATTAGTGCAGATAACAGAGATAATTGTATGTACCTACTTATAATATTATAAAATTATTATATTATATTATATGATACAATAATATGTTACATATTATATGTTATGCTATTTATTATATGTTATTTTTTAATGATACACATATTTCGACTCATATAGAATAGAATAGAATTGAAAACAAACCTTATTCTGGGACCAAGTCCCTTTAGAATAACAAACCTGATCAGAAAAATTAACATAATATATAATCCAACCAAAAGGGTACAAAATAATATATTTGAGAAAAAAAAATTTGATCACACCATATTACTCCTATGTTATTATAACACTAATTTTAAGCAGGAATGTAATAAGATTAAACATTTTCCAACACTTATTGCTGTAGTAACTGAATTAGTGCTTAAAACAATTGTGACATTGACTATTAAATAATAAAAAAATTGTATTATTATAAATTTGAAAAAATTGTAAAAATAATAATCATATGGCACAAAAATTTTACAGAAATAGTATAATAGTAAAATCATATGCTGAAGACAAGACCTCAGGTATTCAAATAATAAATATCAAAGAACATGAAAGCTCCTATTGCAGACACAATAAAATCTTTTTCACATTTATGTTATAATCATAATTCAGAATTGGAACTTAAGCTAAACTTTAAAATATGTAATTAATGCTAGTAGATGCAAATCTTTCTATAAGCTCTCACAACTGTTAAATAGAATAATACAATAATAAGCCTCTCAATAAAGTTGATCTCTAGAATCTAAGTCATTATAAGTGTTTAAAATGATAGTTGGTATTTACATGTAAGCTGATTCCCATATCATCAAAATACATTCCTCATCAGGTATGCTGAAGATGTTTTTCATAAATAACAGTTTAATTAAATCTTCTATCTAACAAAACAACCATCAAATAATGGCCCAATATAGTATGTATTTCATCAAAATGGCTCAAACAATATTAAAAAGAAATGTAAAAAGAGACCTTACATAAATGTTAAGACCGTGGAAAAATTCCAACGAAAAGCCCTGAAGTCTCCAAATTAAAACAGAAACTGAAATTATCTATCTATCTAGTATATTGAATTTTCAATTTCTGAAGTATTTATCAGCTATTTTTATCTAACCTTATCCAGGTGGGGTCCAGTAACCTTCCTTATGATTCATTAGTTGCATTTGAGCCTTGGAGGTGGTGGGATGTTTCTTAGGTGCATTATTCATGTTTGAGCAACCTCGAAATAGTTAATGGACCTTTCGATGAGAGCCCCGAAATATGTTAGGGAAATAACACTGATTCAATTACCAGATCGCATGTCATTCTTATGAAACCGTTTATTGAAACAAACAACATAAATCACTTTTATGAATTAAACAACTATTAATTTTGATAATAGAAAATAATCCAATGAATGATTAAAACAAGAAAACAATTTCATCGTTTTTATAGTGAGAAAAATGAAGTTACAAATACTAACCAAATTATAAACAAGTAATTAATATCAAAAGAAAACAATTATTATTCAATCCTACGATAATAAATTTAAGTCCATTAATTACAAATAAAAAAATGTGCAAACAAAGTCTATTACAAAATAATAAAGGTTTATCACGTTTTGTAGCTGAAACGATATAAATAAAAAACTCTTATCTGTCTTTCGCAGTAGATGTCCGTAGATAGTAGATTCTCGGCAGGGCGAGCTAGGTGTTTGAGACGACAGAGGATTTTCATCGCGGGGCGACGAAAAATGTTTATGAATTTTCCTCAGCAGGGCGAGAGAAAATGTCCACCATTCCTTGCACCAACAGGGCGAGCGAGGATCAAAATATCGGGTCGGTTCGAAGTGGTCGAACCGATTGACAGACCGATACTGTGTAGATTCTCGGTAGGGCGAGAGAAAATGCCCATAAATTTCTCACTCCAACAGGGCGAGCGAGAGTCAAAATATCGGGTCGGTTCGAAGTGGTCGAACCGACTGACATAACAATACTGTCCTGTGGTTGAACTTGAACTCGAACTGCAGTGGGGCAGAGAATTAGACTAGTTGAAGTCCACCAAAACAACTATACTATTGTTTATATTATGGACTCACTCGGGCCAACACTGTTTGGATTGATATATCGACGTAAACAATGGCCGATCGAATCCACCGTCGGCATGTGTCTTTTTTTTCTTAAACTTATAAATAAATTATATTAATTATTTAAACAATAACATAAAACATAATAATAAACAAATAATAAAATATGAAAATAAACATTTATATTACTATTTACAAAATATTGTTACGGGCTACTGGGTATTAAAATGAATTAAACAATTCCTTAATTAAAGATACTAATATTTATTAACAAAATGATAAAAAGGATACAATTAAACTATTAACAATTAAATTATTGAACTAATATAAATTTATAATAACAATATTCTAAATATTATAATCTAGGCCTAACTCCTATTTAATTATTACAATAATATAAGATATTACTAATTTTAGATAGCTTAACTAGTTACAATCGTTTCTATGAATATTATAAAATTACACTACAATTTATAACTAATAGTTAACACTTACAGTTCACTAGTCCACCGACCGTGTGTCATTCTCCAAGTATGACAAACTGACACACAGAAACAAACACAAACAGTTTATTACATTCGCGAGACTGTCACATACACTTATTACACTGGCCGGTTCAACACTGACTAGTTTATCACACTGACACTCACTGATCACAGATCTTGCGTGGTCTACTCTCAGGCTAAGACTGACTCGCTCGAGGCGAGGGAAGTATCTAAATAGGCAAGGCCGAACATTCTAGAACACGGAATGGGCGAGACAATTCTGAAATCTTCTTAATCCTTTTCCGACAAAAGGAGACGATCTAGAAGGTCCTAATCCTATTTTAACTTCTCCCGCCGACGGATTTAAGCCGCTAATCCTTTGCTTCCTGTGACCGTAACAATATGAAAATTAAAATAAAAGGAAAAAAAGTTCTTTTCATTTACAAGATATTTGTTTTGTTTATGATTAAAATAAAAATACTCTTTTAGTCAACCAAATAAACTATCTGGCCTTAACAATTCATGTTTTGTTTTCCTGTTATTCTCTTTCTACCCTGAAGATGCTTGAATGGGCTAAATATTGGACAGATAATTTCAATTTATTTTTTAGTTTGGGGACTTAAGGGCTTTTCATTGGAATTTTTTCACGGTTATAAAATATTATAATATTGAAAAGTAAAAAGAGAAATGTTAAGACCGTGGAAAAATTCCAACGAAAAGCCCTTAAGTCTCCAAACTAAAACAGAAAATGAAATTATTATTATTTATTATTTATAATTTCATTTTCTGTTTTAGTTTGGAGACTTAAGGACTTTTCGTTGGAATTCTTCCACGGTCTTAATATAAAATATTATATGTAAATTTTAAATTTTCTTTCTAATTATTGTTATTAATATAGAGAAAGTGTCAGTACCTATTACTTAACTCTTTCCAACATTTTGTATTCCCTGATTATCATAAGTTTTTTATATTTAAGTCCATTTTCTTTAGTGAAGTTGTTGGAGTGAGAGAGAGATTCTTGGTTAGGCTTGTGATCTTACCCTGTTAGTTAAATAATTGAATAATATGAAATACAATAAAACAATAAAAGTGTTGAAAAATCTATATCAATAAAATTACGGTTAATAGCAGAAATTACCATAATTCTAGAAGATTACATAAAATTCTGGATAAGAAGGTTCTGGGTTATAATTCAAATTATTACGCCATGGATTAACTATTCTTTCAAATGAGCATCAGAAACTTCTAGGAGATGTAATGTTTTGAATTATCAAACAAAGAAGCCTAAGTGATTTCATTTCCATTGGAATATGCAGAATACTTTGCAAAAAATACTAATATGATATCACCTACCAAGCATATCAAAGAAATTAACTATAGAATAGTGGCAATATGAGGATAGTTGGATTCTATTAATTTTGAAAACTAAAATCTCTCTTATTGAGAGGGTTTTAATGTTTTTTTTTCTCATCTTCTAAAAGTAGATTAAAAGAATTAAACAAATAAGAATTAATATCAAGTATATGCAGAATATGGAGTATATGCAGAATACTTTGCAAAAAATACTAATATGATATCACCTACCAAGCATATCAAAGAAATAAACTATAGAATAGTGGCAATATGAGGATAGTTGGATTCTATTAATTTTGAAAACTAAAATCTCTCTTATTGAGAGGGTTTTAATGTTTTTTTTTCTCATCTTCTAAAAGTAGATTAAAAGAATTAATACCCTCCCTGGGCAGACAGGCCTTCCATCTTAGTAGTTGTACTAAAGGCATAGAATCTATTTAAAGCTTGAAACAATTAACAATGTGTTGAAAGCTTAATTGTATAAAGCATAACTTTAGTTTGAAGAATATAATATAATTTATTTATTTTTATCATGTTTATTGATATTCTAAAAATAAACAGAAAAGTAATACATGAATTGAATTGAATCTAACGTTTTAAAAATTTTTATTGGTGTTTAACATTATTACCTGTTCCTATTCAGGTAAACAAGATGGGTTACTTCAACATGTTATCATACTATTATAACCTGATTAGGAAGGTTTAAATTCATCCTGTAAGTTCGCCAAGAATTTCAATCTGCCATCGGCAGATTCGATTTAATATTGGAGGACTCTCAATTTTGTCAAAGTTCTAAATTAACTATAGAAATCCTTGTAGCCGAATGCTGAGTTGGTTTATTAACTAAATTGTTGATACTAATTAAGTTAACAGAAGATCATTTACTTATTTTTGGAACAAAAGTGCAGTTTAAAGATCGCCACCTAATCAAACAGGCTATATCCCTTTCAATCCCGCACAAGTTGTGCGGGTTACGACTGTCACAGCGAAGGCGTTATTACGTTATTTTCTCAACCCAAACTAAATATTTCCAATTTATTTTTAATGTTATTAATTATTATTTAATAATTAATATAATTACTGCTATAATTAGTGAGTGTTCCTGGAGAAGGCGGGTTAACCAGGAACTGTGCCAAGTTTTTACAGAGCTTGACATCGTCCAGATTTTAAAATTAAGCAGATTGTGTTAGGGACATTTGACAAAGATGGAAGAAAGTAAAATAGCGAGGAGAACGCTTGTAGATCCACTTCATGGTACCAGGAAAACAAGTACACCTAAGCTGAAGTGGATTGACGGAGTAATGACTGGCTTGAGGAACATCCTTGGTATCAGGAAATAAATGGCCAATGCTCGTCATGAGAGAGGGGGACATCATGCACAGCCTAGTGTTCTACAGTCGCTAAATAAAACAAATTCCTGGATAAATCTTTATTATTTATCTTTCTTAAAAATTATTCAATTCTCGCCTACCCTGAGTCTAAACCTATTGTACGGGTCTCTTATAAACATGGTCGCTTATATTTTAAGTGAAATGCAACGTTTCAAAATCATGGAAAATAATATTATTTGGTTAAATGGAATATTATCCTCTTGAGAAATTTAGAAGTCTACTATACAAGTAGAAATGCAACGCATGCACCCGATAAATACTACTGAAGTTCTAGCATGTAAGATGTATTTACGGATAATAAAATGAAAGATTAATCGATTTAATTCTAATCATACTTTTAAAACTTGCCAGGGCTGAAGCAAGGAGTAAACTGACCAGGTGTAGACTGAGATGGCGGCGTGAAGATCATCTAAACACTTAATGCCATGGCGTTTAAATAAAATTTGAATGTCAAATCATGACGGTATGAATTTGCCCAAATCCAAAATTATATCCATAACAGTTATTCAGAAGAAATTTCATCCTAAGTTAATCTCGTAAAATAAGTACATTGGCCATTATTAGAGAAAACAAATATTCTTCAATGTCTTTCACTTTTTTTTATTCTATAAAAAAAAAAATTCATCTTGATAAATTTAGCTGAAATATTTCTGAAGTAAGAGAAATTATGTAATTTTACGAAATTAATTAAACAGCAGGTTAAGTTAAATGAGAATTTTAAATTATCGTTTGTTGTTTTGAAAACAAGATTACTGCCTTTAAATGTTTGAGATACTCTCCTACCCTAGAAAGATTTGTTCGGGGAGATCTGGTTACTTTGAAACTCTAACTTCGCAAAGGTGTGAAATAACACCAATTCATATTTTTATAATGAAAATTTAATTTAGCTTCATTTGTAATAGATAGGAATTCAATCGCTACCAGACTTAATATACTCACCTCAAGCTTAATAATTCTGACTAAGCTTAATGGCGGGTAAATCCCGAAAAAAAATTTTGACTAGCGCTGATGTCAGTTATCTTAAAAAGGAGGAAACGATACTGCGTCAAATGTCTCAATAATGACACCAACTGCTGACCTAGCTAGGTTTTATCCTCATTAGACATATGACATTAGTTGTGAGTGAAAAAATTCTCTGAAATGAAGCTGTAAATATTGATAGGTTCTAACCGAAGTAGAACACCAGGATTAAAATACAGTGCTAAGGATCACATGTGGTCTAGTGGTTAGCATAAAAATCTACTATGCCCAAGATCGCGAATTGGAAGCCCGGCAGGTGGTCCTGGGATTTTTTAAAGGGAGTAAAAGATCCTTGGTTATATCGTCCTTTGGAAATGACATCAAATGGGACCTGAGCCGGTACTATGTTAAGTTCTCGCCCAGAATATAGAACCAACTAGAAGCGGCATGCCAGGTACAGGGAGTGAAGCCAGCCTCCCACTGCCCCCCCCCCACTCTTCCCGCCCCAACCAACTGGTGCAGAGCTCAGTTTACTTCTCTTACTTAGCTCGTGTACTTCTGTTTACTTAAATATTATTCAACATTGTGTTATCTCGTGGTGTCTTCGAGTTTTGTATACTTTTTGATCTGATCACTGAACGTGTATTTAGCAAAATGCCTTGTGTTGCATTTGGATGCAGTAAAAATAAGTATTAAGTAGTAAGTAGTATTAAAGAGCCTTTTCGAATTTTCACAAATTTTCCTTCTCTCAAAAATGTGGCTGGGGTCCTTTCGGGACTCCCGTGGTATTCGACTTCACCTTTTTATGTTTTCTCCTTAGTTATTTAAAAAATCCATAGCCATAATTAAACTAATTTTTACTAGGAACTGTTTCTAAAAATAGATATATTTTACTGGAATGTTTCTTATTTGAAGGATTCAATTCACTAGAAGCAAAGCCCTACATTGTATAAGCACTTCCTGGAAATTTCTTTTGTTAAGATTTATGTTACTTGATTTATTTGTTTTATCAGGCCTTGGTACACAGAGGGTTAAAATATTATTATATTATGTGTAGCTCAAACACGTCACAAGATGTTGTAGAATACATTTCAGGTACCTATCTAATTTTCCATGTCCATTATTTATTGATTTGTTTATTTTACAAAGAATTTTGAATAAGATTAACAATTTTTATTAATAATAAACGCATTACCTCATTTATAATAAGTACATTATTTTAATCATATCGTTACCTAATGTGTCATTCAGATTTTCACGCGACGATTTATTTCTATTACAGGATTTATAGTGAGAAGACTGAATTTGACATTAAAATGTGAAGAATGTTTGAGAGGTGTAGAATCAAACCCGAATGTCATTGGAAATTGACGACTTATTGTAATAAAGGACCGAGGAGGGTTGATCCTACCAAGTGATGATGCCACTGAAATTTGTAAAATAAGTGAAAAATTGTTTAGGTACATGTTCAAGCATAAAAGACTCACCCAAGTCGGGGGCTTTCGCATCACTCCTAATAAAGCATTGCATTGGCAGAAACATTTTTTCTAATGTAACACATTTTCTAGAGGATGAATCTCACTACTCATCAATCATCTCTGCAGTGGGAATATTATATTTAAAAACTAGAATGTACCACGAATTGAAACGTTTCTATGACAATTCAATACTCCATAATCCCAATGAGCTTCATTTTTCCTGCTTTGTCACCCATTATTTTTTACTATATATAAAAAGTTACCACATAAAGACGAACAGTAGCAGGTAGTGCAGGTGCTGGAAGTATTAAAGTAACTAGAGCGGTGTGGAGATGAAATGTACTATATTGGCTGCCGGCAAGATAAGATTGGTTATTGTTTGGGGTATCAGGTCTACAGCTGCTCCCCAGTAATAGTATTACTAAGGAAATAACCAATTGGAACATTCCACGGTGTATTTACCCCGACAAGATAAAACACGAGGAATTCTTGGGCTAAATAACCTGAGCGCTGCAACACTCTCTCAGCTGTAAGGGGTCGGCAGGAGTGGAGAGACGGCTCCAGAGCTGGCTTCACCTGCCTCCCTCTAAACGGGCTCTGATGCCGCTTCCAGTTAGTTCTATGTTCTGTGGGTACTCGTTAAAGATCCCTTTTCCTCATTAAACGTGAGTAGGCAATATTTATGACTCCCACTTATAATATCGACCGATTAGTCCTTGCAGCATAAAGTGAAGTTACAGAATAAATTTTATTCTTATTTCAGAGCAGCTGATTTCAGAGAAGCTTGACTTGCATATTTGTTTAGTGACCTTCGTAAGACCAGAACCTTTCATGATAATTGTCTAAATAAAAACACGAAATGGCAACTTTTCAATGTAAATAAAAAAAAAAAGGAGAAAAGTCTTTTTAAGAAACTGTTTTCAAAGAACCACAGGCGACAAATTATGAACTAATTTACTCTACATTAAAAAACGAAAGAAAACACGTAAATACGCAGAACATAATTTACAAAATATAGAGCACTTAATGAACGAATTCTAGGCTTTTTTTGTTGACAAAAACAATCATTGGTGCAGTGCACAATTTAAAAAATAGTTTTAAATTGTTTTATGAAAGCTCAACCTCCCCACTAAAAGACAATTCAGAATTATACATACTTTTATTTTGAAAGTGTTTACGTATTTTGAAGGTGTTTTGTTGGCTTTTACAGGGTCAAATAAATATAGACGAATGAATTTTATGACGATTGTTTTGATGTTTGATGGTCGGATATGATCCATATGTGGAATAAAAATGCAGGGTGCAGTCAATAGAAATTTATTATTTATTATTCTGAAGGCTGAAACGTAAATTTACATTTATAAAATCTAAATTTCCGATTAGGGCATTATACCGGAAGGCCGCTTTTGTCAAGACAAAACATACAGTTCATTCACGTAGTGCTCAACGTCTTGTAAACTTTTGTCAAGACAAAACATACAGTTCATTCACGTAGTGCTCAACGTCTTGTAAACTTTTGTCAAGACAAAACATACAGTTCATTCACGTAGTGCTCAACCTCTTGTAAACTCGGTGCTGTAAACATTTTTTCTCTCGTTTTTTTAAAGTAGAGTAAATTATTTTAAATTTTCCTCGTGGACTACGGTTTCCAATTTACAGTTTTTGAAACAGATAATTGACATATATAAACTTTTGACAAATATTATTATTATTATTTAATTTTCATTTGCACCTGCGCAATTGCGCATCCAGCAAATTTGATTGAAGAGTCTTTCTCGTTCGCTTTTCTCTATGATCATGACAAATATCACTCGGAATTTTATTCCGCATAAAAAAAATACCAACTTTTAAAAATGTTGAAAATGACCAGGGATGCAGCCAATAAATGTTACTTATAATAAATATAACTCATTTTATTTTTGAGGAAGAAAATGGTCCAAGTGGAGGTCAAGAAAATTCTCTTATATTGGGAGAACTTTTTATTGGTGAAAAAATGTCTTCTTCAGGGCTAAATATACAAGATACAAATAAATTAAGATAATACATGGCACAGAAAAACAATATATGTAGTATAATAGAATATATTATGTAGTAATTAATAGAAATAAAAGCCTGAGGGAAATGAATTATATAATGACAAACAGATACCGTTCAAATCCAACTAAGTAACAATTGAAGAATTAAAAACTAGAGCAAAGTGAAAAATGAAAATTATCCAATGAAATTTTTCTTTCACCACTTACATGACATTCATTTATTTTGTAATACATAATTTATTAATTTACCATTTATTATATAATTGTATTGTTTTGTTCTCTTCATAGTTTCAATTCACTCTTGTTTATTTGTCATCAATGATTTTATAATCTTTTTTTTTTTATACACTTTATTGAAAAATCACAATCTGCCACTTTTGGGCAATAAGTAATAGTGCTAAGTAGGTATACAATCATTCAATAAAAACAAAACAAAAATAACATAAACAGAAATAAAATAAATAAACGTAATAAAAATACATACATGCGGAAAAATATATACATCGGTAATAAAAACAAAATAAATGCGAAAATGATAATAAAAATAAAGTAAAAAAATACAATAATATTTTATAATTCAACTTTTTGTTCATTATATTTCATTCCAGTCATACAAGTAATTTCTTTTTATATAACCTGTTATATTTTCTGTAGCACTGCCCTGTTAATTAATATTGTTCGTCTGTTTCGTTTCAGTCTCAGCTCCAATGACGTCCTAAAAATTAAACCGAAACGTTGCCACAAATAAAATAAGTTGTACTTATTTTTTGAAAAATTTATCGACTCCAACCCCAACCATTTTGATGATTTCTAAAACTACACTTCATTCATTTAGTAGCGTTAAGTGTCTTGTTAACTTCTTACAACAAAAAATTGCTATTTTGTAACTTTTTGCAGAAATCATCACCGAGCTTATTTATTCCACATGAGGCCTATCATACCAAACCCAAAGTCCAATTTTTGAAATTTTACGAGAGACAAAAAAACTGAAAGATATGAATTACTAAAAAAAAACAGGATGATTTTTAAGGACAACTATAGCATTGATAAATGCGTTGTTTGTGCAAGTATCAAGGTCTTACTGTCTCGCTGTCTGAATTTTAGGATTCTTAGATATTTGACATTTTGTATTGGACTTAGTGGGTTTTAGCATAACGATAGCTTCAAACTCATTGAAATACCTTGACAAATGTAGTTTTAATAATTGTTTTTTGACCAACGCTGTGAGATTTCACTTTCGACTCAAAATGCATCTCGTGTGTCTGTGTGTTCCAAACTGTTGTTCTAGGACTTACCGGGGTTCAGCAGAACGTGGAAATTCGGATTTTTTTAACCTGGTTTTAAGTGGTTTAGATAAAATTAATTTTAGCCATAAATAGATGGCATGTCAGGGAGCACTTGAATGAAAAAAACGAATTAAAATATAACGAATTATGGACTTAACGGGGTATAGTATAACAGGCCTCATATAAAGAATATTCTACGTTACTTTATTTACAAACTGAAGGGATTCCGTTTCCTTGGTTAGGAACCCTCAACAGGTAAACAATTGATAAGACCCACCCCGAGATCGTGGAGCCGACGATGGCCGAACGTCCTCGTGTACCCTCGGGCCCCGGCCGGGACCACCAGCCCGCTTCAGTCTATCCCGAAATGCCGGCCACTGAAGAACTCTGCTCAAAGCTCGAACGGAGGTTGGAGATCAACACAGCGCTCGACAATGGGATCGCTGTTGAACCTCAGTTCAGGGCACACAGGTCCATCTACGCAGAGTTCACCGAGTTCACCAGGAAGCAGATCAAGGAGTATGAGGCGACTTTCAACAAGTGAGTTGAATAACATTCATAAATAAAATAAAAAATAAATGCAAACAAAATTATGTATATATACACAAATATCAAACAAAATTAGTTGAATGCGGTCCTGAGCCGCAACTGGAAGAAAGCGGTTCTGGCCTAACTAGTAAATAAGTTGATAAATATATAAATAAAATAGCCAACAAATAATATAAACATCAAATGTATGCGGTCCACAGTTAGTCAACCTAATAAATATTTATGAAATAGCCTCTAATAGTCCAAGGCTCAAAATCATAATATTTTAAAATTTATTATTACGAACAATTTTTAAGCAATAATTAATAATTAAGTAATAATGATGACAAAAAAAATATTTATTTTAAAATATTTTTTGTTTTGAAGAGAAAAGATTTGCCCATGCCGGGTGCAGTGCTCTAAACCACTGAGCTACCAGGGGTCGTATCCAAGTCAGACAAACCCGTTCTCTTCACTGATCCTGTATCCTGTATCTCGCAAAATATTTATTTGATGAACACACTGAAGACGCCTAAATTCTAAAATTTGCAACTGTAGACACTGTAAACAATTACAAGATAGAAAATAAAATATCGATAAAACTAGATCAATTATTTTTTAAATGAATACCTGTCAATTATTACAAAAATCATAATTTTTAAATTGAAATATTCCAGATTTTTTTAATCGAAATCTTTCAAAGTAAGAATTAATTATCTGGTCTTTTAGGAAATGAGAATTATGGAAAATAATTGTAGTTCATGAAATTGACCAGTTATAAATGATTTATCTAATTTTAAGATGTATTTATGGGTGACTTGTGGTGTATTGGTTAACATACCTACGTGCAATGCCCATGAAAGCGTGTTCTTAGCCTGTCAGAAGTCCTTGAATTTTTTAAAGGGAGTAAAAACCCTTGGTTAAGCCGTCGTTCGGAAGGAACGTAAAAGGGGATACTGTGACTGAACGTGCCAAGTGCTTGTTTAAGATCCCTATCCTAATTATACCTGGATAGGCAAAATTTAGGACTCCCAGTGTAGCATCTTCCGAGCATCATGAAGTGACGTTAAATGAATAAACAACAAAATGCAATTGTTTTACGCATCACGGTTTGTCATATTGTAAATGGTTGATTATTATAGATAGATGCTTAAAAAAGAAACATTACAGAGAGATGAAGAGCGAGCCATTGTGCCCAAATAACAGATAAAAAATAATAACAAAGCCCTATAGTAATAACTCTGTGTTTTAACTATTTACATGAAGAAGTCAATAAATATATTTTATATTATCCGAATCTAGCCTAAACAGAGTATGATGTAGACAATTGTAATTATATATGCATTTTATATTTTATATTATGATTTTAATGATTATAACAATGACAAATATTTTCTATGAAATTTCAACTATGAATGGAAAATAAAGATAATTTTAATAAGTAACTTTGAAAAAGTTGTATTAATAACTCCTAAAATAAATAAATATTCTTACTGATGTTGAACAAGTACTTGAGATGATCGCTGAGAGATTCTGAGTAAACGAATTTGATTTATGGGTATTTCTCATAATTTGAGTAACATTTAATTATGCTTTGTTATCTTAGTATTTTTTATAATTCTACGATATTAATATTGTTAGTATTAACGATAACTAATAGGTTGTTTTTAGAGTTAAGTATAAAAGCTAAGTTAAGCTGATGATGTGGACTTCGCTCTTCGGTAGACAAGCTTATTAGGCTCAGAATATTTAATCGTAATATTAAGTTGTAATCTTGGCTTGTTTGTTTATTCATTTCATGTCTCTTTATACTGCTATGGCAAATCGGACGATGCTACCGTGGGAGTCTTCAATTTTATTTGTATAGCTATCATTAGGATAGAGATCTTTTGTAAGTACACGACAAGGTTTAAATACATACGGTACATATTTATTAATAGTCACCAGGCTCGGGGTCTCATTGTACGTCCCTTCCGAAGGATGGCACGACTAAGGATTTTTTACTCTCTTTAATAAATCCTAGGCAATAATAAGCAAAAAAAGATTGTTTTATAAAATGTTATACCTCACTAGTTTATTAATTGTGCCACGTTGTGTCTTGTGAAGATATTGGAACTTTCCATTTCATAAGTCCTCTAATATATTTCCTAGCTACTAGATGATAATAAAAAAATTAAATATCATACGATTGATACTAGTATATATTTTTTAAAATGCGAGATAATTGCGGGTAAAGCTCTTTTATTTACTTATTTTACTTTAACTAGAGTATTTTGAAAGATATGAAATGTACCAAAAAAAATAGGTAGAATAAAAAAAGACTCATTTACATGACAGTTATCAGACCAATTTGGACATACGGATTTGAGCTTAGGGGCTCTACTAAACCATCCACTTCATCTCGTATCCAATCCTTACAATCCAAAATCCTCAATGCTCCTTATTATGTCACAAACAAACTCATCCATTATGATTTTAATATCCCATATGCTGCTGATTGGGCCCAAAGTAGATACCTATTATTCCATGACAAGCTCCATAACACTTGAATCCGCTAGTCTCTCAACTTGCTTCCCAGGCGTCTGAAAAGAAGATGGCCTCGAGACCTTCTACTATAGAACTTTATTGGAGTGATACCGATGGGTAGTTTCTCCACAAGTTTTTTTTTTCTTGTCATTTGTTCATATTAGCAAATTTACTTGTAGTAATATTATTACAGTTATAAATATTAATAAATTAATCTAAAAAAAAAATTGTTATTAATAGTTATATCACTTTGAAGGGGATTCTCAATTCAAGAAAAAAAAAGGAGAGCTTAGCTGAAAAGGGAAATGGATATTGAGCATGCTGGCTTTTGGGCATTAATTGATAGAGCTTTTTTGTCAAAACTATAAAGGTAAAACAGAGCAAACAGAATAAAAAAGGATAAAAAATTGGTTGAATAACCAAGGTGTAGAGAAGATTTATTTTGATATAGAGCTAAGTGCAGTTATTGATAGTTAGCACATATAAACTTTAGTTGTGAAGCAATATTGCCCAATATTAGCTTCTAACTAATTATTGTATTGTCACCTGTTCCCCTCTTGTTCTCAACTCCCTTCAGTTCAAAAAGTGACTAGAAAGAGGGGCGGCTCTTTTGTTATTCTTTCTTATTTGTAGGCAACCCTCGTTATCCATAAAAGAACAGTTTCCGATGAATGGGGTATGCAACGGTTAGTTCAGAATCGTAAGGGACTAGAAAATGGAGGAAAAAATAAATATGGTGGGTTGGAGATGTAGGAAGAGTGTAATACGCGTTTATATAATTTTCTGTCCAACGAATGGGAGTGATTTGGATTTTATTTCGTTGAATTATCTTAAATTTGAGATTTACTTTAGTTTTAGTATTTAAATTTATGAGGATATGGTTGACTGGATGTATCTTGAACAGTATTTAAAATGGTCAGGGAGTGTCGTCGATAAATTTTGCACAAATATTTATAACTTATTTTGTAATGTTCCAAATAATTTTTGTGCTATAACATTTATTATCAGCTCCGACGATGGCCTAATCAATAGGTCGTACCGATGACACAAAATAAAATCATCTGTGCTCATTTGTGTAAAATATATTGAGTGCAACCACCGACCATTTTCAACACTGTTGAAGTATTAAGGAACAAATAAAATCTACAAAGCGGATCTCCTTTTTTTGTTGTTATTTAAATATGGTTTGTTCGTTTCCTTTAACTTCACTTTATGCTGATATGGCTAATCGGACGATTAGTGGGAGTACTAAATTTTGTCTATCCAGGTTTAATTAGGATGGGGGTCTTTAACGAGTAACTGACATCACAAAGGTTTGGGACCTCTATTTTACATCCCATCCAAAGGACAGCATAACTAAAGGAGTTTACTCCCTATAAAAAATCCCGATGCTTTAGTAATTTAAATGTTTGTTTACTACTGCACTGTGTTTTTACAATTTTTTTTTTTCACAACTAAGAAAGCCGTCTATAACCTAATAAGTAGAAAGATTAAGAAGTTTTTGATAGCTCTCAATCGTTCAGGCTGCAAAGGTCTTATTTTTGGATTTGTTGTTAATATTTTCTGCAGTTTATGACGTATTTCAAGGACGTAAAATGTAACCTATGTTTTTAACAGACATGAAAGGAGAAGGCACTAAATAAGATTTACGAGGCTCGACAAATATTATTGTAGAGTCGGCTGCTTGTTATCTCCACAACTAAGCTTGCCATATTAGCCAAATGGCGTAGTTCGCGAAACAGCTCTCCAACACTAGACTCACAAATTAATTTCTTTCAATAAAATAAAATAAATAACGAATCACTAAAATAATTAAGAAGAAGAAGATGGTCCGGGTGGAGGTAAGAAAAAACTCTTTTTAGTAGGAATAACTATTTATTTTTAAAGATAATTTTCTTCCTCATATGTATATCATTCAACATACTAAAATAATAATAAAAAATTGATCATAACGAAAAATATATTTTTTTGAAATATATTTAATACAGAATAATATTAAATTTTATATGATTTAACTTAAATTTTAATCTTATTTTATTATAATATATTTTACTGAATGCTGAAATAGAAAATGTTTATACCTGAGGGAGATAAAAAATAAATTTATAAAGAATTGGTAGATTTCATCGTAAAATTAATGCCTATTAAAAAAATAATTCAAGATCAGTGGGAGTTATTTGGCCAATACCTTTCCAAAATCTTTCATCCACATCCTGATATCATTAACCCAACTCAAATTGAATATATAAAAGAAGCGTTAGATGTTCCCCTCCAAATGTCCCTTCCACCCAAAGCATTCCATCCTTCAGAAATATCCAACATTATTCACAGATTACCTTCCCGCAAAGCTCCTGGGCACGACCTCATCACAATTCATATCTTAAAACACCTACCTAGAAAAACCATTCTATTCCTTACCTATATATATAATGCTGTACTCCGCTCCACATATTTTCCTGACCTCTGGAAATTTTCCATTGTAAAAATGATACCCAAACCTAAAAAAAAACCAGAATACCTATCCTCGTACCGTCCTATCTCTCTTTTATCTTGCATGGGTAAAATCCTAGAAAAACTCATCCTTAAACGATTGTACCCTATCCTTGATGCAAATCACATAATACCAGATCACCAGTTTGGATTCCGAGCATCACACTCCACCATTCAGCAATGTCATCGTGTGGTGGATGTGGTCTCCTCTGCATTAGAACGTGGATCATATTGTTCGGGCGTCTTTCTTGACGTGGAACAGGCTTTTGACCGAGTCTGGCATACGGGCTTGCTCTACAAACTCCGTAAATTCCTACCCCCTACATACTTTCTCATCCTTCAATCCTATCTCACAAATAGAACTTTCCAAGTAAACCATAATAATTTCTATTCATCCCTTTTTTCCCAATCTGCTGGTGTTCCTCAAGGTAGTATCCTTGGCCCAATCCTTTATACAGTTTATACAGCTGACATCCCAACTCATCCTAATACTATCCTTACCACGTGTGCTGATGATACATGTGTATTATCAGTCAACACCAATCCAGTTATTGCATCCCAAAGCCTCCAATCCCATATCACTGATCTTGAAGAATGGTGTCAAAACTGGAGAATTAAAATAAATTCTCAAAAATCGCATCAAATCACTTTTACCTTACGTCGTAAACCAATGACTTCCTGCCCTACAGTATCCTTTAATAATATCCCACTGGTGCCTGTAGAACAGATCCGATACTTAGGGTTGCACCTCGACAAACGATTAACCTGGAATCCTCATACAAGACTGAAAAGACAAGAAACCGCTCGACGTTTCAGGCTACTTCAATACTAGACAAACGCTCTAAGCTCCCAATTAACTACAAAAGACTCATCTACATGACCATCATACGACCTATTTGGACTTACGGAGTAGAGCTATGGGGCTCCACTAAGCCATCGAATTCCTCTCGTATCCAATCCCTACAATCCAAAATCCTTCGTAAAATCCTCAATGCTCCTTATTTTGTTAAGAATAAAGTCATCCATAACGACCTTAATGTCCCTTTTGTTGCTGATTTGGCCCGAACCCGGTATCTATCCTTTCATAGCAAACTTCATTCCCACTCAAACCCTCTAGTTTCAAACCTAGCTTGCTCTTCAAAATCCTCCGAGGCGTCTGAAAAGAAGATGGCCACGTGACCTTCTTATTTGAACTTTGATTTGAGTACTACCAGTCGGTAGTTTCTCAACTTGTCATTCTCTTATCATTATACACGCATTCTATTTACTTGTTGTATAATTGTAATACAGTTGTAAATATCAATAAATAAATTTAAAAAAAAAAAAAAAAAGATCAGTGGTTTATTATTTAAAATGAATAGAAGTCGGGATGACTAAAATGTCTGTTTTGAATTAAAAATCTATTCTTTTGCATTGTCGCTTAGTACACTGTTTCAACTAAAAATTAATGTATAGACTATTGAAATTTTGTAAGTATTTTCGGAAATTTTATTTGGTTCCTTTTAAATAAGAATCAGTCACACATAACTTAACTTATTGATTTATTTTTTTTTAATTCAACAAATTAATTTTTAAATAGGTATGAAGTATTTCAAATATTTGTATTTGTCTGACCAGACATATAGCGACGCCAATGAATTCGTGTTTACAGTGAAGTATAATTACTATTGTACATTTGGAGTAATGAGTTTTTTTTACGTTTACTGGTATTTTATGGGATTCGTAGTAAAGAAAGTTATTCTATTTAATTATTATTGATGAAGATGGATTTTTTAAAAGAATTGTATTCCGAAAGTAGAACTGTCAGACTTAGAATCTATCGACTGAGAGAGAATGATATTTTTTTAAGCTGACATTGAAAGATACATCTATGAGAGGAATTACAGGAGACACGCGTCCATTACAGTAATGAGCCCGTAGCGCCTTTCAGTTAAACTTATTAAAGGCTTAAGTTCCATACCGCTCCGGCTGTCAAAGCACCTTTTCAATTCAAATCCAGTTTCAAGAAGTCTAAATTCGGGCCGAAGGAATTACTCTGTTTTTAAATATAAAAAATAAACTGTTTTTGAAAATGACGGTGAGGGTGCAGTAATAGGAACAAAAAGGGACAATGTGAAATTAAAGTGATAGCCCTTTACAGACGATCTAGCCCTGATAGCAGAAACGGAGGAGGAAGCTATAAAACAGAAAACACCCTGAAAGAAATTGCTGAGAAAACGGGACTACAGATTTCGTATGAAAAGACAGAGGTTATGACAACGGATGCCTGCTTTAGCAAGGAAATATCGAACATAAAATATGGGCAAATAAAAGTCACGAAAAAGTTTAAATACTTAGGGGAGATAATGTGTAACAACGGAACAGATAGGGCAATCGTGGAAGAAGTAATAGCCAAACTGGAAAGACTGAACTTAGCCAGTTGTAACATGTACAGCAAGAGAAATTTGTCCTCCGATGCAAAAATAAGGCACCACTGTACAGTAATAAGACCAGGAATAGTCCAGGAAGATGAGAGAGTATTGGAGTAGGTGGAAGGCGGAGAGTGTGAAGAAGATTTGAGTGATATTCGCGTGGTCCTTGCTGGCCGATTTGTGGAAAAAACAACCAAAAAAATGTTTTTGAAGAGAAATAATAAAATTTTTACAAATAAAAAAATAAAAAATATATAAACGATTTTCATATTGAAATAATATAAACACCTTAACAGTTTCATGATTGATTGTTCACCTCTCTGCTCAGAATTTGTCCTAGAACCGGTACAATCTCTGCCATATACTGAATCCAAGACCCTTGACATGTTGCGCGAGATTGGCCACTTGCAGTGGCCTCTGTATGAGTTATAATATTTGTTTATAACTTTAATTTAAAGGCAATAGTTGGATTGATATAAGAATAACTATATTTAACTAATTGATTCAATTTATAATAATAATAACTTAAAACATCAATAACTAGTTAAACTTTTTGTATTAATTGTTAGCGTTAAAGTTGACAATGATAATGATTTGATTAATACATTTTTTTAACATCTATATATAAATAAAAGGTATAAAAGAGATAACTGTATACTATTTGTTTAATGTGCATCCACGCATTGCTCGTTGCTCTCCTCTACCTCCTTGCCAAAGAGGCAGTGCCCTTTATCATCCCCCTAGAGCTGCTCCTGGTAGAGAAAGGGCCCAGTTGGATCAAGAACTTGTACGAGCGAATATGTGTTCCGGCAACATGGAGTAGATACAGAACAGAGGGCCGGCAGAGCCGGGAGTATGAGGAGGCCGGTAACCAGTTGCCGGTTTACCAGAAGCACCATATCCGTATAGTCCACCTCAAACGTAAACATGGTCCTCCGATTTCTATTTTAAACACTATTATTATTTCAATTAAGTTTTATTAAGCTTGTGCAGTCTATTATATGTTATGATTACTAAATAAAGTACTTTAAGTTCAAATCCAACTGTGAATTATTTAAGCTGTTATCAACCTAAGATGGACCGTGTGGGATCTGGACACCCTCACGCGGCTCACCCAGCCCCTACAAAATAGTTTCCGTTAGTTGAAATGCTGCCCTTGCAACACTACATACTTTACCATCTCCGGACCCTAGACCCTTCATGGGCTGTAGTGGTGCAGATTAGGTTATATGAAATGCGAGTACCGGAAGGAGGTCTACCGTGTAACAAGGATAGTTTTGTTTTTTCTAAGATAAAGCTATTTTTTTTTGTTTTGTTTTTTGCCGTTTTTTCTCTCGATGGCACACTTCCTCCGTGACCGTTAACTGATACAGCAGAGAAACAGAATCCTCCTCAGAGCTGATGCACATGAGCTCCCGTGCGCCCAGCTGGAAATCCTTAGTGCTTGTCCGTCTTCTCCGGCTGGATTTCATCAGTCTTCTCGGGTTAATTAAGAGGGAATTTAAATTTGTATTAAAGTTTATAGACAACATTTATGTATCATTTTAGGTATATTGCAATAATATATTCAAATTGCGACAGTAAGATGATTAGATCTTAAGCCGTCACGTAAGATCCCACATTGGCGAGTCCAACGTGGTGAAGAAGTGAACCCCGGATGTATAAAAAAAATTTAATGTTTAGATTAATTGTACATCTTCTACATTTATTGAATTAACATTTATTATACTAAAAAATTTTTGAAAAAAATTATCTATTTTAAGGAGGCAGATCATCTCACTATTTAAAGCTAAGATGGTGAACTGAAAGTTCAGCTGTGGAAGATAGATTATTTAATCTGTCTTCTACAGTAATTTAATTTAATTTAATCTGTCTTCAACAGTCATTGATCGAACCCCTGCGGATCTGCGGACCCTCTTGGGTCTCACAAAGCCTCGATATAGTGAATATCCTTAGAAGAGAAAAGGAGGATCTAGACAAAAGAACCCACCATCTCTACCGTTGGCTAAGAAAGAGTACAAACTCAAGAAGATAATATGAAGAATATTTGAAGATTTGTTTGGTGCTAAGAACTAGTAGAGAGCAGAGTGACTTAGTGCGAAGAGTGCTAAGTTGCTAAGCTGAAGGTTCAAATTTGTCTGTAGCAGATAAATTATTTAATCTATAAATAGCTCGATGGGTTAACTCGTCTATAAAATGGGTATTTATTGTCGAGGGAAAGTCCGTTGGGCTAGAGTGAACTAGACCAAATAATCTCCTTTCACTGTCGTTGGCTTAGAAACAGTACAAACTCTACCATATACTAGCCCCAATACCCTGCAATATACTGCAACCCTACATGGCTTGTTATGGTAAAGATTTTTTAAACTTAAAACTGATAATGTTCAGTTTCACATTATATATAAAAGTGTATTCCTTTTAAAACATTTGTTTGTATTTTTTATTACTTACTTTCAAAGATCTTATGGATCCAAACATGAAATGATTGGTTCTAAACTGGACACTCACCTGTTTCAAACCAATCCTTTATACTGATCCTCAAAATAAAATTGACTTTCATTGAATTACGAGTTTTATAAAAATATCCTTGGGCCGAATATACAATCGAACGCTTAGCTAACAACTAACAGATCAGTAAGACAGAGAACACAATGAGTTGCAGTCGGACATGCATTACCTCTCCCCCGCGATGGATATGCAATATGTTTATGCACTTCTCGGGGGATACTTCTCATGAATGGGCTAGTGAAAGCGGATATAGAATCGAGTGGGAACTTAACCCTTTGAACAGGCCAGAGTTGATGAGATATGAGGACTCGGTCGCTCACCTCTTCGTGTAAAACATAACATAACGGCCCGCGAGTGTTCTGAGTCAATTAGCTATTTCGCATTCTATTATTAGCGCTTCGTTGAGTTGTGACGGGAAGGCGTGCATTATATAAAACTTAATAACAAAATAAAGAAAAAAAAAGTTAATTGCAAAGAATAACGTTGCACATACCATATTATTATCAATACTTGTCAAAATATTTATTGCAATAGTATTTTTTTAATTTGAGATAATGTATATATTTGAAGAAGTTCCAGAATTTGCTAGTTTATTTTACGTCAGTTAATGATTCTATGGTTAGTCGGACGATGCTACAGCGAGAGCTCTAAATTTTGCCTTTCCAGATTTTTAACGAGAATCTGACGTACAGATTCGGGACCCCGTTTAACGTCCCTTCCGAAAGACGGCATAAACAAGGATTACTGCTTTTTTACTCCTGCCGGAATACGAAGACAGCCGTAATTGAAGAAGACCTGATAAGACCAAACCGTGTTATTAATTAATTAGTTAAATAAATAAGCTTTTTTCTTTACAACTGTTAGAATGCGAAGGCTTTTTTTTTTTAGCAATATTATTGTTCGTTATTTTATAAGAGGTAATCAACCTATTTTTTTTTGGAACACGAGAAAAAAATTGACGTATTTTATGTTCCTTATAGAAGTATTTGGGAGCAGGGTAGCTCAGGGTATAAGGTGCTGAGTTGCTAAACTGAAGGTTCCGGATTCAAATCTGGCAATAGCAGCTTATAAAGGCTATAGGCAATTATATAAATTATAAAGATAATAAATTATAATTTCATTCTTTTTTTTTACTGTCTGTCTTGGGATGAAATGATGTGGACATTATTACGGCACGTGGACCAGACAACGTATTGGACCTGAATAACCATTGCTGCCTTCTGAAAAGAAAACAAAAGAAGGATGAGATGGAATAAAGAAAGAGCATCAGGTCTGACCAGTTCTATCTAGCTCCGGGCTAAATCTTCGCTAAGTCTCCTCTATTGTCTCTCTGGGGTCGAATATTAAAGCCAGTTTAATAATATTTCGATAGGAATCGTCTGAATTTATTACTAAGCTTTATGGACACATAAACATTAACAATCACTATTATTATCAACATTTATGGAGAAATTTGCCATCTTTATTGTGATATATTTTTTTGTTGTTATTTTTATTTATTTTTTACTTTCATTGCTTAAGAAACAGCAGGCCGTTCAACACTTACTAGACAAACGCTTTAACCTCCGAGTTAATTACAGGAGCATCATAAACATGACAATCATAGGACTCATCTGGACTAAAGGAGGAGATTTTCGAGCTTCACAAAGCCACCGAATTCCACTTCTATTCAATCTTTACAATTCACAATCCTTCGTAAAATCCTCAATGCACTTCACTTTGTTATGAACAAAGTAGTTCATAATGACCTTAATGTCCCATTTGTCACTGATTTGACCCGAACCCGATTCTATCCTTTCATAACAACTTTATTCCCACTCAAACTAGTTTCAAACCCTGCAACCTCTTCAATTCTTGATAATCCTCCGAGGTATCTGATAAGAAGATGACCTCGTGACCTTCTAAGTTGAATTTGTTATTTGACTACTACAACTGGGTAGTTCCTCTACTTGTCTTTATCCATACCATTATGTATCATTCCAGTCATTTACTTGTTGTATTGTTATAATGCAGTTGTAAATGTCAATGAATAAATTAATTTAAAAAAACAAAACTTTTATGACTTAAGTTTTGAGGAACGAAATTTTTATGTGGGCATGTCTTACAAATAAATTCAAGAAAAATAATTATAATTATAGACATATCTACAGTGACGGCAAATAAGTGGTTAAGTCGAATTTGGTCCAGAGAGAGTTAACTGTGTCGAGGGAAGTTGAATCGTGGCATTCTCCTACTTTTTGGCTTGAAATGGATTCATAACATAAGCAATAACTCCTTTTCAAGCCAGCAGGCACTTAGCCCCTTATCCACTACGAAAGTAATTCGATCCAGCTTCCCAAAGTACAAGTATCTCATTTAATTGGCTTAACCACTCGTTCCCAGGGGCTCTAGATATAAGCATGGAATTTGTTCAAAAAATTTTTAAATGTAAAACAAGACATAGGAAAAGTGATTTGAATTTAAATTACCCCACGTATAATTAAATAAATTTAATTACCTAACAGGCATTAATAGGCCTGTTGGTATTCTGCAGGTTGTCGCTTCGAGTTATCACAAGATGTAAGTTTTCATTCGTATCCCTTTTAATATTTATTATCATAAGCTTTATAGTATAGTTAATAAAATTATGTAAAATTTGTATAGAATTTTGGTAATCATTTCATCTAGAAATAGACGTTTCAACAAACATATATCATCTTATGCTTCGAAATGTTAGTTGAAACTTTTATTTCTTGATGAAATGATTACCGAAATATTCTAATTAGATTAGATTCTGCTTTGCAAACTAAAGCTCACGGTACTTGTATTTTTTCGGAAATATTGAAAATGAAACAAATTAAGAGTTAAAACTTAATGTAACCCAACTCGAAGCGACAACCTGCGGAACATATACCGGTTTGTTTATATATCCCTGAAATGGATTGGATCTGCAGAAGAAGCAGGAGATCGAGAAGAAAACACCCAGCAAGAGGTCGAACCCCGGGCGGCCTTGAAACTACTGACCTTTCGCCCGCTATAGTTGAAGCTGCATCAACAAAACAACGCGGTTCACTGCCTGCTACAATTTCTGGATTTTTTTTTCCTTTTCTGGGCTTGCTTAAGTTTAATAGATGATTTGTATCGTCCCTTTGTTGAATGTTTCGTTTTCTTCTTTATTAGGAAAAAAAACGGTACCATTACAACCCATGAAGGATCTTGAGTTCAGTACGTGTTCAGAGTAGTCCTCTTGCTAGGACAACGGTTGTGCAGGGAGGTGATTTGCCCCAGGAAGTTCTGCATATATATCCGGCTGATATATCCGGCATATATCAGAATCTGCTGAGATATGAGCCCAGCACCTTCAGCATGGCAACTCAGCGCCCTACCACTGAGCCACTCAGCTCCCACTACAAACTAATATTTACTGATGTTTCAATGACTAATCAATATCAATGAATTGAAGATCAGTATTAAAGCATAGAAGAAAGTAAAAGTACACATAAACGGCAGGATTATTGCAAAAATTTAATTGATCAGTTTTAAATCGGAAACTCTGGTATTTAAATTTCATATCAAGTATTCAGTAACCGTATCATATCAGAATTATTACACCAAATATACAATAATACTTAAATTTTAAAATATTTTTAATTTAGCTACTCATAAGCAAATTTAATTATGCAATACTTCGTTGTCACCATTTTTAAAAACGAATATAAATATATATAGTTATTGGACCTTGGAGAACGTTGTAGCTCAGTCTATGGAGTGCTAAGTTGCAATGCAAGGTTGCAAGGTTCCTTGGTTTACATCCAGCTGTGACAGATAATTTATTTAATCTGTTAACAGCCCCGTGTGGTATCTGAAAATCCTCCTGAGGCTCACTCAGCCTCAATAAAACATGTATGATTAATTAGCGGAAAAACCTGGCTGTTGAGCGTGACTTTTGACGAATTGATTGTACACCAGTTGTCCTGGTAACAGAACAGCCTCATCACTGATTAAGCTTAAGATCCCTCTCGGGTTGTAGTGGTACAGTTTTTTCTTTTTACTGGGGTATATTTTTTTAATTAGTTTTTAGTAAGTTAAAATAGTATTAACAGTTCTGATTGTATAATTGGAAATATAATTGCTAACCTTGACTATAAGCAATATTTCTTGGGAGTGGCCAGTTGGTTGTTAGCGCTTTTCGTTTAGCTGCCAACTTCTCAAAGGTTGAACGTTTTTATTATTAAGAACATTTTACCAAGTTGCCCTAATTATGATTAGGATTTTCAGCTGGATAAAAAGTGTAATTTTTTAGCTCAATAAGTTAATTTACTTTTCACAATTTAAATTTACTGTCTTACCCAAAAATGCTACTTTACAGTTTACAGTTGAATAAAGTAGAACTATTACTAATATTATTTTAAATTCAGTTGCCTAGTTATGATTATGGTTTTCAGTTGAATTAAAAATATTTTTTGGCCAAATTAGTTCAATTAGTTTACAAAATTGAAGTTTCCAGTTTTCCAATCATTATGGAAAACTTTTCGCCAACTCACTTACCTTTTACTATATCTAGAAAAATTCGCATGGAAAAAATTATGATGTGTGTTTGATGGCCAAGAATATATCGAAGAAAGAAGCAAAAAAAAAAAAACTATCCTGATTTATCTATTATTTATGTTTTAAATTCTGCTTTATTTCCTTTATTTAACTTTTCTTCACCCCTTCTTACCACAATACTCCACTTTCCATGTTTCTTGTTACGCCTTAATATACCCAGTTCTTGACGATCTCTTAAAGGTGTGGATTCATGTCATCCATCAGGACAACAATCTGTTAATTGCTTCGTTGATCCTACTTTCTCTCAAAGCCGCGTTATAATAGTGATAATTATAGAGTGAGTTTAAGTGAAAGCTCCCAGGATTAGAAATTTATTTATTTTTTTATTGTTTGAAAAATAACTGAAAATGCTACCAATTAAACCATTTCCATACCAGCGGAAACAGTAATCAAGGTATAACTTTTTTTGAAGCCATGTAATAATCGCATCAATAATTGAAAATTTGCGGATTTATTTCGGATAATCCTTCATTTTATCTTGGATTTTTCTACTCGGGATCTCAAAACCGAGAAATTTTTCCGGTATAAATGTCATATGGAGTAAACAAAAACATTTTATATCCATGATGATTCAATAATGCATTATGTACCTACCTATAATTTATGAGACAGAAAAATTTGAAGTATATGCATATTTAATTAATCGTATTTTATTTACATAGGAAAATAATATTTAAACAATGTTTTTTTAATATAAACTAAACCCATTGTAGGTAATGGACAATGCGACTTATGTTTATATCTTGGGTATTTTATTTGAAAATTGCTAGATGAGTATATTACAAACAAATATTTCGGAAGTGTGAAGAAGGTTAGGTCAGTTGTGGCGGAATTGAAGTGTTCTCGACTTGGGCGTGAGCCCATTGTTAACTCCTTAGAGTATTTTCCATTGTATTTACAAGCTGCGTTCGTAGGCATATAACCGATAATTTTACATTAAAACAGATTTTATATATTTTTCCGAATATCCTATTTACTCATCAAAAAAGAGTAAACACAAATTATCATGTTTTCTTTATTACTAACTTAGTTTACTTATTTATCATAAGCTAAACTATAGTCAGAACGAAGCTATAACCAACATTAATAAGACTATTAAACATTTAATTGTTATAATATCTTAGATAATTGTTCTATTTAATAGAAATCGGCCCCGAAAGATTATTACTATGTATAAAAGTCATTTAATATTTGGTTTGTTTCATTTTCTATTACCGTTAAGAATTTACAAATACTTCCTAAATGTTTGCGTTAATTATTTTCTGCATTGAAATAATTGGCTAAAACCTAAAATAAAAAAGTTTCGAAAATTAGATGTGTAAATTTGCTTAGAAATTGTTGAAATTTGTATAAAAAATATTGTATGCGAATCCCAACGTTATATAGCTAATAGACATTAAACATGCACGCATACAGATCAAAACATGGATGAATTAAAAAAAATACATAAATAAAAAATGCAGTAAATAAAGGAAAAAAGAAGTATATAAGAAAGAAAATGTCGCAATAGTAGAAAAAAATTATTTTGTTAAAACCTCAACATTTCAAAGCAAACATTGACTGTACAACTAGAAAAAAAATGAAATGCAAGTTTGTTACTGCCTCACACTTGCAATAAGAAAGTGCGCCTTCTAACAGTTTACTAAAACACTTTTTTTATTATCATTATTATTTATTTATTGATATTTACAACTGTATTACAATAATACAACAAGTAAATAGGCTAAGTGATACATAATGCCATGAGATAATGACAAGTAGAGAAACTACCCTCTGGTGGTACGCAAATCACAAGTTCAACTAAGAAGGACAAATATGGCCATCTTCTTTACTAAAAACATAAATCCTAAATTATTCCTCTATGAAGGTTTCTTTCCAAAATATAGCCATATTAATTTCAACCCTACCCTGAAAAGACTATTTAATGGTTTTTTCTCATTCAATGATAGAGAGTTACCTACATTCAATGCTCAAATCACGTTCTCTTTTTTTTATAAGTCGTAGAAGTCTAGTCTTTCTTAGAGAGTAGAAAACATTTCTCTCTGTTTCATAGATTTCTCGAGTGATGCTAGTAGTGCCTTTTATAATTAACAGTAAATCTGTAATTTATCCTTTAATAAATTATAATAATATCTCTGTAATAGCAAGACAACTGTTAAATAAATTGGTATTAACTCATCTAGATATCATGTTGAAAACTTTCTTTTTCATAGATTACCTGAGTGCTTGTAATTAAGTCATTAATTAATTTAGTTTATATACAATATTTTTTAATAAAGTCTTGGCAATATCAAGACAACTATACTATTGTAAAATGTAGCTATAAAATGACCAGTCAAGAAAATAAGAAGACATTCTCACTTGGTTGTATTAATTTCTATGATTCAGCTGATGTTAGTGGAGTTTTTTATTAGAACAAATATTATAAAATCTGTAATTTATTCGATAATAATGTGCAATAAAATCTAAATGATATTAAGAGAACCGTACCATTGTAAAATGTAACCATAGATTTCTTTGCAATATATCTACAGCCCCGGTGAATAAGTGGTTAAGTCGGATTTTGTCCAGAGAGAGTTTATTGTGTTGGGAGAAGCAGAATCGTGTTATTCTCGTAGTTTTTGGCTTTAACTGGAGTTATAATATAAGCAATAACTCCTTTTAAAGCTTATGTCTTACTTAGCCCCTCATTTACTACGAAAATAACTCGATTCCGCCCACTTAAGCATAAGGGACTCATTTTTGAGACAATTAGACTTGACCACTTATTCACCGAGGCTGTAGATATATCTCTGTTACATAAATTTCTAGACTGATGTTAGTATCTTTTAATAATAACTAAATTATAAATACCTAAAAAAACATGTACCATTACAACACATGAAGTGTCCTGGTTCAGAAAATTTTGGGGACTGTACTTTTGTTTATTTGTTAATTTAACGTCACTTTATGCTGCTATGGCTATTCGGACGATGCTGCAGTGGAAACTCTAAATTTTGCCTACCCAGGTTTTATTGGTATAAGGATTTTTAACGAATACCTGACGTCGTACAGGCTCGGAACCCCATTTTAAAGTTCCTTCCGAAGGGCGGAATAACCAAAGATTTTTTACCCCCTTTAAAAAAGTCGTAGGGCCACATGCCGGGCTACGAACCCGCGATCTTATGCTTAGTAGTTTGTTATGCTAACCACTAGACCACAGTTCGCCTCCGGGGATTGCTCTGTTTCTTAGCCAACGGTTATACAGGGATGTGACTAGGCCGTGATAACGCTCTAATGCCAGATTTTATTATCTCCTAATAAAGCCAAAGGAGGGTATGCAGATACCACAGGGCCCGCAGCTGTTAACAGAAGAAATAACGAATCTGCTAGAGCAGTATTGGAACCCAGTAACTTCAACTTTCAGCACAGCAATTCAGTTGGCTTCACTTAACATAAAACCTTTTAAAAGTAGTATAGTTTCAAAAATCTAAACAAGATATATTTGACGTTATATTTGCCTATCTGTGCATAATATTCTTCAAAATAGATATTTTATAAGATTAAGAATAAAATTATTCCTCAATTAAACGAAAGCGCATTATTAGTTAATAATGGATTTTTATTTTACACCGCCAATCCATTCTCGAATAATTTAAATTATTTCGAAAGCTTTGACTTACTGTTCAACCTGCCAAAACGCATAAATGCTACTCCAACCGGCCTAATTGAGCGTAAATATAGCTGGACCCTGTTGGCCGAGTTCGATAGCTTACTGATCTGGTTTTCCTCGTGCCGGACACCCACTGCTGAGGAGGACGTAGGCAGGAACTAAAGGTCAGAGCAGGGCCCTAGGCCACTTTCCTTTCCTGCTTGGGATCGATTCCACGCTGCTATAAGTAGCTTCAATCCCGCCCGATTGCTTCTGATTGCTCAATCGCGAACCCCAAAACAGATCGTTAATCCAGAGAATGATAATTATCCTAGAGTTTGAGTAAAGGCTTCCACCATGAGAGATTTATTTTCTATAATTGTAGTTTTGGGAAAAACGCTCAAAAAAACTGAAAATGTTAGGTATCAAATGATTCGATACCAACAAAGACTTATGTTTAAATATAAGTTCTTTAATAATAAAAGTCCATATAAATTAATTTGTAATTTTTTTCTTTCAATTGAGACTGTGCTGTTGCTGTTAATGCTCAATCACCAGCCTTTTCCTCCTCTCATTGAAGGCTGAGAGAGCCCTAGTAGAAGGTTCTGAAAATCCCAAAGGGTCCATGGCTGTTATTCGTTATTAATTACATCAAATATATGGTTTTAATTAGGAAAATCTTTCAATTATCTTTGTATATTCCTACACAGGAACTCAAAACCAAGTCCATATGAAAAACAAAAACATTGTACATCCATGAGCTTTCAAATTTATAAATAAAACTTTAATTATAATTTGTATGATGCATAATGAAAAAAGATTAAAGTTTGGACAGTAGTGCTAAATTCTTGCTGTTTATGTTATGTAAAGAAAGGTTTACTAAATTAAAGTATTTCTTTAAATTTATTTAATTACACAATCAATTATCCTATCTGCGTCCCGTAATCCTCACTTTGAAATATAGTTTAAACCAAAAAATTGAAGAAGAGTTGAGGGTCGCTTAAATCATATCACCTGTGTCAACTATGTATCGCGTTTTAATTTAGTCTGACACACTTGATGTGTACTTTGATATTCGTGTTGACTAATTTTTATTTTATGCGCATAACCTCCTTCTCATTTTTTGCGCGTTTCAGTTTTCGCTAACATTTACAATAGGAAAATAAGCTATATATGTGATTAATATTTTACTTTAGCCTTGAATATGTAATATGTATTTATAAAAAAAAAAAACATTCTTCTCGTTTGCGAATAAAACAGTAAGAGAAAAAAGTTTTTAGATGCAACAGTAGTAATAAGGGCGACTTGGATTATTCCCTTTATTAGGTAACACTTTCCAACAAAAAAATATTTTTGTAATGTTTCGTTCACTTCATGAGTCAAATCTTACTAATTTTGGGTTGAAAAAAACGAAAATGACAATGAAAAAATTTTATTAGCTCTAGTTTCTGTGATACACCATGGGTCAAAATATATAACGTTAACAAATTGAGGCAAATCAGTAAATTTTAAACCATAAGTTTATCAAAATTATAAATTAATTTGGAGTTGAAAATTAATGGCAGAATACTTGGCAGGTTGGATATTATTACCATCATGTGGATTTCATTTTTCTTTTGGCCTGTCTTTTGTAGGTGAGTTCTGAAGCTCAGTAGGGATACACGCACCAACAGTAATCTGCAAGCATTGATTCATTCCAACGGCCCTTATATCTTTGTTCCATTACAGAAATATCCTGATGGAATCTCTCACCGTGTAAATCACTGACCGCACCACAGCTAGGAGGGAAAAAGTCTAGATGAGAGTGAAGGAAATGAATTTTGAGAGACATGTTGCATCCAAGTTTATGATATTTTTGTAGAAGTATCCTCACCAACTGAACATAGTCATCTTATCTTTTGTTCCCCAAAAAACCTTTAACAACTCCCTTGAACGCATTCCAAGCTTCCTTTTCTTTCCCCTCCAAAACTCTGTCAAACGCAGGATCCTTCAGAAGCTCCCGAATTTGTGGCCCAACAAAAACACCTTCCTTAACTTTTGCATCACTTAGGAAAGCAAATTTTTCCCTCAAATATCTAAAGGCCTCTCCTTCTTTGTTCATGCCTTTGACAAAGTTTTTCATCAAACCGAGTTTTATATATAGTGGTGGAAGAAATATATCTTTCGGGTCGACGAGAGGCAGGGCAACAACATTTTTTTCACTAGGGACAAGATTTCTTGCAGGCCAGTCTGTTTGAATGTAATGTGATTTCCTATCCCTACTGTCCCACATACATAAAAAGCAGCAGTATTTAGTATATCCCAGTTGCATTCCTAAAAGTATAGCGATGACCTTTATATCACCACAGATTTTCCACTTGTGTTCAGCATATTTGATTGAGTGGAGGAGGGCTTTCATGTTTTCATAAGTCTCTTTCATGTGAACTGCATGTCCAACAGGAATAGAAGGAAGACGGTTACCGTTGTGAAGTAATACAGCTTTCAAACTAAGCTTCGACGAATCTATGAATAGCCTCCATTCAGTAGGATCATGGTTCAAATTCAAAGATTTCATCAAGCCATTAACGTTGCTGCATACTACAAGGTTGTTTTTCTTTTCAAAAAAAGGAAGGAGATCCTTCGAACTCTGTCTATACTGTGATTCCCTGACATCATGCTGGAGAAGATTCCACTGCTGTAGTCTTGAGCCTAGAAGTTCTGCCTTATCCTTTGACAAATCAACGTCTCGAATGAGATCACTCAATTCCGCTTGACTCAGTCTGTGCGGTTTATCATTTGTTTCCTTAAAATCAGGGTCGTGAGATGTGCTAGGCTGGCTGAGTTCTTCTGTACTATCTTCATTTTCCACTTCAAGTTCATAACTGTGGGGTGGGGTAGGTATTGGTAAACCATCTGAATGTAGAATTGGTCGAGTAGCCGAAGGAATATTTGGGTATTGAACTGTTCTTTTTTTTTCTTTGTTGACAATCCCGACTTTATTGGTGGAGTCAAGCAGAATTTATATGGTTTGTAGGCTCCCGCCAAACCATGGGCACAGCAAAAGGCATAGATCGTTTTTTATTTTTCAGCCATTCTCTTAAAGTAACTGAACAAGAGTTACAACATATATGTGGAGCCCACGACTTATCTTGGTCACCTACCGTAACTCCAAAATAATGCTTATAAGCAGTCTTAACAGCAAGAGTAAGATTGCGTTTCTGTGACGAAAATGTTACTTCACCACAAATGTAACAAAAGTTATTCACTGAATTCACACAACTTCGAGGCATTTTGGTTTAGTAGACTTAAATATCACTCCAAAACATTAAATTCGAAAAGAAAGCAGCAGAAACCACATCAAGCACTATCTGAAGAACTGAAATCACGTATATAACCTCAAAATAGCTGTACAACTGTTGGTTTTGTCAGTTAACAGGCGTACCAACATCCAAAAACTAAACAAGAGCTAATCGGTCATTTTCGAGGTGATTTTTGAACTCAGGGGGTGAAAATACATAATAACTAGGTATTTTTAAGACCGAAACAAATTCATTGTTGTTCAGTGTAATAAAAGGCTTTCAGTTTATATAGCAGCATTGCATCTATTTATTATTCTTGTAATTTGTAAATAAATCTTGGAGGAATAAAAAAACAAAAAACAGAAGTAATAAAATTGTAACAATGTAAGTAAAAAAATTGTAATGACTTTAGAAGAAGATACGAAGGTACCATGGTGGGATGTGAAGTAAAATTCATAAAAAATATACATAAAGTTTGAATCTATACTTTGAACAAGACCTTTCTTTGTAAACATAAATGCAATCGATTTTTTTTTAATCCTCAAATCTCAAAATGTTCAGTTCAGAAGATCGATCAAACTTAATGTAATATTTTTCATAAAAGTATTATGAGCTACTATGATCAATTGATGATACATTAAACATTATTTTAATTACTATCCAATCAAAAAATTAATAGGATCTGTTAATACATTATTTGGCTCCTACTGCATTAACAAATTCCATAACTCTGAAACTGAAGCACGATTATTACGTTAAATATCTTAATTTTACTAAACACCACTTTGAATTACATTCGTATTTACTGTAAGATTTTAGGACTCTTTTAATAATAATTTAAACCCTGCACATATTTCAATGTTAATATTAAAAGGCATTGGGGAACAAAAATCTTTCTTAAAATATGAAAGCACCATGTCAAAGATGATGATTTTTTACATAAGATTTCACATTTTTTAACTATATTTTTTTATTTATTGAAAAAAAAAGTCACCCACTAATAAACAATCATTCCTTTGTTCAGTTTTTAAGTGAAAGAAGAAAGTATCAGTTGGTGTATTTTATTTACTTTTACTTTTCCCCACAAAGTGAGTATAGGTGAGTAAACCACAAAGTGAGTCGGGTCAGCATTCAATGCAACTCCCTCGTCTCGGTTTCATTTTCCTTTCACAATATTTTTTTTTTAAAGATTGCAATAATTGTTCGTGGTTATTTCCCAATTGTTTAAGTACAAATGCAATGAAATACATTTTTGTACACAACGGCCTTAGACTCCCCAGTTTAAATTAATAATTGCAAGTTATCGATCAAAATTACCCATCGATGAACAAAATAACTTTCTCATAGTTTTAATATAATCAAATTGAGATGGATAAACATCCGATTTATCTGTTGAATTATAAATAATAAAACTATTACGTCTAATTTAGAATAAATTTGGGTCAATTTCATAATAGTTACTATTTATATGGTTATGGTTAATATCTTTTATTTTTAAAGAAAATATAACTTCTCTTAATTATTACAAAGGCAGAATAAGCTTTATATTGTATAATTTTCACGTTTGTGACTAAAAGTGTATTTTTGAATAGAGGCTGTCTTTCAAATCTTTAAAAAAAAAAAAAAAAACAATCATAAATATGATCAAATGCTCATTTATCAATGGTAAGGTATATCATCATGATAGGAATAGAGGAATTGCCATGTTAATTCATCTTAGTTGCATTAATATCTCATATTATTAATATCATTATTATACAAGCCCAAAAATGGTCGATGCAACAAATTATACTATATATTATCTTTTTCCTTCTCTTCCTAAAGCAAAATGGGACCATTTTGCCAGATTTTCAGTATGTCAGAAATAGTATTATAATATTACCTTACTTTCGAACACTCTAAAACGGTATTAGAAAAAATAATTTTATTAATTCAACAGAGACGATATAATATTGACATAAAATAATATAAATAATTTAATAAATATGGGAAAACCGATGGCATAGAGAATAATTTAAGCTCGACTTTTACAAACTCAATGAAATATAAATATCCTCATGTTATGTAATCTTTCCTTTCACGGGAGTTTTTTAGCCTGTATTGAATAAAACATGGCTGTTTAGTTTCCAATTAAACTGGATATTTCCCGTGAATCAGCAGTGTTTGATATAGCGAATATATTTAATTTTGTATAGAGAGTGTCCCAAGAAGAAATTAATAGCAGGAAAGCATATAAAAAATTTATTTCAGTGCCACCAATCACACCTTCTGTCAATGCATTTTTATAATATGATTTTTTAAACTGTTGTCTTATAAAAACACTTTTAATGAACGAATTTTATAGCAACGATATAAGTAGGTGGCAGCACATTGGCTGAGTGATAAAGCGAAGGATTGCCGTGGCGAAGGTCCCGGGTTCAAATCCGGCTGTGGCGGATAATGTATTTAATCCGATAACTGCTGGGGATGGACCCTCCGGGGCCCATAAAGCCTATATAAAGTGAGGGCCCAATATAGGGGGGAAACCTGGTGGTTGACTGTGATCTTGGATAAATACCCTCCCTTTACAACCGTCTTTCTAGAAACAGTACAACCTCTACCTCGTTGGTCGTAAAAGTTGCTTCGCTACATCAGTTTAGCAATCATAATTCCAGATTTACAATAATTATCTAAAAATGAAGTGATATCGAGATTGAAAATTCAAAAGATGTCAGATTCCTACCACCACAGTATTTTTTCTTTCCTTGTTTCGTACCGTTGCATGTTTTTCCTCATTTTTTTTTTAAATGAATAATTACTAGAAACACAGTGTATTGTTTCTTTTATCTTGCAATATTACAGTGCATTTAGTTTTTATTTACTTTTAAGGAGGCTGAGGCTAATTGACAGACTAAGTTATATTATATTTAATACCGTGCATAATAATAGGTTTAATGATTTACAGATTTAGATGTCGGGTACCCACTTTATACGTTGCATGAACCAACCTTTCCCTATAATCTATTATCTCATTATACACGTTTCACTCTACTTATAATTTTTATGCATTTAAAAAAATATATAGTTAGTTATATTGGGATAATGAATATTTGCCTGCTTCTGCTTCGACTACCTTACCCTTTTTAAAAAATATATAATTTTATTATAAAAGGTTTAAGATTTATCTGTCATATAAAATTGTGTATAGTATAAAACATCAAGTATACCGTAATTTGACGAAAATGACAAAGATACAATATTGTATATTACGTAATAGATCAGATAAAATCAGAAAAATCTGCAATAGAGTAAATTTTTTTTATTTGGATGTATACACAGTTTTCATTGCTATTTGGCAGGAAATAAATTAAAATTTTATTATGCTACTAAAATTATTATGGCCCGTGAAGGGCCCTGTTAATGATGGGATTAAATCATATATTAATGATGGGATTAAATCATTATTGTTTAAATAAAATAAAATTGCATCGATATCTATTGTTGTTAATACTAATAAAACAGAGAGGTGGGCGTTATAATTAAGCTGGATTAGACTTTATAAGGTCATAAGCGCTTTGTTGATCGGTCCATGCAGATCAGTTGTTTACCCTAACTTAAGGGAGGCACTATCGAACGGGTTTTAGTTTAAATAATATTGTTTATTGTGATTTATAATCCTTTATCAATGTTAATATTACTTTCAGAAATAATTATATAATATTTGAAATAGTTTTTTTTTTTTTTTTTTTTTTTTTTTCCTTCCAAAGTAACCCTTTGAAAGGACCGTTTATTTGTTAGCACATTCCATACGTGAGTATACTATGTGCCTTATAAATTCATTTTACAAATAGTTAACTACAGTTGGACAATTCTAAAATATATGCAAAAGACATTATTATATACATGCTGTTACAACTTAACATAATTAACAAAAATTAACTAATTTAACAACTATAAATTTAACAATTAACATTTTTTTTTTTTTTTTAATTTAAAATTACAATACTTACAAAATGATTATCTTTTTTTTTTCCTAGTATAGTACAGGGAGTTTCTTATATGGATGTCAACTTTTCAAAATCAATACTATAAATAAATTTAGTGAGTTCGGGTCGAAAGTGATTGTATAGGTCATGTTCAGCAACTGGCCAAACTTTCCCTCTTAATATTGTGGAGATAATTAATTTTGATCTTTGTCCTTCATACAATTGGCAGTCATATATTATATGTTTAAATGTCTGTTCTTCTTTGTCTATTGAGCAAGTACTATCGTTGGTTATGTGAAATCTGTGTAAGTATGATTTGGTATGTCCATGTTCAGTTAAAACCTGAGTTAGTTTGTAGTTAGTGGATTTTATTAATTTGTAGTTATTGTTTGTTAGTTTTGGAATGAACCTATGCAAACTAGGAGATTTATTTGAAATAGTCCACCGTTCATTCCACCTCATACTTGATTCTTCCCTAATTTTGAATTTTATGAACGAAATTGGTGTTTTTTGAAAAGATGGAGACATATCACTTTGTGCTGCCTCTTTTGCTAATTTATCCGCTATCTCATTGCCCTCGATACCAGAGTGACCCTTTACCCATATTATTTTTACTGAGAAATTTAGAAGCCTAAGTGTGCACAAGTTCATTCTGATATTTTCGGTAAGCTCGTCATGTACGTCTGTGTTGAGAACTGATTGTATCAAGATTTTGTTATCTGTGTGTATGACTATGTCTGTGTGTATGTTGTTTGGAAGGTCAAGAAGGAATTCTGTCGCTTTTACGACTGCGTACTTCTCAGCTTGGTTGTTGGAACTTGTAGAGCCTAGTTTGTACTGGGCACATAGCATCTTCCCATTCGTGTCCCAAAGTAGCCAAGCACAGCCTACATTATTGCCTTCTTTACTTCCGTCTGTGTATATGTTAGTGATTTCTGTACCCGTTCCGTTATGTTGTGTCAAGTGCGTGTAAAGTTTGGCAAATGTTGATGGGTGTAACCAATCAAAAGGTTCAGATTCCCTTTCTATCATAGTATGTTCGATTTCTCTAAAGTTATCGTTACGCAATTTAATCGATGAGAGTTGTACGATTTCACTAATTTTAAGATCGATGGGTACAATTCCTGCTAAGACACAAGCTGCGTCATATGATATAGTTTTATATGCCTTGACAATCCTGATACCTATGATTCTTTGCAGTCTCTGAAGTTTCCGTAGATGGCATTTTTTCTCAATTGCTCTATGCCAAATCGACACCGCGTAAAGCATTTTGGGAATCAATGCCCCCTCGTATATTGTCTTCAAACATTCAGCCCCGAGGCCCCAGGTTGTTCTTGCAGCAATAGTCAGGGAGTTAACTGTTTGCATAGTCCTGACGTATACTCTTTCTATGTGTTTCGACCAACTCATTTTCCTATCGAACTCTACACCAAGAAAGGTCAATGTTTGAGTGCTCTCCAATTGCTCATTGCCAATGACAATGTCTAAATCCGGTAAATACCTTTTTCTGCTAAAAATAATGTATTTGCTTTTCCTTGTGTTGAGTTCTAACTTGCATGTTTTTGTCCACTCATGTATTTTGATTAAAGTTGTGTTTGCTATCTGTTTTAAATTTTGAAAACAATTTCCTCTGATTAAAATTAATATATCGTCGGCGTAAATAATTAATTTTGAGTCAGTTGGTAAGTCAATGTCGAAAATTGTATTAACTAAAATGTTCCAAAGAATGGGCGATAGAGATGATCCTTGTGGTGTTCCTAGCGTTAGAGTTTTTAAGCAGGAGATGGTATTCGTTGTAAAAAGTAACCGTCTATTTTCAAGGAAATTTCTAATCAATAAATATAAATTCTTTGGACACCTATATTTTTTGAGATTATTTAATATAGCAGGCCACCAAGCATTGTCAAAAGCCCCTTTTATGTCAAGGCTGATAACTAGAAGTTGATCTTTTTTATTTAGAGCTTCGCTGATATTGGTGGTCAGTGAATGTAATGCGTTTAATGTTCCAGACTTCGGCATAAATGCAAATTGATTTTTGTTTACAGTTTTGGTTTTAACAAGAAAATTAATTAGTCTGTTTTTAACGATTTTCTCGATAATTTTGCTCATGATCGGAAGCATACTAATTGGTCTAAGCTTAGTGCTAGAGGGTTTCGGTACTAAGACTAATAGACCAATTTTCCAGTTGTCTGGAAATTCGTTTCTTCTGAAGAGCAATTTGTACCAATGTAGTATTAAATTTGGTACAAATTCGAAGACTTTTTGGAAAATTATAGGAGTAATCCCGTCGTAACCCGGAGATTTTTTTGTTTTTAACGATTTGATTGCGATCGAAATTTCATGGTCCTCTATTGGTAAGTCATCAGTTGTATCCGGAGGTATCATAACATTCGATCTAATTATAGTATGTCTGCTGTCATCTGATTCAGGAGTATCTACATTTATTAGGTCGGTCATTACCTGGTTCAAAGTCTCCTTGAGATTGTTGGTATACTGGTTGTTAGTCGATGTTTGTATGGTTTTTAAAAGCATTTGATTTTTTACTTTTCCTGCAGCCCATTTATAAGTCCAGTCCCATGGTTTAGCGTTAGTGCAGTACGATTTCCAAGATTCCATTTTGGATTGCCTAATTAATTTCTGGTAAAGATGGTGACTTTCCAGATAGCTGTCTCTAGCTTTATTTCTGAGTTCTTGGTTGTTTTTAATCTTCTGATATTGCTGCCTGAGCTTGTTCGTTCTTTTACGTAGGGCTGACAGTTCATCATTCCACCAAGGAACAGACTTATATTGTTTTATACGGGGGCTATTACTTGATTTTTTAAACGTCATATTTGAGGCTTTAATTATTATTTTAGTCATCATTCTGGAAATTAAATTTGTGCTCATATACTGTAGGGATTCAATAATATAGTTTTGTAGTTCTTCAGCTGTACATTTGTTTTCAGTACGCGGTATAAATTCTTTTTCAAGTTGTGTTAGTAAGTTAGTCTCAAATTTATTCCAATCAGCATTTGAGGTAAAGTATTTTCTTGTTTTATTTGTATTTTCAAAAGGCCTATTACATTTAATTTCAAATAGAATACAGTTGTGGTCTGTAAGATTAGTTTCGTTTGAAATGGTCCAGTTTTTTATTCGTCCTGTAGCTTGTATATTAGACAGAGTTAAATCAATATTACTCTTCCCTTGATGCCCATCAAAAGTAGGAATATTTGACTTCATGTTCATTATTAATAACTCATTAGTTACGATGAACTCTTCCAAAAGTAATCCCCTTGTATTAGAAATCTTATCTGATCTTAATCTTATCTTATTAGAAATCTTATTTGAAATAGTTAACAGTGGGATTATAGGATTAAATCTGATATTTCCTAAAAATTTTAGTCGGATTTCTTAACTGCATCAGATATTTTTATTTTTCTAACTTGATATTATTTGTTCTTTTATTTAAACACAGGTTTGTATTGATATGAACCAAAAGGTTTTTATTCAAATAAACTAATATTCATTTTAAATTTTATCAATTCTTTCAGTAAAATGTTTTAAACAGGCTTTTAAACAGAAATTTTCCTGACTTTTGGATTTTCAAATTATTAGAAGGGATGAGACACGCTTCTCCTGCACACTCTGTGGCGATTTCTCAGGAAGACAAGATTAATTAAAAATAAATAGAAACAAAAAAATAAAATAAAATATAATGCTATATTTTTGCACTATTCTTAGGTCGCAACAAGAATCTCATATATTTTTATAAAGAACTCTTAAATGCAAGAAATATGTTCCGTTATATATTCCTTTCTTAAACAAATAGTTGTCGAAGAATTACTGCTATTTAATAGTACAATTATTTGTCGACAGATTTATAGTTGGTAATTTATATATATATATATTACTTTATTGATATTTACAACTATAATAATATTACAACAAGTAAATCTGCTAATATGAACAAATAACATGAAAAAAAAACACTTGTGGAGAAACTACCCATCGGTAGCACTCCAATAGGTAATATATTTAAATCAGTATTGAATAATTGTTTCTGGTATTTTTCTTGTAAAGAAGATATAAAATAACAATCAATATTAAAATTAAAACCTGCAAAATAAAATATAAAACTTAATCCATATTTTAAGAATTGTTATTATAAGGCCCGACAAAATGTTTTTTGAGCGTTTCGTAAAGCAAACTTACACACTCATTAAAAATATTTCTGTTTTTAAAATTTAGTAGTATAGTTTAATGATTTATTCATTTATCCAAAACCTTGAGTTTGAGGTTGAATATATTAACGCATATTTTAAATACAATAACCCAACTTTTTTTTTTTTTTTTATGATTCCCTTTGCTTTCAAAATAACAAAGATTTTAAAATTACGAACAACCTGGAAATAAAACGAAAAAAAACTTAAGTCCTTCTCTTAAGAATTGCTGTTATAAGGTCCAATAGAATATTGTTTAAACGAATTTGTTAGGCAGACAGCATTCTGCGAGATTGCCAACTTTTATCACAAAAATATTTTTGTTTTCAAAAATGTATTACGATGGTTCAATGATTTGTTCATTCATACAAAGGATTATGTTTGAGTTTGTATGTAATAATTAACGTGTATTTTTAAAGCACATAACACAACTTAGTTGTTATTACTACCAAAATATATTCCTTTCGATGGTGTTGGCATATTTGAACTAAAGGATCACCTAACCATCTAATGGTAAGCATAACAACTGAATAAACTCAAGATAGCGGGTTCACAGCCCGGCAGGTAGCCTAAGGATTATTTAAAGAGAGTAAACAATTATTGATTATGCTGTCTTTCGGAAGGGACGTAAAATGGAAGCCCTGAGCCTATTCGATGTCAGTTACTTGTTAAAGATCTTTATCCTAATATAATCTGGAGAGGCAAAACTTAGGAGTCCTACTGTTGCATGGTACGATAAGCCATAGCAGCATAAAGCGACCGATGAATGAATGAATTAATAATTAAACAAACAAACCGTCATTAAGAAAATGTTTTCGTTTTTATAATTTAGTGAAATAGTTCAATGATTTGTTCATTTATCTAAAACCTTTAGTTTATATTTAAATATATTAACATGTATTTTAAATAACACAACTGTCTTGTGTTAGGTTCTTATAACTACCAAATTATATTACTGTTAATGGTGTTGTTTGGTAGGCTAAAAAATAACTTTGAGCTATTGAATAAAGTGCGGAGTTTGAAGTTTCTTTTTTATGTGAGCGTACTAAAAACCTAAATTTTAGTTTATAATCGATTATATTTGATTTATCGTTAAAAATATCGATAAATCCAGCCTAATGCAACTCAAGGTAGCGGTGCAGTTCCGTCACGTCATACGATGCTTCCTCCTCCTTACTATTCAACCAGTACCGAAGTCTTTTGTGCCGTCTGTGTTGAGCGCTTTCTGCCCTGGGACAACTGATCTTTAATTCATACGAGGCCTCAAGGCAGTATATTTTCATTGTTATTTTAATAGAGGTCTTAATTTATATTGCTGGTCTGTGGTCGTAGCTCAGGACGCAGAGAGAAAGTTGATGATCCGGAAGGCTCTAGGACGCGGTAGCCCCTCAACATATCAAAGGAACACTTTCGTTTTATTTTCTAAAACCGATAATGCACGTTTGTGGGCAGTAAACAAAGAAAGTGTATAGTTAAAACCACATGCGCATAGTAACGGAAATATTCCTAGCTTAGGAAGAAACCACTAATATAAATAATAACAATAACAAATGTTTTCTTTCTTCTTTTTCTTAACCCGCCGCTGTGGTCCATGGAGGACCATGTCCTTTCCGACAATTTGCCTCCACTTTGACCGATCTTCCGCGGCTCTTCTCCATGTTCTTATCCCTCGAAGCCTCATATATATTCTTATGGTGTGCATCATCCTCCCCATCTGGACGTCCCTCCAAGATCAGCTTTGGGAGCCTTTTTTTATACCTTCCATGTACGTGACCTGACCATTTTATTTTTGTTTTGTTTTTGACACAAGACACTATTTCGGGTTATCCATTTAGATCCTTAAGTTCTCGATTCTTTTTTATATAGAAACAATATCCTTCCTTGTTAGGGCCATACGCTCTTCTAAGAATCTTTTCTTCCAATTATTCAATAATTTCTGTTGCTGCTTAGTTAGGGTCCACACCTCCGCAACATACAAAACTGGGCGAAGCACCGTCTTGTATACACTTATTTTGAGGCTTCGGGTATATCTCAATTTTGTTACCGTTTTTTATTCTAGTCCGTATTTCCTCTTCCAGTTTATCATCGGACAAAATTGTGCTAAGACACTTAAATGTTTTAAAAGTTTCATTATTTTCTATATATTGTTTAACATTTCTGTCCCTTTATAAAAATAAATAAATAAATAAAGGTTATATTGTCCACATTAATAGGTTTGTTGTATAACTGAAATATGTTAATATTCAACAAATACGATTACGAGAGGTGGTATTAAAGGAATACACAAGATTTATCTCAAGCTATAATCGCCGAAACCTAATTACAGTGACGTCAGATGTTAAGTTATCTCTACATCGACGCCTTGTTTTACTCAACCGTGGACCGAGTCTTTTAAGCGGTCGTCTCTTCTTCAAGTGTAACTGTTCCAAATATTGAATCTATAAAATTGTGATCTGTTCGATTTGTAATGAACTGAAATGAACCAGAGGGAATTGAAAAAAAAATTAACATCATGCCAACTAGGTTAAAGTAAATAAATATTCTTTTAAACATGTACAATGACGATATTTATTAATTTTAGCTTCAATCTATGTTGTGTCTATACATACTATATATAGTCAATACATTTCCAAAACATCGTAAGCGCTACTGAAATAGTTTAGACTAAAGGCGTTTGACAGTTATCAATTCCATGGTAAACTATTTTAAGTATGAAAAATGAATGATGAATACACATTCTTGCGACGAAAAAGTGATACTAAATGATCGAATGATCCATTATTACCAAAAAACTAGGGCCCCTAAATACGTAAATTGCGATGGTATCAATTAAACTGTAATGTTTATCCTAAAATCTATAGTTTTCCATAAAACATAGTCAACCTAAACAATCAAATTTTAACCAAGAATTCGATATAAATTTCATATATTATTGTATTTATTAACACCGTCGGTAAGCTATTTAATTATTGTAATTATGTAAGATAAATGACTCAATAGTTTTTGTTCCTTTCAGTTAATAAGAAGAGTCAGTTAGTATAAAAGCTTAATACAATGGCTATAAAGATAAATTAAATAGGCTCTTAGAAAATAAATAAAGTTTCCTTCCATTTCTGTTCTAGAAACAAGAAATTAGTTCTATTTACAAAAAGAAATCCATTGTTGTGATATTGATTTTGTAGAGATAAGAGTATTTCAGAGGCGATAATGTCGACGTGTCTGTTGTAGCTACCCCACATCACACGTGCGACCGCAAATTAATACCCAATAGGTTTTCATATATATTTCAATGATTTTATTATGTTTTATGAAACATTCAGTTTTATTCTATTCATTTCAATTAAATTTATTTATTCTATTCCAAAAACTATATTCGCCATGTAAAATAATTTTTCATTGATAAAATTAAAAAAACAAAAAACTCCAATTTATAATTTAATCCGGAGATTTTAATTTCAATTCACTGTCATCAATGCGTTATATTCACTACCGTGTAGTATTTCAATAATCATAGTAAACATAAATGCTAATGTATAGAATTTCGAATTGCAATCCATATTATTTGTAAGTGCAAGTGCCATAAAATGTCTTTTCAGATCTCGTTTATTTATCAACTTCTCTTTATTCATATAATTAGAAAAAATAAAGCTGTGGCGCTGTTACCCACGAAGAGTCTTGGTGTCATTACATGTTTCTGAGACAACGAGTGTGCGCGGAGGTGATTTCCCCCAATAGAAGCTGGATCATACCCAGATCCCAATCATAGCTGTTTACAGATTAAATACTTTACTAATACAGGTAGATCCAAAATTGGAACCTACACATTAGAAACACAGAGCTCTACATAATTAGCTAACCCGTTATCCTTCATTTAAAAAATTAATATTATTTGCTTAAATATACCTCGGACTTTAATCACCTTTCTTTCACGCTATTCTCTTTTATTCCGTTTTAATAAACATTTTTTACAGTAGCGTTTTTATAAATCTTTTAATTGAGCTAATCACTACCTTCTTTTTAGATTAAGGAAAAGAAAAAAATGGTTAAATGTTCAGAAAAAGGTGAATTGACTGAGAGATCCGAGTCGCGAGCTTTATTGAAGAAAATCATTGTCTGCAATAACATTTTCAAATCACAATGCGTGTTGAAACGCGAGGGCTGATTGGATTCGACTGTATACAATGCTGAAAAATCATTTTTGCTTCTAAAAATAAATATTTTAAACTTTTACCCATGTCCTTCGGATAATTATTAACCAGTATGTATATATACACAGCGTGTGCAGTGTCAATTATGTAGCTCAAGCATACATTATTGATACACATGATCTATTTACAGAGCGCCTCGTAAATCACGGTAGATATTTAATATGGTGGTATTAGATCTCAATAAACATGCCTTTTTTTTTAATTACAATTTTCGTTGAGTAAGAAGGTATAACTCAAAGCAAATACGTGATAATTGATTGAGTTCGAACAGTGACATAGAGTAGACAAAACTGTCATTATGATACCTCACGAGGAAATCCAATTGCACATTTCACTTTTTTATGAATAGGCTACCCGATTTAGATTAATACCATCACAGAAACATACAGTTCATTAATACGCAATTAAACCTTAAAATAAGGGCAAGTTTTTACTTAACTTAAAAATTTCATGTATTAACCCGTATCATTACAACCCAGGAAGAGAGTTGGGCTCAGTACGCGGTAAAGACTATACTGTTTCTATGACCACGTTAGAGGGAGGCGACTTGAGGTCATTTTGAGCAAGATTGGAAAGTATACAATATAGCAATTATGCTAGAATTGGTGTTCGAGTGATTTGACTCTTCTATTTTAATGAAATTTACATAACCGAAATTATATTACTATTTCATGCTGCAACAAGTAATTATGCGATGAATGGTAGCGAGTAAATATTTTGTTTTCGAATTTTTAAAGATTTAGCTTTTCAAACCAAAACTAAGTGTTGGCATCGTGTCGCTAAAGATCATGTCGCAGATTCTAGGTCGTCCCTAATGGTAGGCCTTGATAGTCAAGCTGGAAGTGCAAGGATCCTTGCCCGAAGCCTTCGGCACAGAACCGGAATGTGGAAGTTCCTTTCTACGTTTTGTCCTTTAGTAACTTCCTTGAACCATCGAGACCAGATAAGGAGATCTCGGAATTCGGAACTGATCTACAGACATAAATCACGATGTTATAAAATTTGTAAAGTATACATTTGTTTCATATCAAAAATTATGTAGCAAGAAGCACACTTTATCTTTCTCGTTATGGCTTAAGTTATACTTAATATTTATATTAAACTAGCTTTTACCAGCCGCTTCGCTCGCGTGAAATTTGTTCTGCTACATGAAGTTTCGTGAGAGATCACTTAATAAATAATTTATTTTTTTTTTTAAATATAAGTTACTCGTACATCCAAAATTTCAGATGTTTAACTTCAAAACTGACGTATTCCATACAATCTTTGACCCCCTATTATATTAAAGGGGAAACCCTTGAAGATGGAACTATCCAAATTTCTTTCTTAAATTATACAAAGAACCTATCTGCAAATTTCAAAATGCTAAGTTCCTGATTTGCCTTTAATTATGTACTATAATGGATTCTCCACAGAACACAAAAACTATCTGACACGTGCCCCCGTGCCTCTCCCCCTAAATCTGTCGCATATATAATATTAGTAGGAAAAGTAGATTAGATTTGCCTTTAATTTGGGATGGACGTGCCCCCGTGCCCCCTAAATACGCCCTTGCTATAGCCTATGTGTTATTCTGAGGTATAACCTACATTATTGTAAAGTTTCATCCAAATCCGTTCAGTAGTTTTTGCATCAAAGAGAGACAAACTTTCGCGTTAATAATACCTATTTTCACATTTTCGCCTCCCCACAACCACCAACTTCCACCCACCGCGACCAAACTCCCTTACTACCACCTGGAGACCAAGGGGTATTTACCACCCCAAAGGGAAGTTGATAGGGTTGGTGGTGATAGTGAATATTACTTATGTTACTCATGTTATTATTTATTACTAATGCTTCCGCGGTAGAATTTCCGTGAAATCCTCTTTTCTTTCCTTTTTTTTTATTGTATTAAAATTAATGAGCTTTCGTGAAACTAGAGCGGTGTGTTGCCGTACCGAAGATCGCAGGTTCAAATCCAGCTGTGGCAGATAATTTATTCAATCTATCAAAAGCCGAGGATGGATCATTTGGGATTTGGAGAACCTCCTGGGGCTCACCAGCCTCTATATAGTGGGTTCACAAAATAGAGGGGAAAACCTGGCGGTTGAGCGTGATCTCAGTTAAATCTCCTCCCTGCAGATCCTCCACCATGTACTGAACCCTAGTCTCTTCATGGGTCGTTAATTGGAACAAAAAAATTAATTTCCCTTGATTTTCAATGATCAAACACTTCTTCTTCATCTTCCTCTTCTGTGCCAATTTAGCGTGGAGGGGCCTCAGTCCAACGCTGACAGGCTTCACGGTCCCTGCAGAGCTGCTTCAGTTCCTGGAAAGTTTTTAGACAGTCCATTTGTTCCGAGGCCATTTATGGTTCTTTGAATCAATTTTACTCCTCTACGGATGATTAGCCCAGTTGACAACTGGGGCCATTATATACCCAATGGCCAATGGGTCTTCCCAGGGAAGGAAACCCTGGGGTGTATACTGTTAATGCCCTTGCGTTACGTTTAATGTAAGGTAAACTGTTCTGAAAGTATTAGTGAGTGTACTGAACTCGGAAAACAGGGGAAGCGTTAATCCCCACTAGCTGTACAGTTCAACTAGCATATTCTTAATAAATGGTTAGGTTCTTAATAAATGATTAGGTTGTAGATGATTATTTCAGCAATTATGTTATAGACAGATACATGGATGATTTTTATCTAGCCAATTTTAAATTTGGATCGGAATATAAAAAATAACGATTACATATATCCACAACAAAAAAGCTTAACCAGGCTATTTTTCTAAACTAAGAAAATCTTATGAAAAACAACTTCTTTAAACGTTTTGTTTGTCGTTGCTGATTGTTGATTTCCTCCTCGTTAGGAACAATTAGCTATAAATACACGAGGTGCTGTGTAGCAAGGTGAGTAGGGATCAAACATTTCCCACGGCGATGTTATCCTATACAGGAAAAGATAAACAACTAGGCATCTTCTATTTTTAGCGAGACCACTCCTATGATATAGCTTCTGCAGCTCTATTTCTCATCATGAGGAATACTTTATAACCTCGAACCTAGCAATGGCTTAAGAGGAAGTCAAAGAAGAAGAGAATACTTTATACTGGCCTCAACAATAAGGCAATTGGAGGTATTGAATGCCCAGGTAAGGTTGTTAAGAGAAATATAAAATCGAGGGCAAATTGGAAGTTAAGTATTCGTTCGAAGGATGTGATCTGGAATATTCAGGGAACATTATAGATAATTTTTACGACACTTGTAATGAATTGATGAAAATACGACTTTCTTTATTGTTTTTTCAATATTGCTTTCTTAGTTCCTCAGGTTTGATGCTTACATCCATTTGAAGGTTTTCTATGATAACTTTTAGAAGACCTGTTTTTAATATATTTCATATTTCAATAACAAGTTGAGCCGAGCATAGGTAACCAATATTTTCTTGAAGATGATCAATGATCCTAAGCCGATGGGAATAATCGATGTTTTGATTTTATAATTTTTAAAAGATTGTTTGATGAGGAATTTTCCTGACTAACTCATTATCGGTCATCGCCAAACTAGTGTTCTCTAGCCATTCTTACAAAATTAGAATGTCATTATCTCATTTCATTAATATTTTCGTTTTTTTTTTAAATATATAAATCTTCTGTATTCGAAATAGTTGGCTAATAGTGAGCCCTGATTTCAATATCAATGGTTTGGATTATTTTAGATGGTCACCCTGAATAAAAAATCCACGTAATAACACAAATATTATCTCTGAAAAGAAGCAAACAAAATATTGTATTGAAATAAAAAATACATTTGTACTTCATTAACTTGGAAGAATTTTGTTTTTATATTCTTTTCATCATATCCTTTCCATCCTCCAAAAAAAAAAAAATATCTTTTTACCCCAACCATTGTTACTGGATTATCCCAGTTTTCCTTTGACATTAGGCTATAGTAATCTTCTGAATGTTGAATTTGATAACAATAACTAATTATTTACTACCATTATACTTATTTTCCTACAATTTTGGATCTACAGAGTATAGCCCAAGAAATATTACGATATCCATCATTACGACCCTGTCGTAAGCTAGTAGTAGGAAATCGATAGGAACAATCGCAAAGAAGAAAGTATATCTCATTTGGCACTCATTCGACTCACTGGACCCAATTGCTAGAAAGGTGCATGCTAGGACGTGAGCGGCGCAAGATCGATGCGACACTTCCTCCTCAGACACCCTAGAAGACCGTACCTTCCTGGCTCCGTGTCTCCGGTCATTGAGACTTCCGGGACGATGACTGCGCACACCTCTCGTCTTCTTTGCAGGAAAACGTTGAGAAGAAAATAAAAAATGCGAAAAGGGGATAACCACTACTTTCTTAGGATTTTTTTCTTGTCGAAAATATAAAAAGATAACATAAAATAAGGGAGGTGGTTTGTCCGAGATAACTCTCGAATCGTCACATCCCAAAGGGCCCAACCTAAAACGATTAACAGGTAAATAATTTATCAGCCACAGCCACAGATTTAAACCTGGATTTAATCCGTCCTCTAAAATGAACAAATACCTCTTCGAAAGACCAAAGAGATGTTAGGTTTCTTTAGCTTACCCAAAAAAATAAAAAGAGTATACTTTAACAGAGAGTATTCTAGAAGTTTAAACTCCATCACATGATATACTTCCTATAAACATTTTTAAAAAGCAGAATAACAACCTGTCTTTTTATAATAATTGTAATTTCAGCCTCATCGAAATTTGGTAAAATCTTTATTATTGTAAGAAACACATCGTTCTTAAAGATTTGTTTTGAAAAACTTAAATAAACCAAAATTTATAAAATATAACGGGACAGATATGTTAGTAACATACAGTTTATTTGTATGCTATATAAATTATGTATGTTATATAATTTGGTTCAAAATGAAGGAAGATTAAAAAAAATAATATTAATATGACAACCCTATGCCAGTGTATTGAAAAGAAAACAACTCATGCCTCAAGCCTCAAGAAACTAATTTTTGCCTTTAAATTCATTTTATAACAGCAAAACAATTAATTATAATGTTCATCTGCAATAAAACAGGCAATCACTATAACTGTTATAAACCATGGAGAAAGCCAATAAATGTAACCTATCCGAGCATTAAATTCAATTGGATTCAACTGGAGTTTAATTATTTTTTCTTAATACCATTATTATAAATTCAATTAAATATTATAAAATTAAATATAAGCTTTTAAAGTCGAGAAGTCGTTACAAGCTGATACGGGTTATGTATAACGCTTTTTCCTGTCTTTTCCTTTTTTCTAATCATCTGTGAAGGAAATCCCTCTTGACAAGATTGGTATTAATCACCGATATTAGACAGGTTCTCAGTAATCTCCTTAAGATTAGTTGAGCATTGTTTCAAATGAGTAATCTATTGTTAGTAATAGATAGCGACCATGACCAGTGTAAGATAAAGTATTTTTTTATAACTTTCTTTTATTACTATTATCTTTTTGTAATTAAATAATTTAAATCTGGTTAACTTTGATAATTGAAGAGGTCTAGAGAAAGCGTTATTAAAAAGTTCATAAATTACATTTCCATTGTATTAAATGTTTTCTTTAATATGTATTCAATAGCAAATGTATTCATAACTTTAAAATAAAAAAATTTAATAATTGATTTGAAGGCAATCCTTTTTTTTATTTATTAATATCATGATTTATTTTCATCCTTATGAAATAGAATTTCATATTTTTCCGACAATAGTTAGTACTAAAACCCTTCAAAACTAGTTCAAACTGTTTACAATCGATGCCATCACAAAGGTGATTGAGGAAAATTTTCGACATAAAGGGTGGATGTCAAAGGAATTATTCCTTAAATTGTAATAAAATATTTCTTAGAAACCGACGTTTCGACCCACATGAATTAATAGGAAAAGAAAACAAATATAAGATATAAAAAAATATATAAAATGAAACTAATGGACTGTTTCCTAAGCATGAGGGATCATAATCTCATTCGTTACTAACTCCAATTAAAAAATGAAATAGATCGAAAGAGATCCATTTTTAAAATTTATCGAATACAATTTAATATTAAAGAAATGTACCTACTTTTTAACAGAAATTCAGAAGTTAATTTTTATTCTACATGAGAGCAGGTGTGTTCATGACTGTGAAATCGTGATCCAATAACTTTGTTTAATAAAAAAACAAAACAAAAAATTAGCTACATGGAAAAAAAAACTCCGCACGTACAGGTTCAGATGCACTCAATATCAAGAAATAGTTTCCTTCAGTTCTAATCATTTTCACTGTTTCAATTTAACTTGTGGGCTACGGGCCTGGGGAATTGTTTGGTGGTTTCCTACCTTTTCTCGATAGTATTCAATTAACTTGTGAAAATGTTGCTCTGTTTAGAGAGGACGAGTGAACATTGGAGCGAGGTATCCAGAGAAGTATGGGTTTGATTCCCTCCCGAGTTCGTTAATATTTATTTCTTACAGGTCCTTAGAAATTAATCTTGATTCCTATAACCAATATTAGTAACACGACTCTGTTTAGGATTGGATTATAATTAATGTATTTGGTTATTCCAATTATAATCTGTAGACTGGAGAGTAGACATATTTCGAATAACATAGATTAACAAACTTGTCGATTTAATCAGTTAGTTAATAGGTTAGCATAACATCGGTTAGTTAATAGGTTAGTATATTGGTAGTTAATAGGTTACTATTTCATTAGATTAGTAAATAGGTTAGTACATATATCATCAGAAAACAAATTCAATTAACCGAGTGTAATTTTACAATTAGAAGTTTTCTAGTAGCAATATCTTAATTTAACTGAATACCCACAACATGCATGTATATAAGAATATAGGCGTTTTAAATACAATTTAATAATTATTACTTAATTAGTTTTGCCGAATATTTTTTATTTGAAACTTATAAATTTATTTGTTTGTTGGTGCTTAAAGGCGTAAAACTTTTAAATTTGTGAATTGGGTGGTTCCAGTTGTATGCTGACGATATCACTGAATATAAGTTTTTTTTTTTTGTAATTTTAATTAAGCTAAAACTCATAAGTACAGTTTAAATCAAGTGAATTTTAATAAAATTCAAAAGGTAGGATTTAGAATCGTTTGAGGTCTTAATTTATGTAACAAGAAATGTTCAAGTATATTTAAAAAAAACAAATATTTTTTTAAAAATACCAATGTGGATTAACTATGGCACTATTGCATATTTTAAGGTTACATGGATTGGAGTATATTTACTTAAGATTATCAAATTTTTGATAAACATTGGTTAAGTAAATAATTTTTAATAGAATAAAGCTTTTTATTAAAAACATCAAATTAAGAAGTTAATATTTAACGTTTTTCTCTTTTCTGTTTCAGGTAAGTACTGGTCGGCTATGATACTGATATTTGTTGAAAATTATCGAATACGTAAGTATATTTGTAGTTAGATGCTCGTTATTAATTTGATTAATTAGTTTCATATTTTAATTATTAAGAGTAAGTTGATTACATTTAAGTAATAATAAAAGTTTTGACAATACTTAAATTAACAATAACATCAATTTTAGAGTTTATAAAATAATCTAGCCTGTAATTAAATATACCGTTTCTTTTTCGTTATGGAGAAAAACCTTTGCCTGTAAACCAGGCATTCATATACTTATTTTGAAATTAAACAATTTTATACTTTAGGAATGAGCTAGCGCGGATAATATTAAATAACTGCAGGTTTACATTACCGAAAAGCACAACTAATATGTGTTTGTGGATAGAATAAATGGTTACCGAAGTTTTTTTTTTATATATTAAGAAAAAATAAAAATAGGAGTGTATTGAAACCGCACTTATTATCAACTTAAGCAATCGTGTAAGAATTGAGTTCATATTGGAGTCAGGTTTTCCTCATCCATAATTTAAAATTATGTAAATTCTCTTGAATTCTAACTTGGTAAGTTTTTGTTTTTGAAATTATTAAACTGCTATTTATATAATGTAAATGGTCAAAGTTAAGCTGGTCGCTGAGCCACAACTAACTACCTCCGCTTAATTGTTTCATTAGGAAACTGACATTCCCATTTCGATAACAGTGGGGCATAATAAATCGCAATTTGCATTACGGGTGGGACAAAGGCTTGGTTGGAATTGTTCATTGTCGTTATGACTTCATCGCCAAGTGTTCATTAAATAGGGAACATTGGGCTGCTTTGTCTTTTGTTAAATAGAGTTCGCCCTGCATTGGACAATCGAACCTTGTTACGCAATGCTATGGGCAAATTAAAGCTACTCTTAGTGTGGTGTAAGGAAGTCTAGTATTGTTTTTTGTCCATTCAATATGCAACATGCAATAATATTAATTATTGGCCAACGAATTGAGAGGCAATTTAACGAAAAGGCCTCTATTTTTTGTTTCAGACTAATATGCAGTTTGGGTAAAAAAAATGTAATTTTTTTCTATTCTGGTTTAGATAAAAAAAAGTTGAAAGACCCGGTCGGAGGATTCTACTATGGCTCACCCAGCCTCTATAAATTCTTCTTCTTCTATGATATATTGTTTTAGTGGTTTATTATATCCAAATTTCTTTTATCACATATTAACCGTTTTCTAAATTGCTCCCAAACCTGAAATATTAAAGTAAATCTCACTATATTTGAGATGCTCGATATTACGAAGAATTGAAATGGCTCTCTCTACCCTTCCTACCGCGTACTCCTAAGTACATCCTAGCATCTTTCCTTTACCAAGTTATCCAATCCCGCCGACCATCATACATTTTCGATCTCCTTCAATTCGAAACCACAGTCCTCTCCCGCAACACCCGTTCTCGGCTCTTAGATCTATATACAGCATTCCACCGAACAGCAGCTTTTGACAGAGCTTTCCTTCTCCGATCCTCCTCCCTTTGGAACTCTATACCTTCTTCCATTCGTCCTTCCAATGATCTTCCAACCTTCAAATCCCGTTTATTCCAGCACCTATTATCCCTAAAATTAAAAAAAAAAAAATAAAAAAAAAAAAAGGGATGAAATGTAAATCTCTGATAATATTGTTTAATTTTTCTTCATTTTTTTTGTTTTTTTCTTGGCATAAATTTGATATGTATGTAACCATAAATTGTTTTTCTTATATAATTATTGTTCATTTGTTTTAATTTTTTTTCTTTCTTTTCTTCTAATCTGTTCTTAAAATACTGTTATTGTAGGTAATTCACATTTTTTTTTGTTCATATTTTTTATTCTTTCTCACTTATTAAATTACTTGTCATAATTAATTAAATGTAATTATTTTACACTCTAAGACATAATAGCTTAATAACATAATGCCTGTATTGTTATTCTTTAGGGACTTGTCCCAGAATAAATAAAGACATTATTATTATTATTATATCCCCTTTTTCAAAATTCGATCAACAATAATCAATATCAAACATTTCTTACACTAATGTAAAGGAGATAGTTGGGGGGGTGCAGTCAATAAGAACACAGAATAAGTAAAAAACTTATATTATGTGCCGACGTTTCGACCTACAGTGTAGGTCATCTTCAGGGCGATTTTGGAGAGCGATGCCGTTAGATTTAACGGCTGGCTAGTACCGTTTTCATCTCATACAGTTTTTACATTCAGCTTAAGCCTCTTGAATACATCGGCTACCGAGGGCTTTCTAAAAAATTTTCAGATGGGACACCTCACATTAGGATGGGACTTGGACTTTCAAAATATAAAAACTATCTTTCCTTTATAAATATATAATGGCCTGCTATTATATATTATAAATAATAACTCCATTTTGTATAACTGAATTTATTGGTTCTTTATTTATCTAACTTTTTTATTATCTCAATCCTTTGAGTAGGCTAAAGCGATTATTCAGACAAATACACGTGAGAATTTTTAAAAAACGTGAGTGTTTTGTATATATCGTGTTTCATTTCCTTTCTTATATATCTGAAAGTCCTTCAGGTATGAGAAACCGGTATTGATTTTTTTTTATTTCCTGTTTTACAGTATCGTGGGTCACTTATAATATTTACAAAAACCAATTACGAATATCATATACAATTAATGCGAATTAAAAATTTGATAACAAGGCGCCAGTCAGTACAACCACTCCTTCAGATATATGTATTAAAAGATACTTGAAAAAAAAAGGAAATGTTTAAGAAATACGTAAAGTGCTGAATGTACAAGAGACAGGAGTGTCACCTTTGTGAGTCACCTGAACTGTTTAAAATTTACGTGAATCATCAAAAGAGCACAAGCTGTTGTCTGACTCATTTCGCGCACAATGTCCGCCCCCTCCACTTTTACGCACAACGTGAATGATTGATTTTATCGTATCTCGTGATTCACGACTATACACACCTTACGGTAGTCATGGAAACCGAATCAACACCGTTCGCTAATGATTAGTTCGAAAATAATTGATCATCGAAGGGGTACTTTATATTAATGGTATATACAGATACATTCAATATATCTACAAGCTAATTAAAAAACATAATCTATCGGATCCATTTGCGAATCTAAATTATTCTCGAACCCACATAAAAGAAAGGCCCAACCGTTTGGGAGTTCAGTAACATACACGCGAAGAGGAGAATTTTATATATAAACGAAAAGGAGATTTTTTTTTTTCCATTCAATTATTTTTTTTGTTTACTTATTAGGTTAGGTTGATTCTTGTTCAATACACATTTAAACATGTGAAATACTCACTTCAATATTTTGCTTTGCAAATTTGTGAAAATTTATAATTTTTAATAACACTGCAAAACGAATCACTCACTAATTACAAATCAATTTAATAATTTCAATTTTATAACAACACTAAGCTACGGACGTAACAATTAGAAGAAAAAGTAACAATCTTCTGATATTCAAAAATTTCGATAACATATTCGCAGCGCTGGATGACGGATCCAATGTTAGTCAAACATATTAAGGCTATTAACAACAACAAAATAAGTTAATTAATTTTAAAAAAATTATCTATTTGATCGAATTGTGAATCTACACCATTCTCGAGCGCAATTGACGAATTTTATAAATAAAGATATGCGTATATAAATTTTAGTCCTCTTCCTGAATTAAATATATGGACTAAATATAATCCAGTGTTAGGATTGAGAGAACAAGGCTGAGGTTTTGGAGACCCTAAGACCTCCATCCTTTGTGTCGCCTCATCCTTTCTTTATATGCTGGCTACCTGACCTGCCTTTATGTGTGCCACTCACCTCTGCTCTTGGGCGATGGCTGCTTCTTGTAAAAACATCTAAAAAGGTCCTCCTTTAACTTGAGCAAATTGAGAAAACAAAGTCGAGAATCGCCCAAGAGATGTACATTAGAGTTGTAATATGTGTGATATTCCAAGGCCACCTGCCAAGCTGCGAACCCGCGTTATTGGGCATAGTATGTTGTTATGGTAACTACTACACAACCGGTGTCCCTATATTTGACATTGTATTAAGACTTTAAAATTGTATTTTATACTTCACCTTTGAGGTAGATCTGATTTCCCAACATCTTGATATGTGCCAGGCAAATAATGGCTTCATGTAAGGATATGTTTGTCCAACTTGATGTAGGACTACAGCACTTCTCATAGTACATTTTTCCTTTCTGCATTTGTAGATTATGTTACCTTTTGATCATGTTATAACAGTCCTGCTTTAGTAAAAATTTCATGATGTTGAGATAAACTTTCTGACCCAAAGAAATTTATGCGTAAGTTGTATTTTTTACCCAATAATTAAAAAAATATTGAAACAATAAACATTTGTTGGTGTTAAACCATCATTAATTCATAACGATAGTTATTAATTAGATATGAATAATTTTATAATTAAAGTAAAGTACTTAATGACTTAAAGTTTAATATAAGTACTAAGTAAGTATTGGATTTTATGCTAAGCTCAGCGCCTGCAGACGTGTCGAGTCATGAGCCAGCACTACCGATCGGGATAGATTGTTTGTGGGTGTTAGTTGGCTGATAGTTTAATATCCAATACAACTAAATCCTTTAATATAATATAATATTAATAATAGCTTCGAATCTAAACATAATAAACACGACTAAGGAACAATACTAGATAGTTTTAACAAACCAAGAACATTATTTTTATCAGTGTTCGAACTCGTGTTCTGAGACTCATCCCTATGAACCTTTAACTTTTTTACGCACAATGTATTTACATAGGATACTTCTAATGTTTCCAAGTATCTGGGATCTTTTGTATGTATCAGGAAATAAAAATAATGATAGAAAACCTTTTGTTCGTTCCAATAGTTTCCTAACATTATTTTACGATATACTGGTATATAAAAAAATAATATTCGTGGGATATTGTGGGTCGTATAATATAAGCTTAGGATAGTCACTTAACAGTTTTAAAATTCAAATTAAAAGAATATTCACAGAGTTAACATAATTTGAGAATAAATAATTATTTTAGTCCACCTGTTATTTATTTATTTAAATTAATCTTAAAGAGGTTAATTCAGATTTTAAGAGCAGAAAAAAAAATAATAACCAGAAGAATGTAAATTATTAATTAAAAAATATTGATTATTTGTTAATTAAATATAGGCTCCTCAATATAGATTTATGTTTCCTTTCCTATATCCTTCTAAATGAATCTTAAATTTAATTGAAGTTGACTGATAATGTGACACTCGTCTCTTATTTTTATTTGTTTAATATTGTTCTGTTGAATCCTTTTTTTTTTTTTATAACGCACATAAAAATTGTTTTATTACGAATTTGTATAATGAAGACTTTTAAATCATATTTGCTGAATTTATTGATTACAATCTACTGAATTTACACCAGAATCTGAAATGCGTAACAAATTTGGATAAAAGAATATTGGTTTAAAAGTTCGGATAAATTTTGTATTTATTTATTAAAATATTTTTTTAAAAAACAATTTTCCTATAATAATTATAGTTAATTTATAATTATACTTAATATAAGTATGGCAGTTGTTCCGTAAACTAAATAGCTGACTGTAAAGAATACTGCTACTCTTATCATTATAGCTTACACAAGAAATTATTTAATAATTGAATTCATTTATCTGTTTAGTCCCATTTGTAGCTATTTGGCCGGAATCCGATATCAATCTTTTCATGACACACTTCATTTCCACTCAAACCTGCTACTAGAACCTGCTAGCAACCTCTTCAATTCCTGATAGTCCTCCGAGGCGTCTTAACAGAAGATGGCCTCGTGACCTTCTAAGTCGAATTTGTTATTTGAGTACTACCACTGGGTAGTTTCTCTGCTTGTCTTTCATGCTAATACGTACCAATCATTCTATTTACTTGTTGTATTAGTATAATACAGTTGTAAATTTCATTGAATAAATTATTTTTTTAAATGTATGTGTTTATAACCTGTCGTCCGATTAATTATAACTTTCATTATTATTACGTTATTTAAAAATTATATATTCTAATGCTAATATTTTTTATCCACTTGCTAAATGCACTCGAATTCGGCGGAAGGTTTTGAATAAATATTTACATAATGTAGGTTTCAGTAATCGATAGGCATTCTTTTTCCTAGAGTTATTATTATTTAGTATTTACTACTAGCAATAAGAACGATAAATAATTAGAATCAAATTACAAGGAAAAATTACAAACAGACCTTTAGGAAAAAAATTAATAAAAAAGAGCATAAGCATTAAACCGAGCTCATTACCACCGTAATATAATCCAATTCATAATCTGTATATTTTGATTTTTAATTAAATTTTCGATCTCTTATTAATTTCCTTGCAGTTCAAACCTTATCTTAAAGTACAGAAGGTAGGTAACAGACAAATTTCAACCTAAAAGTTGGGAATATCACAAAAATATTTTCCTTTAAACAGCCCTACTAATCATTTTTATTATTATACATAAATTATATTGTATGTTATAAATTGAATTTTATATATTGAACATAGAATTGGCTCAGCGGACATCGGGCGTCTTATACAAAAATTCTATATGTTCAGTTTTTTTTTATTTTGAATATTAACCAAATTTAACAGTAAATAATAAAATTGTAATGTTAAAAAAAAAAGCTTAAAAGTGTCAACACCAATTGAATACCCCAAGTGCTAACACATATATATCTATATGTATCTAATCATAGTACATAGTACATTTACTATAATAAATTGTACATACTACAATACGTAGATATAGCACATAATAAATCACATTTAATTAATTATGTGGTTAATTTAATGATTTGTCGTATCTTTTCTCAGATACATAAGCAGCAGTTTAAAATAATTAGGTGTATGCAATACATTTTGAAAAGCTCTCCAAAGTCGTCTTCACTTACCACTATGGAATGGAATCTGAGTAGAGGCCTTCATTGAGCATGTCTCTAGGCACATCTAGACCCATCTGCTTTTAGCAGACCCGTGCCAGGCTACCACAGGTACAAAAACCCTACCCTATGACCTGAATATTATCGGGTTCATAGGATCCATACAAGCACAGGTCCGACGTTCCTCGAAATAAATATTAATGAAAATACTGACCGAAATGGTTAATCCTTTGATTAGAAACTACCCAAATTTATACATGATTTTCAAATGACTTCTAACTTAAATGCTAATCTTTCAATAGCCATAACCTTGGAGATCTTAAAAATGAACCGAAACATTATTGTAAAAAACGAACTGAAAAATTAGTGCTGATTTTGAGTGTAAAAGCTCAATCCTACCTTATTAACACAATTTAGAGGATGGTTGTAATTAATACAATTTTAAACTTCATTTCTTAGTTCAAGAAATAATTTTTTTTACACATATACATCATTATGTTAAAGATTTCCAGTAATGTTGAGTAAGCAAAAAAAGAGTTTCATATTTTAAACTTAATTGAAGGTGGCATTTTAACTAAGTAAACAAAATGTAATTTTAATTTTTTAAATACATTTTTTTACTTATTAATTAATTAGTATATACAACTTCACTGAAACAAGAAATTATAATCCGAAATAAGCATTTAGTGGGGTCAATTCTGAGGCAACATTTCAAAATTTCAACATATATAAATTACTACTATTTAAAACAGTCAAGTTTTTTTATTGTCCCTGAATTATAAACTGTAAATGGGTAGAAATTAAATATTTATTTTCATAAACCAAGCAACAAGAAAATTCCATTCATATCACTATAACATATCACAACTAGAACTATAAAATGTAAGGAAGGAATTCAACGGATACAATTTTTTTGTCAAGAGTTCTTACTAATTATCTTGTAATAAATTGACAAAACTAATTCAAGACGCATTTATAAAAAAGTAATTTATTTCACTAAAAGAAAAAAAAAATTATTGAAAAAAAAACAAGCTATTTATTATTAAATTATCAAGTGACTTTTACGCTTCTTTTGTTTTAATTACCACTTGTGGCATTTTATTTAAAAGAAAATTGATTACAATCTTTATATAAACAAAGTATAGAAGTATAGTACAGTATCGACTGATTTTGAAATGTACTAAGTAATGTAAGTAATGTAATAAGTATTACCTTGTAGATTTTCCAATAGAAAATATTGGGGAGCACATAAGTCGTACCAATATTTGTTTACTTCTAATAATTTATTATTGTAATTATTTTAAAAATGTCCCCTGGTTTGATTTAACCGATAAACGAAATAACCAGGAAACAAGCAAGGACAGGATGTCATTGAAATTAAGGTCGATGGACTTTGAGAGAAACTTTTATTACTGAATAATAAATTACTGTTAATTGTTTTATACGCCATTCTTATAAATAAATTAAATTAACTATTTTTTCTCCAGAAATATTAAAAGCTAAACGCGAATCGTCGTGATTAATCTTCGCATTTACTGAACGGCCTTAAACCAGAACATTACATCATAATGCTGATTGCGTATCCTAGTTAACTAGTTAATGAGCACTAATTGTCGCTACAATTATAGGTTTTGGCACAGCAACAATCTATTTGCAGTTCAAAACATATGTTGGAATCCCTTATTTTTGAAGGCATATGAAGCTGCGATGTATAAAATCTTCGGTTTGCAAAATTTCCAACATAACATTCTCAGCGGTTTGATAAATTATTTCTCTTATCAAAATAACATTAAAGACAATTTGTGTGTGTAATTTAAAAATAATTTTGTAAAATAGGCATGTAGGCAGAATATAAAAGTTTTTCATTTTTATTATATCTAGAAAATTAAAAGCTTGTTTTTATCAAATTAGTAGGAAATCTTCTAATGTAGACATTGCATGACTTTCTAGAATACTCATTATACTATAAATCTATATGTAATTTTTATTTATTTAAAACTTTGAAATTAATGATTAAAAATATTATTAAAATTTATTTTAAATATTGAATATCTAAACATACTATTCTGTTAATTACAACTCAAAATAGTTAAAATGTTAAAGTGGAAAATAGTTGACTGGATAATTTTAATAATGGATAGAATTGGTCAGGGGGTGCAGTAAAAAATAATACAAAAAAGGTTTCCAATCCATTATTAGTTATAATGTTAATTCATACTTCTATTTGTTAAACATCGTTCATTTTTTGTTATCACATATTAATTATTTAGAAGGTTGATCCGTCACTTTTTGTTTTTAAGTGGTTTAATAAAATTTAGTAGACTTTTTTACATAATCAATTTAGTTTATGCACAATAATCTAGATAAATTATTTTTTATATTAATTTATGATAGGTAATACTGATTTTATTGTCTTATTTACAATCATGAACAAAAGGATAACATCAAAAATAGTTTGTGTTCAGCATATTTATATATCGAACAGTAGGGATAAATATACGGAGAAATATGTTTTGCTAAGCAAGAATAACAGGTGATGATATAATCATTTTATAATGTTGGAGTATATATAGTTTATAATTGTACAACACTCATCGAGGCAAAAGGTCAAGGAGAACTATATTGTCTTATTGACCAACTAGCTGCAGGTGTCTACAGGAAATCAAACATGCAATCCCACCGCTCTACTAACCTTGGGGGTTAAGAATTTAAACGGGCAAATGGTTACTATGGATTCCTTTTTAAGGTATTGAGGAATGAAAGAAAAAACTGGGAATTTCGAATTATAATGATTCCTATGTAGTAAGGTTGAAGATATTTTTTATATTTTTCACTCATAATCACAAATCCTATTAACATACTCCTAATTGATGTTGTAGCCTAAAAGGCTCAATTACAAATATTTCGCACTTTAAAATAATAAATATTTTAATATATTATACCACTGACTTTGTTGCTGATATACTCGTAATAAAGTACCCAACCTACGCCTACCAAAAGTCGATTACACATATGGACTCATTGCCAACTATTCCATGATATACATAATTCAGGGAATAGCTTGTATGACGATTGAAAATTCAAAGATCTCCATAAAATGTATATATATTTTTTTAATGCAAGGTGGAACTCACAATAGACACCTGAGGCCATAATTCTTCAGATAGTGTGGGACTCCAACTCACCAAAACCACCTTGTTATGCAACAACTGAGCTAGCCAAACAAGTCGCTCCTCTTTTACGTGCAAAATCTCGGGTGTGGGATATGGCATATTGGCTAATCTCCCAATTCAGTGGAATTTTTTTCATTTGGAGTTTTAATTTATTTACTTTGCATAATTCACTTTAATAGAAAATCACTAGGCTTCGCTCTTTTAAGCCGCCTTTATTGATTTGAATCGTCCTCAACTATGCTCTTCATCTGGGTTTACCTGGATTTTAATTCATTCAACATGACTATCCGCAAACCTTCCAATTTCTTCTCTGACAGAATTTACTTTGAGGTCCCTTTGCAAATTGTCGTTTCTGACGTACAATGGAGCTTGTTTTCGACTGTAAGTTGTGAATTTCTTCCTAGCAGCCAATGCATTTTCTTAAATTTTATTTCAGCTCTTCTTTCTTTTTTTTCAAACGCACTTTCCATTTAAGTCTAGCATCCAATGTCTTTCCAAAATATTTGACTATATTTGAATACGGTATCTCTTGTCTATTAATGTAAATCTTTCGTTATCGATTTTTCTTTTTGTGAAATTTATATGAATAGATTTGCTTTCATTTAGTTTGATTCTCCCGCGTTTGATCCAGTCACATATCTCCAGTAATACACCCAGCCACTGTGATTGAGCGTTGGAGTTCTCTAGTAGTTTCTTCTATATCAATACCTGCTGCTAATGTAGCAGTATCATCGGCAAATGTTGCCACAGTTGTTTCTCTTCTGTTTGGTAGATCCCTTGTATATAGGATAGGGTCTAGCACGCTGCCTTGTGGAACACCTGCGTTTATTTTCTTTAGGGCAGAATATTCATCACCCTGTCTTACCCTAAAATATCGGTCAGAGATATACGATTTTAATAGTAGGTAGTATTCTTCTGAAGATCTCTATGCAGTTTAAATTCTAGTCCTTGATGCCAGACTTTATGCAAACAGCCGAGCAAACTTTCTTTTCCCCAAGAGTCTTCTCGATCACGTGAGAATTTCTATGCACCTGTTCAATCGAGGAATGCCGCTGTCTGAACCCGAACTTAAATAATAATAAAATAATAATGTAATTATAACTGCGAGCCATACTTTTTTAATAATACATTTGATAGAAGAGTTGCTGATTGCCAATTATCTCGGGGCAAAAAAAAAAAATATATTTACAAACATAAAGATATATTTATATACTTAGTAAAAAAAAAATGTTTTTTAAATAATCTATGCTCCTGGATGGAGTAGTGCGATATTTTGTGGTCTGCGATGAGACCGTCTGCTATTATATATCGGATTCAATTGTAAGATATAGAAAAGTTACAAAAAACAATAGAGAATTTTATTAGTTAATATGTTCAACGATTTACTGAAAATATGTATGAGTTTAAAAAAACAAGCAAAGTGAATAAATCAGATTTCCAGAAAAATATATTGTTATTTTCTTTAAATTATACTACCATTCCCTCAATCCGGCCAGTACTTTCTCCAATCAACAATGTCCATTTAATAGAGATAGGATTAACACAAGTAGAGTCCCTCGATCCTAGAAAGTCGATACGGCTGATCAGAATAAAGAAATATCAGCAACAGCCGCATTCAAATCCGCCTGGGAAATAGGAGAAAAATACTATTCTGCCTATCCACTGTGATCCTTTTGATAAGCTTTTCATATCATGATTTTTGTCAGACATTAAATCAGCCGTGCCTTCGGCGATAAGTTTCGCTCGATATAGTTAGCTGATGGATATCTCACTCCCAGGAATTTCTTTTAAGGAAAAGTAAACAGTTTTGAAACATTAAAGGAGAAACTTGGAAATGGGCGATTTTACCACGACCTTCATCAGCTGGTTTTTACAAATGAACCTGTCGAAACTCGGTCCAGGTTTGGGAATTGCTAATCATTGAAAGGTGATTATTCGAGCTTGTCAGCCTTCAACTTACGACACAGTTTCCGATATTTCATTCGTTTCAAGTTTTATACTTAAGTATGGTACTCACAATTTCATCATTTTTGAAATAAAAAAGGATTCATAAGGAAAATCAGTTTCTATTAATACCAAGCTAAAGCACTGCAACTAGTGTCGGAAAGCCTACATTCTTCAGATTCCCTAACCCTAAATAATTTCGCATAATTATGTTTAATCGAAAAGAAGTTAAGAATAATCCTAAGAAAAAATAGGGTACAAAATTTGAAGATTAACCAAAAAGGATTTTCAAAGTTTTTGACGGGAATGGCAAAACTATAATGAATTAGTTCAAAGATGTCAAAGAAAACTTCTGGGCAATGAGAATAAATGACAACATAAATAAAAAAAAAACAGAAATTTTCAGGAAAAAATATAAACAATTTATAAGTTTAGAGATGTGGGAAAGAAAAGGGAAACGTAGAGAAAAATGAGAAAATTTTGGAAGACTAGATAGGAAACTGTTATTTTACGTTGTCCTTAGCTGAAAGAAGAAGAAGATTCTTAGCGGTTTTTAAAATATCTATTCCTAATGATATAATATTTTGAAACAAAACGCTATAAAGGGAACTTAACTTAATGTACTTATTGTAACGTACTTAGTTTATTCACTTATTCCTATTACATAAGTAGTACTTACACTAAGTATATTTCAGAAGCTGAGATCTCGCTGATTTCAAATCAGTTCACATTTCGAGAGATTCTTCTGAAAAGATGGAATGATGCTTGCAGGATCAATAGCGGATAACACCAAATTAAAAAAAATCGATTTTTACACATTTTCGCTTTAGTTTAAGTTTAATCAAGCAATGCTTTACACTCCCAAAACTTCTGTTTCAGAACCGAATTAAAACAATGTGAAATAATGTGGAAAAGTGTCCTGTTCGGCGTAATTGCTTGACTAAACTAGCGAAAAATGTGAAAAAGTGAATTTTTGAAATTTTCGGATTTATCCACTTTTGATCCTGAACGCATTAAATAGTATGTAACTTATCTATTGTTTTTATGCCTGCGTTTCACCCACATTTCAAGTCTTTATGACGTAAATATCCGATGGTGAAAAGGACAAGCTTTAAATTATTAATGAATAATTAATTTATTTTCAACTTTTTATTAATTTAATTCTGAATTTCTTATTGTCTTCTCATAGCTGATTACGGCTTAAGAATATTAGAAAAATAAGAAGAAGTATTTCTTTCTTAAAGACAAGTTGTATCGAAAAAGTTGAAGAACAAAATGTGCCTAGGAATTTGTGCATAAAATAACCGGGAAAAACTTTAGTGAGCTTGGAATAGCATTAGGACACTTAGAGTGGCACAATTGTCTTCTAGCAAACAAGCTCTGAAGCTAAGTTGATGTAGATTTGATGAATTGGTAAAGAGATATCTAGATACATAGATAACTTACCACCGAAATAAAAAGATTTTTTACATTACATTAAAACAGTGATATATTAAAGCGCGCGCGCGCGCACACACACACACACACACACACACACACACACACACAGAGACAGGTGTATATATAGTGTAAGAAGCCTCCAATATGGAGCCAGGTGATGCGATAGTATTTCAAAGACAAAGGCAGCGGGCACCGCAATTATTGATGCAGGTGGTTGTGCTGGAAAACAAGGAAGTACTCGTTCGTAAGGAGGTTCTTAGCTGTTGCACATGACTCCATTGCCACAGTTTATGAGCACTTAGCCGCAAACTATTAATCTAGTAGACGCTTCTTGCATTAATGATCTTAATCTAATTGCCTCTTATAATTAGAACTATGGCATAAAACTGGTTGCGTAATAAAACCTAAAATGAGAGCTGAGATTAATTAACTAATTATAGCGGTTCGCACGTAAGTTCCTTTCATCAATCAGAGACTCATCTCGACACCATAAAGTGGCTTTTCACGCCGTTTCACTTTTTTTTAAATACTATAGAAGTCTGTGAAATAGCAGGATTCATAATACTTAAACACTTATAAGTTTTCAACTAACTAGATAATTGGTTTAGTTTACCGATGTGTTTTTGTTCAACAATTAGTTTAATGTGTCGATAAAAATTTAAAAAAAAGCCTCCACAACAACCCATGTCTTTGTCTTTGTAATGATAAAGTACAATGAACAGACTATACAGTTTCTATGACAATGGTTGTGCAGGGAGATGATTCTCCAAGATCACGTTTAACAGTCAGATTTTTTCCCAATTAAGAGTACCCACTTTATAAAAACTGGGAATTATTTATTCCAAGGTGCATAAATAATAAATGAAAAAATAATTATTTTTCAGGATTCTAACAATTTCTCCCCCTTCGTTTTGGCCAACTATTCACCACGTGCCAATTTCAATTCCTTCTTATTTGTTGGTTTCTTTTTCTCTAATAATCTCTCATCCTTTCATCATGTTTCTTATTTTTTTCTTCCGACCACTTTTTGCTATTTCTTTTATTGCTTGTATCCTGGAATCCCAAGTCCAACCCCATCCTTTTGAAGGCATCTCCTGCTTTAATAAAAATTATCTCTAAGCCTATTCTGTATCTCCAATCTTTTTTAATTTCTCGGATCCAGCTTTTAGTTAATTTCTTTTCCAAGAGCTAATTGAAAATTTGTTTTGACAGCCTGTCGTCATCCACTCTGTAAAAATGTCCAAAAAACATCAGTCTTCTTTTCTTATGTTATTTATTTGTTTATGTTATTTTTTCTATGTTTTGATATACCTCATCATTGCTTCGTAATTTCCAGGTTTCTGTGCTTCTCATAGAACCCAAATTTTTCTATTCAAAATTTCTAGTTTGTCTAACAATGTAAGTCGAAGGGGCATTGAGTCGGTTCGAGTAAAAACCGCCTTCAGCGGGCTCAGCCCATTGTGACGTCTTAAAATACCGAAAGGTAACAGAAGGCTTTTGTTTTATATAGAAGCATTTTCATGTATTTATTGTAAATTTGTATTATATTGTAAATAAAATCTTGGAGGATGCGAAAATAAAAAAGTTTGTCTAACTTATAATTGATTGTCGAGCAATAAAAAAATGTATAGATTTTTTTAAAAATTATATACATATATATATATATATATATATATATATATATATATATATATATATATATATTCTAAACAATGAAATACTAGAAATTAAAGTAAAAAAAAAAATACGATAAATAACAAGTCAAATTAAAGTCTACAGATCCCACTATGGAACATCGGTAGCAGTTAACAAACTAAATAAACTAAAATAGGAATCTTAAGCGCTGATTAGAATTAGCCGTCTCCTAGGAAGAGCTAATGTTGGGTTCGGTTTTCCTTAACATTAGGAATCTTGAATTATTTATATTAAGTATTTCTATCTTTGCAAATCCATAAGTAATTATGATGAGCCAAACGGAATAAAATCACTGGATGATGACACTATGAGAAGAGATCCCTAGATTCTCTGTAGAGCGTTCGTAGATTTTGGACTTGTAGTGTTATTAGTGTGGAGTGATTTTTTGAACTCCAATAAATTGTTTTTAAGTCCATTATGTGACTAGGAGTATATTCCGTTATATAAAACTTCATCCCAAACCCGGAGTAACGCGATATCAGAAGAGTCGGGAGCTCCTCACCCTCACGGTTCCAGATGATAACGTAAAAGGTTCGTGATCAGTGAGGTCCATGTGCTTTCATTTCTTTGTCTAGCGGTCCAAGGATCCCACACGTTTTCCCATTAGTTTAAGTGAACCTTTCAAAGTAGCTGTAATCTGAGGGTTAAAGACCTTTTAACTAAAATGATTGCTAAATCGAGAGCCAAATAAAACAAATTCTAATTTTATCGGACCGTTGTTAAAAAGTTTTAGAACATCGACATGGACATGAAGAAATATTATATCTATGTATCGCTCCTGAAAAGAGAACAATGCCATAACTCAAAAAACTTAATTTTTCAATATAGGTATTTGAAAGTTCCATGCGAGTTAAAAAAATAAAAATTTGGGTATTGGTATAGCACAGTATTTATATTGTAATTCTTTTATTAACTATTAGAATCTTTTTAAACGCTTGAAACTTTTTTGATTTTAACTCACACCGTTATTCTCATAAAACTTCAAGTTCAAACATGATACAACTGGAAATATGACATTCCTAAAAAAAAAAAATGTTGAAAATGTACCTAATAACAGCTATGTATTTATGTATGTATGTATATAAAATATTTTAGAATAATGTACTGTATCACAGCTTGATTATGGAATAAAACCTTCTTATATCATAGAACATCATCAGAAGAGAACGGACACATCATAAAAGCAGAATAGATTACAGGAGTGTGATCCGCGAAGGATATGGAGACAGTGTTTATAGAATTGCCTCACTAACACTACTTCGTAACGCCCGTATATTCATTGGATGGTGGCAAATGTATTGCGTATCAGTCACGCATATTGTCACCTACACAGTATTGCATATATGATTTACATAAACGTGGTCATAATATTACTAAAGAATGATGTATCACCATCGGAGCATTAAAATAGGATTAATTAGTTGTAACGTTTCGGCCAGTATTATTACTAAACGTGTAATATACCATTAAATAACCAATTATACAACTAGATATTGTTACCAAGATCTATATTATTTATTCTCCAGCTGGATTTATAAACAATGCAAGATTTTAAGCCGTTTAATAAGGACTTTTTAAAGTCTTTTGTAGTTCCAAAATATCAAAACTCCAGTTCATTTAGAGACGATGCACTGTTACAAAAGAGACATAGAATTGAAAAATGGACGAAAAAACAAGCAAACTCTTTCTCTGAGATACTAGTATACTTTTGGGATTTGAACAAATAAAGATATAAACATAAATGTTTGAAATCTTTAGTCTTATAGATCCTTGAAGGGATCAATTAAATAAAAAAAAACCTGTACTATGAAGCTTTTAGTACGTGGTAGAGACTGTACTGTTTCAAGGCCAATGGTTGTGCATGTAATTTATTTGCTCTAGATCACGATCAACCGCCAGGTTTTCCCCCCAACCGATGGTGAGTCCTCGGAGATTACCCAGATTCCTCAGAGACCATCCCCGGATGTTTACAGATCAAATACATTATCTGCTACAGCCTGGGACGTTCAGCACGGCAACTCATGTTCTACTAATGAGCTACCCCCGATACCTTGAAAGGATCATAATAAAAAAACAAAACATTAATCCTTTAAAAAGGATAATCGTGTAATAAGCTGCATATGCATTTCTGTGGAATATAAAACCATAACGCGATTTAAAACTAATGTTTTGATGCTGCCCATACACTGGAGCCATCCCTTCCACGAGCTCATGTCAAACTGTGCCACACCGCGGAGGTGGACATCTGGCGAGGACGCCCACTACCCGGTGGTCTCTAAAGTATTAATAGATATCTTCTGAATCAGGAATAGTTATCTACCTGTATGAGTTCATTTGAGATTAATAAGAATTATTAAAAATGAAAATATGAAATACAAATAATGTATATTCAATTAAATCTTAAGTCTTGCGGGAAACTACAAACCCACTACTGTCATAATTCTTTCAACATAAGAGAGAAAAATAGCTATGTTAAGTTATTGCAATCATTTAGGTCATATATCGCAGGAAAGAATAGCATTTCTTCTGCATGCATTTGATAAATATTTATGTACAAAAAAACTGATGATAGTTTAAATTATTTGATTTAAATTTAATTTAAATTAATAGTTAATAATTTTATTACAACTGAAAATTTAGCCGGACGATTTCTCATAAGAAGTTACAATCTCGCGTATATAATAATAATCTAATGAAATTATAATTCATAGTTCATCATAATTATTTACAAGATTTGTCACTGGTGGCTGTAAAACTATTTAACGGCTATATCAAAATTATTCGTAGTTATCAAAAACTATTTGAGAACGATTGCTGTAGAGATTTCACTCTTTCTTTTCTTATACTTATTTTAGAAAATCTCAAACTTCGTACCTTGAGTTTTATTACGTACTGCAATTTACTAGCGAGTAATTTTCAACAAGATTGCGGAAAAAATTACGTTTAACGGTCTTTTAAATTATCTTGTGGAAGAGACAATCGCTCGCTCCCCGTTTTCTCATAATACTTCCTCGACAGAAGAAATACATAATTAATTATGTAAATATTCAACGGATCTAAGAGGTTGGTGATGATGAACTTATGCAACAAGTACTTTTTTTTTACTTTTCAAGAATACTGATTGCACAGTGGGATGACTTTCACTTCGTTTCATTGTCTACTAAAACATAATTACTGAATTAATTTATTTTGTTTTTTAATTTTGTGTTTTGTAAAAGATTCACTATAATTTCCTTCTTTCGTCGTGATTTAATAACCATCAATCAGTTAAAATCTAAAAGGGGAATGAAGAATGAAACGGCACTCAGATTTTAACATACCGTTTCATGGACAACCGTAGTGCAGGTAGGTGATTTGTCCTAGATCGCGCTCAACCGCCAGATTTTTACCCTATTTTTGGTAACCACTTTCTAGAGGGTTGGCGAACCTCCGAAAGGTCCTAGATCCCATAGGATCCATTTTTTGCATTATTTGAACCTAGGACTTTCGACGGTAACTCTGCACTCTACCACTCAGCTACTCTGCTTCTTATGAAAAACAAAACTAAACTAAAATAATATTTTTTTTTTATTGTGATTATTTTAATGTTTTGATAGTGAAGAGAAAAGATTTGTCCTGGGTGAAGCGGGTGGATTTGTCTGGCCTGGTTAGGACAAATATTTTCTCTTCAAAATAAAAATATTTTAATAATCACAATACAAAAAAATTATAAATTAAAATTGACGTACGTCAACCAGATCGCAATTAAAGTAATCTTCAATGAACATTCCTCCCCAAATGACTGCAGTTTAGCATTATGCCTCATCGAAACCCTACCTGTCCCACTCTTCACATATATTTTTTCACTACAAAACGCAGTATTCCCGACTTCTTGGAAAAAAGCCTTAGTCCATCCTATAAATAAAACCTCTACCCCAGTATCTCCCAAAGACTACCGGCCAATCTCCATACTTTCCAAACCTCTCGAAAGAATTGTCCATTCTCAAATATCCAATTTTCTCGAACAGTCCAAACTCCTTGATCCACTTCAATCATGCTTTCGTCCTGGGTTCTCCACACAATCTGCCCTTATCAATATCACGACTGGCATACATAAAGGCATGGAGAACAAACAACTAACTGTGCCAATCCTACTTGACTTTTCTAAAGCTTTCGATTCTTTGGACCATTCTATTCTTTTTGCCAAACTAAAGTCATTCTGTTTTTCCACCAGCTCAGTTCTATGGTTCCAATCCTTCCTCTCTGACAGGTCTTAAGCAGTTTCCATGCCCAATCAACCTCTTTCTTCTTTCCTCACGCTGTCCTCAGGTGAGGTACAGAGCTCAAGCATCTCTTCTCTCCTTTTCATCTGCTACATCAACGATCTACCTAATATGCTGATGACTTCTAAATCTATTTATCTTTTCCTCCTTCTGAGCTATTATTTGCGTTCGTCGGTATTCAGCAAGACTCGATAGGATCAGGGCCTGGGCAAAGTTGAACAAACTGGAATTGAACGCAATGAAAAATCAGGCCATTGTTCTAGTTTCCAATTCCCTCCTTACAGCTATCCCCACCCTCCCAGCATTAATCCTAGACGACCACCCGATCAGTTTCAACTCCTCTGTCAAAAACCTTGGCATTACTATTGACCAAACCTTTCCGGGAAACCCCATATCACCCAAATATCCCGACGGTCAATTAGTTCCCTGAAATTATTCCATCCATCGCGGCTTCTCCTCACACAATCTACCGGTAAGCTTCTCGTATCATCCCTCATCTTCCCCAACTTTGACTAATGTAGCGTGGTATACGGGGGCCTTTCGAAAATGCTTGAGGGCCGATTAAAAAGAATATTGAACTGCGCTTTATGATTTGTCCTTGGTACTCCGAGGCGATCCCGGGTGTCACATCACTATGATGAGTTAAAGTGGTTCTTCCCTCCCATTCGCAGGCGATATTTCCTTAGTGCTTTTCTATACCAATACATTAACTCCCAACACCCTTCATATATCTACAGTCTCCTCCCATTCAAATCCTCGGTCCAGCACCACAAACAAGATCCCGCCTTTCCGATATCTGCACTCGTTCCCACAAAACTAAATTATTCGAGCGTTCCTTCTTCGCCCGCTCTACACTGTTTGGAACTCAATCCCTCCTTTCATCCGCCATGCTTCTTCACTGGCTTCATTTAAATCATCTGCTTAAATAAATTAGAATTGAATAATCAATTTCGTTGCCTACGTGTTTTGTTTATTTTTCCCAAAGTAGAAATGTACTAAATAAATACTTTATTGCATGCTGTCCCATTAATTTATTTTATTTAGTAATTTTTTATTAACAATTTTGTTGGTATTCGACAATTAGTTAAAATCCTGTCAAGTTTCGTACTTTTTAGTTTTTTATTTCTATTTTTATTTTTATTATGTTTTTTTCACTTTTAATTACTTCATGATACGTATTATTATGTAACCTTCTAGCCAAATGTATATTATCTTTATTTTTTTTATAATTTTTTCCTTTTTTTTCAACTGGATTTATTTAAATTTCATCTTCAAGAAAAAAATAAAATCAGCTTCCAGTCATAATTCTTTTATTGTTTTATATAATGAAACGTTTCGACATCATTGTGTCATTTTCAATCATTTGTTCCTATGCATTCCACAACTGGAAAGTCAGTCTTTTTTTTTTTATAAATTATTTTTAAGGAGGTCTTTTATTCTCCATAGTCAAACTTACACTCCTTAAGTTTGACTATGGAGAATAAAAGACCTCCTTAAAAATAATTTATAAAAAAAAAAAGACTGACTTTCCAGTTGTGGAATGCATAGGAACAAATGATTGAAAATGACACAATGATGTCGAAACGTTTCATTATATAAAACAATAAAAGAATTATGACTGGAAGCTGACTTTATTTTTTTTTGTTCATGACTATGATCCTAAAGGCACTCTGTCCCAGAATAAAGTTTGTTTTCTATTCTATTCTATTCTATTCTATAGTTTAACTATACAATAATATCAGCGAAATAAAAACAATACTACTAAGCATATATATTTGTTATATGCAACATCATTAAAGATATTTGCACAATAATGAATAGTGATTACAAACGTAAAATTAATAATTTGATAGCACGATGCGTAGTATATACATATTCGTTTTATGCATGCATATAGGTAGCATATCCTTATTTATTAAGCGGTTATAAAACATTATTTTGAAAAATTGATAACTATAAAACCGTGATGAAACCATGATGAAACTTCAGATCTTACCAGTTCATAGGGAACACAAGCTTCGACACGGCATCCATCATTTAGGGTGCCCCTGCATATATTCCAACCAGTTATCTTTCTGCACTATCCGAGAGTCCATTACTATATCGATACACATTATTACATTGCTAGTGTATCGGTACACATTAGTATATCATTACATTTACCTAATGTATCCCGAGAACGGGTAACCCATCTTATCAGTTCCGCTACCTTCTACGTCACGGCCATTGAGGTCGTCCTGAACGCTCATTTTACTTCCTGGATTAGATATTTTAGAATAGGTTTAATATTAAAAAATATAAGGGAAAATAGTTCTAATCACTTTTGACAGTAAGAAATGGATTTCGATTGTTAAGTACTATCAAGAAATGAGGCAATACTTTGGGAAAAACAATGCATTTACTATAGGAGCTGGGAGGAAAGGGGTCTTAATATCAAGGTGATAATTTTTTTATACATATCTATATATATTTATTACTCTATTTTTATATTTATTACTTTGGAGGGTCTTGTGTTCAGTACGTGGTAGAGACTATACAGTTTCTTGGACAACGATTTTGCAGAGATGTAATATGTACTAAACCACGCTGAACCGCCATACTTTTTCTCTTGTTTATGGTACCCACTTTTAGAGGCTGGTTGAGACCCAGGAGGGTTCTAGATCCAATAGGACCCATCATCGGCTACTAACAGATTAAATAAAAGTCTGCCAGCTAGCGGGATTTGATTCCAGGACCTCAGGTGCGGAACCTCAGCGCTACACCACTGAGCTATATAGTATATATAAATATGTATAAAAATAATAGTTAAATATTTTAATAAAAATTTGACATGTCGGACCTGGATTAATAATCTGTGAAAACAGGTATTTCATTTTAATTTAGGTATTTCATTTACTCGCTATAAAAATTAATAAATCATGCCCAATTCAAGAAGAAAAAAAGAAAGCATCAAAAGTTATCGTTAGACAATTTTTTTTTTGGAAGGGGTTATAGAAAAAAATTAATTAAACAGGAAGATAAAAATATCTAATAAATTAGTTAAAGTACTTTCAATTTTTTCGAAGACATTTTTTATGTAACGATATTTTCAACATCTTTCTTCTGGAGATACAACAGTTGTAATCGTTAACACTAAGTGCCAGTTATCTTTAACGAAGAACTTAAAGCTTTAAGTTTTGTGAAGCGTGACTCCTAGCCTTCCAACATAACAAGCAACATTAGAAGTGAGATATAGTTATACGAATTAGCTATAATTAAAAAAAATAAAACAAAAGTTAATGTCTCAAGCTATCAACGTGAAGTGACAGCAATTTACTTGTAGATAAATAGGTTAATTATAGAAACATAAAATAAAGTTAGAAATTGAATCGTAGAAAATGACAAATATTGTACAATGCCTTATAACTTTAACCACGATATCCCAGTGATTTTAAAATTCTATTAGTATTTATTAAATAATAAAAAATAAATGATATTAAATAATAACAATTAAATGTTCTTTTATAGTTATACTTGTTAAGCTAGTGACGTTGCTGCCATCAGACTTAACTGTACCACTCTAGCTGTTATAATAATTGTTATAATTGTTATTATACTTTTTTTTTATCGGCAGTCTGAAGTATCATTTCTGATTTTATATATTTTAGTTTTTGCACATGAAGTGGTAGAGTTCTCTACCAAGAAATATGATAGCCTTTCAGGGCTCGTGCACGATTCTCTAACCTTCAGTTTAATGTTCGTGACCGAATTTTTTTTTTTGTTGCTTACTTCAATTTTCATTCTCATTTTATTTCAATATCCTTAGAATGGAAAAATTATTATTATTTTAAAAATATTTATGGTATTCGATAGATATTAATCCGTTTGCCTAGTATGAATAGCAATCGCGAGGTACTGAAATAGAACATAATATACTTATTTATACTTTCCCTAACTCAAAATATGACTGCGATGATGTAATATTCCAGCCTTCAACTGATATACACACTTTTAGGTCTAGTCCAAATAACCGAACGAGTAGGGATTTTTGAAATCAACTTTGTCCCTAACCAGTCGCTCGATAGATAATTATTTTTTAAAGAATCACCTGAAAATATGACGGCAAGGTCATAATTTTTCAAAGATCAGGTGAAAATCTTACTTCCTAGGCAGGTGTCCTGAGCAATTCTGCTTTCAAGTTACAGAATGTGACAACTGACGGTTCTATTTGCTTTCTCAACAGATGTCACGTCAGCGAAATAAGAACACTACTACTAAGCAGGTATATTTATTTATATCCTACATCATTAAAGATATCTGCACAATAAAAATTACAAACTAAGTACTGATAAATTGGTAGAATGAACCAATTTCTACCAATCAAAGAGCCATGGTAACGTTAAGGCTAAACGTTAAGGCTACCATTTGCATTTGATTAAAATTATACACTATATGGAAGAATATTATAGTAAATAAATTGGTAATTTTAATGTCCAATAACTTTTAGTTAAAATTTCAGACCTATGATGGCCATCTTACAACTGAAATGAAATTATAAATATCCACAAGGAAATGTAAATATCCAAATATAAATATAAAAATTGGTGAGGGGTTTTGAAAATTTTTAATGACTTCGTCAAAAAAGTTTAACTGTGAACAAGTTTTTCTTTTTTAAAATTTCAGAAAACTTAAATTAATTTGGGGAATTATTAAAAGGAAAACGTCAACTAATTATCTTGAAGGTAAAGTCACTATTCTGGAAGTTTAATTACCGCAATAAACAATCTACTTTCGACAAACAAACGTCCTAAGAAATTTTCAAAATACTTAATAAATTTACTGACGGATGATTAATTAGTTTCTTGTTTATGCCTATTTTGTTTTACATACATGCTTTTATACAATTATAATTTTTTTTTCTAAATTTAAATATTTGTTTAATTAATATTATTTATTGTTTACATTTTTTAGGTTATTGAACTATTGAAAATTTAATTCAAATGATCATTTATGCATCTGCCGACATATCCAGCATTATTTCAGGTTAACATCATGAAATAAAGTCTCTAAAACTCAATGGAATATATTTTTAATTTGTTTTTATTAATTGTTATTTTGATGGTGATTATTTTTAAATAATCTTGTTAATGTTTTCTTTGTTTCAAAACCAGTAAAAAAATTATGACACGATTTTTAAAATTAAATTAATCTGAATAATCGATTAGTTTATGTTTAATATATTTGTGAGAAGTGTGAATAAATGCAGCTACAAGAAATATAGAAAATTATATTTTAAATACAGCAGTTTAAAATTTAAAATACCAAAAAACCTTATAGTAATCGTAATATGTTAATTTTAAAGTGTTATATTTCTCCATTATTTAGATAAGAAACACAATACAATTTTTGAAATATTTAGTATTTAGTATTAACCAACTATTTTATTATACTGAAGTATATATTAATGGGCAACATTTTGTTTTGAGTGTGATACAAAATTGTGAACGGGAAAAGAGGAGAAAATAAGGGGGAAATAAATACCTGTAAAATTTTTCCTCGAACCTTCCCTCAAATCAATACTCTATCTAACCTATTACCTCTTGCACAATACTTTCAAGAAAATTATTATACATTATCTGATAATAGATTTTTAAAAACACTTACAATGCATGTTTTTTATTTAAAACATAACATATTTACAAAATTGTTATGTTAAAAATAAAATTTCGAAAATGCGTCGAGTGCATAATTTCATTTGAGGTATGTTATATTTTATTCCGATCACTAAAACTTCATATGCTAGTAAAGAAGCTTAGGCATCCGTACATTGATATAATTGAAATGCGAACATGGCACACTTTTCAAAAACTGATTCAGGTGAATCAGAAAATAATGTAAGAATTTTTAGACAAATAAGAAAAAAAAACCCACTATTTTGAGTTGGATCAGGTTTGGGAGTGATTTTACAATTTACATATAAAGTAGTCTTCTTCAAAAACTGGTGGGACAACTTTAATACATGACTACTTTTCGAAATTCGATTCAATCAAATAATTTTCCTTTGTAGAGGACCTTTGATACAAAATAAACATATTGTTAGGACAAACCTACTAACCGATTCCGAAATGTGTATAAACAGTAGACTAAAAAAATACTAAAATCATTTAAAACAATACAAATAATATAATAAAACAATCTAAAATATAATAAAATACAAAATCTACTAATTACATTTCATTACAAATCGTATAAAACTAGATAAATTAATAACGTATTCCGTTAGTTTTTCATACGAAAGTTAAAAAAATAATAAGCGATATCTTAATGAATCTCCAAATATATGGTTGCAATAATCACACAGTCCCTTAATTAAAATAATAATTGGCAACTAAATACAGTTTTAGGGAAATTTCAGAAAACCATTAAGATGTAGAATTTCATTCAAATAGACTTAATTTTAAATAAAACTGTTGTTATATTTGCTGTAATAGATTTTACTGTATTTACATAATAGATTTTTTTTATTTCTTAGCTTCACGTAAAAACTGACAATACACACACACACACATACACACACACACACACAGATATATATATATATATATATATATATATATATATATATATATATATATATATATATATATATATTCGGTTTTTAATTGCGTTGCATTATGATATCTCAAAGAACTAATGAACTATCCGAATAAAAAAAACAATTATAATTTGATTGTTCATTATCAATGTTTATTGTGAACAGTGGACCCATTTTGACGATACAGATGTTTATCCTGAAGCAATAAAGACTGTTAACAAATATAAATAAACAACAAAGATATCCCGCTGATAAGCATTAGTAACCTTTAACTTTTTATCTGTTGTAGGTAAATAGCATTTCTAGAACTGTTCCAAGAATGAAAATAATAAAGCAAGAAGAAAGAGCTTACGATTGAAAACTGAGATGAGTTAAAAGTCTATTTTCTCAATATAGTTGCGAGAAAAGTAGCGTATGAATTCAAAAATTAAAAAAACCTTATAGTTATGTCTAAACATTACGTAAATTTTAAATCTGAAATAATTTTTGACTACGTAAATTTAAAATCTGAAATACTTTTTGACGATGGAATAGAAATATTTTTGAGTAAATCAGATTACATAATTACACTAAGAGTTCCCCAAATAGTTACCTAGGAAAATATATTATCTTTCATACGAACCAAGCTAAATATAATACCATGGGCGATAAATAAGAATAATCTATACCTATTAACTTTCAATACATCGGAAGTACTATGTATTTTCGCCAATTTTTTTTTTTAAATTGGCTTAACTGTATCTTCAGCTGTCGGAAGGAATAAATATGGTGGTAATAATTATAACAATTATAAAGTTTATCACTTAAATAACTTGGGACAATAAAATAACATTGATAATTTGAAATATATTGAAAAAAATACACAAAATTTGTCAGGTACATACAATAACATCACATCATTAAAGGCATAATTAAGTTGCAGTTTATAACTCTTTTTTGGTTGTTCGCCTGAGGCAACTTCCATTGGTTAAGGTAATTATGGTTAACTCTATTAATCGAGTTACTTTAAGAGAATGGATCCGTAATTTACTTTAGAAATTAGATTATTGAGAGCTACCGGCGTTCAAGAATTGGTAGAGAGTAAACCTTGGAAGCTATCTAACTTAAAGGTAAATTTTAGATTTCCTAGGTAAATATTAAACTTAATGTTACTTGAATAAATTATATACTTAATATGCAAAAATACTCTAAATGAATAAACTAACGTATGTATTCATAGAATCTGAATTTCAGTCCATAGCTTTTAATTTAATTAACAACATAAAGTTAATACAAATGCAAAGTATCGAAAGTAAAAAACACAGTAAAACAGTTTCAGGTTCCTTCAAAAACAATGCGTATGGTTAAAGTTATTTTAGCTATGTCATTTTAAGTGGGAATTTGGCTCAATAGATGACTCTATATGAATTTTATATCAATCCTAAAACAATCGCTATAGTTCAAAAACGAATATTGTGTTTTTTTCAAATTCGATATTTTGTTTTTGTTACGATCGAGTCTGTTTAATTTAGCCTAATACTTCAAGTAGTCAAAATCATGAAGGTCCAATTTTTATACCAAAGAGGTCGGCTTATTCTTCTAACTTTTTAAAAAGAATTGTTAAACGAAAAAGATAAGCATCGATACTTACTAGTACTTGTTGAAAGCGTGATTAGTTTTTAGATACTACCAACGTAGTTATTTGGTCAAATGAAATTGAAAAGTTACTATGAATCAACTCTTCTTCATTCACAGCTTAAGCCTTTTCATTCATAAAGTAAGATTGGGAAGTTGATCCAAGTCACTATTTACTCCGACAATATTAGAGAGTAGCCCATCAATTCTATCTCAATGACGATCAGTTCCAGCTTCCCATTCACCATCCCCGTGTTATGTAACGGGCGCGCTGATTGGTCATCGCCCTACCTGATCAGCTGGGTCCTTGCGTCACAGATGATGGGAGAAACCCGTAGTGGTCATCACGTCGAAGGACGTTGTTGTTGTTGCTTCAATAGTAACATTTCTTTGAATCAAAGGTTTTCTATTATTATTTTAGGAATGAGCATAGAAAAAAGAAAAGAAATCCTAGTTAATCGTGGTTTCTAAAACTCCTCACAGTTCGGAGCAACACTTTCCTTTATCTGTCATAGTTATGGTCCTTAACGTTGATATGTTTCCGGAGTCTATCCATAGGAATGGTCATCACGTTTTCAATCTAGTTGTAATGTTACTCACAGTTATTCACTCAGAACCTGATCTTTCAGGCAATCCCTTATTATCAATATACCATCGAAGAAAACTGTAAACTTCTGACGACCTTATTCAGTTGGATCTTTTGTGACTATCTTAAAGGTTTTTAGAATACCTTAACCATCCTAACCATCAGGCCAAATTATTGTACCCTTACAGATGCAGAGAATATGGACAGTTGTACCTTATCCACTAAACTTGAAATTACCAATAAACAAGCATTGCCCCCAGCGACTGATTTTCATTTGAACTGAAGAAACAAGTAATTAAATGGTTTACTAGTAATTTTTGTTTACTAGTCCATTTAATTGGTTTTTTAAAAATATATTTATTGAAATTTACAACTGTATTAAAAGAATAAAACAAGTAAATATAATGGCAGAAGTGATACCTAGTGGCATGGATAAAGACAAGTAGAGAAACGAACCCATTGGTAGTACTAAAATAACAAATTCAACTTAGAAGGTCACGAGGCCATCTTTTCTTCAGAAGCCTTGGAGGATGATTGGGAATTGAAGAAGTAGGCTTGAGAAAAGTAAGCATGGTTTGAGACCAGTGGGTTACAGTGAAAATAAAGTTTTTCATGAATAGATTTGTATGGGGTTCGGGCCAAATCAGCTAAACACATAAATTAATTAAATTATTAAATAATTTCAAGATTCCTAACAACGAAAGGTGCCTTAAAGGACTTTTAAGGATAAAAATAAAGGATTTTTTTTATTGTAAGGAATGGGTACGAAGAGAATTCGACGGCTTAGTGGAGCCCCAAAGCTCTACTTCGTAAGTCCAAATAAGTATTATAATAGTCATGGATATGAGTCTTTTGTAATTAATTAGGATCGTCGGCCTTTTGGCTAGTGAATGTTACCATAGCCTGAAACGGCTAATTGCTTTTAAAGTTCATTATTTAGTTTAAAATTTAGAGTACTGATTAATGAAATAGGAGCAATTTTTTGGTATGCCTATCTCATGCCATTTAAATCATATACAAGTTGGTCTTGGCCCTTTTTGACAATTTCCTAGTTTTAAGAGCCTTTTGTATTGCATAGTAACAACAATTACCAGCGGCAAGTCTTGCTTTTATATCCTTCTCTATCTGGTTGTTGTGTGTTACTATTGCGCCCAGGTAAAATTCTGCGTTTGCTTAAAGCTGAACTCCATAAACGGGGCTTTTTCTTCTACCTCTACGTTCCTTCTTGAGCTAAACATGTACATGGTCTTGGTCTCGTTTATATGCAAACCCGTTTTTTCTTCTGCTTGGTGGAATTCCTGGAAGGCTCCTGAGAGTGCTGCTTTACTCCTCCCAGTTAGGACAACATCATCCGCATAGGCTAAATGTTGAGTCATTCTATTGCATATCCTTCCACCTGGGTTTGTTCGGATCGCACGCGCTGCTGTTTCAAGAGCCAAATTGAAGAGCACTGGCGACAGTGAGTCACCTTGCTTCAGACCATCAACCACCACGAATTCCTCAGAGAGCATGTTCCCTATTTTAACTTGACATCTCGTGTTTGTGAGGGTCATTCTTGTAAGGCGAACAAGTTTTCTTGGTAGTCCTAGCTCCAGCATGGTATGTAACAGTTTGCTACAGTTTATGCTATCGTAGGCCTGCTTAAAGTCGATAAAGAGATGATTCAGGTCAACATTATATTTGTAGCCTTTCTCCAATACCTGTCGTAGAGCGAATATCTGGTCATTTGTTGATCGGCCCGGCCTAAACCAACATTGATAGTCCCCAATTGTTAACTCAGACCACACTGGCAGCCTTCTGTTAAAAAGTATTGCAAGTACCTTGTACGCAGTGCTGAGTAATGCAATATCCCTGTAATTATTGCAGTCGGTTTTGTTACCTTTTTTGTGAATCGGTATAATAGTCGCCAGGCTCCATTCGTCTGGGATCTTTTCTTCCGTCCAAACAACCCATATTAGCTGATACAGTTCCTCCCGAAGTTCCTCACCACCACATTTCAAGGGTTCAGCACTTATTTCATCCGACCCTGGCGACTTATTTCTTGTTTCTTAGGCTGCCTATAACATCCTCCACATCCTCTTTCTCTGGGGGCTCTTCCTCTTCTCCATCCGTCTCTGCTTTGCCGAAAATTTCATGAGCCGCATCTGTACTTAGTACAAGACACTCCTTACCTGAATTCAAGAGGTTGCAGAAATGCTGCCTCCACCTTTCCAAGACGGCGGAAGGATCCGCTGCGAGCTCTTCAGTTTCCTGTTTGCATATATTAGTTCTTGCTTGAAAACCCTTCTTCAGTTCTTGTATGCCCTTGTAAAACTTTCTGGTTTGCTAGAAGGAAAAAAAGGGCTTATGATATTTGGTCATTATCATAAGCCCCTTTTTCCTTCTACAGAGAAGCTTTGCCCTTCTTCTTTTTGTCACATAGTCCTCTCTGCTTGCTCTTGTTTTTCGATTAAGCATTATCAATTTGGTTGGCTTCATTTCTCTCTTCAATGACTTTGACACATTCCTTATCAAACCAACTGTTTCTTGCCGGGGTTTCATATTTCCCTAGGGTCTCTTCTGCCGCACTTTTAACTGCCTTTTCGAGAATATCCCATTTCTTATTTAGACATTCCTTGTTCCCGCGCTTTTCTCTTAAAACGCTTCTCACTTTTTCTATGAAGATATCTGGCACATCTTCCTCTTTCAGCCTTTCAGTTGCATATCTTACCATTTTCATGCTTTTTCCGTGGCGTTTTACAGCTACTCTGGATTAATAATTTACTTTAACTAGAAAGTGATCAGAGTCACAATCAGCACCTCGGCAAGATCGTACATTTGTCACGTCTGAGGAATGTCTTCTGTCAATCATCACATGATCAATCTGATTTCTAACTGAGCCATCTGGGGATATCCATGTTTTTTAGTATATATCCTTTCTAGGGAACATAGTACTTTTTACAACCATTCCCTTTTCTGCTGCAACTACTCTTAACCCATTTCCATTGCTCATTTCATGTTTACTGTGACCGCCTGTTATTGATTTGAATTGGGGCTCTTTTCCAATTTTTGCATTCATGTCTCCAATTATCATCTTTACATCATACTTTGGGGCCTGATCATAGGTTGCTGATAGGAGCTCATAAAACGCGTCCTTCTCTTCTTCACTCCCGTCTTCGGTTGGCGCATGTGCACTAATAATCGTCATGTTAAAGAAACGACCTTTCATTCTAATTGCACATATTCTGTCATCAACTGGCTTAATTTCCATTATAGCGTGTTTTAAAGTCTTTCTAATCATAAAACCTGTTCCGCGAATGTTAGCCTGGTGCCCATTGTTGAGTGTATATTCTGTCAGGTCCATTATCTCAACTTTCCTCCATTTTATCTCCTGTATAACTGCAATATCTATTCGGTACTTCGATAATTGCTGTTTCTAGTATCTTGCTGGCTCCAGCCTGCTTAAGTCTGCTTACCTTCCATAAAGCGATGGTTAGTCCTTGCTTAAAAGCCGTGGTCAATTTACCGTTAAGACAATCCAATCCGAGGCATGGTTTTTGTTTCTGAACTAGTTATTGTTTTTTTTATAGGTGGAGGGGAGTTAGCCCTCCGCCCAACCCTCCTCCTTTATCCGGGCTTGGGACCGGCAACTGCCCTAAGACAGCAGGCGGATTTAAAAAAATAATGTCAAATGTATAAAATGGACTAGCGATGGGATGCTCTATTCTGGTTTCTTTTCATAAATAAGTTTCGTTATATTGTCTATCCGCAAAAGTAGACGGATTTATGGATGAGCTATCAATCTAAAGCGATTTATTAACTCATGATCAATAAATATATAAATAGCACGTTACTGACGCAAATTAATTAGTATGAGACCTAACTGATGCCCTCTGCAATGGAATTGAATCAATTGAAATATTTGATGAAAACAACCTTTGAATAATAAATAAATTCTGTGTCTAAGATCTGAAAATCAATACAGAAAAAATAGGATAATATTTAAATTCCTAGATAACTGTGATAAACAATTAAATGCCAACGTATCAAAGAATGCTAGTTCGTTATCTGGGAAATGGTGCAACATGCCATTTTTTTTAACTTACATAACCTCAGCAAATATCTAATATGCTTTTTCGATAATGTATAAATATTTTTCAATACTTCAATAAAGTTCATAAATATATTAAAGATTGTAAATATTTATTAATAAATTAAATAAAATAAAAATAAGAGCTCGCATTATTCGGTGTAGTATTTTTGTTACCTCCAAACCTGTGATCAATCAGAACTAGTTGCTTTGGAAAAACAAAAGCTAGTTTGATCCAAAAATTCTCATTTCAGGACAATAATATTATTATTACCTATTACAGTTTATTTTATATTTTACAACAATTTTAAATACTTAATGTAAAGAATAATAATAAATATGTTTCTGTTTCAGGTAAGTTCCAGTAGATTTTAGTGGATACAGTAAGTAATGTTATATTAATAGTAATAATACAACTTTTGGATTATCCTAGAAATATTTTGTTTAAATTGCAGTTAATTGTATATTGTGAATAAAATTTAAAGGAATGGAATCGAAGCAAAAAATAAGAAGCCCTTCACGAAAAACTACGTTTTTATTATTATTGGGTATATTCTTACTATCAGTATCAAGAAAATAAGTTACTTACTATTGTTGTTATTGGTTAACCTTGGGGGCGAAAAAATATTATATCGAAGTTCAGAATAAATAATATTTCTTCGGATTTCCTATCTACAATATAGCTCAGCTTGTGCCTACATTAGCCATATGTCGGAAATTATGGCGTTCTAAAAACTATGAATTATGAATTAGTTATTAATGAATGAATTATGGGTAAATCATTAGCATTGCGTAAACGTATCCATCTATTACTGCACAAATTTTCATTCAAACTTATAATTGTGTTTTAAAATCCTATGGGATAAAACAGATCCAGAGGATAATTATACTCAATAGTTATATTTTAATGAATTTAATTATTTTAATATTTATGTTATAAAACATTAAATTGCTCGTATAAAACACAAGTTTATATACAATCAAGAGAACTTAAACTAAAAATGTGCATATAACTTTTAACCATTTGGACAAATATTTAAACAGATTAGTAATCTTTCTTTTTTCCTCATATTTTTTTTTATTGTTGCATGCACTCTTTTAAAAAATAGATGATTATAATTAACTTCTTTTTCAAAATTAAAAATTGTTTAAAATTGTTAAAATAAAAAAATAAATATCAATGATCTAATGGAATTAAAAAAAAAAGTGGCTATTTATTTGTACGTTAATATTACATAGTGTGAAACTTAGAACTTAAATTGTATACATTAAAAAAATATATATTAAATCTGATTAACAAACATTAATTTGTTTGGTTTTGTAAAATAATAGTTGAGGCAGTGACATGGGAAAGGTAGCAAATCATCAAAAGGTAATTAAACAGAAGCAAAAAACTGTCTTGACAATTAAAAATGAAATTGGAAATTTCAGATCTGACTTACTCCTCTTTTTTTCGTAATGTCATGATTAAAATAAAATAGATTAGTTTTTGACTTATTATCTTTTCCAAATACTAAAAAATATAAGCAGTATAAGGAAACCTTGGTGATTTTCGTACAAGGAGCAATGTAATAAGCCTTTAATATCACTTCATCTACCGGTTATGTTTAATAGCCATCAATTAATATTTTTTATTACCTGTCACTTAAAATCGATTTAAACCGAAAAAATGAAGATTGATACTTATAAAATTCTAAGCTATAAATCGGTGTAGTATTAATGCCTTTAGATACAAACTACAGACCCTTGATTAATCTATCTACTTTATAACGCACAACTACTGACTTTAAAATATTTTTACTAATTTATTCCTCGGCAAGTTAACATTCTGATATTATTACCTGATTCCAACCGGTTGCGAAGTCTCTTTTGAAACTGCAACCAAGGACGAAAGAGATTGAAAGAAAGTTACTGCACAACCGACTTGCAGTTCGATCGCTATGCAGTGTTACACCTACTTGGGAAATCGTTCCATTATAATAATAAAACGTTGCATTTGTGTTCGATCTTACGAACACCAAATGGGAGTCACAAGTAATGTAAATAAAATAAAATAAGAATTTAAAAATTTTAATTATTACATTTAATCCAAATAATTCTTCTTCCTCTAACCGAGCTTTACCCGTTTCTAAAGTTGTCTATTAACTTGGCAATCTTAATTTTGTTTGCGGCACTTCTAATTAATTTGACAGTTGTGAGACCAAACCATTGTTTTAAATTATGCAGCCAAGAGTGAGTGTCTCCTGTTTCCTGGAGTCTCCTTTCTAAAACTTATTAGTTATTTCAAAGTTAATAATTGCATTATGTTCTAACTAATGCTATTCAGACATAAAGCTGTTCGTTATTTAGTTTTAAAAAAAGTAAGAGAGTAATATTAGATGCAGTAATAGCGCTAGAATACGACTATAATGTTGAAATGAATTTAAAGAATAATAATATTGAAATGATTTTTATGTTTTTGACAGTTTGCTCAACTTTTTAACTGAAAGCAAATACGACATAATTTTGAGAAAATTAAGTTTAAAGTGTTTTTATGTTGGGAGAAGTATAAATACACACGACCTAAGCTTATTTATCACACTAGACATCACAGGTCTACTCCAGGATTAAGAAACAATCAGGGAAAAAAAGAAGAAAAAAAGCAGATTTTTAACTTTTACTGAGGAAAGCTAGTCTTTGTTTATCTGAATAGGTTGATGATACTTATGAATGATTTGATCTATTGGAAAAATTATAATCATTTTCCATTAACATTTTTCTTTTACGTTTTCACTGTTTTATCTGGATTTATTTATAAACTGTTTTATATACTAATAAACATAAAGTATGATTCTATCGATCAGCCTCAGCACCAAGATTAACTAAATCACGCTATAAATGCAATAAAGATTTGATGTTCAAATTAAATTTTTAAAAATTCACATCTAACTGCTTATAAAGAAATTTTAACCCAGGTGTTATATTACAACTGTCATTTTGACATTTTGTATTGAGAAATATAATTAGGGATATTTTTTACTCAGAGAAAATACAAGTATAACTGTAACCAACGGAAGACTAACTGTGTTACATAAACGTTACAAAGACAGTCATCATTTCTTTAAGTGCTTTTGGGAGGAAGACGGGCGGACGTGGCTGTTGAAGGGGACTATGGAAAGGGAAAACAAGCCCCTTTCGCCAGTGGGCGTATCCCATCACGTAGGCTCAGGGTCATCGGGTACCAATCTCTTCGGCAGCTCTTGGAGTACACCAGGCGTTCCTTCTTGTCTGGAAGAGGTCGTTGGGAAAGGGGGTTCGTACGCTACCGTACTTACCGTATAAGGAAGCCTGTAATCATCCTGGATAAGGGTTATACTTATTTGGTTTATGGAATGTATACACTAATTTGAGTTCGTCTTCAGATGAGATATACATCATAAGAACTTAATAAAACTGTACCACTATAACGCACGAAGTGTCTTGGATTGAGTACATAGTAGACAGTACTGTACGGTTGATCCAAGGTAGAATAAATAGTTCACCTGAATGAGCCGATCTCGAAGTTTCCTCCTAACTCGCTCCCCATGAGATATCATAAACATTAACTGATTGAATTTAATCATATTCATAACTTGTCGAAAATAAAAATATCTCAGCAGGTGAATGACATCAAAACTGTTAGCTAGCGATGGAAGAGACGGATAGTTTAGCATTTTGCGTTAATTCATATTAGGCTATGTTCCTGAACCGATTTTAACGTTAATATTAATTGTAAAAACAACAGCAGTTTAAATTCCGACGATGGCGCCAATTAAGTATTTAATGTGACATTGAACAGGCGGCCGATGACCTCAGCAATTAATGGACAATGGTCAGTGTTAATTAAATATAGCAGCCACTAGCCTGAATGTTCGGGCGTCTAATAAAATATACATGAATACTATTTCCATGTATATTGGCCACAAAATTATTTCTTTGCGTTTGCATTGCCTCATTAGCATACACAACAATTTTATATAATAATAAGGATTAATGATTTAATTATTAAAACTATTAAAAGATTGAGAATTTTTTCAACGACCCGACTAATCATCCTCTGAACTGTTCTTTCGTACAGGTAAGAGATTAAGGGAACAGGTTGCTCTAGGAACTGCTAGTCAACAATTAAAAAAAAATGTACCCCCCCCCCTGTTTCTTATATAAGATAAATTTAAAAACTTTCTATGTACATTACTACCAAAATTACTGCCTACTCTGTGCTTATATTTTATTTATTATTAATGGTTTATCACCTTTACTCCACTGATATAAAATGAGCAATTAAAAAAGCTAAAGAAATATACAATTGCATGTTTAGAACTATAAACGAAAATGGAAATTCTTTTTTTTTAATTGTGATTGAAGATCTCAAGAATCATTTATCAAGAAACGGATCCCTAATGATATATGCTAGATAGTAACAAATTTCCGCATTTTAATACTAAAAATTTAGTTACTAAAATATTTAAAAAGCGGTATTCAATTGCTCATATTCCATAAATACTTAAAGTAATTTTAAATTGAAACCGGCTTAAAGGGTTCAATTGGTCCTGTGTCTGTTTCTATTAATTAATGAAGTTATAAAATTATTTTGGAAATAAAACAACATTAATTCATATTTATTATTTTTCAAATGCATCTTCATGGTTTGATTCGTCAAACCTAAATTATTTATAATATACACACTGGAAAATAATACAAAATAGAACCACTGTGATACCTCAATGCAAAGCATTAAAGAAAGAAGTAAGGAAAAAATCGGCACCATGGAACCGCGTAGGCAATCCTTTGTATCTCCCATCCGTCCTCCCAAAAAAATGCAAGAAAATATGAAGAGTGTTGTGGCTTTTCATGGTCTTCTTTAAAAAAGTTTATCAAGTGGTAAAAAATGAAATTAGGTATTAAACCTTGAACACACTGACAACAATAAACCAACTTGGATGCTTTTTACAGAATGCTTATTTTTTTCTTTCTTCTCCGGCTACATAAAAAGGCAACACCACACATACCAACATTAAGTCACGTATGCTTTTGGTTCTCCATTTTTTGTAAGATTAAGTAAGTGCTGATCGTACTGGTAGCCTTGTCAAAATCTTCTGTTTCATTGGAATGACTTGAAAGCATCTCATTCATCCGAAATTTTTCACTATTTTTATTATAGCCGTAGCCATAGTAAGGTTTATGAATCGGAATAAAAATATTCCGTATCTTCCCCTTCCCTCTTTCTTCAAAATTCACATGTTCTGAGAGATGTGAAAAGGATCTATAGATCTGTATTATTTTATATTATAGTGGGATTTGAGAGACTGGGAGTATTAAATCGTTTAAGTTCTGTTTAGACAAACGAAAAGAATGGAGACTTTTTTTTCACCTTCATGATTCAACCAATCTTCCATTTTTTCCACTCAAACGGATATTTTAGAGAGATATTAAGTTCTGTATAGTTTCTTATTTTCTGCATAGATACTTCTCCAACCAACTAAGAATCAGTAGTATACCATATAAAATAACAAACGTAGATATAGATGCAGATGGCTAGAGTACATAAACTTGAAAAAGCTGATATTTTATACACCACCTGTAGTTCTTCCTTTCGTCAAACGTAGAGTTTTATTTTTATACGTATAACATACAATATAACAGTTCCGACTTTATTTTTTTTATAACACACAATACCATATCACATGACTTATGATGGAATCAACTTTCACTTGTAGGTTCTTGAAGGCCAAGACCGAAATAGGAGAAAGGCATATATGATCGATTACACGCACACACTCACCAGTAGCCCTATAATGTTGTGCAACAAGAAAGTTGTGTGAGTACCCCGTCCTTGAACCGAAGTAACAACTCGATAATCGAATTGATAATTCCCCTCTTGAACAAGATCGGTTCGAGGCATTAAGTGACAAGCCTTTATCGGTGCTTTTAAGGACTGTGAAAGTCAAACTTGATCATGGAGTAATTAATCCATAATGTAGTAGTAGATATCATTTGGGCGAGGAATTATTCCACTATTCATGGAAGAAGACGACTGCAAGATGGAATAAAGTAAGGAATGACTTAAAAAAGTTGAACTCCACAGAGTCTCGCATGTCAGGGGAAAGTGAATTTGGGAGAAGAGGGTTTTAGAATGAAGAAACATCAGAGAATGTTCGACGAAGTTGGACAGAGGATCAAACGAAATAAGTCAGTGAACGCATGAAGAGATATTGGAGAAAGAGAAAACTCAGCAGAGGAAAGGAAATAAATATAGTTATATACATATATATAGCGCAAGTTTTAATAAAATTGTTTTTTTAAATTGAACACACGAACCTAGTAAGATAAGACATGCTAAACTCAGGATAGGAGGTACATTCATACACATACATCCATAAAGGTGTTATAAAAGTACCATAGTAAGTTCGTACCACAGCACATAGAACCAACTAGAAGCGGCATGCCAGGTACAGCGAGTGAAGCCAACCTCCCACTGTCTCCCCCCCCCACTCTTCCCGCCCCAACCAAGTGGTGCAGAGCTCAGTTTACTTCTCTTACTTAGCTCGTGTACTTCTGTTTACTTAAATTCACAAATTTTCCTTCTCTCAAAAATGTGGCTGGGGTCCTTCCGGGACTCCGGTGGTATTCGACTTCACCTTTTTATGTTTTCTCCTTAGTTATTTAAAAAATCCATAGCCATAATTAAACTAATTTTTACTAGGAACTGTTTCTAAAAATAGATATATTTTACTGGAATGTTTCTTATTTGAAGGATTCAATTCACTAGAAGCAAAGCCCTACATTGTATAAGCACTTCCTGGAAATTTCTTTTGTTAAGATTTATGTTACTTGATTTATTTGTTTCATCAGGCCTTGGTACACAGAGGGTTAAAATATTATTATATTATGTGTAACTCAAACACGTCACAAGATGTTGTAGAATATATTTCAGGTACCTATCTAATTTTCCATGTCCATTATTTATTGATTTGTTTATTTTACAAAGAATTTTGAATAAGATTAACAATTTTTATTTTATAATAAACGCATTACCTCATTTATAATAAGTACATTATTTTAATCATATCGTTACCTAATGTGTCATTCAGATTTTCACGCGACGATTTATTTCTATTACAGGATTTATAGTGAGAAGACTGAATTTGACATTAAAATGTGAAGAATGTTTGAGAGGTGTAGAATATCAAACCCGAATGCCATTTGAAATTGACGACTTATTGCAATAAAGGACCGAGGAGGGTTGATCCTACCAAGTAATGATGTCACTGAAATTTGTAAAATAAGTGAAAAATTGTTTAGGTACATGTTCAAGCATAAAAGACTCACCCAAGTCGGGGGCTTTCGCATCACTCATAATAAAGCATTGCATTGGCAGAAACATTTTTTCTAATGTAACACATTTTCTAGAGGACGAATCTCACTACTCATCAATCATCTCTGCAGTGGGAATATTATATTTAAAAACTAGAATGTACCACGAATTGAAACGTTTCTATGACAATTCAATACTCCATAATCCCAATGAGCTTCATTTTTCCTGCTTTGTCACCCATTATTTTTTACTATATATAAAATGTTACCACATAAAGACGAACAGTAGTAGGTAGTGCAGGTGCTGGAAGTATTAAAGTAACTAGAGCGGTGTGGAGATGAAATGTACTTATTGGCTGCCGGCAAGATAAGATTGGTTATTGTTTGGAGTATCAGGTCTACAGCTGCTCCCCAGTAATAGTATTACTAAGGAAATAACCAATTGGAACATTCCACGGTGTATTTACCCCGACAAGATAAAACACGATGAATTCTTGGGCTAAATAACCTGAGCGCTGCAACACTCTCTCAGCTGTAAGGGGGCGGCAGGAGTGGAGAGACGGCTCCAGAGCTGGTTTCACCTGTCTCCCTCCAAACGGGCCCTGATGCCGCTTCTAGTTAGTTCTATGTTCTGTGGTTCGTACCATTGTAGTAATAAACCCAATCTAACTTCTGACGTCTTACTCAATGTGCTTATGTGTTTTTTAATAAAGATGAATTTTAACTAAGGTATTTATTTCTAAAAATAAATAAAAACGCTAATTTATAAACAGCAGAAATATCGTTTTTAAAGATTATTAATTTTAAAGATTTTAAGATTTAATTTAATAGATTGTACATCATGTTTACTGCATACATGTTTAATGCATATTAAAAATTGTTTATGGGTTGTCATTAACATCTACGTTCAATGCAAATTTGACAAGCCGCTAGAAAGCTAAATCTTCCACGATACTCAAAACGTTAAGTCTTCCAAAGGAGCTCTTCACATAAGCACTAAAACTTAGTGAGTCATGGAACCGTCAGCTGATAATATGCCTGTAGTAGCGGTTTTGGAATATAGCTGATCAAGTCCATATCCAGGATATTATAACAAGGCTTAAGCTGTCATCGGGTGATCAATTTCCTATCACTAAGGAGCTTGCATTTTCATTGATGGTTTGTAAATAATCCAATAAGAAAACAACTTTATTTTTTCTAATTAGTAGGATGTTCGTAGTTTATTGAAAGGGAGAATGCTTTTGACTTTCCTACAATAATGTCTATGTTACGGGAGTTGTCCTCGTTATCAAGACAATTTTCCTTTATGCTCGCTTATAATAGAAATAGGTAACTATTTTGCTAATTACAAGTAGTTAAAAAACTATGTTGTAAAACTAAAATATATATTAGTAATAGTTATCATTTCTCATTAGTTAACATATATATTAATGTTCCAACATTTGAATCGTATGATATAAAAATCGTTTCTCGGTGTATTTGAAATAAAATTTAAGTTGCAATGATGTCCTTCACTCTGTGTAGGAAGCCAATGAATATTATTAAAGGGACCTGTAACCAGTATCCTTTAATAATATCACACTGACTCCTGTAGAACCTATCAATCAATCCTATACTTACGATTACATCTCGATAAAATTTTAACTTGAAATCCTCACACTAGATTTTTTCAATCTAAATGAAACTACTCGCCGTTTCAGGCTACTGCAACACTTACTAGACAAAAGTTCTAAACTCCCAATTAATTACAAAAGACACCTACCTATACATGACTATTATAAGGCCTATTTGGACTTATGGAATAGAAATTTGGAGTTCCAGTAAAACATCGAATTCCTCTCGTATCCTATCCTTACAATCCAAAATCCTTTGTAAAATCTTCAAAGCTCCTTACTTTGTTACGCACAATGTAATCCATAATGACCTCAATGTCCCATTTGTTACGGATTTGGCCGGAATTCGATATCAATCTTTTCATGACAAACTTTATTCCCACTAGTTTCAAACCTAGCTACTTTTTAAATTCCTGATAATCCTCTGATGCGTCTGAAAAGAATATGGCCTAGTGACCTTTTAAGTTGAATTTATTATTTGAGTTCTACCACTGGGTAGTTTCTCTACTTGTCTTTATTCTTGCCAATATTTATTTATTTTATTATATATATATATATATATATATATATATATATATATATATATATAATATATATATCTATATATATATATATATATATATATATATATATATATATATATATATATATATATATTTGCCAATATTTATTCCTATCATTTATTTGTTATATTGTTATAATAAAGTTCTAAATTTTTGAATGAATAAATTGATAAAAAAAAAAAGATTCGATGTTCGATGAATAGGGAGAACATAACTCTCACGACTTGTGAATCACTATACTCTGACAGGACTCTTGTCCAAGTCTAAGTTAAGGTCATTCTAATCCTGAAGAATTCGAAACTAGTCCAGTTGAGCAACATTCGATCAGAGGCAACTGCATTCCTCTGCGGCTTCCAGCGGTAGATGGAAAGCTGCTGGATTGAGGAAGCGGCATAGCTGGGACCTGGGATCAAGGAAGGCGACCACTTTCGATCCTGAAGGAGAAAGGAGCATGTTGTGCCCGGACTGCTATCACTCTGTCGCGATCTAGTCACTTCTAATTAACGAGCTTCTAGGCTTGTCAACTATAAACCATGGTTCTGGTAACTGCGGGGGTTTTAGGCTCTGATCGTCATCTTGGTCATCAATTACATGATCATGAATATGTTCAATTAAGTCTTCAGGTTTGCTGCATGACAGCGTTTATAATGCAAGCAAATAATATTTATAAAAATAAATCAGGAATTATAAATATGAAGTTAATACAGAAAATAAAATCTTATTGTTAAAGAATGATAACCGTAGAGTATCAAAATACTTTTTTCAAAGTTTTGAATAACACAATATTACAAAGGATAGAGTTTAAAGTAATGTAATTTCTTACTCCGAGATAGTAGCAGAGTTATTCTATGTCAAACAAAGTACTTTTTAACTTTGTTATTTATCAGAGCTTTCGCTGATTCGGATTTTTTAAATTTATTTTCTACAACAATATAAATATCCATTTCCCGTTAGATTCTATGTGAAACTTCAAATCTAAATTCATCCATATGGGATTTTGTCTCTTCGGATAACAATCGAGGCGACGTATTATCTAAGAATCACTTTATCTATATTATATTAGCTAAAATAAAATTATAAATTGCTTCATCCATTTGAAAGGAGGATTTTACAGCGAATTTATGGACCTATTAGAGAGGGGAAGCACGGAGAAGACGTACCAATGCGGAGCTGGCAAGGCTATTCCAGGCCCCGGACGTGTTAAAGTAATAAGGCTTGGTAGGGTGCGCTGGGCTGGCCATGTGACCAGAATGTCAAGTGTTGAAGGGCCCAGAAGAGTAATAGAAGAAAGGTTTCAGAGCAGAAGAAGCGACCCAAGCTGCGATGGCTGGATGGAGTCAGTGAGGACTCCAGAAGGCTACTGAACATCCGGAACGGCGGAAACGTATTGAGGAGGCCAAGGCTCATTGATGGGCTGTAGGGTCATACAAGAAGAAGAAAATATAATTATAAAATATCTAATGCGTGTAATAAATAATTGGTCTAATCTAAAGCATGAGGTCAAACTCGGGGATATTCGAAGATTAGATTCACCTTGAAGATTACCTTTAGTCTTATCTTCCATCTAGCAGATAGCACAAGCCTTTCATAACCATTGTTGGGGTAAAAGTAAGAGTTGTTTTGAAATTAACAGAGGTGGAAAAGCAATGTGTGGAATTTATTCAGAGTAATAATAGATCTCGAACAAGAAGTGCTTTTCGTTAGGTTTAGATATATAATGTAATATAATTTAAAATAGTCTTAAGTTTTCTGTAGTCATTACAAATATCAACAGACCCCGTAATTAAAGTGGTTAGGTCGCATCCTCTCGAAAACGATTTTCTTGTACTTTGATGCGGAATCGTGTCTTTCCCGTAGTGCAGGAAGCATTGAAATGGATGGAGTTACTGCTTATGTCATAACTCCATTTCAGAATAAATAATACAAGAATGGCATGATTCCGCTTCCCTAAATACAATCTCACTCTATAAACTATAAACTCACTCTGGACAAAGTTTGACTTAACCACTTATTCATCGAAACTGGAGATATATCTATATTATAAATTGGCTGCTAGTATGACTGTTTCAATCCTCACCATTTGATATTCTCATTACCTTCGCTCCTCGTGTACCCAACACGCAGATATGAGCCAAATTAATAAATCCTACCTTTCACTTACAATAATGTTTGGCCGACAATGCGACCATATTGAGAAGGGCGATGAACCAATTCCGCAGACCCCCTGCCGACTATAATAATCTATAAGGCCTATAATAAGATACCTTGGAGAAAGCTCGATAAGGTAACAGCCTTATTGTTTTCCAAAACAAGACTTACTTTCTCCTTCACACGTGAGCCAATTCCGGCTGTTTGGGATTCAGTTCCACCCGCCTACATTAGTTGAGAGAAGTATTCCTAACGACCGCCATGTAGGTTCCGCATTAATGCTCGGAATTTGCAAACAGAGTCATTATATTTTGTTTTTCTTTTACGAGTATCTCCTTTAAACAATGAATTTAAACTTTAGTCGAGCAAATCTCTGTTAAATAAAAAAATGAGCAAATCGTTATGGTAATGATTTGCTCATTTTTTCATGGTTGGACCCTTGACTCCGATATGTACTAAGTTTTTGATTTACACCTTGTTTAAAACGTCACATTTCAAATTATGACGAAGAAGATTGACAGTATGGTTTTATTATTCATTATTTGAGCCGTTTATTTTGAAAGTGACCTAACTCCGTTTTTAAAATTTTTGCCTAACTCCATTCTTGATAAGAAAACATACATTATTCACTTAATAATTGTTAACATTTTAATTGGAACCATAAATTTAACAGCCTTAGATACACTTAAGCAGTATGACTCATTAGTATCCTATACGAATATTTTTAAATTCATCGAAACGCAAACCCTTAAATATTTGAAGATAAATGGAGGTAGGCCACTTTCAAAATAAACGGCTCATTTTATAATTAATAATGGCATTTGTTAATATAGGGGGGTGGGATCAGTGTGTCGAATGCTGAGCTGCTATGCAGAAGATTCTGGATTCAAATCTTGCTGTGGCAGATTAATTGTTTAAATTGTAAACAGCCATGGATGAGCTTTGTGGGATCTACAAACCCTTTTGGAGCTCACCCAGCTTCAAAAAAGTGCCTACCCATAACTGACGCCTAAAAACTGACGGCTGAGTGACAAATCATCTCCCTGCACAACTGTTGTCCTAGAAACAGTACAGGTAGTGGTAGAGGTTTTTTTTTATCAATCATTACAGTAATTGATACCGTTTATATTACATAATTTTATTTACCACTCCTTAGGCTTTATAATACTAAAATATCTTGCGTAAACTGCTGTAAAAGTAAGCTTTGTTTTTTGGTGAACGATGAAACAAAACTTAATGAAGGAACTAAATTTAGACAGCAGTTATTTTATGAAACTCTGCAAAAAGCTATATTAGTTAACTATTGAATTTACCAACTCTGAACCTGAAAGCTATTTAAAATTCAAGATAAACATAGAAAAATTAAGAACCGTAAGTCAAATAAGAATTTCAAACCCTGAATTCTCGAAAATATTTTATAGGAACAACACCTGTGTTCTCAGAACTGATGAAAAATTTCAGTGGTGCCATAGGACCATATTCAATAGTTTGAAAGCATATAATATTGCATTGTAAATTTTTTGTTAACACACGGAAACAATTTATGCAAAAATATATTGTCCAGCATTACCATGTATCTTAAAAATTGTTTTTTTATTTATTAAACCTGTGTTAATTATTTAATTATTGTAAAATATTTACATATTGTAGATATTATATAACTGTAATTTAGTGACGATATGCTAGTTACTAATTACTAAAAATTAACACTAAGTGGGCCAGACTCAATGGCTACATGTTGTACATTAAAGCCAATAAAGAATTTATTATTATTAATTCAATATAATATTGACTTACTATTATCCGTAATTTTGAATTTTTAACAAATAGTATATTCACAAAGACTGTAGTAAATGTCTATAGAAGTTTGAAAATGTAATATACATCCTAAGAACTTGGTTCTTTAGAAAAATAAATTCAAATAAGTTTTTATTATAAAATTAAATCATTGCTTATTATAAAGATCACTATATTTTTGTACAAGTCGTTAGTCCTAAGACCTTGAGAGGGAGGGAACAAGACTCCTAGAACTGGTTCACGTATCTCCCTACTAAGCTTCACCGGCCTCTAGGAGAACGTTGTTGGCCTCTTTCGGACCTTACAAGGCGGTCTCACTCCTTTGTATCAATGTCTGCGGTGGGCTACCGGCTGTCCCCACTGGTATATGTTTATTCACTTTATGCTTGCTATTTTGACTAACTTTATTAGCAAATTATTAAAAATGCAACGAGTGCCGTTGGTGGGTAATATTTCGTGCGTGATATTACTTTTCACATTTTAAATATTACAATCGAAATTCACATTTTGAAAGGTGGCATTGGGATTATTTAAAGGAATACATCTCGCGAGGGAAGGGTGTTCAAATATGTGGTCTATCATATAAATCCAATATTTTTATATTTATACTTAGACCAATTATTCATCATTACTGCCGAAATGGCCCAATGTTTATCAAACTATGTAAGAAGAAAAACAAATTACAACTGTTTTCAAACCAGGTTTCGAAATCGTGGCCTCATATGGCGTTATCGTTGTGGATTTTAATTTGCACTATTTATCATAATTAAAATTTTAAAAAATTGAGGCATATTTACTAATTTATGACCTTATTTGACCTCAAGGCTTAATAAAATAGGACCGTTTCTTTTCGTTTCAAATAGAACATAAAATCCTCTTCAAGAAGCTTATTTAATTTAAATAAGTTGTATTACTAACACTAATGATGTTTGACTTCAAGAGCTACAACAGGTTCTTGTAGACTTCCAGTTTCATAAAAAAATACAAAAATAAAATTTGCAATATTTTAGTGTCGAATAAGTTGGTCCTAATAACATTTTTCGAAGTTCTTGAAGTCATTTAAGTATTTCAAGCTGTTTATCGAAAATTCTGCATACACATCCTTAATTATTAGTAAATATAGTAATTTTGTGTTTACTTTTGGAATATTCTATTTCTTTAATTATTTAAGTCTGCGGAAAAACCGAAATTTTTATTCTTGCTACTCCAAGCAGGAACTTCAAGATTCATTTATAATGTATGACTACACCCTGTTGTAAATTATTAAACATTGGTAACTATAGTAACTTAGAGTAATACTATAGGACTGTGTGAGCCCTCTTTCTCTCCCATAACCCGATACACTGACCCAGAGCCGAAATGATCGCTGAACCGAAAATAATTCTACTCTTCATTCTACGCTTCACGCTCCGAGCACGTTTTCAATGCTGGATTATCGATTGAAACCAGGGCTCAATAGAAAATAAACACCTATAGACTATCAATTTACCCTGATATGGCCGAGCAAAGGGGCCCTAACGTAGACGTAAAAAGAGCTATTGGTGTTTCCACATAAATAGTAACATATTTGTGAGCAAAGGACTATTTTTAAATATATAAAATTAATTTTATAAAAATAAATTCATACATTTCAAAAAGTGTTGGTGTCTCTTTTAAGGTTAATTGGAATAAAACGGAACCGTTACGTTATACCGATACGTTTTTATAAAGAAAAAATAGAATCATTAGTAAGTCATCAAAGAAGTAAACGTGGTATTATTAATGGTCTTGGTTCTGTAATTAAATGGTTAACTGGAAATTTAGATAGTTCAGATAAAGAAAGGTAAGACTCAATTATCGAAAATCTCGAAAAGAACGAAAATCATATTCAGACTAATTTAATTAACGAGTTTACAATTAACAAAAAGCTCATCTCTAAATTCAATGAATACATTGAGATAATAAACAATAATAATCGCAAATTAGGAGAAGTAATTACACAAACAGACAAAAAAAAATATAAAATACATTTAGAGGAACTCTATTCCTTTCTATTTCTATGTAAACTATATAACTACTAGAATTCTTGATATAGAAAATTCTCTGGAGATGTGTAGACTTGGCATACTACATGCTGACATATATATATATATATATTGTGTTTTAGTTCTCGAGTTTCATTCAGTCTTTCTTGAACTTCTTAGGCGACGTTTCGTGACTAGGTTAGTCTCATACTAATGCCAAGTTCCAGAGAATGAATCAGTTTCTCATTAATCAGTTACCTCGCAAAACAGCATAAAATGTTTGTATTGCAATAGCTATGATCAATGAGTAAGTAATCCTACTTAGTAATGAGTTCTCGTTACCTATATGGTAATTTAACTAACAAAACATGGCGAAGTCGGTAGTTTGCATTTTGAAGTTTTCAACTTAACGAATGAATACGAATTCAGGATGGAGTTTTATTTAAATCCGGGCCTGATATTTAAAGAAAACTGGATCATTGTGAAAACAAACTTTTCTTGTTTAATACTTTTTTCGCGGCTAGGTTTTTACCTAAAAATCAGTTAAAAAGAAAGTTTTGCTGATTCTTGTCGCGTTGCTATCTACCGATAAAAAGATCTAAAAAAAAAATAATTTCAGATTTTCATTGAAACATAGAATAGAGAAATGGATTAAGCAAACAGGCTTGGAGTCAGATCACGTAGAGAGCTAAGATAATGGCATCTATATTGAAATCGGCTCATTAGATCCGGGCGGTGCTCCTCGCCAAGCCGTGGGATCCATTCATATTCTCCACGGGTCTAGTCCATCGATCTGTCTCTCCTTCTGACCAGCTTTTTTCCCCTCTTTTTCTTCACGAAGATTTCGTAGATCGAGGAAAGGATATCCAAAGCATTGAAGAACATATAAACAACCTAAAACATACGATATAATTGACACTTAAGATGGAAAAAGGGGTCAAGGAGTTTGGTGGGGTAATACCTCATCTGGTGTAGACCTGGAAAATGGTCATCACAAATTTTCAGGGGTGTAGTGGAGGAGTTCGTGAAGCCAATTAGGTAGAGACTCTGGTTGGCGCTTCTTCTGCTTTCTTTGTCTTCCTCTTGGCCCATTTCCTCCCTGTCTTTACTTTTGCCTCATCTTCAGAGTCCGGTAGAGGTATTTAAGCCCAGCATGATCACTGCCCCTCCGCTTCCTAATACACCAATCTCCTGTCCTAGTAGCACTACATACTACACACTAAACACTGTACACAATTAAATAGTCATTTCCTACTCTTATCAGTAACAACGGTGCCCTGTTGTCAGTTGAGGTTGTATCCAAGTGGTATGAATGGACCCCAACAGCTTATTACTCCAAAATAAGTTTTCTCCTATTACTTTCTTCAAATAAATGAACACACTCTAAGTTCACATGACGGCTACTCAACGCATCTTGAATAGCAAATGTTTGGAATGTTGATTCTATCTATCGCCTAGATACGTCAAGTTATGATGAGATAAATTCTGTTAACTTGCAAATGCTGAAAAATGTTAAAAATGATAAAATTTAAAATGATACAATTTAAAATATACGCTTTAAGGGTCTTCCTCTTGACTCCAAAATAAGTTTTCTTCTAATATTTTCTTTAAATAATTGTATACATTCTATGTTTACAAGACGGCTGCCCAACGAATTTTGAATAACAAATGTTAGGAATGTCCATTTTATCACCTAGATACGTCAAATTAAGATGAGATAAATTTCGTTATTCTGATTATCCATAATCCATGAGAAAATGGTTCATTTTCACCATAATTGCAGTGTTTACCCTACCTACCTACAGCCAAGTTGTTAATGATATCTAACAACAGTCTCTCATGTCTGTAGAATTTTAATGGCCGTATAGCTAGACGTTCAGAGCTGAAAAACAAATGCTGAGCATAGTTTAGTTGTTTATTTAAAAGAAAGGGAGGTTTAGATGTAGGTCAATTTAAATGAAAATTGGTAAAGGAATTGAGTATAAAAGCTAAGAATAGCGCCAATTGGTGATGAAAAGTAAAGTAAAGCCTTGACTACGCAATTACTTTTTCGATATCAGACCAAAAGAGGCACGAATTCGATTGACAGATGAACAAATGTATGTTCCCTAAGATCTAGAGCATGTTTAGAATTTGGTTATTGTAAATTTATATTAGTTTAATAATTTAATTGTTAATAATTCAATTGTATTCTTTTTATCACATTGTTAATAAATATTAGTAGTATCTTTAATTTAGCAGTAGTTTAATTAATTTTAATACCCAGTAGCCCGTAACAATATATATTCTTATGAGTTCGCCTGAAATGGCTAGTGGTAGCTTCTGCTAATTATTTGGATTCCTAATGAGGCGCGAAAAAAAGGAATAAATCATTCTATCTCTGATTCTGTTAAAAACATAGTAAAAATAGAAAATATTTCTGCCCCTCTGAAATCTTTTTATTTACTATAAATTAAGTAAATAAAGTATGTGAGCATGCACTTACATACATTCAATGTAAAAGAGACAGGAACAGCATTTGAAACAGTAAATAAATGCGGACAAGCAATCGATCAGAATGCAGTCATGCGGATATAAAATATATTAAAATAAAATCGTATAGATACAGCACACCCTCTAGTCGCCGACTTGTACTGTTATTGAATCTTCTATTTTTACAGTTGTAGTTCTTTTACATTAACTACTCTATAAAATGTCCATATTATGGTATATACTTGATGATTTCATTAACCTATAAGTTCTTTAAAAATTTTCTTAAAGCTTGTTTAACTCCTATTGTTAAAAAATAGTCCAAAGAACTTGTTTTTTATTTTATAGTCGTTTGTTGTGAGGTGTTCTTCCTCAGTTGCTTTGATATAGTCAACATCAGTACTCAACCATCTGGTCTCTGCCAGCACATCACGTTTTTCCAACTTAATAGAAACTGGGTACCATAAAAATCTAAAGCAGGCAACCTATTACTGCCAAACTTAAGTATTTTTTTTTCTTACAAACAATAATTTAACAACATGCTTTATTAGCTTCATATAATATGGAATGGCGAATTCCTCTCAACAAGAAAGCTCTGTATGGTTTACCCGCTACTTTTGGTTTCTGTGTAGTATACAGTTATCAAATAGGCCTGAGCTATCCTGCGTGGTTCCTGATATCGTTGTAAGTTTGAAATAACGGAAAGGGCACTTCCGCTTAAATTTGTTCTCAAAAAATGAAATCTTTGAATTTGAGAGAGAGAGGGATTGATGTGAACGAGGGATTGAAAAAGAGAAAACAATTCAGGCCATTTTTCAATATCACCTGGAAAACTCGGCAATTGAATCGGAGGTAACGAGAAATTACCTTGAGAACTCTGAGTGGCATTAATGACCGGCGTAGGGGTTGAAATTGGTTCTTCCTCTTTAACTGTAAATATTTCGCTTTAATTTTGAGTAAAATGTTATTAAAAGCAATTAATTGCAGGGTCTTTAGTATTGACGAAATTCTGTTTAGGTAAGAGTGCGTGAAGGTCATCAATTTTGTCATTTGTATTTTCATATTTGGCTTGAAGGGAGGGTAAGCTCTCACAATACACCTGTACAGTTGAACTATCTGAAATATCGGAAGATTTTATCTGATCCCAACGGGATGTTATATCGGCAAAAGCAATTTCCCTTTTTGAAAGAAGCTGAGTTTGAATTACTGAGATTTGAGAGACCATATGTTTATCGTCTGTAGGCATGATGGAAATTTTTTAATACTACAATGTTTAATAAATAAATAGTTAGAAATGTTGAACAGAAATAAAAGTCATAAATCATAAAACCTATTTGAAATAGAACGTATGATTTATGAATGAAATCGTAAATGTTAAATAATCAGTAAACAAAGCAGAGATAAGAGTACGAAAGAATTTAGGGTTAAGGTTATCAGTAATACTTTGTATCGTGTGCCTAGCAACAACGAATTATTCAAACAGGTTAACAAATGGCTGCCTTTAGAGTGGGTTTTTAATACGTAAATTCTTGGGAATGAAAAACACGAAAAAAAGGTTGGAAAACCTTCAAAACTTTTGGAATTTAACTTAGAAGTAAAAAAACCATTCTCCAGTCATAATTATTTATTTTCTCGCTTTCTACAAAGACGTTTGGACCCTTTTGTAGGGTCTTATTTTAACTTTAAAATAAAAATAATATTTCTTAAAATATTAATTAAAATTAAATATTAAAATAAAATTTCTTTTAGAAGTTAAATATATGGGTTTCACTTGCAAAAAAGAATGATATTCAATCTCTCTATATTGCGAACAAATTTTTAAGGTTAAGAAATCTTAAATTTCGGTTTGTAAGGCCAATATTTTACGATTACTTAGGAATAGAAATGAAATAAACCGGCACGCGAGGACCAAAATGTTGAATTTTTAATCCGGCCCGCTAGGACCAAAATGTCTAGACAAAGCTCGTAAGTTCGGTTATAAATTTCTTAACAGGAAGCGTAGGCTTCGTCTGAATCAAATCACGCTCGGGGTGTGGATTGTATGGTGTTCGCAACAATTGAGAAATAATATGAAGAAATCCAAAACATAGAAATAAAAGTTACTTATCCAAGACGCAGGCCGGGCAGCTTCCTCGATAAAACCACCTTTGGCCCCTTGAGCGCCCGAACGACCAAAAGAAGCTTGTATTGGTCCTTACAGCTGGATTCCTATGATTTAGAAATCCTCCAGGGGAATTCACATTTAATTGCAGGTGAAACGGGCGTTACTTATAAAAAAACATGAATAGAATAATGCAACGGAAAGTAGAGAACTGCTTATGAACTAGACTCGCTATAATTGAGCTGGATAGCTGGAGGTAAACAAAAGAACATGTCACTGATTTGTGTGGCTGCACACACACACACACAATATATATATATATATATATATATATATATATATATATATATATATATATATATATATATATATTTATTGTAAATATTTTTTATGGTATAAATAAATGAAGATTTGAAAAAAAAAAAAAAAAATCCGAGGGAAGTGGAATACCATGATTACTGTTGGAACCTAAAAAGGGACTCTGAAGGTGAAAGAACATCCAGAAGGTCAAGAAAAAGAAAATTCTACATTCGACTAATTTCTACTCCAATTGAACCGAAATTTGTTAAAAATATAATATATGTATGTGTGTGTATATAAGTTATGTGTATGTAAATATACTAGTAGAGTTAGTTTTAGGTTAAGAGTTAAGCATATGTTTTTTTTCTCGGAGATAAAACTTATGATATAAAAAAGATAAGAACTGGATAATCAATAAAGGTTAGTTGATGTGATTATTTCAGTCTACTATTAACTGGTGCCGGGAAACCCGGGAGTTTGTTAGTTCGCGTTTCGTTAAAAACTAAGAAGTTTTTAAGTTTAAGTTTCTTAACTTAAGAAGCACTCGTATGATGGCTGAATCAGACGAGTTAATTAAGGAACGCGCCAAGTTCGAATTCCAGTTGGCAAAGGCGGCGGAAGAACATGCGCAATTGATGGCTCAGCTCACGGAGGCGAAAAAGTCGGCACAAATAGAGTTAATAAAGGTACGTACTCAAAATTCTGCCTTTATACACGAGGTCATTGGCCAATTAGAGCCATTCACAGGTACGGTTGGTGATCTGGATCACTTCATAAAAGGCGCCGACCAGATTAGGACTCTAATTGTATCACGACAGGAAAATGGTACCATATTAGCGTCAGACGTGAAAATGTTAGAAGCGGCATTGGTCGGTCGTATCTCACGACGTATCCTGAACGCGATACAACTCATTCATGGGACACGCTGAAAGAACGATTAAAGAAGTTGTATGGCGGAGGGCGCTGGACTCCGGAAGAAGACGTATTTTATCTGGTGAATGTGAAGCGGAATCAAGGCCAGTCGGAGGGCGAATTCGCTGAAAAACTTTTAGTTCTCTACAATAGAGTGGTGGAGAAAATGGTTGAAGGTTTTGGTCAAGAGGAAGGCGGCCGGCGATTGGAGTTTGTACGTGGTCTCCTGAAGGTACAGCTGAACCATTATATGGACCGACCAGGTTCTCTATCACGTGACAGAGATTTCGTTGAATGTGCCCACGAGTTGGCAGACGCGCATAACAGGAACAAGGCACGGCGAGAGAAGTGCAATGGCGAATGGACCGAAGTGAGATCCGCAAGAAGACATTATAAGAGTCCGCCCAGGCGCAGCAGTCGACCTCCCGAGGACCGACCTAGCAGAGGGTTTGAAGAGAGGAGGAAACGACCGGAGCGTCGGTGTTATGAATGCAATAGGCCCGGTCACGTAGCAGCCCAATGCAGTCTGACGCGGTGCTACGAATGCGGCAAGAAAGGACATATGGCACGAGATTGCCCGAGACGGACTTCTAGACCACACAGAAGAGAATCCAGGCCTGAACCGATGGAAGTCAACAACCAGGAGTGGCGAGAGAAGCGGACTCATCGGAGGAGCGGCGACCGCTATTCCAGTGGGGAGTCGTCGGCAGAGGAGAGCGTTAGTTCCCAGCACAGCACGCCGGCAGTGAGAGAGCATGAGGTAAGAGGTGGGAATTCGTGGAGGGGCGGTCTGTCCGGTTCAGAGGAAGGTCCGCGACAACAACGACGGGAATGAGGAAACGGTATTAGGCGGGGCAACGGTTCGGGAGGAATAATTATTATTAACGCGGTGAAAAAGGGGGAACGAACACGATTGCCCGTGGCGAGAATGAGGGGGACAGGGGTTAGGTTCCTTGTTGACACTGGGAGTACAAATTCACTAATTAGTAAAAAAGAGGCCGAGAAACTAGGACTATGGGGAAGACACATACAATGCCAGTGCAGTATCGCTACCGTGAACGGGCGGTGCACGACCTTGGGGGAGGTGTACGTCAATTGTACAGAGTTGGCAGGACGGGATGTGGAGGTTAAGGTTCACGTGGTGGGTACGATAATGTCGGGGTACGAATTCATTGTAGGGGGAGATATTCTGCGGTTAGCTGGATTGAAATTGACAGTGGATCGGGGGAATTGGCACTTCAAACTAGGTGAACGGTCATATCAGACCACTGTTACGAGCGGCGGTAGCGGTATAAAAATTGGTGCGGTAAATTGTGAAAGGGCACCCATTAAGGATATCATAGAGCTAAATAAAGACCTCTTCTATGTGGAAAATGAGATTTTGCCCACTACAGGGAAAACGGTCCATCGGATTAGATTAAAAACGGATATTCCGGTGTATGTCAAAGATAGACGTTACCCGCAGGCTTTGAGGGATATTATTAAGGGACAATTGGATGATCTTCTGCGCCAGAGAATTATCAGGCCAAGTAATTCTCCTTTTAATAGTCCGTTGTGGGTAGTTGAGAAAAAGAAAGACGAAGACACGCAAACGGAGAAACAATATAGGGTCGTGGTCGATTATAGAAAACTGAATGAAGCAACAGAGGACGAACGATACCCGCTTCCTCGCGTGGAGGATATTCTGGACAGATTGGCAGGCGCGGCGATTTTTAGTACTCTGGATTTAAAAAGCGGGTACCATCAAGTAAAAATGGCTGCCGAGGACATTGGGAAAACCGCGTTTTCTTGGGAGCGGGGCCATTATGAATTCGTAAGAATGCCGTTCGGGCTGAAGGGGGCCCCACTGACTTTCCAACGGTTAATGGACGAGTTCCAGAGAGGTTTAGGAGAGGACTTCGCCCAAGTTTATATGGACGATTTAATTGTCTTTAGTCGTTCCGAAGAAGATCACTTGAGGCATCTTGGGAGGGTGTTTGACAGAATCCGCGAGTTCGGCCTTAAATTATCAAAGGGAAAATCAAAATTTGGATTACCAGAGATACGGTTTCTGGGACACGTGGTGTCGCGAAAAGGGGTACAGCCCGATCAAGAAAGGGTGAAAGCCATCCAAGAAGCACCATTACCCACCAATGTTCGGGGGATTCGCAGATTCTTAGGAATGGTGAACTATTATAGGCGGTTCATTCCAGGAATTGCCGAATTGACTCAACCTCTGACGGAGACCCTAAAGAAGGGGAGACGGTTTTGTCTAGGGTCCTCCCAGATCGATAGCATCCATAAGTGCCGGAAAATCTTGACGTCACAACCGCTGTTGGCATTTCCAGATTTTCATCTCATGTTCAGGATCACCACAGACGCGAGTGAGGTAGCTATTGGAGCGGTCCTGTCGCAGAATTTCGCGGAGGGGGAAAAGCCGATCGCTTTCGCGAGCCGGAAACTTAATCCGGCTGAACAAAGATATAGTGCTATCGAGCGTGAACACTTAGCAGTGGTATGGGCGGTTGAGCAGTTCCGTCCATATGTATATGGGCGTCGTTTCGAATTATTGACGGACCACAAACCACTTGTTTATCTAGCCACGCTTAAGGAAACGTCAGCGCGAGTCTCTCGTTGGAAGGAACGATTGGCACCCTATACGTTTCAAGTAATTCATAAAAAAGGGGTAGAGAACGCGGTGGCGGATTGGTTGTCGCGCGATCTGGTAATTAATGCGGTAGAGGAAGAAAGCACGTCGGCCGAGCCATTTGCGGTGCGTTATTTGCGGGATTTGGCGGAACAAGGGCAGGAGATTCCACTAATACGTCAACAGTCAGAGGAGAGCTCACCAGAAAGAGCTAGGGAACTCCCAGAAGTTGATGAAATCATCAATGATAAGCGGTTCCAAATGGTCCTTCGGTCAAAACAAGGCGCGGGCACTGAGTCGAGTGCGTCAATGTATGAGGGATTATCGACGGTTACGATTCGTATTCCAGCGACAGTAGATGACGTCGAAATAGAACGGATTTTTTCCGAGTTTTGCGTACCGGGACGCCGTGGTCATATTTACGTCGGCAACAAGGTTCTCCTTGATAAAATCAGACGGTTGTGGCGCCAAGAACGAATCGGGGTAGGGGGTTCTCTAGTGCGTTGCCTTCGGGAAGTAGAAACAGTACCCGATATCACAGCACAGCAACGGGTCATTAGGGATCACCACAGTGGCAAAACGAATCACCGGGGGATCGACGAGACGTTACGTGCATTGAAACGCATCTACTTTTGGAAAGCGATGGGTCGCACGGTGAAAGATTTTATAGATCAATGCGCCGTATGCCAGCGCGCGAAATATGATCGACAGCCACCGGTGGCAGAACAGGTAGTCACCCCCACGGCGATGGAACCTCTCAGGTCGGTGCAAGTAGACCTCTATTCTAATGAGGGACAATCCTGGCTCACTATTCTGGACATTTTTAGTAAACTCGCCATGACTTACCCTATCGCTGAGAAGACCCCGAAGGCTGTTTGGGAAGGCATCCTCCAATGGTGTGCGACCTATGGAGTACCCGAGGACATCACTTCTGATTGCGGTCGCGAGTTTGATAATTTGTTGATTCGCGAAGAGTGTGCCCAGTTGGGGATCAAGTGGCGGCTTAATACTCCCCATCATGTTAAAGGCAGGGGGGCAGTGGAAAGGTTACACAATACACTGGGGGAACACCTGCGGCTATTGAAGTTGGGAAGAAATCTCGATTCCTATGACGCTATGCCGCGAGCAATAATTGCATACAATCATACGATCCATTCGGCAACGGGATTGTCCCCAATAGAAATTGTATTCGGCCAGGCGCGGAGGGATAGGGGTGACCTCATCACAGTCAATAATGAAGAATTACGTGCCATGCTCCATCAATCACGAGTCACTCGTAAATCTACGTGGCAAAAGGTACGCGAAAAACTAATCCGAGAAAAGACCACCAGGGTGCACAAAGCCAATGCTCGGACCGGGGTGTATACCAAGGGTCCCCTGCCATTGGGTACGATTGTTTATAGACGTTTACGCACTGCACGAACTAAAGCCTCGTCGCGATACGAGGGTCCGTACAAAATCGTGACTGTTCGCGAACATAACCTCTATACGATTCGGGATGTGCACTATCCATTTCGCGTTCGGACCGTACATCTGGAGGAACTTCGAGTGCCTCATGCTCTGTCACCTGTCCCACCTGCGGCTGCTACACCTGAGTCAGGTTAACTTGTGCATGCAAGAGACATTTTTTGTTGTTGTTTTTGTGTGTTTCATGATTACTTCTTTTATTTTTGTATGTTCCTTTGTTTCTTTTCTTTACCTATTTTTTATTTTTTTTTTTTATGATAGTTCCTTCTATGCAGGAACTGGAAGGGGGGAGTTATGTGTATGTAAATATACTAGTAGAGTTAGTTTTAGGTTAAGAGTTAAGCATATGTTTTTTTTCTCGGAGATAAAACTTATGATATAAAAAAGATAAGAACTGGATAATCAATAAAGGTTAGTTGATGTGATTATTTCAGTCTACTATTAACTTATATATAAATATATATAATATAATATATAATAATATAATATATAATATATGATAAATATTGAAACTAATTATTGTTGTTTCATTAAGAACTTATGCAATTAAAAATGTGTGATATAGTACTTTATTCTGGGTCAAGGTCCTTTCCAATAACCTAAAAGAATAAAAATATAAAATAGATAACAGAGACCTCAATGATGAGAAAACTAAATAATTTATTTTCCCTAATAAATAAAGTATTTAAACTCGTTTTTAAGTTAACTACTCCCGATAATTAAGAAAATCTTGTAATAATTATTATATCACATTATCACGTTATCGCCGTTTTCTCCGTTTTTTCCTCCTGTTTTAACAATTTTTGGAATAAAAAATTTAATTAAAATTATGTAATTAAAGATTTGAGTTTGTATTTTTGTTCTAATTTTCCTTTAAATTTACCTATTTGATGAATCATTCGAAGGCAATCGTGTTTTTTATCTTATAAAACTAATCGCATAAACGTACATAACAATTCGACTCCATCATTCTACAAAAATGTATTCAGTGAAACTGCAAAAGCTGATTATAAGGCAACAATTGAAAAACTACTTTATTTTTAGACCTTATGTTTGTAAAAGTTTAAAGTAAAACATGGGGAAAACTACTGTTATAAAGTCCCCATCAAAAAAATTCGTAGTTATGTTAATAGCCAATTTGTTAACTGAGGAGCAGATTAAAAGATTAGTTGAGAAAATACATACATACATACATACATGCCTCTATATTTCTACATAAAAAAAATTTTTTACTTACATGAATTAGCTTCGTGATGGAGTTGTAACTTCTTCTACAATGCTTAAACTCTATAAGACTCTTCAAACATTGGTGCTAAGGATTCATTGATTCATATTTCCCAAAATTCGCTTATACTAATTTACTTGTTTTAAATTGACTATTCTATCAGAAACACAGTTGACAAATGAGAAAAAAATTCGTTCTTTCTTTTATCTAAATACACTCAAGTATCATAGCTACAGAATAATCTTTATTTCATTGTTATTCACTTAAAAAAAATTGAAAGAATAACATTAGGAATATTATTACTAGGGGGGGGCGGCCCATGGGTGGCGGGTCTGGGGGGGCGGCCATGGGTGGCAGATCTGGGGATAGTCGGTAAAGGTGAGCTGCAATTTTGTTGAAATGAAAGTTTGATGCTTTCAAAACCAAAACTAAATTTAAACTTGAGTATTAGCCAAATTGTGCGGTACAAATGTGATCCAAATATGTAGAAACAAACTTTCTAATCCTTCAAAGTTGGCCTTATTTACCACCAAACTGGTACATATTTATATGATTTATCACTACATAAACATGTATATGCATTATTAAATATATTCAATTTATATACAGCCAGAGTCATATATTATCGCTTATTATTTTTATTTACCTTCGTTTAATTTTTTATTTATAATATTTTTATTTAATTTAAATGTATGTTATAACACATTCCTAGTATTAAGTTTTCATAATAAGTACGAAAGAATTCAGAATAATACGCAATAATTTATGATAAGATGCACTCGTAACTAAAAGTCAAACGTACAACAAAAGTATTCGTACATTGGACTTTAATCCTTTGTTTTGTCCCCTGCTTATGATAGATGGTTTGAGGAGTCCTTGCCTAGACGTCTTTGCAAAGGTGTATAATTAAGAAGTCCGTTTTATTTGTTTCAAATAAAAAATGGGAAGAAATTCAAAAGAAACGACCGAAGAGAAAAGAAAAATTATTGTGGGTGGATCTCTTGAGTCCTTCTCGCAAGTCGATGGTGATTTCTGAGATGTCCACGTCCCTATTGTGTCCATATAGAACGAATTTCTTACGGGGTACATAAGTGTGAAAATCAGTTTCTTTGTCAGTACGGTGTATGGCTATAGCTTTTCATTAATTTTAATTTCCTTTCAAATTCATAGCAAACTGGGTGATCCCCTCACCTAAGAGAGCGGCCCTCAGTTATTTCTGCCCACAAGGCGATGTCACTATGATCGGTGGGGGCCTCCTGGTGTTTTATGGCCGGGATGCTGGAGCGGTATCTTCACTGTTCTTATTCGCGAGAGCCGCAAATTTGTTGCTCACTATGGTCTTTTCACACTTCATTATAGCCTTATCATTAGCCTTTTCACCCTTGAAAACCGCGTGTCTCATCCCAAATCTGCTAGTCTTCTTATTCTGGACAGTAGTAGAAGGTCCCTTGTTCACCAGAGGCCTTGAGCTGAACTTCTTCGGCATTGGCAAAAATGGGAACTCGATTTCTGGTGGTCTTCCACCTGTCTTCTTTTCCTCTCTATTATCTTCATTACACTCCATGGGAGCGCTCTCATCTTCTATAATCCGGAGAATCCGGGGTAGTCATCGCCGTATTAAATTTACCTCACTTATTGTCCATGGTAAACTCTTGCCAGAGCAACGCTACCCGGTTAGCTGTTCACTATTTGTTCACAGGTGTGTGGAGTCAAGCAGCCTAATGTCAAATCTAGGCAAGGTCACTTGTGACTGGAGTCAAGCAGCCTAATGTCAAATCTAGGCAAGGTCACTTGTGGTTGAACGAATTTTTTTTTTAATATTTTTTTTTATTTTATTTTAAATTATATACAAATTTTAAAACAGTGGTGGGATAATCCCTTACAATGAAAATGAGTTTACTTACAATGGTTACAGGTTAATATGTTTTTGTTGTTGGTAAAAAGAAGTACATAGGATTTAATTAATACAAAATTTATATATAAGAACATATCTTACTAATATTATAAATGTGAAAGTTTGTATGTTTGTCTCTCTTTCACGCAAAAACTAATGAACGGATTTGGATGAAACTTGACAGTAATATAGGTTATACATCAGAATAACACATTGGCTACAGCAAGCGCGAATTCAGGGGGCGCACGGGGGCACGTGCCCTCCCGACTGTTTTTTAGGTATTGTGGAGAGTCCATTATAGTACATAATTAAAGGAAATCTCATGATCATAGTTATTAAAATAACAAAAAGAACATGAGTGAAACTATTGTTTTGATGTCCTACTAATATTATAAATGCGAATGTTCGTATTTATGTTTGTTACTCATTCACACAAAAACTACTGAACGGATTTGGATGAAACTTATTGAGTAAAATCATAGGCTACAGCTAGGGCAGATTTATGTGGCGGCACGGGGGCATGTTCTCCCCCCTCCTCCCGTTATAGTTCATAATTAAAGGCAAATGAGGAACTTAGCATCATGAACTTTGTAGATAGGTTCTTTGTATAGTTTGAGAAAGAAATTTGGATAAGTCCACCCCGAGGGTTTCTCCTTTAATATAATAGGGGTTCAAATGTATAGAATCCGTCAGTTTTGAAGTTAGACATCTGAAATTTTGGATGTACGAGTAACTTATATTTAAAAAAAATATATTTATCTTTCATGAAACTTTATGTGGCAGAGCAAATTCCACGCGAGCGAAGCCGCAGGCATAAGCTAGTTCATAGATAAGAATATACATATCTAACATTATTATATACAAAATTATTATATATAACGTTGTTCTTATATATAACATATAAGAACATATTAATTTATATAGAAGAACATATTACAAAATGGTTATTATTTATAAAAGTGTGTGTTTTGTTCGTTTGTGTCTGTATTTTGGTGTTGTTTTTCCTATTTTTTGTATGACTGTTGTCTGAAAGTTGGCATGAGGTGAAGAATCTGAGGGTTTGTTGGTGCATGAATTCGTGTATTGTTGGGATGTCCAGTTCTCTGTGCATTGTGGTGATTTGAGTATATATTGGATAGTTTTTTTATGATTCTTAGACAATTGTTTTAGAAGATCTGAATTTTGTTAATGTGTGTTTTGCTAGCTTAATTCCAGACTGGGCATGCGTAAGTTTTCATGGGCCTAATGACTCCCTTATATAATATTTTCTTATTTTTTTCAGATAATTTTGACTTTTTGTTAAAGTAAGGATACATTATATAATATTCTGCGGGCGCTATTCAGTTTATTATTGATATGATTGCTGAATAGTAGTTTGCGGTCTTAAGAAATTCCTAAATATTTAATATGGGTTGATATAGGTATTGAGATATTGTTAAGTATTATGGTAGAGGGGAGTATAGGTCTTCGTTTTGTGAAAATTATAGCTTCGGTTTTGTATTGAGTTCCCATTTTTTCAGATATTTGTTAATTTTGCAAAATGCTTCCTGTAGTCTTTTAATTATTGCAGTTATCCTACAGCGCGTTACAGAATGTCATTAACAAACTAATTAAATAATATAGGGCTGAGACAGGAACCTTGTGGTAGACCCGCATTTGTGTATCTATTTGAAGAGTGGCTATTGTTTGATGAAATAAAGAATGTTCTGTTAGTTAAGAATTAACTATTATAAATAATATTCATTTTTTAATATGTTATATATATATAAATTTTGTATTAATTAAATCCTATGTATTTCTTTTTTCTGTTGGTTTTTTAAATTTTACCAACAACAAAAACATATTAACATGTAACCATTGTAAGTAAACTCATTATCATTGTAAGGGATTATCCCACCGATGTTTTAAAATTTGTATATAATTTAAAATAAAATAAAACAAAATATTTAAAAAAAACAACAAGAACTTCATTAGTGAATCAAAACACAATAAATTCCCGACAAAGTTTTCAATGGTTCCAGTTTTAACAGAACTACAACATACACATATTTAACTTGGAATAACCTTTACAAAAAATCTACAATATTTTTATTTTTAATTGTATTTTTTTTTACCAGATTTGTCTATAATTGTTTAAGTAGTAATCATTTTGAGATTAAGTAATAAAGTTTAAGAATTATTAATACGGATCTTAAGCTTTAATTTATTAGTTATTAATGTAAAAAGGGTGGTTCAAGGAAATAAAACCGTTTTTGAATTAAAATAAAAGTTTGATTTTTTTTATATATTAACACATTAACGACATGGTGCGCACGACCTGAGTACTCGTTTGGGCCGCGTGTTCACATATCCACAGGCAACCTTAATTTTCCGTGTGTGCACCGGTGATCGCGCGGCTCCAGTAAGTAATTTTAAGTAATTTTTAATTAAGGTTGCCTGTGGATATGTGAACACGCGGCCCAAACGAGTACTCAGGTCGTGCGCACCGGTGCCGCACATGTCGTTAATGTGGTAAGAATTTTCAAGATTAAAACAATATTATCCGTTTTTAAATTGGATCGTTCCAGCAAGTTTAGCATAAAAGATTGTCCTAGCAAGATGTTTTATTGAAGGGAACCCGAATGAAGAAGTGTCTAACAATGGGTAACGATTCGCAACGATCATCAATCAATTGGCTACATCCAAAGTGTTTTTGTTGCCAGGTTGTGAATGAGCTGCAACGTGAAGTGGCATTGGTGGATGTATTGTTGTACTTCGTCCAAAGGGGCCTGTCAGTTTTTGTTGAAATAGTTCACTTCCTTTTACAGCATAATTAATAAAACAAATAACAGTATAATTACGTGGTAAATTATAAACTATTTGTAAATAAATTATTGTATGAAAAGTCGATCATAAAAATATATCTGCTTCTCCGGTTAAGTCGAATTTTGTCCAGAGAGAGTTGTCTGTATTGAAGGAAGAGAAAACGTATTCTCGTAGTCTTTGGCTTGAAATGGAGTTGGAATGTAAGCAATAATTCCTTAAGTAGTCACCAATGCCTGATTTAGACCCTTATTCACTACGAAAATAATTCTGATTCATTAAGTACAAGAATCTAATTTTGGAGAAAATTATCAGAACCTCTTATTTTGATAAGAGGTTCTGATAATTTAATTTTTTTTTAAATTAGTTCGCATAATTATAAGAATTTCGCTCAACAAATATAGATAATGATGTTCTTAGAAAGCAGATAAAATTATATTTATTTTATTTTTTTACCAGAAAAGTTCTAATCTTGCGGTTTAACGCCCAAACGACAGTAAAAGTTACAGGTGCAGTCGATAGCCGAGTGCATAGGGCACTGCGTTAATTAGCTCAGAATTCAGATAAATTATTTATTCTATTAACGAAATGTGAATATAACTTGTAAAATCTGCAGTCCCTTCTAGATTCTGAACACCCTCGATAAAATGGGTGATCTCGGCCTAACTGTCTCGATGCACAACAATAAATACAGTCCCAACCATTTAGCAAACATTTCCGTTCGTTTTCGATAATAAAAAAGCCTAAATTTCCAATATTTTTTATAACTTCGATTTAGTATTTAAGATGTGTGGGGCAAGTTATAATCCATTTTATTGAAATAGCTATTGATCCCACTTTAACTCATTTTTGCATATTTTGTTGGTTGGGACCTTTCTGCAAAATAACTGCCATTTTTCATTAATTTATGTTACAATTATAGTTATTCAATAAGTCGGCTTCCAATATATTTCAGTATATTTAAAACCTACAACAAGATTGTATATATTGCATTATCACATTAAAAGTAGTAAAAACCTGAAACTAAAATAAACATAAGGAGCTGAAAGAAATACAAATCACTAGGGCACAAAAGTAAATTAAAACTAATTATTAAACATTATCAGCGAAAAGATAAATAAAAGGGTCAAATTTAATTTTTAAGCTTTATTCTTCGCCCTAAGTTCACCAATAATAACATCAATAAAAAGAATATTGCTGACAAGAGCTATACATTAATCTATTGCTCATCCTAACCCTTACTGTATTCACGGCAGGTCGATGTCGCTAAATTGGTTGCCAATTTCCATTCCTGGAAATTATTATTCATTTTAGAATTGTTTCAGGTAGCTACGTTACTAATGAATCACGATCCTATTTGATATTCACCGTGAGAAATATTTGCAAACCTCTTGGTCGATGAAGATAGAAATGACAGCTATTAGTCAGTTTTCACTCGTATTTGAGGTATTTTTTGTATTGAAGACAGAACCAGTGAAATAAAATAATTGTTCACGAAAATTCACCATGTCGCAGCAGGCTTTCGAAAGATAGATATTTCGTACTACATTAACCCACAATCAAATAGAACTTATTGCATATCTGAAGTCGATTTAGGACTCAACACTTCTAATACAATACATTCACATGATAACACCAACGATCATAATTTTCCCTAAAATATGGATATTGTGAAAGTCGTCGAACTTGATTGCTTTATATCATATAATTATATTTTGTAATCATCGTATTAATATTAATATCTTCTTTATATATCAAATGCTAAAAAAAGATTTTAGTCATGTCTTGAATCCAGTGTCATATGAGTAAACCAGTAGATTCGTGACATCTTTACTTGTGTCCTGTATTTTATTAACAATTCAAGTCAAAATTAAATCAAAATGTCCATTTTGTCACCTCAAAGTATTGGCTTTCCTCATGAATAGAACAGATGAAAATAAACCAGAAAGAGGTGAAGTTTTCAGTAGCCAGCCTTACCAGTGTGTACCACCCATCGATCACTAAGTCGATCAATGAGTATTATTTATATGATAATAAAGTTCATTAAAACTAATTTTTCGCTCATAGCCGGGTACATAAAGCAGTAATTATTAATCTTAATCAGATATAATTAACATTGTTGCAGCCAAATGCAAAGTTTCTGATTCAATCATTTAGTATGTTACTTTGTACACCTGGCAGTACATCCCCAATTATGTGGCGGCAATCGATAGTTAATTAAGCAACTGTACGGTTCATTCGAATCGCAATATTAACTATAATGTTGACTTTGTTTGGTGATAGCAATATTCTATTCCTCGTAAACCTTATTGGCTTTGACGTGCGGAGCGACACACAAAATTGTCACCTAATTTATTATAAAATTCATTGCGTCGACGCTTACCAAATTAAATCTGTTGAACCTTTGAAAAATCTCGAAAAAATATTGAAAGTACAATTATGAGACAAAACAGAAGAACTGTAAATGCATTAAAAAAAATAATCAGAAAACAAAAAGATCCTATAAGGACCCAATTCAAGTGTATTGGTCCAATAAAAATTAAGTTTGTTGCTTTACCATCTTTAAATATGTTTAGTTTTTATATGTGATTATCCAATGATTGAAATTTTATCATCCAATTTTGATATCTCTGGACTAGGAAAATGTACAACATTTAGAAATGTCTTCCCTACCATATTGTTAATTATCTCAAATACTTTAAATTAAAAAATAATCACTCAAAATGATCTCCAAAGTTTGGTATCGAAAACTCAGAAATTAAACTTTTTAGACCCAAAAATAACAACCAAAGAATGATTTTTGAGCTTTTTAGTAACATATAAAAAATAAATATTTTTAAATGGTCAATAAACCCTCATTGGGTCACTTCATATTGATTGACCCAAGATGGTTTCCTGATTTCAATTAGATGATTTGTACAAGTGATTCTATTACGCGAAGAAAGTTGTTAAATAAAGGGAACGTCATTATTAAACGCTAATAATCTGCTAAATCTTTATGATTGACATCATGGAGTAATTAAAAGATCATGAATAAGTTCGATTCCATGGTAAGAGCAAGAAACAGATTTCAGTGACATGCTAAACTCTCACCTAACTAAATATACTCAATTGTGGAAACGCATAATCTCAAGTTACCTCATAGAGAGCAATAGTAGGCAGGTTCACAGTTAGCTCCCTGTAACTGTGAATACATAACTGCAATAATTCTGGTAAGGATATGCCAGGAATGATATTACGATTTCCTCTATTTACGCATTTTTTCCTTCTACGTAAGTGTTTCTAATAATACAAAGCATTCCAGACTTAAGGTTTCTTTCACAGGAACCGGGCATTTTTTGGGGAAAAAGTTAAATAGCCATGGAGCGTACCGTGAAGTCTTTTTTAAGTTGCTTATATCTTTAAAGATTAGTTTTAGCTTAACTCGGAAATGATAAGCCATCCGCTTCATTAGTTTAAAAAAAAACGTGTACCATAGCCACTCTTGAATAGGGTTCTACCGATATTACCGATATGGGTACAGTATCGATACTTTTCCTTTCGATACCGATATTTTGGTATCGATACTTTTCTTTCGATATTTTATCGATATCGGTAAGGAAAACTAAATATCGAAACAGTTTACTGAATTTTTTTTTTTTTTTTTGCTCATCCAAACGAAACCTGAATTAAAAGATGTATATATCCTACGGCACATTCTTTCCATATTCTCAAAAAAATAGAATGATATGTTTCCTTTCCCTATATGAACCCTATTATTTTATTATTATGAACCCTATCTGTACATATCACGGAAATTAATTAATAGAAAAAAAATAATATATATGTATAGCAAAGAAAAATTCTTTCGATACCAGAAGAACAGGGTACTCTTTCGATATTCTAAAAATATTTTCCGATACTTCACAGATGGCTAATATCTAAATTTATTATTGTTATGAACAATATTTGTACATATCCGGGAAATTAAAATAATATATATATCCGGGAAGAAAAAAAATAATATATATGCATAGCAATGGTAATTCTTTCGATACTTTGAGAATATCGAATGAGTACCATATTCTTCTAGTATCGAAAGCATGTCCTTTCCTATGCATGTATATGTTTTTGTTTCTTTTAATTACTTTCCCTGATATGTACAGATGGGGTTCATAACATAATAAAAAATTTATATATCAGCCATCTGTGAAATATCGGAAAGATCTTTCGATACTTTGAGAATATCGAATGAGAACCATATTATTCTAATAAATAATAAAAAATAAAAGGTCTTTCGCTATTTGATTGATTATCCAATGTGTGACGTTTTCCTGGCAATGGAATGTTTGTAGCCATTTGACGAACCGTGCTTTTAAACGACTATAAATCTTCCGATACCAAGTGATATCGGTATTTTTCTTTCGATATCTTCTCGGTATCGATACTTTGTTCCGATATATTGCAAAGGCCTGATATCGATTTTTTTGGGTATCGGTAGAACACTACTCTTGAAGGTTCTTGAGCTTAGTAAGTGGTAGAGACTCTACTGGTTCTATGGCAACGGGAGGTGATTTGTCCCAGATCACTTTGAACTGCAAGATTTTTTCCCTCAAAAAACCCCTTGTATAGTGGCTGGGTGAGCCCCATGAGGGACTCCGGATTCCACAGAGTGCACCCCCCCCCCCCGGGTATTAACAGAGTAAATAAATTATTCCGCAGATTGTCGCTTTGAGTTAAGTCACAAAAAGCTTTAACATTTCATTCGTTACCCTTTAAAAAGCAAAAATAAAAGTTATCATTAGCTTCATTATCAAGAAAATATAGTTATGGGAAATGTAATCATTCCACCCAGAAACGAACAAACATATATCATCTATACTTCAAAATGTTATTTGAAGCTTTTATTCCATGATGAAATAATTACCGAAATCTACATTACCCATAATTATATTCGTTTTTCCATACTAAAGCTCATGACAACTTGTATTTTCGGAAAATATTAAAAATGAAACGAATAAACAGTTAAAACTTGTAACACTCAAATTATCTGCCACAGCCAGATTTGAACCCGTCAGTTTTGGTATGGAACTCAGCGCTCGTTTCATTATTGTAGTTGCAAAATTATCTTTTAACAGTCTTTTTTGTTTGTACTATATTCCCTCTGGTCTTCTGCACTTCGTCCCTCAAAACTCAAAAGTCTCTAGTAGTTGCACAAATACAGACGCAACCCTTCCGCTCTCAACGATAATCGATTCTTCACAGGAACCAACAGCTCTTGGAAAGCATCTCTAATAAAGAAGGCTGCTCAGTTTACTTTCTAAATTACCTTTCTCCCAAAGTTCTGTTTAATGCATGTTTTCTGCAATAGTTGCGGAGGCCTTATCTGATTAAATGCCGGAGAAATCTCCAGTTGTGTCTCTAACACTCACGGAACAACTTTTACATCGATTGATAGAGCCGATTTTGACTGAAACTTTTCTCGAGCATATTAATGAATGAGCGAAGAAAATCCACAAGGAAACTCGGCAGATTTATTATTATAATGATTTTTTTGCCGAGAGAAAGTTCAAGAAAAAAATCTAGAGAAAAATGTAATAACAAATACAGGACTCGATTTCTTCATTATTGGTATTTTTATGGGATCAGTAAAAGCGAGTAATCAATTTTTTATTTCAATTATTCAACATGAGAGTAGAACGTCTGTACCAAAGGTGCTAAAAATTGTTTTTATTTTCATATTCATCTGTATGTCCGCATGTATAAAACGGAATCTTTGAACTCGATTTTCGTCCACTTCAAAACATCGAATTAAAATTAAATTTTTCACACCTCTCAAAAACCGACCATAATACAATAACGTAATTAGATTGTCTCATTGTTCTTAACAGGATCTTCAGGTTTAGTGATTTTTATTATCTGAAGACCACTATCGTGTTCCGTTTACTGGTAGCGTGCCGTTTGCCGTGTAGACATACATGACTTAATCTTTGAGACAAGCATAGGACCACTGGTAGGATTAACAGGGAAGTTTCGCATAAGAAAAAAAAAATATTTTGACCACCAAAAAAACTAAAAAGCACGCTTTAAATAAAACTAAATTTTTAGTTTTATTTAAAGCGTGCTTTTTATTTTGGTCTTATTAAAAATTATTTTTTACTTTTAAGTAAAAAATAATTTTTAATCAGACCAAAATAAGGATAGAGTGCTGTACGAAAAAAAAATCATTTTATCATAAAAAAAGCGTGGGGTGCTTGATGTTAATTGTAGTAAATATTTTATTGACTGATATTGGTAAAGTAATTATGAAAGTATTTTCAAAAGCACGCTATCCTTTAGTTTTGTTTTGTTCATAACTCTATTCTTATTTTAAACTTATTGAACATTATTTTCTCCTTTTTAGTTTTGTTTCCTATTAAAGCTTGTTTTATTTACTTTTCTAAAGTTATTATTAGATTTCGAAATAATTTTACGAAAAAATATTATACTAATTAGCTCTGATTTATTTCCCTAAAGTCATTATCATTAATTTTCTCCTTCCCCTGCCTTTAGTACTTGCTTCTGCACAATCTGGTTTAGAATCCAGTAAATTTCACAGAATGGAAAAAATAGCAGAGACGCCAGGTGAAGCTCAAGATCAGCTTTCTCGCTATTTCTTTCACTTAGTTAAATCGATCACATATTTGAGAGCCTTCATTAGGAATGTAGATGTAAAGTACTTTATCTAACTTGAACCGGATGAGACTGGTTTCGAATTTCGAAAGGAAAACCACATACATCTACAAAATATCTTACATAATTTATAATTTTATTAATTGAACTTTACATTTGCGCTAAAAAGGGATATAATTTATGATTGGTATTTTATATGAGATAAAAACTTAAGCACGCCTATAAAGATGAATTGGAATGATTAGAGACAGGTTTTTCATGTTATTGCATATTTTATTAGCTTGCGTACGACATCCAATTCATGATCTATCAAAAAAATATATTTTCAATATTGCACAAACTGATACGTTTCATTTGTAAAAGATAAATTTGGTATATTATAATAACCAAGATAACCGTCATTCCTTAATAAATTACGGCTTTAATATTTTATCTATGATTTGCATATTTATTTATGGAAAAGCTTTTCTTTAATGTATTTATTGAAATTTACCACTGTTTTATTATAATAGAACAAACAAATACAATTTACTGATGAATGAGATAATGGGATGAAGACAAGTAGAGAAATTAACCTGTTGTAGTAAAAAAATAACAAATTAAACACAGAAGGTCACGAAACCATATTCTTTTCAGATGCCTTGGAGAATTATCGGGAATTAAATAAGAAGCTAGGTTTGAAACTAGTCGGTTTCAGAGGACTTAAGTTTGACATGAAAGGATTGATTTCCAATTCGGGGCAAACAAGCATCGAATGGGACATTAAGGTCATTTTGGATTACTTAATTCGTGACATTGTAAGGAGCATTGAGGATTTTACGGTGACTTTTGGATTGTAAGATAGCAAAGATGAATTCAATGGCTTTGTGAAGCCCCAAAGCTCTACTCCGTAAATACTACTCGGTATATAACAGTCATGTATATGAATATTTTGTAATTAAATGAGAGCTTAGAGCGTTCGTCTAGTTAGTGTTGAAGTACACTGAAACGGCAAACAGTTCCTTCAGTTGAGTTTTTAAAATGTTAGCTTTAAAATATTTTTTTTTAAATGATTGTAAAGAAAAGCGACTAGGCGAAATCTAAAATCTCCCGGCTTTTTTGGTTCTCCAAATAATTGGAGGGGTTGACATCCTTCTATACGTCCTTTGTCGACGTTCTTGGCTAGGAGATACAGAATTTAAAGCAAGCATAAAAGTGCATTCCAAACCCTAAAATATAAGATTATTTCTTTTTTATTTTCGTAGATTGGATAAGTTCTCATCTAAACGGGACTAGGGCCAGTTTGAAAGCGTACTTGGACGAGATAAAACGGAGCCCAAGGCAAACGAATTAAGGCCAACTGGAAGGTGAAAATGCCTGTCCATTTTCATTCCTTTCTTTCTCAGATCTCATTTCCATCTGATCCCATTCTTTCTTGTCTTTTGCGTTTACATTAGCAATACAGTCAACATCAGTCTTCGATTCTAGTTGTGTATTGCAATAGATTTTATTGCTGATATTTTCGAAAAAAATTATGTTTAGGAAACATGAACATTTATGTTACAGATAAAATGTATAGTACAAGCAAATCGAAACCCATCTTAAGCGAGTTTTGTTTATTTTATTGAATATACAAACTGAATCGTTGTAAGGGTTGCGGGATTGCACCGCAGCAGTTGCCTTTACCTCTAGGATTTTTTGTAGGGAGTAAAAAGTCTTTAGATACGCTTTTAGTTACGTCCTAGTTAGGCCCTAGGATTTTTTAAAAGGGAATAAACATTCTTGGTTATGCCGTCTTTGGAAGCGACGTAAAATGTCGGTCCTAACGGATGCCGAGTCAGGTACTCGTGTAATATTCCTATCCTAAATACACCTGAATATATAAAATGAAGGAATCCTACAGTAGAAATGTCCGGTTTGCCGTAGCAGCATTGAGTGAAGTTAAATCAATGAACAATAATAACAACTGAATCGTGGTCGTTAGTGTACAAGATTATTGAGTGATAAAGAGGGAAATCAAGGGACATTTTAATAACAAATTTTTGTTTAAATATTTTAATTAAACCTTAAACGTTTAATTTTTATCATCAATTCTTATTAAAATTATGCAAATATTCTCGTTATTTAAAAGCTATCAATTTTATACTATAGCTTTATATTATTCAATGGAGTTGTTATAGCTATTGTATGGAATAAATAGACATCAATAAATTCTGCCTGCTTCCCAATTGCTATATCATAACTTAATAACGATAGCTTGTTAAGGATGAATGTATTGAATATCTAATGTATATGTATGTGTATATTTTGTTATTATACTTTTATTATTAAAATATAACTCATTTTATAAGATAATCAGGTTGATAATTTCTGAATTCTAGAATAGAAAACCGTTGTGCCATTATAATTAATGCATATAATTATCTACACAACAATCGGAATTTACGATATAGCGGGCCATTTGAATGGGAGGTACTGTTACTGATAAAGGTGAGGAAAATGATTCTGGCAAATGAGTCTGTATCAAGATACTTTGGAAATTAAATTGACATAATCTTTGAATAATTTTAATATTATATAGGAATAGAAGAATAATTTTAGAATAACAATTTTATGAAACTGAAACTTATTAGCCTGTATTGCTATTCTAAAGGGACTTGTCCCAGAATAAATAAAGAATTTATTATTATTATTATTATTATTATTAAGATTAATCTTAAATAAATAAGAGTCGCCAGTGGTGTAACGGTTGGTATAATACTGCAATATTAAGCCCATGATCCTAGTAGGGATTTTTAAAGGGGTTAAAAAATCCTTAGTTAAGCCATCTATTGAATGGAGCGTAAAATGGTGTTCGCGAGCCTGTGCTCTGTCAGAAACTGGCTAAAGATAATCCAGTACAAATAGGACCTAAGACACATTTTTTGAAGCATGAAAACAAATTAAATGCATGTCTTTGATATTATCATGAAGTATGGCCTACTTTTACATTTTTAGAATATTAATCACAGTAGAACAAAAAACCTATAATGAATTGAAATCTGCGTGTATTATAGAAATTCGTACAACACGTATTTTTAAATTATTGCTAATTACGATTACAACCATTCATTAAATAATATTAACCTTAGTATTATTGAATGACAATACGTATTAAGTACGCAATAATAACGAGCCTTTCCACGATTAGGGTCCGAATATTTGGCTCTTCCAAACTATATATAAAACGTATTTTGACGAATTGTGTAATTTTATTCTTAAATATTAACTGGCAGTCAAATAACTCTTATGTCCGTCACCCCCCACTTCATCTCCTTTATTCGCTATTCAGTGAATCGATTTTAAACTCGCAAAAGCGATTATAATCGTAAATAGAAAGCGAACAGAGAGAATACTGCATGACGACTGCACAATGCGACACCTAGCGGCCTTGACTTAGATTACACGGTCGTAAATTCGGCGCCCAATCAGATCCTCAACAAAGCAGATCGGGATTTCGCCATGTCTCCGGATGACCCTCGTAATTCTATTAACAGGAAAAACTTTATCCTGCATCGTATGATAGCGCATTTGCTGGCGTCAGCTACTGATACCATGAATCATATCTAGTCCGGGTTTTTCTTAAAAAAATATTTTAATTTTTTATCTCCTGTAATGTTTTGCTCTTATTATATTACGTGATGTTATGAGCAACCGACCGTGAGTTGTGACACTAAAAATACAACGTAAACTTTCTTCAGGAAAAGTTGGTAGCTTTCGGGGCAGTTTGATGACCGTGAGGAATGACAAATTAATGAGTTATAACCAATGAAACTATTTTTAATCTGTTTAAAAACATTCATCATAGGCAAAGTAAATACAACAGAACTAGTGGCATTCCTATTCATTTTTGCGCAGTTTATATACAAATGTAAACTAAAGTTGTAGTTTTCGTTAAAAACAAAACACACAATATAGCATTTATGCATATTAATGATCATTTTTTTTTTATTTATGTTGTCTCAGGTTTCTGACATATTCGTGTTCAATTGTATTTTTGATAAAAATACAAACAGAAAATAAAACCGTTATTTATTGTGTTTTTTTCCTTTGAAAAAGTGTAAAGTTTTATTTCTGTTATGCCTTTATTTATTTACTCATTTTTATTTTAGCATATAATATTTTCTACAGGAATCAAGAACAATAATTAATATTTAATAAATCGATGTAGCGAGATTGAAATTAACTATAGTTTTTGTAGATATTTAATGGCGAACATCCCGACCAACTAGATCCGATAGAAACCTGCAAAAAGCCAACATTGGTTAAACCCATTTTTCCTCCCATGGCTTACGCAGTCTTGAACATAAGTGTGGCTTCGGATTATTATATTAACTGATGAATGCTGACCTATGCTTTTATTTCTGCCTAGGCATCAGTACATAATTCTCGAATAGTATGTAAATAATAAATATTATATAAATAGCTAATATAAAGTGGCTTTAGATTGAAACGGTAGAAGTAGATAATATATCCGGGGAGAGTGGCTGGCAAGTTCCACATGGGGAAACTGAGTGGTCTAGGTGCTTTGCAATGTAAATATAGTTAGATGGGAATCCTCATTGGAGTAGAAGTGTAGAATTGAACTTGGGTTTCCATTGAGAGCCAAACGAAACAAATGCCTATCAAAGATGTCACATCTTACTAATATTATAAAGCTTTTATGTTTGACTCTCTTTCACGCATAAACTACTGAACGGATTTGGATGAAACTTTACAGTAATATAGGTTATACATCAGAATAACACATAGGCTATAGCAAGCGCGGTTTTAGGGGGAAGCGCACGGAGGTACGTGCTCTCAATGGAGTGCCCGACAGTGTTTTAGGTACTGTGGAGAATCCATTATAGTACATAATTAGAGGCAAATCACATAAAAATAGTGGTTAAAATAACAGATATAACATGAGTGAAACTATTGTTTTGATATCCTACTAATGTTATAAATGCGAATGCTTGTTACTCATTCACGCAAAAACTACTGAACGGATTTGGATGAAAATTATTGAGTAAAATAGGTTATACATCATAGGCTACAGCAAGGGCAGATTTATGTGGAGGCACGATGGCATGTGCCTACCCATTATAGTACATAATTAAAGGCAAATCAGGAACTTAGCATCTTGAAATTTGTAGATAGGTTCTTTGTATAGATTAAGGAAGAAATTTGGATAATTCCACCCTAAGGGTTTCCCCTTAAATATAATAGGGGTTCAAAGGTTGTATAGAATCCGTCAGTTTTGAAATTAGACATCTGAAATTTTGGACTTACGAGTAACTTACATTTTTAGAAAACAATTTAATTATTTATTTTAAATGATCTTTCACGAAACTTTATGTGGCAGACCAAATTCCACGCGAGCGAAGCCGCGGGCATAAGCTAGTATTATAAATGTGAAAGTTTGTTTGTTTGTCTCTCTTTCACGCAAAAACTACTGAACAGATTTGGATGAAACTTTACAGTAATATAGGTTATACATCAGAATAACACATAGGCTACAGCAAGAGCGGATTTTTGGGGGGGGGCACGGGGACACGTGTCCCCCCAACAGTTTTTTAGGTGCCGTGGAGAATCCATTATAGTAAATAATTAAAGGCAAATCACATGATAATAGTGGTTGAAATATCAGAAAGAACATGGGTGAAACTATTGTTTTGATATTCTACTAATATTAGAAATGCGAATGCTTGTTACTCATTCACGCAAAAACTACTGAACGGATTTGGATGAAACTTATTGAGTAAAATAGGTTATACATCATAGGCTACAATCTATCAGCAAGGGCAGATTTATGTGGGAGCACGGGGACATGATTATAGTTCCCCTTTATAGTACATGATTAAAGGCAAATCAGGAACTTAACATCTTGAAATTTGTAGATAGGTTCATTGTATAGTTTAAGAACTTTAATATAATAGGGGCTCAAAGGTTGTATAGAATCCGTCGTTAGAATCTGAAATTTTGGATGTACGAGTAACTTATATTTTAAATAAATAATTAAATTATTTATTTAAAATGATCTTTCACGAAACTTTATGTGGCAGACCAAATTCCACGCGATGGAAGCCGCGGGCATAAGCTAGTAATAAATAATAACTGTTGATAAATATTTAGATAAGTTCCAAATAACAAAAGTTTGTATAAGAAAAACATAATCAATAATAATAATGTTTAGGTCGAGTAAGCGAATAAGACTAAATTTTTAAAATGCAAGCTATATTTTCATTATTTCGGATTTTTTTTAATTTTAAAATTTGAATATTTTATTAAAAATATATCCTTGAAACAGATGGTTTGGTTCTACTAAATGACAACATATTATACTAATCCATATGCTTACATCAGTTTCATTTAAAATCACTTTATGCTGCTACGGCTAACGGTACGGTGCTACAATGAGAATCCTAAATTTTGTCTATACTGATATAATAAGGATAGGGATCTTTAACGTGTGCCTGACATCGCACAATCATCTCCATTTTACATCCCATCCAATGGACTGCATAACTAAAGATCTTTTTTACTCCCATTAAAATATCCTAAAGCCAACTGCGGACTGCGAACTCTCGATCTCAGGGATAGTAGGTCGTTATGATAACTATTAGACCACTGGTGACACTACCTACATAATACAATATGTAATAATTATATTGTACTTAGTATTATATAATTTTTTATGACGTAAACAAAAGTTTGTCTTTATCGGCATAAGTCAATGAAAGAAGAGATCTCAACCTGCGTCTACAAGGACAAAATCGCCATAGTTCACAAGTTGATTTACAAGTATTGATGAATATTTTAAATCTTAATTTATATTTATTTTTTACAACAATTAAATATAAATGTTTCGGAGGCCGGTTAACGAAGATTGATAGCATCGAGTTCGCTAATTACACTGTCCAACAAAAAAATATTTTTGTAATGTTTCCTTCACTTCATGAGTCAAATCTTACTAATTTTGGGTTGAAAAAAACGAAAATGACAATGAAAAAATTTTATTAGCTCTAGTTTCTGTGATACACCATGGGTGAAAATATATAACGTTAACAAATTGAGGCAAATCAGTAAATTTTAAACCATAAGTTGACCATGATATTTATAATGATCAACATTATAAATTAATTTGGAGTTGAAAATGAATGGCAGAATACTTGGCAGGTTGGATATTATTACCATCATGTGGATTTCATTTTTCTTTTGGCCTGTTTGCTAATTGGTCATTTTCGAGGTGATTTTTGAACTCAGGGGGTGAAAATACATAATAACTGGGTATTTTTAAGCCCGAAACAAATTCATTGTTGTTCAGTGTTATTGTCATTATTAAATAGGAAAGTGAACATGGTTCTCTGAAAATATTTATTTATTTGCTATATAAAATTCTAATATTTTTCTGTCAATCTTCATTATGCATTTAAAATCTGGATCTTTAGGAAGAATTAAAATGTTCCTTTAAAATAAATTAAGAATTTTTTCAAAAACTTCATACGAAGAATTTAGGAACAGTTAAATTAAGAAGACATTTTTTTAAAGGCTATCCTTCATAGCGGTGGTCTGTGATGTGTTTGTTCGAGTATAAATAATTCTCCACAAAGGAGGTAGTTTTTTTTAATCTCTTACGAACGACCATGTTTGGTTATTTTGAGTCTAAATTCGTCCGCGCTTATACCTGTTGCCTTCCACTCAACCTTATACTGGTAATTTTAGAACTACCACGATTTTGTTTTGCTATAATAAATATATAAAATATGACTTTTAAACTTCTGCTTCACACTACTTGTGAATAATTTCATATTTATTTTTAACATGATAACCTGAAAAGAAGAATATTTATAATTTTTTTAAATATTTTTCAGAACTAGGAGCCGTATTCTAATATATTTTTAATTATATTTATTTATTTTGGGGGGAAGACCCAAAAAATGTTTTTGCAAAAATAACCAGTTTCTAGAAGTATTAAAAAGTAATTACTTTTTAAAAGTCATGTAATATATATGCTCTCAGTACGAATTATAAATTACATGAGTGATTCCATTCTAACAATGATTATTATTAATGTCCTGCACTGTTTGCTATCACTGGTAATCCATAGACAATCCATTCATAAAACTTTTATATCAATATGATCCTCATGAACATATTTCATCACTTCTTTCATTAATATAACTTGCAATCCAGAAAAAACATACTTTATCACTTAAATGTTAGTAGCTTGTCAAAACCATTTCTAGAATTTACCTATGAAAAAATGAATTTTTTGGTTGTAATAAATAATCCAAACTAAACCGTAAATCTGAATGTTTAATTCATAAATACATTTAATGATTTTTCTGAAGAATTTTTACCAAATTTATTTTATATCAGTACCATGGGTAAATGATTCAGCACCTTGGCACAGAAAATTTGAAGTTTTATTATAATTCTCAACATTTTGAAGTAGTGGCAATGATGTTTTGAAGGAAATTTAGGATTACAGTTTTCCTTATGGTTTTGTTTATATAAAATAGTAAAGAATATTATTTTTAAAATCCTGATTATTTATTGTTCACTATTATTAATACCATTACAAAATAATTATCTATCAACTAACCGTGGCTATTGTCTGATTGCAGATATGACGAAGGTCGAGATGGTTATCTTGATTTGACAGAACTGAAAAGAATGATGGAAAAATTGGGAGCGCCCCAGACCCACCTAGGCCTGAAAGGAATGATCAAAGAAGTTGATGAGGATGGCGATAATAAAATCAGTTTCCGAGAGGTAACTAACTAAGAGTATTGATGTAGCTTAATAAATGGTATATAGTTCCAGAAGGAAAAGGCACTTATCGTATGTTTGGCAAAACCTTGTTGATTAGTTTAATGTACAACAAGGTAAGATTAAAAGATTCAGACATTTTTATGGTGTCCTACTTTAAATTGTATTTATGGCTTTTGTGTTTTTCAGGATATTAAATCTAAATTTATCATATTTCTTTTATCATTAACAATTTAAAAATGCCTTTATTTTCTTTCTTTTTTTCTGGAAGGAGAGATAAATTATCTAGAACTTTCTGCTGCACAATTGTTATTTATCTTGTATATATCCTACATTCAATAATAGTAATGATAATGATTAGTAATTTGCCTTAACACTTATTTGAGTATGGAATCTTTTTAAACTCAACCACATAATTTCCTTCCTTTAAATAGAAAAAAAATAATTAAATTACTTATATTAAGAAATCTATTTGCCTAATAAATGTCTCACCATGAAATATTTTTTACTATTTATTTATTTATTTTTTTACCAGATCGTCCTGGTGGGCCTTACATAGTTGTTATAATATAGATTGTGATGAAATATTTAATAATATACTAATGAATAAAAATAGATAAATACCACTTAGATATAATATTAATAATTGTCACTTTGTTATATATTCTTAAAATTCATTATAATTAATATTTATGGCCATAACTGTACTGCATCATCTATTCCATTGAAAGAATAGACCTTATATAAGTTACAACGCCTAACCAGCACTCCCTTTGATTAAGGCTAATATGAGGATGTGCCCTATTTCAATCAGCTATCTAAAGGTCTTTTATTACTAACCTGTAAAGGATTGCAAATACTTTTATTTTAAAATAAGTTTGATAAATAAGTTTATAAAAAACTTATTTATTAATAACATTTATATAACTATTAAACAGAAAAACAGCTTCATAATATCCTTCTCTATAATTAAATTTATATTTTATTAACTTTACAGTTTATGCTGATATTTAGAAAGGCCAAGGCAGGTGAATTGATTGAAGAGAGTGGTCTATCACAACTTGCTAAGCTGACTGAGATAGATGTTGATCAAGTTGGAGTTGGAGGAGCCAAAAATTTCTTTGAAGCTAAGGTATAGATTTAAATTATAAAAATAATGAGGTATAAAATACTTCCCTCCTGTATGATTAATCATCATAAATTAAATTAAAATAAATATTGTTCCTGTAATACTACTGTAAGATGGAAAAAAACAACTAACTTTTATTGTTTGTTCTGGTTTTTCATTGATTAATGATTAATATTTTATAAAGTTTAAATAAAATAATATAGTATATCATAATCTAATAATTAGTGGATATCGATTAATTTTTATGCTTAATTAAGAAACAATATTTTAAAAATTGAGTCATTTTTTTTAATAAGTTGGGAGGGAAAATCTGATTTGTTAATACATGGCTTTCGTTACCGATCCCTTTGGCAAAGAATTAGGCATCCTCACGATCGGAGACTGTATAACTACTTCACCAAACTAGTTAAAAAGAACCTCACAATCTATAGATCCGAAACCTACAATGCATATCTTTCCATACTATCCGCCTCTGGTAATTCCCTCTGGAATGTTACCAAAAAGATCCTTAAATACCACCCTATTTTATTCCCCTCCGCCGTGAAGACGGTTCTTGGGCTGCATCAGATGAGGACAAAGCGGAAGAATTTGCCAAACCCCTTTCATATATATTTTAGAGAAGAATTGGTTGACTGCGCCTTCTAATATAAGGAAGAAATAGTTGGGGGTGCAGTCAATAAAAACACCTTAATAAGTGTAACTTATTTATTGTGTGCCGACGTTTCGGCCTACAATGTAGGCCATCTTCAGGGCGAATAAAACATGCGGCGGCTAGGCGATCAACGGCCCAAGTCAATCATCACATCATCATGGCGATCAACGTCGGCACACAATAAATAAGTTACACTTATTAAGGTGTTTTTATTGACTGCACCCCCAACTATTTCTTCCTTATATTATACCTTTCATATATATTTATCCCACATCCCGAAACCCAACCTACGCACGTTTCCAATATTAACACGTTCCGTGCGTTGCGGGGTCAATTGACCCCGTGTGGAACTTTCCACTAGTGCTGAGCCTGTAAGAGGTAAACTTTCAAAAATGCTCGAACCTGTTTAAGCTTTTAATTTTTTCAAAGGGTTGAAACTAATATGGCTATATGTTATAAACTTCAATAATCTCTCAAATTCGATAAAAAATAGAACGGGGTTAAATGACCCCGGGCTGCACTGAGGTTTAAAATTAGACCTCTAGTGCGGCACGGGGCCAAAAGATCCCGTGCTACTTTTTTCGAAAAATGACGAGTCTCTCAATTCCCTCTACTTTTGAGACGGCCCTTTTTTGTGCTTCCCTCCCCCCTCCCCCCCGTGCTACTTTTCTCGGAAATGACGAGTTATTCGCTCCCTTTGTTTGTTTGCTTATCCACCCTCCTTTTTTCTCTTCAGTCTTCAGTATAGTTTCTCATTCACATGATTTTTCACGATGACCTCACGTGGTCGGAATTTGGTTGGCTTGGCTTTATCGCTCAAAAATCCATCCTCCAGTGAAAGTGAATCAAGCCTTGATAACAGTAGTGAAGATGAATTTGAATTCCAGTCTGATGAGTCGTCAAGTTCAGATGAGGAAGATGATTTAGCTTATGTTCATCAGAAGATTTCCAGCCATTCTTCGAAAGGCCAAACTGGCAATATTGATGATTGTCAAATAAATATTGACGATCCCAATGCTACATCGCTTCAATTATTGTATTTTTTTTTTTATTCAATTTGTATTTTTTTGCTTTCCTCAACTACTAATTTTTTTTAAAGCAATGTTATAGGTATATTAAATGTAAAAATATCAAAATAAAAATTAAAGTTATTGTAAGTTTTATTAAAAGTTGTTGTGAGTTTTATTTTCCTATAATATGTAAAAGGATATGTTTTTTTTGGGGGGGGGGGGGGTGGTACCGAACCTCACAAAAAAATTAAATTCATTTCCTGTGTATAAAATCTCATAAAATTTAATTTCAAGAAGGGAAAAGGTGTCTTTATTTGAAAACAAAAATAATTTATTTACGAGTACAATTTCAATTAGGTTAATGAACTTTTGAATAAATCAATTAATAGTCCCATTCGTTATTTATAACTAACTCTAAATAAATAAAATAAAACTAAATCTAAATAAAAAACACAATATAACCGTAAGTTATAAATAAAGAATGGGGCTAATGTCCTGCTGCTGTGGTATACTGACCTAAACCTATGAAGTGGGAAAACAATTTATTTTTTCTAAATTAATCAATTTTCAGCAAGCTGAATACGTTTAAACTAAGGAAAGGACACGGGGCAGATTGACCCCGCTTGACTTGTGGATAGTTACTGCATGGGGTTAATTGACCCCGTGTCGCACTTGTGGATAGTTACGGATTTTTCTATTAGCACTGAACGTGTTAATGAATTCCTCTCTTCATCCGTTCCTCTATCCTTACCTCCTAAAGCTGTAAATCCCACTGAGGTCAAATTCCTTTTACAAAAATTAAAAGTCCACAAATCTCCTGGACATGACCTAACCACCCAGATCCTTCAACATTTTCCTCATAAAGCGATTATTTTCCTTACCTATCTATACAACTGTATCCTTCGCACAACTCACTTCCCTTTGTTGTGGAAACACTCCGTCATCATACGATTCCCAAAACCTGGTAAACCTCCCAATGTCACTTCATCGTGCCAATACATCAGCCTGCTTCCGATTCTTTCCAAAAATTTTGAAAAATCCTCCTGAAACGAATCCTACCCTTAATCGAATCCAATGATATTCCTTTACATCAGTTTGTATTCCGTCCCAGGCACTCGATGGTCCAGCAGGGTCTCCGAGTTGTCGATCACACATCCTTTGCTCTTGAAAGCAAACATACTGCACAGGCGCATTTCTGGATGTAGCACAAGCTTTCGACCGGGTATAGCATGCCAGTTTACTGTTTAAGCTCAAAACCCAGTTACCTCAATCCTCATTTCTAGTCCTTCGTTCCTACCTATCACTACTTCCAAGTGCACTGTGGTAACGAATACTCCAATCTTTACCCAATTCAAGCTGGTGTCCCCCAGGGCAGCGTCTTGGGTTCTACCTTATACATATTATACATCGCTGATATCCCAACTACTCTTGAAACCTTCCTTGCAACGTTCGCAGATGGCACAGCCATCCTATCATCTAATCCAGATCCTGAAATGACTTCCTCGAACCTCCAAAGCAACCTTTCACTCATTGAAATTTGGTGTAACCAATGGCAGATCAAAGTCAATGAGGAAAAATGCAAACACATGACTTTTACATTTCGCCGGGGAACATGTCCTTCTGTCAAATTCAATGAAACCGTCCTACCTATTTCCGACACAGTACGATACCTTGGCTTCTTCCTAGACAAAAGACTAACATGGAATCCTCATACCAGACTCAAAAGAAAAGAACTTAACAGATGATTCAGCCAACTATACAGATTGCTATGTAGGGCCTCCCATCTTTCAATAGACAATAAACTACTAATATACAAGACAATATGCCGTACCCCGCACCACATACTTTCCTGATTCCTGGAAATTATCCATAGTTAAGATGATACCAAAACCTAAAAAACCACCAGAACTCCCATCTTCTTACCGTCCTATACCTCTCCTGCCCATAATGGGCAAACTACTTGAAAAACTCATTCTGAAATGTCTTCATCCTATCATAGAATCAATCAAATAATCCCAGATCACCAATTTGGTTTCCGAACATCACACTTCACTATCAATGCCATCGTGTGGTGGAAGTTGTCTCATCCGCATTAGAGCGTGGAATGTACAGCGCAGGAGCTTTTCTTGATGTGGAGCAGGCTTTTGATCGAGTCTGGCATCCGGGTCTACTGTACAAACTCCGTAAATTCTTACCTTCTACTTACTACCTTATTATCAGTTCCCACCTCAATAATAGAGCCTTTAAAGTAAACCATAATTTTTCCTACTCTTCCCTCTTAACCCAGTCTGCCGGAGTTCCTCAAGTCCGGGGGTCCCATGGGTCCCGTCCTATACACGATATATACAGCTGACATCCCAACCCATCCAAGCACTGTCCTCACTGCGTACACTGATGACACATGTGTGTTATCAGTAAATAAGGATCCATTTGTTGCATCCCAATCTCTTCAATCCCATATCTCAAAGCTTAAAGAATGGTGTCAAAATTGGAGAATTAAAATAAATCCTAACAAATCCCATCAAATTACCTTCACCCTTCGTCGTAAACCTACAAATTCCTGCCCTACTGTATCCTTTAATAATATTCCACTGAACTCTGTCGAACAGATACGTAACCTTGGACTCCATCTGGACAAACGTCTCACTTGGAATCCACATACAAGACTGCAGAGACAAGAAACTGCTCGTCGTTTTTGCCTACTTCAACATTTACTGGACAAACACTCTAAGGTCCCAATTAATTACAAAAGACTCATTTACATGACAGTTATCAGGCCTATTTGGACATACGGAGTTGAGCTTTGGGGCTCTACTAAACCATCCAATTCATCTCGTATCCAATCCTTGCAATCCAAGATCCTTCGTAAAATCCTCGATGCTCCTTATTATGTCACAAACAAACTCATCCATCATGATCTTAATATCCCATATGTTACTGATTTGGTCCAAACTAGATACCTAACCTTCCATGACAAGCTTCATACACACTTGAATCCGCTAGTCTCTCAACTTGCTTCCCATACTATTCCTGTTAACCCTCCGAGGTGTCTCAAAAGAAGATGGCCTCGAGACCATCTACTATAGAACTTTATTGGAGTGCTACCGATGGGTAGTTTCTCCACAAGTGTTCTTCATGTCATATTGTACATATTAGCAGATTTACTTATTGTAATATTATTATAGTTGTAAATATCAATAAATTAAATAAATAAAATAAATAAATAAAAAGATTAAACATACTGAAAGTTCTGGCTGGAAGCACTTGGGGAGCAGAGAGATCCAGCATGTTAAAGGTTTACACCAGTTTAATAAGATCAAAATTGGATTATGGCAGTTTTTTCTACTCATCAGCAAATCTCAAACTGCTTTCCACTTTAGACTCAGTCCAACACGCGGGAATCCACATTTCAACAGGTGCATTCAGATCTAGCCCTGTAAACAGTCTATGCGTAGAAGCCGGTCTTGCTCGGCTAGCTGTCAGAAGACACCAACTCGCTTCTGGATACATTGGAAGACTAAAATTCAATAATAATAATCCAGCATGGAAATATATTTTTAATATTAATACAAGAAGATATACAGAAAACCCAAGACTACCAGCCCCACTTGGAATACGAGCAAGAAGCTATATAGAAGAAATCAAGAATCTTCAAACAAACACAGATGAAAACAGCTACCCACCTTGGACCTTGAAACTACCATCGATAGATTTAAGTCTCAAAAAACACAATAAGAACACCACATCAGAACACACGTATCTTTTAGAATTTAGAAAAATCTTTGACAAATAGAGAAATATATATCTTTCAAGAATATATATACGAAAGACAAAGTAATTAAAAATGCCCAAGCTTACTCGACAATGATCAAAAACATGGACAAGGAGTTGGTATTCGTCTGGATACCATCTCACGTGGGAATAAAAGGCAATGAAGCGGCAGACCGAGCAGCCAAGAAAGCAGCATCATCCCCGACCATAACAAATGTTTATACCATATCGGACATTTCACAATATCTAAAACACCAAGCACTCATGATGTGGATACAGCTGTGGGAGGCAACTGATAAAAATAATAAATTGAAAAATATTAAAGCGGAAATAAAACCGTGGGAAAGTTCTTGCCGCAGCAACAGAAGAGAGGAAGTAGTCATCACGAGACTAAGAATCGGCCACACGCGGATGACACACGGATATTTGATTGAAAAAGACACACCACCAAAGTGCGGAAGTTGTAGGGTGCAACTAACTATCACCCACATCTTGGAAGAATGCCCCCTGTATGAAACATATTTTCATGGCTTGGGGATTGCTAGGAAAACCTCGACTATCCTGGGAAATAACACCGCAAATATAGACAAGGTGATAACCTTTCTTAAAGAAAATAATATTTTCAGTAAAATATAATAATTATAAGTTAAATGGAAATAAAAGTTAAACCAAAAATTAATAAAGGACTAAATATTGAATCAAAAGAAGAAAGAGGCTGATAAATGAATAAATAAATAATGAAATTAACATTTGAACAAAAAAAAGAATGACGCTAATGACCATAGGTGTTGTGCGTCTATAAGCAATAAAACCTAACCTCAATAAATTAAATTTTTAAAAAAATACAAGACGATCATCAAATTTATCTGGACCTATGGACTGGAACTGTGGGGGACCGCAAAAAATCAAATATCAGACGCATTCAATCTTTTCAATCCAAAGTCCTGAGAATTATTGTCAATGCTCCTTATTATGTCTCCAACAAAACCCTCCATAATGATCTCAACATTCCTTTCGTCCTCGACCTCATCCCGACTAAATTCTCAAACTTCCATCAAAACCTTGCCAGTCATCCCAACCCCCTGGCTCAGTCATTATCCAGTTCCACACATCCATACAATCCACCCCACCGTCTAAACCGACAATGGCCCCGAGACTTGTTATAATAATGTTATTTGGAGTACTGGCACTGGCCAGATTCTCCACTCACGACCTGTGTGTGTGAAGCGCCCTTAACCAGCTTCTATTGGAGTTTAATTCCAGTGACGCAGCTGGGAAAGGGGGCAGGGGTCTCCCGAACTCCTGCTTTGCCCTCATTCCTGGGGAAGAAGCTTAGTTAGGGGACCCAGGCAAATTGTAAATAGGGTTTGAATGTGTACATTATTTTTTTATTTTTTTTTATCTAGACTTTATTTTATTATAATTTTTACATTTATTTCCTTTTATTACCGCATGTATATATTTTTCCACATGTATATATTTTATGACATTCACTCATTTTATTTTGTTTATATCATTTTTTGTTTTGTTATGGAATGGTTGTAGCTACATAGCACCATTACTTATTGCCCACAAGTGACAGACTGTAATGTTTTTAATAAAGTGTTTAATAAAAAAAAAATAGATGGCTTTATAAAAATAAAATGTGTGAAGATTTTTAAAAAGCATTATATTAAAGCAAACGATTGTCAAAACAGAATTATTATATTTTATTTATTTTAATGAAAATTATTGACATAATTATGACTATTTTTAATGAATAATTTAAATTGCACATTTAAATAAATTTGCCAAATAATAATTGTAAATTAAGTGAGAAAAGGTCTAAACAAACAGTTTCAGATGAAAGAGTTTGTTAAAAGCAATTATTTAGAAATAATAAAAATTACAATAGAAAATGCTGTCTCAATATTATTCTGAACAAAAATATTTTGGGAATGTTGATAATAATCATTAAAACCGTACTTATTATTTATCTAAAACTAACCTTACTATAGTTATGCTTCTTTCCTCTATTAAGTCGGTTGGATTGACAAACAGTATAAATTAAATTACAGACTATTTACACAAATCAGTAATTTACTCTAAATATGCCCATGCCAAAATTCTGTAGCTGAAGAAATCTGAAAAATAAATAATGTCATCAAGAACTGTCAGTAAACAAATCTTAAAATTAGGAGCAATAATACAAAATTCCATGATTATTTATCTAACTCTTGTTAAAGTTATTTTGATTTGTATATAACATTAAAGTTTTAATTTTTTTCCACTAAAGCATAAATTGCAGTAAAATATGTTATTGAAATAAAGGATGCTGTAAAATTTTGTATGAAAATTAAAGAAATTTTCCCAATAAAAATAATAATGTTTTTCTTTAAAAAATCATGGCTCATTAAAAATGATTTAATCATAGTGCAGTACAGATTGCTATAACAAATAAATAAGATGGATTTTTATTGTATTTTATCATATTCTTTTTCAAGGAAACAGGTTTTTAATTTTTTTTTAAGTAACAAAGGTTTTCTTAAGTAAATCAATCTTTATAGTTCTGGCGCTTGTAGTTCCTTTGTGTTTTTCCAATGATTTTCCAGTGTATTTCATTATTTCTTTTTTTATTATCCTTCTTGAATTAAAATTAATATATTTTAAATTATTAATGTTATGGCCAACTACAACCTGTTATCATTGCTTTTGTAAATAAAATCTTTTCTTGAGCCATTATCCCGTACGATTGTGATTGATAGTATTTAAACAGTAAAAAATGCGACCACTTCAAGTTGGTTAATATTGTGAGGATATACATATAGGCACCCCATAGAAGGAATACTAGTATTCCATGGCCCTCTTTTTAGCTTATGATTTATGTTTTGAAAAATATTTATAAAATATAGGAAAAGTAGTAATAATATATAGGAACTAACTATAATGACATTGATTGGCTTGCAAATTAAAGACACACAACACAGCATGTATATTTTAAGCTAGATTTACTTTTGAATCGGTTTGGAGTTAGTGTATTATGGGAAATCGGGCTCAGACCTTACAGCTGTGGTGATTTGCCAAGGCAAAACATTTTCATTTCTACTAGAACTGCATTAGTTTCTCATAGGTGTGCACACAATTGCCAGCACATTATGCTCTCTAGATTTGGACATGGTTTGATTCCAATTCTGTATAGATGGGATATGAAATAATCATATCGTGTGAGGGGTTGATTGGTTACAAAATTCCTTTCTCAAAACTCTAACTTCTCATCATACACCATTACTATCTTAATAACTGTAAGGCTATTACTAGTTTGCATAAATTTAATATGCTCTGGTTTAATTTCTATATTAATACTTTCTTGAGAGTAATATTAATGTTCTGAAGATCACAGTCATAGGGAAACTAATATGACAATCAGTAAATCTATCTTCTTTTTTACTCTCCTTGATGCCAGATCAGGCCGTATGTTAGAAAAAGGGTGTAGGTTGTAATCTTAATATATGGCGTGTGTTGTTTCATATTCTCCTGAGGCGTGGTTGCTCCACTTAAACTTGACTGTTGTTTTTTTCATGTCTTTGTGCTTCTGCTGGACATTCAGTGTTCTCCAGCCTCTTTTCTTCACCACTTCAGTCCACCTGACAGTTTTATTTCAATTTAAATATGTCTACGGACAAGTCTTGGAACATTGATTCAAGACTCATCTGTTATTACAAGAATACTTTAACAAAAGACAAATTCAATCTTTTGTCATTTTGTTGTAAAATATTTTTTTAACTTATTTTTTGTTATATTTAAGAAAATAACAGAGTTTTATGGAATGGCACTTTTATTATATAACAGGGTTTTATGAAATTATTTATCTTCTCCTAAAATTCTTGAAAAAAGATCTTAACGAATTGCATTTTGAAATATCTCATTAATTTTTTCATTTAAATATTATTATGATTTCAGATTGAAGAGTTGAGGCGAGGTAGTAAGTTCGAAGACGAAATAAGACAAGAAAAAGAAGAAAGGAGGAGACAGGAAGAAGAGAAGGCCCTGAGGAGATCAGCATTCAAAGAAAAGGCAGCCATTTTCCAAGGAAGCGTTGCCTAGGATGACTAAATCTTGTCTACAACCCAGTATTAATGGTATTATTAACATCTTCGCTCCTGTAGAGAAGTCCCAGCTTCTTGTGACCATTGTATACTTAGCTGTAGCAAGGTATTAAACTGAAGGTGTTAATGTAAGCGGGAGAGATAAAATTTGGATAGAGGCTGTGACTTCAGAGAATTATCTGGTACAATTATTACATTTTTAGATGTTACCTTTAATATAAGTGTTTTTATGACCTATCAAATGTTACTACCTATTTTTTAAAAAAAATAAATATTTTCCACAATAATATAATGTTGTATTTTCTAAAACATTTGTCTTTCAAAAAAGATAACTTTTATTAAAAGCACTTTTTGGTGGTAATACCTTGATTTAAAATACATCACCACTCATCAATTTCATGTAAAAATATTTTGTATTTAATTGCATAACAATGTCTCAGAGATGTATGTGAACTTTATTAACTTTCATAAGAAATATATTATTAAAGGTTAGTTAACCATATTTGTATTGATTTTTTTTTTATAACTCCATACTGGGTTGTGAGCTTTATATTTTGTTTATAGACGATAATGTTATAAAACAAAAATAAACCTATTTATTTTACTGACATCTCGATATAGTTAATAAGCTTTTAGAGTTAAATAAAATGATTAGCGTGTAGTACTTAATATTAGTCGATGACCCACAGTTTGTTGGACTCACTTCCAAATATTTGATTGTAATTATGTTTTAAAGATGTAAAATTATTTTATATTAGAAATAAAAATGTTTATAAAAATATTAATCACTGTTTTTATCTTAAACTTCCTTTTTTTTCATATCTTTTATAAGTACTAAGTATAACATGATTTACACTCCTGTGACTAATGTTGTGTAAACTTTTCAGAATAACAAATAAAAATTAAAGAATTTAGTCTGATTTTGTAGAGAAAAATATACTTGTTGCCTTATATAAAGTTATTTTATTAGAAAAACTAGCTTTTGCCCGCGGCTTCGCTCTCGTGGAATATGGTCTGCCACATAAAGTTTCAATAATAAATAATTATATAATTCAATAATGAATAAAGTCATTTTAAATAAATAAATAAATAATTTTTTTGACTATAAGTTACCCGTACATTCAAAATTTCCGATGTCTAACTTCAAAACTGATGGATTCCATACAATCTTTGAACCCCTATTATATTAAGGGGAACCCTTGGGGGTGGAACCTTCCAAATTAATTATACAAAGAATCTATCAGCAAATTTCAAGATGCTTAGTTCCTGATTTGCTTTTAATTAAGTACTATATATAATGGACTCTCCACAGAACACAAAAAACTGCCTGGAGGGGGTACGTGCCCCCCTAAATCTGCCCTTCCTGTAACCTATGTGTTATTATGATATACAACCTAAATTATTATAAAGTTTCATCCAAATCCGTTCAGTAGTTTTTTCATGAAAGAAAGACAAACATATAAACTTTCGCATTTACTATATAATATTAGCAGGAATATTAGGATATTAAAACAATTGTTTTACTCATGTTCTTTCTGTTATTTTAACAACTTTTATCATGTAATTTGCCTTTAATTATTTACTATAATGGACTCTCCACAGAACACAAAAAACTGCCTGGGGGGGCACGTGCCCCCCTATATCCGCACTTGCTGTAGCCAATGTGTTATTCTGATGAAAAACCTATATTGCTGTAAAGTTTCATCCAAATCCGTGCAGTAGTTTTTGCGTGAAAGAGAGACAAACATACAAACTTTCGCATTTATAATATTAGTAGGATTTTCACATTTTCGCCACCCACAATCACCGACTTCCACCCACTGCGATCAAACTCCCTTAATACCACCTGAAGACCAAGGTATATTTACCACCCCAAAGGGAAGTTGATTGAGGTTGGAGGTGATAGAGAAAACTGTGTATTTATGTACTAAAAAAGCATTTTATAATATATATTAGATTAGATTTTTAATTCCCTTTTCTTAAAACCTCAGAAACTGAGAAAAGAGACAAAGTCTTGAATGGTGAATAGCCAGGTTTAATTTCTGCACTAAGTAGAATATAATCCGGAGTCTAATTAACATCGATTTAAATATATATATACATATACACACACACCTAGTTTTTCAATATAATTAAATATATAACTTAAAAAGTGTTAAATAGTCTAAATATTTTCAAATGTTCTACCTAATAATTCCAATTTTCGTTTGTTATCCATATTAGGTTTGTACAATAATTTGTTTCATTAAATCATTTATTTATTATTTCTTTAGCCTATTTTGTATTTTGACTTATTAATGCCATATATTACTAAAATTACCTATTTGGGCTCACTTATATTCATTGTAATCTAACTGCTCCATCCATAACTGTCCCAGAGCTCTCCTAGCCTATCTCCCCCGTTCATGTGTGAAGAACAAAGCGGGACCACAAGAGATCCCGGAACTTCTCTCCAAGCCACGTTACTGGAGAATAATAATTATTAAATATCTATCTTACATATTGAGTATTTTGAGTTAATTAAATCTCAATCTAAAATGGTAAAGTTCAGAAGCTATTTCCTGTCAATATAAATATATTCATTCATTCATCCCTGTGCTATAAAGTCCGCGAAGAACCATAGCCTCTGCTACCATCTTCTTTCATTTGCCTCTGTCTGCCGCAAACTGCCTCTGGCAGTTTATATCCATCACCCTCCCTCTCAATCTCATACCATCATTTGGTGTTTCATACAGCATCCTCCTAGGAATTCTTGTCTCTCCACATGCCCCAACAATTCTAGTCTCTAGACAATTCTAGTATCTTTGGGCAGGGACCATGTCTCACTTACTTAAGTCACAATTTGTCTTACAATATATGAGACGCTTTGCCTTTTGTGACAACCACTTAAAAACAAAATAGTTCCTATATCCCAAACAGACATTCACAGACACAGACCTGAACCAACCCCTGATTTAGACAGTAATAGGGTACTCCTTTTTTTTTTTTAATTCATATTGGTCCGACTAAGGACCACTTCATTTCAACTGTCTTTTTTTCTTATTGACATCAGCCTAGTGCTCCCTCATTCATCGCCGGTGTTGCTCCCTTCTTTCCAGTCTTCTGCTTTGTGAGTTTCCAGTTTTATTCTGAGATGTTTGCTTTTCAGAACATCCTCGTAGGTAATCCCCATCTCCTGTAAATCTCTTTCTACCTCTTCAAGCCCAAGCCTGCCCGTCTTCTTTTCCTTTAAATACATAAAAATACAGTTTGCCTGTCTTGAGGGTTTTGATTCTTAACAGGTAGCCATAGAATGATATTCTCCTTTTTCTCATAACATCCGATATTTTTGGAACATGAGTGTACAGCGCACTGTTATGTCGTCGTCTATATTCACCGTAGTCTTTAATTGAATTAAAATAATTTTCCCATGAAATCTTTCTTTCTCTTATCTCCAATTTTTCTACCAGGCTTTTCTTATACATAATCAGGCATTCTACAGCATATAAGACCTCCAGTTGTACTACAGTGCAATAATGCCTGAGTTTTGCATTCAAGGACATTGATCTTTTGTTGTAAATATCCTTGGTGAGTTGGTACACCATTTCCATTTTATTCAAGCGCGAATAAAAGGCTTCCTTCTTACCAGCATTGGGTTCTATCCACTCACCAAGATATTAAAACTTTCTTGCCCTTTTGATTTTTCCCTGGTTCACCATTAGCTCCTCTGGTGAAGACTTAACATTTGTACTAAACAGTGTTTTCCTCAAAGAGATCTGGAGACCTGCTTTTCTTGCTTCTGACTGTAACTGATTAATTTTTTCGTTGGCCAAATTCAAGGAATCAGAGAAAACTGCAAAATCATCCACAAATGCGAGGCAATCAATAGAGAGATTCAATTTTTTGTATCCCAGTCTTATTCCATTTTGGACACCATCGCCCAATACCTCGTCCAACTCACGAAGGACTTTTTCAAGTATACAATTGGAGAGCAAGGGTGAGAGCCCATCTCCCTGCCTAACTCCCGTCTTAATTTCAAAAGGGTCCTTTGAACATGACTTTAGATGTTGTTGCCGTTAAGGTCTGTTCAATGATTCCTCTTGTTTTATCATCCAATCCAAATTGTATCAGAATTTCAATAGAACTGATCTATCAATAGCAGGGCAGAGCAACAACTAGATCCTCAATTGGGTGGATACCAAGGAGGATTAAAAAAAGAGAGCTCTTGTGCGTAGCAGATTTTGAGTCTGAAATCAAGAGCACTCCTTAATTAATATTAAAAAATTGGTAATATTGAAATTCTGTAGGATACCAGGCTCAATTTATACTCTCAGTTTTCTTCTAGAGTTTGATTTTGAAATTAATATCCTACAATCACCCGCAACCAATTGTCTAATCCTCGAATGCTCACATTTCAATAAATCTGTCATCAATAAGATTGGTGGCATTTGAAAACTGAATTTGATCGTCCTAAATGAATCCTATTCTCACTGAATCTGTTTCAGGTTCATAAAACTCGACAGTAGTAAAAATCAACAAAATGCATTATTTCCAGCTTTTTGAAAAGTAAATATTCCTATAGAATCATCATGCCTTAACAAAACTCATTATCACTCTAATGGAATAATGATGAAAGAGAGAATTTGGTGCATGTAGTATATAAAAGATGAAAGCAAACCGAAAGTGAGATTTAAATTAATCTAGAAAAATATTTAGTATTTCTTATGCTGAAAATAAATGACTAAAACTATAAATGTCTAATCTAAAATATTACTCTAATAACCATTAATATTTACATTAAATAAATTAGAATGGGGGTTAGACAACAAACTTTAAATAATTAAAGATTTATTTGAGTTAAAAATTTTTATGATGCTTTCACTTCAATGCTGATCAAAATATATTTTGAATGTATTGGTTGAAATGCTATTTAAAAGAAATCTTTTTGGTTTTGAAAATTTGAAAAATCATCTATTTAGTAAAATTACAATAATATTAAGATATTTAAAATCTAGACACAGTATTACATATAAATAAAATTATTCCCGAACTTATTCGTAGATATTTATTATTTCTTTCATATCTCTTTAACTTTTTTTTTAAAGCAAAGCTATTGATCATTAAAATCCCAAAAGAACTCCCAACATATTCTCAGTTTTTCTTCTTTACAGTTTTTGTTTCTCAAAAAGATGAAAATATTTTAGCATTACATATGATCATTTTGAGGCATTAAAAAGCATAGAATTCTAGTAAATATGGCCAGTAATAATCCCAACAATCAAAAAACGACTCAAAAAATCAATATTACTAAATAATTTAATGTTGAACCTTCTCCCACAAAGCGAAGAAAATAAATTATAGACTTTTTATGTATAAAGGAAATAGAAATATACTAAAAATGTGCATAGATCAATTCTGCAGGCTGTCACTTTGAGTTGTCACGTGTTTTAACTTTTCATTTTTCTTTTTTAATATTCTCGGAAATAAAAAGCCCATATACAAAGGACGGATTTATTTTTTTAATTTTTATGCGTTTGAGTTTCTTACACCAAAAATGTTTCCCTTAAGAAGTTTTTTCTTTTTTTGTGTGTGTTTTAATATGTTATTTATTTTAATACTCAGAATACAATTAATTTATTATAGGGTACTAGTCCCACAAGTTGTAACAACAAGTTTTAATTTTTCCGTTGTTTCGTTTTTAATATTCTCAAAAATAAAAATAACTGTGAATTGTAGTATGAAGAAAAAAGGTATAATTATAGAAGACATGTATATTTTGGTATTTATTTCATCAAGAAATGAATGCTTCAACAAATATCATCTTAACCTCAAAATTTTAGTTATATATACATTTCCCATAATTACACTCCTTTTACACACTAAAATTCATGATTATTTTTATTTTCGAGGGTATAAAACAGGGAACAAATGGAAAGTCAAAACTTTTAATGACTTATCTCAAAGTGACAATCAGCGGAAGTGATACCAAATGTTTTACTTTTAATTAATCTTCATGTATGTTAAAATTATGATTTAAAAAAATAAAATATTCATATTAATATTCTTTAAACTTATTTCATATACTCATTATCATAAATTTAACTATATTATACTAACTTGCCAACAACTTGTAAAGTTTATTGTTTACTGTCCTATTCCATTAGTATTCACACTTATCATTTATTGGAGCAATTTAATGTTGATATGATGTGTTGGATTTTAGGAGTACTATAATTCCAGTGCCTTCCTACTAATAAAAAAAATCCTCATAAGATTTCATACTCGCAACCATGCTTCTATTGCAATGGAGTAGCCAGACTAGAGTGATCATCAGTGAACCTGTAATGATAATGGTGGTAGATAACAATTTAATGAAACAAATTATTGGAGAAAATTGGAGTGGTTTAGTATAACATGTTAAATATTATGCTATTCTATGAACTTGTGTTAAGATGATATCAAAATAACAAGAATTCATCTTTCAGTGATGTTAAAGGTATCTGTTCCACAGGTTATTGCTTTGGGTTGAGTCACAATTTTTAATTGTTTATTTGTTTAATTTTTAATATTTTCCGAAAATACAAGTTAGTATAAACTTTAGTATATGGTAATGAGTAGATTTTGGTAATCATTTCATTAAGAAAGAAAAGTTTCAACTGACATTTCGAAGTATAGATGATTTCTAGGTGAAATGATTTATGAATTTTACACATTTCCCATAACTACATCCTATTTTCCTTACTAAAGCCCATGATAACTTGTAGTTTTGGAAATTATTAAAAGAGAAATGAATGAAAAGGTAAAACTTGTACTCAACCTAAAGCGACCACCTGCGGAATAATTACCATTTAAAATATATGAGCTAAACAAAGTTAAAATAATATTTATTATTAATAACAACAAACTGTTAGAAAATAATACTTAAGATTGTTAGATCATTTTCATAATTATTGATTTATTTACATCATATTTTATACCTTATACTGTATTGTTTTAAATCACTGTCCATATAACTGTTATTTTAGCCAAATGAAGGTCCTTTATTAGGGCAGCTTAGTAAATCAGTCACTGCGCTACTATCGTCTAGGTTTCAGGATCGAGATCAACTTTGGAAGATAATTACTTATTTTTTTAGCAGTAGACTGATATAATTGAGTCAAGAGGAAACCTAAAGGTTATCACCTTTGAGCAGTCATTGAACCAGAGGCAGTAACTTTACCTAGTTCTTCATAGATTATAATGGCACAGGAAGGTTTAATAGATCAAAGTAGCCAAGATAATATTATTTTCTTATCAATCGTTAAAAAATAAAGTATTGTGATTCTTTTGATCGATTATTAAATAGATGTTCAAAGATTATTTTTGAGAAATAAATAAGCCGCAAGCTTAATAATAAATTCAACCCCCAACCATAAAATAATGCTACTCAAATAGTAGGAAAAATGTAATTATTAATGACTGAATTACCCTTACAGACATTAAGTTATACAAAGAGAAAATAACCTAACAGAATGAATACTCGACAATCCATAAAATCCTGATTATTGAACTGGACTTCATTTACCTTGAATTTAAGTTCATGGTTCATCATTCAATGATTGCTCATGAAAATAATTCTTTATCTTTAAATAAATAAAGATTATAGTAGAATTTATAAATACAATTATAACTATTTTAGTAATTTATAATAGTAATATAACTTATAAGTTTTATAATTAAACAACTTTTTTGTTTCTTATAAAGTCTCTTTCAAATGTTTAACTGATAAACCTGTAAACATGATACATAATAGGGAAAATTAAATAAAAGCAATAACTATTTGGAAGCTTTCCTTAATATCTAAAAGCTAAATATGGTTACTTGTCTGAAACAGGGTGATTCCCGCCTTGCTGTTTCGGTAAATTCAATTATTAAGAATGTACTATTTTAAATTTTAAGCAGATTTATTAATTACTAATATACAATTAATTAAAATACGATAATTAGACGGTAAAACTTCCATATATATATATATATATATATATATATATATATATATATCCATACCATATATATATATACTATCAGAGTTAATGTAAAATGCTATAAGAGTATAAAAATTATTGATTTAAATTAAATAAGTATTGTTTCTCTATTAAAAAAAACCAAGAAAAATGTTTTTAAATGCAAACATCCACAAAGTTTTCTATTTACTTGAATGTGTAGTTGGTAGTAGACGAGTTTAAGCGGGTTCGAAGGGAGCACGGACTGAAGTTTTTACTGAGAAGTCTCATTTAATTATGGAAAGTTTGTTCTATATTCGTGGTGTACATTTTCTAAGGTTTAATGTGATGATGATAAAAGAAATGAAAATGAACTTTGTAATTAGTGTGGAATCAAGTTTTTTGTCTTTAACACGTTTCATATAATTCAAATAGACCTTAATCTCCTCCAAATCATACACTGCTGAATTTACACATAGCGGATCTCAAGTTTTTTTCGCTAGCCTTAAGAATGGTAAGCTGTATTTCATTGTGCTGTACTAATTAGTATGCTTATATTGTTTTAAGATTATATTATTTAATTTATTTCAATTAATATATTGAAATATCATCATATCATCTTTAAATGCCTTTTTAGTTCTATATGCAGTTTCGTGCTTTTATCATCTTTAACTGATGTTTTTATCATTTTACTTGTGAAAATTATATGTATAATATTTTAGTATATACAAATAATTAATTACATTTGCTTGATACTGACAAATTATTTCACATAACTAGCATTGTTTTTTAAAAACTGAAACGAATTAGCAAAACAAGATAAATTGTCAAATAGCTGTCAGTATATTGCTATGGTAATTTAGCTTTATTCGGTTATTTTTTTAACATTTGATTGTACAGCATTATTTTTTACCTTTGTGAATATATCGCCCCCGTTCTCTTTTGTTAATTTATTCTCATTAACAAAATCGAATGATTTATTTGAAATACGGTTTATTGTTATTAAATGAATAACAAATGAAGATAGTTTGGGTGTAGTGTTAGCATAACAACCTAATATACCCAAGGTAACATTCCGGAGTGCGGTAGGTGGTCTTTTTTAAAAGGGATTTTTTAAAAGTATGTATTTTTAAGAAGGGAGTAAAAAAGTCATGGTTATGCCGTCATTCGGAAGAGACGTAAAATGAGGGTCTGTGCGGTATCAGGCTCTCGTTAAAGATACCCCATAATTACGCATGGATGGGAAATATTTAGGTCTCCCACTGTAGCATCGTGCGAAGAATATCAGCACATATGTCATTCGTCTTCGACGAAAAAAAAAAATAAAACTTTACTTGTCCAATATAGGGGCGCCTGGTAACACTGACTAGTCTAGGGACTGTCAAACAAGAATCAGGCAGCGTCTTCAATGAAACCTCCCGGAAGGCTATAGTTTTTCCAACATTTCAGCAAAATATCATTACAGTTTACTGTTTTTTTTATTCCTACTTACTTATTTTTATATATTGAGAGAATAACACTCTCCAGTCATCTCAACTTCTTAATTTATATAATTCTTTAAAACGTTTCGACAACTTTATGCCATTATCAATTATTTAGAATAATTTTCCTGCATCAATACAATAATTATACATAGCTTTAAATAACTTATATGTCAATCATTCACGTGAGTAAATTAAAAACCTTTTCCAGTCATTATTATTTTTCTTTATTCTAAAAAACGTTTCGACAATTTCATGTCATTTTCAATTTACATCATTTTTTTTTTTTTTTAAATCCTTCAACACTATTTAATTTTAAAAATATTCTCTAAAAATTTTTTTAAATTTAATTTTGTACATTTTCAACCTAAAAATTAAAAGACAAATCAAATAAATACATTATTTTATATACAAAAAACATGTCCCAAAAATACTGAATAAGATATAGATACCTTTTTGGTTAATTGTCATATAATTTAAAAATAAAGCTTAGAGTTATAGTGTACTCCATGGTCAATTAATAATTTTTGTAATTTGTACTTTGGACTGTTTTTTATTATTATTGTTATTAAAATAGTATTTTAATTTATTTAGTTCTTCAATATATGGTCATTATGAATGGTTAATTAATATAATTAGTAATTTTTTTATCTATATTGATCTATTTTATATCTTTTATTTATTTTAAAAAGTTAGTTTTATGAATTAAGAATTGGAAAATGAAAACCAATGCTGTGAGGTTACTGAGAAGGTTATGTTATCTGTGTTATCTAATAAGTGTAGACTTCTATATTTCTTTATTTAATTTTTAACTTTAAAATCACTGATGAGTATAGTTTGCTTATTTCATTAGATTCTTTCCTATCATTTACTACCTTATCTATTTTATCATTTATGTATAGTGCTTCTAAAAATCTCCTTTTTATCTTATTTCCCTCTCTGTGCAAAATTCGTGGCTTTTCGAAATCAAATGTGTGGGATTCTTTTTTGCAATGGGCTGATAATGCAGTGCTTGTCTTTGAATTTGATTTTAGATTATTTTTGTGATGATAGAATCTATTTTTTAGATGTGTACTGGTATGTCCTATATATTGTTTGTCACAATTTTTGCAATCAATGTTATATACTACATTTATATTATCCAAGATTGGTATTTTATCTTTTTTGCTGTTTATTATGTTTTTTATAGGGTTTATGGTTTTATGTGCTAATTTTATATCTGGGATGTCATAATTTTTAAATGTTGGTTCAATTTTTTCTGACAAGTTTTTGATATAGGTTACACTTCTGTATTTTATTTCATTTTGTTTAAAATCTTTTTTTGGTGATTCATTAATTATCTGAGCTGTGTTATTTTTGGTTTGGGAGTCTTTTTCATTATTTTCTTCTGTCTGAAAAAAATTTGTAATCTTAGTTTGAGATGGCTTGATTTTTGATGTTTGGTCATTTATATGGTTAATTTTTTTACTATTATCAAATCTATTGATATTAGAGTAATTTTCTATATTTATTATGTTATTATCTATTTTATTCTTAATTAAATTATTTTGTTTGTGCCACATTTCTTTTATAAGTTTTATTGGGAAAGCATTACTAAGTAGAATTTTGAAAATTTTATTCTTTGTTTCATTTAAAAATTCATTGTCTGTTACTGTAATTGATCTTTTTATTAGATTTTGAGCTGTATTTCTTATTTGTTGTTTTGGGTGGTTTGAGAAAAAATTGAGTAATCTGTTTGAGGTTATATCTTTTTTATACCATTTTGTTCCAATTCTATTATTTTTAGGGTTTCTTATGATGGTTATGTCTAAAAAGACTTCTGGTTGATTAATTCAATTAAGAAAAAATTGAAAGCAATTTTAGAAAAAATTAAAAATCAAGATAAAAATCTATACACTTTAATCTGTGACACATATAAAAAATGGAAGAATATAATAAAAGAAATTAAAATAATAAACTTAAAATTTAAGGCAAATAAATATAGTAAGACACCCCTCATAAACCCATACAATGATAATAGTACCTCAGATAAATATAATACCACTATTTATTCTAAAAATATGAAAAATAATAATAATAATAATACAGATAAATTATTCAATATATTTCATTACTACAATAACCTACACACTTATAACAGAGTAGTGAACCTAACACCAAGACAAGTACCAAATAATATCATAAATCTCCTAAGTTTAGGAAATAATTTTAATTATAACCCTAATAATAAAAAAATCAATATAATTCAAATGATAGCAGAAGTTGAAGCAATAATTATAAATTTACGCCTACACGAATATAAAAAGTAAAACAATTTTTTTAGAAGGAATTAAATTGTGTACGGAAAATGGATACTTCATTTATCAGGGTCAATTTTATAAGCAAACGATAGGTTTACCTATGGGAGGTAGACTATCAGTAAACTTATCAGGAATAGTCCTTAATCATATAATAAATAATAGCCTACTAAAATTGAACAGCTCATCTATATTCATTGCAAAATATATAGATGATTTATTAATTATTACAAATGAAAATGATTTAAATAAATTTAACTCAATATTAAATGAACAAAATAAAAATATCAAGTTCACAAAAGAAATAGAAAATAATCATTCTCTAAACTTTTTAGACATAACCATCATAAGAAACCCTAAAAATAATAGAATTGGAACAAAATGGTATAAAAAAGATATAACCTCAAACAGATTACTCAATTTTTTCTCAAACCACCCAAAACAACAAATAAGAAATACAGCTCAAAATCTAATAAAAAGATCAATTACAGTAACAGACAATGAATTTTTAAATGAAACAAAGAATAAAATTTTCAAAATTCTACTTAGTAATGCTTTCCCAATAAAACTTATAAAAGAAATGTGGCACAAACAAAATAATTTAATTAAGAATAAAATAGATAATAACATAATAAATATAGAAAATTACTCTAATATCAATAGATTTGATAATAGTAAAAAAATTAACCATATAAATGACCAAACATCAAAAATCAAGCCATCTCAAACTAAGATTACAAATTTTTTTCAGACAGAAGAAAATAATGAAAAAGACTCCCAAACCAAAAATAACACAGCTCAGATAATTAATGAATCACCAAAAAAAGATTTTAAACAAAATGAAATAAAATACAGAAGTGTAACCTATATCAAAAACTTGTCAGAAAAAATTGAACCAACATTTAAAAATTATGACATCCCAGATATAAAATTAGCACATAAAACCATAAACCCTATAAAAAACATAATAAACAGCAAAAAAGATAAAATACCAATCTTGGATAATATAAATGTAGTATATAACATTGATTGCAAAAATTGTGACAAACAATATATAGGACATACCAGTACACATCTAAAAAATAGATTCTATCATCACAAAAATAATCTAAAACCAAATTCAAAGACAAGCACTGCATTATCAGCCCATTGCAAAAAAGAATCCCACACATTTGATTTCGAAAAGCCACGAATTTTGCACAGAGAGGGAAATAAGATAAAAAGGAGATTTTTAGAAGCACTATACATAAATGATAAAATAGATAAGGTAGTAAATGATAGGAAAGAATCTAATGAAATAAGCAAACTATACTCATCAGTGATTTTAAAGTTAAAAATTAAATAAAGAAATATAGAAGTCTACACTTATTAGATAACACAGATAACATAACCTTCTCAGTAACCTCACAGCATTGGTTTTCATTTTCCAATTCTTAATTCATAAAACTAACTTTTTAAAATAAATAAAAGATATAAAATAGATCAATATAGATAAAAAAATTACTAATTATATTAATTAACCATTCATAATGACCATATATTGAAGAACTAAATAAATTAAAATACTATTTTAATAACAATAATAATAAAAAACAGTCCAAAGTACAAATTACAAAAATTATTAATTGACCATGGAGTACACTATAACTCTAAGCTTTATTTTTAAATTATATGACAATTAACCAAAAAGGTATCTATATCTTATTCAGTATTTTTGGGACATGTTTTTTGTATATAAAATAATGTATTTATTTGATTTGTCTTTTAATTTTTAGGTTGAAAATGTACAAAATTAAATTTAAAAAAATTTTTTAGAGAATATTTTTAAAATTAAATAGTGTTGAAGGATTTAAAAAAAAAAAAAAAATGATGTAAATTGAAAATGACATGAAATTGTCGAAACGTTTTTTAGAATAAAGAAAAATAATAATGACTGGAAAAGGTTTTTAATTTACTCACGTGAATGATTGACTAATAAAGATGCACTCCAGTTACAAAAACAAGATATTTAAAATAACTTATATGTTATAACTTATAATTTCAATAAAATTGCCCCAATGATTAGTAAACTCAAGTATAGATACCTCATAAATGTGTATTTATTATATATTTTCTTGGGGGTTATCTTTCCGAATCGAATTCGTACAAGACGGAGGAGTTAAAGAAACTTGAATTCGATCATTATACGGCTAAGCATTCCTACAATTTTATACACCCTGAAAACGGTGTTCATACTCAAAGTATAGAGAGAATGTGGGGCAGTATAAAGTGGAGGAACAAAAATAATGAGGAACGAAGAAAGAATATTTGGAATCGTATTTGATCGAGTTCATGTTCCGAGAAAGGAATAAAAAAAGGACCTATTTAATGAAATATAAAATATATCATTCAACTGGCCTGTAGATATGTAAATTATTATTGTGTTCAATATGACTAGGTTATTTCCTTAGGTTATTCGTTTCTTTTATTTTGATTACTATTAAATTGTGTTTTGTAGTGTAAGGAAGAAATAGTTGGGGGTGCAGTCAATAAAAACACCTTAATAAGTGTATACTTATTTATTGTGTGCCGACGTTTCGGCCTACAATTTAGGCCATCTTCAGGGCAAATATACCAGGCGGCGGTCTAAAATTTAATTTATAGCGTTTTTTTTTTTTTTTTTTTTTGGCAGTTGATCGTCTTCGCCGCCGCTTGGAATATTAGGCCGAAACGTCGGAACACAATAAATAAGTATACACTTATTAAGGTGTTTTTATTGACTGCACCCCCAACTATTTCTTCCTTACATTAGAAGTTACAGTCAACCAATTCTTCTCTAACATAAATTGTGTTTTTATTAAATATTTCTTATTATTATCATCATCAATAAAACGACCCTTTTATTGTTATTACTATTATATTATTGTGTAATTATTAGTTATTTGAGGGATATAAAATAATTTTTAAGGGGGTTCCGGAATCCGAAGGGAGCCGATCTCGGCCGAGCTTTGATTCTTGTTTGACAGTCCCTAGACTAATCAGTGTTGCCAGCATATTGGCGCCCCTTTATTGGACAAGTACCAATTTCACGATTAACTGCTATAATAATAAAATTAAACACTATATTAATCATAAGTTTTACAAAACGTTATTCACCCAGAAAAATATTAATAAACATTATCATACTTACTTATTATTATTACACCTGATATAACGTGATTACACATTTATACATAATTAATTAATTTTTATTATTTAGAAAAAAAGTTCTACCTTTATTAACCTTTAATATTAATAAAAAATCTGAGAATTGATAGTACTTAAAAAGTATTTTGTTTAATTTTATGTAACTGTCACGTTTGGTTGATGTAGCGCACCTTCACTTGTTTGAAAATGAAATAGGTCATAAACTGACAAAACAAGTTTTGTAATAAAGGGTATAAACGTCAAGCTACTCTTACAGGAAGTCGCCAGGCGGTAAACAGTAACATATTAGTAAAGTCTAGACATGTCTGGAAATTAAGACTGAAGGAAAGGATGATTACATTATCATACCTAATATTGGTTTACGACCATCATATCAGCCTAATGATAAAGAGGGTACAAACATCATTATTAACTAGGCTAAGGGTAAACCATGTTCATGTACAAACGCGAATTAACATTAATTAAACTCATGAAGGTTGGCAAAAGCGGGACTAACGAGTGCCCCATACATGTCATCAATAAATCCTGCAATTATAATAACAAGTGAATATAATAAGTTATATTCAAATTATATTATTATATTTCTTTTTTTTTTTTTTTAAATTTATTTATTGATATTTACAACTGTATTACAATTATACAACAAGTAAATAGAATGCGTGTTACATAATGACATGAGAATGACAAGTAGAGAAACTACCCACTGGTAGTACTCAAATCAAAGTTCAAATAAGAAGGTCACGGGGCCATCTTCTTTTCAGACGCCTCGGAGGATTATCGGGAATTGAAGAGGAAGCTAGGTTTGAAACTAGAGGGTTTGAGTGGGAATGAAGTTTGCTATGAAAGGATAGATACCGGGTTCGAGCCAAATCAGCAACAAAAGGGACATTAAGGTCGTTATGGATGACTTTATTCTTAACAAAATAAGGAGCATTGAGGATTTTACGAAGGATTTTGGATTGTAGGGATTGGATACGAGAGGAATTCGATGGCTTAGTGGAGCCCCATAGCTCTACTCCGTAAGTCCAAATAGGTCGTATGATGGTCATGTAGATGAGTCTTTTGTAGTTAATTGGGAGCTTAGAGCGTTTGTCTAGTAAGTATTGAAGTAGCCTGAAACGTCGAGCGGTTTCTTGTCTTTTCAGTCTTGTATGAGGATTCCAGGTTAATCGCTTGTCGAGGTGCAACCCTAAGTATCGGATCTGTTCTACAGGCACCAGTGGGATATTATTAAAGGATACTGTAGGGCAGGAAGTCATTGGTTTAAGACGTAAGGTAAAAGTGATTTGATGTGATTTTTGAGAATTTATTTTAATTCTCCAGTTTTGAAACCATTCTTCAAGATCAGTGATATGGGATTGGAGGCTTTGGGATGCAATAACTGGATTGGTGTTGACTGATAATACACATGTATCATCAGCATACGTGGTAAGGATAGTATTAGGATGAGTTGGGATGTCAGCTGTATAAACTGTATAAAGGATTGGGCCAAGGATACTACCTTGAGGAATATATTTCTTTAAAAAAAAAGCAATAATAATAAATAAATATATTTATATTATATGTTTTGGTTCTTGAGTTTCAGTCCTTCTTTAGGAACGTCTTAGTCTCATACTCATGCCCTAGCAGTAAAAAAATGAGCTTTTAGTAATAACATTAAATAGCAAACTAAAATAAATATAAAATGACTCGTCTTGGATGTAATTGGATAGTGCGTACTTACAAGTTCTAAAGAATAGATCAGTTTATCATCAATCAGTTACTTCGCAATATATCATAAAATGTTTATATAGCAATAGCTATTATCAATACTTGTTGCATTGTTCAGTAAAAAAAAAAAAAAACTTTTACCACTACAACTCACGAATGGCCAAGGTCTACCTAGATAGTATAGCCCCTAGACCATTGCTATATGTGACAATAAGGGGCCTAGGCCAGGTAGAGTAAAATGGTCCTTAGGGTTCATTACTTTACTTTGAAGAGAGGGGGCTGTTGTCGGTACGCAGCAGCCAAGTCAAGACTTAAGGAGGAGGATGGAGAATGAGACCCCATGTATCATAAGTCACCTATAGCTTCCGGTTTTCATTGTAAGTTGTTTTTAAGTCTGTAACCATGATCAGCACAAATAAAATATAATGTTCTTCTATAATTATTCTTATTTAATAAACAACTCCTGGTCAGTCAACCACGTTAACCTTTGGAGAAGACGATATAAGTCTCTTAATTATTAATAACATAAAATTATTACATATTAAGTATAACGATCTCAGGGTGGCATCCCATTTTAATATTTAAATATATTCAGATCAAAGGATCTGACTTTTCCCTGAGATCATAGCTTGGGCAGTAAAGCCAATATAGCACCATACTGTTTCTGGGACTACGATTATGCGGGCGATTTGTCCGAAATTACACTCAAACGCTAAGCATTCCTTAGAGGATGAGAGAGCCCTAGAACGATTTTTGGAGTCCCTAAAAAAAGTTCTGGGGCCACCTGCCGAGCTACGAAACCACGGAACATAGTAGGTTGTTATGCTAAACAACACACCATGTTTAAGTCGGTTCTTTAATCTATATACAGTCAGTAATCGAATTATTTTTATTTTCAAGAAAAATAAGAAGGAAGAAGCGAATGAAAAGTCAAAACTTGTTGTGACTTAACTCGAAGTGACAACCTGCGGAACTGATAATCTATAATAAATTAATTATATTTTGAATGCTAAAATAAATAAAATACTAAAAAAAAAAAGAAGAAAACTTCTTAAGGGAAACATTTTTGCTGTAAGAGACTCAAATGCATAAAAATTAAAAACAAACATCCATCCTTCTTATTTTGGCTTCTGCAGTTTTTAACTATCACAGGAACCTATTAGGAAATTGCCGTTACCTTGGCATGCTCCGACTAAAAGCTGGCTCCCTAATTACGGCCTTGCGGATATTTGGTGGTTATAAATGTTTCCAACCCCCGACATACTTCCCATTGGTCAGAAAGAAGAGAAATGATATTTAGTGCTGGAAGAGCAGGGCGCAGAGTTGTCCTTCAGCCTCGGAGAGAACTAATCCTGTTAGGGCGCCTATTGAGGTAAGTAAAAGGCAATCACACTGTCCCCATTTAACTCCCTCCTGATTTGTTTCTTCCCTCTCTCCCTCCTAGAACTGGCCAGTCCAACAAGCAAAATAGTGGAAAACTTTTTCGCATTAATTCCGTTTTCTTTCCCTAGACTTTCTTATCTCAATTGAAGTCTCCCAGTGTGATTGTTGCTGTCTAATTGAGTAATCGGGACAATCAGCAGCTAGTTAGCATGGAGTAGAGTTGGACGCGTATTCTTAATGTTTAGCTTTTGAAAAGCTTATGACAACAGGCAAACCAACTGCTTATACCTATTTTGTTTTTCCAAGTAAGATCTAGGGTTCAGTAGGCGATACTTCAATCTTAGGCAGTAAAGCACGAAGTAACAACGGCAAAGATCGGAAACAAAAATCATAATATAAAAAAAAAAATGAATCCCTCGAGTGGCACCTCTCGAGTTGGTTTGTTTGTTTGCATTGGTTGCATTGGTTGCATTTGGTTGCATTGCAAGTTGGTTTGCATGCTGTTGGGCTAACGAAGACAGACAAAAAATTAAAATACTAGTTTTGGCTTTGCTAGAGACAAAGAAGGGTGTCTAAAGAGCATACAGTGTATAGTCGACATACAAAGTGGACCAAATTTAACAGTGCGTGCTAGACTCCTCTAATTTTAATGCGTGGAATATAAATAGAGATCGATTTAGGAGATAACACAAAATTTCATTAGAACATTGCTTCACAAGAGTAATCCGAGGAAGTAAATTTGTCGATACATACACGGTATGCCTTATTAGCTTGATATACTATGTAGTTTACTTTCATTTTGATATAATTATTATTTTATCATTTATTATATCTATCGCCTTATGTTTATTAACTTATGCAGTAACGGTGAGAGGTTAGGCAGGGTTATCCTACAGGTTAACTACTTACGCAAAATATAACCTCCTTTATAGGTAAAGGTACAGGAAATTATGCCAGATTCTAATACCAAAATAAGTAATTATTGACTACTTTAAATGTCCTGTGTTATTGTTTTTTGTTTTGTTTTTGCTTACTGTCTTTTACTTATTTATTTGAAAGAAATGTTGTGGAACCCCGCCGATACAGATAAGATCGTAGTAATCAGATAACTTATCGTCACTTGAAGGGACTTTACACCTGTCACTAAGCTGGCAATCTTTGGAATAAGTACCAAATTTTGTGGTAGAATAATATTTAAATACTTTCAGCAATTAGTTGATGTGTATTATCAAAACTCTAAGCGAAGAAAAAAAAATACACTTACATATGACATTTTAAGTCGAAATATCTAAATACTTGAATTACCACTTACTAATAACTCATAATTGTAAAAGTATTAATAATAATAATAAATAATACGCTATAGTTTAGCGTGTATTAGAACTTTAAGCTAAAAAAATAAATATATGCTCTGAACCTAAGGTCACCTGTGAGAAGAGCTTAGGGACCATTCTAAATCCATTTCACAGCCCCCAGATTAACACGGATTTAGGGGTTTCAGTAAAGAATTTAAATTCATTTAAGTCATAATCTCTGCAAATGATGCTTGATGTTTTTTTTTTTCTTTTGCTGGTTTTTGAGGTTTTTCGCATCTCTTAGGCCCTTCTTAATTGAATTAGAGGATAACAAATATGAGTTGGGTAGGTTTTAGTAGAGAAAAGCCTTAAGGGGATTTCAAATTTTTTCCTCTCAATATCACTTTTTTTTTGTATTTTCAATTCTGCATTTTATTTACTATAAAAGATAATTTAAAATTAATGGAGCTCTGAGCCTCGCACTTTTCATTATTTGTTTATGGCATTTTGTTTTCATGGAATACTCACATCCATATTCAGATCAGAACAAAATAATTTATTTTACCAATTAAAATAAATCAAATAATATTTCTTGAGTCACAAGAAAGGATATTTTTCATATAAACATATATATCTTTTTTGAGTAATTACACCAAAATTGTATCAAAACGATAATATCAATTGTCCACTCTCCAATAAAAATTATGGAATCAATGAAAATTGTATTAAAACGGTTATCGAGTGGTTTAAATTATTATAGTTTTTATGTTCAATTATTTTATATTCTCTGAAATACGATGATCTTGATAAGTTACAGTTTCTTGGACTTCTCTCTGAAACACATGTCTGCAAATATTCTATAGCTGATTAATTTAAAAAAAAAAATTTTTCACTGTTTCGGATGTTTTTATCAAAACTAACCTGACTTGTTTTTTTCGTTTTTAATTGGAAAAAAATGTCATTCTACCCACAATATCTTTTAAAACTAAGAGAAAGTGAGCCATACAATAGCTAATCATCAAGCTAACGACAGCTTGATTAGACTCAATGATAATGAAAATCTTTATGGTAACAGTGTTGCAGAGAATACAAAAACGTACCACGTTTTAAAGGATAGTTCAAGGACAAAACTACAGGTAGCTTTGCACTTTAAAATTATAATGACTCCCCCCCCCCCTCCGCTCATTGAATCAATAACTAGTACGATGTAAATTATTGGGAAAATCTATCGTCTAATGTTTTTCTTGAGAACTTTGGTGGCTGGGAAAATTTAAAAGAAACCACTGTTTGGAAAATTGGAAGCAACTGAGGGACAGTAACTAACGGGAAACTATTATGACAGCTCTTCTCACCAATCATCTGAGAGCAATCTGAGCACATGATATTTATGCATCTGATGTGTAGTGTAAGTTTTGTTGGAAATAAGCACTATTAATGAAGAAATGAAGGTGCCAAGGAGAGGGACAGGGAGTGTGGCATTTTTTTTCGTTCATTAAAACCTATAATAATAGCCATAATACAAAATACCACTTAATCATTGAATTCTAAAGTAGTTTAAGTTAACCATCACCGGTTGGTATACTCGTTTCGAAACGCTGAATGTATGAGAGAAAGAAAATGCTGGCTGTAAGTTGGAAAAACAAGAAGGGAGCCTTTTGTAAAATATAACCTACTTAATGAAATGGCCTGAGAAGTGAGATAAGGAATGAATTCCTCCGGTTTCAGCATCTCTCCCCGACCTTTTAAATTTTCCAGTTTCTTAGATAAGATTGATCTCGGTAGTGGGCTTAATTCTGTATAAAGATGACTTATATTGGAGTACTCAATTTATTTTACTCATTTCCACAAGGACAGTTTATATTATTGCTGTAGTTTATATTACTGTAATAAGATTTCATGTATTTTATTATTAATATGTAAAGCTTCAGGAGACCTAAACAAAATTGTTAGATTCTACATCTGGAATAATAAGCCAGAATATTATGTGTATTTATTCCGCAGTTAAAGTCCCAACTGGTAACGTCAGTACTAGTCTTTTCAACGTCTCCACTACGCTCAATATTAATATTATTATTAAATTTGTATTTGTTGTTTTAACATTTCGTTAATTTTCTGTATTTAATTACTAATCACCTAATAAAAGCTAAAAATAAATTAACTTCATTTAACTCCGACCTTTGTAGTTTGTTTTAATCATTTTAATTATAAGATCGTGAATGTTAAAAGGATAACCACCTGTTGGGGAAGGAGTGGGATTAATTCCAAACTTTTGAATTTCTTTGAAAAATTCTCTGGGTTAAATAATTATGCGTAATGATAATAATAATAAAGCTGTTTTATGTGTTTTGATTTAATATATTAAAATTCTATTAATTTATATCCTTATATATATATTAAATTTTTGTTTCAAATCTCTTTATTCATCATTATTTACATTAATTTACTATATATACATTTCATTTATATACAAATATATATACATACAAAAATAGTACTTCATTTACCCGTAGGTATTATAAGTATTTAGACGGTATGAGACCGCTTAAGGCGTGTTCTCTTAAACCGGCACTAGGCCGCTGGCTCTTTACAATTCAAAGTCGGCGAGAGACCGCTTTTCGGGTTTACTATATTAAATTAATAGATGTCTTTAATTTATACTGATAGAATATTATTACTATTCTTGAGAATAAAAATAATCGGGAATTTTAGTATGAAAAAGTAATATAATTACGGGGAATGTGTATATTTTGTTAATCATAAAAAGAAATGAACGTTTGGACAAAATTTCGAAGTATAGCAGAAGATAGCCTAAGCAGTATGTGGAAGTCGGTTCTTTATTCATTATGTAGTCTGTCATGGAGGGAAAGTATTCCGAGACGTTGCCGTGACTTCTTTTTGTATGCAGTGTACGTCACTTTTCACTGAAATTATTACGGATAACATAACTTTGGTATAAATCAAGAGTTCTGCACCCTTATCAAATCAAGTGCCGCTCTAGCACTATCTTGCGGAATTTGTTGTAACTAACTTTTGAATTCAAATATGAAGTTGGAAGTTGGAATATTATTACTTCTTTAAATGGATATATTTTAAAATTATTATTGGACTGGTTTTCCGCTAGCTACAAATGCTCAAAAGCTACAAACAAAACCCAACGGTCCTTTTTAAATTGAGCTCTGGTCTTTACTGTAATTTTAATTATTGCTGCATTTATTCTCTTTCGTTCACCCAAGATATATATGAACCCCCATGTGAAGACCAACGTTCAGGCATCATCCCAGCAATATCGTGAGAGCGACTCGATCCAGGATAGTTACAATTCATTTCCTGGGAATACCACGAAACTAACCATCTTGGTAAAAAAATACTCAACTTCTCCAAACCAGCGGAGGTCAACAACAATAATAATATTTAACAAAATAAAGTACAAAATAAATAATTTTAGTTCTACCAATGATTATGTATTACACAGTCGAACACAGAGTGATTAGTTACAATGATTCTGTTTGGAAGCACAAGTGTGGTGTCTGAATTAATAAAGAAGCAGTGATGGGAAATAACGATATTACACTTGTGGAATTGGTGTGATAGATCGTGGAATTTCACTTTGAACACAGTATAATTTGTTCTTACTTCACAAAAATGGAATAATTTTAGTTTTTGATTGGGTCATTTTCAAGAAAATTGTAACTTTTAAGTAACCTTCATTTCTCCGTTATAGTGGTTATTTCCAAACTACTAAAGTTGTTAAAAAATACATATCTGAGGTATAAATATTATCTGCTCAAACTGCTCTCAGCTGATGGTAAGAAAAGCTGCTTCGAACTGATGTCATAATTGTGTCCCGTTAGTTACCAAGTTGTTATTCAGTGATTTAGTTGTAAATAACTCTCTTTTAAATTTTCCCGGTCGACATTTTTCTTTTGTATTATATCTACAGTCCCAGTGAATAAGTCGGCCCAGAGAGAGAGTTAACTGCTTTCAGGTAACCGGAATCGTATCATTCTCGTAGTTTTTTGCTTGAAATGGAGTTTTAATATAAACAACAACTACTTTTCAATGTCCCTTATTCGCTACAAAAATAACTCGATTCCGCTTACTTAAGTGCAAGAAATTCATTTAGGAGAAAATAAGACCTAACCACTTATTCACCGTGCTGTAGATATAAAGTTACGAAAGAAAAAAAATTGTAATATGCAACAGATTTGTCCAATTAGTTACATAACATTAATGGCAACACTGATTCAGTAGAATGGTGGAGAAAGTGCTTACTAAGCTAGTGTAACGATCCAGCTCCATTATTATTTTCAAGTGAATAGATGCTTGCAGTTATGTCCTTGGACTATCCTTTAAACAAAATGTTAATTTTAAAAAAAAAAAACTTATTATTAAATGACTATAGAGGACATCGTTCCCTCTGAATTTAAGAAAAATTTTAAATGGAATAAAACAACTTAAATTGAGATGAATGTCTTATGGTCGAATTTTTAACCATATAATAAGTAAAAAATGAAACAATTTAAACAGAAGATTGAGAATGGCCTAGGCCGAAACGTATCTCGAAAATAAGGAATACAAATTTTTTTTACTGGAAATAGGTTTTTTTTTCCTATTTAAAGAACAAAATGTTAATTTTTGTATTCTCTGACACATTGTTACCTTAAAATTTTTAATTATCATTTTAATCAAGTTGCCGTTTGATGATTTGTGTATACTTGTGTTGCTCCCTTGAAAACATCGAGGGTAGAATGACATTTAAATAAAAATAAAATAAGAAATCAATAGGGAAAAGAGTCATGTTAGTCACTTCTGTTAACTAGTAACAAAATTGGCTTTATTTTATTTTTTTGAAATGATCCGACTAGGTTTTGCGTTGACCAATTCATCATTTTTAATCTTTTTAAATAATGATCACATCTGTTATTCATACATTTGTCTGTTCTTTTAAACATGGTAACTTCAACTCTACAGGGTACATTAGTCATTTCATAGAATATACCAGAGTATATATAAAATACATACACACATACTGGTTGAGTATATGGAGCTATATACTCAAAATCCGCATGTATTGAAATATTGTATATTGAAATATTGACAGGTTAAGTAGTCGGGGAGGGAATATTGAGGTTTACACAGCGGAAGTTGCTCTATCCGGCGTCCTCGTGGCTTATCCCTTTCCTGTTATCTAGAGCTGTAAGAACAGCTGTTGGTATTGGTTTTCGTTCAGCCATCGGGTCCCATTCTATTGAATATATCAACTTACTACACAAATAAATGTATAATAAATGTAAATATATAATTTATATATAATATAAAAGACAAAGTGAGAAATTGAGAATACACCTGCAACATGCCAGTTTTCTATACAATAATGCGCTCTACTTACTAGTTAGAGAGCGAAGCGACTTGCTGGTAGAACGCTCCTCTGAAGCTTCCAATCCCGTTACTGGCAAGACTTTTGTTTAGTTCTCTTAGCAGCCGGAGATGGAACCCATGGGGTCTAGAACCCACCTGGGGCTCACCCAGCCTCTATAAAGTGGGTACCCTAAAAAGGGAGAAAAATCTGGCGGTTCAGCCTCATCTAGGATCGATCATTTCCCTGCGAACATACTGTATTACGAATATAAAAAATTTAAAAGTTTATAGCTTAGAAAACATTCTATTTTACCGAACTAGGTAACAGTGAGATGAACATCAATGAATAACAATGAGCCAAATGAATTTTACTCACAACTATGAACAATCGTGTTGATTCAATTTAATGATTACTTAAAAATATGTTGTTATTGTTTTATTACGTTAACCTCAAGTACTTTTCATATTTTTCCAACTTATATTTTAACCTTTCAATATGTCATAGAAAATGAATATAAAAATTAAACAACATAGCAAAGAATTTTCTGTCAAAATCGTAACATAATCTAGATAATTGCCTTTTTAAACTTCTCCATCAAAACTCTTCTCCATTTCTTTACACGAGGCTAAGTTTCACGCCACTTTGCTTATTCAAAAGCTGTTTGTCTTATCTGATCGTATGAAAAATATTTCACTAGGTAAATTACAAACAACTTAGTTTTTATTAAAACTATTTAAAAATAAAGTTGCTAAGATAGATCTTAATTTTCATACAAATCATTTAAAAAGTATTGTAGAAGACACTAAATATTTTTATTATAATTATTTTAATTTAAAACGATATCAATCAGATATATCGATTACAAATAACTGATTGATATAACTTGTTGAAAGTAACAGCTGTTCATTAATTAAAAATTAGTGTTAACATAATTTAGAGTCAGATTGTGAATTGTAATCCCATATCATCTTTATATTAATAAAACTTTCAGTATTATTGAGCATATTTCAGTATTAAATACATTTTTTTATTTTTTATTTCCTAGCCCCTTGGCTTTTATAATTCTGTTGAAAATAAAATAGTAAGGAGAGAAAGCATCTCTTTTAGTGCACCAGGTCCATTTTAAGAGGGGCAATGTGGAAATGTGAATAGGATTTTCTTGATTAATTAGCTCGTAGGAGTGGGGTTCTAGTGATGGGGCTCACTAGTTCTTTCTGATTGGAGTTAGTTAGTAGTTTACTCAGTCCATGTTGAGTGTCTGTACATGTGTTTGCCAGCGCTGAGGTCGGCCTGTCGGTGTAAGTGCATTGAATAGTGGGTTCATAAACAAAATTTATGACATTTAAGATCTACCTTGAAGGATGTTTATAGATGGTTGTAACGAGAAATATGTTGTATTTGTAATACGACAGTATTACATGCTTGATAATGAATATCAAAACAAACAGTTATGTTTCGACCTAATCTTCCATAAATAATTTAGAGAGATCGTGCTAATTAACACCTTACCCGTCGGATCGAACGTAATGAACCATATTTACAATAAATAATAGTTTATCTATATGGTAACTATTATAGAGATTATATAATCATAAATTATTTGCTTAATGTGCTGACAACTCCCAACTGTTGTTTCTACATAAAAATATACAGATGGCCTATCGGCCTGAAAAATATTAAAATAATCCTTGCAATAAATCAGTTAGGATTAGAGGCTGGAGCCGAGCCAACTTGTTAATACATTACATGAGCCTGGGGCTGAGGTCCAATGTTTGGCAGTAGGGTTGCTTTCTCATTATCTTTTTGACAAGCATAATGATATCCAAAATTATCGCTTTTATATGAGTCTTTATTGCAGCAATTATTTATCCTAAATTTGACTGATTATAAACAGCAATTATTCAAAAATTGTTTCACAAAACATTTCCTTAAGCGAAAATCTTAAGTAATTGCTCATATTGTGGTGATATTATAATTTGTTTGTTGTTTGTTCATTTAACGTCACTTTATGCTGCTATGGCTAATCGGACGATGCTACAGTGGGAGCTCTAAATTTTGCCTATCCAGGTTTAATTAGAATAGGGATTTTTAACGAGTACCTGACATCGTACAGGCTCGGGACCCCGTTTAACGTCCCTTCCTGACTGCAGAGGTACAGACCCTCATTTAATATTATAATTTATCTTATCCCAGGTAAGGTGAGAAAATATGATCTGGACAATCTGATTGAAGGAAATTGAACAAATCTGTCTAAATCCATGGATTATGGCTATTACATACAACATACAACTAGTATGTTGAACGTCTTGGTGGCGGGGTGCTGTCTCATGTTTGGAGCCTGTTTGGGCTGTTGATCGTTGGGATGTTTTGCACCTTTTTCTTCGAGATGCGATTCACATAACCCCTTTTTGATTTTGGTGTCTTGATAATGCCTGAATAGGCGAAACGTCGACTGGTGAGTAGGTGTATATTTTGAAACATAAGGCTTTGCATTGTGGTTTTTCCCAATTGCATTATAATAAGATATTATTATTACTAAATAGCCTAACTATTTACATAAGCTTGTACAAATCACATAAAATTACAACCGCTACTTAACTAATTAATTACTACTAATTAACACTTACAGTTCACTAATTAAAGTCCACCGACCGTAAGAATCTCTGAATATAACAAACTGTCACTGACTTATTACACTGGCTCATCACTGTTCCCGATGTTAACCCTACCGTGTGCTTTAACACTCTCTCTGTACTCGCGCCGAGATGCTCTTTAAATAGCAAGACCGACCGGTCTGGAACTTTCTGGAAACGGTATCTTTCATCTCTGCCGACAAGGGGCTTTGTTCTCTTCCAGGAATCGCTATTTCCCCGCGCTCGTCTTTATGTGACCGTAACAATATATATATATATATATATATATATATATATATATATATATATATATATATGTTCTTTTCTCTTCAAAATAAAAAAATAAAATAATTAAAAAGAACCATAAATAAAATATATATATATATATATATCAATCAAGAACGAAAAATGAAATTTTTTTTTTATTTTTGTTTCGACGAACATCATAGAAACGTTTGTTTCCTGCAAAGATAATGCAACTGTTTCTTTCTGTATAGCCAGCTACCATGTTTGCTGTTTTGTTAATTTAACTTCAATTTACGGTGCTACTACTAGGCGTGTGATGCTCCGTAATCCGGGACCCAAATTTTGTCTACCCAGGCATAATCAGGATAGGGATCGTTAACGAGTACCTGACACCACACAATAACGCCCCCAATTTTCCTTCTCCAAAGGACGGCATAACCAAGTGGTTTTTACTTCCTTTAAAAAATCTTTATTCCACCAGCTTCCCATGTAATATATAAGGGAGATAAAGCTTTATAGAAATATGATTTATACAATGTTTTTAGTATGCAAGTGAATCAAAACGTAAGATGTGTTAGATATTTCAGGATGTTTACTCATTTAGATGTCTACTACAAGTCATAATTGAGGTAGTAAAATCTTCCACAAGGTTTTTTTATTATTCGTGGAAAAGAGGAATATATTTTAATTGGATTTTTTTTTTTATAGATGCTAATAATTTTGTAATAAAAAAAAATAATAATAAAAATTGGGTTTCTAGGTGTAAAGCTACGGACATTTTATCGTCATTTCCTAAAGTTTAGACCTTTGAAATGATAAACCTAAATTAATTATAACTTATAATTGTAATTAAAAAAAGCTAATAACCGGAGCTACGATAAGAATCCAAAAAGGCCGATGCCTCTGAACATTCTATTCATTTCTTTGATCATGGCTAGATCGATGACTGATGACCCCATCCCGTTTTGTTAATCCATACATCAAAGGATATTTAATAAACATTCCCAAAACCATAACTACTTTGTTTGACATCATTGGCTATTATGAAGCAAGGGGATGATTAATAGCTGAGCATGTTTCGAGGAATTTTCGAACATTAAGTTAAATGTCAACGTCCATTTGGACCTCAGTGGATATTTCGTACATCGAAAATGATCAACATAATCTGAACATTCTTTCACCGCTCACTATCCTCCAAACCAGATTTTAAAAAGAACATTAAAGGGAAATACATTAAAACCATTTTAAAAAAAACTACTATTATTATTGTTAGTTATTAAGTAAAATAAATTGATGGTGGTTCATTTTCAGCTTTAAATTTCATTATTTAATATAAATCATATACATTTAAAAGTAAATAAAAAAGCATATGTTTAATTGAGAATGTTGGTCCCTTTTGTGACGTTGATAACTTTGGTTTGATAAGTCTGATGAGCTTGATTCTAATGCTTAGACAAGATATTATGGAACTTCGAGATTTGTCATTTTTCTGCTTTACTTAGGGTATTGTTAATTAATGATGCCATACCATCATGGAGGCAGTGACCGAATCTCTTATCCCCTTCAACGGGCTCAGTACATGGCATAAAGAATAGAACTGCTTAATCAACGGTTTTGCTGGTAAGTGCTTTAGCCAAGATTACTCTCAACCGCTAGGGTTTCCTCCAATTAAGGGTACCTACATTATAGAGGCTGATTCCAGGAATTCCTTCAGCTCCCGCAGGATTGATCCATGTTTGTTTACCGAATAAATAATTTAGCTATCATAGCCGGTTTTGAACCCAGGATATGGACATAGCTCCATAACTCAGACCTGAGTATCCACTTCTCCAATAATGTTTTTTTTCTCAACTATTTTAATTTTATTCCATAAAAGTTGGTTTCAAAAACTTTGAAAATTTCTTACCAGTCCTTCCAGGACCAACTGCCATTCTCAGCTGTAAAATATGACGTAGGTAAGCATTCGAGTATTTTTTCTGAACACTTTAAAGTGTGAAGAATATTTTTTTCTTGAAAATATTTTTTATGAGCAGGGATTGTTTGTAGAACACTGGTTAAATATGTTATTAATAATGCTGGATATTTAAAATTTGTTTGAAAATGATCGGATTATCCTGCCATGATAAAAATGTGGGAATATAATCATTTTCGTTGATTGTTTTCCCTCTCACACACACAAACACACACACACACACACACATATATATATATATCCCGTGAGGAGCTGCTAGTCTCCCATCGGGCGCCTCCCCAGGTGGCGGATAGGGGGATGCTCACTAGATATGGTGGGTACCGGGGAAATAAAATACCCGGGGTGGACCAAAACTAGACAAATCCAGGCGCGACTGTTCCTAGAATAGGCGGCGTCCTGGTCAGCGTCTGTTCCTCATGTTAGAGGCGGCTGTATTACACCTGGCAGGAGGTATAAAATGCAAAAAAACTAATGAGATGAAAGAGCAGGAGATTATTGTTACGGTGCAGGAGCTCGGAACTCCAGTACCGGCGTCGGATGAGGTTGCGAAAGCGGGACCCCCGTCGTCGTCATCAAGCCACCGCAATGGCACAACGATAAATTTGGCTGTAGCTGAGACAGCCTCAGGAACAACTTCAACCTTGGAGTTCTGCCAGGAGGAGTGGACAAACCTTGTTAAAGAAGTCCAAGATCTGCAGGCATACATCCAGTCGAAGCATAATGTTCACGGAGAGATAAAGGAGTATTCCTGTAGAATCCAGAACCACCTCATGTCACTAGAAAGTAAATTGAGATCTGGGGAGAAGATCCAAAACATGGTGGATGCAGGTACTCAAACTGTATCTCCAGCATCAAGAAAAGCACCAATAGCGAAGAATCAGCTGGACGACCAGCCTTCAATGAACCACGTAGGTCCAGGAACAAAAAAGCAACCAAAGGTGGTTGCGCCAAGAAAACAGCACAAGGCACCTAGTGGAAGAACAGCGGAGCAGCCTTGGCAGTGTCGGCAACCTGTATTAGCTTCTACAGCATCCAAAGGAGAAGGGTGGCAAACAGTCACAAATAAGAAGAAGGGCAGAGATAGGCGCCCACGTCCAAAACCACCGAGGCCTGACGCTCTCATAATCAAGATTAAGGAGGGCACCACCTACGCAGATACCCTGCGTAAGGTTCGAGCTGATCCAGCTTTGCGAGATATGAGCTCCAATATCACCAGGATCCGCAAAAATGAGGCAGGGAATCTCCTGATACAACTGGACCGAGAATCAAGAGGGGCCACTCTGGAGAACATGAAGCAAACCCTGGTAGGAGCGTTGGGTACAGAGGCCGAAATTAGGGCTTGGAGGCAGGAGGCACTGATTGAAAGCAGGGACCTGGATGCCCTAACATCCAAAGAAAAAGTCGCAGAGGCTCTCACCACTTTACTCGACGGAGAGCAGATTCAGACAACAACAGTGAGATCGATTCGCTCAGCATACGTTGGAACAATTACGGCTGTTGTTGCTCTGCCGGTTTCGCTGGCTAGGAGAGCAATAGCCAAAGGGAAAATTAGGGTAGGATTGGTTATCAGTCGAATACGAGAGAAAATTCGACTACAGCGCTGCTTCCGATGTTGGGACTTTGGACATCTGGCCAGGCAATGCACGGGACCCGACCGAACGAAGTGTTGTCGTAAGTGCTGTGAAGAGGGTCGTCTAGCCGTGGACTGTATGAAGAGTCCTACTTGCGCACTATGCGCTGGAGGTGGCAATAATGGACACCCCTGCGGTGGTAGCAAATGTACAGTACTACAGCTGGCTCTAGAAGAACATAGGAGGCTAAGAAATCGTCTCATATGAAAATCCTCCAACTAAATCTCAATCACTGCGAAGCCGCACAGGATCTCCTGTGGCAAACCGTGAAAGATCTTAAAGTGGACGCTGCGATCTTGAGTGAGCAATATAAAAACATAGAAAGTGACTCTTGGATATCTGACGCCACAGGAAGGGCGGCGATATGGGTAAGTGAACAAAGTTTCATGGAAGAAACACCGCGAGCCTTCACAAATGGTTTTGTCTGGGCCAAGATACAGCATATGTACTTGTACAGCTGCTATGCCCCACCGAACACTACAATCGAGGAATTTGAAGGTCTTTTAGATCGCCTAGTGCGAGACGCCATGGGACGCAGGCCAGTGGTAATTGCCGGAGACTTCAATGCCTGGGCGGCAGAATGGGGCAGTCAGTTGACCAACCGACGAGGAGAAGTTTTATTAGAAGCTTTTGCCCAGATGGATTATCTGGTACTCGTAAATACAGGGACGGAGCCCACATTTGTTAAGGGAGGTAGGTCTTCTATCATCGATTTAACATTTGTCAGTGACTTTCTACGCCTTACTACTGGTTGGCAGGTCTGCGACCTGTACACCTACAGCGACCACCAGGCTATACTGATCACTCTGGGAAACCGGAAACCAAAGTCAAAGAGGCAAGAGAAGAGTACAATTCGATGGAAAGCCAAGACTTTTGATAAAGAAGCGTTTAAAATTATGATGGAGGAACCTTGTGAGCTCTCAGGCACCGCAGAGGATAAGGCCCATCAGGTAATGGGCCTGATCAACATAGCGTGTGACGCAGCTATGGAGCACAGCAACAAAGGCATAGGTCGATGGCCGGTCTATTGGTGGAACGACCATATCGCTGACTGTCGCACACGTTGCCACGCAATCAGAAGAAGGTATCAGCGAGCAAGAGGCAGCCCTCAGTTCCAAACGCTACGGGAGGAATTCAAAGCTGCGAGGCGTGAGCTCCGGCGTGCAATTAAGAAGAGCAAGAGGCAGTCCTGGAAGGAACTATGTGAGGGGGTGGACGAGGACCCATGGGGTAGGCCTTACAGATCCGTCATGAAGAAGCTGAAGGGCAGCTCTACGAAATCGCCTACGTGCCCGGTGACGGTGGAGAAGATCGTTGCCACTCTGTTCCCAGAACAAGAGGAATTAGTGCACTCAGAAAAGCTGCAGCCAACTGACGCACCGGCCGTGACAGCTGAGGAGCTCAGGGATGTTAGCACTAGCCTTAAGACTAAAAAAGCTCCAGGTCTGGATGGCATTCCGAACGTGGCACTAAAGGCGGCAATGGAGACCAGACCAAACCTATTTCAGGAAGTCTTCAGCTCCTGCCTAAGAGAGGGATCATTCCCGCGATCATGGAAAAGGCAGCGCCTTGTGCTGATCCCGAAAAGCAAGGGAAACCCATCGGATCCTACCACATATCGACCAATATGTTTGTTGGACACAGCTGGGAAGGCTTTGGAGAAAATAATAGCCAGTAGGATCCAAGAGACCACCGAAGGAGCAGGAGGGTTGTCAAGGACTCAATTCGGATTTCGGAAAGCGAGATCTACGCTGGACGCTATTACCATGGTAATAGAAACTGCCCAGAAGGCTATTGCAGGAAAAAGATGGAGAAGAGGTGCGAAATGTTATTGCGCTGTCATTATACTGGATGTAAGAAACGCCTTCAATTCTGCGAGATGGAGCTGCATTCTGGACGCTTTGCAGAAAATGGGTGTCCCCATTTACATCCGGAACATTATCACCGATTATTTTACGGACAGGACCCTGATATATTCAACGCAGGACGATCCCAAAAGCTTCAAGGTGTCTGGCGGAGTACCCCAGGGTTCAGTGCTTGGGCCTGTCCTGTGGAACATCATGTATGACAGGATCCTCAGGCTTGGCCTACCAGAGGGTGCCAAGGCAGTGGGTTTTGCTGACGACGTTGCAGTGGTAATTGAGGCCAAATACAAAGATGAAGTGGCCCTGAAGGCAAACCAGAGTATTTCACTAATCCGTGATTGGCTGGCTTCGGTGGGGCTCCAGCTTGCAGACAAGAAAACAGAGGTTCTTCTTATTAGTAGCCGGAAAAGGAGGGAAGAAATAACCCTGAGAGTGGGCAGACAAGAGATCCAGTCCCAGCCCTCGCTGAGATATCTCGGAGTAATAATCGATGAAAGGCTGCGGTTCAAGGAGCATATCCAGCGAGTATGCGATAAAGCAGCAAGAGTGGCCACAGCAATGGCTCGACTGATGCCCAACGTAGGCGGGCCTAGAAACAGTCGAAGACTATTATTATCGCGCGTCATCTCATCCATCCTTCTCTATGCAGCCCCGATATGGAATGGTGCCTTGGACACACTGGCTTACAGGAGACCAATGGTGTCCATTTATCGTCGAAGTGCCCTGAGGGTAATCAGCGCGTTTCGCACTGTCTCTTACGAAGCTGCATGTGTAGTGGCCAGGATGCCACCAATAGAACTGATCGCAGAAGAGAGACAGCGTTGGTATAAAAGAGTTGCTCGCATCCCCAGAACTGAGGAAAGGAAGATGACAATCGAGAAGTGGCAACAACGCTGGGAAATGGCCACGAACGGGATGTGGACACATAGGCTGGTTCCTCGCATCGAACCCTGGGTGGATAGGAGCCACGGGGAAGTAGACTACTACCTAACCCAGATGCTTACAGGACATGGCTGCTTCAGAGCATACCAATTACGGTTTAAGCTGGACAATACAGCAGAATGTCCAAGCTGCCCAACAATAGAGGAGACGGTGGAACATGTATTCTTCAGCTGTCCCCGTTTTCAAGAAGAACGGAATGATTTTCAAGGAGTCTGTGGCTCAGGAGCGACAGCCGACAATATCGTTAGCCTGATGCTGCTTTCACAGGAGTACTGGACAGCTGGCCAACGCCTGGCCGCAGAGGTCATCAAGAAGCTGAGGAAGGAAGAGAAGGAGAGGCGTGCCTAGAACAGAGGTAGCCTAGCACAATGAGGCGGCACACAGCTACTCCCCCTCCATGAAGTAATGCCTAACGGTGGTCCCGTGGAGGGTGGGAAACAGGTGTAGGGAGGTGGTTTTAGTGGGTAAAAATCCCACACTACGGATATGTACGGGCCTATCCGTGTCTTTTGAAGATTTCCACCTACCCCCGTAAAAAAAAAAAAAAAAAAAAAAAACACACACACACACATATGTATACATATATATATATATATATATATATATATATATATATATATATATATATATAAAACACCTGCCAAATATAAATTATTGACAACCAGCAGATTGACTGTCAATAAAATTAGAGACATGAAGAAGAACAATACCCAATAGTACCTTTGCTGTGGCCAGATTTCATTTTCTATGATAGTGTTACGGCCACAGAGAGAAGGACGGAAACAAGGGATTAGCGTCTAATCCCGTCTACTCTAAGCCCGTCGGCGGGAGAAGTTAAGATTGTATTAGAACCTTCTCGAACATAGTAGAACCGGCTCTTCTTTGTCGGAAGAGATCAAGAAGGTTCTCGACAATTCCAAAATAGTCTCCCCCTACTTCCGTGTTCTAGAATGTTCGGCCTTGCCTATTTAAATACCCCCTCGCCTCGAGTGAGTGAGTCAGAGAGTAGATCAGGCACTGTGATAAACTAGTGATAAGTGAGTGTCAGTGTGATTAACTAGTCAGTGTTGAATCGGCCAGTGTAATAAGTGTATCAGTGGACTGTGGCAGTCTTGTTAGTGTAAACCGTTTCTGTGTATTCGGTTTCAGTTTGTCACATTTGGAGAATCTTACGGTCGGACTTTGATTAGTGTACTGTAAGTGTTAATTAGTAGTTATAAATTGTAGTGTAATTTTATAATATTCATACAAATTTATGTAAGTAGTTAAGTCATTTAGAATTAGTAATATCTTATATTATTGTAATAATTAAATAGGAGTTAGGCCTAGATAATAAATATTTAGAATATATTTATTATTGTAAATTTATATCAGTTTACTAATTTAATTGTATTATTTTTGTCACATTGTTAATAAATATTAGTATCTTTAATTAAGGAATAGTTTAATTCATTTTAACACCCAGTAGCCTGTAACAATAGCATATCCCTCATCCACCGTCCTTCAAAAAGATCCCTCATCCACTTTGTTTTTAGTCTCCTCCTAATGTTCCCAGGCATGAGAGGTGATTTGTTCTATTAATGGGAATGGGTGTCCGCATAGTTTTTCTTGAAAGCGTTTGTTCGTATGTGTCTGTCACCGTTGATATCTTTAAATCAGTATGGCGAGTTTTTTTTTTTTTTACATACCATGGTTCTTTTGTGGAAAGTGTTTTCGATTGAAAAGATTTTTTTTTTCAAATTTGTATAGCGATGGCGTAAATTTTTAATTCATATATCCAAACTGGTGTTCAAATTTGTCTTGTTTATAATTTGACTATTTTTCCTGAATAGAGAGTTCATTAAATTGAGTTTCTGATTTAGTTTCTGGGGGATTCTTTTTTATATGAGGACTACGAGGCATTGTACTCGGTCTGTCTCTGCGTGAGTTATTTAGGTAAATGGGAGGTTGCTATTTTTAATTTACAATACATTTAAGATGCCTCAATACATATATGTTTCAATTTACTTTCCGAGCATGAATATAGAACTTATGTGTTTTATCGGGAAAGTTTTTTCTGTTTGTTTTCCTTAATGTAGGACTCCTATGTCAATCCTTCGCCGTACACAATCCAAGGTACTGATCAATGTGTTTGGTAGCGGTATCGGCTTGTAGACAATACAAACAGGAAAACGTGTTTCGCGTTGTAATGCACTGTTCTACGCTGTCCTTTGTCTTGGTTCAAGGATCAGCTTTACATCAGGGATCTATGGGAATCAGGTTGAGTTCTAGTCTTAGACTGATTTGTAAAGTCGTCGGCATAAGCCGAAAAACATAATTAAAGATCACGTTTAATATGTTTCTATTCATAAATTATCATACATATGTGTGTTATATTATAAAATTCTGTTTACATTTATTTAGCCAATAAAAAAATAAAAAATTAAAGAAAGGGGGAAGAAGGGGAAAAGGGAAAAAATTAAAGAAAAGGTATCTTAGGATATCAAATTATCGCAATAATGATATCTTAACGATATTTAAATAATCTCATTGTATTTTTGAAAGATTCAGTTATTGCTGTCAAAGAACTATAGGGTTACTGAACTTACAAGCTTGAGGGAAATTCTAGAAAAAAAGGTAAATCGTACTTTCTTTTTTATTATATAATCGTTTAAGATATCAGGTGAAAATGGAAACGAAATCGCTCCTTAACGACATCGTATGAAATGACCCGTGAAAGAATGCCATTTAAAGGAACAGAAGCACTCGCATCTATGGAACCATTAGGGTAGCATTGAAGGCGCTTGTTGCATACGAATTCGGTTAAAGGTGGAAGCAATTTCCATCGTCGATGAGCGAGAATCGATCAAGAGCCAAGGCTCGAACATGTCCTGGAAATCTGACTATGGAAAGAGAATCGCGGACATTTCGTCAGGAACGAGAAACATAAATAACTTTCAGTTGGATCACTAAATATAGACGATGTCGTTGGCTAAGTAGCTCTGTTACATGAAAATCGATTCACAGAAAATATCACTTCTTATTATTAATAAGGTTTCAATGTTGATCTGCCTAAAATAGCAGAAGTTCCGTTCTTTATTTAGATCTATTGTTGTGTATTTGATGCTGTCGTGGTAAAATGTCGCACAAATATTTGATAAATAGTGGATCATTGACTTGAGGGACAGAGCCCGAAATTTCTGAGAACAATTCTTAACCTAATCCGTGCATAATTAAAATACTGAGAACAATCCTAGACTCCAGATCTTTCTCAAATTAATCAACCTTAGAGAAATGATAAGGTACTAGTGTATTAGCCAACTAGATACCAATGAAACCTAACTCCTTATCTCGTGTAACCTCTTCTTATCATTCGCCTCATTTGAATTATTTGTGTGTGCGATATTAAACTGTTTTCTGTTTTGTTTTGTTAATTTTATTTATTTCCTAGTTAAATTTCTTTATTGTTTATTAAATTTAACTTTGTGTTTAATTATTAATTTTGTTATTCCTTTTGTTATTACCTATTTAAAATAAAGATAATAACATTTTGAAGACGGTTGTTTAAAGGAGGAGCTGTGAAATACTTCCAGAAGTTTGGAATAATTCCAATGATGAAATTATGTGAAAAAATGGATTTTGAAAAGGACAGAAATTTCAATTTGCATTAATATGAATAAGGTGGGTGTTATTAGTATCAGACTTAACAGTGTTCAGGTTATAAACAATAGTGGATGACAGTCCTTTGGTACCGGCTAATACACAAGTACCAATAATAATTACCAATAAAATTGAAAAAGCATTTAAAAATTATAAAATGGTGTTTCGTTTCGTGTTTTTACTTCGACAAATATATTTATACTTAGATCCACAGAGCATACATGCTTCTTTTCACATTTATTGAAGCTGTATTAAATTTATGAACCCATACAAAAGACAAAAAATATTTTTCCTGAACAATGTTTTTTCTGTTGTATCTTGTAAGAAAACTCTGAGCTAAGTACAATGAAGTATTGTAGAGTTCAATAAAGTTATTAGCTGTTAAATATTAACGGTTGATTCCATATCTTATGTTTTCAGTTGATTTCTTGCTTATTATACATTTCCTTTATCATAAATGACAACAAAGACGAATAAAAAATTCTGAAAAAAAAAATAAGGGACAAAAGCCCAAAGAAAGTTAGGGTGTTGCAGAGAGCAAGAAACCGTGAGCTTTTCATTAGCTCCCAGTTTTTGTAGCCAGCGGACTTCACCTCCCTTAGCTCACACTGGCTTTGAATTAAGCTTTATTGAATGGCTTAATTTCTAAGCACTAATTATTAAAGTTTTTCTTTTATCTTAAACTTTTTTATGTGAAGTTATCTTTCAAATTGTTCATAATAACTTCAATTACAATACCCGCTTTAAAGAAATATGAATAGTTTCTAAGGATATTAAAATCTAAGATGTTTGAAATTCCAAGTAAATAGTTCATATGGCTAATTCAAAAGAACAACAACATAACTCCAAAGTTGGCGTTTTTATTTCAGTCTTCAGTAGCCATTTTTATTGATTCTTAATGTTTTAGTTTTCTTCTTAATTCAAGAACGGCATTTCTGATATTCCATTTACTATATTTTTTTAAATTTTAATGTAGTCATATTTTGAGTTGTGTCATGTTTGAAATTGAAGTTTTATAGGAATAATAATATAAGTTAAAAAACAAACAAATTTCCAGTTTTTAAAAATTTTCTAAAGGTTAAACTAAGAATTTCAATACCATCATTGCAATAGGAATTCTTAGTTTAAAAAGATCTAAAATTTTAATTTTTTAACTAACCTTGAACTTTCGAATAACTCTATTAAAAAAAATTTTTTTTTTTGAGCCATGACGTTGTTTTGAAGAATCATTATTTTAAGTTGTATCGAGCTTTGCAGGTTTGTTTTAGATTGATATGCTTTTGGAAATACTTTACCCGGTTTCGTATTTCTGCGACGCATAGAATAGGTTTTTGATGCTAGGTTTAGTATTTGAAAAATTCTCTTCTCTCACGATTTTACATATCGTTATTAATTTTGTGTAAGCTAAAAATAAATGATGAAAACCATGAACCAAAATGAAATATTGCTGTAAACTCACCTGCAGTACAGTTAAGTTTTTAAATTGCCTACCTGCTAAATTGAAGGAATTAATTGTTGAACTATCGCCTTTCCATTTAATATATATACCGCGTAAAAATGAATTTTGTTTTATACATTTATATTATCATATATTTTATTTTTTTAATTTTATAATAAAAATTATATTAAAATGCTAAGCAAAGTAAATACAATAAAATTAGTGGTAGCCCTATTCATTTTTGCGCAGTTTATAAACACTGTAATAAAAATGCACATACAAACACATGTGATTTATTTTTTTCTTCAATTTACGATGATTTTTTTGCGGTACATTGTTTATTCTAAAAATATATTTGGTTTAAGTTTAATTTTATTTGATTAAACACAATGTAATAATGTAATGCCATCAGGAATTCATATCAATGCCATGTCTGATTGAGTGGTCTAATACGAGTATTATTCTGAATCAGTGTTAGCGTTAATATATGCATAATTCTCTAATTATTCTGATATAAAACGTTGTTGGGTTGTTCAATTTGGACATATCCTATATTTAATGCATTAGTATAAGATATATCACAATATTTATTGTTACAAATATACGATTTTATTGAATAGACAACAGTTTTATAAATTTTAGTTGTTTACTAAATCCCAGTAGGATGAGGAAAAGTTATAGATTTTCAATCCCTCCTGGTACTTAAAAGGTTTACGATCGTAAGGTCGATGTGGTCGTTAAAGAAGTTTCTAATGCTATCCCCTTGATTATGGCTCGGTCTTCGATCTGATTTCTTTGCCAATTGAAGGATGGCATTTCGGCCTTTGTGTCCTTTTAGGAATATTATTTTATTTTTAAAATCTTTTCAATATTTTACTAATAAAAAAATAATACGAAATCGTTAAAATCGTGAAGGGTCTTAGGTAGGCAGAAATTTGGAGGGAATATTGGGTTTACCGTAAAACAAGATGACATGAATTGTTAAATAAATTTAAATTGTTTTCAAACATTTCGTATTTTATTACTTTTTCTTGTATACTCATAAAAGCACTAAAACAAACATTGCAACAAAACTGATCCACGTTATTACACAGGTTTATTATTACTAAACATCTATAAGCGTAATGTGGGGTCCATTGACGAGGCATTTCAATACGAGCCACTTTTACTTTGAGCCCATGCAATTACTTTTTTTTTTAATAGTATGTAAGAGACTTCATGAACTTAATAAAATTGTCTACCTTGTTCAACATAGAAATCATTAGCAAGATAGTGTTGGATATAGAGCCTAGTACTCATACTTGCAACTTCTCAAATTTTTTATGTTATCGCCTTGTATGAAAAGTAGAAATAAAATTATACGAATTTCTTTTAAGACTACTAGTTAAATAGTAGACCGGAATTTGGTGTCTAATCCAAGATGATTGCTGTAAATCTTGGATCTCGATCATTGTGTTAGCAACACATTTGGCGATTCACTTCTATTTATATAGTTAGCTTGATAAGATTTAAGTTATTTATCAAGTGATAGAGACCGAACTGTTCGAAATAAACTCAATCGAAGCAAGGATGACTAGGTTATATCTATACTTGCGATAAGAATGAGTAGTGAAATGCTACAAACTTTTGTTTTTGAGGTATACTTATATGAGAATGGAAAAGTGGAATGTCCAAATAGCTAGAAGTGGAAGATGGATGCAAAAAATGTCTTAAGTGATAAGGATTACTAAAATCAACACAAGTATTTATTCGCCCTGGAGATTTGTATATTGCTTTCACTGGATATTCTATACTCACCACGGTGCATATTTATAAAATACTTGTTTATAACTTCTAAACTCAAAAAACTGAGAATTTTTTCTAAAGTTGGTACCACAATATTTATTCACTTTTATTATTAACCAAGATTCACAATTTGAATAGAAACAATATAATCTTAAATATAAGTTTAATTCCATTGTCTAACGATTAGTTCATTAACTTATTATAACTCTTAATATTGATCTGAAGTAATCTAACTTTTCTCTTATGCAATACTTACAATCCAAAATTCTTCGTAAAAACCTTAATGCTCCTTACTTTGTTACGAATAAATTCATCCATAATGACTTCAGTGTTCCATTTGTTGCTGATTTGCTCCGAACCCGATTTCAGTCTTTTCATGAAAAACTATTTTCCATCCAAACCCACTAGTTTCAAAGCTACTTTTCAATTCGTGACCTGAAAAGTTGGATTTGTTATTTCAGTACTAGTAATAGGTACTTTCTCTATTTGTCTTTATTCACGATATTATTTACTTGTATAATGCAGTTGTAAATTTCAATAAATAAACTTATAAATAAATAATGACCTGTAGCTAAAAATAGATATGATGAACTGAAATGCCTTTAGTGAGCCGATTCTGTGGACTTTAATATTCATTCATTTACTTTATTTTTTCCCCTACATAATCCCAAAATATCCCTCTAATTTTCTCTTAAGGGTATGGAACGTGACAAGAGGAACTAATACGGTAACAGGATTCAGCGGCGGAGGAGTTACTGCCGCTGAGCAGGAGAGGGTTGACGTAGCCTGTGCGTGGGCAGTACTTTACAGTATTGACTGCAAAGGAACCCTGTTTCAAAATAACCGTTTATTTCTAGCCCTACAAATATATGTTATTTTAACTTGATTATAATAGCCTGTTATTTATTCAATGGCATCATGCTTATGCCTAATTTCGTAATATTTTGTGTAATCACTGCGGCAATTACTAGGGAACGAAAAATATGCAACAAGTATTGATTAGTTTTGCTATCGGCGTTAATGAACAATTGTTTGACATAACGAAATTACAGAAAATAAAATGATAAAAGTATAAGGTCAGACAAAGGAACATCTTACCATTTTCTCCAATTGTGGAGGATTACTATTGTACCAATACTACCCATGAAGGGTCTAATAACTGGTAGGGAGTGTTCTTTTTCTTGGAAAATGGTCGTGGAGGGATATGATCTAACCGAGATCATGCTCAATCATTAGGTTTTCTCCCTAATTCCCAATCCCTGGTAAGTCCCAGGAGGATCTCCAGAACACACGGAGTCCAGCCCCAGTAGTTATCAGATTGAATAAGTTAAGTGCAACAGCCGGATTTGAACCCCGGACTTTCGGTACGGCAACTCAACGCCTACCACTGAGCCACTCCGCTTTCCATTTTTTTTTTAAATTATGTCCCACTGTTCCGTTGCTGTTGTAACTAAAAGGTTAAAGAGATTGAAATCCCGTTTGAACGATTGTGAAATACTTGGTTGATTATCTTTCTGTGCCAAAATTCAATTGCCATTTAGAAAGGGCGAGGTTAATGTTCGAAAATTCCTGGAAATATGTTTACAATCTCAGCTATAAATCATATAGTGACTCACAATGCGTTCAAACACGTTAAGCTTAATGAAGTGCTAAGAGAAAAAATTAAATGTTTGATATTAGGCTCAGCAACTCAGCGTTTTACCACTGAGCTACTCCGCTCACTACTTGTGGAGGATATTAAAAAATAATTGATTTCTATAAGGTTTTATTTTATTTTTTTCTGGTATTTGAGGTCTAATTTATGTTTATCGAATTGGGTGCTATCATACAGTGGAAAGGAGTTGTAAGACACAGTTAAGACATATTGGATCTGATCTTTGGCAAAGGACAGGAAACTGATTAGCTCGACCAGCTCATGTAATCTCTATGTATCTAATGATATCTTACAATGGCACCATAGCGATCCTCCTCGAAGCTTCTCTTCAAGCTTTGGAGTTATTAATCTCGCCTTCCCGGACAGTGGAGAACCAGGAGAGGAGGAAGGCCCGGAGGTTTGTCAGGAAGTAATCTAGATGGCAGGTCAGGCCAACAGGTTGGTCGCTCCTAATCAATACACATTACCGTCTTCTTGCGATCCAGGGAGTGGAGGTCCCGGCCAGGACCTAAGGAAGGCGGTGGAGGCCCGGCCAGGGAGTGGGGCCGCCCACGGTTCCTGTCCCCGGGCCTCGTGGGCCCTTCCCTGTGGTCTTTGCTGGCCCAGGGGGTGCTGGGGCCAAGCCCCGGGGAGGGGGCCTGGTCATGCGCATTGCCCACCTCCCCGGCCGCCTGCTCAGTCAGTTCTCACTTGTTGCCCTGACAGGTTCTATTAAGATGACAACGCTGTAGGTCAGTAGTCCATATAAGTCTGTGTGTTTTCATGTATCCTCATGTATGTCGGAGCTTGGCCAAGTTCCTGGGGCTAGGTGTGCCCGATATCTAGTGGCTTGTGGGCCTGCCTGCCATGAAGTGATGAATGAATGGGAGTACCTACTACATCATTGGCTTTCTTACGTTTTAGTCCTTAGCGTTTATGAATGAGATTAGTTTGCGTATGATTATTTTTTTACCATTACCATTTTACTCTTTTACCTTTTTTGTCCCAATAAAATGAATAAGTTAATTTGATAAATTTCATGTCTGCAAAAAAGCTTATCAGCCATTTTAAAATAGTATACCATTCTTTTTGAACTTCAAGATATAATTTTGAAAAATAAATCCATTAATTGGATTAATTAATTAATATATTTAAAAAAAAACAGCACTTTTTGCACATTAAAGATATCAAACAGTAACCACCGACTTTGATAAACTGAATCCAACACAACCTAAATTGCCTGAAAATATAACAAATTTTAAACCTCCTATTGAATTAAAATTGCAAAATGCACATTAAATGTGTAATGGAGCATCTGGCCGTAGAATGGATGGAGCCGTGTTCCTAAGTGACTCTCATTTTAAATGGCGCCTCCCAACTTGAGAAATAATTGTGGGTTGCACGTCAGTTCCAACCCTTGATGGTGTTTATTAAAAAGGCTCTTGTTTAAATTTCCATACAATTTATATTAGTGAAGGAACGGTTTCTTCCTTTCAGAATTTTCCCCATTAATTATATTATTTAGAGCGGTTTGTTGTGAATAAGAGTTACGGATATTGTTGATAAGACTAAAGACATGATAATATTTAAACTCGGAAATGGAGTGTAGTATTGTTTTCCCTTTAATTCATTTCTAATTTTAAGGGAAATTTTAAAGATACATTTATTCGTTTTATGTTATTGCCTTGCGCAGGAAAAATGTTCAAAAAATATATTTAATAATTTAACTGCTATAGTGATAAAAATGATTAATCTCTTATTAATAATATTATTGAAAATTTTCTCATAATCTTTAGATTAAAATAATGCTTTAAATTAAAATAAAAATATTTAGTTTTGAATCAAATTAGTTTTAAACATTTATTAATAAAAAATAAAATTTATGCACCTGATTTATTGAGTTATTTTTAATGATTTCACTGTGTATTTTATTAACTAAGATGATGTATTAAAATAAAAATCACATAAATTAGGAAACAGTTCTTAATAATGTATTCAGAATGATGTTTTTAAATATAAATAATATTTATATTTAAAATCATCATTCTGAATGTTATTATATTATTATCATTTATTAATTTAACTGATTTTTAAACCAATTAAAGAACTGGTTGTAATATAGAATTTTAAAAGTGCTCAATAAAATTTGTTATTCAAAGAAACTTGTTTATTTATTCATTAGCACACTAGGAATCCGTTATGGAAACTGTTTTCAATATGATTGAATTCCTTGATTAAATATGTATTATGAATATAACGAACAGAAGACGAAAAACAAACCGAAATTGACCAAACAACCCAAACACTTACTACATAATTTCATAATACATAATAATGTAAGTTGGCTTATAATTTCGTTTTGGTGGTAAAAATCGAAATCTGTCTAGTTTGTCAAAAATTTGTGGTTAAATTGAAGTGAGTATAAACATTCAAAATTGACACTTTACAAGTTAAGCTATTGTAAAGTAACATTTACTTCTTGTTTTTTAATAGAATTAGATGGCTTTTATAACTATATGGCTAGTATAGTTAAAATTCATCTGAAATTTAAAAAAACATTTTTCGATTGCACTATAGGCATTGCTATTTATATAATTGTACCGAAAGTTATGGAAAATACTCAAAGAGATGATAATTCAGCCGCTAAATATGCTGTAACTTTTTTTGTGTTTCTAATCTAAAATCTGCAACTACTTGTGAACTATTGATTGTATAGTCGCATCTTATTTTTTTCAGAAGTATGGCATAAGAAACAAAACCGTACTAGACATAACCCAAATTATTTCAAGCATTATAGTTTTCCGCCTCAAGTTTCAACCCTCCAGAGACGGTTTTCACCCCCAAATTTAGAAAGACCACTAGATCTTGATTTTTAGTATTCAAGGCAAATTAATGACCAAAGTTTCACGATTTTTTTCTATTTTTCTTCTGCTGAAGTGAATCACTTGATCCTAATCCATAGATGTCTCATAATACCCATTAATTTATATTGTTTTTCACCTCCAGATAAAAAAGGAAATTATTGCCTACGCGTAGATGATCACTAATCATAAACCAAAAATCCATTACAGCCCAAGGAGATGGTCACTCCATCTCGCTGAGTTGATCCACGGCTGATAAAAATGCAACAGCAAGTCTGGAGCCCTATACCTGTTGTTTTATAAATTAATTTCAGTTATATGAATTTTACTTCGTATGTTTTTTAGGTACATGATTTTAAAATTTGGTGGCATTTGTTAAAAAATAATTAATTTTAATTATATATAATTCAGAAAAAAACTACGGTAATAGATTAAATCTTATCGAGGCGGGATGGACAATAAAAAGTAGAACCTACATTTTTAAAAATTACCTTTCACATATTATTTTAATAGGTCTATAATATATTTATTTTTCATAAAGTTCAAAGAAATCGATAAGCAGAATTATATTTATGCCTAATTATTTCTCAATTCGTTTTAAAATTGTGAAGCAGTGACAACATGGATGCCACTACAGTTTTAAATATTAAAAATAATTAATATAATGTATAATTTTTAAAAAATATATGCATCTAAAATTTTTATGAAATTCTGATTTTGTAAAATTTGTCTTTTAATTCTTTCTTTATTTTTTTTATTTATTACTGTCTAGGCTCAAATAATTATGGTGGTTGTATAAAAAAAAAATTGTTTAAATCACACTTAGTTAATCTTTTAAAGTCACCATTTTCTAGAAAATAGTTTTTAAGCCCCGTTCTCGTCATACCTCATTTTAACATATATAAATTTATCTCTCTTATCGATATATTAATTTAAACGTAGATATTAGTTCAGAGCCACGATTAATATAAAAGGTTGAAAGGTTAAATTTGTGAGCTAGCAGTAATATTAGCATAAGTGAATATCACTGTTTACTTGTACTAACTGGCTTAGAAGAACTCTGAACAAAGTTCTTTAGGTTGTCATTGTAAGAAAGTTGTTAGTGATTTTGTATAATAATTTTGTAATTACAAAAAAAAGATTTGTATCGCTACAACTCATACACGGTCGAGACTGCTGTTTCTAGAACAACGATTGTGAAGGAAAGTAATTTCACGCTCAACCACCACATTTTATCCCAATTAAGGGTATCTACTTTATCGAGTCCAGGAGAGCCTCATGAAGGTCTGTGGATATCACAGAGTCTATCCGTGGCTGTTAAAAGATTAAATAATTTATCTGCCGCATACAGGTTTGAACCTTCAGCATAGCAACTCAGCACACTACCCACTGAGATACCCATCTCTCAAATTACTAATAAATACCATATTAATCATCGCCCGGATATGTTGTGATCTAAAGAGAAAATGTTCATATATATTGTTCTACCTCAGGAGCCTCTTGGTAATAATTATGATTAATATCCATCTCCCAGGGTATTGAGAATATGTTTGATCCAATAGCTCTGTAGCAAGCGCCGTACAACAGAAACATCCCAACTTGGTGTGTTGATGTGTAATAACAAAATATTTAGACAACAAAGTCAAACAAGAAATTCCATCTGAGGGCCACGATCGTCTTTGGCACGAAACAGTCCTCTCTAACTTTTTATTTCAATCATAGTTTTGTTATTCTTTCAATATCCCTGACTCATAAACTGTAATTAAAAGAATTTAATTGAATTCCGGTTTAAGCAATAAATCTCCTTAAAAAGTAATAAGAGATATAATAATATAATAAAACGTAATGATGTTATATGGGGTGCTTGACTATTCAGAAGATTATGAATGAACAAGTTATGAATGGAGTAGCATAACAAGAAAAGATCTAAGTTGGTATCATCATAAGGGATGCCAAACAGCTTAGCAATCAGATGTAAAATAGGTATCTTTATAAGCTGAGGATTAAGGCGTTTATTTTCAGAGTCTATACTAGAAATAGAAAAAAATATTTGTTTTGTCGAATTAACTGCATTTTGTGTTATATCAGCAACATCTCATGTTTATTTTTAAAAAACATTTAAAAATTTTTTACATGGACTATTATTTATACTAAAATTCTGTTATGCCCTATGGGGAAAAAAGTAGTGTTTTGAAAAATGAACGTTTTTTTCAAATTTGAATTGGAAAGTTCAAAATATACTATTTCTGTTTAAAAATATACAAATTCTATTACTTTATAGGAGAAACGCAGTTTATGAATGGATATTAAACACAAAAAATAATATGAAAACGGATGTTTGTTCCTTAGTGAATGAATATAACAGGAAACTTGGAAATGCGTATCGATGGATTTGATTGGAAAAGTCTTCCATATCTTGACTGGATTAAACTGTTTTTAATTTAAACATGACTGGCATCTTTAAAGAATCGAAAATAAATAAAGATTTTATCAAAATCTTAGTTTTTAATATACTCATAAACGACTGACAGAATCGAAAATGCTATATAAGACGTTACCAGGTCTTTTTATAAATGTGAATAGATACGATTCCTGATTTTTTTTACGCATCAAGATCAATGCGTTACTAAAACAAGATATGATACAACAAGTTATTTAAACCCGTTTTCGTATATTTATTACTTTAATTTATTTATTTCATTTGAAGAAGAGTGATAATCATTATTTGATAACTGATAGTTCTATAAGAAGTTATGATTATCAATTAGATAAGACGCATTCATTTCCGTTATCTAGAATCGAGCCATTTAACAAAAGTTATAACAATTCCATAACGAGATAGACGATATTCTCGACACTTAAAATTGACATTTTACAAACGATGTAATGCAATAAGTTTCAAGTCCCGGGCTAAGGCGAGGGGCTTGCTGATAAGGCGGACTTGGGTGCCAACTTTCTCAAATAGTCGCTTTGAACTGCCTCTAAATGGGTAATAGGCTTGAGGCTTTAGAGCGAAAGTGGCAACACTATTGAGCTACTTGGGTTAACTGATGGGGATTTGTTATAATCTAATTTATTCATTATAATTATATATTAATAAATATTTATATGTACGTAAATAGTTTTTCTTTCCCGGATTATAAAAATCATAATATATAAAACTATCATCCTTGATGTTCCTTGTGGATGTAAAGCGTGGCGGATGAATAACGTCTTTAATTAAGTAATTAAGTTTTTTAAATCCATTCATCACATATTTATCCTGGTTTCGACCGTTTCGTCTAGTTCTTTGCTGATGTTTTGCTTCCCATACTGCTAGGCTTCCTGAGGGCTTAATCTGAGTCTGAAAATGTACTTCTATACTTCGGTATTTACAGCTTTCCGTATCCGGGGGCGAAGTCTGTTCTTCCAGTGATCTGATTGGCTGGTTCCGAACTGGTGGTCTCTGATTGGATAGGCCTCGACTGTTTCGGAACCAGAAGAAATAAGTGGTGGATTGATTAAAAATATTGAATTGGTAATTTCAGAAAGTAATTAATATCTTAAATTACACGAAAATATGGTTTTGTGTAAAATATTCAATCCGAAAAAGGATGATACCACTGGAGAATTGAACAGAATATTCCATGCGGAATTGCAGAGGATGCACCCGTTTAATATTATTGAAATGATCGTTTAGCGATTTTTATGGGCTTGTAAAGTAGTTGGACTGATTAATTTAAAAGTATTGTACATAAGCGCTGTGCCTACTAGTAAACGTCTAACCATAAACGTAGATGAAAACGTTGAACGAAGCGTAGGTGGGAGGATTGTGTAAAGATTGATCTTTTGGATTTAGGTGGTAGTTCGTGGAGGGAAGTTTGTGAGCTGGTATCTCAGTCATCAGTGGTAGGATGCCTCTTTACTATTTTCCGCACCACGCTGTCAATCATGTATGACCTCGTACCGGCATATTTGTAAAAGTGCAGGCTTATGTATTATCTGCTTACGGCATTAATTTCAGCACTTCGCAGCTTTTTTCAAAGCTGTTTCGTTGGTGGCTAAGTATTAAAAACTTTATAAAAAAAAGGAAGAAACTTATGACACTAACATTGAACTTTTATAACATTCTAATATTAAAAAAATATATATCAACATCATAAAAACTAATATTTTTTTAATATTAATTTATTGATATTTACAACTGTAATAATATTACAACAAGTAAATTTGCTAATATGAATAAATGACATGAAAACAAAAACACTTGTCGTGAAACTACACATCGGAAGCACTCCAATAAAGTTCTATGGTAGAAGGTCTCGAGGCCATCTTCTTTTCAGACCACTCGGAGGGTTATCAGGAATAGTATGGGAAGCAAGTTGAGAGACTAATGGATTCAAGTGTGTATGGAGCTTGTCATGGAAGGATAGGTATCTTGTTTGGCCCAAACCACCTATTGCCAGCCATGGCAGCCAGGTGGTAAAAAAAAAAAATTGGTCCAAATCAGCAACATATGGAATATTAACATCATTATGGATGAGTTTTTTTTTGTGACATAGTAAGGAGCATTGAGGATTTTACGAAGGATTTTAGATTGTAAGGATTGGATACGAAATGAATTGGATGGCTTAGTAGAGCCCGAAAGCTCGACTCCGTATGTCCAAATAGGCCTGATAACTGTCATGTAAATGGTTCTTTTGTATGAATTGGGAGCTTAGAACGTTTGTCCAGTAAATGTTGAAGTAGGCGAAAACGTCGAGCAGTTTCTTGTCTTTTCAGTCTTGTATGAGTACCTAATAATTAATTTTTAATTTTTTTAAATGGAACGGCTTTATATCTTATTTTAGTATTTATTTATTATTATTATGTAATATTTCATAAGACATATATAGTTTTTTTGGCAAAACTATTTGGATTTTTCAAATTTGAGATTTATAATAATAAAGCATTATAATTTTTTTAATACCTGTATTGTTCTCAACTTCGATAGGACAAATTTTTTAATATTTATTTTATGATTTTAAATTAGAAATCAATGTTTATAATCATTCTTCTATCATTAACGAAAAGTAAACTCTTATTGTGCCATTTATAAATAAGACATTTTTATTAACTTTTGCATATTTTTCTCAATGATATTTTAGATAATTGAAGTACGAGAAGAAGAAGGGCTTTATGCATGTATTTCGTCAAAATGGTTTTAGCTGTTTAGGCACTTCACTAAATAAACGAAATGCTATTATTTCTCTATTTATTAAAGACAATTATTTCTCTACTAGTTTCTTAGATGCTCGATTCTCTAAATAGTTACAATGCGTTCAAAACAAAAAATAAATTAAAAGAATCCTCTCGTTCCAGAGTTAGTAAAAGAAAAATCAGGAGCAGGCAGAAATTATAACAAAAATATCCGAAACGCCAAAATTGAATTTAACTTATTAAATTAACCTTTTATATTTTTATAAAATAGATATCAGATTTTTAATGTTTTAAATGTATTCATAAATAATTATCAGCGAAATGAATTATTTAAAATAATTCAATGTAATTTAGATAATCAAGGCCTGATAAGACATTTAGTCACTGAAGAATATTTTCAATCAAGCTCTAGTTAGTTTCCACTTAAAGTTATAGCTTGAGTTAATTGAGGCATTTTTTCAGTATTAGCCTATTGCCATGTCTATACTGCCTTCATTGAAACCGCATAAAACATAAAAATAACCCTGTACCGCTACAACCCATAAAGGGTCTTCAGTCCAGTACATGGTAGAGACTGTACTGTTTCATGGATAACAGTTGTGGACCTAGGTATTTGTCCTAAATCAAAATCAACCGCCAGGTTTTCTCCAATTAAAGGTACCCACTTTACAGAGGCTAGGTGTGCCCCAGTCTCCATATCCCACAGAATAAATATAAAATCTGCCACAGCCGGATCTAAACCAGGGGCCTTTGGCACTGCAACTCAGCGCTCTACCACTTTACTATTACCCTTCTTTCATTTAAGCCGTATAAAGAGGGCGTATTTATGGGACAAATTTTAATCATAAGAGTGCGGGTTTTTGATACTCAAATAATAAAATGATTTATGAAGAGTGCAGATCAGAGTTAGATATTTTTTCTAGTAGTCAGTAAATAAAGATTGTTTTATTTGATAGATCTTATTATATACACTATTCTATTTATTATGGTTATTAATATAACAACCTAATAAAGGAAGCAATAAGCTTTTATTTCTATTTTTATTTTTTTTCTACTTTCACGATTGTATACACTAATTTCTTCTTCCTTTAATAATCGGTTTTCTGTAACAGTGTTCTAAGGTATTATAAGAAATTTTAAAGTAATATTATAAGATCTTCTGTTGGTTAAATAATAAAGGTGATTATTATCATGAAGAAAACCAGTTTCCTGTCACAACAATCATTTATTGTTTTAAAACGTTTCGACAAGTCACATCATTTTAAATTATTAAATTAAGCATTTTACATCAAAGAACATCGTATATAACTTAAAAAGTTATAAGTTAATTATCTGTAAAAAAACAACAATTATAATAAAAAAAATTGTATATATATAAATCTAAAAACATATCCAACAATTAGCAAACCAAGTTTAGATACCTCATAAAAAACATTATTAATATCTAAAATTTATCTTCTTATCGATTAACTATCCTCCACGGTCAATAGTTAGCCTAAAAATAATTTGTTGACCACAAATTTGTTGTGTTATAACGTATCCATACCACTACCATACCACGACCACCCGAGATTTGTTGATCTCGGGTTTCCTACTTGATTTACAAGCTGCCTATTCTTCAAGGAAATGGTTTGTAAACTCAGCCAACAGGTTTTTGTGCAATTAAGAGTACTCACTTCCTAGAGATTTGGTGAGCCCAAATGACCTGAGTCAATTCAAGGTTAATAACAGAATAAACAGTTTCTATGAAATATAGCTATTTCTTTTATCAAAAGGTGTTTTTTAATCAAAATATACCCCGTTTGTTTAAATAAATTTTTCCTAACGAGATTTTAATGCATAAATGCATGCCTTATAGAATTTCTGATCCTTAGAATCAATTAATTTATTTTATTGAATATTTCAGGTTGCCTTTATTTTCATATGGTTTGCTACATAAAAAACTGTACTAATTGTTTTAAAAAAATGGAAATCAGTTGGCGAAATATCTGCTTGGCGTAGTAAAATTTCATATTTTAATTTGTTAATTGTTTTTCAGACAGGTTCCCCTTTATGGTAGGAAGCTCCATTATCCATTTAATTAAGACACTGTGTCTTGATAATGCCTGAATAGGCGAAACGTCGACTGGTAAGTGGGTGTATGTTTGAAACACAAGGCTTTGCATTGTGGTTTTTCCCGATTGCATTATAATTAATTGATATACGATTTGGGTCTTCTTCGTGGTTTACTTTATAATGAAAAGTCACTAGATCGAAATTTTACAAAACAACGCTGCACTAGCTGACAGTAATTTCCCCTAAAGTATAGCTTTTGTAGTATACACAAAAATACACGAATACGATAGAATTATTAATGGAATAAAATTAAAAATCAATAACAAAATGGTATATTTTCGACAACAATTTTATTGTTGAAATGTGATTCTGTCAATGGACAGTAACACTACGAGTATAAACGAGGTTGTGTCAAAAATCAAAAACATAACGGAAAGAGAAAAAACCGATATTTAATTTGCGCCAACCTAATATCTATTGGTTTCAAAAGAATTGTAGCGATGTGCCTTACCAGAGTGTACCAACGTTTAATAGGGATAATTTTGAATTTAAATCTAATTAAATAATGTTAGTTTTAACCCTGTCCCACAAGAATTTTAAATGATTCCCGGTGTGTTTAAACCTCCTTTTGATGCATTCTGGATGATCTTCTCTTTACCTTTCGGGTTTTTAGATGTGGGTCGAAAGCTTAAAATGCAAATCCAGTCTTGACTATTGACATATATCTAGCATATGTCTTGACATATGCTAGATATAGCGAGATATGCTACGCACGTCGGAGGAATAGTGTGGAAATGCTTGTCACGAACCTGTACAGGATATTCTTGTTTTTGAGTAAAAAAATATGGGTCGCTGTAGAGTATCGGGATATTCGTTATACATGATCCTGCTGTATGAAATCCCATGAAACCCATAACAGTTTCGTACCTTCGTACACAGTGATCATGGAGATCAGCGATATCCTCCTATTGTTGTTGAAATAATAGTTCTCCGTAGTTGGGAACTTTATTTGGTATTTTTGTGTTGAAGATAATCTTCATACACGTATCTTCGAAAATGAAAGAGTTTGTGTTTCGGAACAGCCTCCACAGATGAACTTGCCATGACAGCGATTACTGGTTCCTACATGATGAGAGCATGAGCGTTATTAGCTATTTTTAAAAAACTCCTTCCATAAATAACCGTTTGATTGTCTACATACCCCTACGATGTATTATCTAAAGAAACTTAAGTGCGCAAAAATGAAACGATATTGATAATTTTGTGTTATTTATTTTGCCTAGAATTTTTATTATATTATTTTATTATACTATTTCTATTTTCATTATTATTAGAAATTACTAGGTTTTTACTACAATAAAATTTAATTATTGGATTTCAAATATAACAAAATACAAAGGTTTAAATTTACTCCTGTAAGCATTTACAAAAAATATCAACAATTGTTTCATTTTTGGAGAACGGAGATAGTTGGGGGGGGGTGCAGTAAAAAAAACACCAAATAAGTACTAGACTTATATTTAGTTAGTGCCGACGTTTCATTTTCTTTTTTTTTGACGTTGTTTCATTTTTGGATTGAAACTAACTAATATTAAATATATCGGCTAATTTAATTAGGATTAACAGATTAGCAATTGATAACAAATAGCTCGATTATTTTTGGCCATGTTCAGTTAAAAGCTGTAAAAAGTATATAGTATAAATGTGTCTTTTCAAGTCCTGGTTTTAATTAACTTTAATTCCAGTAGCACATCACAGATGCTAGTTTCTTCTTATCTATACAGAAAAATTAAAAATAACTGAGTTGAGCCCATTAGAAAGCAGAATGTATCAAGGCTTTGTTGGCTGTGTCTCTATTATGTGCTTGTAAACTTCAAACAGTCTGAATAACAGTCCGTGATTGTAGTTCATAGTTAACCTAATAGCACATAATGGAACTGAAAGGGATAAAGAGTTTTAATCTTATTCAGGGGAAAATAATGAAGCAGCAGTTCAGTAAGGACAATGGGAAAGTCAGATGGAAAATAGTTATAACACTGAAAGAGTTTTATGCAGACGAAAAAAAAGAAAAGAAACTAACTTACTACATCCAGAGTATATTTTAAATTAATAATATTTTAAAAAGAATCATGAAATAAATGACGTGTGTGAGTAATACAAATAGTTATTTATAAAACTTACAAAAAAATGGTAACCACGCGGTATCCTCTCACGAGGTTGGGTCTAGAAGATACTACGAACAAGTAACTATTGTTGACGGTCGTGCAATCGTAAATATCCATAATAGAATATGGTAGATTTATATCAGCAAGGTTGTATTTTCTTAAGAAGAACACATAATGAATATTTGTGCTATATACAAGATACAGATTCATAAATCTACATTCAAATCAAATATTGTAAAGAACAAAGAAATTATTATGGAATTGTTGCTATGGAGAAAGGTAAATGTACACGACATAGTCTTATTTGTCCCTTTGTATTAATTAAATTTAAAAAAATGTTATCTATCTACCTGCATGACTCTAAAAAATAAAAGATAATTTTTAATTGCACTCATTATTCTGTGTCTATCGTTAAATGAATGCTGTTTTTTCTTTTTTTTTTGTATTCAATAGAAAATTAATAATAAATGTCGAACATCCCAACATATATTTACATAGTTTTTAGTAGACTGAAACCCTATCACCTAAAATTACATAGTCTTTAAAAACTGTGATAATTTAAGTCACTACACGATTAAAAAGATACAATAAGAAATATATGTTATGATGCTCAGAGTTTTCTCTTAGCATATAAATCAAAAGTTAAATTGTAGTATTTGCCTAATTTTTCATTTTCATATCAAACTCATCTTTTAGCTGACAATGAATAAATGAAGGAGTTAATAATTGAAGTCGGCCTATTTGTGGAATGGTCCAACTCTCATTTTACCGAACTGCAAATTATTATATCGAGTAATATTTTTCTTGTGTTCCTGCAGTTATCTTTATTTTAATTTATAAGAGACAAAGCTTAAATGAAACATAAAATAATTCTATATTATTATAGTATGTCCACTGAGTTCTTGTCTGAGTTCAGCTGTTCTATAGTAACCATCCTTACGATTCAGTTGTTGCATTTGGGCCTTGGAGGTGGTGGGATGATTCCTCTGGTTGGTGTCTTGCTTTATCCATTTTTTTTTTCTTTTGCTATTATTTTCTTTCTGTCCTGAATATTGTCTGAATAGGCGAAATAATGCTAGGTATATTTTTTCCTGTTTTTAGTTTAGAGACTTAATTCTCATTGGTTTGAATTTTCCCAATCATTTCTTAATTATCTTTATAAATAGTTTTTGTTTTTAGAAGACCGGTCTATTGAATACTGAATTCACTGAAAATTGTAATATATGTTATGTTGTCTTGAGTTGTCTTTTAACCTATGCATAAAATATTAAAAATCTCATTTTTCCCTTCGTATTCATTTATCATCTGTTTGCTGAGAGGTGTTAATTGCCGAAGTTGAGCTATTCGTATTATGGTCCAACTCTGCCTCGAAATTTCACCGAACCACAAATTATTATTATTTTAGAGAAGTAATAGTGACTGGAACTTCGTAAAGGGAAGTCAAAAATTCCGTAAATTGCACAAATTATTATATTGAGTAATTCTTTAATTGAATTCGTAAAGTTGTTTATTATCATATTTTATTAGTTTTATTTAGCAGTAATTTCAGGCTTACAATTCTGAAGTCTTACGGAGGCATATTTATGTTCTATTATATTTATATTCGTTATATTTATAAATTATCTCTTTTTCACTCCTCTCCCTCATCTTATATTAAGTAAAGTAGATCTTAAAATTAGTTTTATTAGTGATTACTGGATTTAACTTTAAGAAATGACAGGTTGCTGGCAGCTATCCGGCCTACTGTTTAGCATGTGGTTTATTAAGCAGAAGAGCTGTTATGGCATGGAGCATATCCCACATCGACTGGATTTATCACCCTTATGCTGTTGACAGGTGCATAATCCCAGCTTTCGCTTCAGCCCTTGTTATCAAGCTGCTTTTTGTCTTTCCCCTTGACTCCAATAAGTAATGTACAATAGGAGCCGTTCTATGGTAAATATACAAGATAAGGAATATTGTAAATCAGATCCAGATTTATTATAAATTGGAAAGTGGTGTGATATATTTGGATCTAAGGAATAATACACTGACATATTTTTATTCAGAAGTATAAACAATTAGTTTCGTTTCCTATTAAATCATGTTTCTTATTTTTTGGAACTATTATTTATTGTCTGATTTTTTAGTTCGGCTGGCTATAAACAAATATTTATTATTTTATATTCAAATCCCTGGAAAACAAACTCCATTTTTGATCTTATATTGTAATAATAATTTTATTTTAAATTTAAGTGGATCTCTCCCAAATCATTTTTTTTTAAATATCATTCACCAATAAGTGACTACTCAGATTTTTACATCTGTATAAATATATAGATATATATATAAAGGTAAATAAACTAAGACGATTTTAAGAAGCATAAACTTCTAAGAAATTTCTATCTATGATCGATCAACACTTTATAAAAATCATTTAATATGTATGTGTTTTTATAAAATTTACTAACCTAATCGAATCGGTAACGTTCTGCTGTATTTTTTATTAGTCACTGATACACTAATTTCTTTTTTTATTTATCAAGCCGTTATTTATTCTCTATTGCTATTTCTTTTTTTAATTGTTATTTTCTAACTTCTAATCCCCACCCACTTTATGTATTCTTTTAATTACATTATTTTCACATATTACATTTAAGTTCCTAGTTTTCGTAGGTTACTTTTTAGGTTCACCCATATACAAGTTTTAATGTGTTTATTTGTGGGGTTTTTCATCATTGTTGGTATTAAATTGTATCCTTTTGTTTTCGTCCAAACTTTTATTTTATTTTCCGATTTAAATTATTTATACTTTTGTAACTGGTAGTACTAGTATTTATTAGTATCGTTTTTATACATTATTTTTATTTTATTATAATTTATCTATTTCAATTGTTCACTTTTAAATATTTTTGTATATTGTAAATAAATTCCTGAAGAAAACTTGCAATATGGTTCGAAACGTCTGTCTCAACTAAATAGTTTATTACAATTTATGGAATTAATTCTTTGACCTCCCTCGGACCATTTTCTTCTCCTTCTGATATATGTTTTTTTCAGTTATCATTAGAAATATTATTTGCGCTTTATTTTGATTTAAATAGTTTTGTAAAAAATTGATCAGATCGAGAGAATTAATATCATAGATCATCAAGATCCCTTGAAGGGTCTTGATTCGGGTTTATAAATTGAAGGGACAGTCTCCTTGTGATGTGAAATCGATCAAGGGCTCTTAAAAGTTAAATTTCTCTATAACCAAACGTTTCTGATCAATAAACTGATTTAAAATTCAAGACATATTTACACTGTATCCGTAACAACCTAATTTTCAGTGAACTTGAGGTTTTTTATGCATCTATTATGATCGGGTTGATGCACTCAAATTGAAAGTACGTTATTTGCTAAGTAAATTTATTTTACAAATAAAAGGTTGTCTAAATTAAATACATTATTATGTATAGTATATCGATGCCTTAGTTCACAAATGTGTAAAGTGCAAATTTTTCAAAAATGGGTTTTGTTATTTAAATAATATTTTAAAGTTGTGATCAGGAAGTCATAGATCATATGTTGATTTAAAATTAATAGAGAAGCTGCGAAGGTTACAAAAATATATTGTATGCTTAAACTTGAACTGTATTTCTTTTGTTAAATTATTGTCAAAGTTGACTCCTGTAAAATCTTGTTTTCGGCACTTAACACATATGTGAACTAAGGCATCGATATGTTGTATAGCTATTTGTCTGAGTAGTTTCTCTTAGAAAATAAAGTGCTTCTCTCTTTTAAAACGAAATAGAAGAAATAAAATTTCCCAGCTGTATTAAAGATTCTTAAAGCGTAAAGACAAATCAGCCAACGTAATACTTAGTAATGCAATTGTAATACTTAGAATAATAATTCTCTAGAAGGCTTATCTCTAAGATATAGTTTTTCTACTCATCATCCATTGACAAATTGAAGCAATAAAAAAAATAACTAAAGTTAAGCTAATTATAAACTCATTTGAAAAGCAAAATAAACATTTTACAAAAAATCGCTAAATACAAACCGTAAGATTTTTTTTTTTAAATATTTTTTTTTATTTTATTTTAAAATATGTACACATTTTAAAACATTGGTGGGATGATCCCTTACAATGAAAATGAGTTAACATTACAACAGTAACTGATTAATATGTTTTTTTTGTTGGTAAAATTTAAAAAACCAACAGAAAAGAGAATACATAGGATTTACTTAAGACAAAATTTATGCGTAATATAATACAAAATGCATATTATTTATAATAGTATGTGTTTTGTTCGTTTGTGTCTGTATTTTTGTGTTGTTGTTTTTGTATAATTTCCTATTTCTTGTATGAGTGTGTTGTCTGAAAGATGGCATGAGGTGAAGAATCTGAGGGTTTGTTGGTGTATGAATTTTTGTATTGTTGGGATGTCCAGTTCTTTGTGCATTTTGGTGATTTTAGTATATATTGGATAGTTTTTTATGAATCTTAGACATTTGTTTTGAAAGATTTGTATTTTGTTAATGTGTGTTTTGCTACCTAAACTCCAGACTGGGCATGCGTAAGTTATCATGGGCCTAATGACTCCCTTATATAATATTTTCTTATTTTTTCAGATAATTTTGACTTTTTGTTAAAGTATGGATATATTTTGTATAATATTCTGCGGGCGCTATTCAGTTTATTATTGATATGATTGTTGAATAGTAGTTTGCGGTCTAGAGAAACTCCTAAATATTTAATATGGTTTGATATAGGTATTGAGATATTGTTAAATTGTATGGTAGAGGGGAGTATAGGTCTTCGTTTTGTGAAAATTATAGCTTCGGTTTTGTCAGTATTTGTATTGAGTCCCCATTTTTTCAGATATTTGTTAATTTTGCGAAATGCTTCCTGTAGTCTTTTAATTATTGCAGTTATCTTATACGATGATGACAGTATTGCTGTATCATCAGCGAACAGTGCGATATCTACATTATTGATTTTTGGGATGTCATTAATAAACAAATCAAATAATATAGGGCTGAGACAGGAACCTTGCGGTAGACCCGCGTTTGTGTATCTATTTGTTGATTGGCTATTGTTTGATGAAATAAAGAATATTCTGTTAGTTAAGAATGAGTATATTGTTAGAATTAAGTATCTTGGGATATTGTATTGTATTAATTTGTAGATGAGGAATTGAGGAGAAATTCTGTCGAATGCTTTTTCTGTGTCAATGAGGATCATGCCTGTATGTTTTCTTCGGTTGAAATTTTTAGTGATTATGTCAACCACTCTCGCCTATTGGCCGGTTGTAGAGTGAAAGTGCCGAAAGCCAAATTGTTCATTTATTAATATATTGTTATCAGTTATGTGCTGGACCAGTCGGTATTTTATTATTTTTTCGTACAATTTAGAGAGGATGTTTAGTAAGCTAATGGGTCTGTAATTGGATGTAATTTCAGGGTCTTTATGTGGTTTGGGAATGGCTATCACTTTTGCTCTTTTCCAAATATTCGGGAAATAATTTAATCTGAGGCAGGTATTGAAGATTTTGGTAATATGTATTATCGTTTTCTTGGAGAGGTGTTTTATTAATACTGCTGGAATATTATCAGGTCCGGGTGATTTGTTAATATTTAAGGTTTTAATCAATTTTGCGATTTCTCGGGGAGAGGCATGTTTAAAGTTGTTTTGTTCAGGTCTGGTTGATCTGTAATAGTTCACAATTTTTTTCACTTTTTTTTTATGATATATTGAGGTTAAGCTGTTTGGTGAGTTTTGGATATTCTCAAAATGATCAGCAATCCGTGAGAGTTTTTCTTTCGTATCAAATATATATTTATTATTATCTATTTTTAGTGGGGGAATGTTCGGTTTGGTTTTCGTAAAAATCTTTAGAATTTTCCAGAAGGGTTTATCTCCAGTTTTAAATGACTTCAAAGTTGTAGCCCAATTGGAGTTTCTCCATTGGTTCAGTTTGAGACGAATTAGATCTGTTAATTTGCTGGAGAATGTTTTTATTATATTTTTAGGATGGGTTTGTGCTCTACACCTATATTTGTTTCTTAATTTTATCAAATATTTTATGTATTTGGGGAATTCATCTTCGTGGGTAGCTGCGTAGCTTTTGGGGATTGCTAGATGGGCTGATTTTTTGATTATTGATGTTAAATTTTTTATGGCAGATTCTATTTCATCTGGATTTGAGATTATAGGATTAATGTCTAAAGAGTTATCTAAGTGTTTTTTGAAATGGAGCCAGTTTGCGACTTTGTAATTGTATTTGGCGATAGGTGTTTGGGTTATAGGTTTTAATTTTATCCGATACAAGACCGGGTTGTGATCGAAACTTAATGCTGGTAAAGAAATTAGCCTAGAAATCGCACTGAAGGATTTAGTCACTAGTATATCTAGTGTGCTAGGTCTTGACTTCCCGTTGGTAGGGAAATAAGTGGGTGAACTTGGATATACTATTTCGAGTTTAAAGTGGGTAGCAAATTTTAACAGTTGATTACCATTTTTATTGTTATTGTGACAATTCCACATTTTATTTTTGCTATTGAGGTCTCCCATTAGTAACATGCATTTATTTAATTTCATAAGGGTTTTGATTTCTGTTTTAATTAAAGGTTTTTTAGGAGGTAAATATGCTGATATGATTGTAATTATTTAGTTATTATTAAAGTTTAAGTTTATAGCAACGGCTTCAAGGTATTTTAAGGTTGGTATTGGACAGTATGTGTGTTTCAGTGATTTATGGATGATCAACATAACTCCGCCTCCATAATGATTACGATCTGATCTGTAAACTTTATAATTTGGGATAGATATTTCGTCTATTTCGGTTATATGGGTTTCTGTAACTGATGATATGTGGGGGTTATTAGAAGAAATAAATTCTTTTAATTCTAATAACTTATTTTTAATGGATCGAGCATTCCAGGTTAAGCAATTTATGTTGTCATTGGTCATGGAGTTTGTATTGTTTCATTCTAATTTTATGGTAAACGTTTGTTTTTAATCTCAAAAGAAATTGAAAATTTATTGAATATTTTAAAATAAGTATGTAGAATAAATAGCTTGGTATTATTGAAGTGATAACAGAGCGAGATAAGAGGATTTGTTTACTACTCAAGTAGTTTCTGTAGTGACAGGTTATGAATATGTTGTATGAAATGATATTTGGTTCTATATTGTTACATATTAATATTACTGGAGTTTTATTGGTATGTAAATTGCTAAATATTATGTTTATGGATATTGTGAGTAAGATAAATACAATAAATATTTTACTTGTTTGGTGAATAAGTTGTTTGGATATCTTGCAATAACCCTTCATTTAGTCTAGTAGAGATAATATTCCTTCAAATAAAATGAAAAATTTGGATATTCCGTCTTCTGCTTCTTTCATTTTTGCTAAAATATTTTTTACATTCTTAAATATTTCTGTTATTTTCAGGGAGCTGAACATAGTTTTGGCTTCTTTGATCATATCCATTATAGAGGGTTCCTTGTCCTGTGGAGTAAATGAATTCGAAGGCCAATGTGATAGAGGTTTAGGGAGTTGTGGGAAATCTTCTCTTTTTGCATTGTAATTTCTTATGCTTGAAATAGTTTTTCTGGGTGGATTTTTACTTAGCTTAATGTTAATTGTTTTTTCATAGACTGGGCATTCTTTTGAATTTGACTGGTGGGCTTCTTCACAATTAGCACATTTTGGAGAAAAGATATCAATATTTATATTTAGGCAATCTTTGGTTTTGTGAGATTCTGAGCATCTCATGCATTTTGGGTTTTTATTACAGTTAACAGCGATGTGATTATACGATTGACAATTATAGCATTGAATTAATGCTCTATTGGGATTGTATTTCTCCCATTTAATTATGCAGCTGCATACTGTTTTAATGTGGGTCATAATTTGTACTTGGGTTTGATCTTCAAGTGTGATTATCTAAGCTGGTAGTTTGACTGGGGTTTCATCTATCTTCTTAATCATTTGTATTATTTTACTTACTTTCAAACCTTTAGAAATTAAATCTTGTTTTATGTAATCTATTTCTGTGTTAGGGGGAACACCTTTTAGGACCATTTTTGGTTGAATTTCATTCTTAGGTGTGTAAGTATGAAATCCATATTCTTTTTTTGTCAATTCTTCTCTTAATATTTTAAAATCTGTTGAATTATATGTAATAAAGATTGTTTTATTTCTTTTATATTTGATGTTAATTTCTCCAGTTAGTTTTCTTTAAGGTTTTTCATTAAGTCTTCATAATTATCAAATGTTTGGTGTACTATGATTGGTGGGTACGATTTAACTTTATTGCTTAGGATTGATTCACACGTTGATTCAGCTAGGTCTTAATCATCTGATAATAAAGAAAAGCTATTGCTTACTGGGACAGTATAATTGTCAACGACTTTTCTTTTTTTTGAAGCACTTTTTGGGTCCATATTTTGTTTCGCACTGACCCCTGAGGGCCCCGCGGTTATGTTATGTAGATCTTGTACACTAATTTTCACTAGTTAACACTGAGTATTATATTTATATTAACTATTGATTATTAGTAAGGTTATGTATTCACGTAAGCGCACGTTAAACACCTACCCACTGCAAAGGTCAGAGGACAACTCAAACCGTAAGATCGAATTAGATGGAATATGTATCGTAAGATGGAAATATGATACTTGCATATGATGCCAAATAAATGTCTTGACCAATTTACGATAATCCAAGTAAACTGTACTACGAGACATGACTATAAATTTCATCCTATACATTTCTATATTCCTCTATCTAAACACAGGCATGAAGGGAATCCAGTATGTGTACACGGAAATATAAGAACTTTTATTTTTTTTAATATAAAATCTTCGATAATTTAGTGGGTTAGCTGTTTTAAAGCCCAAGTGAAAAACCTATTGGCCATCAAGGCCCCAAGTTCTTGCTGGTATAAATATATAGTTATTTTTATTCTTAGTTTTAATAATATTTTTATAATACGGTTACGATTAGAGAGAAAGAGAGAGAAAGACGGGCGGAAGGGATTAACGTCTTTAACCTGTCGGCTGAAGAGATAAGGGAGATGGTTTCGAGAACGGCCTCCACCCTCTCTCGCGCGTCTAGAACGTTCGACCTTGCCTCTATAAATACCGTTCGCAGCCGCCTAGGGCATTCAGTAATAAGAACCAGACAGTGTGATGAACTAGTAATAAGTGTATCAGTGAACTGTGACAGCTTGTGAGTGTAATAAACTGTTTCTGTTTGTAACTGTGTGTCAGTTTGTTATATTTGGAGATTCTCACGGTCGGTGGATTTTAGTTAGTGAACTGTAATTAGTTAAGCTACACTTAGAATACCTTATATTATTTTACTAATTAAATAGGAGTTAGGCCTAGGTTATAATAAATATTTAGAATAGTGTTATTGCAAATGTATATTAATTTAATTATTTAATTGTTAGTATCTTCATTGTATTCTTTTTGTCACTTTGTTAATAAATATTAGTATCTTGAATTTAGGAGTTGTTTAATTCATTTTCACACCCAGTAGCCCGTGACAATACCGAAATAAATAAGATAGTTTAAAGGGGAAAAGTTGCTTTTGTAGTAGGATGCGTTATGAAATCTATAAAATCTATAAATATTCTAATATACTGGATTAAATTATATGTCAATACCGAAAATTTCAAATATAAAGCTTTTCAGTCAGTAAGTTCTATATCACATAAAATAAAATTAATTCTAATTATTTTGTTGTACATTGTATAAATTTCTTGTATTATTTTATAATTTCAGACGTCTAGTAATATGATGTTAAACATGAACAAGGAAGATTTGCACAAGATAAGTTACTCCATTAGGAGGAAGTTTGAATGTTGTTATCTGATATCATTTGTAGGAACGTCATTACTATCACTTAAGGATACAACTAGACTGGACCGGGAAAAGACAGATTTCAAACAAAGAAGTTAATTGAGTGCATTAAAATAGTAAACATTATTAGATACTCCGATGAAGGTGTTACAATATTTCGATGATTATACACTGACGGATAAAGAAAAAAAATGAGGATATTTTAAGAAATATATATTTTTTCCTTTTATTTGGAATTGAAAATATCTGTTATTTAAGATATTTTGAATCATAAAATATTTTTAAAAAAGTGTTATCTTTTCCGGTAACTAATATCTTTTATTTAACATCTGGTTGATCAGCTTGAAAGAAAAATACCTCCTTTGAGGTTATATATCCATAAAGCATTGGATGCGAAAGGAAGTAATTAACTATGAGCTTAGTATTGGAAACAAATGTACAATGAATTGTGATTTTCGTTCAAAGGCTATTTAAAATTTAGTTGAAAATTAATAATTAAATAATAATAATAATAATTAATTTATTTTAACAGAAAATAATAACACATTAATAATAAAATAAAAAATCTAATATCTCAAATGTGAGGCTCTAAATATTTAAAATAATTTCGATGTATTATGTAACGATTGTTCTTTGGAACGAACAAAAAGCTTAATACAAGTACGAGTATTAGAATATTTTATATTATTTTAGTAATTAAATAGGAGTTATTAAAATATATATATATATATATATATATATAAATATATATATGCCGATTTATGAAGTTAATCGATGAAGAATCAAGGCGTATTTTTCAATTCATTTATTTAAAGACATAATTTTGTCAATTTTAGTCAAGTCCTTAAGCTCTGAAGCATAGAGGACAACTGCTTCAATAACAAACCAACTTAAAGTATTCAATCAAAAGTTGTTTTTTTTTAATATGGGACAGATTGTGATCCTACGGAAAACGTAAAAAGGTTTTGTACTGATGCCGAATTAAATTCTCTCATGACGATATCCGTATAGTTCAATATCCTGATTGCCCTTGCAGAATTGAATGGTTAGACCAGAAGCATTTGTGTATATTCCAACTTCTTCCTGGGTTCTTCCCCTTTACAAAGTGAATTCAGACTCAAGAATTATATATGCATCCATAACATTTATCAATCCAAAACCAATCATTATGCATTTTTTTTCACATTATATACGTTGCATTAGTATCGACGATATCTACAATACCAAAACCTGATAATAAACCACAATCATGATCATCATAGATGGCTCTGCATCTCATGTAGGGTCAAGGCATCCCGCAACATCAACCACCAGTCATCTCTGTTCATTGCTGCTTGGATGTGTAAGATGGTCCGAGCATCCGCAGCCACACCATCCGCCCGCCGGCCTTCAAACCTTCTGGTTCCATGCAATTTTTCTTCAAGGAGTTTTTTCATCCCCTTTCTTGTGTAATTGTCTGATTCCATTCTTCCGGCAATTTGTTCCAATTGCCACACGTCCATAATTATTCCCTGGAGTATCCTGGCTACCTCCTCTCCTCCTTATTTTAGCAATTCAGAAGGTAGTTCATCTGCTCCCGGTGCTTTGTTATCCTTTGAGTGCCAGATAGCATCCTGTACCTCTTCCAGATCGGGCAGTTCAAGTTCCCCGATGGGAATTTCTTTCACTAACCCCACCTCAGAGGCCTCTTCTCCATTCAGAAGGTTCCTGAAGTAGTCACTCCATTGAATTAATATTCTTTTCTGGTCCGTCACTAGGTTGCCCTCTAAATCCCACCTGCAGTAACGGGGCTTGTAAGGTTTTCGGGTATTGCTCTCACGTTCATAGAATTTCCTAGCTTCATTTTGATTCCTTAAATGATCCAATTCTTCCATCTGTTTTTTTTCCACTTTTATTTTTTTCTCTTGTGTAGAAAAAGAAAAGAAGAGCCGCAAATACACTAGAGAATAAACCAGATTAAAAAATTTAAAAGTTTTAGTGAATAAAGAATGTTCAACTTATATTGTTATTGAATTGTATATTTGTATAAATATTGTTTACTAATAATGTCAGAAAGTGATATGATGAGTGAGTTAGGTAGCCTTAAGTTGGAACTTGCGGAGGAAAAACCTTGTATGTCGAGAGTGGGTACCAAGTTTGAAAACTCCATTCTTCTACATAACTTCAAGCATCTACCTTATCAAACGTTGAACTTTTAAAAAAATATTTAATAATTTCATTTCATGGAAGACACACCGTGGAAATCACCTCCCCTGAATCGGTTGCTTTCAACCCCCGAAGCCTGACAAAAAGCCTCGAAGACTCTCAAGATGCCTGATTGGTCTTGATGAAACGGAGGGGCCGAATCGATAGCTCACCATTATTTGAGAAAGGCCAGATTTGATTAGATTTTGAGCAAACTCGAGAAATCAAATCAACCTCCCTCCCTCACTAAGGCTTCCGATCACATTTAGCCAGCTGCCTAGTCTATAATCGGATTTTTTATTTCCTTCTTTACCTTTTTTGCGGCATCGCCTTTTAAGTGTTCTTTACAGTTTAGTGGCCACTTCTTCGGAAAACATGGAGAAATACTTAAAGCACTTTCATCAATTGTTTCTGCCTCGAGGCCTTCCCTTCTTCCATCCCGATCGTTCTGAACTGTTTTGGGTTCAATAAAATCCTCACTACCTCCTCATTCTAAACACGGATCACTTGTTTATTACTTTTTCAACTGCTTATCGATAAGGTGTACAGTGATGGGTAGGGAAAAAGTATTCTTGAAATGGTTATGTGAAAACATAAAAGTTATTGTCTTGCAGTCTTAAATTACTCGAATGATCCATCTTATTCCTCAACTAATAACACACCCGTTGTCCAAAAAACAGTACAATATCTAACATGTACTGAACTCCAGGCCCTTCGCGGGTTGTAGTGGTACAGGTTTACTATGATTAATTAAATATTATTAAGCTAGCGGCGGAAAGTAAGGCTAAGCATTATCACAATGGCGCCCACATACGAGGACAGTACTATATTTAGATAATGAATTATATATATCCTGTTTTTTGGGCAACGGATGTATTATGAGTTGAGGAATGAGATGGATCATTCGAGTAATTTAAGACTGCAAGACAATAACTTTTATGTTTTCACATAACCATTTCAAGAATACTTTTTTCCTACCGATATATATATATATATATATATATATATATATATATATATATATATAGAGAGAGAGAGAGAGAGAGAGAGAGAGGGAGAGAGAGAGAGAGCGAGAGAGAGAGAGAGATCATTACTGCACAACCTGCAAGCTTCAATGACCAAATCGGTGATGTCGACAGCTTTCTCTGCCAAACTCCTTTCCTCAACTTTTCTGCGCTCATTCGCGACCTAATCAGGCCATCTTGATCTTGGCCTACCCAGATCGATGTTAGGACAAGGGTTCTTTCACCAACTCTACAGTAATTGCATGCATATGCTTCCTGGTCGCGGGAAAGTGATGTTTTGATTTAAATGTAGAAGATTTTATTTTATCCTTTCCTAAATTTCACTTGAGTGAGTGTATGTATTGTATGTATATTAATGTTTGTTTGTTTATATAATTAAATTATTCCTGATTTACTCGTAGCCTTCCTGTATGGGTCCTTCACTATGTGACCATACGTTCTGTTTTTAACGTGTATTTTTTTTTTTTTTGGTTACTTGTCCCGTAGTCCACAAACAAAGCTGTGGGTCGCAAAATAATCTCGTTTGTATTGAAGCCGAACAATAAGTTTAAAATATGGAGCTCATAAAACAGGTAGATGAGTCTAATGAATTAATTGAGTACGTCCGAAAAAATCACTTGGAGGTACTAGTTCGGAGGTTGATAACTAAGTTTAATATGAAAACAACGTGCCATGAATTTCATCCTGATTTGAAATTATCATCAACATTATTAATGTTAATTTGGTCTACTTAAAAATTTAATGTTGCATATAATTCGAATATTAATGACAGGGGAACTTTGCTTTTATAATGCTGGTGGGTGAACTGGAGTTGGTTTTTATTTTTCACATTTTTTATATTGAAAATATTATAATTAATCTGAATATAATTATAGCGAACACTAGTTGTTTTAAGTTCCAGTTTTTAAAGTTTTTATAGTTCTTTTTTTTAATTTGTATATAATACACTGGACTACAATCTTTAAGTAATCATTATCAAGCAAGGAAACCAGTATCTAGTCTACAAAATTACTTATTGTTTTAAAAACGTTTCGACAGTTAAATTATTTTCAATTGTTAAACTCAATCATTGTGCATCATACAAACATCTTATATAACTCAATAAGTTATAAGTAAATTATCTGCAAAGACAACAATTAAAATTAAAAAACTTTTTATATAAATGTATAAATGTCCTAACAATTAGTATTGTAAACCTCTGAAAGTGCATTAATAAATAATTAATATCCAAATTTTTCATCCTAGGGATCAACTTATCCCCCCTGATCAAATGTTAGTCTAAGAATGATTAAAACCTTTGAGCTATGAATTAAGAGGTGAGTTGTATATAATTTTTACTATTGTTTAATTCCTTATGCATTAAATTATTATAAATATATAAATCAACAAAAACAATTTTCAAAATTTTTTATTTAATCAGTATAATTATAATATGGTATTTTACGAAAGAAACAAAATAACAAATACAAAACAAAACAAAAAATAAAATAATTAATATTCTCTTAAGTAATGCTTTCCCCATAAAACTAATTAACTTATTGGGTTAAATACGATGTTCGTATGATGCACAATGCTTAATTTTAACAATTGAAAATGACTTAATTATCGAAACGTTTTTAAAACAAAAAATAATTCTTAAGACTGGATACTGGTTTCCTTGCTTGATCAAGTTTATATTGTTTAAACTCTTCCCTAATAAAGAACGTTAAATAAAATGTAATACTCAAGTACAGTCGAAAGTCCAATTTAATTATTGAATAAAGAAGTAATAAGGTGTATCAGGTTTAAGTACTTTTCATGATTCGTCATCATAATGACAAAGTACTTTTCAAACAATAGCACTAGCTTATATTTTTTATAAAGTACCCCTTAATACAAATTTAGGCCATTGAAGTCACAAATCACAATTATTCGGCACTATTGAAAATTTTCCACTCGAAGAAGTTGCTAATTAATATCGGAGCTACAGCCTCTGGCCGAGCCTCTCGCAATATCCGAGTTATAGGGCAACTGGTTCCCGCTCTGCGCGATCAATAGTCAGTCGTCTGATTAAAATTTGAAACTTTAACTAAACTTTACCGCACCTTTCTCAATGCGTTTAGTTCTTTTTAAATCCCTCTTTGTATGGTTGCCGGGGCTAATTTGTTTTGGGACTTATTACAATACTTATTGATGGATCCACAGTTATTATTTTTTTATGGGGAGTGTCAGGGCAGACCGGAACTTGTTGCTCCGGTACATCAAGTAACATTAACTGGACTGAGGCCAATAAGTCTATAAAAATAAAGAAAATAGAGAAATTCTAGAATGCAACCCTCTCAGGATGAAGCTCACCAGGGTTTTCAGGTAAAAAACTGGGCACGAGAAAGGAATGGACGAAAAAAAGGAAGGGAGCACCGAATGAGAAGAACTTGGCAAATAGGCTAGTGTAAAAAAAACACAATTATTTAATATGAATATAAAATTTCGATCGAAATTCCGTTCCGATTTGAGTGTCCGGAGTTGGTATTATTATTTTTATTAAAATCCGTGCCAATTGGTCCTATCAATCTGACGATAAAGGACTCTTTAGGAAGGTGACCTTATCTCGCTTTTTCCAGGCTAAATAATAATATTAAAATATGAACACAAAACATATCTGACCTTTGAATGAGCAGTGAGAAAATCACTAAATAAGGTTGAGCATGAGTCTAGTGATTGAAGACTTTACCTATTCATAACCAATTAACTTTTTTTTGGGTTGCATAATTCTGTTGAATTAAATATAGACTCAGGTAAATCAAATGACGTTGGGAGTAAGGTTTTGTTTCCAGTTTATTATTTAAGACTCTATTTTTCTGTTAGTGAGAGAGACTAATTGTAGACTGGCGAGGATCTATTCAGTTTGAACGACTAACTTATTCATTCCTTAATTGACCAGTCTTTAATTAAGCTTGGAAAATTTATTCATTTTGTTAATAGAACGGCGATAGTTTGTGTTAGTTACTGCTTCGTGTAGTAGATCGTCCGAGACTACAGAATATTAATATAAATTGTTTATATTTAACGAAACAGCTTGTATAAATCATCAAATTCTTTAAGGATTTAAAAATAACAGAATTCGATTAGATTTTTGTTTGTTTGCTATGCACTTTATAGCTTAGAGTAATAATGAGGTTTAGAATATGTGAGTGATCAGCCACCAAATTGATTTATGGCTATTGACTTTGACTCGTTGCTATTTATAGAAACTAATAGAAGAAACTATAAAGAAGAGGATACTCTTCCTAAAAGACCCGCAAGACTATAGAGATATAGTGTGAATCCAGAAGTTTTTTTAGTGTGATTATTGTTGAGTGTGGTCTGGCATCATTTTTATGGAACATATCACCTTCTCGATTGACTAGTTTTGGTCGTTTCCGTAACAACGCTTGATCCAATTTTTTTATCTTCGAATTAATCAAGTTTTGTATTATATTATATATGCACTATTGATTGTGGGAAAAACTCGTAAAACAGATGGCCGCGATAATTCCACATATAGAAAGGAAATTCTTTTTCGTAAGCAGTTGTCCATAATCTCCTGCATACTACATTGTCATAGATGATCTACCCGTATTGTTGGAATTTGTTTGACAAATAGGTACTTTTTCTTCCGGTTTTGAAGAGAGTTTCAGATTGGCAATAGGTAGGTCAGGTTTGCCTCAATCACCTAAACATCAAACCTGGAAACGTGGCCAAGGTTTTTTAAACGCCTTTTAACAGTTCTAAATTCCATTGTTCCTACAGCGACCGGTCTTGTTCGTTTAGAGCCTTCATATCATTCTAATCAACATAAGAAGACGAAGCATGGGAAACCTTTATTGGGCAGTACGTTCAAAAACACGTGGATTAAGGAAACTGAAAAGGGCATGGAAGAGCTCGAATTTTCTCCGGATGGCATTGAAGGAACTTCACTTAGGAAGGAACTTCAAAATGCTCCGGGTTTTCAAAAAAGAGAAAAATGGGCGCAATTTGAACGCAGAAGAGAAAGCAAAAACACGGGGTGAGAATGAAAGATATATGGAAGAAAATAAAACAACAGTTGAAACTAGCGTAGTCCATAGTGGCTCGGTCGTAAAAACAAAATAAAAATTAAATATTACTACCTATTTAATTTTTATTTTGTTTTTACAATTTTTGTAAATTTAAATGATTAAAATTAGTCTTGTTTCACATGTATTGACATTCGGAACAACAATTATATACATTTTCAAATCTTTTATTTATTAATCACAACATATGATGGGCTCCAGAAGCTCAATACAAAATATCAAAGATTTAATTGAAATAATAATAATAAACTTTCTGTGGGACTCAGAAACTCTTTTCCTTTTTAAAAATGAAAAAGCACAATATGCCGAAACTGGTGCTTACCAGTTGACATATTCGAAATCATTCAACGCTTCAGCCACCCTTCTTTGGGAAAAACACATCTGTTGGGGGAGATCATGACCAAATCATCTCCCTGATAAGTATTTGGTCTAGAAATAGTACAATCCAAACCAAGAAGCCGAGGCCCTTCATAGTTTATTGTAATACAAGTTTTTTATTGGTTTTGTATAGGTGTTGAAAAAGATGTCGTGGATAACTTTTCATTGTAGAATGGTAATCATGTTTTCATGTGGCTAGATGAAATACGACTCGTATTAAAGGGTGTTCTTTGATCCGTTTTATTTATGAAAGAAAATAAAGTTGTTTTTTTTTTCATTTTTAGCTTTTTTTGCACTCGAAATCAAAATACTTATAAAGTAAAATTAAATTATTAGGTTTTAATCTTATCAAGAATCATTATGAGGTGGTGACCATTAGCCAATTTTTCGATAACTCCTTATCAACCAATTTAAAGTTTTCCCATCTTTATCAATAGCTCCTTCCGCTGAATGATTCGTAATTACAACTTGGGCTTTCTTGTTAAAGCTCAGAAAATTATTCCACCTCGGCGTTGAGATAGCTGTGTTTTAATAAGTTTAATTACCAGTTTAATCCGATCATGAATCAGAAAATACTATACATTTTTCAAAGCTGGAGAATTAAATAACAAATAGCCTTATAGTGTAAAAAGTTTTTTTGTTTTTTTCCAGCTTATAAACTAGAAGGTGGATCAGGTTAATGATGTTAATGGAAGACTTTATTTCGTTGTTTTTTAATTTTATCCGGAGGGACTTAAGAGGTATTAAGTAAGGGGCTCCCAGGCAAGACGCAAATTTAGTTTCCTAGCTAATTAATGAAACATATTTTTCTGTTCCTCCTGTTTCATTTACATATTCCAGTAAAACACTCAGATAGTGTGAGATACTTTTATCTTTATACTGAAATTAAAATATTTGTGTGCTACTTCAAGTATTATCCAAAATATATTAATAAAATGTTATAGGGTTTTTTTTTATATCAAACGTAGGAATACGTGATAAGTTTTTTTTTATCACGATCTCATAACGTCCTCTAACATTCAGCGGGAATAGAGAGTTGGAAATAAGGTATACATGTGGACATATACCATGTATCTTATATTTAGTACTCTATATTTAATTATCAATTACAAATCAGCATTGGCAAATAAATATAACAAGCACAGTTCTATGCATAGGAAGGTCTTTGAAATTATAAGCATATTGATAGATAATAACGAATAATGAATCAGGGCGGGAGTGAAACATAACCGCTAAATTTGAAGTAACAAAAATACCTTTATGTTTTCAACTCAAGAATTTTTTAAGGACTAAAGTTGCAGAAGCCCTTATACATCTTTCAGATTTATAATCGGAGTGATCATCACGTGGTCTGTTATGGGCTTTCGGAGTTGCTGGTGTTAGTTACATAGGAATCTTTTAACAGATTCAAAAAAGTAGATTCTCGCGGAGCGCGTAGATCTCCAGAGCACCCCAAATCTTCGATTATGGAGGATGTTCGAGATTTGGATTTCTATAAGAGAAGGAGGACTAAAGGCTTGCAAACAACAAATGGCAGTATTGGCATCAAACTAAGTGTCGTTAAGCATTTTTATTATCGAAGATTATAAATGTGTGGTCTAGTGATTAGCACAACAATTTACTTTGTCTAAGATTGCGGGTTCACAGCCCAACAGATGGATGGCTCTAGGAATTTTGAAATTGATTATGCCGTCCTTTCTGTAAGGTATCAAGTACTCATTAAAGATCTCTTTCCTAATTGTACCTGGATAGGAAAAATTTAGGATTCGCACTGTAATATCGTCCAGTTTGCCATAACAACAGTTTTATGTATCTCTTTTAATTCACTTAGGGGAGGTTTTCGAAAGAATATCAAAGATATTTGCCAAATAAATATTTTTATTGTTATTATACATGTTATATCTCTTTTAATTCAATAATTTCAAAGAGTATTCATATTTTGCTGATGAATGATTGATTATACGAAGCTAATGTTCAGTACAGTTCTATATATATATTAAAAACCAGGCATCGAAAAACCATTCAAGACTAATTTTATAACTTGCTCCAATATATTCTTCCAAAAAACACCATTTAAGTACTTGCTGTGATAATATTATAGTTTTAAATATCAATTACCAATTACAATTATATTCAATTATCAATTAATATTAATATTTTCAATTAATATTTTTAAAAAATAATAATTTTCCTTTTACTGAATCTTAAGCGCTCTGAATTTATTAGCAAACATTTTTGTCAGCTAATTAAAAATGAAGTACGAAACAAATGAGGAGCCTAAATATAATACATGATTTTAATTTTTTAACGCATTCTGGGTTTTCCCTCGAGTTAAGGGGAGCTTGCCGAGTCTCTCCCTTTTCCCTAGGACCACATTGATTTTAGATTAGTATAGAAGGCATTCCGGGGCTTAAAATGTACTTAGATGCGTAAAGTTTTATAACATAAAAAGGCTCTCAGGTTTGCTTCACAGGCTCATAACTCCTTGCGATACAAGCTACTTTGTTCCATTTTGTGCAACATAAATCTACTTGCTTTGCTAATATTTTTTTATGTTTGTTTTATACCACTATATGGAACCTCATCAACGAATATATCCACAGCTCCGGTGAATAAGCGCTTACCTCTGATTTTCTCCAAAATGAACTTCTTGTACTTGGGGAAGCGGAATCGTGATATTTTCCTAGCAAAGAAGTCAGGCAATATTTTGAAATGAAGCTGCCTCTAATATTACTAGGATAATGGCACGATCCTCCTTCTCTTAATGCAATTAATTCACTTCTGACACAATTCGACTTAATCGATATTTAAAATATTTCGTGATGGTGCAGATGCTGCCAGATCTATTAACTTCGATATTTTAATTGTTTTCGTATTTTATTATTTATTAAAACGTATAATATCAGTACCTTTTTTAATCTTCTACATTTCTTGTTGCGACATTGTTAACTTTACCGCTTTTCTTTACCTTGAAAGGATTGAGTTCTTGCAAAATCCTTTTCTTGCTTGTAGAAGAAAATACATATGATCCTCATACACTTAAATAGTTTACTTATTTATCTTTCATTTAACCTCCACATCTAAGTCAAGTAAAGTTAGGGGAGCAAAAGGATCTAAAAGTATACAAATATTTAAATTTTATATCTTCATAATTATTCAATATTTTAAATTGAACTTTAATCGATATGTTAGTCAAAGTTATTTGCTTAACCTGTTATTACAAATAAATAATCTTAATTCAATTTTATAACTAAATTAAATACATGAAATGGGCATTTTTTTAAAAAAGAAATGGACAGCATTACTCATATGTGCAACTCATCCTTGTGTAATTATGCACTTATCTGTAAATCGAAAGCTCAAAAACTGTTCTTAAATCAACCAATATTATATATTACTGTAAAGCTATGTATGCTACATTAAGTGTTATCCAGAATATAGCAATGAATATATAAGTAAAAACATATAGGTTACTTTGCTAAAGAAAAAAAACTTTTTTTCATCAGTATCTCTTTAATAACATATGACAGGAATTTAAAATCAGTTTAGAGTTCCAAATAAAGTAGATAAGCAGGAAGCGGAGTGGCTAAGTAGTAGAGCAGTGAGTTGGCGTCCAGAAGGTCCCGGGTTAAAATCCGGATGTGGTAGATTATAATTAATCGGACTACAGCTAGGGATGGATCCTATGGGATCTGTGACAATCCTGGAGCTCACCCAGCCTCTAAAAAGTGGGTACCCAAAATAGGGGGGGAAACCTAGCCGTTGAGCGAGATTTAGAACAAATCACCTCCCTGCACAACTGTTTTCTGAGAAACAGCCTCTACCAGTTACTGAACCCAACACTATTCATGAGTTGTAGTGGTATAGGTTTATTTTTTTGTATTTATATTTATCTAGTACATATATACTTACAATTCCTTTATTGTACAATTTTTTTGTCTAAATCGGCTCTGTTCAGATAGCTATGCATCAAATCAGTTCAAAAATTCCACCTGTAATAAATCTTTCAAGTATGAAAATTGGAAACGAAAAAAGATGTGAAGTCGTTTCATACATAAATTCAGATGGTTTTGAGGCTCCGGGTGTGAGGGGGAGAGAACCTACACCTAGCGCCGTCCATCACAGATGATTTATCATTCCTTTGTTCTAGGCAGCTCTAAGGTCTCAAACTTTTGCCCTGTGGTCATGGATCTTCGTTGCTATGACAACCGATTTTTTGTTGATCAGCGCAATTGTTATAACTGACAGTTCTTCTATTTAAATCTATAAAAAAAATTTAAATAGGCAGTCAGGATTACCAACAGAAAAGAACCTCAAAACTGGAATAACCGGACAAATATTATATACATTTTCAAATAGTTCAAATATTTTTTAATCAAAATATATAAGGACTGCACATGCTCAAAAGAAAATATCAATAATTTAATTGAAATTAAATTACTACATAGCTATATATATTTATGTATATATATATATATATATATATATATATATATATATATATATATATATATATATATATATATATATATGTATAATTTTTACTTATAATAAACCAGATGAAAAGCTCTCGCTACACATTTCAGAAAATCAAACCATAAATTTTAATTTGATAAATCTAAAATAATACCAGAAAGAATAAAATAGTTTCAAACGGAATATAAAAGAAATTTAAAATACTATAGAGATGTGTATAAAAATCCCCCGTAAAAGAAAGATCGGATGTTATAAGTCTAAGTTCGTGTTAATAAATTCTCAATAATCGTAATATTATAAACTAATAAATCGATATAATGATTCAACAATAAAATTAAAATTGCTTATCCTAATGGAACAATCCAACATTATTTATTACATTTACATTTATTACATTATTTATTTCATTTATCATAAATCTTTACAATAATTACATATACAAGTAGGTACCGAGGTACCGATATATATATATATATATATATATATATATATATATTTTGGACGATAATGAGCGAGACGTGTACAGGTAAAAATTTTCACCTGAAGCTGATTTGTTTTTGCGGAAGCACTCATAGTAATTGGATTGCTTCTTGGGTAAAAGAAGTATCAGAAGGGAGGCCTTTACCGTACCCCCGAGCTATCATCCATCAAAAAGGTCTCGGCGAAGAAGATAAATGAGGAACTTGTTGATGTCCCACGAGGACTACTTCCACCGTGTCGAAGTTGTCCTACGAGGACTACTTAGCTCTTGCTCTTTTGGGAGATATTTTAATAAAGATTGACTTTGAATATTTAAAATTAACAAAATTGTGTAAATCATTATTTTTTAAGCCGCGTTTAGTGACGTCTGAAGGTAGGGGGTTGTAACTTGTACTTCACGTCGCCAACATGCTCGAGACTGGTGACACCGGCCTGTGCAAGAGTTATACAATTTCTATTAATAATGCTCAGTGTAAACGTTAGAATTCCCTATTTATCTAAAAAGTCGTTTAATTGTTGTACAATTGATACTAATAGTAACTTAAACATCAATAATTGGTTGAATTTTTCGTTTCCATCAAAAACATTTTATTAGTAATAGTTAAATGTATAGTTTTATGAAATAATTGAAAGTACAAATGATCTAAGTATTATTTAACTTAACGATGACATTTAGGCTAAAAATTAAAATAAATTCTAAGTAAATACAAATTCAAGGCATAAATGATATAGCTTTGTACTAATTTAATTTCAATTAAATTATTGATATTTTCTTTTGAGCATGTGCAGTCCTTATATATTTTGATTAAAAAATATTTGAACTATTTGAAAATATATATAATATTTGTCCGGGAATCCTCTATTACATCTGAATCATTAAGTGTACTTCTCAATGTATCAAATCAACAATCGTATTGCAAGTTGTATGAATAAAGTATATTTATTATAATTCTTTTGGTGCTTATTTAACCCAGATACACTACATATTTATGACTAATATATTGAGGGTAAAATAATTAGTACGTTGGTAAACACACACCATACCTCTGGAAAAGAATCCAATTAAGAATAAAGTTATAAACAATCATTTGAGTAATCATTTTAAAATGCTTAATCTGGCATCCCAAAATCAATTAGAATATTTAAAATTATAAAACATAGCAATATATATCCTCCTTCTAAACGGTTGGATCAATTTTTATGATATATTTTGTGTGCATTTAAGTGTGTTAGAGAATACTTAGATTTACATTTCGAGGCGATACATAATATTTTTAAATTAAAAAAAAATATTCTTGTCATTAATATTTTTTTGCTCTTAATTAAAACTGTTAACATGGTAAACTGTTAAGTTTAATCGTTATTAAGCTTACAGTATACAGATATACTCACACGTTGATAACTGTAAGCGTGATGGTATCAGGTATTTTATTGATCTTTTGTTACATGTATTTTCATCAAAACGATCTAAATAGTTAAAATATATTCAAATTTTTCAGATTTAAAACATTTTAAAAGGACAACGTCTGTCGGTTTTTTGTCAATTTTTTTAATGTATTTTATAATAACGCCAATATATAATGTTGTTATGAATTTAATATTTCATCCGGAACGTTATAATTAGAATAAGGATATTGTATTTCCTGAAATTCAGGGAATTTCCGATTTCAGTGGAAATTTGCACTCATATATTTACTAATTGGTTAATTAACTTTTCAGTATATCGGATTTCGCGGTACGGCTTCCGCTTGGCTGAAATCCCCAGGGAATAATTATATGTTTGTACTTAATATTAATTATAAATTCTGTAAGGGTTCATTATAATATATAGAACCGTTTCAATTTCAACCATGTGAAGATAAACATTTATCAACTCATGATTTATAAATTCAAAACAACATATTAATTACTTGTTAACATTTATATAAAGTATCATACACTAAATAAAACTGTTTTTCCTAACTTATCCTTTATAATTAAAACAATATATTGAGCGATGCTTAATAATTTTCGAGACTAATATCGTTTATCGCTTTATTAAAAGCTGTAAAAAAATCCAGGCGCAAAATGATTGAATTGGCACTAGCGGATTCCAGGAGGTAGCTTTCAGTCTAAAGATCACAACAAATAATTGCTTTTATTTTTGTCCATTTTTATTTATATGTATCAAATAATTTAAAAATATTCACACATTAAAAATTAAGGCATATCAAAAATATCTCTGTTAATTTATTAATACAAAAATTTATTTTTGAGATACGATTATAAAGGCCTATTGTCTGCCAAGAGTCTGGTGGTTTTTCGTCTCGTTTATTAATTTATTAAAACTTTTCCTTATCATTTGACAATTCCACCAAACGTTTGGCCTTTTTAACGTTACGCAGTAAAATTATAACACATCAAGCTTGATGTATAATTTTACCTACATAGAGAAATGGCTTAGTTAATTAATTATAATTAATATGATAATTACTTTATATATCTCAAAGTAAAAAGTGGATAAATACATTAAATTTATCCAGCATTAGTATACTGGACATTTCACCAACCAAAGGATCCCTTGAAAACCTTCTGGGACTGAAAATTAACGTTAATTTTATATTGATCCTTATAAATTTAACTAAATAACATTTAATACTTTGAAAAAAAAAAATTCAAGCCATTGAAAGGCAATTCATTTTCTATTTAAATAATATGAATGAGAGGAAAATAGTTGACTGGATGATAAAATGTAGAACGGGGATAGTTGGGGGGTGCAGTAAAAAAAAACAACACTAAATAAGTACTAGACTTATATTTATGTGCCGACGTTTCGACCTAAGGTGTAGGTCATCTTCAGGGCTATGAGAGCGAAACAAACAGAACAAAAAATATATAAAAACGTTACAGTAACAATAATATAGTGACTTGTATTGTAGAAAATTAAAATAGTGACAGATATGAAAATTAAAGATAACGAATATTAAAAAAGTGACAGAATATAATAAAATTAAGATAAAGACAGATTTAATAAAATAAAGATAATGAACAGAAATTAAAATAGTGACAGATATAATAATTAAAGATAACGAAAATAAAATAAAATACATAAAATAAATGTACAGAAAGGATAGAAAAGTAAAAATAATATAAAGGGAAATAAAAAAGAGGAGGTAAACCAATGATACAAAATGAGAAGATTAACATATAAAAAAAGTTGGAACATGAAGGATTTAGAAAAACTAGTAAAATAAAGAATTAAAATGTATGATAACGGACTTCTAGAAGTCTAGAAGTAACATGAGTAATATTTACTTATGTTATTTCTAATTTACTTATGTTACTTCTAGAAGTCCGTTATATGACCGTCCGTGAAGATGACCCACACTGTAGGTCGAAACGTCGGCACATAAATATAAGTCTAGTATTTATTTAGTGTTTTTTTTTTTTTTACTGCACCCCCCAACTATCTCCGTTCTGTATTTAAATAATAAATAGATTTAAGTTCGTTTATTTTTTTTCCTGTTTTAATTCATTGTTCAATGTAATGCAAAATTGAAAACTAGCCAGAAAATAGGAATTGAACGTTGACAAAGAATCCTAAACATTTTCCATTTACAGTCGGAGCTGGTTCATTATTGGAAATCTTTTATGAGCATTGGAGATCCCTCTAAAGAAAGTCAAGAATTTTTCATCTTATGTGCTTTATCTTCTCTATCTGAAATTCCGTAGTTTACGTTTTGATTGGGATAATTTAAAACTTCTCGGCAGAAGCATCTCTACTTTTTTATCTTTTATTTTCGAAACGATAGGATTTCATAAATTAATTATAACCAAATTTTGTAAAGTACAATTCATTATTTCTTGTTTAAAACGAAACCTAACAAGAATTAATCTAGAATCTACAATAACAGAATCACTCCATCAGAACTCAGTAGACCTCAAAAATGTAAAATTCTCGAAATGTATTAAAAAAGGAGTTAGAGAGTAAAGTAACTTGGCTCACTCGTTCACATATTATTAAAAAAATGCTACCTCCTTCATATCATATTGTAACGCCATTATACTGGGTGACATATATTTGAAGAATGTATCCATTACCTTAAAAAAATAAATAAAATAGAACTGGCTCCAAATGTATCGAAAGCACTAGCTGACAAGGAAAATTCCATCATGTTGGTATCAACATTTTTGAAAGCGCATCGCCTAATTTTTGTGTTATTCATTTATATATATACTACATATATACATAATATATACCAAAATTATGTCTACAGCCCCGGTGAATAAAAAATTAAGTCAAATTTTGTCCAGAGAGAGTTAATTGTATTGAAGGAAGCGGAATCGTGTTAATCTCTTAGTTTTTGGCTTTAAATGGAATTATAATATAAGCAATAACTTCTTTTGTAGCATATGTCTTAACTCCTTATTTACTACGAAAATAACTCGATTCCGCCCACAACAAGAAACTCATTTTTGTAGAAGATTCGGCTTAACGCCTTATTCACCGGAGTTGTAGATATATAGTTTACTATGCTCTATAGGTTTAATGATATATAGGCTTAATGGTCTAATGGTTTTACGTCTTTTAGTATAAACGGAGCAAGGGGTTACTTATTCCAGCAATACCTTAGAGCTTTGCAGTATAGTATAACCCTTGCGCCACACAGTGTTTCGTTTAGTAGGAGCTAGCTGGACAATTTTTTTTTTCCATTTCTTTCGGCTAATTAAGCATTCTAATTATAAAAAGTGGTTTTTAATTAATTACCAACTGAATTTAAGAGGATTGCTAGGATAATAATTAGAAAAATTAAAATAAAAGCAATGTATACCTAATTAAGACAATATATTATAATAAAACCCGTATCTATTCGGGACAAGCTCCTTTAGAATAGTGATACGGAAATTAAAATATAAACTATGTCTTAGAGTAGAATAGAATTACAACTTAATTATTAAATAACTAATTAAATAAAAGAAAAAATATAAATACGCAATTTGTGTAATTTTACTCTTACGGGGTATTTAAAGAGCGAGATGTAAAATAAAACAAACATAATTCCTATTTAATTATAAAGAAAGAAAACAATAATTATAAAGAAAGAAAACTATTAATGTTTACATATATACAAGTTTTAAGGAAACAACAAAATAATTTAAGAAATCATAGAAACAAAAAACTACAATTATTTATAAACTACTAATCATCATTCATTCATCCAAAAAATTTTAATAAAAAAACTAATTAAAGTTGTTTCACGGTAAATAAATGCTAAATAAGATATATAATAAATTGGAAGGATTGCTCGCCAAAATCATTTTTATTTTCTTCATTTAGAGTCCTCTGTAATGTTTTCAAAATTAATTTTGGTCGAAAGAAACTCTAAGAGATAAGAATTTCTTTGTTCCTTTGAGTGCATCAACCATTATTCTACAAACTCGAAATAAAGTACTCTAAAAAAATGTTTTACTCGAATGTGCAGGCTAAAATGTGTCTTATTATTCATAGGAAAATGTTTAGCCTATTAAATATAGAAAAATTAGCTCGGATACAAATGGGAAAAGGGCATTTTCATCACTTATAAGTTCCAAAATAAGGAAAACTGTTCGGCCAATTAAAAAATAAATAAATATTGTTCGATTATCAGAAGACTTTTTTATTTTGAAAAAATAGCACTTAGCAGTACAATTAATAGCTCCCGGTAAATTTTGAAAATGAAAATTCAAAAACAGATAATTTATAAATATTCGGACATGAAACATTAGGCTACAAATGAATTAAATTAATAGATTAATAATGTTATATTAATAATAATTAATAGATTAATAATATAATCCAATTCCAGTACTAATTAATTATTCCACCCTCCAAAAAAATAAATAAATAGAGAGAGAGAGAGAGAGAGAGAGAGAGAGAGAGAGAGAGAGAGGATAAAACGCAAGCCATGTTTCAGGAGACGGAAGCTGGATGTGTAGGATTTGAATAAAGGACCCTGAGGCTGACACAGTGCTTCTGTCCTGTATTGTCTTCTCTACAGTCCCAATGTCCATTCTGCCAATACTTTTTTCTTCTTTCCAATACTTTATAGAAATCAGCGAAAATGTTTGGTTATATTTTATTTTTCATTTGCATTATTGATAATAAACCCTGATTTCCGAATAAAAAAATTGTTTTTATTTGATGTTTATTTGAATATATAATGTTGTTATACAACATTGGGATCGCTGAGTTGCTATGCCGAAGAAGATAATAAGTAATTGGGCTAGCGAAATCTATTATCTCATGAAACATGAATAAGCATCCATATTCTATCAAAATATCAACACTCTACTTCTTCCTAAGGGAGATTCTTTGTATTTTTTTTTTAAGTTTACATTCATACCCGGTATCATTCAGCACTTTTTATACGTCAATTGTAGATTTTGCCTCTTGAATTTCTAAATACCATCCAGAAAACTAAATTTAATGAACTATTCAAAACGTGATACTAATTTAAGTTTTTGGGTTTTATTGGTTTTCAGAAATATGGTGTTTGAAAATGAATTAATATGCTGATATACGATATTATTCTGATATTCTTCTTCTACAACTAAACTTTGCCTGGAAAGACACATCTATTCTTTACAACTGTAGCGTTACAACTCATTAATACTCTTGAGTTCGGTACATAGTAGAGACTGTACTTTTTCTTAGAGAGCTGTAGTAAAAGGTGGATTTTCGGGCGCGATCACACTCAATTCCCTGGTTAAAGGTATCCACTTTATAAAGGCCGGTCCCAGGAGGGCCTATCTGAAGCTCTTTACAAATTCGATAATTTGTCTTCCACAACTAAATTTGATTATAGGATCTTCAGCACAGTAGCCTAGCGCTCTACCTAGGACTAACCCACTCCCAAAACAATAAAAGATCTTTTTCAAACAATTTTCTTTGAAACTCAGATAACTCTCGTAAAGAAGCACTCTTAGCTGATTTTTATTACTGTAATAATACTTGATAAACAGCATTATAATAATAATTTTTAGAATTATACTAAATGCAAATTTTTTGTAATTTTACACTTACGGGGTATTTAAAGAGCGAGATATAAAATAAAACAAACATAATTCCTATTTAATTTATTAGTCTTGTATCTTTGATTTGGCAGTCGTTTGACAAAAATGACACTTGAAAATTCTAGTTGGATTAATGTCTGATTGTAATCCGAGGATTCCAAAAGAAATATAAGCAATTTATAATGCTTTTTTTGTGAAGTTTATCCGTCGCTTTGGCATTCGTATTTTCTTGGATTATTTTATTCCTTGTAGGATGAACCAAATTCTTCTTTAATTCCACATTCTGTTGAGATGGATATTCTATCCCAATTTTGCAGCATCAAATTCCATCTGTCAGATTTCTACTACTCTTACAGAATAACTTACCAAGGTTTTTTTATATGCATGTGCTCAGTTTTATATTAAAATATATTTTATTATAAGCTTCCCCTAATTTTCTTAGAATTTTGTTTTGAAATAGCCATACTGTTGTCCTTTTGTTTTTGTAGTAGCTAATTAAATCTTATTATAACCAATTTTATTTTAATTTTATCTTCTTTTTTTTAATTCCTCCAAGATCTAATATTTTTCTCTTAATAATTTGTTATTAATTAAATTAAAAAAATCATCTATTATATTAAACGGGAATAAAATGATGTTCTTGATGTCGTGAAAAAAAAAAGTTTATACAGCTAGTTAAAGTTATCAATCTAGTCAAAATAGAATATGAAAAAAAAAAGGATTTAACTTAAAAAATAAATACAATGCCATTGGAAAATTACAATATACAAATTTACAATACAATTTTATTCGCTAAAATACTGAAAAATAACTGAACAGGCAACACTTTCAATTCACGATTCAAGCATCAGCAAGAGGTACGTCGAAAATTCCGATAAACGAAAATCAAATGCAGCACATCTCACATCGACATTCCAAACAAACATATCCATCGCAGATCAATATCAATATCAATATCACTCTAAGTAAGTACTAAGACAAAAAAGTAAAGCATACAGAGATTAAAAAGTTGATGTTGGTGTCGGGTTAAATGTTGACGTAAGTTGGGCTGCAGTTGATCTTCATTGATGTGAATATTTTTGAGATTTTATCTTGATGCCTGATTTTTAGAAATGTAGACTGGTTAGTTATTTTCTAGTAGTTTAAAGACATTATATTTTTGAGTTTTCTTGTTTTATTTTAGCGATGATTTGATATCTCTTTATGAATTTTTACTCATTCCTATTGATTAGAAAATGTAGGTTTTACCGTCCTTAAAAGTGAAACTTTGTTGAATCCAGAACGCATTTACTCTACATGATTAAGTACTATTATACGGTTCAGTTTTTTTTTTACATTCTGTAGGCACATAAGAATGGTACATCTATTATGAATAACAAACGATCTGAGAGGTTACATCGAAAGATCTTAGATATCCGATGTTTATGGATATGCAAACATACATTTTCCTAAAAACGTCTGTTATCGTAGAATATAAATAGTGGACCCGCCGACATATATTTTTTCTGGAGCCCGATTGATTGGTGATCCATGTCCTGAACGCAGATCCTGTGGGATAAACCCGGGCAGCGAGGCAAGATCTGAGGCCGGGATACGCCCGGGTATTGTGGCTCCCATATTCAGTCGGAGACCATTCACGTCCAGTTTATCTCAGGACAATAGCGCTCCACCTCTCATTTCGTTGCTAATTACTGTCGTTTGTATCTCTGCTATCTCCCAAGGCGTGTGCTTCTAGAACGGAAGGCTCCAAAAAGGAATATAAACATTTAGTATTGGGTAAGTTATTTATGCCAAAAAAAAACACTTTAGACAAATTTATGGTTGAAAGTTATGTATTTCGTTACAACAGATTTATTGATTCGTCTCTTTAAAAACGTCTGTTTTTACTATCTCTAAAAATTTAAAGTGAAATTAGCTGACTTCTTTGTTTATGGTTACTATTTTCATTACAGATTGTAATGAGGTGTTATATAATTCTTTAATTAATTGATTTAATAAAAATTACTTTTAAATTAATTCTATAAAAATGCAAGGAATACTTTTTTTTTCTTTCCAATACTTTACAGAAATCAGCAAAAATGTTTGGCTATATTTTATTTTTCATTTGCATTATTTATAATAAACCCTGATTTCCGAATAAAAAAATTGTTTTTATTTGATGTTTATTTGAATATATAATGTTATTATACAACATTGGGATCGCTGAGTTGCTATGCCGAAGAAGATAATAAGTAATTGGGCTAGCGAAATCTATTATCTCATGAAACATGAATAAGCATCCATATTCTATCAAAATATCAACACTCTACTTCTTCCTAAGGGAGATTCTTTGTAATTTTTTCTTAAGTTTACATTCATACCCGGTATCATTCAGCACTTTTTATACGTCAATTGTAGATTTTGCCTCTTGAATTCGAAATACCATCCAGAAAACTAAATTTAATGAACTATTCAAAACGTGATACTAATTTAAGTTTTGGGGGTTTATTGGTTTTCAGAAATATGGTGTTTGAAAATGAATTAATATGCTGATATACGATATTATTCTGATATTCTTCTTCTACAACTAAACTTTGCCTGGAAAGACACATCTATTCTTTACAACTGTAGCGTTACAACTCATTAATACTCTTGAGTTCGGTACATAGTAGAGACTGTACTTTTTCTTAGAGAGCTGTAGTAAAAGGTGGATTTTTGGGCGCTATCACACTCAATTCCCTGGTTAAAGGTATCCACTTTATAAAGGCCGGTCCCAGGAGAGCCTATCTGAATAAAAATGAAAGGAATACTTTTTTTTTTAATCGAGTTAGGATGATTCAGATGATTTAGTCGTCAACCCTTTAAGCTGTTCATAAAATTTCATACTTTATGGATTTTTATAATCTTCTTTATATTCATTTTTCATTACATTTAAGAACATTCAAAAAAGATATGATACTATCCACCTATCGAATGAGCTTCATATTATTCTTAGGAATTTTGTACACCAAAAAATTATTCCGTCTTTAGTTTTTGACTATCTTTCAAATATTTAAAAAAGTAATGAATTGAAGTAGTATGTTGTATATTTATTTCTTTTGAATAAATTAATTAAATTATTTACATTTCTTAATTGTTTATAATATTTACTATCACTACAAATGAACGAATATTGTTTAGTGTGCCATTAAATATGGCCATGGAAACTGGGTTTTCGTAAAACAAAAATGTTTATGAGATTTTTCGCTCGACAGCCCAAGAAACATTACCACCACGTTCGGGGAAGAGTGTGTGAGTTGAGATATTTTCAGCTAGTGACGCAGATTAATTCATAAAAAAATAATTAATTTCTCCTCCCTACTAAGAATTAGTATTAGTATTAGTTATTGACATAACGCAACAAAAACCTTTTCAAAATACAACTTGCAGTTGTTAATCGGAAGGACCTATTCTCTTACTTTACATCGCCAGGTCTCATGTTTCACATCAGGCAGTACAGAAACTGAACGAGCTGTGTTACAAAGTCCTTATAAATACCCAACACACCCAACTTATTCTCCAGACCACAACAGATTTCCATCTTTTCATAAATTTGGACGTCCTTAAGGATATAATTTTTGAAAACGATTCTCAAGCCAAAAACGCTTTTTTAGGCTTAATTACATCACAAAACCCTAAATTTTTCAGTCTTGGATTTTAAAATTTGTTAGAATGTTGGTGAAATTGTACAGTAAATTGGGGTAGGTATTTTGAACAAAAATGTATTGATTTCATAAAAGTTGTTTGACTAAATAACGTTTCCTTTCGAAATGGCCATTTCATAAGAAATGAACAATACAACCCAGTTTATATACTTCCTAACAATCCTGTAAGCCTAAATTTTCATAAAACTCTAAACTTTTATAAAGGCAGAAGAAGAGATGAAATATTTATTAAAAATATAAGAGAAAGTTCTAGCAATCTCACCACCTCTGAGGAATAAGGAGCGCAAACTTGGGAAAGATATTCCAGTTTCTGCCTTCACCGATCCTTAAAAATGTTTATGCCAACAGGTTCTGTCAATCCAACACTTTTTCTTTTCAGCAAATATTCCTTCGCACACTGATTGATCCTGATATTTTAAAGTAGAAAATGTAAAATAAAGATAAACAAATTAATCCATTTTTTTTTTATTTTAATCCAAACGAAAACCCCTTTTCCATGGTCAGATTTGATGGCACACCAAACAATATTCGTTCATTTGTAGTCATAGTAAATATTATAAAAAAATAAGAAATGTAAATAATTTAATTCATTTATTCAACAGAAATAAATATACAACATACTACTTCGAATCATTACTTTGTTGAATATTTGAAAGATAGTCAAAAACTAAAGACTAAATCAAAGACTAAATTCTGAATCGGCTTAACAGGACCCACCACTTGTAGGTGAGAGCTGGGGTTGAGAAGAAGGGGCTATATAAGGCAAATCACTTCTCATTTTGTATATTATACATACATGGAAACACTTATGCCATCCTTTCCTAGTCAATTCGTTGCAACGGTTTTGAAGTCGACTCTATAGGAGATCGTTTGCTTCTCCTACAAAATGAGTTATATAAAATGTATCGCATGTGGTAGCGAAAATAGTTGATTATAACAGGATAGGTAACTGACCGATACTCAGCAGAAATAGACCAGCGAGGGCAAACAGAAGAGCTCCGTTCCTATCGCCATTAATAGAGTGGTCAAACCGGGCAAACATTGGCAAGCTACTCCAAACATTGGCAAGCTCCTTCAAACCTCTTGGGATTGCCATTACCTTCGGCCCAATCGTTACACAGGTATTTGATTTCTTATCTCTGTAGATCCAACAGCCAATCCTCTCATTTAATCTTGAGTTACTGTCGTGATTAGAGCTCTCAGATGATATTGAAGTTTTTCCAATATACACTTAATTGAGGAATGGTTTTATATTTATCAATAATATATCTACTGATTTTTATTTCTATAATATAATCTGATTATTTTCTAGATTTCCTTGTAAGATAGATGATCATTTTCAAGATACAGTGAATGGGTTGTTTAGGATTATCTCAAAAATCAACGTTTCACAAGCTTTATTACACAACTAACAAAATTAACAGTAATAATAAAATAATTATAAGTATTCATTTTACTCAGAGGGACGATTGTGGCCGGGCTGTAAAACATATTTCCTTTCTTACTAGAATTAATGTTCTGAAACAACTATTAATTACATCTGATTGTAATTTTTATTTATTTCATTCTTTAATTTATGTACTTGTTTTTTAATGCTAGTAGTTTTTACTTGGATGTTCTGTATGACCTTGATTTTTCGCATATTAAAACATCGTATCAACATACCAGCAAACATATCAGTTTCATTTTTTTAATTTTATTTAATTAAATAAATTGTAATTTTAATTAAAAAATGACTTTAAAATGGGAAAGGCGATGAATTTGATAGAACTTTGAGCATGAGCATAGATAGTCTGGATAATTATTTTGTATGGTGCATTGCTTGAAGATAATGGAAAATGATTTTTTTAGATTTATAATAATTATAAACCATATAAATTGTTTCTAAAATATATATGTTGACATATTGTAAAATGAATCATTAACTGTACAAATAGGAGAGGGAACTTGGGATGAGTACATACATAAAGTAAAATCTCTAACATGTTTTATATAAATATTACAGATATTTTTGGGTCAAAAGCTCGATACCAATAACACTAATTTCTGCCCAGGGACTAAAGCCCAAACCGCTATCTGTTAGATTACTTTTAACGCAATCCTCACACTTACATCTCAGTCTACCCTTCGGACATTAAACAGCCGACTTAGTGCTTATTAGGAATTTTTAGCTGCAAAGCTCGAGTCTTGTGCAAGCCCATCAACTTTCCAACTAACCAAACACTACCAAATCATCTGCAAACCCAAGAACGGATATTTTAACGGATACTATCCATATTCAAATTCATACCTTTTTCGTTATATTGTTTCCCTGATTCTGTGTCATAGCATGTTCTAGCATGGTGTTTAAATAAATAGAAATGTATCGACAAGTATAAGTATGTGTCTTTTGAACTTATGCTCTTCTATATGAAAATATTTGATTTTTTTATAAATACATATATTATATGAAATACTCAGAACCCGATACAATGTTTACTCCTTGAGCTAACTTAGAGGACTATACATACACAAAGGTTGACAGGGGAAGTTAGTTAGCCGACTGGGTAACTTGTCCCTTTCCACTAACTTGAAATCTTATCTCCCTGTCTTACCAAGTTTAGTTCACTTGAACTGAATGGACGTAGGACAATTTTGTAGCTTGTATCATCTCTTCTCTATTTATTTATTATTTTTAATAATATTTATTATTAATAAAAGCATTTACTGAGATCGTATATATATCACTAAGCGATATAAGGAATATATTACAGGGAAAAGAATTGCGACCATAATAAATTCCGAATCCTAATCTTCCACCAAAATACAGATTTCTGCTTCCCTGATTCCGTGCATTTGAGCTTTCGTTGGTACTTGGAAATGTATCAGACTATGTACTGAGCCATTAACACCTGTGTATTCAACCATCGTTTTCACCTAAGTCGACTTACCTGAACATCAACTTTCAATCGCGATTTTACACGTTTTTTTTAATGTTATTAAATTTTTGAAAAAATCATTATTTCAATGTAGAATTAAATGCTACATAAAGATACAGAAGAATTCCCGTCGAAGGTAAAAGTAACTTATTTCAAGTCATATTAGAGAAGATTGTATTGTCAATCACAAGATTGTTTAGTTATATAGTGATATATTATATATATATATATATATATATATATATATATATATATATATATATATATATATATATATATATATATATTACACGCAAAAATGATTTATATAATTATATATTTCATAACAATATTAATATTTAATGTTAAAAATATTAATATTTAATGTAGTATAATTTCTAATAAATATTAATGCTTTTTATAATAAAAAACATATTAAAATTCTAGGCAATTAAATCCAACATAATAAGTGTTAATCCTATTCATTTTTGCGCATTTATATAACAAGGGTGTGAAATAGAGCTAAAGGGAAATCTGTGGGATTAGTCACCTGTGCTGCAGTTGTTAGCATAATCTACTATATAAAAATAAGTCGGGTTTTCCTTCCTGACGCTATAACTCCAGAACGCACAAACCGATTTCCACGGTTTTGCATTCGTTGGAAAGGTCTCGGGCTCCGTGAGGTTTATAGCAAAAAAAATGCAAATTCAGGAAAAATTTCAACAGAAAAGCGGGAAATCTTTTTTCACATACAGCGCCATCTCTGATACATAGCATGTACTACAAACCAATATTTTAAGTAGATGGCGCCGGTGCGTGATACATTGTTTGACAGCTACTCATTGTTCTCTGCTCAGTTAATTTCATGTGACAAACCGGTATTGTGTTCAGTGTGAAATTGTGAAAAAAAAGTAAAAAAAATAAGTTATTCGTTTCCTAACATTTCAATTGGAAACCATCAAATCAATCACGTGTATTGTGCAAATTTTTATTTAATTTCAACAGCAGGCATTTGTCTTTAAGGTGGTAAGTTGAACTGTGTAAATTATGTGGATCGTGCATTTGAGGTTAAATTCACCACTCTGTCCATAGTCCAAAATGCCTAGAGGACGACGTGCGAACATCGGCCGCCGCACAAGATATGCAAGCCAGCAACAAGTGTATTCACAGAACTTAAGCGAAGAAAGACAAAATATAATAAGAGAAAATGCCCGATTGAGACAACGCGTGAGCACACGAAGATCATTGGCATCATACAATCGCTTGGCATTCCAATATGATCCCACTGCGAACTACAGTGATGATGAAAATTTAGATGTTGGACCAATGACGACTATATGCCGATATTGCAATGCGTTAAAGTTCAAAAGAGAAACGGCTGGATTGTGCTGCGCAAGTGGAAAAATCAAACTGGATCCATTACTTACACCACCACAGCCACTGAAACCATTGTTCGATGGAAGTGATCCCGATTCTAACCATTTTCTTCAACACATCCTTGAATACAATAACTGCTTTCGCATGACTTCCTTTGGAGCTAATATCATTCGAGAAGGCGGCTTCATGCCGACTTGCAAGGTAAAAGATACAACACACATAACCAATCACTCACACCAACACAATGAATTGCAACACATAACAACTACATATACACCACACACTACACCATCACACGATCAGAAGTTACACCGTATTCTTCAACAAATGATTGTTTGCAATTACAGGTACAAGGACAAATATATCATTTGCATGGTTCAATGGTGCCAACACCAGATGAACCGCATCAATTTCTGCAAATATATTTCATTTCGTCGATGGTGGATCAGCTGAATGTGCGGTGCAATATACAGGGAACACAACAGTTAAAGAGACGAATTATTGAACAGTTGCAAGCATTTTTTCACGCTAATAATGCTGTGGTTAATATGTTCAAAACAGCATTGGAACGAATGCCATCGGATACGCACAAATTTGTCATAAGAGCGGATTGTACCCCAACAGGTGAACATGTGCGAAGATTCAATACACCCACCGTTAATGATGTTGCTGCAATTATTGTTGGCGATCCAAGTAAATCGCGAGACATTGTCGTTCAGCGAAGAAGCAATATCATGCGTCGTGTAAACGAGACACATCGTTTGTACGATGCGTTACAATATCCAATTATTTATTGGCAAGGGCAAGGCGGATACGACATCACGTTGAAGATGGTCGATCCAATTACAGGTACAATATTCACACACTAATTATTGCTATTATTGGTTTCCATTAACAATGCATTCAATTTTGCATTTTCAGGCGTATCAACGAATAAAAATCTAAGCGCAATGAATTACTATGCGTATCGTATGATGATTCGTACACATGAGGAGAATGTCATTCTGAAGTGCCGTCGGCTATTCCAGCTATGCGCTGTCGACATGTATGTTAAAGTCGAGACCGAACGTTTAGCGTTCATCCGATTCAATCAGGCAAATGATGAAAATGAAACGATCTGAGGACTATATACACTTGCGTGATGCTATTCATTCAGATGGTGATGTTCAGAATATTGGACGTCTGACGATTCTCCCATCATCTTATATCGGAAGCCCACGCCACATGCACGAATACGCTCAAGACGCTATGACGTACTTGCGAAATTATGGAACTCCGGATTTATTTATTACGTTCACATGCAATCCGAAGTGGACGGAAATTGAACGTGAGTTGGAACCGGGCCAAAAACCGCAAGATCGCCATGACATAATCGCCAGAGTATTTCAGCAAAAACTCAAGGTTATGATGGATGTGCTTACTAAGCATCGAGTTTTTGGTGACACATGTTGTTATATGTACTCGGTGGAATGGCAGAAGCGTGGACTACCGCATGCTAATATCCTAATTTGGTTGCTGAACAAATTACATTCAAATGAAGTGGATGACATCATATCAGCTGAAATTCCTGATCCAGTCACTGATCCCCATCTACACGACATTGTGACGACACAGATGGTGCATGGAACGTGCGGTGCATTAAATCCATTATCGCCTTGCATGGCTGATGAAAAGTGCACAAAACGATATCCGCGACCATTAGTTGCTGAAACAGTCACAGGGAACGATGGATATCCAGTTTATCGTCGGCGTTCAAAAGAAGATAATGGTCGAACTATCAAAATTAAAGTTCAAAATCAAGAGATTGAGATCGGAAATGAATTCATTGTACCATATTGCCCGCTGCTATCACAAATTTTCGAAACACATGCAAACGTTGAGAGTTGACATTCGGCCAAATCAATCAAATATTTGTGCAAGTACGTCACAAAAGGCAGCGACATGGCTGTGTTTGGTATTGCTTCGGAAAATGTGAATGACGAAATCAGCAACTTCCAAATGGGCAGATACGTCAGTAATAATGAAGCACTGTGGCGATTATTGTCATTTCAAATTCATGAAAGATATCCCACAGTTATACATTTAGCAGTGCATTTGGAAAATGGCCAAAGAGTTTACTTCTCTGAGTCTAATGCGGCACAACGAGCTGAGAGTCCACCATCGACAACATTGACTAGCTTCTTTGCAATGTGTGAAGCAGATCCATTCGCAGCGACGCTGATGTACGTTGAAATGCCCAAGTATTACACTTGGAATCAATCAACAAAGAAATTCCAACGTCGCTAACAAGGAACCCCAGTTCCAGATTGGCCACAGGTGTTTTCCACTGATGCACTAGGTCGCATGTATACTGTTCATCCTAGAAATGATGAATGCTTTTATTTGCGACTGCTGTTGGTAAATGTACGTGGACCAAAATCATTTGCGCATTTGAAAACTGTGAATGGCCACCAATGCCAAACATATCGAGAAGCATGTCAACTATTCGGTTTGCTGGAGAACGATTCTCATTGGGATTTAACACTTGCGGATTCAGTTGTTTCATCAAATGCGTACCAAATACGAACGCTGTTCGCAATTATCATCACCACATGTTTTCCTTCACAACCAACGATGCATTCAACCAAGAATTAAATCGAGAGCTGCAATACAATGTTGATACATTCCAGGAATTCGTTCGAAATAATGTGCCGTTGCTGAATGAACAGCAAAAACAAGTATACAAAACATTAATGCAAGCGGTGGACAATAATACTGGTGGTCTATTCTTCCTGGACGCACCTGGAGGAACAGGGAAAACATTTGTCATTTCATTGATTTTGGCCACTATTCGATCAAGATGTGACATAGCTTTGGCGTTAGCATTGTCTGGAATTGCGGCGACTCTTCTAGATGGCGGTCGTACTTCACATTCTGCGCTTAAGTTGCCACTCAATTTAAACACAATTGATACTCCAACATGCAATATTTCCCGATCCAGTGCAATGGGAAAATTGTTGACGCAATGCAAGCTCATTGTTTGGGATGAGTGCACAATGGCACATAAGAAATCACTTGAAGCACTTAACTTCACACTGAAGGATTTTCGGCGAAATAACATCTTTGGCGGCTTGATGATATTGTTGGCGGGAGATTTTAGGCAGACGTTGCCAGTAATTCCCCGTGGAACGCCTGCAGATGAATTGAATGCTTGCCTGAAGGCATCGCCTTTATGGAATAACATAAAAACATTATCGTTAACCACTAATATGAGAGTTCAACTTCAAAATGATCAAAGTGCTGCACAATTTTCCAAACAATTGTTAGCTGTTGGAAGTGGAAAAGTCCCAGTTGATGCGACATCTGGATTAATTACTCTTACCAACGACTTTTGCCGATTTGTAGACTCTCAATTAGCTCTTATTGAAAACGTTTTCTCAAACATTAGTGAGAATTATCAGAATTATGCTTGGTTAAGTCAACGAGCAATTCTTGCCGCAAAGAATAATGATGTACACGCACTGAATTTCACCATTCAATCAAAAATTGCTGGCGATTTGGTGACAAACAAATCCGTTGATTCCATAACAAATCCCGATGATGTAGTAAATTATCCAACGGAGTTTTTGAACTCTCTGGAGTTACCAGGATTTCCACCACATAACTTGCAACTCAAAGTTGGTACAGTTATTATGATATTGCGTAATTTGAATCCACCGCAACTTTGCAACGGTACTCGACTTTCGGTAAAAAGACTTATGCCGAATTTGATTGAGGCAACCATTATTAACGGCAAGTACGCAGGTGAAAATGTATGTATTCCTCGAATACCAATGATTCCGACTGGTCTTCCATTTGACTTCAAACGATTACAATTTCCAGTTCGCCTTGCGTTCGCAATGACAATTAACAAACAAGTCGCAAGGCCAATCGCTTAGTGTTTGCGGGATAAATTTAGAAAATCATTGTTTTTTACATGGGCAGTTATACGTTGCGTGTTGACGAGTTGGGAAACCATCCACTTTGTTTGTGTTAACGTCAGACCAAAAAACAAAAAATGTGGTTTACCAAAGAGCACTTCAATGAAACGGATAATTTGCGGACACGTATTACGCTTCGATTCAGTATTTACTTTGGATTCACTTTCATTTACTTAGAGAAGTTCAACTAAATAACACTTCATTTTTGTAATCGAAATGAATTCATTACTGTTGTGAAATGAAATAAAATTTTTCCTTTTCAAATATAAAACAAAAAAAAATTTCTTCATCTTTTAATCACCAAACGAAATGTTACATAAAACGAAGCCATCTGGTGGCGAAACGGAGTTCGCCGGGTTTGCTAGTAACCTTCTATGTCCAAGGGGTAAGAAATCCTTGGTCTTCGGAAGATAGGTAAAAATGGTTGTTTAGGTCATGCCGAAATGATATAAGATGTAAATTTTAAGTGTTTATATATATATATATATATATATATATATATATATATATATATATATATATATATAATATTTAATTTTTAAAAAACAATATTTAATTTTTAGAGACACAATATACCTCATAAATAGCTAAGGAATGGGCATAAAATAAATCTTGATAAATAAATTACCTATTTAAATCATTCTAGCTAACTTTAATTTCATTTAATTACTAAATATTTACATACTGCTATTCCTCCTTAATTCTACGATTTTTTTAAAACATCAGATATAATTTTTTTTAATAAAATTAAAAATATTCAACGATTTCCTTCTATGAACCAATCAATCCTTTGAGTATATTGGACGCTCCACACGAGTACGAAACCTTGTTATTTAGACCTACATAGGGATAGCCATTAGACTAGGCTTGTTCACAGATGTCCTTGTAGGTCCTCCAGGCATTTGCCCAGGCGAATTCCCAGTATTCGGTCGTGGGCGAGAACAGAGGAAAATAAAAATAAAATATTTAAAAAAATTATATCATATAACAATAAAATAAATTATAAAAATAAAATACTTTCAGCAGCAGGCTATCATATGTTCGCACTATAGTCGCTCCATAATGAACGCTATACGACATATAGTATACACTATGTAGCTCTATACAATACAAAATTGAAAGTTTTTATGCACCAGCTCTTACTCAATTCAAACTAAAATTTTCAAAAAAAAAATTTCCTAATACGATTTAGATTGTCACTTTTTATCTTAGAACTCTAGAAAAAAAAACATTTGGTTATGTCGAAAATCCATTAATATTATGTTTAGTTAGTTATACATATGTTATTTTTGTAACGAATTTCAAACCATCAGATGCAAAGGAATGAGATTAAAGTTTAGGGAAAAATATATATCAATCATGCTCGAAACCTGCACGAGCAGTTTCAAAAGGGTACTAAAGTCTATTAATTTTAGTCGAACATAAAGCAAAAATAATCAAAAGACTCATCCTAATACTTCAAAATACACATTTATTAAATAAGGATATAATTAAGTATTAATGTTTGGAAACTTATTGTGGCAATCAACTTTGAAAAATTATCTCAATACACAACCATTGGCTTGGACCTTGGACAGTGCAGCCTGTTGCATGTAGGTACTAATCCCAATACTTTTTATGGATTGAATGGTAAAGATATTTTTTTTTATTTTATTGCAATGGAAGTAAAATATAGAGTACTTGTGGTGTAGTCCTTAGTATATTAATCTTTTATGCCCTAGTCGACGAGCTAGAAGGTGGCCCTTGGATTTTTGAAAGGGACAAAAAAAAAATCTTAGTTGTGGTGTCTCTCGTAGCGGACGTAAAATAGCGGTCCCGAGAATATGCGCTGTTCGGTTAATATTTATATCCTAATTATCCCTGAATATGCTATAATATGACTCCCTCTGAAGCATCGTTCGGTTACCCACCAAATTACAGTCCCTGGTCATATTAATGTGAACACTGGATAGATTCGTTCTTGTTACATGTTTGCATTATCTTTTTGTATGCGTAATGATGTAAATCGAGTTTAAATATTAGTTTTATGGGTAAGTTAGTTATCTGATAATAATATGTAATTGAAAATAATAGTTTTGAAAATAAATCTTTATTTTTTTTAAATATTTTACGGTGTCACCCTATTTACAACCTATTTTAAATATTGATGAAAAAAACTATCAACATAGTTAAAATATATGATACAAATAATAAATCATTAATAAACTTAACGAATCCGACTTGTATTTAATGAAAAAGAAACAATAAATCCACAAAAATTTCAAACACAAATTATGCACGCCGTCACTCGTAAAACAAAATGGCTGTACTAAAATCAATGCTGTCATTATTAAAAAAAATACTTTAAAAAACTTATAACTGTGTTGCCATTCCTTAAAACAGCAATTTATTAAGACACGCTAAAGTTTATAAAAAAAAATTAGGGAAAAAACAAAAAGAAAATAAGCTTTCTTGGTGGTCAAATTAATATGGCCAGGGACTGTTTGTTAAATAAATAAACAAAGAAGCGTAAAATAAATAAATAAACAAACAAACAGTGAATAGGTTTCTATTTTTTTTTAAATAATATAGAAATAATGTTATCATTGACTGCTATTTTTACATTTACGGATAATATTTCTTCTATAATAGTTTATAGGTCCATTTTTGTTTCCCTGAGTTTCTTTTCTTATCATGATTAAAGGCAATAGTCATTATTAACAAGGACAGTTCTATTAATGGTCATCAGTTTGGAACTACAATTATCTTCTTTTTACAAGACCATTTTTGAATTGGTAACTCGCATAAAACCCTTGTGCTACCATCCCATGACTATTATATAATCTAAAGACTGTTAAGAAAGTTATTAACAAAAAATAAAGTTTTCTATTGTTCTCGGATACTTCTTCTCTTCATTGCCGGCGTGGTTTTAACTTTGAAAGAGTTTTAAAGCACTTTGTCTACTCCGGTACTTGAAGTTGAGGGCCCTGTAATGTCTTCAGCGCTCCCTTCAAAGGCCCGATATTAAGAGCATCTTGGCACCGACTTAGCGTTTCAAATATCCCCATCAAGAAGTACTTAAGCAGCTGACTGAATACTTTAATGTTATATGTTGGAATTATTGCTGACCTAATAAACTAATTATCGTTCCTGAAGATAGGTCATTGCCTATTTCAAGAGACATACGATTGACCGAATGTAAGCAATATTGTATTTGATGGTCGAAAAATCTACTTTTACTGTACAATTTCATCTTTTAGACTCTCGTTTCCATTGATTCATGTATAGAACCTCTGCCATGGTTTTTATCGACATTACTGAATTGCATATCGACATTACTGAATTTATTTTCTTTATATAATAATAATACTTGATGACGTAAGGTCACCTGTGGTCTAGTGGCTAGCGTAACAAACTACTAAACCCAAGATCGCGGGTTCGTAGCCCGGCAGGTGGCCTTAGGATTTTTTTAAGGGAGTAAAAAATCCTTAGTTACGCCGTCCTTCGGAAGGGACGTTAAACGGGGGTCCCGAGCCTGTACGATGTCAGGTACTCGTTAAAAATCCCTATTCTAATTAAACCTGGATAGGCAAAATTTAGAGCTCCCAATGTAGCATCGTCCGATTAGCCATAGCAGCATAAAGTGACGTTAAATAAACAAACAAACTTGATGACGTATACTTCATTCGAAAATAAGTCAATTTTCACATATTTGCCTAAATTGAGTCTCGCTGGATTAATCATTTCGAGGCTCAAAATAATTAAATTTTTAGAACAAACCGACCGTGAGTATGACAAATTTAACAGTAATAAAAACAACATATTTAAGTAATAAGAATTGAATAATAATAATACAAATAATTAATATGAATTTGTATGAAATGCAGGAATTTTTAAATAATGAGTAGTTTTATAATTTTATAGTATTTTGTGACTATGGATTTTAGAAAGAAAAATTGTAAAATCATTTATTGCTATCATAAACTTTTAAATTCGTGTTATTTTTTTTTTTTTACTCGACCCAATTTTTCCAAGAATTTAAGCATTAAAATAAATTGATTTTGAATTTTATATATATTTGTTTTTGTATATAAAGAATTGAAGAAGAATGGAAAATGTTTAATGTGGTCCAACGGGGTTTCCTGGGAAGAAGGATGTGACAAAGCAAACCAAACTGGAAGTCCATAAATCGACCTTCCATCCTATCTTACTCTTCGGAATCGTGGACCTTGAGCTCAAAGCACAGAAGTCAGATAGAGTTATTGAAATGAGGTTCCCTAGAGAAAGGAAAACTCGGGGAAGTAGGATACGGAACGCCACCATTCATGGTAATCTTGACGTTAAACCAGATGAGACTATCCTAGAGGAAAACAAATTAAAGCGGTTCGGAAATCTTCTGAGGATCGGAACAATAGAAATCTCCAGGAAGACTTACGAGGCCCACACGGAAGGCCTCGCATCTCCTGGGAGGACAGAGTAAGGGAGTCTTTCAAGAGATGAATAGACTGGAACAAAAATGGAGAGTTTGCTGAGAAAAGAGTGATACGGTCCAGGATCTATAAGCAGGATCCTCACACTGCATAGCGGTAGAAGAGGGAAAGATTATCATAATGGTGTTATATACTTTATACTTTTGTATCATGATTTTCAGAAGAATAACGTTACTTACTTTCAGAGAGTGGTCTTATTTCTTTATTTTTTTACAGATGAGAGGTAAAGTTTTATGTTAGATAGGAAAACTAGAAGTTTAGGCCTGTCAATTTTATCGAAGGTTTAACCGTTAATCATTGGTTTAAAAACGCATGGAAATTAAAAACTAACATCGGACATAAGCTAATTGCATTGTGTGACAATACAAACTTTTGTCAGCTCTATAATCATAACAATAATACCTTAATGTCAATAAATAATTATAAGAGAATCGCTATAATAATATTATAATGTGATATAAAACCGTGGTCCATAATCTAATATTTATCGGTGGCAGTGTATAAATATCTTTATCTTTCCACCTGACGCTACATCAGTGAAGCGCCTCTTCCGCTCTGTTCGGCAAAGGAAGCTTTAGTCTCTTTTTATTGATAAGTTGAAAGAACCTATTGCGTGAAATATATTTATAGAACTAATATATGTGTATACAATACAATATGTATTTTAACTTATACGTACTCCCAAAATATATATTAAAATAGACGAAAGCATAACAATCAAATTTATTATATCAATTATTATTATTTTTATTTGGTCAATCATTATATATATATATATATATATATATATATATATATATATATATATATATATACAGTTTTCCACTGGACAGTTATGGATATTATATGTTTTGGTCCTTGAGTTTCAGTCCTTCATTAAACTTATTTTGGGGACGTAAAAACATTAAATACTTGGAATTTAATGTACACACTAAAATAAATACATTATAAAATGACACGTGTAAGATGTAATTAGATAGGGTGTACTTACTAATTCCCAAGAATGGATCAGTTAATCATCAATCAGTTACTCCGCAATATAAATTAAAATGTTTACATTGCAATATGATCAATGAATAAGTAATCTATTTTTAGGAACAGCAGTTTTATTTGATTGTTGAACTATATTAGATTATTTCTATTATTATTACGATTTTTATACTTCTCTATAGTCATCGTTTCTTTTATATTCCGTTTGAAACTATGTTTCTCTTGGTATATTATTTTAGGTTTATCAAATTTGAATGCATGTTGTGTATTTCTAAAATGTTTAGTGAGAACTGTTTGATCTGGTTTATTATTATTGAATCACAACTATATTTGTATTGGTACACTCTACGTTTTAATTACTGTAGCGATGTTCCGAAATAGGATTTACCGCATTTAACTTCACATTGTACTTCGTACACGACATTTGATTTTAGTTCTAATTTATCTGAATCTTTGTTTTTTGTAAATAGTCTTGACACTGTGGCTGAGTTTTTGAAAGTACTTGTGGAGTCAATGTTACATTTGTTACCGGTGCGTGATTTTGCTATTTTTCCTGACAGTTATAAATAAATTTTACTTTTTGTTCTTGATTCAGTCTATTCTCTTAACTTCCTTTTGGAGCGACGTTCGAGATTATATTGGCCTCATAATAATGGCCTAACAGTGCAAAAATAGGCTTTTAGTAAATTATATTATATCATATTAAATAATACACTGATCTAGGCATACAATTGACATGTCTACGATGTCAATATACAAATGATACATACAAATTGATGACGAAATAATATTACCTCATCAATCTACCAAAATACCAGTTCAATACTTTCATGTATATGTGAATATTGTTCACGAGTTGTAATCAATGAAATGTATAATGTTGGGTTTTCTATTTTAGATGGTGAGAATTAGGATCAACAGTTTTTATTCTATTGTTAATTCATTTTCATAGATTTATTAGTATTTATTATTATTTTTATTTTTTAGCCTACTGATCTTGGAAGTTGAATTTGTTATTTGAATACTACCACTGGTTATTTTCTCTACTTGCCTTTATTCATACAATTATGTATCATTCAAGTCATTATATTTACTTGTTGTATTGTTATAATACAGTTGTAAATTTCAATAAATAAATGATTTTACTGCCTCTTAGCAGAGTATAATTATTATTTCGAATGATTGTTAGTTCTGTTATCATGAAAAAGGTCAAATCAGGAGAAATTTTAACATGAAAGCATGTTTCATTTCAATATATTTTTTTTAATTTACAACTCTAATTTTTCTATTGGTCTGTCTATCGCTAAGTAATTATTACTTATAAGAATATAATGTAAAAGAAGCCTAATAGATGTTACAACAAACATTTGATTCGAATAAAATAATACAACATGCATATTAATATCTAATTAAATTTTTTTTTATTTTAGAAATATGTTAACCGGTTTCATTATTTTTTTATTAGTTAATGTTAGACACTGTATTCACAGCTGCATTGGGATTATAATAAAACAATATTGATCGCAAGACGGATTCTTGGGAAATAAATATTTATAACTCCTTCAATTGTAATGTCTACAAACCCGCTACACCGACCAGCATCGCAGATAACTATCTAGAGCAATTGAAGGAGTAAACTAGGATCTATACTGATGTTCAAGTTTTTAGTCATCAGTCATCAACATTTTATTTGAACACTGGCATTATTATCTTGTATTCTTCTGTGTATGTGTGTAGAATATAGAACAAGTCATTATTTCCGCCCTTTCGCAATTAAAAGCAATTAATCGATATTTCATTTACGAAACGAGGTTCGTTAATTGTCAGAAACATAATTATCGGACTAAATTCGGTTTTATTAATTTGGAACATTCGCCTGAGGCCGCATGCGTGAGTACCTGAATTGTTTAATTCTATTGAATTGTCATGTCTGTTTTGTATTAGGCAGATAAACATCTAATTACAGGTAGCTGTGTTATAATACCTTTGCGTTTTATTCAAATTGTTAGTATGAAAAACAGATTTTATCGTGTAAGGAAATAAATTATGAATAATTCAATTGTAATTGTTATTAATTATAACAAATTAAATAATTAATAAAGTTCAAAGATCAAATTTCAGGAATTGGCGTTAAAAATTATTTTAGTATAGGGTATCTCTATTCTTAGATTTTTTATATTTTATAAGGATATAATTTCTTTATCTGCATTTGTAGTTAGGACTTTTATCAAAAAAAAAAAATTATTATATATTACATTATAACATATGATAAATAAAATAAAATAACTCAAAGCATATTTCCATAGAACCCTCTCATTATAAAAAACTTTTAAATTCTATTAGGGCTGGTCAGGAGTCTGGTATATATTACTGATACTAACCATTCATCGCGGGAATGACATAGGGATGTAGAATGGCGGGAGTACACTGGGGCTTTAGGATCTAAAAGAGAGAAGGTTAGTCCTCGACCGGGAGGGGCCTTGATAGCTCAATTGGCAGAGCGATATCACGGTGAGACAAAGGTTCCGGGTTCAAATCCCGGTCGAGGGCCTATCTTTTCTCTTTAAAAAATAAAAATATTTATAATTATATTTCTATTTTCTATTTTTATCCGACAGTTCTTGTTCAATAGATTATAATATTGGATATTTAATCTTAATTATTGAGAGCTATTGTGAATCTTAAAAAAATAAAGTCACAGAGAATGGTGGCTTCTACTAACATAGAACAAAATACCTTTTATAAGTGACTGTATTCAAGTTAGCAATATTCCTTACTTATTTAAGTACCGATTTTTAAAAGGCTCACATTTAATGGCTTGAGAAAATAAAATAATTATTATTTTTTTTAGTATACATGAAAAAAGTGACCTACCAATTCATTTCATTATTATACCTAACTAACTTATAGACCTCATTGACATATTAATTTTGTTTTTTTATTTAACTTGTAGGAAAAATATATCGGTTCCTAAGCCTCAAATTATTATGTAAATATAAAGATGTATAGATTGAATGCTATCAAACCAATATATTTATAAAAAGGTTTTTCATGAATTTCGATATTGCTATAGCGTTTGAAAGGATGTGGTAAATAAAAATTTAAAAACCGAGGTCTGGTAGGTATATCGGATGTAATGGTATTTACTTTTGTTAGATAGAACTACAATTTCCATTTATTCGAAAACTATACCTATAATATACATGAAACTTGCTTGTAGCTATTTTTTTTCGATTTACACTTCACAAGAATGACAATGATTTTTAATAAAATAAATATTAGATATCATCAAAAGCTGGCCAATCTAATAAAACATTTCTATTATTTCTCATGAATTTTATTTTACACCAAATTTTTAAATGAATTATTTCTTTTTCCAGGTAAGCACTGCAAATGGCTGTATATGATTAATATTCTTATGAAGAGTAAGAGGTATTTAGTATAATAGTTTTTCTGTTGAAAGTTTTTTAATATATATTTTTTTCTTTCATTATGATTAAGATTCTTTCATTTCATTATGGTATTATATATTACAATTCTGCATAGATACATTTAAACAGTAATTATTTTTACGCTTGAGACTGGTCTTTATGGTCCAGCATATATATTTGTTTTAATTGTAGCAATATTTCATAAGAATAAACATGTTTTAAAAAAATAATAATTTATAGTTTTTTGTATTATTATATCATTAGGGATGATGGTTCTCTATCTGGTTCGGTGTACAGTATCTTTTACTTATGCTAGAAATCGTTATTACAAAAAAGCATATTATTTGTAGATTTTCCTCAAAAATTCGAAAAATTAGTTTTTTATACTTTAGGCATGGACTTCATTTTTTTAGCAATTTAGTATTTCAATTTTTTAGTTCTATCTGAGCATATAAAGAGTAGCTATGAGGAAGAATCGGAATTATAAAAAAAAAACATATTTTATATAAACACCTCAATACATAAATGTAGTGAATTCATGATCTAGACAAAATTTTTACCTCGAATTCCTAAACAAATTTTGCATAAAATATATTCTTTCAGATTCGTTCGTCGTCCGGAAAAATTTCGAATTATAATTATGTTTTTATTAGCTAAATTGTTATTAATAATTTGACTATCATGAAATCGCATTTGCAGAATTTTCCTCTGGCTTGATTTTATATGTATATAAATAGAGGAGAGGGATAGCTCAGTAGGGCGCTGAGTTGCTATTCCCAAGATCCCGGGTTTAAATCCGGCCGTGCCTGATAAAGTATTATGATTTATATAAATGACCCTCCTGGTGCTCACCTAGTCTCTACAAAGAGAGTACCCTAAATTGGTGGGAAATGTCTTTGAGTTACAAAATAAATATTTTTTGTATAATTTTTTAAATAATACAAAGCAGCGTGAGATTAAAATATTCCAATTTGAACTAATCCAGGTGTAGAGGACATCGTAATCTCTAACATTTTTTCGTAAAAAAGAAAACAAAAAATAAAAAAAACCAACGAATATAATGAATTTATACTGAGTCCGGTCAAGTGATATAGATCGACATAGGAGTATTATAGTGCACGATCAAAAAATGTTATAAAATATTTACGTTAATCGAGTCGACCAGTTGAATCACGGAATAGACCAGGGAAATTATCGGTTACCATCGATGTTGTTTTAGACAGGACCTTTCAACTATTGATCAAATACTTTTTCCTTTGGGCAAATGTCAGAGAAAAAAATCGAACACAATTGTTTAGCTATCATGATTCATCAGCTCGTTTTCAGAATGGGGTATGATTCTATTGTTCGCAAGAAGTAACCTAATATTTTAACTGAGTTAAAAAATTTGAAGGTAGTTAAAATCAGTACATATTAATTTTTCAGAGAGGGTGAGTTTTGCTGTATTTATCTCCATAGTGTCCAAAGCCCCGGGAAATGAGAGGCCAACTCGAGATTTGTCCAGAGAGAGTTTGAGAGAATAACTCCTGTTTAGCCGCGGACATGTACTACCCGCCGGTAGGAACAAACCGATCCTTGCCTCTAATATCGGAAGATATACTTTACCGCCCAAATCAAGGAGAGGGGGAATGACGCTTGGAGCTGCCGGCACTTGCTGTTTGGACGCCGAGATAGACTGTTATACAAGACCTTCGCAGCTACGACCGCTTGTCGCTTTCAAGCCGCTATTCCATATGGAGAACGTCTAGGAGGTCTTACCGCCTGTCACGCACCAGGAGCTTTGCTGATACGCCAGATGAGGTGATAATTGGGTATAGAGAACACACAAATCGTAAGTCCCATTTCATTATCATAAGGCCTCAAATTGCCGACTAATACTGCTGCTGAGGATCAACAACTCATTTTGTTTATGTGGTACCAAGAGGACGATTCAAGCTAATTAATCGTATCATACGTAATACAATTCAAGCCGTGATCACTTAAATTCTTCATTATATAGTTCCTGTTTCATTTTTGTTATATCATTGGCCACTAGCATGGAGCAATGTCTGTTAATGTTTATTATCGCTCCTATTCAATGTTAATCTTTTGTATTTAGTCATTAATCATCTTAGTTCATTAGATCGCGATTTTGCATGTTTTAGTTTGTAAGTCCTTTTCTACTTACATTAAGTTAAATAATTTATCACCTGTATATTTGCTTAGTTAAGAAAAATATAATTCATATGTCCTTAAAATTAATAAATCAAATGCTATGTTAATATCAGAGATTTCTTTCAAATTCCCGTTGTACTTCAATTTGCTTCCTATTAAATTTTATTCAGTCTAATCACGCCCTAACAACTCCCTTTCAAGCCAATTTCTGATGTTTAGCCTCATTCGCTATAAAAATAACACGATCCCGTTTTCCTGAGTATAAGAAACACATTTTTGAGAAAATTTGACTTAACCACTTATTCATCAGAGCTGTAGAGAGATCGTTAAACATACTTACTCTCACCGATATAACCAATGGAATCGTAGTGTACATAAGGAAATCTGATAAAGGTTTGGAAACTTTTTAATTAGGATATCACAATCTTCATTAATTTAACTGAAAAAAACGGTAAAGATTTGGAAAACTAAACGGGAAATAACAAAATTGGTTATCAGTAGCATACGGCTATAACATACAGAACATTAAAATACGAAGAGAAAGTTTTCTGGTATCTTAAGTAACAGACAGGAAAGAAATTGAAGACCAGCCTAAAGACGGACTATGCCTTCTGTTCCGCAGTTGCGAAATTACTTAATATCTAAATAATTAACTCAATTAATACGCTATTCTACTGAAACCTGAACATTAGAAGTTACAAAACAACTTAATTGTCGACATGGAAAAGGTAGTAATTCAAAAAATATCATTTTTCAGTTTCTATATTTCTTCTATTTTTGGAAAACAGATGTGTCTACTGAATGGAGCAGCATTGTAGTTTAATCCGAGTTATTTATCAATTCATAACGTACTTAGATAGTAGACATCTGATTACAGGAAATTGAACGAAATACATGCATGGCATGTGAAACGTTTGTCGGGATGGACAAGATTTTATCGTGTAGCTGAACCAGTTATTTAGCGTTTACAGAAATATTATTATTTTAGATATGCATGATACTTGTTACCGCATACTTTTAAGTCGTGATTTATAATATTCTAAATCGTTAAAGTAATTGGCACGACTTGAGAATTCAGAAAAATGTGCAATGCTGGATAATAATTTGGTTAACAGACGGAAGTATTGAGTTTGGTATGATGGTACAATATTGGATTTTGTCTGGAGTCAGAGGAGTACGTAATTTTTAAGGATGTCTACATATTATTACGTAATTATTATTATTATTTAACGACTCACTTAACAATTTGGAAAGGTCTTATTTTACTAATTAATGGGCTATGAATATTTGAACTGACAGGCCATATTCCCTATCGACTACTCTTCCTATGAAATTCTAAGTAGCAGATTTGCTCATTTCGAGATAATAATTAAGACAAAGGTCAAATGTCAAGCGGCCAGTTCGAAATTTCTGAAATCATCTGACACTATTCATTTCACACTATAAATCCTAAGTTTCGCGTTACCATCAATCAAATCGTCCATAAACTAAATTAATGGCGTAGAATTCTTTCTTCGCTTTATTACAAATGTAATTAAGCAAAATTGTTAGATATATAATGACCAGAAGATCGGAAAACATTTTTAATGATAACTGATGGATCTGATACTTGAGGAAATGGATAGAAGCGGTGTATCAATTCCTTCAAGTATCATTAATGGCTTGAGTAGACTCAAAGCTTTCCTTTGATTGCGCTCTGGCATTAACGATCTAATTGCTTGTTACGACGTTCTAGTCTAAACTTCTCTAAGCCTGAATCTTGTAGTAGATTACCACCATTGATAAGTTGACTACTTGTTAAAACCAATACATCTGAAAATAATTGCTGTTTTTTAAAATTACTATTTGAACCTACATCCGATTTTATTCACACACACACACACACATATATATATATATATATATATATACAGTCCTATGTGATTATCAATAAAAAGTCTATTGTAAGTATATTGATGCTGAATTCCACACAAATAATCACCCTCTAAAAAAAAGAAAAAAACTGAGTGGATTTTTTATTTTGGATGTATCATCGGCCAAATATCGTTCTTTACATCTTCCACAACATTTCCGTAAGCTCCTCGTATCATCTGTCATCTTCCCCCACTTTGACTACTGTTTGGAGGCCTTTCTGAAATGCTTAAAGGACTGATTAAAGCGAATAATGAATTGCTAACTGAGATTTGTCGTTGGTACCCCGATGCGATCGAGCGTGTCCACCTTTATGATGAGTTAAAGCGGCTCTTCCCCTCCCCCCCCCCCTTCCGAAGACAATATTTCCTTGGTACATTTTTGTACCAATCTATTAACTCTCAACACCCTTTGAGACTATGCCTCCAGTCTCCTCCAATTTAAATCTTCAGTTCAGCACCATGAAACAAGATCTCGCCTTTCCAACCTTTATACTCGTTTCCACCAACCAAAGCATTCGGGCATTCCTATCTCGCCCACTCCACCACAGTGTGGAACTACATCCCTCCGATCATCCGATCATCCGTCATACACCTTCACTATCGTTATTTAACTCCTGGTTTCCCAAAAAGATGCTCAATAAGGTCAGTCTTTTGCTCAGAATGAAATGTATTACATAATTTATTTTGATGCTTAGTTGATTTAATTTGTTTTTTAATCATGTAAAGAATTCTAGCTCATGCATTTGTTAGCAATTTATTTATTTGCTAGCAGTTGTTATGAATTTATCTATGCTCTTCAATTGCTCAATATCTTGTTAGGATTCTTACTTTTTATTTACTTTTTTTTTGTCACTTTTTAAACACTTATGATTTGCCTTCTGGCCAGATATATATTATATTTCTTTTTTCATCCTTATTTTATTCTAAAGGGACTTAAAATACTTTTCCATTATATTCTGACATAATTGGTAGATGAGATCACACAAAGTAATCAGACCTGAAATAGAGAATGCAAGAAATGGCTCTAACCAACTCAGAAAAATGCTATGCATCCTAAATTTCAACCTGCAGACGCGAATTTGAGCGCTGAGATGTTACGTGTTCTCAGTTTTATCAAAGGTGTTCAGTCGCGAAATAATCAAGTAAATTCAAATTTATATCCTGCGGGCAGCTTCACAATTGTTACCTTGGCAACAGATAGAGGGGGCTTTGTTTCCCCCACTTTGTCATCTAGTACTTTGACTTGGCCTCGAGACTGCAAGCTTTCATCACCTTTCAACACTGCCCTCCGAAGCCACCTCGCCGTGTTACCTTCGCCATCCCCAGCAGACTTTCCACATGCTTGATGTGCCCTGCCTTCACCAGCCTGATCGCCGAAGACTAGATGTAACCAGAATTGAGGTGATGAATACATCATCAAGCGTAAGTTTCAGCTAATTAATAAGAGGGAGCTGTTCAATGTTCATCATCACCCTCAAGGACAATATAAAATTCGCCATAAGAGAGAAATACTCTTTAATCATCACCCTAGAGCGCCGATAGTCCAGTGCCACTGTTAGTGATTAATACAATTCCTTTCTATTTGAAAATAACATTCAATGTTTCGTTCATCATATTTATCCAAAGTGATTCTTCGATAGATAGGCTATTATCCTTTCTTTGTAGCTTAATCTAAGCTATCTTGTTTCGTCTTTTCTATTTGTAAAATATCTATCTATAGCTTTGATTATATGAGTATTTGTAAAATTACTCATTTTATATTATTCTTAATTATAAATTTCATATTGTTCTTAGAATTAATAAACTACCACATGTTTCAGTATCTGATTTCATTTATTTAATCCACCGAATCTATTCAGCTCATATTTAGATTATTTAATTTTCTATTCCGTCTAATCGCGATCCAACAAAAGGTATCAATCGCAGTCCGGCTCTGCAGATTTTATTAACTTCATTCAAAGAGTTTAAAACAAGAGGGGGCTTAAACTAATCTCCCTAACAACTAATTCTGTTTAATTTTATATTAAGGGCTCCTTTTCGTCCTCCATTACAAAATATTTCCAGTGCATGTATACTGCTGAATTAAGACAGTTAACTGAACCCGGAATAACTTTACAGTACCAAGTAATCTAACAGTAGTGGATAAAGACTTATTTTGCTGTAGCGGATCTAGAAACACGTTATAGAAGCGAATCTAGAGTCACTTTATAGTAGTGGAGCTATAGTTACTATAGCGGATCAAGTGCCATTTTATAATACTATATATAATAGTGGGCTTGAGACATTTGGGTGTATTATTATATTATTATCCATCTAATACGTCCATCAATCACTTTTTGTTTTTCTTTATAGTATCTAGTCTTTAATACGTTTGGGAACATAAATCACTGGAACAAACAGGACTGGGAGTAATATAAAACGAAGGCTGGACTGTCAAGTGGAAAGACATTTGACATTAGGCAAGACACAGGATGTCGGATGTCGTGAGGGAGAACGGCCATTGCCAGAAGTAGTAGGGGAGGGGCGGGGGGAAGTGATTAAGAGAAAAGGACGATCCTTCCTTCGCTTCAAAGGATGTATTTCTCCGGATGAGTCCTTCTTCATTTTTATCTGGGATATTTGTCACTGCAAACTTATTGTAAAAATAAATAAAACCATAATTTTTATGCAGAATTTTATTGTTTCATCAAATTATGAACCCACCTGCCAGTAAATCACCTTACCCCTTCGCGGAATCATCTAATTTTAAGTCGATTAATCCAGAATTAATTAAATACCTTTGAGAACCGATTGCATTGTTTGAGTGATTCCATTTTATGAGTATTGCAATTGCCTAGACTTTAGCATTATTTAGAATGATTTCATAACTGACTCTATTTTTTTTTTAATGAGCATTTATTAACTAAAATAGAGCCAAAAACTCAAAAAGAAACACTATTATTTATTATAATGCAATTGGGAAAAACCACAATGCAAAGCCTTATGTTTCAAAAAATACACCTACTAGGTCTATCTTAATGGATCGCCTTTTTGATTTTGGTGTCTTGATAATGCCTGAATAGGCGAAACGTCGACTGGTAAGTAGGTGTATTTTTTGAAACATAAGGCTTTGCATTGTGGTTTTTCCCAATTGCATTATAATAAAGAGCATTTATTAATTTTGTATAAATTCTCTATAGTTTATAAAACTCTCAGTCTCTGCTATTTACTGACCCCAAGACCCATCATGGGTTGTACTGTTACAGGTTGTTTTTGTCATAACAGTCTTTTTTTTAAATGAGCATTTAAATTAGTATTTAATGTATATTAATTTTTGAGGCATTGAAGTTTATTGAAATCATTCCATCGTTATGTCAGCATCAGGTATTTTCAGAATCAAAACATAATATTAACTTATTCAATTGTGCTTTCTTTAAAAATATTTTTTTACAAAACAAGTGCTTTATTGATATTTGTTTAAAGTAATTGATTCGTTTGTGCATTCCAATTTAACAGGTTAAACATATTACATAATCCAAAAGTGTAGATTCTGTAAGTTTATTTAATAAAAATGAGATGTTGCTTAGGGAACGTATTGCAGCAATGTTGTTTTATTTGTGGGTCTGTTAATGTGAGATGCGCTGCACTTTGTCTCCTTTGTGATTTTTCTTTTTATGTATGTCCTGATGATACCTGGATTGGCGAACTGTTTACAGATAATACTCAATTATTTGCTTTTGAGGTTTTTTCCGATCCCATGCTATTTTTATTTTACTTTTTTTGTAAGATTAAATAATAACCATTTAAATATTAGGTATGCAGATTAGATTCGGGCTATATACCTCGCCATTGAGGCCCAGTTAATATAAGGAATTCCGATAGGTAAAGGCCTACATAAGCAATACAGGAGGCCGTCTTGGGTAGACATTTTTTCGGGGGTGGAAATTTTTTTATGGTGGGATCATAAGATATGAGCGATTTTTTTTTCGTCGTTTTCAATGTAAGATTTATCAACATTAATCATAATATAATTTAACTTTTTGTAAAAAGTAAAATAAAAATAACAATATGGATATTCCAAGTTTATTTTGCCTTATCTTCCGACTGACCTTAAAGCAACTAACAATCGCAAAGTAAATAGAATGTTTGAATTATATAACTTTGTCTTTATCTTTATATTATTTATTCTATGCTTTAAGTAAAAAAAAAAGAAATGTTATTTCAAATCTTGGAAATTAAATAGATAAATGACCAATAAACTTTTATCTATTATTAGTAGATTTTCCCTATTCCAACATATACGGGGCTAGTTTGCTGTGAAAAAGGTATTTGTTTTGTTAATAACATAATGCAATTATTATGTATGTTTCTTGCTCTTAAGTCAGCATTGATTTCAGTTAGGTTTAAATCTTGTGGAGGGGACGAGGTATGATTACAGGGCAGTGATATATTTTTTAAATTTTAAATATTTATTAAATTCAAGTGAAGATAATTATTTTTATTAATACTAGGTTAAAGACAAGAAATTAGTTATTTTTTTTTTAATTGCGGATTTAGCAATAATAATAACCCCAATTGTGGTACTGCTAGTATCCATCTAATTGTTATTTACTTCCCATTTGAAAATGTACCTAATTATTAATGAGGGAATTGAAAGCAAACGTATCCAAGCGAACTATTTCAAAGCTGGAGTTTCATTTGTGATTCGAGTCATAGATACATATAAAATGTTTTTCAAAAGTTCTATTTTGCGATATAATGTTCAAGGGACAGACAATAGATTTTTATTATAGATCCGGTACAAGCTTAAAGATAAAAATATATTTTCATAACATCATTATAACTTCATTCCTGACCTCTCACTCATTCATAAAATAGTATAATAATAATAACAATTAATATTTATCGTCAGAAATTTTACAAATGCCACATGGTGCAAATTGTATTTGTGGCCTTTTTCCAAAAACCTCTTCTGAGGGATTCGCGTGGAAGCTTAGAATAGAAACCTCCCATTGAAGGTCTCATCTCGCAGTAGTAGATCCCTGTTCCAAAGATATTTCAGTCTCCTTGTCAGATTCTGTGAAAATGTATCTGTCGGTAATGTTTGTTCTAGTAAGATTAGGTGTTCAGCAAGTGAGTCAAACGATTTTTTTAGTTTTCTTGATCGTGTCAGTCAGGAGTAGTATGTTAATGTCTTTGTGTAATGCTTTATTAGTAATGTAAAAGGGACAATGAGTAATAATATAACGAAGGAATTTTGACTGAAAGATTTCAATGGTCTGCATAAGAATATAACTAAAAAAATTAAGATACTTACTAATGCTACAAAAATTTAATTAGTTATTAACGAAAGTGAAAGCTTCCATAATGATGAGGTTGACTTTTTTTCTCTTTGTCAATGTGTTTCCTTTTTCCCTCACTCAGAATAATAAGTGCTATGATTTTTTTTGTTTTTTGTTTTTATGTCACTTCCGAATAATAACAACAAAAGGAAAGACAACCATGCGACACGTCAAACTAGACTGGAACTGGGTCAAAAAGAGGAGAGAATGTTTGTGTTGATTAGGTCCAACCGCAATAGGCCTTTCATCTCGCCCATACTACACTAGTGTCCTCTCCAATTTACTTTCACATTTGTTACCGCGTCAATAAATTATAATGGAAATGTGCGCTATATAACGCCTCTCGTAGTTAATGTCACCTAATCTTCGGGCAAATGGGATTAAAAGCTATAGCGTTGTTTATGTATCCATTAAATAAAACCCAATTTAATTCTCATTTTTGTTGTATTGTTATGTATCCACTATTTATTTGTTTATTTTAATGCTCTATGCTCTATGCTGTAGGGATTGTTTGTTTATTAATTTAACATTATGCTACTGTGGCTGATCGGGCTGTACAATAATAGAGAGAATCCTAAGTTTTGTCTATCCAGGTATAATCAGGATAGGGATTTTAACTAATACCTGGCACTTTACGTACTATCTGAAGGACGGTATAACTAACTGCTTTTAAAATTTCTTACTACATTTAAAAAATCCTAAGATCATCCGCCGGGCTGCGACTCCGCGATCTTACAGTGCGAGTTGTAATGCACCTTAGGTGACCCTTTTTAAAATTTATTGTTTTCATTGTTATATCAAATATCATTATTAGATGTATCACATTATATTCGTATGTATCAGACGAACTCGTATGAGAATCGTCTCCTACTATGTCATTTTTTTTATTATTTAATTTATAAATGTTTCATAAAAATCAAATATGACGCTTCTAAGTCCGACATTGAAACGGGATGATTTCAAAATTAAATTATTTATTAAATAATTAGTTTTCAATCTATAAATAATTTATCTCTGCTAAATTTCCATCTAACATGCAATAACACTATCTTAGCCAAATATAATTCACATACTATTAAAAATACGTGGAGTCACTGCACTCCGCTTGACGTTCAGCTATTGAAAAGAATCATTGCGATCTTTTACCGAATGATTTGTTTGAGGGCCTAAGCAGATACAGTTGGATTGGATTAAATCTCCTAATTTTTCTTCTATTTTATTAAATTACAAGTAAGCTTCGTTTGGAAGCGACTGGAAGATAAAGCATCGGCACCATTCATTCTTCGTCACTGTCGCACACCTTGCAACCCACATTCACCACCGGACCCGCGTAGTCCACTTCAAGAAAAATAAATGTTTTATTTGTATAATAAACATCTCAATAATTCGTACTTATACTTCGAGAATTAATTATTTCACAAATAATTTAAAATTTAAATCATTCTTTTTCATTGTCAGACGCTAAGCATATCGAACTAGCTTTCAGTGATATTTTTTAAGGGTTTAATAACATTGACAATTCCTTCCTTTCAAGTTCCTCCTTCTATTTCTCCCTGTTTTGTTCATCTTCCTCTCTCAGAACATAATTTCCTCAACTCCTATACACCTTTTCCGTGGTCTTATAAATCTAATCTAATTATATAGAAAAAAAAACTTGTACCATCACAACAACAAAGTTGTGCAGGAAGTTTATTTAGCCAAGGTCAAATAAAGAATAACCATTTAATCAAGATCATATTCCATCATTATTTAACCATCACCTAAATCGAGCCAAGGTCACTCAGGTGAAAAAAAATCATGTGAATCTGCAATTCTTAAATAATCAATTGTATTAGTTCCTCATGTTGTCGCTTCGAGTAAAGTCACAAAAGGTTTATTTTTTCATTTGTTTCCTTTTTAATTTTCTTGAAAATAAAAATAATTGTGAGTTTTAGAATGAAATCGGTGATTTATTCATTTCGAACATTTCCTAGCGTAGATGATGATATAATCTAAAAATATGTGTAAGTCGGTTTTTTAATCTATATACAGTCTATAGTTGCTATATCTTATCTTATAGTTGCTATTATTTTAATTTGATTAAGTTGAGACGTGACTCGAAGCAGCAGCCTGCGGTTCTGGTACTGAGTCAATCTATGGCCGTGAATAGATTAAATATTTCTTCTGCCTCAGTCGTATTCGAACCCAGGTCACTGAGCTCAGCAACTCAGCTCTCAACACACTGAGCTATCCCATGATATAATTATATTTTGACATATAATAAAGTACCAACTTTAATCTAATACAAAATTTAACCCTGAATTATGATTGTATATTATAATTTTAATTACTTCAATACTTTATGAATATGCATGAATCGATTAGTGGAAATGATCGATACCAGAGCTTTGAGACGCTTGAAGTAGGTCCTTATAGTTAATGAAGGGCCCTATTAACCTGATTACTCCCCCCGTGCGGTACCTCATCAGGTTCTGATATAGCGGCTCCATTAATACCTGTCTCTGCTCCAGGCAGCCGTCTTGTCTTCACTCGACCCGAAACATTGATTGTTTCTTGTGTTTTCTGTTGAAAAAGTTTTTATTTGAGGTATAATTGATCTGAACCTCTATTATCATATTCTGCTTGGTTAGAGCGCAGAATAGACAACACTGAGTTACATCATGGTATCTAACGGGCAGTTGCAGTTGTTTTTTAGTACAAGACATGAATCCCCCACGCTTAAAGAATGTATATATATATATATATATATATATATATATATATATATATATATATATATATATATGTATTGGTTTCTACTTAACTTGACTGTAATGGAAATTATATTGTGTTTTATTTCTCGAGTTTCAGTCTTTCTTGAACTTCTTAGGTGACGTTTCGAGACTAGATTAGTCTCATAATCATGCCCTAACAGCAAACGAATGAGCTTTTAGTAAAAACATTAAATAGCACACTAAAATAAATATAAAATGACCTATGTAAGTTGTAATAGATAGGGTGTACTTACAAGTTCCAAAGAATGAATCAGTTTATAAATCAGTTGAACGTACACAGGTCATTTTATATTTATTTTTTGTGCTATTTAATGTTTTTACTAAAAGCTCATTTGTTCACTGTCAGGGCATTAGTATGAGACTAACCTAGTCTCGAAACCTCGCCTAAGAAGTTCAAGAAAGACTGAAACTCGAGAAATAAAACACAATATAAATAAAACGATTTTTAACAACTAAGTTGTTTTACGTCTCTAAAAGGTCTCGCCACTCGATTCAGCCAGTCTCCTTTTCTAAGACCCCTCGCTGGCATGCTCTTCTCCACATCCTGCAACCATCTTTTTTTGGGTCGTTTCCTGATCAACCAATTGCCTAATTGCTCTATTAGGGATGTGCTGAATACTGGAAATAGCACAACAGCGACTTCAGAAGTCCATCTCCACTGCCAACAACCTCGTTTCTTCCTTTTCAGTAATCGTCCACGTTTCGGATCCGTAGAGGATAACACATTCAACCAACGAGTGGAACATCATTTTTTTTTGTTTTGAGGTTAACCTTTTTGATACACAGAACAGAAATAAGACGCCCAATAATTTTTCTGCCTTTTACAATTTTATCTGTATATATCTTTATTGGAGCTTCCATTGTCTGATAGCCAGACGATTATATATATATTAATATTGACTCAGAACAAATATCTTTCACACTTCAAGAAGATATGCCTCCAGCAATCCATATCCGATACCACCAATTTCCTCAGAAATACGGAGTATGTTTGTAAATGTTACGGCCAAACATTGAGAAATGGTTGTTTGTGTTTGTTGGCTATCCGTTCCTCAATGTTTAGCCGTAATATTGATAGATGGATAGCCAACAACCATACGCAGGAACGATTTCCCGTTCTAACATACATAAACTCTTCAAAGGTTTCAATTAATAATTATGTTGATGAATAGTAACGTTTTGTGAATTGGTAAACTACATGAGATAATGTATAATTTTAATATTATCCCTTATAATCCTTTTCTTCGATATTTGTGAAAAAATTCATGACAATCTTAAAGAGTTTATTTTTTGTGTTATTTATACGTTTACAAAAAAAAAAAAAAAAACACAACAATCCATGAAGGGTATAGTACGTGGTGGAGACATTGCTATTTCTAGGACCACAGCTGTGTAGGGAGGTGATTTGTCCGAGATCACGAGAATAAATGTATTTTAAAGTAATATATTTCGGTAAAAAATATAATATTATATAATAATATAATAGAATTTTTGTATAAAAAAACGGATTGAGTAATATTGAACCAATCCTAAGTATCTCAATCAAGAATCGCGATGTGTTTTTCGAGGATGATAAATTTGGTCTCCGGGGATTGGATCCAAGGGCATTGTTTAGTCGCGAACCTGGACTGTCTGACAGATGGAACGGACAGATCATTGCCTCTAAAATCGGATGTACTTTGCCGCCAAAACGTAGGAGAGGGGAGAACGAGGCTTTGAGTCACTTCGCTTACTTGCTATCAGGACGCCGAGCAGAGCAGTTCCATCAGGCCTTCGCAGCTACGACCATCGCACACTCCGATTTCAAGCCGCTCTTCATATGAGAACGTCCAGAGGTCTTAAAGTTTGTTACTCGCCAGAAGCTATGCTGAGCTGATGAGAATTGAGTATACATCACGCAAATTGTAAGTCACATTGCATTATCATAAGGCTTCAAATTGTCAACTAATTTTCTCCGGATGATCAACGTAATTCATGATATCATACTCATTGCTCCTTCATGCCGTGATCACTGGCGAAGATAATAATAGTTCGCACATCTTCGCGCCTTATTGAACTCTTCAGTATAACGTTCATTTTGTTGTTTATATCTTTGGCCATTATGCTAGCATGGAGCATTTCTGTTATTCTTAATTATCGCTCCCATTCATGTTAATAATTTTTTTTTTTTCTTCTTTTTTTTTGTCTAAGATTTATTTGTTCATTAGATCGCTAAGTTACATATTTAGTTTTAAGTTATTTCGTAGACGCTATTATTAATTTGTATCTTTTACATGTATATTAATAGTATTTAAGAAATTCTCGCATGTTATTTAAATTAATAAATCAAACGCTTTGTTAATATCTGAGCTTTCATTCAATTCCCGAGGTACTTCCATTTACTTCTATCAAATTTTATTCAGTCTAATCACGCCTTAACATTTTGGTGCCGTAAAACCCGGGAATAATTACGATCTCAGATATTAACATAGCTAAAAAAGACATTGCGCAATAGGTAGGTTTTCTTTGTAGAGGGGATATCCGGCTCCGCTGTAACTTATGTGAATCACACAGCGTCTTTTCAGCCTTGTCAAAAGCAAAATATTAATGTATGCATGCAGACTTTAATTATTAATTATAATATTATATTCCAACGTATAATTATTAGTGATAATTAAGCATTTAAATCATATCATCTCTTGTAAATTCATTTATTTTCATAATCTAATTGCTAATTTGCAATATCATATATTCTAACGCATGACTATTATAGATAATTAAGTATTCAAATAATATTATCTCTTGTGAATTATTCATTTTCTTTCAGCTTTCTAGTAAATTGTATAAAATCAAAATGGTTAATCGTCGCCAAGCTAGAGTTAAAAATGTGTCCCAAACAATATTGTTAGGATTGTTTACCCAATTTCGAATTTTCGCCGATGAATGTAAAGGGGCAATGATTGCGAATGACAAGGCAGTAGTTAAAACGCGAATTGACAAATTAAAGGAATTAATAGACGAAATGAGAAAAACCCATAATGCCGTAATCACCGAATCCATTAATGATGAGATACCTGTTCCTTCCGATCTTATGGATCAATTCATTCGAGCACAGACCGAGGCTATGGACTTAGAAGTCCAATCATTGGACCGCTCAGTGACCGCACGTGTCACACCCCGGGTACCGGAAGTCCGGCTGCCCCCCCTTGATTTACCAAAATTTAACGGAGATATCACGCAATTTCAAAATTTTAAAACCACTTATATTCCGCTTATACACCGCAATAATGACATCGATGACGGACTTAAGCTAACATATCTAAAGAGTTGCCTTTCAGGCGAAGCCTTATCCGTCATAAGTCATTTGGATACTCTGGGCACAAACTATGCTATCGCCTGGGCCGCCCTAATTGCTCGGTATAACAACCAAGCAGCGCTCGCGTCTCGGATACTCCATGAAATGTTAAATTTCCAACCCATCGCGCATCCATCGCAAAAGGCCCTGGAATCCGTTCTTAAACTATTTTCTGAACTGGGTCACCAATTAACCGCGACTAACATCCCTGATCTGGGAGACTATTTTTTATTTTTCTTAACCTTCCGGAGTTTAGACCCCGTTACTCAAAAAGAATTTAAGTTACAATATCCTGAGGAGTTCCCTACGTTTTCTGAGCTGCTCAATTACATCACACGACTTCAAATTGCTACCGCATCCGTGTCGGAATTACCACCGTCAGATAATCGCCGTCGATCGTCACCTAAGAGGAAAGAGCACCCCCCTATGCATCGGCAACCGCAATCTGTCAATCGCTCTGCTCGTGTATTCGCAGCTGCGCTGCGGTGTACTTATTGTCAAGAAGCCCATAACCTTTATCATTGCCGAGAATTTAAGATCTTATCCGGTCGGGATCGCCTAGGGTTTGTTCGTAAAAAGGGTTTGTGCATCAATTGCCTCGGACAACACCCACCGGATAAATGTCAATCCACCCAGCGTTGTCATTTTTGCCAAGATTTCCACCACACCTTGCTCCATCGGGGCATCACCGGATCACCATCGCGTCCGGAGCTATCCATTAGCTCCCCCCTGGGTTCCCCTCGGTCAAATTCGCCAAATATTAGAACGCTTCCACCACGCCGCTACTCTGCTCAACGTCAAATATACAATAACCAGAGTCACCGATCATCCCCGACGGTTCAGACGTTACACGCGTCATCACCACAACCCATGCACGGGTCGCCTGTCCTAGCCACTACACGGGATACGTCCTCTCGCAACTATATGACAAGCCAAGCATCGCATGAACCCATTTCCTTCGACGCACCGTTATGTTACCAGAACCCGCCGCCATCCTTTCGTCCGTATCAACCGACCCCACATCGAGATCGCCGCTTGTCCGAAGAAATCACTGTGCGCTCAGCTTCGCCCCCGGACAAATTAAAAATTTCTCAATGACCCAATTCTTCCGCCGTATCGCCGCCTTCCTCTCGCGCACAATGCTCGCCTATCGTGGTCGAAAAGGATGCTTCCTTGTTACACCACCGCTATCAATTACCACGCAACAGTGCCGCCGATAATTCTATACCGCTAACTACCGTCTCGCATCGATCGCCATTAACTATGCTAGGGTCCTCGGGGGGCATGACACCGTCACTGTTGCCCACCGCGCAGGTCTCAATATCGCGTTCTGATCACCAAGCTCAATCATTCCGAGCCTTGTTAGATTCTGGAAGCCAGGTGAGCTTCATCACCATCAGGGCCGTGTCTCAACTGGACCTCCCCGTATCATCATCCCCAGTCGGGGTAAGTGTCCTGGGGGGATCGTCGAACCTATCCTGCCCCGGGTATACCACCGCAACCATTCAGGTTCCGGACTCTGATCCGTTAAGCTTTCAGTTATTCGTTATCGAAAACATAACCCATTCACTTCCGGCCATGCCTGTGGACTTATCACCCTGGCCGTACATACGGGAACTCCCGCTTGCCGATCCATCGCTATGCCATCCTGGCCCTATAGATCTCCTCTTCGGAGTCGACGCCCTCCCAAGAATCCTCCTCGGAATCGAACCATCACCTAAGGGTGGACCCACGGCATTGAATACCATATTTGGATTGTGTTTCATGGGGGAATGTCGTCCTCGTCGGACAAAGCGCCATATTACCTGGGCCAAAGAAGTAAAAGATAATGAAGGCAAGACTTTTCGCCCCCCGCTTCGTTCCCGTCGTGCTCAATCTTCCGCAGATTTAACACCCAATTCCTCTTCACCTATCGCTAATACTGCCGCTCCTGAGCGTCACGAATTATCAGTATTTAACGCCCTCACCAATGTCCAATTAAACCTCGACCTCCAACGCTTTTGGAACCTCGAGGAGGTCACAGCCACTTCACCTCGTTTCTCCTCCGAAGAACAACGTTGTGAGGAATTATTTAGAACATCCGTCTCCCGCGATGCTCATGGTCGATACATAACTCCGTTACCTCTAAAATCGCTCGACTTGGGGGAATCTCGTTACAGAGCAGTGAAACAGTTTCACCGACTCGAAGCTCGCCTTCATCGGGAGCCCGCGTTACGTGAAGCCTATCTCGCCTTCATGCGAGAATACTTGGAGTTAGGCCATATGTCTGCCGTTTCTGAGCCTGATGACGCTTCCGGTATCACATACTACCTCCCTCATCATCCTGTACACCGCCCTGACGATCCGCCCTCTAAAATTAGAGTGGTGTTCAACGCTTCGGCGCAATCCTCAAATGGAAAATCACTAAATGATATTTCTTTTACCGGGCCAAAGTTACAATCAGATATTGTCACTTTAATTACTCGCGCTCGAACGCACCGATACATTTTCACTGCCGACATTCGGCAGATGTATCGTCAGATACTAGTGCCTCCCAAACATCAAGATTTACAAAGAATCGTATGGCGATTCTCACCCGATGAGCCGGTCCGCTCTTATCGCCTTCACACGGTCACGTACGGTGTCAGCTCCTCCCCGTTCCTTGCTATTCGAACTCTTCAGCAATTAAGTCAAGATGAAGGGGCTCGTTTTCCTCACGCCGCCTCCGTTCTTCGCAAGGACACGTACGTAGATGATATTATTACTGGAGCCTCTACGTTGCCAGAAGCCGTTCAATTAAGGGACGATCTCATCGCTCTATTGCGATCCGGAGGTTTTGAACTCCGCAAATGGGCTGCGAATCATCCTCAAATTCTATCCAATCTAGCAGCCGAGCATTGTCGTGTTGGGACTCATTCATTCGAATTCTCTTCCGAAGATGACTCAACCATTAAGATCCTCGGTCTCGTATGGTCAGCCGACACAGACACTTTTTCTTATCGCGTGTCTTCTGACAAACTTCCCGCCACCAAACGGCTTATTCTTTCCAAATTAGCTCGCATTTATGACCCTCCCGGATGGTTAGTTCCCGTGACATTTACCGCAAAATTATTAATCCAACGTTTATGGGTCGGACACTCTGATTGGGATGAACCCGCTCCCCCTGATATCAGCCGGGATTGGAACTCCTTTCAAGAAGAACTGGAAACAGTATCTCACGTTTCTATCCCCCGCCGCTTTCCTTATTATCAAGAGTCGCGCAGTTGCCAACGCCTAGTTGCCTTTTGTGACGCTTCCGAGCTGGGTTACGCCGCCGCTATATATTTGCATTCCACCTCCTCTTCCGGAGAAATCGCCGTCAGCCTCTTAATGGCCAAATCCAGGGTAGCCCCCTTGAAAAGAGTATCACTCCCGCGATTGGAACTATGTGGCGCTCACCTCCTTGCTAAGTTAACCGCCAAAATTACAGAAATGTTTTCCCAGCCATTCGAAGACCTGATAGCCTTTTCAGACTCCGCTGTAGCTCTCGCCTGGATCCGTGGCGAACCCCACCGTTGGAAAACTTTCGTAGCAAACCGAGTAACGGAAATTCAAGAAAGCATACCCCCTTCTCAATGGCGCCATATTGAAGGTAAGGACAACCCTGCCGACTGCGCTTCTCGCGGGATTTCTCCTAAGGAATTAGCCAATCATGTCTTATGGTGGAAAGGTCCGTCCTGGCTCTCTCAACCGCCATCTTCATGGCCTACCTCGCGCATCGACGTACCTCCTGGTCTCGTTGAGTCTGAACGGCGAACCACTCACAAAATTATCTCATGCACCGCCCTTACCACTCTTAATTTAGAGAGCCGCTATTCGTCTCTTTCTCGGCTGCAACGCGTCACTGCGTGGTGTCTCCGCTTCGCACATAACGTCAGGAACCCCGCGTGCCGCTCCACCGGGTTTCTCTCCGCCGCTGAGCTATCTGCCGCTCTAGACATATTAGTTAAGGCCATTCAACAAGTCGCTCTCACAAATGAATATCAAGCAGCCGATAACCCTACATCAAAATTGCATCTTAAACGTACTCTGCAATTATTCATCGATCCGCGGGGGGTCCTCCGCGTAGGTGGACGACTCCATCATGGCCCACAACCGTTTTCCGCTAAACATCCGGCCTTGCTTCCTAAAGATCATCCTTTTACCAACTTAGTCATTGATCAAGCCCATTGTCAAAATCTGCACGCTGGTCCCTCTGCTACGCATTCCTTTATTCGTCAGCGATTCTGGATATTGGACGGGAGAAACGTAGTTCGGCATCGCCTCGCTAAATGCAACAAATGTTTCCACGTTAAGCCTCAACCACTCATCCCCACAATGGGACGCCTGCCCCGTGATCGTATCACACCCACATACCCATTTTCAAAGGTAGGAATTGATTACGCAGGCCCTTTTTCCGTGTCTTCTGCTCGCATCCGAGGATGCCGCGTAACCAAGGCATATATCTGCGCATTTGTTTGTTTCACCACTAAAGCCATTCACCTAGAACTTACATCCGAACTATCCGTTGCAGCCTTTCTAGCTGCCTTTGCTCGTTTTTGTGGTAGACGGGGACGTCCTTCAGATGTCTACAGCGATAACGGAACCAACTTTGTAGGAGCTAGCCGTCAAATCAGCGACGTCGGTCGTTTTTTCCGAGACGTAAATACTCAAGAAACTATCGTTCAACATTCTTCGCGCGAGGGCATTCAATGGCATTTTATTCCTCCCAGGGCTCCCCATTTCGGGGGTCTTTGGGAAGCCGCGATTAAATCTACTAAACGCCATCTCCGTACCGTAATGGGTATTCAGGTTTTATCATTCGAGGAATTCTCAACCCTACTTACTCAGATTGAAGCCGTACTCAATAGCAGACCCTTATGTGCGCTTTCATCCGACCCTCATGATCTAGAAGCCTTAACTCCAGGACACTTTCTTATCTGTCGACCGATAACCGCTCCCCCCACTCAGGACCTAAATGATGTGCCCATCAATCGCGTGGCACGATGGAAACTCACTGACAAGATCCATCAGTCTTTTTGGAAGCGATGGACCATCGAATATCTTCACACACTCCAGCAGCGATCCCGCTGGACGGAATCCGCCCCCGAACTAACCATCGGCGCTCTCGTTCTGATCCAAACCGATAACTCGCCTCCTCTGCGTTGGCCATTAGCCCGGGTTACCGAATTGCATCCCGGAGCGGACGGTATCGCCCGAGTCGCTAGCCTCCGAACCGCTTCCGGCATCATAAAGCGCCCAATCACCCGCCTATGCCCTTTACCCTCTCAATAATGCCACTTTCGTGCCATGGGCGGGGGAATGTTTAGTCGCGAACCTGGACTGTCTGACAGATGGAACGGACAGATCATTGCCTCTAAAATCGGATGTACTTTGCCGCCAAAACGTAGGAGAGGGGAGAACGAGGCTTTGAGTCACTTCGCTTACTTGCTATCAGGACGCCGAGCAGAGCAGTTCCATCAGGCCTTCGCAGCTACGACCATCGCACACTCCGATTTCAAGCCGCTCTTCATATGAGAACGTCCAGAGGTCTTAAAGTTTGTTACTCGCCAGAAGCTATGCTGAGCTGATGAGAATTGAGTATACATCACGCAAATTGTAAGTCACATTGCATTATCATAAGGCTTCAAATTGTCAACTAATTTTCTCCGGATGATCAACGTAATTCATGATATCATACTCATTGCTCCTTCATGCCGTGATCACTGGCGAAGATAATAATAGTTCGCACATCTTCGCGCCTTATTGAACTCTTCAGTATAACGTTCATTTTGTTGTTTATATCTTTGGCCATTATGCTAGCATGGAGCATTTCTGTTATTCTTAATTATCGCTCCCATTCATGTTAATAATTTTTTTTTTTCTTCTTTTTTTTTGTCTAAGATTTATTTGTTCATTAGATCGCTAAGTTACATATTTAGTTTTAAGTTATTTCGTAGACGCTATTATTAATTTGTATCTTTTACATGTATATTAATAGTATTTAAGAAATTCTCGCATGTTATTTAAATTAATAAATCAAACGCTTTGTTAATATCTGAGCTTTCATTCAATTCCCGAGGTACTTCCATTTACTTCTATCAAATTTTATTCAGTCTAATCACGCCTTAACAGGCATCCTTGCTTCGGAGAAAGACATTAATGCCTTTGTTCCCCTGATGGACTATAGAAGAGGCATAATCCTTAGATCTTGATCGATGTGACTCTCTTGTTGGACCGGAGCATTGGATGAGGTAAGGACCTCCTTGATAGTCCCTGGAGAGAGCGGTTATCGAGCCGCGGGAAGCCAGGAGTGCCATGGAAACCGTCCTTACCAGCAACCTCAGGCTCAGCTATTACCTTCAGGATGTCTCTGCTCCAGCGAGCAATAAAGGGTCATATCTCTTGGTCATGTACCATATAAATTCATAAGACGAGAAAAAGGCTTTCTTCAAATTTATTAAGAAAGCTGTGATTTCTTTTATTTTATTCATTTTTTTCGCAACCATTATAGAGAATTGATGAAACAATTATCATATTCTAGTAGGGTACCCCCATGTCCACCCCCTCTTGTTCCGCTGTTTCTTAAGCGTTTTTCTACATTCAAGATCAACCTTATACGTCCCATTTTCATTTTGTCCCATCTTATATGGTTGTAAATTTATGAGAGAGGCTTTTTACACTCCACAAACGCCATTCAACCATCTTCTAACAACAGGTTTGAATTTTTTCATATCATTATAGGCACAGCAAGGACCACGCGCGTATCATTTCTAGGCTCCTTTCCTTTCCACTTGCATATTTTTCATCCTCTTTCCAATCTTCTTTTTCCACCCACATCCTTCCTCTTTTTCCCGACCACAAATATCATCACACCACATTCCGGAGCCCTTCTCTATCCAGGCAGTTCTCCTCTTTGAAATCCATTCTCTCCACTTTCTTCTTTATTTGTTCTAGATAGCCCTTTACGTTCTTTAGATTCATTACTTAATGAAATATTAGTTTGTTCAACCTTTCCTGGTTCTTTCTCTTCACTATGTCCGAAGCATTTTTTTTTTTTAAATTTTGTTTTATTTTATTTTAAAATATATGCAAATTTTGAAACAATGGTGGGATAATCCCTTACAATGAAAATGAGTTCATATTACAACGGTTTCTGATTAATATGTTTTTGTTGTTGGTAAAATTTAAAAAACCAACAGAAAAGAGAGTACATAAGATTTACTTAAGACAAAATTTATGTATAACATTGCATGAAATTACAAAATGCATATTATTTATAATAGTATGCGTTTTGTTCGTTTGTGTCTGTATTTTGGTGTTGTTGTTTTTGTATTATTTTTACGGGCTACTGGGTATTAAAATGAATTAAACAATTCCTTAATTAAAAATACTAAAGTTTATTAACACAAGTGATAAGATGGATACAAGTAATCTATTAACAATTAAATTATTAAACTAATATAAATTTATAATAACAATATTCTAAATATTATAATCTAGGCCTAACTCTTATTTAATTATTACAACAATATAAGACTAATTCTAGATAGCTTAACTAGTTACAATAGTTTATATGAATATTATAAAATTACACTAAAATTTACAACTAATAGTTAACACTTACAGTTCACTAGTCCACCGACCGTAAAATTCTCCAAGTATCACAAACTGACACACAGTAACAAACAGAAACAGTTTATTACACTCGCGAGACTGTTACAGTTCACTGATACACTTATTACACTGGCCGATTCAACACTGACTAGTTTATCACACTGACACTCACTTATTACACTTATCACAGATCTTCACTGGTCTACTCTCAGGCTAAGACTGACTGACTCGAGGTGAGGGAAGTATTTTTATAGGCAAGGCCGAACATTCTAGAACACGAAGGGGCCAGAAAATTCTGGAATCTTCTTAATCCTTTGCCGACAAAAGGAGACGATCTAGAACGGTCCTAATCCTATTTTAACTTCTCCCGCCGACGGATTTAAGCCGCTAATCCTCTTGCTTCCGTCTTCCTGCCGGCGCCCGTAACACTGCCCCCTCCTTAAAAGTGCTCTGCCCCAGAGCAAGTCCGGAGAAATCAGGCATTTCTGAGCTTCTACTGATGGAGACGCACTTTCTTTCCAGGGGTTGAACGTGCACACCAATATGGCAACTCCAGAGTTGGCGAATGTCTGTTCGATCATGTCCCTGACAATCTTCCACTCCAAGCCGTCGTATCCACAGCCCAACTTCGGAATAGCGAGCTTAGTGACACGCAGTCTCAGAAGCTTACTCCGAAGGTCGTCGAGGCTTCGCCGCAGTGCGTCATATGTCGGCTTCTGATCAGTGGCACGCTTGGTAACCAAGTAAAACAGGTGTCGTCCTTCGTGCGGCTGGTGGAGTGCCTTCCCGAACCTTGGTCCTTGGCGTTCCAGCTCCTCAGTTCCGCCGAACTTCTTCCTGCAGACCGTTGCAATCCCTCGAGAAGTCCTCAGATCTTCGGCAACGCAATGGGCCAGAGAATACTCCACTGGTAACGAGAAGATATCCCTGTAGATTACCTGAGTTACTCTACGGGTCCCTGGTACTTTAGTATGAGCAACTGAGTTATTTGTCTTGACGATGTTTAGGTACCTGACCTGCTGGTCTTCTTTCGGGCCGTGGTCTCCTTTGTACGGGGCCAGTCTATTGAAATGGACTACTTTGGGTTTTCCTTTAGGCTGCTTCCTGATCCTATATATGACGTCACTGATCCTCTTGACGATCTCAAACAGGCCGTCCCAGGAGTTCTGAAGTTTAGGTGAGTAGCCTCGCCTTCTTCGGGGATCATGTAGCCAGACCAAGTCTCCAGGTTGGTAGCCACCCTTCTCAGCCCTGATGTCGTAACGCTCCTTCATTCTGTCACTGGCTCCCTGGATGTTTGTGCGAACCTTCTCGTGGATATTATCCAGTCGCTTCCGTAGATCCGAGACGTACTCCTCACCGGCAATTTCCTCATCAGGCTTGAAACCGAATTTCAGATCACAAGGCAACCGAAATTCTCTGCCGAATACCACATTTGCGGGAGTCTGTCCCGTTGCCTCACTGACTGAACTGCGGTAGGCCAGCAGGAACAGGTGAAGATACTGGTCCCAGTCTCGCTGATGGTCGGAGACCACTTTGGACAAATATCGACCCATAGTCCTGTTCATGCGCTCCACCATGCCATCGGATTGGGGGTGAAAAGGTGTCGTCCTGGTCTTCCGTATTCCCAGTGCTTCGCACATCCCGGAGAAGACTGCAGACTCGAAGTTTCGTCCCTGGTCAGAGTGAAGTTCCATGGGTACTCCAAACCTACTGACGAGCTGCTTCACCAGTACGTCCGCAACCGTGACTGCCTCCTGCTTCGGAAGGGCGTAAGCTTCCACCCACTTGGAAAAGTAGTCCATGGCCACGAGAATATACCGGTTACCTTCATCCGTCACAGGGAAAGGGCCAGCGATGTCAATTGCTATTCTCTCAAACGGTGCTCCCACTTTGTACTTCCTCATTGAGGCCTTCTTTCTTGTAGAAGCCGCACAAGTCGCACAACGCCTGCACCAGTCCAACACATCGTCCTTAAGGTTCGCCCAGTAAAAGCGTTCACGTACCTTTTCCAATGTACGGTGAACCCCATGGTGGCCGCCAGATACTCCGTCATGAAGTTCCCTGAGTACTTCGGGCACTTTACTCTTTGGAACGATGAACTGTAGTCTGCGCTGATCTCCTTCCGTGTTCTCCAATGCCCGTTTCAGCAGCCCGTTGTCCACTAGAATGGAGTCCCATTGGGCCCAGTAAGTCTTTACATTCTTCGACATTGGAGCAACATCCTGCCAGGTTGGTCTTCCTTGCACTTCTTCATTTGTTTCAAGTCCGGGTCCTTGTCCTGCTCCTTTGACACCTCTGCATCCGGCCAACTTTTTTTTTTTTTTCTTTTTTTTTTTTTTCCCTTCCTGCCATTTCTGGCATACGGGGTACGGCGGTGGTGGGTTGATACGTTGGGTTTACGCACGCCCACCACCGCCAAAAAACAACTCTTTATTTGTAAATCTTCTTATTCTACAATTTTTTTGGGGGGTACCTCTATAATCTCCTGGGTACAAATTAAAAATAAAAAATAAAAATAAAAATCTGTGGTGCTGCCCAGTGCACGGATGTGCACCTTACTGGTGGGGCAGCACCTTTAAGGCCTCCTGGCCGGTCTGCATCCGTCCGGTTGCCGTCCAGCCCTCCTGGTCCGCCGCATCCGTCCGGTCCGCATCCGGCCAGTCCTCTCCCTCAGTCCTCTCCTGGGGGCTCGTCCTCCTCCGAATGCCCTGGTGTCTCCTGGTCTGGTGGCTCGCCGGGTGGCCGTATCCTGCTGATGGTAAAGTGCGCAGGACCGACCACCTCCTTCCACCCGTAGACATACTCCCTGAAATGGGGGTAATTGTCCTCCTCCATGAGGCGGGGGAAGTCTTCCTCGGCGAGGACGAAGATCCCGGTCTTCCTCGACAACCTGGCACGGTGTCCTTCCATCGCGATGCAGGAGAGCAACACGTGCTCCGCCGTCTCTGGGACTCCACAGGTGGGGCACCGGGGGTCGACCTCTCTTCTTTGCTCACTGAGCTTTCCCCGGAACCCACCGTGTCCCGTCAGCATCTGCGAGACCCAGTAGTCCGGGAGGACCCATGTCGCAGACAACCTCGACTGGACGGTGGGGAAAAACTTTCTCAACGTAGAGCCCTTCTGGCTCGTCACCCACCGTCCATTCCACTGCTCTATCGAGTCCTCCCTCAAAATCCTCTTCCACAGGTTCGGGGTCTCGCCGATCTTCTGACGGAGTCCCTCCGGGAGCGTCTCCAGCCCCTGCCTCTTCGCCTCGTACTTGAGGGCATCCTCCTTCAGGAGGAGGTCCAGGGGCATGGCTCCGGCAAGCACCTGCACCGCCTCATGCGACACCGTTCTGTACGCCTTCGTGACCCGTAGCAGAGCCAGTCTCTGGATCGTCGCCAGTCTCCTCTTCTGCTGCTGCGTGAGGTTGCAGCTCCACACCGGGGATGCATACCTCAGGATACCCAAGACCACGCCTTTATAAATGGTCATCGTTGCCGGGTACCTGAGGCCCCAGAATGCACCCCCGATCCTTCCTAGTCCGTTGAGTGACAGGGTCACCCTATCTTTCAAGTATCCCAGGTGAGGAGTGGCGTCGAAGTTTTTCCTAAACTTCACGCCTAGGTACGTCACCTCCTCACCTAGTCTGACCCTCTCCATCTGGATGTCCAGCGTGATAGGGTGAGCCCTGTCGGTGGAGCCTCTCAGGAGTATGGCCTGGGTCTTGGCAGCGGCCATACTCAGCTTCCTCCTCACGCACCATTCCGCTACGAGACTGGCGCACCTCTCTGCTTCCGTCTTCACTCTGGCTCTGCTGTTCGCGGCCACGATGACTGCCAGGTCGTCGACGTAGGCCGTGGCAAGGAAACCGTGATCTTCCAGTTCCCCCAGCAGCTGGTCAAAGACGAGTTTCCACAGGGCCGGCCCGAGGACCGACCCTTGTGGACAACCTCTCTCTATCTTCTTCTCGACCTCGTAGTAGCTACCTCTTATCCTGACACTCCTTTCACTGAGGTAGCTACTTACGAGGGAGTACAGGTTGCTGGGGGCGTCGAACTCTTGCAGCCGCTGGAGTACGCAGGGCCACCACACGCTATCGAAGGCGGAGGATATGTCGAACAATATCAACATGACGTACTTCTCCGCCCTCTCTTCTACGTCCCTGCGCACTCTCAACAGTGCATCGGTCGTTCCCTTGCCACGGGTCGAGCCGAACTGCCGTGGATGGCTCGCCGCATCAAGGACCGGCCTTAGGCTGGTGACGATCAGGCTCTCCAGGACTTTACTCATCACCGGGAGGAGGCATATCGGCCTGTACGCCTTCGGCGTCTCCTTATCCTTGCCTCCTCCCTTGTAGAGGAGTCTCAGATCCGCGATCTTCCACCGTCTCGGGAACCGCCCCTGGTCCAGGCACTCATTGAAGATGCCAAGAAGGTCATCCTCAATGAGGGGGGCGCTCCTCTTCAAGATCGCGGCGTCGATCCCGTCGAGTCCTGGAGCTCTTCCGGTCCTCTGCCTATCCACGGTAAGACGAAGGTCCCATAAATCCCACGGTGGACTCAGCTCGGTACCTGGAGGGCATACCGTGGTGCGTCTCACCATCTTGTCTTCTTCCGTATCCTGGGACGGATCATCCCTGGGGTATGTATAGGCTATATACATATCTGCAGTCTCCTCCAGGGTGGTTGCCTGGGCATCTCCAACTCTGATAGCCGCCATCATGTTTAGCGGCTTCACCTTGCCCAGTGCCACCCTGTACGGGATTCCCCAGGGATTCTTCTCCGATTCCTGGACGATAAACTCGTCCCAGGATACCTTCTTCCGGTGACGCACGCCGTTTCGGTATGCCCTGTACCTAGCTTTGGATTCCTCTCGGAGTGCCGGTCTCCTCTCCTCTTCCCTGCACTCCTGGTACCTGCGCCTGGCCCTGTAGTACTCCCTCTTGAGGAGCGTCAGGGCAGGCGTCCACCATGGGACCGGACGCGCTCTCGCTCTGCGGCGCTGGAGGGTCATATTGGCCGCCTCCGTGATGGCGCCCGTCAGCCCCGCCACTCTGCGGTCAACGGCTGACTCGCCTTCCATCGGCGCCATCTCTTCCCATTCTCTATCGACCAATATTCCCTCCAGTTCACTGGAGAAATCTCCCCAGTTCGCCGTTCGGGTCACGAAGCCTTTCTCCACTGGTAAGGCTCCGCCTTCCTCCTCTACCACACTGAAGGCTATGACCCGGTGGTCGGAGCTCGTGTCAGACCGTAGGGTCCAGCCCGCAATACGCCTCGCCATGGTGGCCGTGGCGAGTGTGACGTCTATCCAGCTCTCGCCCCTGGCTCCAACGAAAGTTGGGCCAGAGGGCTCGTTCAAGACCAAGAGCTGGCACCTCGCCACGGTTTCATCCACCAGTCTTCCTCTGGCGTCTGTGCGCACTGAACCCCAGGCCGTGCTCCACGAATTGGTGTCGGAACAGACCACCACACTCCTATAACGTTGTGCGATGGTCTCCACGGCGGATACATTTTCCTCTATCCTTTGCTTCGGCGGCATGTACGACGACACGAGGGCGAAGGATATCCATGTCCATGACTACCGTTGTCCTCAACACTGCTGCCTGCTTCTCTTCTTGTCGAGAAAAATGCCCGCAGTCTTCGCCACAAGGCCTCCTTGAGAGCGCATCCGCATTTCTGTGACTCGTTCCAGCACGATGAGCAGATTCAAAGTCATATTCTTGAAGGCGCTCTATCCACCTCGCCACTTGTCCTTCTGGTGACTTGAATCATAGCAGCCACATTAGAGCCGCGTGGTCCGTTCTCAGGAGGAATCTTCTGCCGTATAGATACTTGTGAAAATGCTCTATAGATTTCACCACTGCCAGAAGCTCCTTCCTCGTGACACAGTAGTTGCGTTCCGGAGCTGAGAGCGCTTTACCGAAATATCCAATAACCCTTTCTTCTCCATCTTGGAGCTGAGAGAGGACGCTTCCAATAGCGGTGTTGCTGGCGTCTGTGTCAAGTATGAACTTGCCCTCGGGACGTGGATAGCTCAGAATAGGGGCACTACTCAACTTGCTCTTCAACTCCTCGAAGGATGCCTGACATCCGTGATCCCAAAGGAAAGTCCGTTTTTCCTCGGTGAGCCTGGTAAGAGGTTTTGCAATGTTTGCAAATCCTTTCACATACCTCCTGTAGTAGGTGCAGAGGCCGAGAAAACTTCTTACTTGGTGCTTATCTCGAGGTACTGGCCAGTCGGTGATCGCTGCAATCTTCTCTGGGTCAACGGCAACTCCGCTGTCTGACACAACATGCCCCAGATAGTTGACTTTCCTTCGGAAGAGATGACACTTCTTCGGGTTCAATTTAAGGTTCGCAGCACACAGTCGTTCGAAGACCTTCTCCAGATTGTTCAGATGGTGAGCGAAGGACTTTCCCATTTCCCAAGAGAGACCTCTTAACACGCTTTCCATCAGCCTCTCAAATGTTGCAGGAGCATTGCAAAGTCCGAATGGCATTACCGTAAATTGCCAGAGTCCAGTCCCAATCGAGAACGCTGTCTTCTCTTTATCTTCAGGTTTCAATCCAACCTGCCAATATCCACTGCGGAGATCCAATGTAGAGAAAAGTTCACACCCCTCTAGGGTGCCCAGCGTATCATCAATCCTGGGGAGCGGATAACTGTCTTTCTTGGTGACGTTGTTCAGAAGACGGTAGTCTACGCAGAATCTCGTTGTGCCGTCCTTCTTCTTCACCAATACAACAGGAGACATCCAGGGGCTACTCGAAGGCTCGATGACACCATCAGTCGCCATCTCCTTGATGATCTTCTCGGCGTCCTCCCATTTGGCTAACGGCAGCCTCCGCGGGACCTGTCGGATGGGCTTAGCATCCCCGGTGTCAATCCTGTGCTGGACGATATCCGTTCTACCCCGTGGCCCTGGGCTGATCTCGAAAACGTCCTGCCATCGGGTAATCATCTTCTTCACTTCCTCGCTTTGTTCAGGCGAGAGGTCCCGGCATGATTCGTCCACAAATCCAGTTAGTTCTTCCGGCAGTCCTCCGGCAGCTCGGTGGGATGATGTTGCAGCAGACGTACCACTGAGATAGCGGTTGCACATTCCTCGACCGGTGTTCCTTTGTTCAGCGTTACTGGGAAGCTGTTCAGGTTCATTAGCCGAATCGGAGTGGTACGTCCGACCTTGATGAGAGAACTTGCAACCATTACTCCGCGTCCGATCTCCTGTTCTTCTTGCCTTCCAGGTTCAAGTAGCACACATTGACCCTCAGGCAGATGTCCTTCGATCGTCCCATGCGTTATGATTTGGCTCCGTGCAGGTAAAGTGGTGTCCTCTAGTAAGCGCACTAGTGCGTAGATGTCCTTTCCCTGCCGTAGGATGACTTCTTCGTCTCCCATCGTCATCACACCTCTCGCCATATCCAGCTTGATCCCGTATGCGATCATCAAGTCCGTGCCCAATATGACATCTTCATCAATATCTGCCACGAGAGCGCGGTGCTTCAGATGTTGATCCCCGATGATGAAGTCGGCAACTGTCTCCCCGTAGACCTTGGCTGGCTCTCTTGTGGCAGTCCGTAATGTCCAAGTCGTTGGCAAGATCTTCTCAGCGGGAACTGTCCTTGAATTCAAGATTGTCATGGTTGCGCCGGTATCCAGTAGCAGACTTCGCAGCTGCCCGTCCACCATCCCATCTACGTAGAAACTGTTCTGCTTCCTATTGATGCAACTCTGATGGTCTTCCCGGGGCCTTTGACTTTACGGGTTGACAGTTGCCCCTTCCCATCAACCCTACTTAGTTTTCCTGTAGCTTTTCTTGTTTCTTGGATGGAAACTTGCTTCTAGGGTGTCCAAGTTGGCCGCAGCTCCAACAGCGTATCTCCTGCAGTACTCCCAAGGCGTCTCCACGCAAGGCCAGGCACAACGCTGAAGCTTGGATCTCTTTTGACCACCCGTGGATCGAAGCTGCTGTCTCGAAGAGAGTCATGTAGTCTTCCCATGGCGTCTTTCCGTCGAATACTGGAATGGTGTTGTGATTTGTTGGCGTCCCAGCATTGGCGGGCATAATGGTGCTATGAAGGCTGCCCTCGGAGGAACGCACGGTGTCGTTCGTCGGTGGGTTGCTCTTACGTCCTTCGAGAGCCTCTACTCTTAACCTAAGTTCGTTTTCAATAGAATTCAATTTTTCTCCTAACCTAGATTCTACATTAGCTACTTTATTATTTACATCGGCTAACTTATTACCAAAATTAGCTACTTCATTATTTACATCGGCTAACTTATTATCTACATTAGCTACTTTATTATTTACATCGGCTAACTTATTATCTACATTTTCCATTAACTTAGTCTCTAATGTCCCTAACTTAGACTCTAATGTATCCAATAAATCAATTTTTACAGTACCTAATTCATTACCTAGCCTATTTCCTACATCGCTTAACTCATTTTTAACAGTACCTAATCCATTACCTAGATCATTTTTAACATTGCTTAACTCGTTTTTAAAAGTTGCAGACAACCTGCTTAAATCAGTCTCAAAAAGAACGTCATCTGGATTTTCCCCTAAATCTACAAAAAATTGACGCAACCTCTGTTGCAGTACACTTTTAGTTCCGTTAGAATCAAGATCACGTTCTTCTAACTCCCGTTTCAAATCCGCAACTTTTAAATCAATTAATTTAACACTTTTAGAAGCCATTCTTCATACAGTACCCCAATAATTACAAAATACAAGACCAAATGCAAAATAATAGCAATTACACAATTATCCCACTTCTGACACCAATTTGTTACGGGCTACTGGGTATTAAAATTAATTAAACAATTCCTTAATTAAAGATACTAAAGTTTATTAACACAAGTGATAAGAAGGATACAAGTAAACTATTAACAATTAAATTATTAAACTAATATAAATTTATGATAACAATATTCTAAATATTATAATCTAGGCCTAACTCCTATTTAATTATTACAGTAATATAAGACTAATTCTAGATAGCTTAACAGGTTACAATAGTTTCTATGAATATTATAAAATTACACTACAATTTATAACTAATAGTTAACACTTACAGTTCACTAGTCCACCGACCGTAAAATTCTCCAAGTATCACAAACTGACACACAGTAACAAACAGAAACAGTTTATTACACTCGCGAGACTGTTACAGTTCACTGATACACTTATTACACTGGCCGATTCAACACTGACTAGTTTATCACACTGACACTCACTTATTACACTTATCACAGATCTTCACTGGTCTACTCTCAGGCTAAGACTGACTGACTCGAGGTGAGGGAAGTCTTTTTATAGGCAAGGCCGAACATTCTAGAACACGAAGGGGCCAGAAAATTCTGGAATCTTCTTAATCCTTTGCCGACAAAAGGAGACGATCTAGAACGGTCCTAATCCTATTTTAACTTCTCCCGCCGACGGATTTAAGCCGCTAATCCTCTCGCTTCCGTCTTCCTGCCGGCGCCCGTAACATTATTTTATATTTCTTGTATGAGTGTGTTGTCTGAAAGTTGGCATGAGGTGAAGAATCTGTGGGTTTGTTGGTGTATGAATTTTTGAAGCATTTTAGTCTCCATTTCTCTCTAATCTTCAATATATATTTAGTCTGTAAGCTTCAATATGATCAGATAGTTATTCGCTAATCGAAATAGTGAATCGTTATTCCTCACCTATCCTTTTCGGTCCGTATAACATATTCTATTTAATATTGTCTTGTATATTTTCACAAATATTGTAACTTTTAAAAAATCAGTTAAAAGTAAACATATAAGTAACCCTAAGTACTATACACAGGATTCTGTAGAACTTAAAAATACTATCTATTGGTATAAACTCTATAATAAATGATTAACATTATAAAAAAATAAATGATTAACAACATTAAGACGAAGTTCAATACCTTCGTTAAATGGAATTTGAGAGAGAGCGTTGTAATATTTTCCTTATTAAAACAAGGTCTAAGTAGTTTTTCCAGGTTAGTCTTTATTAAAGCATGCTCAAAGCTATTGGTGAACTATCACGCGCGTATTGATAAATTTATTACACGTCAGAAACTGTTTTTATGCACCAGAGAGAAGTATATCTTATGTGTATATATATATATATATATATATATATCTTATAAATCCAGCTTTGTGGTTATCATTTGTGAAGCTGTCTTGATAAAGCAACTCATCGAACCATTTCGGTGGAGATGAGCCAGCGACCGGACCTATTAAAGCGATAGTGAGATCATAACCCGGGCCCGGAGATAGATTGAGATGTCAGTGCCAGGGGACCTGAATACCTGCCATTGATGTGGGCAGATTTACGAGGAATACTCTTATTGTAGGGAAACCTCTCACTGGCTCTCTTAGTCTTGTATTTACAAGTCGCCCTCCCCACAACTTTATGCCCTCTATATCATCTACAGGAGGAGGGGACATCAAACATATTGTTCCTAAAAATTTTTAGTATAACAACACAAATTATTAGGTATTTTACTGATATTTATAAATTAACGGAACATTACAAATTAACATTCAGTTAAAACAGTCAATATTGAGTAAAAAATAAAGAACTTTAGAAACTTAAAGTTTTACTTTTTAGGATATTTCCTGTTGCATTATGAATCAATTAAAGTTAACTGAATCTTATTTTCTCTGGATCTTATTATCTTATTTTATTATTAAATATTTTACCTATGGTTTTAAACTTTCAAATACCATGCGCAACATAAAAAATCCTTTAATCTTTTGATATTTCCGCTATATCTGGATTTATTATATTATAGTATTTATACAAATACTATGAGTATTTTCACCTTTTCTATTTTTTGTAAGTGTTTACAGTCCTTTTCATACTCCTGTAAACGCAAAAAGGATAGGAGTTCTTTCAGGCAACAAACATATTCTCACCGAATTGACATTTCATAACTGTCAAATTTTGACCGGTGATTGAAAGTACGAATATAAATGGGTACGTGGTTGCTCAGAACGCAGGGTGCTAGGTTATTGTTCTCAATAGAATTCTATACCAGCAGTGAAACTCCAAGTCTGTTCTGGCTTTGTGCCTTTATAGAGTGCGTACACTTAATTAGGGGGGAAACTGGGGAGTAACCGTCAACTCGGCCTAATCACTTCCGTGCACAACCCGTTGGATTGGAAGCTGTACAGTCCTAATTAGCTGTATATACTACACTATACTTCATGGTTGTTGTAGCTTATTTCTTTAACATCACTTTATGCTAATCGGACAATGATACAGCGATAGTCCTAAATTTTGCCCTCACGCGTATAATTAGGATAGAGAACTTTAATGAGTATCTTACACCGTACAGGCTCGGGAGCGCCATTTTACGTGCCTTCCGAAGGACGGGGTGAACAAGGTTTTTGACTCCTTTTTATAAAATCCAAGAACCACCTATGAATCCACGAACTTGGGTATAGGAGAGATTGCTATGATAACCAATACACCACAGGTGGCTTTAAAACCAAAAAAAATTTGTCATGATTGATTGGCTCTACCATCAACTAAAACTACCGTCTCACTATACCCAGAATCTAGCCAGACTACAGGTAAAATAAAGATTCCTACCTTGAAATTTCATCTTTCTTCCGGTCGGATCACGACCCTTCTCGCCGAAGGTTAAAAGGTTAATTTCCGCTTGTGTAAACATTTTCAGTACTCTCCTGTAAGATGCTGCGTCCTAGCGCACCAATTTTGCTAATTTATTTCTATCCCAAGGGAATAATTTACAAAACTTGGCAACTTCTGGTATAGGAGTCTGCAACGTATACAAAATCTCGGCGTGGGAACTGTTTGGCTTTTTTCCCCTTAACAATACAATTTCTAAATCTAATTACAAAATTATGTCTTAATTAATTAATTAATGTCTTAGTTCATTAAAGTGATTCTCTAAAGGAGGTGATTGGAGTTAATATTCGTATTATTTTTTTATTAACTTGAATAATTTGCCTTTATTATGAAGTTTTATTTTCTTTATTAACACGATCATTATAAAATACGTAAAGACAACTTTGTGTATCAGTGATGCCCTAAATCTTGGTTACCTTGTCCGTTATCAACCGCCTGCATTTATGCCGAGATACGTTATCGCCCTCCTTTTGTCTCCTGTCTTCCGTCGATTGTTCTTCCAGCTCCGCCATTTGTCTCATGTCTCATTTTTAGAACCTCATATTATTAAATGTAGTAAAATGAGAATTTTAAAGAAAATGTGATTAAATTGATTTATTCTATAATATGAATTAGTGGAAACAAAATAAACCAGCTAAAATAAGTCAGAGAAAAGAAAAGCGGGACGGAAATATTGGTAAACGGACTTGGAAACGGAAAAGGACATTACAAATCGGAACAAGAAATGTGCAGAGCCTCACAAATAAAAAAGCAGAGGTGTTCGCGGAAATAGAGAAGTCCAAGCTCGACATCGTTGTTTTGACAGAAACAAAGGTGAAAGGGAGAGGTCAGGAAAGGATTGGGGATTTGGTTCACTTGGAGTGGAATGGATAAGGGTGAGCGGGCCAGGGCTGGTGTCTCCATTGTGATCCGGTGGAAACACAGGAGATGCGTAACCTTTTATGAAATGATCTCGGAAAGGATGATAAGATTGGATATTAAAATTTTTGGCTACAATGTTTCAATTCTGGGAGTCTATAGCCCAGATAACAATACATTAGCCACCGAGAAGGACGGTTTCGAGGATGGTCTCAGAGGCAACCTAGAGAAGATCAGGCAAAAAGACCAAGTGATTATGATTGGTGATATGAATGCCCGAGTTGGAAAAGAAGCCAAAGGAAATCCGGTAGTGGGTACATGCACATACATACATGGGTACATTCAGGCTGCGTGATATCTGCGAGGAATTTGACCTTAAAATACAAAATACCTTCTTCCAACACAGAAAGGAGCATCAGTTCACTTGGAGTAAACCGGGATTCAGACCTTCCATCTTGGATTACTGCATCACCAAGCAGCATAGCCTCCTACCAGTAGCAGATGTAAGAGTCCTGCGCGGTACGGAATGTGGTAGTGACCACTTTTTGGTAAGAGCCAAATGCATAGCACTGTGGAAAAGAAGCAAGCAGATGGCATCGAAGCAAGCCAAATCCACACACTTAGATGTACGCAAGTATAAGCTTCTCCTGCTCAATGATGAAAGCATAAACAATCTACAAACGCCGCCTGGAAGCCAAAATTAGCGACAATTTGGAGAGTAATGCTGTAGAATTATATGAGCTCATTAAGAAATGTAACCATGAAGCAGCTAGTGAAGCCTTAGGGGAGATAGAAACTAACACTCCAAAAGAATGGTGGAACATGGAAATAGAAGAAATGGTAGGCAAGAAAAGACGGGTCTTCAATAAATGGTTATGTAGCGGAAGCCAAGAAGATTGGAAAGAATACCGAAGCCTTAACACACAGGTAAAGCGCACTGTCGCAGAAAGCAAGAACCAAGCATGGGAAGCCTGTTGCATGAGGATTGATTACGAGGACCATTACGAGAAATTGCTGACCGAATCAAGGCCAGAATGGTCCGGTTCATATCCAACTGAGAACCATGCACAAGGAAATATTATTGTAAAAGAAGATGAAGTTCTTGCTGCACTCAGAAATGCAAAATGTGGTAAAGCTGCAGGACCTGGAGGTATTTCAGTAGAGCTGTTAAAGGCAGGGGGGCCTGCATTGTTAAAAGCCCTTTCAAAGCTTATAAATCTGATAATACAAGGGCAAGAGCTACCTAAGGACCTTAAGACAGGATTTCTTACACCTATCCATAAAAAAGGAGACAGGAATGTATGCCGAAATTATAAAGGTATTTGTGTCCATAGTTCGATATCAAGAATAGTGGGCAGAATTCTGAAGCAAAGATTAGAAGAGGAGTTTGTCACCCCAGAGGAAAAGTTTGGTTTCACTGCAGCCAGGTCTTGCACAGACAGCATATTTGTTCTAAGGCAGCTCATAGAGAAAGGAAGAGCTGTGCATATAGCTGTCATAGACCTAGAAAAGGCTTATGACAGCGTGCCAAGACAAAAGATGTGGGAATCCCTTAAGAGTGCGGGCATTAGCGATGCCTTAATAAATGCCGTGAGACGTCTGTACAGGGAAGACGAGTAGAGATTGAAGCTCGGCTCTCGCTTATCTGAGCCTTTTTCTGCCTCAAAGGGCCTTAAGCAGGGATGCAGTATGTCCCCGATCCTGTTTAAAATTTATGTACAGCAGGCTGTAAAGGAGTGGAGCGCACGTTGGAGAGGAAAGGGCATAGACATAAATGGACATATGCTCTCTTTTCTTTGCCTTTCTACATAGGCTCTCTTTTCTTTGCCGATGGCCAGGCAGTGGTCACATATAACAGAGATGGTCTGGAAGAGTCGCTGATGGCCCTGGAAAAAGAATACAGTCTATGGGGTCTACGAATAAATTTTGATAAGACCGAATACCTGGCAGTGAACTGCAGAGAAGCCACAGACCTTCATGTTAGTGGGAAAATATGCAAGCGGGTGGACTCTTTCAAGTACTTAGGGTCAACAATAGATGGTAACGGCAAGTCGGAACCCGAAGTTAGGAGGAGAGTTGGCCTGGCAAGAAGAATGACTAGAATGTTGCACCCAGTTCTCCTTGGAACACAGTCATCTCAACGGACAACAAAAGGCGTATTTTCAGAAGCATTGTTGGAGCCCTTCCTCAGCTACGCCTCAGAGACCTGGACACTGAACCCGGGACTCTACTCCAGATTACAAGCTGCAGAGATGGACTTTTGGAGGAGCTGCCTGAGGATCACCCGCCTGGATAAAATCAGAAATGAAGATGTTAGAGACAGGCTGGGTGTGACCGAAGGAGTTCCGGATAGGATTGGAAGGAACAGGCTGCGATGGTACGGACACTGCCAGCGGATGCCAGAACGTAGATGGGCGAAGAGACTTTTGCTGTGGGAACAGCCAGGCAGACGAAGAAGAGACGAAGACCCCGAACCCGGTGGAAGGACTGCGTGGAGGAGGAGATGGCCGGCAGGGGACTTGAGGAGGATGACTGGCGGAACAGAGAAAAGTGGAGGGACGCTCTGACTTAACCAAGCAACCCATTGAGGGAAAAAACCTGTAAAAGTAAAAGTGAATTAGGAATTTATAAAATCCAATGGGTACTTAGTACAGATTAACTATATCTCATAAAAAAACAACCACAAAATATTATTTATCTTTATTGTATGACTAGCTTTTGCCCACGGCTTCACTCGCGTGGAATTAGGTCCGCCACATAAAGTTTCGTGACAGATCATTTTAAATAAATAATTTAATTTTTTTAAACTATAATAGTAACTATAAGTTACTCCTACATCCGAAAGTCTAACTTCAAAACTGATGGATTCCATACAATATTTGAACCCCTATTATATTAAAGGGAAACCCTTGGGGTGGAATGGTCCAAATCCCTTTCTTAGAGTTCATTTAAGCTATACACAGAACCTATCTGCGAATTTCAAGATGCTAAGTTCAGTGGTTTCTGCTGTGGGTGTATTAGTCAATCAGGTTACAGTTTTTTATAAACTTCGCCTGTGAGGTGTGTTGATAAAAATTGGCCTATGTCCTTCCCCAGGCTTGAGATTATCCATATCGAATTTCATCACAGACGGATCAGCACAGCCGTGAAACATAATTGACACTGATTAACAAACGGGAAGGACAGAAGTTCACTTTTGTTCGTGTCAGTAAAGGATTAGTAAGTAATGTTATTGAATTTTTTTTCAAAAGGGTTACTTAGTATGACGGTTTCACTTTTACGGCAGCACAGTTTTTTTTTGTTTTTTTTTTTCTTAGCCCCTTAAGGTTTGAAGGTTTCTAAATAGGATTAGGATAGGTTGGAGAGGATCTCTTCTACTGTACTGCATACATTTTAAGAGGAGGATGAGAAAATGTAAGGCTCTAATTTATTTATTTATCTATTAACTTTAGATTTTTCTGGTGATGGGGCTCACCGTGTCCTTTTCCTATCATTTGTTTATTTTATTTATTTCTCAGTTCAAGTTGAGACTTTGTACTTGATCTTGGCACATTTGTGGCCGTCCTGCTGGGGTGTGAGTGTCCTGAAAAGAGGGAAATACTGAATTTCAGACTGTCAAAGAATTTAATGTGTATGCGCTTTATGAAGTCTGTAACTGTCGGTAAATCGAGAGTATTGTGTAGGAGGTCCGTTATGGTTTTATGTAATCGTGTGTTTTACTATGCGTTGCAGTACACCATTCTGAAACTGTTGGAGCTTTTTCGCCGTTGCAGGGGCGATGTTGCCTAACAATGGTGCTCCGTATAGGAGCGCCGGTCTTTGGATGCTCTTATAGATTGTCAGCTTGAGGCGGAGGAATAAGTTAGAAGATGTAAGTAGGTGGTTAAGTCTGTAATACTTGGTCCTAACTCACCTGAATTTAGTTCCTGCAGGCTAGTTTCAGGTGTCGGTCAAGGATTAAATAGACTATGCTGCCTGCTGGTTTGTTTTCTCGTCCCGCTACCCTATAGCCCTTAGGGAGAGCGCGGCGCTTTTTCCCCTGAAAAGAGAAAATTAAGCAGTCAGTCTTTCTAGGATTTACTGAGATGTTGAGTCCTTCTATCTTCTGTGTGATTTTCTCACAGACCTCCCTGCTGTAGGGATTTTCTCTCTCTGCACTGATCGAGCTGCTGTAGATCGCTATGTCGTGGGCATAGGCAGCTACAGTAGCTTTTTTGTAGTTGGCTCCAACAGTTTCAGCTGTGTATATTGAGAAAAGTACTGGAGATAGCACAGACCCCTGAGGTACTCCGAAGGTGAATGCGATGGCTTCTGATTATGTTTCGCCGATACGGACTCCTATCGTTCGCTGTTGAAGAAACGACCGTAGCACTGAGTAGAGCTGTTACGGAAATTCGTTGTCATGCAGGATCTTGCATAGTAGGCTATGGGTGTAGTGAACTATGCTACTTGATTTGTTTTGTACATTGGCAAGTAGTCCTATTTTATTCATCGCTCTTTTGTAAAAGGTACGGCCTTCGAAGATATTATTCTAGCTGCACTTACAAATGTTGGCGGATGTTCTTTAGTGATTTGGTGAGCGTTAGTAAGCCTTGTGTGTCCTATCTTAAGTTGTGTAATGGCCACTTCTCCTCTTCGGATGCTAAGACAGAAACTCCTCCATGGTCTAACGTCAGATTTTATAAGTTTCAGTTTATTTGGGCTATTGTCCCTTAGGGCCTGCCACTCTATGAGTACGTTATGTCTTAGTAATCCCGCTAGCTCGGATTGAGTCCAGATAGCTTTACCACGACCTGGAAGAGAAAGAGCTTCTTTTGCTGCCCTATCAGCCAGAATAGATATCAATACCTGATTAAGTTATTCAAATATCAATTTTTTTTTCCAATTATATGTTTAATTAGATTACATAAATACAAATTATAAGTTTCAGATACGGCAAGTTCAATAATATAGTTGAACTCTACTATTAGATTCCTCCAATATAGTTTTATTGAGGTCAAAAATATTTCCCTTGAGCTTGGAATAGACTTCCAATTCCACCGCAATTACAATTAAGCCCTGGCCCTTAGAAAAACATTATCGATATGTCCTTCGGTATCGATTCTGACCTACCCCTCCCCCCCTCACTACCTTACGGAACCGAATGAAACCATTTTGTATTTGCGTTTCATAAAAAACTTTTAATGTTTTTCTTCATTGGTGAAAAGGAGCTAATTATGATGGGATCGTTTGATAGAGCTTAAAGTTCTAAGAATTAAACATTTTATTAAAATTACGAACAGTAAGTGTAATAAAAAAATTAACTAGATAGTCAAAGTTTGCTCTTACTATACGATTGCTTTCATATGAGATGTCCGTTTCCCAAGAAAAGGTTATTTGGTAAAACTATATAAAATCGAAACATATATCCTTATTTTAATAAGATTAAGATGAGTTTGTAATTCTCTCAAGAGGTGCTGGACTTATAGTATACTTATAGTATTTACTACAAAGTTAATAAGCGCTGTGCCGACTGGGAAACGTCTTAGAATAAGATCGAGATTTAGGTGGGATGATTGATCTTGTGGATTTAGGCTTGGGTAGAGGTTCGTGGACAGACGTTTGTTAGCGGATACTGGTGATATGGGCGTCGAGCCTTCGGGTTCCCAAAGACTTTTTATTTATTTAAGTTATTTTTAAAAACATTTTCCGACGTGCAATCAAGTTTTCAATCCCAGAGCTGAAAAATGTATGTATTTTATGATGAAATAATGTCTAATAATACGTTCTTTTCTTTAGAATCATTTTCAAAACATCAAAACCAAAGGAAGCTGTTCAAATTTGTAACCAGATGGAAATCTGTTGGAGATAACTAAAAAGAATAAGGAGGAATAATAACCAACACGTTTAGTTTCTTCACTGCCTGTAATAAAACATGAGATCTAGTGTTATTCTGTAAAAGTATAGGCCTCTTTCAATTTTCCAATGCATGTTGTTTTTTGTTGAGTTTGCCAATGTCCCTGCAATACGATATAGATGTGATGGTTTCACCTCTAGGCTGGAAGTAAAAATGAACTATTTGTGCATTAATCTGTAATTAAACTCATTAAAAGATATGAACATAAACATGGTAATCTACAGAAGTCCTCTGATTCCAATACAAATTTTAGAAATAATAAAAACGGACATTTCATTTTAAACGACCCAATAAATACTAAGAGATTTGTAAATCTTAAGCTTATATTTGTTTCTTACCACCGTAGTGTTGATGTTGTTTATATATAATCATACTAAGCTATATTTTAACATAATTTTGTAAGTATTACAATATAAAGCAGAAATTGTATTATTTATCTAATAGTCTTTTACGATGTTTTTGTATAAACTAAAATAAATGTTGTTCTAGATACAAAACCATTTAAGAGACGTTAGAAAAACAATGTCCCGTTTGTGTACTTAATGTCATTGGAAATCTGATGTTGCTAAATCTACTCCATAATTTCTCCTCATTTTATTGTGTGCCCTATAGACTGTACTAAATGTGTTGTCAACTTCGCTAATGATCCCGGCTGTTTCCATTAAGTCTGGTCAACAGGATACCATCAAACTGGATGGTCTTATCTTCTGACGGGGCTTATCGTAAGTTGAGTTCTTGTCTGATTTCATCAACTCGGTCAGTTTTATTTGTTTTAAATAATGTATTTTTTAACGGTATATACCAATTAACTTTCGAATATCGTGCTACAAAAACGTTGAAGTTGGTATTGAACTCGTCGTTTCAATTTGATTAAAACAGTAGGCCGGGAAGCAGAAGAGATTCCTCCTGCAAAGGCAGAGAGAGAGAGAGAAAGAGAGAGAGCGGAACGCAGAATAAACACTTTGGATTAAAAGCTATTACCGGGAAATGAAGGCTTTAGATTGGTTCAAGTCAGTGCTGCTTCGCATCATTCAAAGTTCCAACTTTGTTATTCAACTTAGGTTTTGTTTTTATTCAATCATTGTTTATAGGATAAATTACTATTGTTAAGGCGTGATTAGACTGAATAAAATTTGATAGAAGCAAATGGAAGTACCTCGGGAATTGAATGAAAGCTCAGATATTAACAAAGCGTTTGATTTATTAATTTAAATAACATGCGAGATTTTCTTAAATACTATTAATATACATGTAAAAGATACAAATTAATAATATTGTCTACGAAATAACTTAAAACTAAATATGTAACTTAGCGATCTAATGAACAAATAAATCTTAGACAAAAAAAGAAGAAAAAAATTATTAACATGAATGGGAGCGATAATTAAGAATAACAGAAATGCTCCATGCTAGCATAATGGCCAAAGATATAAAGATATAAACAACAAAATGAACGTTATACTGAAGAGTTCAAAAAGGCGCGAAGATGTGCGAATTATTATTATCTTCGCCAGTGATCACGGCATGAAGGAGCAATGAGTATGATATCATGAATTAACTTGAACTGTCCGGTTGGTACCATGTAATACGTTGATCATCAGGAGAAAAATTAGTTGACAATTTGAAGCCTTATGGTAATGAAATGTGACTTACAATTTGTGTGATGTATACTCAATTATCATCATCTCAGAATAGCTTCTGGCGAGTAACACACTTCAATACCTCTGGACGTTCTCATATGAAGAGCGGCTTGAAAGTAGAGTGTGTGATGGTCGTAGCTGCGAATGGTGCGAATGCGATGGTGGTATAACTGCTCCGCTCGGTGATCTGATGACAAGTAAGCGAAGTGACTCAATAGCGTCGCTCCCCGTCTCCTTGGTTTTGGCGGTACCGTACATTTTTCGATTTTAAAGGCAATGATCTGTCCGTTCCATCTGGCAGGCAGTCCAGGTCCGCGACTAAACAACTATTTTCTTCTTTTTTTTATATTCAGGGAGTGGGTTTCTCAGTGTGTAGAGCGCTGAGCCGCCGAGATGAAGGTCCTGGGTTTGAATCCGGCTGAGGTAGATAAACTATTTAATCTGTTCACAGCTATGGACTCAAGTTCACCAGACCCTCTCGGGCTCATCAAGGGAGTCATAAACTGGACTCCTACATGGCTTCTAGTGCTATCGTTTTTTTTCTCATAATAGTCTAATTTTTAAATGATCATATATTTACTTTAAATTTATTCCCTACATTTTAGACACCGTGTGTTTGAAGTGTATTTAAATTATACCACCTTTATATCAGCTTCAGGTATTTTCAGTATCAAAACATAATATCAACTTGACCAATTTTCCATCTAGTTAGAAATAGTTGTTAGAAATCAAATGTTTTATTAATTTTTTTTAAGTAATTGATTCGTTTGTGCATTTCAATTTACGTACTTTAGTGTACACATTAAAAATGACTTCAAAACTTATAAACTTCAAAATAATGACAACGACCAAAAATGTTAATTTAGTAATTCTTTTTATTTTTTTAACATAAAGATAACTACTTAACTTATTACGTTTACTTAGAAACAATCTCTACCATTTACTAAATCCAAAACTCGATGTGTTACTACAAGCGGTTGTAGGGATACATATTTTTGAATTTCATTTTTTTTTTTATTCACACCTGTCACTTTCAATGACACCAGAGAATTTGTTTCTTGGAAATTCGTAGCTGTGGTATAATAGACATGTTAGTGAGTATACTCAACGGCATTTGTGGTCTTGATTAGTGATCCAAGACAAGAATGAGATCTCCATTTCAACGTTATGCGAGTGGTTATAGTCATGTTGCTTTAGTTGATATCAAATATATATCTATACACTTAAGTCTAAATTGGCTATTCGCGTCATTTTGAAATCCATTTTCACATAGATAAATTCCCGTGTTGTGGAAAAATAAATCAACTGAATACCCCGAAAGTTCACATATTTGTAGAAGATATATGTGTTACTTCAGAACATAATATTAATGCCTTTGAAGCTAACAAATTTAAATTGCCAAAACTTTACAGTAAACTATACTAAAATAAATCCATGTTTTATAAAAATTATAATATGTCTATGAAGTTGGAAAATTAAAAAAAAAATAATGTTATTATGTTGATAAAAATACAATCAACTATGAAATCATTTTGACTAATTCTTCACGTGTGAAACTTTGATCAATACTCATTAAGTTTTTGAATTAATAAATCCAGTCTCGTCTGTCTCAAGTGTGCTCTCTTTCTTTTTACGCAGGCCACAACCAAGGATTTTGGATTGGACTATTTTCCCATCTCTCGTATTCTGCCTGCAACCTTCACAATAATATTTCTATATAAAATATGCACTTCGTTTTTGTTTTTTTTAATGTTTCTTCCTTTTGTAAATAATACCTGAGTAATGAAAATAGTTAATTAAACTATTTAAACAATAAAAAAGTGCGATCTGTAGAACTATATACAGCCTTATTGCCAATGGTTATTTTACACTGGCTCTAAGATATTGGAGATTTTCAGAAAAATTGTATTATTACAAAATAAGAAATAAATAATTAAAAAAATTGCCTCTACCCTCCAGTCAGGGAAAGCCCTAATATTTCATTAGTTTCAAGGTTTTTTCTTTGCCTATCTCCAGTCGGTCTTATGCCCACAACTGACTTTAGATTCCTTTACCTACGCCTGACGTTTTAGCCACCCAGCGTTTCGAATAATTATGAATTGTTAATAATATCTACAGAGACTGCTCTGAATGTTACTTATCAAGATTTCTGCTTTAGATTACCATCTGTATTCCACATTTCTGTATAATAATAATGAAATAAATAATAAAATGAAATAATAAATAATAATGAAAGAAAAATCTTCAAGAAAATTATTGGATCAAAACACACCTTCTTCAATCCAGAGACATCTCAGAGAAATAGTCCAACTTCGCCGGAGACATCAGAAAGAGACAACTAAAACTTTGCAACATCAGCGGAATTCCAAACTCACCAACACAATGCTTGGACACCTACGACACAAGAGCACTCCTACACCCCGGATGACACAAGCCAAAATTAATCTGGAAAAAGCCCAGGTAGACTCAGAGGATGTCACGGATAAAAGCGTCTTTGGACACAAGGTATACAAGTGGGAAGTAATGTCAGAGAAGACACCACCCTCAGTCCAATGAACGATGTGGAACGAAGAAAAGGAGACGAACATTAGTGAAGGAATGAAGGAGCACTGAACAGGAAGTTGGTACAACTAGTCATTAATGCTTCACGTAGTCTAATAAAAGTCCTGTAACCTCTATAATAATGACGATTGTGGAAGAAGGGGCTCGTAATAATAATTCGCTAACCTTCTATCCGAGCGAATTTTCCGGTTGTGAATTAAATAAAAAAACCTGATAGTTTGTGTTTAGTCGCGAACCTGGACTGCCCGCCAGATGGAACGGACCGATCCTTGCCTCTAAAATCGGGAATACTGTACCGCCAAAATTAAGGAGAGGGGAGAGCGACGCTATTGAGTCACTTCACTAGCTATTAGATCGCCGAGCGGAACTGTTCTACCAGACCTTCGCAGCTAAGACCATCGCACACTCCGCTCTCAAGCCGTTATTCCTATGAGAACGTCAAGAGGTCTTAAAGTTTGTTACCCGCCAGAAGCTATGCTGAGATGATGATAATTGAGTATACATCACACAAATTGTAAGTCACATTTCATTATCATAAGGCCTCAAATTGTCTACTAATTTTTCTCCTGATGATCAACGTATTACATGGTACCAACCGGACAGTTCAAGTTAATTCATGATATCATACTCATTGCTCCTTCATGCCGTGATCACTGGCGAAGATAATAATAATTCGCACATCTTCGCACCTTATTGAAATCTTCAGTATAACGTTCAAGTTCATTTTGTTGTTTATATCCTTGGCCATTATGCTAGCATGGAGCATTTCTGTTATTGTTAATTATTGCTCCCATTCATATTAATCATTTCTTTTCTTCTTTTTTTTTCTTAAATTAATTTTGCTCATTAGATCGCTAAGTTACATGTTTAGTTTTAAGTTATTTTTGTAGACGCTATTATTAATTTGTATCTTCTTTTACATGTATATTTAATAGTATTTAAGAAAATCTCGCATGTTATTTAAATTAATAAATCAAACGCTTTGTTAATATCTGAGATTTCATTCAAATTCCCGTGGTACTTCCATTTGCTTCCGATTAAATTTATTCAGTCTAATCACGCCTCAACATTTTGGTGCCGAAACCCGGGAATAATTACGATCTCAGATATTAACATAGTTCAAAAAGACATTGCGCAACAATAGGTAGGTTTGTTTCCTTGTAGTGGGGATAAGCCGCATCCGCCTAACTTGTGAATCATAGAATTACATCACACCACGCCAAAGCAAAATATTAATGTATGCATGCAGACTTTAATTATTAATTATAATATTATATTCCAACGTATAATTATTAGTGATAATTAAGCATTTAAATCATTTATCTCTTGTAAATTCATTTATTTTGCATAATCTAATTGCTAATTTGCAATATCATATATTCTAACGCATGACTATTATAGATAATTAAGTATTCAAATAATATTATCTCTTGTAAATTATTAATTTTCTTTCAGCTTTCTAGTAAATTGTATAAAATCAAAATGGTTAATCGTCGCCAAGCTAGAGTTAAAAATGTGTCCCAAACAATATTATTAGGATTGTTTACCCAATTTCAAATTTTTGCCGACGAATGTAAAGAGGCAATGATTAGGAACGAAGAGGCAGTAGTTAAAACGCGAATTGACAAATAAAAGCAAATAATAGACGAAATGAGAAAAACCCATAATGCCGTAATCACCGAATCCATTAATGATGAGATACATGTTCCTTCCAATCTCATGGATCAATTCATTCGAGCGCAGAACGAGGCTATGGACTTAAAGGTCCAATCATTGGACCGCTCAGTTACCACACGTGTCGCACCCCGGGTACCGGAAGTTCGGCTGCCCCCCCTTGATTTACCGAAATTTAACGGAGATATCACGCAATTCCAGAATTTTAAAACCACTTATATTCCGCTTATACAGCGCAATAAGGACATCGATGACGGACTTAAGCTAACATATCTAAAGAGTTGCCTTTGAGGCGAAGCCTTAGCCGTCATAAGCCATTTGGATACTCAGGGCTCAAACTATTCTATCGCCTGGGCCGCCCTAATTGCTCGGTATAACAATCAAGCGGCGCTCGCGTCTCGGATACTTCATGAAATGTTAAATTTCCAACCCATCGCAAAAGGCCCTGGAATCCGTTCTTAAATTATTTTCTGAACTGGGTCACCAATTAACCGCGACTAACATCCCTGATCTGGGTGACTATTTTTTATTTTTCTTAACCTTCCGGAGTTTAGACCCCTACGTTCTACGTTCTTAACCTCTTTCCCTACGTTTTCTGAGCTGCTCAATTACATCACGTGACTTCAAATTGCTACCGCATCCGTGTCGGAATTACCGCTGTCGGATAATCGCCGTCGACCGTCACCTAAGAGGAAAGAACACCCCCCTATGCATCGATAATCGCAATCTGTCAATCGCTCTGCTCGTGTGTTCGCAGCTGGGCTACGGTGTACTTACTGTCAAGAAGTACATAACCTTTATCATTGCCGAGAATTTAAAACCTTATCCGGTCGGGATCGCCTAGGGTTTGTTCGTAAAGAGGGTTTGTGTATCAATTGCCTCGGACAACACCCACCGGATAAATGTCAATCCACCCAGCGTTGTCATTTTTGCCAAGGTTTTCACCACACCTTGCTCCATCAGTGCATCACCGGATCACCATCGCGTCCGGAGCCATCCATTAGCTCCCTGGGTTTCCCTCGGTCAAATTCGCCAAATATTAGAACGCTTCCACCACGCCGCTACTCTGCTCAACGTCAAATATACAATAACTATTCTATCGCCTGGGCCGCCCTAATTGCTCGGTATAACAACCAAGCGGCGCTCGCGTCTCGGATACTTCATGAAATGTTAAATTTCCAACCCATCGCAAAAGGCCCTGGAATCCGTTCTTAAATTAGAGTCACCGAACCTCCCCGGCAGTTCAGACGTTATACGCATCATCACCACAACCCATGCACGGGTCGCCTGTCCTAGCCACTATACGAGATACGTCCTCTCGCAACTATTTGACAAGCCAAGCATCGCAGGAACTCATTTCCTTCGACGCACCGTTATGTTACCAGAACCCGCCGCCATCCTTTCGTCCGTATCAACCGACCCCACATCGAGATCGCTACTTGTCCGAAGAAATCATTGTGCGCTCAGCTTCGCCCCCGGACAAATTAAAAATTTCTCAATGACCCAATTCTTCCGAAGTATCGCCGCCTTCCTCTCGCGCCCGACCTCAATACTCGCCTATCGTGGTCGAAAAGGATGCTTCCTTGTTACACCGCCGCTATCAATTACCCCGCAACCGTGCCGCCGATAATTCTATACCGCTAACTACCATCTCGCATCTACCATCGCCATTAACTATGCTAGGGTCCTCGGGGGGCATGACACCTTCACTGTTGCCCACCGCGCAGGTCTCAATATCGCGTTCTGATCACCAAGCTCAATCATTCCGAGCCTTGTTAGATTCTGGAAGCCAGGTGACCTTCATCACCATCAGGGCCGTGTCTTATCTGGGCCTCCCCGTATCATCATCCCCAGTCGGGGTAAGTGTCCTGGGGGGATCGTCGAACCTATCCTGCCCCGGTATACCACCGCAACCATTCAGGTTCCGGACTCTGATCCGTTAAGCTTTCAGTTATTCGTGATCGAAAACATAACCAATTCACTTCCGGCCATGTCTGTGGACTTATCACCCTGGCCGTACATACGGGAACTCCCGCTCGTCGATTCATCGCTATGCCATCCTGGCCCTATAGATCTGCTCTTCGGAGTCGATGCCCTGCCACGAATCCTCCTCGGTATCGAACCATCGCCTAAAGGTGGACCCACGGCCTTGAATACTATATTTGGATGGTGTTTCATGGGGAATGTCGTCCTCGTTGAACAAAGCGCCATATTACCTGGGCCAAAGAAGTAAAAGATAATGAAGGCAAGACTTTTCGCCCCCCGCTTCGTCCCCGTCGTGCTCAATCTTCCGCAGATCTAACACCCACTTCCCCTTCACCTATCGCTAATACTGTCGCTCCCGAGCGTCACGAATTATCAGTATTTAACGCCCTCACAAATATCCAATTAAACCTCGACCTCCAACGCTTTTGGAACCTCGAGGAGGTCAAAGCCACTTCACCTCGTTTCTCCTCCGAAGAACAACGTTGTGAGGAATTATTTAGAACATCCATCTCCCGCGATGCCCATGGTCGATACATAACTCCGTTACCTCTAAAATCGCTCGACTTGGGGGAATCTCGTTACAGAGCAGTGAAACAGTTTCGCCGACTCGTAGCCCGCCTTCATCGGGAGCCCGCGTTACGTGAAGCCTATCTCGCCTTCATGCGAGAATACTTGGAGTTAGGCCATATGTCTGCTGTTCCTGAGCCTGATGCCGCTTCCGGCATCATAAAGCGCCCAATCACCCGCATATGCCCTTTACCATCTCAATGATGCCACTTTCGTGCCATGGGCGGGGGAATGTTTAGTCGCAAACCTGGACTGCCCGCCAGATGGAACGGACCGATCCTTGCCTCTAAAATCGGGAATACTGTACCGCCAAAATTAAGGAGAGGGGAGAGCGACGCTATTGAGTCACTTCACTAGCTGTTAGATCGCCGAGCGGAACTGTTCTACCAGAATTTCGCAGCTACGAACATCGCACACTCCGCTCTCAAGCCGTTATTCCTATGAGAATGTCAAAAGGTCTTAAAGTTTGTTACTCACCAGAAGCTATGCTGAGATGATGATAATTGAGTATACATCACACAAATTGTAAGTCACATTTCATTATCATAAGGCCTCAAATTGTCTACTAATTTTTCTCCTGATGATCAACGTATTACATGGTACCAACCGGACAGTTCAAGTTAATTCATGATATCATACTCATTGCTCCTTCATGCCGTGATCACTGGCGAAGATAATAATAATTCGCACATCTTCGCACCTTATTGAAATCTTCAGTATAACGTTCAAGTTCATTTTGTTGTTTATATCTTTGGCCATTATGCTAGCATGGAGCATTTCTGTTATTGTTAATTATTGCTCCCATTCATGTTAATAATTTCTTTTCTTCTTTTTTTTTTCTTAAATTAATTTTGCTCATTAGATCGCTAAGTTACATGTTTACTTTTAAGTTATTTTTGTAGACGCTATTATTAATTTGTATCTTCTTTTACATGTATATTTAATAGTATTTAAGAAAATCTCGCATGATATTTAAATTAATAAATCAAACGCTTTGTTAATATCTGAGATTTCATTCAAATTCCCGTGGTACTTCCATTTGCTTCCGATTAAATTTATTCAGTCTAATCACGCCTTAACAGTTTGATTTGGGTGAAAATTTCCCCAAATACATATAATTGAAGCGATAAAAGGAAAGCAAAGAAATTCATCAAGTATATACAAATAAAAACATCCAAAAATGAGTTAGTGATAAATATATAATGTAAAAATAGAGAAAGAACAATTATAAAAATATTAATGTGCAGAACTAAACCTAATAAAATACAAAGAAAGTTATTTAAAACTAAATAAAAAGTTATGAAAAAAAAGAAAATGCATTAAGCTATTATCTACAATTATTTACATAAAAATGAAATTAGCTTATTTACTAAAGAGAGATGAGTCTTAAAACAAAAAATATTATTGGTCTGAGAATCAATGAAAAACTAAGAAATGAACTGAGTTCTTGAAAAGTGTTGAGTTCTTGATAGCGATGACTTTATGATACGAAATGATGATGAGTAGAAAAATTAAATGTCTCTTACCGGTAAGTCCAAAATTAGATGAAAATAGCGAGAAGTTTTACTGATGAAATTTGACAAAATTCAAGATGAAGAAAATGAGAGAGCGGCGACAAAATCAAGTGTAGAGTAGCAAGCAACCTTCTCGCTGGACAACTGTCTTGAGACGGATCTTGTTTTGTTTTTTCGAACATTACAGTTAATATTAAAACATATGTTTTGGAAATTACTCTCTGAATTCTTTTGTTTCCTTTTATTAAATTTTATTATTATTAGAATTATATAACAAACAAAAACATCTGGCTTTTAATGAAATAAAATGTTCGTTTGAATAAAATATTCGTTTGGAAATAAAATAAAAAACAATAATAAAATAAAATAAATAAAAAATAGCTATTGATACCCGACAACGATATTAAACGGATATTGCAATCATTATAATGACTTTATTATAATTTATATCATGGCTTAGTTTATTTTTTAATATATGAATAAGCAAATTCTTTACTCTTTAATTTTTCATTTGCAAAGGCGCATACTGAAAATTCTATCTAAGTGTTTTTCTCTTTGCTTTGCTACTGAAACATCAAGATTTGGAAATGATTAGTAGTTGAGAATTTCGCTTGGCTTTTGTCTTTTAAGTCGTTTCCTATCAAACCCGGGTAATATGGAGTGGGAAAGAGGGAGAACAAGTGGATTTTTGTGATTTCGTGTTGATGAGTGGAATATTGTGAGTATATGATTTTATTGTGGGAACGTTCATGTCTTTTTGCATAGTGAGATTCGAAGTGAACCAAGGAGCATTAACAATTTTTCTTAGAATTTTGGACTGCACTGTTTGTATCTTGTGTTTATGGAGTTGTTTAGGTGAAACCGAAGTTTATATACACTCCATATGTCCAAATAGGTCTTGGTATACTGTTAATAGGTTAGTCGTTTGTTTCGTAAGTCACGAAAAGATCTGAAGTCCAGAAAATGTGATAGGTTTTTGTAACGTCTTCCCAGTTCTTGCCTTTGTAATTGGTTTAATAGTTCTCAGCTCTCAACACATTGGTTTAATACTTTGGCTGTTATATAGTAAATAAATTTTGTAAAAGTGTGAGGCATCTCGTGGACCGGATAAATGTTTAAAGTGACCCACATGACTGATGTTACCGTATTATTACTTTGTCAGGGCAGCTATTTTCGATATTCCACAATTTCCTATATGATAAACTATTTCTGTTATCAAAGTGTATATATTGTACAAATTCTAAGTATACAAATGCTCAACCATTAAGAAGGATATGTTTTCTAAGAAGGAGTACTTGTAAGGGATTAGAAGAGTCCTCCTTGAATATATTGCACTATATGCTTATACAACTATATCGGGCTAATATTTGCGTCTCGGCCCTTCTAAGGGGCCATGCTAATGGAAGCTCGGGTACATTCTAGAGCTGGAGGACTCGGCAAACAGATTGTTTTCGACGGGCCGGTTAGTGATCGATATCGCTCCACAATCGGGACCACTTGCCGACAATCAGGGCTCTCTCTCTCTCTCTCTCTCTCTCTCTCTCTCTCTCTCTCTCTCTCTCTCTCTCTCTCTCTCTCTCTCTCTCTCTCTCTCTCTCTCTCTCTCTCTCTCTCTCTCTCTCTCTCTCTCTCCCTCTCTCACTCTCCCTCTCTACTTTAATGTCACTCCTTTTACTTATAAAACGTCTTCCCAAAGAGCTCCAAACATCAATTAAATCCTCTTCATAATAATAAACAGGTGATAGGTTCTGTTGAACAAATAAAACTTTCACTACCAAAATATTTATTATAGAATCATTGATAGAAGGATAGAAAGATCCAGATCAATTAAACAATATAAACTAGTCAAAAAGATAAAAAAAAATGCATGTGGCAGCACACTGCATTCATCAAAAAGCACAACAGCTGGGGAAAAGTTAACAATGGATTTGCCAGTGAAATAGAAATAAATAAGAAATGCATAATAATGAAGTAGAAAAATAAATATTAATTTGTCAATGCGTTGGCAATAAGTGAAGAGAAGAAATAAATTATTAGAAATGTTGAGGCAAATCCATTTCACACATCTTTTCGTATTCTAGCTATGTTTGTAACTTTCACAGAAATCCCGTCACAATATTATTCCTTCCAATCATAAACTATATTATTTAACATCAGCAGATCCTGTCTGATGCCATTAAGGCGTTGTTTTTTTTAATAAGACCTCCATTATTTAATATTCCTTGATAAAATAATTAATATAATTAATTGCCAACTCCCCTGTCCCTTATAAAGTGAGTGTCATTGATTGGGGGAAAACCTGGGGGTTGAGTGTGATCTCGGCCAAATCACCTCCCTAGGCTCTAGAAACAGTACAGTCTCTACCATGTTCTGAACCCAAGTACCTTAAGGGGTTGTTGGGGTACAGGTTTTATTATTTTTTTGGGGTGGGTCTATGATACCCTAGCTAGCCTTTATCAAATTCAAGAGGCAATAAAAAGAGGATTAAAGGAAAGATATGTTTAATACTTTATGGTCTCGAAATTATTTAGTTCGCGTTTCAGCATAGCATTTGTGGTTAAATTTAATAATTACAATTTATAAAAGTATCATCCTTCCAACTGCTCTGATAAGAAACTTGACCGTTAATATTGAAGGATAAAGAATCGTAATTTCTTAAGATATTACGAAATATTGCATTCTTTAGAATATTCGATCCGAAAAGGATAATGTAGTAGATTACTTTACTAAGTTGTATCGCAAATCATGCACCTGGTTAACATAACTAAAAGTGATATCATCGCTGTTGTTGGGATTAGTAACGAACGAATTCCTGAAATGCTACTAAGCTATTAGTTGAATGGAAAACTTCCTATGATTAAAATGAGGCGTAAATGAGAAGATTGAAAATTGGGAAGAATCATTGTCCTATGGCTTTGGGACGGTAATCCCTGGACAAAGATATGTTAACACCGATTGGTGATATCGACCTTCGTCGGAATCTTTTATTATTTTTTATCAAGTCTTAAAACTACAATTTTGTTAAGTAATTTCAAAAATTAGAGTGAACCCTCTAATTGGTTGCAAAGAATAATACAAAGCAGAAACATAAACATGTTCAGGGAGTACCTCCAGATATTTTTGACGCTCCAGGAAAATCAGATTTTGAGAAGGTTGCAGACAAAAGGAAAGGTATTTATTATATTTTCAAAGACAAAGTAAAACTATTCAATTATTTGAGGAATGTATTTCAAATATATCTGAGAGTATCTTGGCTTTATTTATTAGTTTGATAAAAAACTAAAATCGAGTTCGATTGAAAGAAAGAGACTTAATCACTTGCTAAGTTCAAAGAGCATAATATTTTCGCTTGGAACTGTTAATTTACAAAGGACTTTGCCTTCGAAAGGAACTATTTCATGCGCAATTAGGTGCGCCTTTTCTTAGGAATTATTTAAATCGTTTGGAATCAATCCAAATAGATTGCTAAGAAAAACATTTAGGGAAACCGCTCCAGAAGGGAATTTGAGTATTTTTTTTTTGCCATCAAATACCGTTTCTTGTTGGATATCTCTTATTACATGTAATATTCTAAATTTAAATTAATAATTGCTAATCCGAGTTTTAAAAAAATAATAATACACTCCTAAGTTAAACGATCAGCCGTTGTAAGAAAACTAATCCGGCGCGAAGTTCCCGAGGGATTGGAGCAGTCGACGGTTAATTGAAACACTAGAGTCCCTTATCCCTTATTGCCGTAGCGGCCCTGTACAAACTTTATGAACCCTGATGAAGTGTGTGTAGGGCACGCTGCCACTAATTAATACAGCCTCATCACCGTATACAATGTTCCTCTTCACAATTTACAGGCTCTGTTGAGTAATTAGCCTTCAGTCAGTCAGTATTGCTTCTGTATCAGCCTGCTTCTGTCTGACCTCTATGAAAGATTAGGCAGCTGGCTCTTCCAGGGTCGAAGAAAGAGCCAAACAATCGCAAGTTTGATTATACAATTAATACAACGGTTTGAAGAAAAATTTGTGAGTGAAAGAAGCAATATTTATATCTTATCCGAATAGGTTGCTATATTGTCTTCATTACCCAGGCAATGATCTCAAGGAAAAGTCAGATCCTTCGATCTGAATAATATTTAAATAATAAAATGTATTATGCCACCCTGAGATCGTTGTATTTGAGATGTAGTAATTCCATATCATTAATGAATAAGAGACAAATCCCTCTCTTCTCTAAAAGTTAACCTCTTTGACTGACTAGGAGTTGTTTAGTAAATAAAGATCCCTTTTCATGTAATTGGATATTAAATTAATAATGATGCTGATCATAGTTACAAGTTAACTTATAATTTACTTACAAAGAAAGAAAATGGCCCCTTTCGCTATATGTGACAGTCTACATATGTTGAGTTGCCTGCTTCATGCCAATGGTACCAATCCTAGGGGACATAAGCTACTTTCTCCATGCTCTTTTCCCTAATTTATTTAGGTACTCCTAATGTTCCAAATAATATCACTTACAGCAAGGTCATCGATTTCAATAAACATTATACCATAACTCACCCAAAACTACTGTTCGTGGTATTTAACCTCTTATTATTATCTACTGAATTGAGGGTGTGTACGTCATGTCTACCTATGACTTTGGTACAAATATGTTGAGTTAATATGCACTATGCAGCCTAAAAACAATAACAAAAAAATGCCCGTTACGGGTGGTTAATATACAGAAAAAATACAAATGTATGTTTCTTGTTCGTTTTGATTGTAATCTAAATCATAAAAATAAAGTAATGTGGTTTATTTCAACGGCCATTAGACTTCAGAATCGTTAATTATCTCTATGATAGTAGAGTGGCAATGAACCCCTACCTGTACCACTACAACCCGTGAAGGCTCAGTACTGAATATGATAGAGACTATTGTATTTTTAGTACAATGCTTTGAGATGGAGGAGATTTGCCAGCGAAAGATAACTATTTACAAAACTAAGGAAAGCAGTTAGCCCCTTTAGGGTCTGCAGGTCCCACAGGATCCACACGAGGCTCAAAACTGATTATCTACCAATGCTAGATTTGAACTTTGAATCTTCAGCATAGCAACACAGTCCTCTACAATCTGAGCTACCCCGCTCCGTGGGAGTGAATTCTCTTATCCGAAATTCACCCAAAATTACTATTTATTCCTTTCAAACTAGACTATTTCTTCCATTATATGAAATAGACACGTAGAAATGGTATTTGGGTTTTCGTGCTGCGGCAATATTGGCTGAAATGGCAGTGCATGATTTGCTGGGTCCGGGTCATGGCTAGGGCTAGGCAAAACATCTGTCACTTTAAGCGAAACAAACTGTAAAATAACAAGTTTACTTTTTATTAAATATATTTCTTGATGGATCCACTTAATCAGTAATGGATCTTGGATTAGATTTTCATTGTTAATTATGTGAGCCCCAAGGCTTCTGAAACGTGGAATCTCACAAGATTTGGTTTCTCGCAAGGAAACAACAGGTGTAGTATGGAGTAGACAATTTTGAAAAGCTATTGACAAATACAAATGACTATTATTTCATTATAAGAACTGTTATATGTGTGAATAAATTCGTATCTAATTTTCATTACTGTTAGTTTTCCATTCCTTGAGGTTCTTATTAAACTTACTTTTAACGATGTTTCGAGTGTGTATTGTTCTCATAACCATGCCTTAACAGGAAAAAAGTTTGAAAAAAAAATTTAAACGAATATTTGGCGGAATCTCAAGAACATATTCATATATTAAAAACCATCTCTCATCATCATATGACTAATCATCATCATATGACATCTCTCATTATATGACACTTCATTATCTCATTTATCTATTTTAACTAATTTATAATTTATCAGTAAACTCTACTATATTATAGTTTTAAATAATACACTTATATCACCCTATTCTATAATTTTCAACAATATTTTTATTATCTATTTTATTTATGTACCCTTTACAATATTTTATCAACAAATTCTTCTTTCTCATTAATTTATTCTTTATATATTCCACCATCTCTACTTTTTTTTATTTTTAAATAACATTCACTAGATTAATTTGTATTAACTTCTTTATTACTTAGTTGATAGTACACTATAATTATTCCTTCTGTTTTTATATTTATCTAAGGATCCCTCACCTTTATTTTTATCACTCATATACCTTGGTGCTCATATGCATTTTTAATATATACCATGTATAACCCTAATTGTCTAAATCTTGCATATTTAGCCCTGAAAAAACCTCCAACGTGGGTCGAAAAGTCGGCTTTCTAATAAATTGCTCCCTATATATGAGAATTTTTTTTACCTCCACACGGACCATTTTCTTCCTCAATTAAATTTCTTGACCATCGTAAAGTCTACTAATATTATTAAAATATATATTTATAATATATATGTGTACATAACATGAAATATTTTCTGTAAAAACAGAAAACAATGTTATTTTTCGTCAACAAATAGTCATACATAAGATAAATAGCGTTATCTATAACAGTTACTAGAAATTTTACACCTTCAATGTTAAATAATCATATACATTCGAATACATATATTTCTGAAATCATATTTACTTATAATCCATTAAAAATAGCTGAATGATACATGCACACTAAATGCAGAGTGAGAACACCACGCCCTTCCGATTCGCCGGATATCGACTTGGGCCAGTGTTTACACATTTTCGCGTGACGGCATTTTCGACTAGGCTGACCGTTAATAAATAATTTTCAGCCTAGATTTATTAACAAGCCTTCCAATCCATTTTTAGTCCGCCGTTCCAAGAACCACCGCTCGTACTTAGCTGTTGTTGTGGCCCAGTTGGAATGGATTTGACTTAATTACTTATTTATGATAATTAGCAATTCTATTCCACGGGGCTTGCCAAATGTGGATATTTTGATGATGATGATGTTATTTCGATTGTAAATGCATGTAAATATGCATTTGTCATAGATCATGATTTCCTTTATGGTGTTTACATGTCCCTCTTTCCGACCCAAATATTAACTTATTAATATTTTAATGCATTAATCATAATAAACTAAAACGTGATATATATTTGCATATATACGTACATGATATATATATATATATATATGTATATATGTGTGTGTGTGTGTGTATATATATATATATATATATATATATATATACACCCATTAGGAACTGTATACCATCTTAGGGCTTTCTAAGCCTCTATGAAATGGGTGCCCTCAATTGGGATACCCAAACAACCTGGCGGTTGAGCTTGATCTCGGAAAAGTCATCTCCATGCACAATTGTTTTTGGCGCAATACAGTTTCTACCATTTACTGTACCCGGTTCATTACACGGGTTGTAGTGATATTTCGTTTTTGTAAGAATATATATCAATTAGTGTTCTTTTCGTGAATCGTAGAAACAGGCTATATCAGTGATTTTAGAAACTAAGCGTGCTTAAAATACGCAACAGGTGTATAAATTACATTTCATTATATATTTTTTATATTTAATTTCTTAATAACTTTCTTAGCGGATTCATAGTTTATAATCTACTAAAATTTTCCTCTTTTATATTGCTTTAGAAATTATAAATGTATTCAATGTTTTTCTTTAATCGTAATTCATAATCCAGTAATGCTCAAGAATTAAGAGTAAAGAACTCGAAAAATCTTAGTAGATAAAACGAATTTCCGAAAATGCCAATGCGATTCCTCTTATCGCATATAGCTCTATGGAATAGTTAATTTTGTATGAGGGGAATAGTTAGTGTTGTAGGAAGTTGGGGATGCGCACTTAATGATTGATGGAGCATGGCGTCATTGGGATTTCGCGTTCTTCTTCACTGAAATATGTAACTGCTCCGTGGCGCCTGAACTTCAAATACACATGTTCTTTATGAACATCTGTTCTATAATCTATGGCATCGACGGCATTTTCTTTTGTCTCTCCTGGACATTGGCGTAGTGAAATGGAAGGAGGTCCGATGGTATGTAAAACCTTCTCTCCCCAAAATTAAGAAGATAAATTTACTAATTACATCAATTAAACTAAAATTATATAATCATTTGATTGTTATTACATTAATGCCTTCTTTACAGGTAATATTTTAAATAAATCAGGAATAGAATGATTTCCTTCAAAAAACAAAGTCTTATTACGTTGGCACATACAGAGAATACAGAAAAATATTATATATATTCATTTATTTAAATTTTACTTTCAGTTCTTGAGATTCAGTCTACCCGTTAAACTTCCTTTTGGGGACGGTTCTAGGCTATACTTTTCTCATAATCAAGCTCTGACAGTGAAAAAATAGAATTTTAACGAATTTCATTATATAACATTATATAACTCACTAGTTTAATTATAAAATTGACATATAAATTTATTTATTTAATTTTATAAGTAACTGTTATATCGTCCGTGCTACATTCAACTATCGAATGTGAAAATCTTCACTTTTGAGGAGAATTAAAAAACAAAAAGCAGTTTCAAGGTTCAATAAAAATTAGTGCCTCTAGTCAAACCGATGACATTCGTTTTACATTGTTTTTGTGACTCTATAAAACAACTGCTATGAGTCGAAAACGAAAACTGTTTTTTTCACATTCGATACTACCTGCGATGGCAGTGGCGATATTAAGAAATTTTCCTAAAACATCGTTCAAATTTTATTCCTTAGTATTTGACTGGGTGACTTTAAAAATACGGGTAAACGGGAACATGTTTAGATATCTTAGTACTTAGCATTGAGTGATTTTAAACCCTATGCACCTTTAAAATTTTATTTTGAAATAATAATTAAAACCATTTAAAAGAATAATCTATTTTTTATAGATCAAAATGGACGTATACCACTTTCAAATATAGCAGCACATATAAAATTGTCATTACTTTTACATTATTGCGGCAGATTAATAATGGTGGAGGAATTGATGTTTTTACAAATTAAATGGGAGACAAGATTTTTGGAAGATTTCGTGACATGAATCATAACGAACTATGTAATGAAGATGTTTTATGATAAGGATTGTACAGGTTTATGGTGTTGGATCTGATGCTGATTATTAATAACGGGATGTGAAGAAGGAGTGAATATTGTGGGTATCTGGTTGATTTTTAATTCTAAAAGACAAGAAAGACGTATTGGCTACGGAACTGGACAAAACCACCTAAAAGTGGCATAATTGGAGGCGATTTATCTTATAAAAGTTTTGGTGGATACTTCAGTATCTATAAATTATAGATATAAATATAAAAACAGCAACTCCCCCTAGATACCTCAATACCGTAAAAAATTTACATCAAAGGAGTTTTATGTTGCTGTTATGGTAATAAAGAAACGATTTCCTGAATTTTTAAACGAGTAACCTGTACGAGTACGATTTACATAAACATTGCATATGCTAATCGAAGTCCCTGTCGGTTTCAAACTTTCAGCTCCTCTGAACTTTCTAAATTGGGTCTCCTCATGTTTGCTTTATAGATCAGCAACAGAAATGACATCAGAAAATTTATTTTAAAATCCTTCTTTCACAATTTGCTGGGTAGTTGTTGGTTTAATCGGTTTCGATTGGATTAATAATGAACAAGAACGTTTCTAGGAACATGTGTTTCGTTTGTTACTTATTCATGCAGATTACAAGAGAGACAATTTCATTTTTATATTTCTACGACGAATAAGTAAAGAATGTATGATTTAGTTTTTTATTTGAAAAATGATATAATTGATAGTATTTTGGAGAAAAATTATATAAATGATATTATTTATGGTACTTATAATAATAAATTTTAGTAAATACAGTTTTTATAGTCTATGCTAAGTTAATTTGTGTACTGCATATGCTAAGTTAACTAACTCCACGATCATGAGTTTGTTTTGCTAACCATCAGACCACAGGTCGCCAAAAAGAAATGCTTAGCAATGGGCAAAAATCATACATCAGTCGAAATAAATTATTAATATATATCTGCATCCTGAGTGTTTAAGTCACATTTAGCCCCAAATGAGTTTCTTGTACTTAAGGAAGTAGTGTTGTGTTACCGTAGTGCAGAAGTGGCTAATGGCTTGAAATGGAGTTGTTGCTTATATTATAACTCCAATTTCAAGTCAAATACTAGGAATATAATACTTGGCTTCATTCAATACAATGAACTCTCTGTGTACAAAATTAGACAACCAGTTTTTACCAGGGCTGCAGATATATACATTTTTTATGTACAATTTGTCTATGTAATTCTATTTATTTTAACATTATACATAAAAAATACTCCACCAAGGACAGAGGCACTGTAGAAATCAAAATAAATTATTTATTGGAAACCAAATAATTTATAAAACGTTTCTATTTCTGAATTAATTTTGACTTCCACCCGGTCCATTTTCTGCTCTCTATATAATTTAAACGATCAACCAAAATTTCAAAATATTGAAAGAAAATCGTTCTAAATTTAATTATCCTTTATTTAAGCAATTATCCTTTTTTTATTTATACAACTAATGTAATATTTTGTGTTAACTCTCAGAACAAATAATTTCTCACAGAGAGAACAAAAACTCCATAATAAATAAACTTTTTATCAATATCTTCGTGAGTAGATCACATTAAGTTAAAATAATATTATTTTGTTTAAATCTTGTTGACGTATATTTCTTGATTTATTCATAGCTATAACCTCTTATGGGTATTAAAAGGAAATAATAACTTGAGTGCTTAGAATCTGGGAAAAAGGTTTATCGATAGGTCCCTCTTAAATATTCAACAACCCTTTATTTTATAAAATGGAAGAAATATAGAAACAAAGGGTGGAAAATAATCTTACTATTAAATCTATTGTTTATTGTTAGTAAGTAGTATAAATTATTCTGACAATTATAATTAAAGTTAAAAATTATGTGGCTTATAATTTTAAAATTACTGTCAATAAAAAAGTAAAATTACTGGAGCTCTGATTGTAGTGAGTTACACTTTTCCCAAATGAAGAACATTTAAAAGTAAAAAAATAGGCGTATACAAGTCCAAGTCCCGTAGAGAGTTTAAAAAAATTTAACCATAAAAAAACCATAAAAAAAAAGCTTAAACATTTTTGTTCTTAATTTTGACCTTAAGTAACAATATATTGTTAATATTCCTTGTTTTTTCTTCTGTTTTACACAAAATTTACCTTTAATTTGGACATTTATAATCATTTTTCTATAATTTTATATTTATATTCTAAGCTGTTCTGTGTTAGACTTTATTTTATTCTTTTCTTATTTAAAAATATTATGCAATTTTATGTTTACGATTGCTGTTCCTCACCGAAATGTGACCTAGCTATTGATTATTGAACCGCTTGGACCCTTGCACGTAGGAAGAACCCACAACCCGACAATTTAATAAATATTTTATCGCGGAGACAATCGCCTCTTCCTTTCCCTAAAGATATATTTCCATTAACCAAATATTTCAGCAGCGGCCATCGTCAGGAAGTGGCTAGTACTCTGTTGCAATTTTAAAAAGGTGAAGCAAGAGTTGGGCTTACTTATTTATGCGGTTTCTAGAAAGAGGCACAGACGTCATTTCAACCTTCAAATTCTGTTTTCGTGTTGAAACAATTAAGTGTAATCTGAATTATTTTAGAATTTAATAAAGCTGCATCTTTTATAAAGTCTTCAAGAATACAATTGCAGAACTTGAAAAATTGCACCATAATTTTCGATAACTTATTAAAATTCTGATCAGATTGTAATTATCAGTCATAGACAAATACAAACACTTCCATTCTAAGTTTTAATTAACTACGTGGAAACATTATTATCGCCATTTTTAGAACCAAAAGCTCGTTTCGGCAGCGAAAGAAAAAAAAACAGGCCAGATAAATTCTTGATACATTTTTTTAATCTAAATTTTTAGAAGGAAGAAACGGATTTTATATAAAATTATTTGATATTTTAACACATTCGTGAAGTAACTATTTTATTGTTTTTACTCCCTAAACTGGATTCGAAGCTTAAAACATGCACTTGATCATTTCCTTATATTTATTTGTTATAGTTATTATATATTTTCGAAAATTTGATCTCCTTTTGTTTGAAATAACACAGGTTTAACAACAATTGGATTGTAATACTGGAACTCGGCTACTAAGAAAAGTTTTAAATTTTTTTGAAACAGTAAATAGATCATATTATTCATTCATTAATATTTTCTCAAAAATCTATTGATATTAATTTTGTTCTCACTATATTTATGAAAATCAAATCTGAAATTATTTTTATAATCACTGAATCGGTTTAATACGATTATCGATAAATACTGAGAATGAAAATTTATCTTCATTTTTTTAATATAAAGGATACTTTTTAATATTTTTTTTTTATTTCTTTTTAGGTAAGTGGCTATTAAATGAGTTCATTATCATCGAGACTGTTGAAGAGAATATTTTAAAAGCAGTTGAGGTGTTGTCATCCAAGGAGATAAAATGTTACAAAATTAGCAATAAACAAGTTAAAGGTAAATGTTATGTTTTATTTGTGAATTGGTCCCTCACCAGGATATCAATAAACTGTATTTAATTGCCGATAGTCATTTTTTAATAGAATAACTGTTGAGTCTACATAGTTTTGTAACAGTTACTGGACTTCACCGAATAATATGAACTATTAGAAATGAAAATCGATTGTTCACCTCCCTCAACACATCTACAATAACACTTATTTTATTTTTTAAATTAAACTATTTAAGTTCATTTTTTTCTGGTCTTTTTCCCTCCATCCAAAGTTTGGTATTTGTTACTATACAAGCCGATGCAACACGTCCAGTATGTTTGTTTGTTTGTTTGTTCATTTAACGTCACTTTATGCTGCTATGGCTAATCGGACGATGCTACAGTGGGAGCTCTAAATTTTGCCTATCTAGGTTTAATTAGGATAGGGATTTTTAACGAGTACCTGACATTGTACAGGCTCGGGACCCCCGTTTAACGTCCCTTCCGAAGGACGGCGTAACTAAGGATGTTTTACTCCCTTAAAAAAATCCTAGAGCCACCTGCCGGGCTACGAACCCGCGATTTTGGGTTTAGTTGTTTGTTACGCTAACCACTAGACTACAGGTGACCTGCGTCCAGTATGTATAATGCTGTAAATAAATATATATAAGCATGGTTAGATACTATCTGTCTTTACACAACTGAGAAATATTGTTTACGTGTCAGTAGGTGGTCCCCACATTCTCATAGACGGATCTTGGTAACGTTCTTCCTTGATAATGCCCTCATGCTGAATAAGCATGTCTTTGTCTACTTTTCTTTTAATTAACAGAAATGGGGAGGGGCCATTATTCGCGATTAAGGAAAGTTGAGCCTCGGCATTTCCTAGCTCACATATCACCCACTTCCTACAGAGGCCTTTGGCGTCGTAACTGATGACTAGGCGTTCAGTCATAGCGTCTTTCCTTCAACAGCTTAATCATCAGATCGACCTAGTTAGGCCTTCACATACTCATCTCGTTAGCTAAATGCATAGCAGAGAAATTGTGGAAGGGTGGTTGACAGAGGGTGGGAATGCGCCTGCTTTGTGGAGTGATCCTTGGAGTGGGGGTGAGGTCCTTTCAGTGGTCGGCTATGCTGAGGAGTTGTTCCGCCAACGAGTAAAGAGTAGAATATATCCTGCCGAATATGCCTACCTTGCTTCCGAGTAGGAGCAGTTTTCACAGTTATGGCTTTATTTTTCATCAATTCTTGTTTCTTCGGAGAGTCTTTGTAGAATAAAATGACGAGAATTCCTTCTAACGGTTGAATGTGTCTTCGAGTGTCTTTCTTCGCTAGGTTCTAGGCCATCGTGAAGCCTTCGGGGTGTTATTAAAACTCGTTTAAGCCGAGTAAAGGAAGATTTTTTTTCTCGTTTATTGTGGGGAAAACTGATTGAAGAAATAAGACGACGAAATTCAGGGAAGCGGTTCCATCGCAAACAATGACAGTCCTGTCGACTTTAGCTTGTGAAAAGAGCGATTCAACTTTTTAAAAAAAAACTTAAAAAAGAACGAGGCCAAAGAAAACTTTTTTTATTTTTAAAGAAAACTTATTTTATTTTAATTTAAAAAAAATTTTTTTTTAATTAATTGTTATAATTTTAAATATTTTTATTTGGAAGAGAAAAAAATTTGTCCAGGGGCGGGATTCGAACTCGGGACGGATACGTGGGCGACCCGGGTTCAAATCCCGCCCCCGGGAAAATCTTTTGTCTTCAAAATGAAAATATTTAATAACTAAAAATCGTATATATTATTATATATATATATATATATATATATATATATATATATATATATATATATATATATATATATATATATATATTGGTTTTTTTTACTTTTCTTGACTGTTATGGAAATAATATAATATTTAAATCTTGAGTTTCAGTCTTTTATTTCTTTATTAATTTTTCAGGCGACGTTTTGAGACTGGTTAGTCTCATATTCATTTGACGTTTTTTACTAAAAAGCTCATTTGTTCACTGTCAGGGCATGAATATGAGACTAACCAGTCTCGAAACGTCGCCTGAAAAATTAATAAAGAAATAAAAGACTGAAACTCAAGATTTAAATATTATATTATATATACATATATATATATATATATATATATATATATATATATATTGTAATAAGGAGAATTAAGTACAATTTAATTAGCAGCTTTAATGGCATGACGCAAATCTTTGAAAAGCCTGAGATATATTTTTATATTTAAGAAAAGGCCTCATGTAATTATAACAGCAAAAGAAAAACTACGGTAGAATCCCGGGTAAATAAATCTACTTCTTAGGGGCCATCAAAGGAATTAATCAGCCTCGGAGTCTTTTTAAAAAGTTTTTTTTCCAAGTCAATGATAAACTAATTAAATTCTCGTGACTTAAGTCATTGTGTATTCTGAATAAGATGAGTCTTTGAATGAGAGTCTTTGAAAATCTTCGGAAGGGCTAATTACATGCTTGTTCCTTTGATAAAAAATAAAATCCCGATAATAGAGATTGTAATTCTTATGGCACTTCGCCCTGAGGTAGAAATGTATATACTTATTTATTTTAACACATTGATGGGTTCTTAATGAAGTTGACATTTTCGAATATTAAAAAAAAAAGTATTTACTCGATTGCCTTCTACCACTATGCGTGTTACTTTTTCTTGGTGTACTTGGCTAGCTGTCCTGAGCATCTGGGCCTCTAACATAAAAAAACCCTAGCATCCGTGCGTATAAACATACAGAAAGTAATTATTGGCTTTTATTTGTTTGAAAGACACCCGATCACCAATTTTTTATATAAATATTATCTTAAGAACGGCCCAGGAGCGAAGTGGCTCACTGGGTTGCCGTGCCGAAGGTCCTGGGTTCAAATCCAGCTCGCTGGAAATTTTTAATTAATCCTGGCATAGGACCTTCCTGGGGATCACCCAGTTTCTTTAAAGTGGGTTCCAAAAATAAGGGGAGAATCTAGTGGTTGAGCGTGATCCAAGGCAAATCACTTCCCTGCACAACTGTTGTCAAAGAAACAGTACAATTTCTAACATGTACTGAGCACCAGACCCTTCACTGGTTACAGTAGTACAGGTTATTTTTTTTATTACAAGTACATTCTATATCTCAAGAGAGTTGTAAGATTATCAATACAATGATGATTGTAAAAGAGTTGTAAATAAATAACTTACATATAGTCATTAATTTAATTAATTAATTAATAATTAATTAATTAATTTTTATTGTGTATTATTTATTGTTATAAAGAGAGAATCGCTAACTGCAAAAAACTTTTAAGATTTATTTTTATACATTTGCCTTTTTTTAGCCTTATACTTTTTTTATAAAAACATTTTTACCGTAAACGGAAGGTATCCTCTATTACAGAAAAGTCATTTTTCCGAAAGATTTTGGTTCCTTGACAACGCCTTCAATATTTTGTTTACTGCAAATAGGAAAAAAGTCTGGAACAAGATCCCTTTTTTCTTCTTGTAAAATTTAGAAAAGTGGACCCATTTGCCTTTCTTCAGTTAACGATTTATATTAGGCCAATATGATTCCGATTTAGTTCTAACATTATTACAGACAATATTGGTTTTATAATAATCGTTATATAGTATTAAAAAAAAAAAAGATTCATAATACCCATATTTATTCCAACGACATTGGTAAAGGGTAAGGGTGGGCCTACTTCATAACATGTAAAGCCCCTTGGGGTTTATAAGTTATATGAGAAAGTTGCAGAGAACACGACCTCCTAGTCCTATGAGACCTCCTCTTTATGTCCTTACTCCTTGGATAGTAATTATATAAAAATCGTGAGGGAAATAACATCCAGGAGGTTTAAAATGCATTGTAATAACGTTGGCATGATAGCACTGTCAGACATACACGTACATTTATCAGTAGAATACACATAAATCTATTTATAAGAGTATCCGAACAGGTGACTATCTCTGTTCTGTCTCCCGTCTTATACATATTATATACCAAAGTTTATAATCGATTGTTATATTTTTATATCTATACACAATGGAACTCTTCGGAGAAAACTTTCTTTTTGTTTGTTGGGAAAAATTGTTGGACATTTCCTGCTCGAAGTATCGGGAGAGGAAACCATAGCTCATTTGCTCCAAGAAAAAGTTCTCTTTTCTAAGACGCAGAGAAAAACATGAAATAGTTAAAAAAAATATTTGATCTGCTTTTTTTATATTTATTAAGTTTTTATAAGCATATTACACTTTTTTTTTATAACTGTTAGCATCATATCCTTTTTAACACGCTTTTATTAATGCCGCTTTTATAGTTCGTTTGTATCCAATGGAAATTCTGAACATTTCTCATAGACCAATGATAATACAATATTTAATAAGTTTGTGCCATTGTCCTGAACCGTCCATTAGAGTTAAAGAAATGGGATTGGACGCCTCTTCATTGTAGGAGTATACCAAACACGTAATGCTTCTCCTCAGTTACAAGCGTTGGACAAAAAATATACGCTCTAACAATTACAATTTCTTTTCAATTAATTAAATACGATCACTTTTATTTAATAATAAATGGAATTATAATAGAATACTTATTTTAATTATACAAATCTATCTTTTAGATGAAATTGCCAGCAAAACCGAGTTAAGAATCTCCGTAGGAAAAACAAAATTTATTACAAACATCAAGAACGCTCCAAAGTATTTGTAACAAATACTGGTCGAGTTGAGAAAGTATAGAAATTCAAATATTTGTGAAGAAAGGGCACGCAAGATGGAAAGAGCATTTGGCTTTACTAGGAATGTTTATAACAAAGGTGTTTATCAAAAAATCTTAAAATAAGACACTAGTCTACAGTTGTGAAACCAGAATGCCTGTATGGGAGTGAATGCTTAGTATTAAACTATAGATTAAATAAACTTGAATTACTTGAAAGAAGAATAATGAGAAAAAGTCTAGACCCAGTGAAAACCACAGAACTATGGAAATTAAGATCTAATTATGAAATATACATGAACGTAGAGAACATAACAGAAACGATAAGAAAGAGAAGGCTATTATTTTTTGGGCATGTTTTCAGAATGGACGATTCGAGATTAACAAAAAGGATATACCTTTGGGAGAAAAAGTCAACAACTAGCTGGATTCGAGAGGTGAAGAAGGATTTGGAGAAAACAATACAAAGGAAGACGAGACTATGGACAGAGAGACTTTTAGAAGGAAGATCTTGAGTACGGAAGGAACCCAGGGAGGAGCGAAAAAGAAACCTGGGTTGAGATGGTCTGAAGAGAGAAAGAAGCACCATAGTGAAAGGATGAAGGAATATTGTAAATACAGTAAACAGCCAAGTGGGAAGAATTGAAATAGGCACGGGGTCCTCAGCTGGTCTCTTCGGGGGGAAGAAGAAGAATACTTATATTTTTAATTATTTAATCTCAGTCTAATCATCTACCTTTATAACTTTTCTATTTGAATCAATACAGTTCCTACGGTGTGCATAACCCAAACCTCATCGCCAGTGATACATTATAGTATTATTGTTTTTGTTTTTTATTATTAATTTAATATTAATCATGATAATTAATCTTAATCCTAATAATAAATCTTCCAAAAATTATGTACGTTACCTCGGACTATACTTGGACAAAAGACTTACATGGAAAGTACATACAAAATTAAAAAGACAAAAATTGACTAGACGGTACAAACAACTATCACATCTTCTGGACTACAGACCTTCACTTGACTTGAGGAATAAACGACTTACCTATAACAGTATACTAAAACCTATTTGGACATATGGAGCAGAACTTTGGAGTTCAGCAAAAAAAGTTCACATATACAAGATACAAACAACCAACAATCCAAAATTCTCAGAAAAATTATTAATGCACCATGGTATCTTTCGAATCACACTATACACAACAATGTCCACAATATACACGAACAACACAACACTATACACGACATGAACATTCCCACTATAAAATCATGTATTCATAACAAATACATAACATTCCACTCATTGACACAATATCAACCAAACTCACTCGTTCTTCCGCTTTCCTACTCCCTGTTACCTGGACTTGATAACAAAAGATTAAAAAGACATTGGCCAAGAGACCTACTGAACAATTGATATATATATATTTTTTTTCCAAAATAACTGGATGATCATGGAGAAAAAGAAGAGAAAGACACTTCAATCAAATTTGCTAGATGCACAATTGCACAGGTGCAAATGAAAATTAAATAATAATAATTTAATATGGTATTACAGGAATATAATTACATAATACACCGCTAGCTGTGTTACCATAATATAATTATGGACCAAACCTACAAGCTATAATGGTCCATCAAGTAATGTTTTTCTAAATGCAATAGAATCTGCAATTCTAAATGGCAAGACTGGTATGAAATTTCAATTGTGATTTATACTATCAGCTATATTATTATTAATCCTGATATTGACTTATACAATTTGTCGAAACGTAAAGGAAAATATATGAGAAAAATAATAGAAAGTTTGTTTTATTGGCTTCAAATCAATCTCCGAATCTCCTTTTTATTTGTGTGGATTGTTTTATGTGCACAAAATAAATAAATAATGTGCAAATAAATTAATTCAGATAGATTAAAACCTCGCAAACGTTGCAGAGTTGTCCCTTAATAGCTATTATAAACCTTTGAGCCATTAAAATCCTCCAGCCGTAAGCCTGATAATCCTGCCATCTGTAAAGAGTACGTGCTACTGAACTTCTTGCATAAAATATGTTTTCTGAGCCGTCTTCTTTTACCTTTGTGGCATTTCCGTTTTATTGAATAGTAACAAAAGTGTTTACTACAAAGTTAATATACTGATATAACAACCTAATGTAATAGTTATTTTATTTTTAATTGACTTCATCGGTTTATACTTCTAAATAATATACCTTCACAATCAGAGAATATGCAAAATGTTTAAGCCCGAGTACTTTTTTTTGTATTTTTATCTCTTTTAATTTGCCCCTGTAAACTAATGGTAAATACTAAATTGAAAGTTTTAATTCAGATTTATTTCCTTTCCAGTTTATGAGAAAAAGTTTTTGTTGTTGTTTATTGTATAGTAAATATGTACAAAATTTTAATTTTACTTATAAGAATTTGATGATGGATAATTTAATTTAAGAAAATGTATAATATGCAATGTGTAATATAATGAAAATGTAAGGTTTGATTATATTTTATTTCAATGCCAAAGACGTTTATTAAAGATTCTCAGATAATGAATAGGGAATGCTAAAAGTTGCAATGTTTACGTTGTTAATGCAAGAGTCCGGTCTTTTTGTCGCAACCTTTGGTCGCATAACAATAACAAAGGCTAGTTTAAGGAGTGAAATCCCTCTTCAACTACTGATTAGAATCAGTGTGGGACCAGATATAGACGAAGCAGCTCATGTGTGGCACCGCCGAAATATTCTCAAACCCCCACCTCACCACGGCTAGAGAGCCGTCTTCGTATATCATCGGCGGCTGTCATGCGAGTGGAAGCTGGAGCGCACCCACCATCGTCTGCCTCCCCACCTCTTCACCTAACCACGGCTGGAGTGCCGTCTTCGTGCATCGTTTGGAGGCTGTCAACGGAGTGAGCATTGGCGCACCCCCGCCATCGTCTGCATCCCCACCACCGGCTGCATTCAGTATCGCACACCTTATCAGCAGAAGGTAACCTTGGTTGATAAATTATTTATCAACAAGGTTTTGTTCATCTGACACTTTTTATTGACTTCATTGTGACATTATAACTAGGTTATTTTTTTATCCACCTGGTATATATTATAAGTATATTATAACTAGGTTATTTTTTATCTGTATTTTGATTAAATTCAACGAGGGATCCCATTTTATGTTGTACAAAGATTGTTTTTTTTAATTATTTTTTTTCCTTTATAAGAAAATTATTTTTTTTTTCTTTATAAGATTATAGTTAATAAATTATATATATTAATCGTTAACTGGAAAGGTTAGATTTAGATTAGGTTTTTTTTTGGGCGATCAACTACTAGGTTATTACGCTCTTTGCACTTTTACGTGTAATACGGTCTTTTAATTTATTTTACTTTTTTAATTTTCTTTGGTTTGCGTACAATTTTTTCTTTTATCTATTTCCTAATTTATAATTTAATTGCGTCTTATATTTTATGGTATAGATCTATTTCTTTAAAAAGGTTCATTATTTTATCTATTGTATTTTTTGAATTTTCTAGTGCAAGCTCTATAGACCGGGGTATTTTATTATTTTCAAAGGTTTTTTGTAGTAATGTACAATCTTCTATTATATGTTTTATAGTTATTGTTGTTTGACATGATTCGCAATGTGGTTGGGGCTCTTTGTTAATTAAATATGCATGAGTTAGGTTGCAATGACCGATCCTCAGCCTAGTCGCAACCACTTCTTCTCTTCTATTCCCTCTTATTGCACTTGTCCACTGCTTTGTACTTTTTTTTATATTTCTGAGTTTGTTCGTCAGTGGTATTTCGGCCCACATGGATTCCCAATTTTTCCTGACCCTGTTCTTTAAAAATGCCTTTACATCATTCGGCTCATATATTTGTAGAGGTGGGCTATTCATCATTGCAGCTTCTTTGGCAGCTTTATCCGCAGCTTCATTTCCAGGAATTCCGGAGTGTCCAGGGGTCCAGAGAAATGTTACGTTTTTTTTTAGATATTTTAACATTTCTAAATAATTGCGGATTTTGTTTATTGTATGACCGGTTTTGTTACAGTTTGATATGCTTTGAAGTGCCGACATTGAATCTGTACAAATTAAAACTTTTGGATGTGCACAGCTAATTGATGATTAAAGAGCTGTAGATAGTGCCTGAAGTTCTGCAGTGTATATTGTTGAATATGAAGGTAATTTATATTTTTTGGGTGTCCCATTCATAATTATTGCGAACCCTGCATTTTCATTTTTCTTGGATCCATCAGTATATATTATTTCATAGTCTGAATATTCCAGTATCTTCTTGTGAAATTGAAGGTTATTTGGTCCTGTGTTCTTATGTTTTAAGGATAGGTCTATTTTATAATTGTGATATTTCCACGGGGGTAATCGGAAGTCGGGCTCGGCTTGGTCTGACGGCATATCATAAATTTCTTTTATGACTTCTTTTTGTCTGATGCCTAAAGGAGCGTTTCTTGTTGTGTTCATTTCGAAATTTCTGATACAGCGGGGATGAAATATATGGTGGTAAGCTGGATTGGTTGGCTGGAGTTTAAGTTTTATAATATAATTATTTATTAGTTCTTGCCTTCGAAATGTCAGAGGAGCTAAAGAGGCTTCAGCACATAGGCTTTCTATTGGGCTTGTCCTAAAGGCACCTGTGGCTAATCTTATCCCAGTGTGGTGAATGGAGTCTAGAAGTAGGAGACTACTTGTTTTAGCCGAAGAATAAACCACACTACCGTAGTCTATTTTAGATCTTACTATGCTTGTGTATACCATCAGCATCGACTTTCGGTCTGCTCCCCAAGAGGTCCTTGCTAATACTTTCATAAGTCTAAGCCTCTTAAAACATTCTTCTCTTAGGTATTTTATGTGATCTAACCATGTCAATTTGCTGTCTATGACCAATCCGAGAAATTTTATGTTGTCGCAAAATGTTAAATTATTGCCGTACATAAAAAGTTGAGGTACTGGGCTTGGATTCCTCTTTCTTGAAAATAATATGCCTCTGGTCTTTTCTATGGAGAATCGAAGATTTTTGCTTTCAGCCCAACTCTGTAGTTTATTCAAAACATTCTGTAGGACTCTTCTCATCCACTCATGATTCCTGAATCGTAAAAAGATGGCTTGGTCATCAACGTAAAGAAATGCCTTCATCGATCCAGGAATCACATCCACTATTGAGTTTATTGCAATCGCAAACAATGTACAACTTAATACACTACCCTGTGGAATGCCATTAGTTATTTTTTTACTTCTAGATGTCAATTCTCCTACTCTAACGGTAATATGTCTTTCCTTTAAAAAGCTTTGAATAAACTTCGGAAGAGTTCCCCTAAAGCCCCATTCATAAATCGTTTTAGTTATTATTTTTCGGTCAATTGTGTCATACGCCTTTTCGATGTCAAAGAATATTCCTATAGCTTCTTTTTGTTCTACAAACGTGTTGAGAATCTCAGCTTCTATTGTCACTAGTTGGTCTATAGTGGATCTACTTTTCCGAAAACCAGATTGTGTAGGCGATAATAGATTAAATTTTTCTATAGCCCACATCAGACGTCTGTTGACCATTTTCTCTAAAAGTTTTGATAAACAGCTGGTGAGCGATATTGGTCGATAACTGTTGGGTTGTTGTTTATCTTTCCCCGGTTTCAGTATGGGAATGACTATGGATTCCCTCCATGCTTGGGGGTATGTGGAAGTTTCCCATATTTTATTGAATATTAGAAAAAGTTCGCTTTTAATTTCCGGGGGAAAGTGTTTTATCATGTCATTATGCACTTCATCTATTCCAAGGGAGGAGGATTTTGTTTCATCTATTGCCATTTGTAGTTCCCAAATTGTGAAGGGGCGATTGTAATCGTGTTGGAACGAACTATCTTGTCTCGTGGATGGAGTAAAATCAATTTGACTAAGGTATTTTGTTTGGTCAAGATTAATGTTTGGATTAGAGATATCTGAGAAGTGATTTGCAAGATTTTCTGCAATTATTTTGGGGTCAGTTATTATTTCATTTTGGATTTTTAATATTGGTGTCTCTATATAGTTATTACCAGCTATTTTGTTGATTTTTTGCCATACCTTTTTTATTGGAGTATTGAAGTTTATGGATTCTATGTATGAAATCCAAGAAGTTTTCTTTTTATTTTTCATAAGATTTCTGACTATTGCTTTTTGTTTTTTATATTCTATCAGGTTTTCTTTTGTGGGCTTTCGCTGGAATTCTTTAAGGGCTTTATTTTTACAGCTTTCCGACATTCCTCATCAAACCATGGTGTGTGGTTTGTTTTAGGGTTTCCTTTCGTTTTAGGTATTGTCTGTAGGGCTGATTGTATGATGCTCTTTGTAAGGAGTCCTACTGTTTCATCTACACTTTCTAATTGGTTTTTTGTAAATTTTTTTATTATTTTTTTTTCAAATTCTTCCCAATTAGCTTTTTCTAGAACCCATCTAGGGTGTCTTTTGGTTTTAGGCATTTCGGTGTTGAAATGTATCAGAGTTGGAAAATGGTCACTCCCATATTGGTCGTTACTGACTCTCCAGGTAACATGTGTAAAAATGTTAGATGAGGTAAAAGTTAGGTCTATTGCAGATGTGGATCCTGATCTTGGGCAGAATGATTGAATCTGTATTATCTATTACTCTTCGGATTATTTTTCCTCTGGTATTTTCTGTTGATGTGCTCCAAGTATGATGAGATCCGTTCATATCTCCTACTACTATATAAGGTGTAGGAAGTCCAGTGATTAGTTTAGTAAATGCTGCTTCATTTATTTTTTCTGTTGGCGGAAGATATATGTTAACTATTGTTATCATGTATCGTAATTTAACTCTTATAACTATAGCTTGTAAGGGAGTTTGAACATCTATATTTTCTGAATATAGGTCTTTTTTTACTATTGTTGCTACTCCCCCGTGAGCTCTTCCTACTTCGTCTATCTCTTTGTCTTTCCTATAAATCATGTAATTGTTTATGCTCAGGTTTCGTATTGGAGCTAGTTTCGTTTCCTGAAGACATAATATATCTGGGTTGTTGTCTTCTAAGAGGATCCTCATTTCTTCATATTGAGTCCTTATACCATTACAATTCCAGCTAATGATTGTCATGGAGTTTATAATAATTTGTGAGTATGATAAGAATATGTTCGTAATACGAAGACAATGGTATATTGTAAATACATAGAATATATTTAATGAGGATGAAGGAAAAGTCAATCATGGCATGTACGTACGACAAAGATTTATTAGTGTGTAGATTATATATTATGTGGTAGAGGAAATATTCATAGGACGAATGTAGTGTTAAGAGAATAATGCCGTTTAAAAGGACTGGCGCTAAGGATTTATAAATATTTATATTGATAAGTGAAGGCAATGGTAAATAGATTTTAAGATATCCGCAAGCAGAGATCTTGTTGTTATTGACTTCAGTGAAGTGATATCTGTTATTAACTGCGAGAAAGTTTGTTATTTTAATGAGTGTTAGATGTGAGCTAGGGCACTGATTGTAGATATTAAATTTGTATTTAATCTTTATATAAAAATTATTGTATACGTATTTGAGGATTATCGTATACGTATTTGAGGATTATCGTAAAGATCATATTTTTTTTTTTGATTTCCGATTGCCCTGTTTCTTATTGTTTACTAGAGTAAACTCTCCTTCCGGGTCGGTTTCTGAGCTATGGTCAGAACCTAACAACGCTGGAGTGCCATTAGATGGCCCCGCGTTATCAGAGGAGATTAATGTGTCGGCTCGTTGCGTCGAGCGTGGACGCGACCTTGTTGGTTTCGGGAGAGGGGAGGCAGTTAGGGAAAGGGTGGGGGGCGGGAGGGGGGATGGTTGGGGGGTAGGAGAAGGGGAAGGGTGGGGGGTGGAGGGGGGTTGTAGGATTCAAGGATATAGAATTTGATTGGTTTTCATTAGAATTTTTTTGTTTATTATTTAAGTTTTCTCCAAAGTTGAACACTGTGTTTGTCTGGGTACTAATATCTTTTTTTCTGTTTTTTTGAATTTTGTTTAATTATTTCGGCAAATGATTTATTGAATAGTGTTGGATTTTGCTCCTTATATGTTTTCTTAGCCTCATTAAGGGGGATTTTATTAGTAACCTGAATGGTTTTAATTTCTTTATTGATTTTAAAAATTAGGCACGAACGATCAAGAGCATTGTGTGGGCCCCCACAGTTCGCACATTTTGCTGTTAGATTGCATCTACTGTTGTTTTCATGTTTAGCCTCACCGCATTGTATACATTTGGCTTGCTGTTTACAAAGATGGGTTGGATGGGCAAATCCTAGACAGTTGAAACACCGCGTGGGATTTGGTATGTATTGTTGGACCTTGACCGTATAGTAACCTATTTTTATTGATTCCGGGATTTTCGGAGTTGGGAAAGTTATAATGTAAGTGTTCGTAAGAACCTCACTGTTATTTCTGTTGATTTTTATACGTACGATATCCTTTATCACATGTGATAATTCTTTTTTGATTTCTTCTACCTCTAAAAATTGAAGATCGTAGCATCGGATAACCCCCTTACTATAGTTCAGACTACTATGTATAGTAACTTTAACGGGAAACTGGCCGGCAAAATTTTCACATTTCAATAATTTTTCTGATTGATTTCCGCCATTAGTTTCAATTAACAGTGTTCCATCTCTCAGTTTTTTTACATTTTTCAGTTCACCCGCATGTCCATTAAGGAATTTACTAATTAAAAAAGGTGACACTTTAGTGAAATCTTTTTCATCTGTTCGCTCTATTACTAGAAATGTTGGGCTCACAGGTTGTGTTTTCACAGTATCTGGCAACATTTTCATACGAACCCCAGGCCGTTTTCTTTTTGTTGGGCTTTGGGCTACTAACATCTATGGGGTCTCTCATAGATATATAGAAATATAACTTAAAATTACACTATTAGTAAGGAATAATTAAAACTAAAATGATATAAAAATAAGAAAATATAATAATAATAAATGAATATATATAACAGAATATTTGTCTTAGCTGGTTAGAAGCTAGCAGAGCTAGGGACACGTCTTCTCTCTTCCAATGCCTAACCTCAACTCTCTTAACTGGAAAGGTTGGTTTATCATTTCTTTTCTTTTTTTTTTCCCTCTCTTTAAGTTGCTGAGGGGGTGAATGTTTATAAATTAATTAAATTGATTTATTTATTTATCTTTTGTCATTGTTTTTTTTTTTAGATTTAAAAATTTCTGAATTACAGGTTACCTTTTCTCTGGCAAGTTATATTCCCACCGAATATTTATTTCTCCGTGACTCACTGTGGTGTTATCACTTATCCCCCCTACTCTGTTTTTTTTCTCGTTCTCAAGTTTCTCACCGTTAGATTGTGAAAGGCCCCTCTCCTCCCCAACACCAAATATTTTAAAAAATCGGTCATTTTACAGAGAGAGAATCTCCTGAATTACTTTTAACGAATACTGCGCATGTTGGTGTGGTTGGTCTAGATCTCTATCGGCTTCTTTGAGAGCTATAAAACATAGGCTAAAAATAGCGTCAGCAGTTGAGTTCGGAGAAAATACTTATACTTACCAAATAATATACTTTGATAAAGCATTATCTTCATTGTACTCTTGATAATTTGGTTCACTCTAAAATTCTAAAACTGGAACTGGATTGATGTAAAAAAAAATTTATTAGTGTTTGTTCTTGACCAAACTTAATTAAACTTGGAAAAAAAACCTGTGAAATGAACCGGTAGTTTTCATTCATTCTATAATTGTTTCGCTTTGTTATTCCGTAAATTTAATCATTCCCTGTTATGTAACTCTTTTATACTTTATTTTTGAAATATTCACTTCATTTTATGAATATTCTATAATTCATTCATTCCATCTATTCTCTAATTCAATTCCCCTTTTATAATAACTCTTTTGTTATGTAGAGTCCTTTATTATCTTTTTATCTACCATAACACTTCTATAATTTGTCAGTAAAATCTTCCATACTTCATCTTTAAATAATACCGCTATGTCCTGTTATTCTATACTTTCAAAAAACATTTTTATTATCTATTTTATTTATGTACCCTTTTCAATATTTTATGAACAAATTTTGGTCAGGATAATAAGACAAATTAATTAAATTATTTTCTTGTCATTGGTCTTTGAGAAGTGTGGAAAGTTCCGATGTTTTGAAGTGGCCGAAAATCGAGTTTAAAGATTCCGTTATATACATGCGTCCTTTTCAGGCGAAGATAAAAAATTCGTGTTAAAAAGAAAATCTTATGATTTTTTTTATTCTGCTAAAAGTCCAAGGATTTCCCTGTTAGCATAACAACTTACTATACCGATAGCGGGCAGGTGACCTTAGGAAATAGGTTCCCGGGTCGGTACAGAGGAAGGTAACTCGTTAAGCATCCTGGGACGTTAATAAACAAATAAAAAAATATAAAACCACTTAATCCATACTTTTTTCATTAATCTTATGTTAATGTAACATAATCTTAAGTACATTTGAATTCGTTCACACATAAGATATGTGTGTTTCGAAATTAATCCAATATTTAAGAAGGTGCTCATACAAGACGGAGGCTGACGACGGACTAAAATATTCAAAAGAGCTTTACACTTGTTACTTTTTTTAATTATCCCGTCCCAGATGAGGACGCTCAGCCACCTGTAGCCTTCCTTATTTAGCCCGCGGCTAAGCTCAGCATAAATCCACTTCGCTTGGTCCTTAAGCTCGAGGGTCTTCTCTCTATTGGTTAGCTCGGTTCTTCTATATTCCTTCTGTTTCATTCATCTTCAAGATACTTAGAAACATTTTCACGCTCGTATTCTTTAATAAATAAGTTTTATATTCCAAGTCATTCAAATGGGAGCCGGGTAACTCAGTGGTAGAGCGCTATGCCGTGGAGTGGCTATGTTGAAGTTCCCGGGTTCAAATACACCTACTGAATCTGTTTACAACCTGAGATCTAACGATCTTCCTGGGGCTCACTCGGTCTCTGTAAATTCGCAACAAATTGGTTGAAACCATACGTTTGAGTGTAATCTCAGACACTTTCCTCCACAGCCGTTGTCCTAGAAACAGTATAATCTCTTCCTCCTTTGCCCGAGATCATTCATGTGTTATAGTGGTATAGGTTTATTTTTTTCAGTTTATATTATTTAGGTGCATATTTTTTTGCAGAAAAGTAAATCCGTGAGACAAGTGTAGCTATGCGAATACTCGTATATTTAATTTCTCTTTTAAAAAAAGAACTACCTGTACTAAAAATGACTGACTACCTTTTCAATATCATTATTTATCAATTCAATTACTCCGATAATGATTGGTGTCAAAATATTATTAATCTCAATTTGGACTTAGTTATTCGGGCTGTTTCTGATTTGTAGAGGCGAGTGGACTATAGAAAGCTTATCACCTAGCCATCTGCGTTCTGCTTTTGCTTTATAACCCCCCCTCCTCCCATCCCCCCAACAGCCGTTCAATATCCGTTAGAGATTGCAACCATCCAGGATAGTAATACTAATTTAAACCATTAATCTGGCCATTAAGAATACAGCCACTGTCAGGCACTATGGTTATCCTTGGTTATATCAACGAAAATTAAACTAATTTTATAAAAAACTAAAAAAATTATAAATGTTTATATAATTTTAAAAGATTAATTTTAGATAAAAAGTTTGCATTTTGTCAATGTTCGCAGTAATTATAACATTGAGAAGATAGTATTGTGCTGCTGCAGTTGTTAGTTAAGACATTGTAAATCCGGTCACGGAGAATCCCTCCTTTAACCGCAAGCACCTGTAAGTTCGTATCCAGGCTTCTGCCAGACCTGTTCGATTAAGTGAAGGGCTTAGCACATATTCTCGAGGACACTTGAGGACTTAGCGGGTTAAAAGGGGCTTAAAACTGACTGAATTAGATACTTGATTAGGTGAATATAGATTCATTATATGAATACTCATATAATGTAATCTATATTCGAGTATTAATGCACCTCGTAACGAACCTTGAAACTGAATTCTTATCGAAATTCCTTTATTAAATTTACAGATCGGTGCCTTTAGAACTAAATATATGAACATAAAGTAAGTTGAAATCCTCTCTCCCCTGTGAAACTTAAAATTAACTCCTAACGACCGAGATTTTTTATAAATAGACATTTTTTAATTTATTGGAGTTTATTTCTTAAGAAACGATCTTCATATTTAGCCCGCGGTATGAATCAACAGACGACAGGGTAGCGTTGGTCTGATAAGAGTAGGAAATTGACTAGTAATCTAGAAAGGCTGTGCAGTGACTATTTAATTGTGTACAATGTGTAAAGTATAGTATGTGGTACTACTAGGGTAGGAGATTGGTGTAATACGAAGTAGACAGACAGTGATAATGCTGGGCTTACATACGCCTCTACCGGTGATGAGGTTCCCTTCAAAAAAGTAAAGACAGGGAAGAAATCGGCCAAGACGAAGACAAGGAAAGCAGAAGAAGCGCCCCCATGGAGGGGGAGTGGCTGTGTGCCGCCTCATTGTGCTAGGCTGCCTCTGTTCTAGGCACGCCTCTCCTTCTCTTCCTTCCTCAGCTTCTTGATGACCTCTGCGGGCAGGCGTTGGCCAGCTGTCCAGTACTCCTGTGAAAGCAGCATCAGGCTAACGATATTGTCGGCTGTCGCTCCTGAGCCACAGACTCTTTTAAAATCATTCCGTTCTTCTTGAAAACGGGGACAGGTGAAGAATACATGTTCCGCGGTCTCCTCTATTGTTGGGCAGCTTGGACATTCTGCTGTATTGTCCAGCTTAAACCGTAATTGGTATGCTCTGAAGCAGCCATGTCCTGTAAGCATCTGGGTTCGGTAGTAGTCTACTTCCCCGTGGCTCCTATCCATCCAGGGTTCAATGCGAGGAACCAGCCTATGGGTCCACCTCCCGTTCGTGGCCATATCCCAGCGTTGTTGCCACTTCTCGATTGTCATCTTTCTTTCCTCAGTTCTGGGGATGCGAGCAACTCTTTTATACCAACGCTGTCTCTCTTCTGCGATCAGTTCTATTGGTGGCATCCTGGCCACTACACATGCAGCTTCGTAAGAGACAGTGCGAAACGCGCTGATTACCCTCAGGGCACTTCGACGATAAATGGACACCGATGGTCTCCTGTAAGCCAGTGTGTCCAAGGCACCATACCATATCGGGGCTGCGTAGAAAAGGATGGCTGAGGTGACGCTCGATAATAATAGTCTTCGACTGTTTCTAGGCCCGCCTATGTTGGGCATCAGTCGAGCCAGTGCTGTGGTCACTCTTGCCGCTTTATCGCTTACTCGCTGGATATGCTCCTTGAATCGCAGCCTTTCATCGATTATTACTCCGACATATCTCAGCGAGGGCTGGGACTGGATCTCTTGTCTATCCACTCTCAGGGTTATTTCTTCCTTCCTTTTGCGGCTACTAATAAGAAGAGCCTCTGTTTTCTTGTCTGCAAGCTGGAGCCCCACCGAAGCCAGCCAATCACACACACACACACACACACACACATATATATATATATAAATATATATATATATATATATATATATATATATATATATATATATATATATATATATAAATATATATGTGTGTGTGTGTGTGTGTGTTTTGTGTTTTTTTACGTGGGCAGGTGGAAATCTTCAAAAGACGCGGATAGGCCGTACCTATCCGTGTGTGGGACTTTTACCCACTAAAACCACCTCCCTACACCTGTTGTCCACACTCCACGGGACTGCCGCTAGGCATTACTTCGTGGAGGGGAATGGCTATGTGCCGCATCATGGCCATTTCCATCTTTTAGCTTCTTAGCCTAAATTCCTCTTCTTCAAGAAGGCACCAGTCTTTGCTGATTTTCTATCCTTGTGCTTTCCTCCTCTCTCGGTCTTTTGAGAACCCCTGTGGCCAATTTTTTCACCGCGGCCCACTGTTCATTCGAATTTAGCATGCAGCACACTAAATTTTCAGGAGTCACCTTCTTCCTGCAGGCCAGCTCCAATTCTCTTCTCTCGTCAGTGAAGCGAGTACATTAAAAAAATACATGTTCTGCTGTTTCCTCTACCGCCATACACGTTGAGCATTCAGCACATATTTAATATGTTCCCATGGTCATATTTAATGGCCAATTAAATCAAGCAATATTTGTTGTGTTAGTAAATATTATCAAAAGCAGAGGATTAATAACAGCTCATTCGTCTCTATAGGAATAAAATGAATAAACAACAGCAGAAGTACACCAATTCTTCTTTGAATTTTAGAAATAATAAAAACGGACATTTTATGTGTAAGTACTCAAAATTTCTTGAAAAATTGTGAAGTATCCTGAACGCACTGGTTTTTCCACATACATAAATATTTCTACTTACTATAAATATTTGTGGAAACAGCGTTTAGTCCGATTTCCATAAGTTATATTATTAAAACGGAAAGACGGTCTTGGGAGGGTAGTTTGGGATGAAAGTGTTGAACCTTAGGGCTTTGTGGTTACAGGTGACTGGGCAGGTTACTCTACGGTTCACCGGCCACCGCTCGCCCACGTAGGCTCCTTTACCAACTCCACTGATATTCATTCCCTATTGATCAGGGCTTCTCCAAATCGGTATCCCGTTAGAGGAACGGCCAAAACCCGATTTTGTAATGAACAAGTAATAGAATTATAATCTATTTATCAACCATGGGGCGCCTCTTTGATATATTTTACTAGACAATAACATAGTCATCGTTAAGAATTGCTTTTTAAAAAAATCTGTACCACTACGACTCATGAGAGTCTTGGGTTCAGTACATGGTTAGATACTGTACTGTTTCTAGGTTGTGGTGGAGCGAATGAGAGTATTCTCGAGGATCTTTGCTTCTGTGGGAACGAGTGTAGAGATCGGAAAGGCGAGATCTTGCTTCATAGTGATGGACTTAGAATTTGAATTGAAGGAGACTGTTGATATACGAAGGGTGTTGAGAGCTAATGGATTGGTATAAGAGCGCACAGAGGAAATATTAGGAGAAAATTAGGAAAATATATAGTACAGCTTACTCAGAAAGTTACATCTACTATTAAAACTCATATACAGTTTTAATATTGAACAGATTGATTATTTTAAACAACGAAGCTCGGTTTAAATCCCATTTTGATTCGGATTTGAATGATGTACATTAATTTTATGCAAAACGAGTTTGAAGTTAAATGTCAAAAACTCGTTTAGGAAATATACTTAAATCGAGTTGTCGAGACAAGTTGGGACAGACTGAAGAAAGGCTAACTACTTGTACTTTAAAATCTTTTTATCTCTTGTACTAACTCGTCGCTTCTTCAACTTGGCCACCTGAGATATTTTGAGAAGAATTCTTTAATTACAACAGACTCACCACTCTTTCCTAACTCACGCTAGAGATTAAGGATATAATTTTTAATTTAAACTTAGATTGCAGGAAGCGGATTGAGAATAATCCTTTTTATGAAGCCGGTTGTGGAGATGCTGAGCTGTTAATAAAACTTTAGTGTTGTTTTTATTCAGTCAATTTACCCGAGGATCTTTAAACTGGATTTGTTTTTTTATTATACATTTTTGTACCTTGTTATCTTACTGTCTTAATTTTTTTTTCTAAAATTTAAATCTATGGCACAAAAATCAAAATCATGTTTGTAAAAAAAAAATGTGACTGTTTTTTATAATATTGACGAAAATACCATAAAAAAACATTATTTCACTCATAGATTTAACTAATTTTTAGGACTTTTATAATAATAATAATAATAAAGTAAGAAATCACTTCAAAGGATAGAAAATTGGAGATTAATAAAAAAAAATTACATATCCTAAAGTAAATTACCCTCTCTTTTTTTTCATCCGATTTTATTGAATTAATCCACAATCTTTACGATATATGCAAGATGAAAAGTTTGTAAATATTCCAATAACACCTTTTTCTTTTACCTTATTTATCTTTGGGTAGTTTTATGTTTTCTTTTTTCTTGTAGTTTAGCAATTAATACTAAATTGTCAAGCATAATTGTTAAGCGGTGCTTCACTACTATACTGTTCTCAAAATTATATCATATTGAAAAAGAAATGTTTTTAACCGCATCGATCAATCAAAATACGTAAAATGTATATTAATATGCATATTGATAATTTTCAAGTCTAGAAATAACAATGGATGGATTTTAATTTTTTTTTTTCTTTTAAATGTTTATCCATTAAAATAAAGTTAAATACCTATTGTACAGCAAATTTACTTAAAATAAATAAAACGATATTTTTAAGTTTGAAAAAATACATTATCAAAGACCAAAAAAAAAAAGAGGTACGAGGAAACTTAAAATGGGCAAAGATCTTTACTTTTTGGTGCAAGAAATTCATCAAAAAAAGGACAATTGAAATCCAAGCACACTGCGTGAGTGGTAGAGAGGTTGGACTATGATGATGATGAAATCCATCCAATTGAGCTTCTTCACTTTAGGGGTACTGTCCAATCTCACTTGAGGCTAACTAGGCACTAAGCACAGAGGTGTTGCCAGTTACCCTCACACTAATACATAGCAAGTAAAAACAAACTACTATGTAATTAAGTTGGATTGTTTTAGCATGTGCTCTTCACTCCACCAATAAACGATTCTTGCCTTCCAAACTTTGAAGGATCCTAAATGAATTACACTTCGCCCCGAGGCTCCACTCTCATTCCACATTTATTCTCCACTCATCTAGACCACTCATCTCCTAGATCTACAAGAATCATGGTGGGGACTTTTTAATTTAATCTATATTCTTCTTCAACCATTATTTCCTTTGCAATAGAAATATTTATACGTTACTTATTCCAAAGATCGTCAATTTGGCGGCAGGGGTAGTTAAAGAAATCTCATGTAGTTAAAATTATATTTGTTAGAAAAAAATTGAATTGAAAATATATACCTCAATATAATTAAGTGACAGCTTATTTGAGAATGTTGGTTTGTTTGTTGTTGCTTAGAGGCGTAAAACCCTAGGGTCATCAACGCCTGTAGATTTTTATAATTAGTTATCTTTAAAAAAAAAAAGGAAAAATAAAATTAAAAAAAAATATATATAAGTAGATATCTATAATAAAGAAATAGAACAATCTGGGAAAAAACAACAAATGCATTTATAGTAGGGACAATGGATAATCAAATATTGTTTATTAATTTACAGTTTGTAGTGAATTTCACCAGTTTGTCGATTTCAGATTTGTTGTCTCTAAGTGCTTCTCTAACATCGGGTGTGGTAGTATGAGCTGTTTAAGTAATTTTTTATAGAAGTAGCATTCCTCAAATATATGTCTGATTCAAAGATTTTTATTACACCTAGGGCATATCGGAGTTGCATCCCTTGTAATGAGATATGCGTGGGTAAGCCGGGTGTGTCCTATTCTAAGGCGAGCAATAGCCACCTCTTCATGGCCTTTACTAGGATTGGATGTAGCCCAAGGCTTTACATCCCTTTTTAAATATTTCAACATACTGGCTGGACTTTCATCCCACATTGGTTAACATTTTTTATCTATATATTCTTTAAGGGGACGATCAATGTGAGAATGAATACCACAGTCATTATTGGATAATTAAAGACGAGTAATTTCATTTGGCGTTTCTGTTACTTGAGAAGACTAAGGTAACTTTCATTATATGGAAAAGGATTGGAAATTATGCCAGATTATAGTATAAAAATAAGTACATATTGGCTACGTAAAATTTCCTAGGTTAGTATTCATTGGGAAGCAATGGCTGGGGACACCACCGATTTAGATAAGAAACTAGGACTAAAACTACCGCTATCAATAAGCTTTCAACTTGTCGAATAAGTAACCAATAATTATACTAATTACTATTTAGATATAATATTTTTTGAGAGAGCATTGGTCAGAGAGGAGGAAGAAGGACCGTATATTCGGTCAATGAAGATGGAATCCTCAATAATGCTTGAAATTATATATTATCTTATTATTATTATTATTATTTTAATTTTGAAGAGAAAAGATTATGTCTTGGTCGCCCGCGTTATATCTTACTAATATTATAAATTTGAAAGTTTGTATGTTTGTCTCTCTTTCACGCAAAAACTACTGGATGGATTTGGATGAAACTTTACAGTAATATAGGTTATACACCAGAATAACACATAGGCTATAGTAAGCGCGGATTTATGGGACGGGCACGTGCCCTCCCCTGACAGTTTTTTAGCTACTGATCGTGGAGAATCCATTATAGTACATAATTAAAGGCAAATCAGGAACTTAGCATCTTGAAATTTGCAGATAGGTTCTTTGTATAATTTAAGAAAGAAATTCGGCTAATTCCACCCCCAAGGGTTTCTCCTTTAATATAATAGGGGTTCAAAGATTGTATAGAATCCGTCAGTTTTGAAGTTAGACGTATGAAATTTTGGATTTATGAAACATCTTATAGTTAAAAAAAAATTGAATTATTTATTTAAAATGTTCTTTCACGAAACTTTATGTGGCAGAAGAAATTCCATGCGAGCGAAGCCGCGGGCAAAAGCTAGTCATATTATATATATGAAATTATATATACATGAAATCATTACATAATGAAATTTAATAAGCATAAATACATGGATTAAACACTTATTTTGCAGCCCTTTTTACTACCTTAGTTTACCTTCTCTTTTGTAAATAACAGTTTTATTGGCAATATATTTCCTTCTTATTCTTTTTCTTTTTTCCTTCAGCCACCGTGGGCTACGTTTCAACCACCATTTCTTCTCTTCCATATCTCTATCATTCGTTCACTGTGCTTTTGCTTTGCCTAATTTATTTGAGCACACTGAAGTTCCTTCTTAAGTGATGAACGCCCTTCATTGGCTTCCGAAGAGGCTTTGAGTTCTTCAATGGCCATTTCAGTCTCTTAAATTCACATATTTACCGTTTTCAGTTTTCTAAGATAAATGAATACTCTTTTGGCCATTCTGCTCGGGTCCATTCTTTGAACGTGTCCATACAAAGGAACTCTTCGTTTTCTTTTTGTGTGTTCAATTTTTTCTATGTGCGTTAAGAATACCTGTTTATGGCGTCCATGGTCTCCTTTAATCGGTAGCAATATCTTTCTCCCCTTTATATCTAGATCAGGCATCAAAATTTTCTCGTTTGATTGAGGATGGAACATTCTGCCACATACAGTGCCTCTGCATGAATTACTGTTGAGTAGTGCCTAAGTTTAGCATTAATGGATATGGACTTGTTGTTTTAAATATATTTGGTGATGTGAAACGCTACTTTAATGCTAATATGGTGGCTTCCTTTTCTGATATATTTTGTTCTTTCCCATTTTAATTTTATCAATATATCTTTTTTATTTCAATAATAAATAAAAATTATTTATTATTGTAAAATTCTTCAACTCATAATAGTAACTCGATTTTAGTAACTCATCCATAGGTAACTTATGAGCCAACAAACAAATATATTATTTTAACCTAACAGTAAAGTCTTGTTTAAAAGAGGTTTCTCTTTAAATTCTCCCACCCAGAGAAGTTCCATGTTGTTATCTTCTCTTTAGATCCGATTCTGTTTATATAATTTCCAAATATTATTTATCTCTGCCTGTATATATTATTTTGGCTTATATAATTTCTTAATCTACTTTTTCGTTTCTTTACTTCGAATTTTTTAATTTCGTTATATCTTAATTTGACGCTTCTTGCTAATTAAAATTATTACACTAGGATTCAAATTAATGAAGTAATAAGCATTATATTTAATTCTTAATATTAAATTTTGAAGCAAAAAATATAATAATAAATAAAATTTTCACATGTTTCCCTAATATTCAACAATTACGACTCAAGTATGCCAATTAACTTTTAACGTTGTCCTCATTTAGTAATAATAGTCATAAGTGTTTTTACTATTTGTAAAGTAACTAGAAATGTATGCTTTACTTATGAAGGTTTCTATAAATAATATATTTATTCGCGTTCGCGCTTATATAGATAAATTCAAATTGAGATGGTTTCACGTAAGCTCAATGGCTGGGATCAATAATTCATACGAATCTGGAGCCAGTTAAATATTCATTCAACGCTTCCCACACTATATGAAAAATCGAGCAGCTATGTGACACCCAATATCCTAGAGCGATCACCATATTGGCGTACGATAGTTATACAATAATAAGTTAATATAGTTTCTGATCTTCTTATTACTTCAAATTAATTACTTTATTATTAAAATTGAGATAGATATTATGATTATTATTCAATGCAATATTCTATATTTATTTATTTGTTTATTTTAAGGAAATATCCCTGTACAAATAGACCTATAAATTATAAAAAATCAAATAATATTTTCCATAACACAATACACATTTTTTTTTCTTAGTTTAAATGTCAATAGAATACAATTTAGTTAATAACATATTGTGCTATAAAAACAAACACAAAAAAAAACACGTTAACTATGTACCAAAAGTGGGATATAATTAGAAATACTGTATTCTGAGATGTAAAGCTTTAAAAACAAAAACAGAAACATCATATTGAAAAACAGAAACACTTAAAAAACGATCACGAGACTATCAATCATATATTATAATAAAATAATATATGATAAAAACAACACGCACCGCAACGAAATGTGTCGGTAGCCACGTTGATGTGTATATCAACGTTTTATTTCAAATGTTCAGACAAGTTATTGACTCTATTTATTTACTGCAGTGGTCCGCTTTGGTTCGAACTGTAATCCGTAAATGAAAATTTTTATTGTTACTTCCATGTATTTACAGTCAATATGAAATATTCTCTTCTTTTTTTTCTAATATTTAAAAATCATAGTTCTTATAATACTCCTGTCGTACAGAAACCAATGGGTTACAAAATTGCTAATACTGCATCGTAAAAAATAAATAGAAAAATGCTATATATATTACGTAAAAAATTCAAAGACAACATTATTTGTTTCTTTCATTTTTTACTCAAAACATTAATGCGTATATATATATATATATATATATATATATATATATATATATATTTTACTTTTTTTTTATTATAGTATGTAAGTTTTAATCTGTTATTATTTGTATAAATCTGTAATGATATTATAATAAAGTTGTATGCATACACCTCTTCGCACGAGGTATGCACAATTTTTTTTTTTAATTGATATTTACAACTGTAATAACATTACATCAAGTAAATTGGCTGTATGAACAAAGGACATGAACAAAAAAATCACTTGTGGAGAAACTATCCATTGATAGCACTCCAATGAAGTTTTATAGTAGAAGGTCTCGAGGCCATCTTCTTTTCAGACGCCTCGGAGGGTTATCAGGAATATTATAGGAAGCAAGTCGAGAGACTAGCGGATTCAAGTGTGTATGGAGCTTTTCATGGAAGTATAGGTATCTAGTTTGGGCCAAATCAGCAACATATGGGATATTAAGATCATGATGGATGAGTTTGTTTGTGACATAATAAGGAGCATTGAGGATTTTACGAAGGATTTTGGATTGTAAGGATTGGATGCGAGATGAATTGGATGGTTTAGTAGAGCCCCAAAGCTCAACTCCGTATGTCCAAATAGGTCTGATAACTGTCATGTAAATGAGTCTTTTGTAATTAATTGGTAGCTTTGAACGTTTGTCCAGTAAATGTTGAAGTAGGCGAAATCGTCGAGCAGTTTCTTGTCTTTTCAGTCTTGTATGAGGATTCCAAGTGAGACGTTTGTCCAGATGGAGACCTAGGTAACGTATCTGTTCGACAGGGATCAGTGGAATGTTATTAAAGGATACAGTAGGACAGGAATTCGTAGGTTTACGACGAAGAGTGAAGGTAATTTGGTGGGATTTGTTAGGATTTATTTTAATTCTCCAATTTTGACACCATTCTTGAAGGTTTGAGATATGGGATTGAAGATATTGGGATGCAACAAATGGATCGTTATTTACTGATAACACACATGTGTCATCAGCGTACGTAGTGAGGACAGTGCTTGGATGGGTTGGGATGTCAGCTGTATATATTGTGTAAAGCATGGGACCCAGGATACTACCTTGAGGAACACCAGCTAACTGGGTAAAGAGGCAAGAGTAGGAAAAATTATGGTTTACTTTAAGGGTTCTATTACTGAGGTAGGAACTGATAATAAGGAAGTAAGTAGAAGGTAAGAATTTACGGAGTTTGTACAACAGTCCCGGATACCAGACTCGATCAAAAGCCTGCTCTACATCGAGAAAAGCTCCCGTGCAGTACATTCCGCGCTCTAATGCGGATGAGACAACGTCCACCACTCGATGGCATTGCTGGATTGTGGAGTGCGATGTTCTGAAACCAAATTGGTGATCTGGGATTATTTGGTTGGATTCTATTATAGGATGTAGACGTTTCAGAATGAGTTTTTCAAGCATTTTACCCATTATGGGCAGGAGAGATATAGGACGGTAGGAAGATGGAAGTTCTGGTGGTTTTTTAGGTTTTGGTATCATCTTAACTATGGATAATTTCCAGGAATCAGGAAAGTATGTGGTAAGCAATACGGCATTGTATATACATGTAAGGAGTAGGATCGCTTTCCGAGGAAGGCGTTTTAGAATATAGGATGTGATTAGGTCGTACCCAGGGGCTTTGTTGGTGGGTAATCTGTGAATAATGTTTGATATTTCTGAAGGATGGAATGCTTTAAGAGGAGGAGACAACTGAAGAGGAATACTTAACTCTGCTTCAATGCATTCAGACTGGGTAGGATTAAGGATATCTGGGTGAGGGTTAAATGTGTTGAATAGGTTCTGGCCGAAAATTTGTGATTTTTCTTCATCAGATCTTGACCAGGTTTGGGATTCGGTTAAAAGTGGATGAAATTTTTATATTTTAGGAGTTTTCTAGTGGTATTCCATTAGGATTTGTCAGTAGTACTGAGATTTTCTGTACGGTAACACAAATTTTGAATGTTCTGATCTCTGATTTTAATTTGTTTGTCAGTTTGGTATAATGACTCTTGTCCGATGGATATCTGGTGCGGTGCCACTTCGCTCTTGCCCGTCGTTTTTCTTTTAATAACTCGAGAATATGAAGTGGCCAGTTATTCTGTTGATAATGGTTTTTCCTTGGTAAGGAGCTATCAATTATATTGGTTTGTATTGATTCTGTAAGTTTGTCTATTGCAGAATTGATGTCTCCTTTTGTTTTAAGCGGAATTTTGAGGTTTAAATTAGTTTCCAGATTAGATCGAAATTTATCCCAGTCTACTCGTCCGGTAATCAGTCTGGGATGAGAGGGCTTAGGAATGGGAACTGAATGTACTTGAAGTAGAACTGGACTGTGATCAGAGGAAAGGTCATCCAGGGATTTTATAGTTGTTTGATTGCAGGAAATCTGTGAGGAAACAAATATATCAAGAATATCTGGAGGTTTTTTGAGCGATGTAGGCCAATAAGTAGGGTTTATGGGTGCGAGGATAGAGAAACTATTAGAGGTTGAAATTTGGGATAAAATGCTACCACGGGAATTGGATGTTCGACAACCCCATCGTTGATGTTTGGCGTTGTAGTCTCCTCCAGCAATAAAACGCGGTCCGAGAGATCGGAATAAGGATTCGAGGAGATTATAAGAAAGGGAGTTACCAGGAGGACAGTATACAGCTGAGAATGTTATATGGAAAGGATTAGTTGAAATGGTTACTGAAGTTGATTGGATGACGTCAGTTGGAGTAGAAGGTATAAGAGAATGAGGTATGGATAAGGATACAAGAACCGGCATGTGCTGTATTGTCAGGATGATCTGATCTATAAGTGATGTAGTCACGTATGTAAAAATATGATCGTTTTGTGAAGTGTGTTTCAGTCAATAGGGCGATGTCTATGTGATTGTCATGAAGAAATAAGTCAAGTTCGTCTCGATGGTTAAGCAGTCCATTAGCATTCCATAGGACAATAATTAGGGGCTTTATGCTCATCGTGGGTAATTAAGAGGGACTTCGGTAAGGATTCTCGTGAGCAGGTTGATGAGGGGCTTGATAATCTCTTGGAGTTCTGTCAGGAAGGATGAGAGGATACAATTTATGTCGATTGGGTTTTGAATTTGGACTGGATATGGGTCTGGAATTGGATATTGATAATTAACAGGTAAAGGAAGGTTGGTTGAGGGTTGTACCCGAGGTGCTGGATTTGCATTCATTGTTTGATGAACTGAAGGATTCATTTGATTGTTGTGATTGGAAGACATAGGATTTGGTTGCTGTGGTGGTAGATTGACTATTGATGTTTCAGGATGGAGAGGTATATGTTGACGAGGAGTTTGGATTTTAGTATTGAATTTCTGAGGGTTGGATCTAGGTATGCACAATTAAAAAAATAATAATAACGGCTTCTCTGTAGGGTAAACTACCTAGGAGAAATGTACATATTTATCTTTAGAGAGGCTCGTATATAACATATTACGATTCTTTTTACCTTCAAAACTCTAAGATAGTGGAAGAAACTAGGGCAGCCATCCTTTAGTAATGTGATGTTGGCCATTAAGTCCTGGAGAGCTAAGTCAAGGAAATAACTTAGACACTTTTCTGCATATTCCTGTCTTACTAGAACTCAAGATGGGGAATCATGGGTTAAGATGACGTCGAAAACAGTCAACTTTTTACTGACGTTGTTTTATGCTTGTTCACTTTATGATATAATCTAGTTTTATAACAAATCCTTATGAGCATGACCTCAATCTGGAATTTTTAATTTATATTAAATGGTTGAGTTATTTTATCAATGTTACATTTTTCAGAATTATTCTGCCAAGTATTATTTGCTACGAGGTATGATTGACTAGGCTTGTCCTTGAAAAGAGAAGCTATAAAATTGATATATTAATCATTAACAACTCCGATACAATGAAGGGAAAGAAGGAGTAATTTCTAAGGACATATCCTGCGATTGAATGCTTGTAAGTAGGCTCACGTAAAGAAGATTTGGATTCCTAAGACATAAAAAATTAAACCGAATTGTATGTTTAAACCGTTTTAATAATAATGAAAGGCTTAGCGAACCCGACAGCTCGATGGCGACGCCACCTATCGCTGCTTTCCAATTTCCATCCACGGACGACTACCGATGCAACTTTCCCACCCCTTAATGTAATTCTCCCACCTACACCTTGTTCTACAATTATAAAATATTATCCAGTGGAAAGGTCCTTTAGAGGACTGATTATTCATATATACGTGATATAAATTGTTCTGTTTGTAGGACAATGATTGTTCTGGAAGGTGATTTGTCCGTGATCACGCTCAACCGCCAGGTGATCCCCTATTAAGGATGTCTACTTTATAGAGGCTAGGTGATCCGAAGAAGGGTCTCCAGATCTCACAGGATCCATCCCTGACTGTTAACAGATTAAATAAATTATCTACCACAGCTAGATTTGAACCCTAGCCCTTCGGGACGAACTCAGCGCTCTACCAATGAGTTGCACCGCGCTCAAAAATATTTTTAAGTATCTTAATTTGTAGCTATTGTTGCTGTAGTTCCATTAACTGTTTTGTTTTGTTTTCTAATACATCTGAATAGCTTTCTACATCCAATTGCCTTGTATAAAGGCCATAGATACCAAAATTCAGAAGATTTTTATCGTAAATTTCTAATATAAATTCAATGTTATTGTTCATTCCATTCACTAAGAATCATTGGTTGGTTTGTAATCAGGAGAACACCAATAACGTAGCTTAAATATTTAGGAATGGAGACTTGGAAGCAGGAGGGGGTGTGATGTGGTGAGCTGCCATTTCCACCCCCACCGCAATTACAATTAGGCTTTGACCCCCCCCGGGCTAGGGCATCATCAATCCGCCCTTATCCATTTCAGTTCTCATTTCGACATCCAACATCCATATCAAACTAATTGCCTCGTTTGTTTTACTCTCTCAATTCCCAAACCGAACAACACGGGCAACAAGGTCACTCGTGGCGATTGCAACCATATTTCAGTGTATTTACTGAAAACAAAATATTAAAAAATGGAGGTATAAAAACATGAGGTACATAAAAAAAAAGTACATGCCTGAGTATTATATTGGGTCGCTTCTTATAAAATGCCCGTTTTTATCATTATTAAAATTAAATTAAAGCAAGCCAATGGAGAGGTACCGCTGGGTACTGTTCTTCGTCATGCCTTCCATGTCATATTGTATTTTTTTTTTCAGTCAGCCAATTTGCTGATTGTCAATTACATGTATTTGACAGGTGTGGATTGAAATATAAAGAGGAAAAAAAATTAAAACTAATAGGCGAATTGCTGGACTTCTGTTGTTTAATTTGTTCATCTTTACAGATTGTAATGAGCTCTTATCAATCTTCTCTTTTATAATATTTACTCTATCTACACCATAATGCCACATTTAACATTTTGAAATATGCCATCAAACATAAATATGGATATACGTGATTTTCTTTCATTTTTTATGAGTTAAACTTGAACACTCGGGAACCCGAGCTGAGAAAAATTACCACGGTGTTCGGGGAAGGATGCTGTAACGAACGGACCGTTCGCCGTTGGTCTGAGATATTTTCAGCTGGTGACAAAGATTAATTCATTTCTCCATTCTACCAAAAGGTGATATTGTCATAATGCAGCAAAACATTTGCCAAAAAGACAACCTACTTTGGTCTATCAGAAGGGACATATACTCTTAACCGTCCTCATGTTTCACGGCAGACAGAGAAGAAACTAAATGAGAAGGGAGACGAATCCTACGTTCCCCAACATTATTCGCCGCATTTATCTCCAACAGACTTCCATTTCTTCAGAAATTTGAACAACCTTCTAAAGGGTAATATTTTTGAGAATGATCGTCAAGTCAAAAACATGAGCATTTTTTTACTTTATTTTATCACAATAACCTGAATTTTTCAGTTCTGGGAATGAAAATTTAATAAAACATTGGAAAAAACATACAGGATAGTTGTTTCGATTTCACATAGCTGTTTTACTGACATCCCTTTTAAACGGATATTTCATATGAAACAACCCATATTTTAAGTTTGTGAATAATGCGTTTATACCATGCAACGATATTCGAGAAACAAGATCACTAAACGTAATTGTAACTGTATTTCTTTGTCTTATCTGATAATAATAATAATAAACAAAAATTAAGAATGAGGTATCTAAACAAATTGACATACCTGAAGCTTACCCGTCTTTATGTTGAGTAAATAATGCTTCTGTACTGTATATTTTATAATTCACCTAAGGGTATACTAACAAGTTCATAATAATAAGTAATAAATAGCCTCCTATCCCTACTCCTATATCACCTTACTTACCTGTACCAAACCCTAAAGGTACCATAATAATCATTACACCTAGCTCTTAGTCCACCTCTCGAACATTTACCATGATCTGCGAATGGCGAACCCATCTAGTGAAGGGAAAAAAAAAAGATTTGTTTTAGTACGTTTCAGCTTAATAATTTCTAGTTTGATATACTAATAAAAGTCGGTATAGGGGACACTGCTCGTGACGCGAAGGGTGTGACAATACAAAACTAACCGAACATTTTAATTACAGACCCAAAAACTTTTATTTGATGAAGCAGCTATATTCCCAACTTAATCTCCTGGACTAAGCTCCACCCACGAGGTTCTCCTTCAAGTAGGTTGCCTGTGTAATTGAACAAACAAGCATGATTCAGCAAGTTCTGCTCTTTATCCTTCTACAAACTCAAACTCAAATCTTATACTCAAACTTCATACAAAGTTGGAATATTGAAAGAAGCTAACAATCGCATATGCGAAGTGAATTGTTTGTAAACAGGTTGCAAGTAATTTTTAGTTTGTTTGGCTTAGTTATATTTATTTCTTTTAATGCTCTTTTCTCAGTTACTTTACCGTTAGGGTTTTTTCATCTGTTTTATTTATTTAATATATATAAATGAGAACTATAAATAACTACAGTTCTTATTATGTAGAAAATTACAATTTAAAGAACAAATCATAGTAATAGAAGACAAAGAGTAAGGAACTTAGTATAGCTACTAATAGTATTAGTATATCCCTACTGGTAAGAGTAAGGAAATTAGTATAGCTACTAATTTCACGTATCGAAGAACTTTGCTATAAAGTAATAATAATAATATATATATATATAATATATATATATATATATATATATATATATAAAATTATTATATATATATATATATATATATATATATATATATATATATATATAATATATATATATATATATATATATATATATATATATAAAATATAATGTAATTTAATGAAATAAACCTAAGTAACGTAATGTTAATGGTAATGTAACGGTAGTCGTACCGTCACCGGCAGGATCTATGTACATACCATACCGCACGAAAAATCCCTGATCATTTGTACCAATATAAAAATTTAAAAATCAAGTTTTATATATAAGGTCTATAAATACACCAATATATATCGATTAAAAAAATAGATATTGACTGTTGAAAGATAAGAAACAAATACTGAATGTGCTTGAATATCAGACATATCATAATTAATAAACTCCTATTCAAATAAAAATTTAAAGTTGTTGCGCCTTACAAAAAAAAATAGTAGAATGAATAGAATAAAACTTAGAGATGGTAGTTGTATTAATATACAAGATATGTTTTGATAATGACCTGAAGTAATAAATATATATTTATTATTTATTTCTAAGTAAAAGACATCTACTCATAATAATAATTCATTTTTAGTAAGTCATTCATGGGTAACTTAAGAGAAAACAAACAAACAGTTTAGTTTTAACCTAATAGTAAAGTCTTGTTTAAAAGTGGTCTCTCATTTCTTCTGCCCAGGCAGATTACCTTGTTGTTATCTTCTCTTTAGATCTTACTCTGTTTACATAACATGTAAATATTATATACCTCTGCCTGTATATATTATTTTGGCTTATATAATTTCTTAATCTGCACTTCGTTACTCTACTTAGAAATTTGTATAAGTTTTGTTTCATCTTAATACATTAACTTTAATTTTTCATGATAGTAAATTTTGAATTTTTTCGCACCACATAATAAATAATAATACAAAAATGCATATATTTTGGTAATATTCAAGTATAATGTCTAAAGTTCTGTAATTAAGTTATAAAGTTTTACTTAATTATTTCTTACAATTGCATAACTGACCAGAAATGTGTGCTTTCCTTATGTATATTTCAACAAAGAATATATTTATTCGCGTTGGTGCTTATATTGATGAATTCAAATTGAGATGGCTTCACGTACACTCCTGGACTGAGATCAATAATTCATACGAATCTGGTCAATATCCGAAACGAACCAGTTATGTTATGACAATGGCCTGAAGTAAATTTTTCATAAATTGGATTTGTAACAAGGAAGTTTCATCAAATCTTTTGTATTGTCAACAATGTAACTTCCTTACCCTCCCCTCTTCTTTTGTGTGCATAAATATATCAGAACATTAGGAAGTTAGAATGTAGGAGAATATAGAAAAGAGATCTAGTAGATAGTTCGTAGTATGTAAGAGAGTTGTCTCTAAGTCAGATATAGTAAATAGCCGATAAGTAATATTGCTAATCAATAGCAATAAGTCACCTAGTTAGTTCATAAGAATGTCTCTTTTATATCTCTTGTATATCCGTATTAAATCTGGTCAATAACTCAATATAGCTATATTTCTCCTTCAAGTAATCTACCGTCTGATAACTATATAAAAAGTATCAAGCATCTAACTTTATTTAGCAATTTCTACTAATTTCGCTTAGCTACTAAGATAGAATAAATGTAATAAACCTTAGTAATGGTAGCCGTACCACCACCTGCCGGCGCTTTGTATATACCATTCCGCACGGCAAACCTCTGATAGTTAAAACTTGATTGGAGTCATTTATTTATACATTTTAATTTAAACATATTCATTTCAGTATTCTTCCTAGGTTTCTTGTATTTTAAAAATTATTTCTGGTGTTAATCACGACTTGTTTTACTATTTTTGTTTGTCATACTATCTTCAACACATTTTTTTGTCCAAAGATAAAGGACAAATATCATTGCGATAAAGGATTTTTTATCTTTATGATATTAGTTCTCCTTAAAAACAAAAATAAAAAAGGTTAATGGCTTTCCATGTTCAAAATGCACTTAATTTTTCTATTTTGAACTTAATAGTAAAATGTATAAATGTCGAGAGTAATGGAGACCAACGTTTTTTTGTTGGGAGATCAAAGTGTCATCGCTAAGAATCCATAGAAACGAAAAGAACAAATTACCATACTTTACTTATTGGGCTGGTAATAAGAAAAGTATTTATAAATTCAAATATCATACAAGTATATAGGAAATATAGAAATTGTAATATAAGACAATAAAGTATTGATACATAGATTTAGTTGCATTCATTGCTTAGGTAGGAACGCGCAGTCGGGATATGGTGGTGATGATTCGGCGGAATTCCCTCCTACCGACACAGATACGGCTGATGAATCCGGCCAAAATGTAATTGATCTCATTAGCGAGTGATAGGGCTGTGGTGGTGGGCGACAGGATCATGTCCCAAAATCAGGAATTACAATGATAGCGGTTCATCTATAATCTGGCTCCGGTGCACATTGCGTTGCTGCTCTGGTGTTGCAACATTAATGTCACAAATACATAATAATAAACTCTTTACATAATCCGGGGCAGGTTATTTTAGAATAGCAATTACGGGTAGTTAAATTTTTTTGACTTAAAAAAATTAAGGAGTTAGCAATATGAGTCATTCAGGATCAACAGCGGGCAACTTCGAAATTTCTAAAATTGACTTTTCAAACTGTTTGCCTAACACGACCCATTGTCACTTAATTTCTCGTGTATGTGTTTCGGTTCTGAACCAGAAGTATGAAAATGATTGACTAAACTACTGAAAAATGTGAGAAGATATTTTTTTTAAATTTGGGAGTTATCCGCTTTTAATACTGAAACACTAATATAATCATTTCGGATCGTTCCTTATCCGATCCTCATTTCGGACTCTGTACCTTCTTCCATTCATTTAGTAACCTGTTAACTTTCAATTCCGTATACACAATCATTTCCAATATTTAGTTGTACCGTTTACAACAGCAAATAAGACAATAAGTTAAAATAGTTGTTCGTAGATGTTTCTTTCTTATTACTTTTTTCTTCATAAAAAATGTTTCCTTCTTTATAATTATTTATATTTAGTTTTATTTTCTTGACTTTGCTATTATAAGTTACCACACAATTTATTTTAATTTAATCAATTAATTAAATTTTATTTGTATTTTACTCTCAGACAATATAGCTCATATTGTGGGGTTGTAAGTGAAATGCACTAAGTAAAATCATGATTTTGAAAAAACTCTGATGAAAAGGCTAGAATACTAATATGATCACGACATGTTGAATAATAAAGACATAAATTAACGAGTTTTATCAGTAGAAAAATCCAACACTAAGTACTCTCTCTTGCCTTTTCATCGGCGATTTCTCCAAGTAATGTTTTTAACTTCGAGTGTTTCATTTGAAAAACCATGATATTTCATGTTACTTGTTGTTATTCTGTCGGGACTTGTCCACTATTAACTATACTGAGAACAGTAGTAAAATCCACTAATGTTTACAATCGACTATTCATGGAAAAGCCCAAATCCTCTCAGATCTTTGGAGCTAATATGCTATTTGGGATGAGTGGCGCCTCCATAGCCTCCAGCACCGGCCCCCGGGAGCCCAGGGCACTCTTCCCCCCAGCCCTGATTTATAAAATTAAAGCTGAATTTTAATATTATATTTCAATTTATATGAAACGGTTAAATAATTAATTATAATCTTCTTTTATATTTAAGTTTATTTGATATTTCAAGTAAAGTACCAACCTTTTTCCAATAAGTCTTAAGTACCGATTTTAAAAAGAATTCAATTAAATTATTTTAAGAGAGGGTAAAGCCTCTTCAACTCTTTATAAAATACGGGGAGTCAATTGAGATCTTGAAGATGAATCGAACAAACCTTTATTTTAAAGAATTAAACTTTTATTTTTACAGAATAAGTTCCAAGAGACGCCCTCGCACGCCTTAGAGCATTAATCAGAATGGAGTATTGTGAAGAAATTACTAAGAGTATATCGATTACAAATAGAAATATGTGAGGAAAGTAATTTATCCATTTTAAATTGGAAAAAGTGCGACTGATTTTGAAATAAAAAAAAACAACACAATCTTCGAAGTTACGGTGCCTGCTGATGATGTTTTTGAAACGTTAAGCGGAAATATTCGTAAATACCAAGAGCTGTGCGAGAAAGTAAGACATCCGTTACTGATTGGTGGAAGCTAAAGTACTACCGATTGTCGATGATTTGATTCCTGAGGAAACAAGAAAATCTAAGTAAGCGCTCGAAATAAGCTGGGAAAGTTCAGAAAGCTGTTATGCATCGTCAGAAAATTCCTCAACATTCCAAATTAATTATAAAATGAACCATACTCTTGACTTTGGTCCGGGTTGGTGTATTTATCCAATATATGCCGAGAAACCGAAAATAAAAATAATAATAAAGTCTATATTTATTCTGTGACAAGACCCATACAGATATAAATATATACGCTTTTAGGAAGTACATATCTAGAAGTCTACGGGTTTCAAATGGTAACAGGTGGCGAAGGTAATTTAGGCGCTTTAAGGTGGAGAAGGTATGGCGGCAGATTTCAGAGCTATGGTTTTTCCAGGAGAGGGTTTGGTCAAAAATAATTCCAAGGTTTTTGACGGTTAGGTAACATTTGATAGGATTATTATTTAGAAGAACTGGATTATGGGGAATAGTTTTAAGGGAGTACTTCGACCCTATTATTATTGCCTTGGTTTTCTCCACATTCAACTTTAACTTATTATCTGTGGCCCACTGACTTATTCGATTCAAATCATCTTGGAATTTTTCCGTTGCTAGTAGAAGGTCAGGTGGGGAAAATGACAGGTATATTTGAAAATCTTCAGCGTAGACATGGTACTGGGAGTGCTGGATAAGAGGTGGAAGCTCGTTTATGTAAATGAAAAATAGGGTGGGGGATAGTGATAAACCCTGAAGGGACACCATCAGACAGAGGAAGGGTTATGGAAGGGAGTTGATCTGGGACCAGAACATATTGGGAGCGATCTGAGAGGAAAGATTTGAACCACTTCAGAGTACTGTTGGATAAATTGCGTAACTTGGCGAGGAGAATATTGTCGTCTACTGTGTCAAAGGCTTTTTAAAAATCTAGAAGGATCAGTATTGTTATTTTTTGTTGTTCAAGGGCGGTATAGAGATCATGGATTATTTTAAGGGAGGGAACTCTCTTCTAGAAAATTTGTAATTTGGTTTTTAACTAGGCCTTCTAATGGTTTTGAGAGGAAGTCATTTGGAGAGGAGGGATTTTCAATTTTATTTAACGGTGGCACTAACGCTGCCAAGGAGTGGGAAATACGGAGTTTTCATCGGATTCTAGCCTGGACGGAATTTTTTTCGGAAATTCGTATTAGAAAAGAAAAGGGGAAAACATCCTAAGATTTTGATAAGATCCTAAAACAAAGAAAACTGCAATTTATCAAAAAGCCAAACATTTACCAACATTGCTAGTATGCATGTAGCAACTTATTTTTAATGATGCATTTTATATAGCTACCAATTTCGCCAACTGAAGCACTTAAGATAGAATAAATTTAATACAACTTAATGCTGTAGCACCACCTGCCGGCGCTGCGTATATACTATACCGCACTACAAACCTCTGATCGTTGTACCTCGATTGGTGTCGTTAAATTAAGTCTTGAAAAATTTTAAAATCAAGTTTAATTTATTATGGATCAAAAAAACTACCTTTATCATTCCCCAGACACGATATATTGATAGAAAAAATTATAAATCTACTATTGAAACATAAGAAACAAATACTGACGATACAGTTAATTTCAAATATTTCATGCTCATTATTTTACATATTTATTACTCTTTTGGCCTAATTTCACTTTCATGGTTTCTCATCATTATTGTCAGTAGCTCATATTCCATTGTTTTAGTTGAAAATTAAAAAAAAATGCTTTTATTTTATATTATAATTTAATTTTTGTATCATGTTTATTCCAATAGTTTATTTTTTATATATTATTTAATTTTTTATATTTTATTGTATTCCAATTACTTCATATACATAAGTTTTGTATCTTATCTAATGTGGGCCGAAACGTCGATTTCAATTAAATAGCTTATTTCTATTTAAGGAATTATTTCTATAATCTCCAACGGACTATTTTCTTACCCATTTATAGAGATATAAGATCAACTGATATTGTACAAAATGTATTATAATTAATAAACTCCTATTGTAAAAACCTATTGTACACAATAATATTTTTTTTTAAGTTATAGTTATTACAAAAATAATAAAATTTCCAAAATTAACTTTGAGTGAATTGTTTAATGCAATATATCGTTCGTTTACAAATGAAGTACAATAAGTTAAATATTTGAGAAACCTATGATTAAAATGCAAGAATACTTAGTGTGATTATGAAGCATTGAAAATAATTGATGATGTGGCTTAGTGAGTTTCATCAGTGGAAGCATTCAAACTGAGGACTCTTATCGTTTACATCATTGTTTTCTCTAAATCATGTTTTGATTTCACTTGTAACCCCACGATATTAAAAATTGTGGGCGGTTTCTAGAATATATCTGTTCAGGATGGTACAGCTTCGTTTTCCAATTTTAATATAAGGAAAACCGACGCGGAGCATTGTTTGGAGCCGCTATTGTGGAAGCGGAGTTATCCCACAGGATACGAGATACCATACATCTGTATTTTTAGTCTGCTTATATTTTCCCACCGAAGCAGGATAAACATAATTGGACAAGATATTGAGTTATATACGAGATAGGAGGAGACCTAGGTGGTATGAAGCCCCGTATTATCTGAATCGCTAAGTCTCTCAGAGAGAAATTCATTTCTTTGCAAGCCATCTTTTAATATTTATCCTTTTCGGTGCTTACAGTATAGTACCGTCAGAGTTTTTAATATTTTGTGTAAATTAAAAATGAGATATTTTTACAAGCTCCACTATGTTCAGTTTGTTCATACTGTTAGGAATATCATTTGGAAAGGTGGAAACTCAGACCCCTGAAATTACTTCATTAACACAAAAGAATGTTATGTTCATTTATAAACATCAGCAATTATACATGTATCAGTTACAGCGTAATAAGACCTTTCGAATGATAGGGAATAATTGATAAAGTTTTATTTGAAGTAACACTGATATTAATATTACTATTTATGTATGTACAGGGTGGCCCAAAAAAGACTGACATAGCATATTGCAGGCGTGCCTGATGATCTTGGGGAAGCAGTTGCTGTACCATTTGAATTTTATACGGAAACATTTTAAGATCCCGCTTCAAAATTCTTTGCAGGGATGTTCTGGAGATTCCCAATTCCCCAGCAGGACGACGACGAGTAGAGACAGGTGGATCTTCGTTTACACTCTGCCTCCACAACTGCTTCATTGCGCACAGATCGACCTCTTCCTCTTCCTGGAAGATCTGACACTCTTCCATGTTCCTCAAAACGGGAGACTAAGTTCCTAATCATGTTGTCACTGGGTGCTGTTCGGGCATTAAAATGACGACGATAATTTCGTTGAGTTGTAATAATTGACCTTCCAGAAGAATAAAAAAATTCAATGATTTTGACGCGTTTCTGCACATCATATGTAGCCATGATTTATCTCCAAAAACCAGTAAATAACCTGCAAAAGACAAAAAAAAAATTATTAAACACAAAAAAGATATAACTATTTTTAATCCTTCAGTCTTTTTTGGGCCACCCCGTATATAGGTCCTCGTTCGATTCATCTTTTGGATCCCGAGAGATGCCCCGGGCACCCGATTTTACGTAAACCTGAAGTTGCTTTACCCTTTCTATCGTCGTAAGTATTTCCTAGCATCCTTTGTTTATCAGGTTGTCCAATCCCGCCGACCATCATAAATTTTCGAACTCCTTCAATACAAAACCACAGTCCTCTCCCGTAAGATCCGTTCTCGGCTCTCTTATCTGTATAAAGCATCCCGCCGAACAGCAGCTTTTGAAAGAGCTTTACTTATCCGATACTCCTGCCTTTTGAACTCTATACCCTCTTCCATTCGTCGTTCCAATAATCTCCCAACCTTCAAATCCCGCATATTCCATCACCTAATATCCCTACAATTCCTAAAATTTGGAAATAGTAGGATAAAATTCTCTCATTCGATGAATGAATGATGTTTTTTAATGTTCACTGGAATTTCTGATTACGTATGTATATATATTAATGTGTGGTATATAAACCACGTACGCATAGTATCATCTAGTTGGACACAAAGAAAGAGAAATGAAGGAAATAAGTGTAAATGACTGATAGTGTTATATATGTAACTATTAATTGCTTCTCTTATATAATTAATGTTAACTTATTTTAATTTTCTTCATTCTCTTCTTCTAATCTGTTTTTTAAAATATTGCTATTTGAGGTAATTTGCATTTGTTTTGCATTATTATTATTTTTGTTTTGTTTTTTCTCTTTTTCTTCATTCTAAATTATTTGTGATAATTAATTAATTGTAATTATTTTTATACTGAAAGGCATAATAGTTTACAATACAATACCTGTATTGTTATTCTAAAGGGACTTGTCCCAGAATAAATAAAGATATTATGCTCATCTATTTTTCACGCATTTGCGGGTTCAAAACAGAGATGGGAGCCAAGTCCAGCCATCTGCAGTTATTAGTTTTTGCTATTATATTTTTCTTCTTCAAACCTTTCAGAAATTTTCTGACGATCCTTGCTCTGTCCAGGAGAACTGCCTTTTGAGCCACCTTTAAAACCTCGACCGGAATTCCCAGATTCTTAATGCCCTCAACCGTGGATTTAGGCACCAATCCATTCGTTGAGATTATAATATGTGTTACCACCACGCTTTCCTTATGGTATAGCTCCTTTAGCTCAGCCGCTAGTTCTTGATACTTTCGAAGTTTCTCTCCAACAGTTGAGTTTACATTATTGTCGCTGGGGATCGCAATATCTATTATACTTGCTTTCCTCTCACTCGACTTTATAAGGAGGATATCTGGTCTATTATGATGCACTGCATGGTCTGTTATAACGGATTCATCCCGATATAGCTTATGGGGACCTTTTTGAAGAATTCTATTGGGGTGATACTTATAATATGGTGCCTTTAAATCTTGAAGATTTCACCGCCAGGGCTTGATGCAAAATTTTGGCCACATTGTTATGCCTCTGTAGATATTCAGTGCCAGCCAACACTCCACATCCACCAGTGATATGTTGGATTGACTCCAATTTAGCCGAGCATAGCCGACATTTATCCGGCGTTGATGCGTCTTTTAAAACATGCCTTCTATATGATCTGGTGGCGATAACTTGGTCTTGAATGGCGATCACAAACCCCTTTATCATTATTATTATTATTATTATTATTATATACAATGCATCTAAAGACATTTTACGTATTTGTGTATATATACAATGTATGTATTTATATGCATAAGTATGTATGTTTATGAACTATGTGTATATATATAGATCGATTACAATCCAATTATGTGTTCATTAGCAATTTGTTAAGTCTGTACTACTGGTGGTTGTTATGATGTTGATTTCAAGCGGTATTGGTGAACTGCAACGCCTTGTTGAAAAATACCGGAATTTTAGCATAGCCATAACTCATGCGAATAAATAAACAACTACATCCAGCACGACAACTTACGTCAACCATCAAGTAATGGTAACACGTAAATTCAAAATGTACGTGGGAACAAGGATCAATTTAAAATGGGGTCCGGCTACCGTCATCAGTTCACAGATATAGTTATAGTTATAGAGCATCGTAGAAAATAGCGTATTTTCTCACTAATAATTACGCCTTAAAAAATATCTCTAAATATTATCATCTATTTTAGCTGATAATCCATGACAGATTAATTGTAAGAGGGGGCCAGGAAGGAGGAGCTACTCCTGACTGTATAATGAAAGACGATGGTTTTGTCTCACATCTATCTAATTATTTAGAGAAGTGTTGTAAATAGTATTAATGTCACCAAGCTAACCTACAAAACAGATAAGGCACGTGAAGAAGGAAATACATATAATTTCATTAAAAATTTTATCATGTCCACTTTATCCTGAATATATTTCCCAAACTTTCTCGTGTCATAAAAAAAAAAAAATATATGGCCCCAAGGCCTAATAAGATAAAACATTGACTAGCGTGTCAGCTGGTTTTATCTTAATACGTTGGCCTCATACCATTCCTCAGTCATTTATCAGGCCAAGTACAGAACCTGTCTGTGGCATTTCTGTATTGCCGGAGGAAACTGGAGGGGACGTTTCATGTCGAAGAGTAATGATGATGGGAAACATCGCACAACCACAATGTGAAGCTTCATAAGACGCTCCACAAATCACAGTTTGTGGAAGTTCCACCGGGTTCGCCATAAAGTAATTAAGCAATTGTATTTTTATGTAGAACTGAATATTTAGAGCTTTTTAACATTAATTTATTGATTTTATATCATGCCTGTTACCTTTTTAAATATTCTTATTATTACGCATTCTTCGTTTTATTTATTTGGGAATAGCTGACAGTGTTGAATTCACCGATATCTATTATCACGGAAAAATTGAAAGAAAATAGTAAACAGATGCAAAGTCAGATAAATATCATCTTAAGACGGCTACAGAAGTTTTTTAGCAAGTATTTCGTGAAGCGGGGTAACTTAGCTCAAATCTCACTGTGGCAGATTAAGTATTTAATCTGCTGACAGCCCCGGGTGGACTCTACGGGATCAACGACCTTCATGAGACTCACCCAGCCCAATTAAGTTTGTACCCTTAATGGGGGGGAAATCTGGTGGTTGAGCATGATCTCGGGCAAATACACAATCATTGCTCAAGAAATAGTACAGGTTTTACCTTATACTGAGCCCAAGACACTTCATGGGTTGTAATGGTCAAGCTTTTTATATCATTATTGAATCTTGTTTATAGTTGATATGTCCATATTATTCAAATATGAATGTTTGATTTATCTAGATTTTTTTATTTCCCGCGATATCATCCATGTATGTATATGTATTGACAAAGCTTTTAGATGGAACTTATATAAGCACTCGAGTGGAAAATTTAATGTGAACGACTTACCACTTTACCTAACAAATAAATCATATTTGAATCGTGCGCAGATTGGTCCACCGCTGACAAGGAAAGGCAATTCATCATCACTCATGTTTTCGCTTCCCTATCCTTGTCACAATATCTTCCCCAACATGAAAAATTATTTCTGGATTAGCTAGGTTGAAAGAGGTTTCAATTTATGCTTTAACAATACAATACAATACAATGTGACTCTACAACCGTGCAGCTGCCTTCTAGTTACGGACGTTTTAAGATGCGTCTGGAATTCTGCGCCACTCCATCTTCCCATCGGAGCCTTGGTCTATTTAAGCTTTTAAGAAGCCAATAATTAAGTGAAAAAATAAGAAAAACAGGGCTATTTCTTGTATTCTAGCCTGCTGCGAATTTCTTTGCTTTCATCATTGTCCATTTGTACATATAGTATTCAGAATATCAAACTATACTCTGCAGTATAGTTTCAAATGTTAAGGGAGGAAGCTAGGAATCAGTAAAATGATTAACATTTTCTGAGTAGCTAAAGATAAATCGGGAATTAGCTATAATAGTCATCAGAGATATTATGTTTAATCCAGTCCATCCATAAACAGGGTATTAAGAGTTAATTGAATTGAGCGAAAACAACGGATTGGAAAGACCCTGATCATTGTATAACTTATTCAAGAAACAGTTCTACCCTTAAAAAAACTGGGTACTTATTCCGCAGGTTTTCAGGTAGGTGCTAGGGTCAGTTAAGGACCCATTAAGTGATCAAGAGCGTAGTTCACTTCTATATATATTGTAAATATATATATATATATATATATATATATATATATATATATATATATATTGTAAATAAAATCTGATATGACGTTACGTTACGTCATATCTACGTCTTATCTTCATAGGCAGTGTCCAACAGCATATCTTCTCAACAGATAATTAAAAAACAGTAAATAGAAAAACAAAATCTAGGATATTTAACTCAGCCAATACATAAATACATATTTTGGTATTATAATCTTAAAACCTGGCATAATTCCTTGTTTTTTTAAATATGATAAAGGCTATAGTAGCCTTCTCATATAGCAGCAAATTATGCTAATTGAAATTAGGCTTCTTGATTTACCCATTTCTGACAATGTTGGTTGTCACTATGTTTTATTGATATGTGGGTATATTTTCAAGCCACTTTTTTTTCGAGCCATTCCAAATTTATAGATTACAAAACGTATAAGATACGAAACATAGAGAGAAGGTGACGTGACGTCACTTAACTACGCCAATTTTGGCAGACCAATGGCTTGGTAGTGGCAGTACAGGTTGTTCAACTTATTTGTCTGAAAATTGTAAACTAGTAAGAGGTTTAGATCAAGAATTTTAGGAACTTGTGTATTATCCGCCATTTTTTAAAACCTCAACACTGATAATTCTGATAGTGATAATACTTACCGTCATTTTCATATTAATTGAAATTGAAATATACAAAATGTTATAATAAAATGCTAATGCTAGACCTCTCTAGCCGCGTTGCTCCTCTTATATAAATCTTTTATTGTATTGCTAGTTGTTATATTTTTTTAAATATTTTATTTGAAAAGAAATGATATGACCAGGACCGGGACTCGAACCTGGGTCTCCCATGTATCCGTCGTGGTACTTAGCCACCTCAGCCATCCTGATTCGCTTCTCGGTCAGACATATCCTTTCTTTTCACTGATCCTATATCTCCGTGTTCTCGCAATTTGCGATGCGTACACGGAGAGAATGTTAATTAAACATTACTTTTATTTCTGGATCTCATTGACTTACGTCATTCTTATATGTATTGTATATTATAATATATATATCCGGGTCCCGGTCCTGGTCAAATCTTTTCTTTTCAAATAAAATATTCTTATATAAATGTTTTCCCTAAACTTTCGACGAAAACATCTCCATTTCCATTCTTGTCAAAATCCTTTTAATGGCTTTTTTCACTTAAGTTTATCTACACTGCTTATTCTTTTAAAATTGGCTATTCTCAAAGTGCTATTCTGTTCATTTTAAATAGATGATAACAAAAGGAATGAGGCATGAACACAAAATTAAATTTAATAAACAGTACAGAAATATAAATAGACAAAGACCAAAACACTAAAAAACAATATACAAAACAATTTAATGATTCAAATGAGGTGAGTGATAAGAAGAGGTTGTCATTTGGCGAACATGTTTCAAACGAAGGGAAAAGTAATTAATGGCTAATTTGATAAATCGAAAATCCTACTCCAATCATTCGTTGTTTCGTTGGGAAAATTTGGAATCGACAACGATAAAAGAATAAATATCTTTCATTCACTGATTCGGTATTAAAGGGGCAGGTAGACCGGTTTTCCATTGAAAAACGGTTCGCTCGTTAGGCGGCTAATCGAAGGTAGATCGGAAATGAAAGGGTGCGGAACCCATTAATTGCTCCAATCGGGGAGGAGAAAAAAAAAACTGGCAATCAGTAATCTGCAGTGAGAACAAATTTGATTGTGCCTTTTATTAGTTTTGGCGGGAAGGCGGGAGTACAACAGCTGTTTCTCCCCCCCCCCCTGGTTCAATTAGCCTACTTTACACCGTTTCAGATTCAACGTTAATTCAGGTCAAGCCGGGACTTATTGTCACCCCCCCCTCCCCTCCCCCCCGACACCTAACTCATCGCTTGAATGATCTGAGTGCTCTAATTGTGAAAATATCTTGATTTATCTCAACTACGAAACGTTCTGTAAATTCAAGTTACATTTACAGCCGAACTTCCCTTGGGCCAAGTTTATTTAATAAGAAAGGAAGTTTGGAACAAAGCAGGAGGAGTTCAGTTCAATTAGATTCGTCGTTATTATAAGTCTTATCTTATTATAAGTGAAGGGGAGATTAGTTGTGATTAGTAACTTATTACTTCAACGACTAAGAAATTATTAAAAATCATATTGCATAGTAATCATTGACTTTTAAAACTCCCAATAAAAAATAAACCAAAGAATAAAACTACTTCATTTTATTAAAAATTACATGCGTAGATATGTATATAAGTATATATATTTTTTTTTTGGAGAGGGTTGCGTTATAGACTATAAACACCCGGTAGACGACTTGTAAGAAATATATGGGCTTATTGAAATATTGAACATATCGTTGCTGTCAAAACAATACCGCCTATCTACACTTTGGGCGATTTTACATGAGAGGAATAAAACCGCGCCATATGTTATATTATCATATGTATATTGGTTATCTTTCAATTGCTAATTACAGCACTGCCTTGCCTTTAATCTTGAAAACTTTGTTTAATATTGTGTAATTCAACCTGTAGAATGCGTTACCGTCACTAACTCATTTTCAAGTATATGCAATATCCTGAGGTTATTAACCCAATCCAACTATCCATTAACTCTATGAAGATGTGTGGCCGAGCAACGTAGTCATCTTGCAGACATATACTATTCCAGGAGGCTCACATGGCACACACACGTAATCACCACTCTTTTTATTAAGGCAATTAAACATGCTGGAGACAAAGGGAATAATAACTTCAGGTATTTAAAAATTACAGAATCTAATTTGATTGGAACTACTGTTAACTACCAAAAAAAATTCCTTCTATTTCTTAGAACACTCAGTGTTGTCGTGACTCGTCACGAGCCTTTCAAATTAAAAAAAAAAGTAGAAAATTAGGTCACACCATGATAAGACTAGAGCAGTGTTATTTAATGAAAGAACTTTCTTCAGAACTTCAGCAGAGCATAATACAGAATATATAATTCTATATTAAAACGAGATACCCCAGGTCACGAAGGACCATGATAATGGAAAAGGTACATTTTTTTACTATTTAAAAAGTTTAATTGAGAATAGTTATATTATTATTTTTTCTCATTCTCCATGATTTTATTTCAGTAAATAATATACTCCTTTCTATATGTCCAAGACCTGGACGGAAATTTCCTTTCCCTATCGCAAGTATGACATTTTTCAGGAATTTCTTGTGTTCTGTTCTATTTTCACATAAATATTGTGTAATGCTGAGTCTTTGTGTTTCTTGTTTGCTTTGTTCTGTGTATCCGTGGTTGAATTTGTACCCCATAATTTTACTAATTTTTTTTTGTTCAAAACTTCTTGATCTCATTTGTGTTTCCAAGTCAGGTAGGTATTTCACTGTAAATTTCTTTGTTGGATTTTAGCCTAAATTCTTCTGGTGTTATTTTTGGGTCCTAAGAATCCTTCTCTCTATTTTCAGCAGTTTTTCTACGCTAGGAAAGCTTACAGTCTCTGTCCCGTACAATATCTGGTACTGGTTTTACCACTGTATTGTAGTGCCTAATTTTGGCCTTTTTGGAGAGGCATTTTTATTACACATGCTACCCATTCTAATCTTGCACTCTATGCCTCCTTTTTCTGCTGATTATTTTACCCAGATATTTAAATAGCTACATTTCCCCAGATATTTAACCACCTGGATTTTACGGAATTCCGTTTTCACTTCTTTCCTACTAATATGGGAGTCTGTGGTCATAAATTTGATCTTTTGAACGGAAATTCTAAGTCCGGTTTTTTCACCTATTTTTTCAGGGAATTTATTTGCCTAACCGCCACTTCTCCCGACTCTGCCAGTAGGGTCAAGTCATCAGCAAAGTCCAGATATTTTACAAGGGTATTGCTCTTCTGATTCCCTACTTTAAGGCTTCTATGCTCTTACCTCTTTATACGGGTGTTTAATTTAAAAATAGTTTAAGCCAAAAATTACCTATTATTAATAGTTATCATGTCAAACCCAAATACTGAAAAGATGGGTCCAGATTGAAAAAACCTCTGAGAAAATATGCTTAGCCTCTTGTCGACGATTTATCCCTCTTAAATTTCTCAACTCCTGAAAAGATAATGTTATTTCCTGCTAGGGGGAACTTTTTGTCGCCGCGTAATCTCAGAATCTCTGAGGGAATTTTCTCCATTATATTATAAAGGACAAGTCCATTTACCGAAAGTAACAAACATGGTTGAAGACACCGTTTTTATAATATAAACTTAGATTAGAAAATATGAATTTAGGTGTTTGCTGGTACATCGTGGGAGAGGCTTGCAGTTGCATTGTGATCAGCTATTGATAGTGATTTTTATAAAACTTAGTAATAATAAAAAAATAAACTTAGAAAGTACCTTATTCTGGATGTCTTCCTGAAGTATTTAACTACTAGACGTATGAATTTATTTTGTTTAAGTACTTAATTATTGAAATAATATGATATTTTCAGTGATAATATGCTTTTTAAAAAAATGAAGTTGAGATAGCAACAATATGCGATCGATTTCACACTTTCTGGATTTTTCTAAACAAATCTGTCAATTTGAATGCTTCTACTGGCATAAGTAGAATCGTTGTTATTAATTTATTCTTCCAAATTTAAGTTCTTGAATATTGAAGTCGTGTGTTCAATAATAATATTTTTTTCCCTAAACTGGTTTACATACCAAACAAAAAGTTTGGACTCGGTTACAATAAAATTAAGATGACGTAGACTATATTTCCGAGGAAGGACACGAATGTTAAAATCATACAATTCCTCTTTGAATTCGAATAAATTAAAATCTCTCCAGTATTTTAGAGAGTTAATGCTTTATTTATTAATTCAATTTTTGTAGTTTGTTTGTTGATGTTTAAAGATATGAAAAACGTAGGTCATCAACGCCTATGGTTTGTCTATTATTATTTATCTACAACATATACCAAATAAAATTTTGGTACACACACTGATTCACAAAAACACACACACTACCCATATTCCAGCAGGACAATATTTTTTTGGAGTTTTTCTATAACATTCTAATAAAATATTCATTTGTTAATTCTTTATTTATGGCTTGTCAATAACTTTTCATATCTGCTCTTGTTTTGTTTTTTTGTTGTCGTTTTTTATCTGACTTTTAGCACGAATCCCACGTTTTGCTTTTTAGAATATGTTATCATATAATTGATAAATAAAATATGCTTTAATAAAAACTTCAAAAACAAAATTGGTTCTACCTCTCTCGACGCCGTGTATTTTGATAAATATATTGTTCGTTTTCTTTTGGTACTAAGGAAAGACTAATTCTAATTACTCTATAATCAGTTATGGCTAATAAAGAAAGAAGATGCTAATTATACCGTGATGTCTTCAGTTGGACCCGGAGAGCTGAAAGAGAAGACTCGAGTGAAGCAGGGGGCTGTGACCGCCTGGGCCGTGGCGATAGCATTGTGTTGCTTAATAGTTGTCTCTCCCCTCTCTGTTGTTTCCATCGTCTATCATATTTATTTAATTATATGTAGTGAAATGCCGTCGCAACATAGATTATAATCATCAAGTGATTGTTTGCACAATCGTTCAATAGCTTATTTAAATAATTATTATATTATATATGTACAAATCGTCGATACAAATGTAAAGTGTGAAAAAAACACATTTTTCGTTTTTTGATCTATAGCGATCGCTTTAACATTGATAATTGATACAAAATTCATATAGAGCCGTCTGAAGGCCTAAAAACAACATACAAGACATTGGTAAAATACGTTTGACGATAATCACTGATTTTGAATGAACCTTGAAATAGCTTATTCACTCTCCTGAATAGTGGTGTTTTTCACATGTATCGGAGATAAAAATTATTGAAGCACCATGCACCACTAATCTTTTTTCTTTTTCTTTTTTTCGTTTTTTCTTTCTAAGTGTGAATCGTGATCACAAACTTTGAAGGATGGACAATGTCTTACGGTATTCGGTTCTAGATTCGTTTCTAGACGGTTAGTCTACCGAAGAATATACGAAAACATGCAGAATTGCAGAACATGCACCCATTAAAAATAATTTAAGTGATAACATCGAAACTATTAAGACAGGTGTGTGAAGTTTGTGGGTTTATCAAAGAGCGAATTTCTCAATGGATAATTGTGAACTTCTGTGGGAAAGATGGAATGGTTAACAATCCGAAAATGGAAGTAATTACGCGGTTGGTGTATCGGTATCGAGCCTTCGGGTTCTCCAACCGTTTTATTTTTATTATTTTTTTTAAGGAACTTTGGATTCACTTTGTTCAATAAAAGAGCGCTACATGGCATTCTGCTGACAACATTACTGTTTGTTTCTCATAATCGGCAACGGTTTAAGTATTGAATAAAATATATAAGTAAATTATTTCGGAGCCAGGTCCTATAAGAATAACAAATCTGTACAATAACAATAGAATATATAACTGGCCAAGAGGCTGCAGAATAAGAATCATGCAGTATTTACAAAAGTTCTTAAAATTAAATACGAACAAAAGAGTTGCACGAAAAACAAAACAGAAGTAAAAACATAAAATAACAAGAATTAAGAAAAAATAAACAAAATCACATAGAGGTCTCAGCCGATAGTATTGAAGGACAACCTTTACTTAGGCTGGAACTTCAGATGCTCCTGGTATTCAAGAAAGACCAAAGAGAAAAATAAGCGAAAAAACAACACTTGCAACAGGCATAGTCTGTATTGTCTCGATCGTAAAATGAAGAAAATTAACAGTTTTAGGTTTAAACCACTATCGCATCCTGTATATTCACTTATGGAATAATAATCTAAAGCTAATTTAATATTAATTTAAAACTAATTTAATCCTCTTTGTTAAAAAAAATGTTCTAATACTTCGTTATCTGAAATATTGTAACCATATTTCAGAACACAAGGATCAAAGTTTTTAAACCTTATAAAGTTAAGACGACGTAAAGATAGTGATTTCCATACACCATAAGTTCTTACACCTTCTCCTTAATCCAATCTCTGTGCCTTCTAAGACTAAGCCTGTCATAATTGTCTAACCTTAACCTTGTTATTCTACCTGAGAAATCGAATCAGAGGCCAAATGGTGCACCTTCCCTCTATACGTCCATTGACGCTCCATAAACTGAAGGTGTTTTAACGTTTAGTAAGGGAAGTTGAGTTCAAAGGTCTTGTTAAAAACTTAACTCGAAGTAAATATATTCTAAAGACTTCTTCATGTTAAAGTCTTAGGTCTTGATGGTTCAGAGATCCACCATCATGATAATGGTCTCACGGATATATTTTAATCGGTAAAGCAAGATTGCCAAAAACATTCTATATGTATACATCAAATAGCAAGTATTATATCTTCTATTGGATAACCAGACTATTAACATACGTAGTTCATTCATCTACTATAAGTAATAATCATTTGCGAGCTTTCAGAATCAAAAGCGAACTCCAAAATTTCAAAAATTGACTTATTCACTTTTTTTGTTAGTTTAGTCTAGCGAATTTGTCTAACATGACATTTTGCCACTTCATTTCTCATGGTTCTAATCCGGTTGGATCTGAACTTTCGGGAGTATAAAGTATTCCTTGACTTAACTAGCGAAAAAAAGTGAATAATTTAATTTTTGAAATATGAAGTAATCCGCTTTTGATCCTGAACAACTCATTTATAATACTGGTATTGTTCTGGAGTAATATTCAGCCTTTTTTTCAGTCTTTAGTTCACTAGATCTATAAAAACAATAAAATAGATATAAATCCACTCTTAAAATAATAAAAAAAACAAAAACAAAGAACTAGTGACTATGACGCAACCCGAATCAGAAAAAGAGACAATGCATGGACAGAAAGAAGTTGAATGAACTGATATCACCCTCCGCAGTTTTCAACTCGTGGAAACGATAACAAATTTTCAAAATTCCGCAATAAAGTTACGGTTCTTCCTACTAAAAATTTTTCCCGGCGGTTCCTAAAATTCAAGCCTCTGAAGGTTTTTTTTTAATAATTTTTCATTAGCTTTAATCACATAATTATCTGTCCGTATATAATCTGAGTATCATAATGGAAAGAAGTTGCATTTTCACCGGCTGGTATTTTTTCGAACTGTGAATTCGGTATGTGTTATATTTTTAGATATCCTCAATTTTATTATTCTCTTACTGCTCCGGTGAAACTTCGACAAGTATTTTTGTATTCTGTAGTTCTAGAGACTCATGGCTTTTTTCTTATTTTTTTTTTACTGCTTTCACTTATGTCTTAACAATCATATGTTATGTTTGTACGGTGCACAATACTTGTTTTCGGAAATTGGGAATAAAGATGTAGTTTAGTTTCTCTAGCTACAATCTGCTATCAAGAAAAGAAACTTTTAAAAGAGGAGAAAAGAATATAATTCAAGCGGCATTATAAAAAAAGGAACGAATTCACTTTCATTTCAATTCAATTCAGAGTAAGGGGTAACTGAGTGCGGGGGTAACCTGGTGAGTTGATGTGTTGAAGGTCTTATGTTCTAAGCCAGCTGTGGTACATAAATTATTTGTTCTGTTAACAGCTACTGACCATATGGCATCTGCAGACCCTCTCGGTGCTCACTTAGCTTCTTTAAAATGGGGGAAAAAGAGTAATCTCGGACAAATCACCTCCCTGCACAACCTATTATTCTAGAAACAAACTCTACCATGTCTTTTTCTTAAAATCAAGGTTTTATTTTTCTAGTTAAATACGGGTTCTAGTTTGACTTTTTGCATTTATTTCTTCACTATAGTATGTTGTGTTGGATTTTTTATACTAAATATTGGATTCGTACAATAGCTACAATCTGCTATCTAGATTTGGAAGTTTTATATGAATATAATTTCAAAAGGCGTTAAAAAAAAAGAAAGAAATAATTTCTGTTCTAAGAGTGAGACACGGATAGAAAAAAAAAACGAATCAAAAATTAGTAACCATATAAAAGTTGGCTACGCTGACTATACATTTATCATTTTTAAAAAGCTATATCAGTATGTCGCATGAAGAGTCTTGGGTTCAGTAAGCAATAGAGACTGTACTGCTTATTGGACAAAGGTTGTATAGGGATGGGTGTTAGGTACCCTCTTTACAGAGGCTGGGTGAGCTCTGGGAGGGTCCCAGATCTTAAAGGACCCATCTTCGGCTGTTAACTGTATATAAACTCTGTTAGATACAAATTGATACCTCATTACTTAAATTACTTGCTGCCCTGATACTCTTACAGTTTTCCACCTGAGCTGGAGCCTTCATCAGCTTGCCCCCTCCATTACCCCACATCTTCCCCTCGCCGACACTCATTACTTTCCCTTTGGGATCAAACGATCCTGCCCACGCTCAGGTGCTCCGCCTCCTTTTATCAACGCCACGCAACTCCATTATTCATGGGACCATTTCATTCCGAGGAGGCCTAAATCCTAATAAAATCCTTCCTGACTCTAAAAAGCACTCTCAAGTCAGGAACATTATTAAAAACTTGGGACCTAACACTTTTTCTTCTCTTCGACTCACCTTGCTCATCATTTCTTTCCAGATGAGGCCCGCTGTATTTTACTTCGGAAACAGGTTTTCTTTACAACATCTTATTATTCTAGTGCGATGGTATACTAGTAAAACTAGACAACAGTACTTGCGTTACAACTCAAAGAAATGGCAGTCATACTGGCCCCATTAACTGCTCTCATGTTAATAACAATTTTTATTTTAACGTAAAAAGTAAGTTCAGATAACATATATATTTATAAGTTGCCTGCTTTGTGGTAAGGTTGGTTAAAGTCCCGTCTGGTGATGTTACATTACGACAGTTTTAGTTCACGATCATGTAATATACAACATTGAAATGTTTAAAAAAATTGGATTAAAATATACCTCAATTAAACAAAGGGACTGCACAATTGGGAATGATTGATACAACCAGAAATGTATGTCACGGCATTCTTGATATATGAAAAGAATAATATACCCTTCATTATTCTTATAGAGGAAAGAAATTGTACAAGATTCCGATATCAATCAATATAAGTAAATTTTGGGTAGGTTAAGTATTTTAGGTTATTGTTTTTTTACCAATTTATTGGGAAGAAATAGTGGAGAATACCGCTGATGCAGACAACACCATGATGTAGAAACGATGTAATGTGACATCTTTTGACGGGGATACCTCTGCTACCAAGCTGGAAACCTGCGGAATAATTACCCTCAATCCATATTTAAAATTTTGTTTAAATGGGGAAACACAATTTCAATAAATTTTTGTTTCCTCCCAGACAAGCGATTAATGCCTTGAAATAAATTTAAAATGTGAACAATAAACTTTCATAAATAAATAAAATTTTGGAAAATAAAAAAAAACGTAGATCTAAGAAAAAAATGTAAATCAATACGCTGCCCTCACAACAATGCAGTTTCATTATTTTTTTTAATATCTACAGCCCCGGTGAATAAACGGTTAAGCGGAACTTTCTCCAGTGCGAGTTATTTGTAATAAAGGAGGCGGAATCGTGTTGTTTCGTATTGAATAAGGGGCCAAGTTAGTAACTGGCTAGAAATTGAGTTATTATATTACAACTCCATTTCAAGGTAAAAACTACGCTAATGAAACTATTCCGTTTCCCTCGATACAATGAACTCATTTGACTTAACCGCTTATTCACCGGTGCTACAAATACAACAGAGAAATATATTAAAATATTAATATGGAGCAGCCTATGCTCGTGCCAATATGAGATGAAACAATACATTGAATATGTTATCCAATTTAAATATGTAAACTAGAGGCATGAATGAAACGATATTGAAACTGAGAGCTTTCCGCAATAACAAACTGCCTATTGGATTTAATAAGTAGCCAGTTATTTACACATCCTACAAACTCAAAGGAAGCTTCGTCCTAATCCCCGCTTCTGTCTTGGGCTCTGTGTACTTGTCTCGTCTTTGTATAGCCCCAATTTACTCTTAAACAGCCCCTATATAAATAAATTTTAAGCTAGGGCCTTCTTAGCACTCCGAAATTAAACGTGCTTTCATTTATCTATGCTCAAAGACAGCTTGTATTAACTTATATTGGGGAATCTTGAGAGTGATTTGCACAGTACTATAATCAACGGGAGCGAGATATATCAATGATAAAGCACTGAGTTGCTATGCTCAAGATCCTGGGTTCAAATCTGGCTGTAACGGATGAATTATTTAATCTTATTTAATCTACAGACATATATGAACTCCATGGGACATACATGAACTCTAATTGTAGGTATCCTTAACTGGAGGACAAGTCACCTTCCTGCACAAACTTTATCTTAGAAACAGTACAGTCTCTACCACGTACTGAGTACTTAATCTTTACTTAATAATACTTTATCCTTAATGGCTTATAGTGGTGTTTAATCAACAATATTATTTTAAAAGTAATTTCATTTTCATTTTTTATGTACATTTTCATTTTGTCCTTGTTGCTATTTTGTATTTATTTTATCTTTATAAACAAAATACCCCTCTACATTCACAAATGGTCGGCCTGGGCACTTGTACGTTACCGCATATGTTACGTGCCTAGTGCCGCCCAAGAAAGTCAGTTATGAGAGCTAGTGAAGTGTGGACAGGGGGAAGTAGTTGCTCCGTATTGCTCAGTGCAATCGCTGCTTCCTTCCTGAGCCTCTTCTCGGAGCTCAGCAACTTAGCAGCATGCTACGTTTCTTCACCCCTCCGTACCATGTACCATAAGAGGGCACATAAGAGCGAGAAGAGGACACACTTCACTAGCGCTGGCTCCCCAAAAGTCTCAAATAATTGTATGTATGTCACCATAACTTCTGTATTTATATTCATACGCAATATAACCTCTAAATTTATCAAAATTGCTATAAACTATATTGTTGGCCACCATCTCTTGTTGTCTGTCTCCTCTTCATTTTTGGGGCAATCCAGCACCAAGTGCTCATTATCCTCAATGAGGACGCATCTGTCGGCACCAAGTGCCCCGGAGAGAAGAGAGACAGATACCAGGAATGGGTGTTATGTATATCACTATTTAACTTAATTAAAATCAATATTAGTATCTGAATATAACAATGATGAACATGTAATAATTATCTTTTTTCCGCGTTATATTTGCCATAAAACTTTTATCAATTCATCCATTATGCAATATTCAGGAAATAAAATTGTATATTTTGCACAATAATGCTCTTTTTATTTCAAACATACCCTTAACCCGCTGCCTCCGGCAAACTCATTCTTCTTAGGACAGATTCAGTTTTTTAATACTAAAAACTATCATGCATTGTTATGAAATGCTATGAAATTACTTTTAAAATAATATTGTTTCTTAAACCAGCCATTATTGATTCCATCAGCCTCGCACTTTGCCATAGTCCAAAGTCAAAGATATGCAGAAGAGACTTTATCATGGCGGACAATCACTTGTTCTAGCGCTACTCCACAGAAACTCATACTGGAAAAGCTTTGCGTGTCGTTGTGTCCGTTGTCGAAAGGTGATATGTAAACCAATAACTGCTCTGATGCTGCTTCTTCCCAAAGATCGATCTATTATTGTCTATGTGATTTCATATAGATGAAATATGATTTCATCTTCAGAAATAATAATGTGGTTAGTAACTTTAAATCAATTTCAATTACACAAAAAATTACAGCACAATCGATGTAATGCATTGGATCGGAGAGCCTATGAGAAGACAGTTAAATATTTTTTACAAATACAAAAAATAAAACATTTTAAGGAAATATTTGTTTATAGTGAGTGCAATACTCTATTTTTATAAGGTTTAGAAGAGTTAATAAAATAATTTCAATATCATCATTACAATAGGAATGCTTTACTTTATCAATCCATTTTTTTGTTTGTTTTTTAAACTCACATGGAACATTCAAATACCACTAATGAAAATAAAGGTTTTTTGAGTTATGACTTTTAATTTCCATTTCAAACGGAATAATTATTATTAAAGAATAGATGAAAGCGGAGTAATATTATTCAAAAAAGTGGTTTTATAGAAGACTAGTTGGCCTAGACATAGAGGATATTGCAGTGAGGTGGGGCTATATGAGGCCGCAACTTGCCTCCCTTTGATCTCCAGTTATTGAACACATGTCATCTCTCCATTCCGTTTTCCTCTTACAACCTCTCGTGTTGGTTGTCGCTATAACATGCCATATTTTTTATCCTGTTCGATATATGGCCTGTACACGGGATCCATTTGAATTTTTTTATCCCTGGACTTTGGCTGAACGAAATACGCTTGTAGTTCATTCGATTCTTTCAAGTTTAGAGTTGAAAATTATAAAAGTAATTTCTGGCTCTTAAAGTCGACTTCATTCATTTCAACTTTCATAATCATTAATACAGTTTTTAAGGTTCTTCTGAACCATACCCTCCTTAACAACTCATTTTATTCTGATTAAGAGATTAAACCTTGAAATAAAACTACATACTATATCCTGTACGCAACAAAATATACTTTCAAATACAAAGGTCTAAAAACTGCAGTCGACACCCAATACCTTACTCGAAATTAACTAGTTAATTAACTTTATTGAGAACTACAAGTTGAAACAATAGACTGATTAATACAATAACATACTATTGTCAAATTTATTTTCCCGATGCTTACAACAATGGTACACAGATATTATCCGGCATACAGAAGTTCAGACTTATATAAGACGCTCTGATGTTATATAGTTCCAGTAAGTCCAACATTTATTTTAAAAATTGTGGCCATTAGTGTTATTATTTATACATTCAACGTTACTTCGCGCTGCTTTGGCTAATCAGACGATGCTGCAGTGGGAGTCCTAAATTTTGCTTATCCAAGTTAAATTAGGATAGTGATCTTTAACGAGTAACTGACATCGCAACGGCTCGGTGTCCCCATTTTACGTCTCTTCCCAAGGAAGGCAAAACAAAGTTGTTCTCCCTTTAAAAAATCCTAGAGCCACCTGCCGGGCTGCGATTTATGGCATGATAGGTGGTTATGCTAATCAGTAGACCACAGGCGATCCCCTTAAATGAAATATAAACTTTTAAACTGTTTCGGAATACTTTTTTTTTTATGTATTGTTTACGCCCACATTGGAGCACTTAATTAAATCCTTGTAAATTATAGCCTTCAAAATATTAGCTTTGTGTTCTCTCCAGTTCCCAAAACTTCTTCATTCTTTCAGACCTGGCTGCCCTTTCTTCATCCTTATTGGTGTATTGTTTCCATGCAACTATTATTAACTTAAGTCTCGTATCTCTACTCTTCAGAATCTTCCTCTCCCTTCTGTCTCTAATATGTAGCAATGTTATATTTAACTCTTTTAAATCATACTGGGCCTCTATAAACCAGTTGTCATCGTCACTGTTGTAAATTGGGATAGCATTTAATTTAATTGTATCAAATAAACTTTGTAGCAAAGTCCTTTGTAATTGCAAAAGACTTTATTGATTTCTTCTGGTTTAGACCGTGTTGATAAATTTTTCGCCAACGTTTCGCCAGCCATGCTGCTGACTACTTCAGGGCTGAAATGAGAATGCATTCTTCAGCCCTGGAGAAGTCAGCAGCATGGCTGGCGAAACGTTGGCGAAAAATTTATCAACACTGTCTAAACCAGAAGAAACTAATAAAGTCTTTTGTAATAATAGTGGCCGTGGAAACCTAAAAGAGTATTCTTTATAATTATTGAAATGTACTTAAGAGGTGTCTTCTTATAAACTTTCTTCCGCTCTTGTAATCCAGGATGATAGATGAAACCTAACCTGAAGAATGGCGCAGAACTATTAACGGTCCTCTTTGTGCCCGATCCTCGGCGAACAAAGAGCATCCTACTCATCATAATGGAAGCCCCATCTAACCCAAGAGATTTTCTTGTTCGGCCGTCAAGCCTACTGTCATTGTTCTTCCGTCTTAAGCCTTGTCCATGTGGCTAGCTCTGAATTAGTGACTTTATATTTCTCAATTGATAACTTCATTATATATACATTAAGCTTGATTACAGATTATTCCATTTCTAAAAGCACATTTTAAACTTGACGAGACATAGAAAATAATGAGAACTCTTTTACAGATTTATTCAAATGTTTCTCCTTCAAAACAATGATACAACTCAAAACATAAAAAACATGTTGGGCATGGATAATCAGATACGTCGTTCCTGAATTCAAAACTTCAACCAATACTATTCCAACTGAAGGCTTGGCAAAAATGCCAATGATTGAGTTATAACGTTTGTCTTTTGAAGGAGCGAAGTGTCTACTTCTACTCCACCGTTGTATTTATTTAAATTGCTCTTAAAATTAAAAAATATGACATTGGATGACCCTGAGCCCCTTTAAATCCAAATCATTCTTGTGATTTATTTTATTGTGACATGATATCTTATTTTTTATCAATTAGAACAAACTACTGCAGTAAACATATTGGAAAATACCGCGGTGTAATTGGGTAGTTTTAAAGGTTCTTTACTGAAACAATTTTATTCAAAATATTTACCCTCAGTTTTTATACATTTTTCCCAACGTCTTATCAAATTTTCAATCCCAGAACTGATAAATTCAGGATTTTGTGTTGAAATAAAGTCTGAAAATGCGTTTTGGACTTGAAAATCTTTCACGAAAATTTTACCCTTAAGTTTTCCAAATTTCTGAACAGACGGAAATCTTTTGGAGATAATTCATTAATAACAGGTGGGTGTGGTAATCGTAATCCAGCTCGTTTAGTTTCTTCACTGTCTGTCATGAAACATGAGGTCTGGCATTGTCCTGTAATTGTATAGGCCCCTTCTGATTCACCAATGCCAGTTGTATTTTGATCAGGCTTTGTTGCATTAGGTCAATATCCCAGCAATGAATTTTTCCTGCTTACCCAATCTGTCAAATTTCACCCTTTCTCGAATGCGGTTGGAATGTTTCTGGCAGCTTGGACTGCTAAGTGTCCAAGTTTAAACTCATTAAAAAAAAAATTCACGAAAATCTCGTGTCCTCATGGTCAAATTTGATGGCGTACAAAGCAATCCTATCGTCCAATTTTAGAGATTGTAAATGTTATAAAAAAACAGATGATTAATAACTACTCATTACAATATATACATAAACATCGTAAAAAACAGATAACTTATTCTACTTTGAATTTTTAAAATAACAAAAATGGACATTTCAGATGAAACGACCCAATATAATCCAATCCGTTTTAAATGTCAGGCTTAAAGTTGTCAAAAAAACAAATAACCAATTTAATTAGGTAAAAACTTTACCTAAACTTATAAACGTTACACTTTTAATTCATTTACAATTTATTTTTACTATTATTGCAGGGGCGGATGTGGAGGGGGTATGGAGCCCTGCCGCTACCTTCTCCTTGCTGTTGTACTTCTGGCAGCGCTCCCCCGCCGCACTACGCCTTCACTACAGGTCATTATTACTGTTATTTTTTTATAAACAAAATTAAAACAATAAAATTTTATATTTAAAAAAATAAAATAGGAAATTTAGATCCAAGGACCGATTTTTTTAATATCTTGGAGAGTGGATCATCAGGAATGCTCTCAAGAAAAAAAAGCAATGGAGATCAGAATAGATAAAATCGGATCAGCCTTCCAACTCACAAAAACATCACAAGCCTCTCTCTTGGAATTCAAAAATATGACTTAATGATAAGGTTATTAAACCCTCTATGCAGCAGAAACACTATAAAACACAAATAATTGTTGAATTAAAAGGTTGGAGATTTATCAACGGAAGATATTGGAGGCAATTATTGGCTGGCTTATGCAACAGCAAATTAGTTCACACAGGAAATGAGACCCTTTACTAAGCAACAGAAAGAATCTCCAACACAATGAGGAAAATAGGATCATTTTCTATAGGCATGTTCTTTAAATGGTTCAACATGTCCATGTATTTCAACAAAAAATATTGGATTTTTTAAGGAATAAATTTAAAAAACTGAACTGGTTTAGAGAGGGACACAACAGTACTTTCATGGAGTACTGCTCTGGGATTGAACTGCACAACCTGGGTATAAAGGAAGAATTTGCCTGTAAGAACAAGGCTAACCATTAAAATCTCTGATTAGGTGAGAGAGACTGAAGGGATAGGACATGCACTGATAAATGAACTGTAGTATCTTAAAGTGGACAGCTTCCTCAATCAGTTTTATTTTTGAGAAATAATAAACTAAGAAAATTTGGATTTATGGTAGAAATCATGTCTTGAAGTAAAGGGGATCTTCTGAAATTATATTGATATTCATTCAGTTGATAAGATATAAATAAATTTTACTTATATAAATGACATTGGAATGAGCTTTCGAGTATAATATTAATCTGCAACACCTATTGGTGGATTTTAACAAAATGGAGGCCAGAGAAAAACTAGTGCACCTTATAATGATAATCCCTAACATTTCAAAGATGATTCCCCTCAGTTTTCATGTAGCAGAATGGGAAAAAATCCTCATTCAACTGCTAATTTCAATCTATGTGCTGGTCAATCAATTGTGGAATTATCTGTTGCACCCGTCATTCAACTGCATGAATATCGGCAGAAAAGCAACTGATTTCATAAGCTAACTACAGTTTGCCAATTTCCCAAAAAAAAAAATTTATGACAGTAATAACTTCAAGCTTGTAATTAGTTTCTAATCTGCTGCTACTTCACCAGAAAATTCTTTAGGGAAAAACTACTTCAAACACAGAGTATTGTTATAGATTTATTGTCACAACTATTTTTCTGGTTTCTACAAGTTTATGTTGGCAAAAACATTGTTAGTTTATATACCTTCTATTTTTTATATCTTATTTAAAATTCAGAACTTCTTCACTTTATTAAAAATTTGTATTATCCATTGGATATATTTCCTATTTTAGCCTATAGCCTTATAGATACAACCTAGGGACAGTAGTTACGTAATTGAAAGTCAGTGATGCAAAAGAAATTTTGCTCTTATACCAGTCATACTGTCAATCTAGTCTGTACTTAATATTTTTTCTTCCCAATCACATGGAGTTCACAACTAACTAATATCTGTAGGCATATTATTTATTATTTTCTTTATCCTTTGATTTGGCTAATCTATATGTAGTACAGATAATTTTTATTGAGATGTAATGCAATTTTAAATTAATTTTGCTTTTATATTCTAATGGTTTCTATTATAAATACTTAAATATGTAGTAACCAAATTATGATTTCAGTCTATTTTTGATCCCTTAAAAATATACATAGTGGTTCTAAACAAATGGCATAATTATTAAGCAGTTTTAAAATTTTTAGAAAATTTAGTTATATTTACGAAATCATTACTCCCCAGATTAAAATTATTTTTACATTGATATGTTTCTTGTCAGGTGACTAGCCGAGAGGAAATCGAAAAGGCTCTGGAAACGATAGAGGAAGTGGCCAGTAACAACTTGGGTCAGCTCTGTGTATCTCAAAGTTACAGGCTCCTCTCCGTTCCTCTCCAGACAGAGAGGTAATAATATTTCTATAATTGTTTCTATAATTGTTTTTAAACCTCATGATTATTTAACAAATTATTGTAAGTTATTGTCTATTTATAATGAATATTTATTTAATTTTTTAAAATATTTTATACAGACCAAATATATCATTTGCGACATTAAATAGATAAACTGATTTATGGAATAATTAATGCTTGGTATAATGAATATTAAGCTTTTAGTCAGGACAAGTTGCTCCTGTTTATCTACTAATTAGCCATTAGGCCAATCTCTGCGAAGTGGAAACAATTTTTTTATTCACAAAACACTATTTTTTTGTGTATAAATAGTGGCCGTGGAAACTTGAAAGAATATTTCATTTTTTTATTCCTTGAAAACTGTTAAATATATCATAAACAAGGGTGTTTTTTATCGTTTAATTTATTGACTTTAAAATTTAAATATTTCTAGAGAGGACTGGAAAGGAGGACCTTTAACACGTGTATTTCCTCATTAGAAAATTTTTAGAATCGCTACTGATTCAAATACTTTTAAGTCATTTTCGTTATTTCGTGGTATACAGAAAATGTGCTGTAAAAGGATGTCAAGAAAGTCAAAGTGTCTCATATATAAAACAAATGTGACTTACGGATGTGAGGCCTGGTCACTGACAAAAGACTGCAAAAGGATCCTTGAAGTATGGGAAAGAAAAGGCCTGCGTAAAATTTTTGGACCTATTAGAGTGGAGAAGTAGAGAATCAGGTGCAATAAAGAGCTAAGGGATCTACACGAAGAGTCTGATATAGTCAAAGTCATCCAGTTCAAAAGACTACGATGGTTTGGGCATGTGAGAGGATGGACTCGACGAGAACTTCAAGAAGGATGATTGATGAGATACCGAATGATGTTCAAGATTAAGAGGGAAGCTCCGTCTCAGGTGGCTCAACGATTTGGAGGTTGACCTGAAGGCGATTGGTATAAGCCGCTGGAGGTGCATTGCGGCGGACATAGGCGAATGGAAGACGAAATTAGCAAAGGCCAAGGTTCTTCAAGGACTGTAGAACCCAGTAATATATAAATAAAATAATATTTTTGTGTTTTAGACTGTTGTTTCTCATCCCCAACAAACTGAAAACTTCTGTAGACAATTTTTTTTTCTTAGAATCGAAGGACACTTTTCAATAATTTAATATGGTGTATTCATTTTATAATATTTGATAAGATGCTTAAATATAAAAAATATTCTTTCATACAACCAGATCTTAGATCAGATTTGAAAAGGTAGAAAAAAAAATTATACCTTGAAACTTAAAAAATTAATACACTAGTAAGTCTGTGATGCTTGACAAGTTTGCTTAAACAAAACCTTTATGATGAGAAGAATAAATAAACGAATTGAGCTTTGATTTAACTAATATATTTACTTTACTTTCCGTTAATTTGTTTATTTTCATTTTTAAAGTTTCAAATGCATTATTCAAGCTTAATATCACTTCTTCTGACAATGTTTTATTTTAATGTGATGTTCAGGTTCGAGCCAGTACGCCAGAAGGCAGACTTGGCAGCACTACTTGTACAAGAACTTGCGTTAACAAGGCAATCTCATGGAAACCAATTTGCACCACATCAACTTCATAGTAATTTTGTTTCAATCTTTAATATATAATCTTTCAATCTAGTTCACAGTTTACCTTATTGAAACATGGTGTATGATATAAGGTCTAAATTGCTTTATAATCGAACATAACTTATAAAATTATATGTTGTTTAAATAACTTTTTCAGCTGTTGTTGATGGTGTGGCTCACAGCCTTTTGGGTTCCGATAAAACTCTCTTGGCTGCAAGAGTCTTAGCTGTAAACTCAACTACAAATCTCGTCTCAAGTTGCTCTGTTTGGAGGTGATGTATTCTTGTTGTTTTTTTTTCGTTTTTTTATTTGGTGTCATTTTTAATCCTGCTATGGCTAATCAGACAATGCTACATTGGGATAACTAAATTTGCTTATCCATAATTAGGATATGGATTTTTAATGAGTACCTGACATCACATAGGCTCGGGACATTTATTTAACTCATTTTTAAAAAATCCTACCACCTTCTGGGCAACAAAGCCGTGATCTTGGGCATAGTAGGTTGTTATGCTAACCACTACACCATAGGTCGTCCCAGTAATGAATTCTTGCTATAGAAATATAATATAAATCAATGTCCAGCTCATTTTTAGATATATTATGCTTTTCAGAAACCCTGAATGTTACAAAAATATTTTTAAAAGAATATCTCTCTTTTTATTACCAGTCTTCATAACATTTAATGGCTTATACAAGTTTTATGTCTCCCTTTTTCTGATTTTTTTTTTAAATATCCAATATTATTAATTGTGTGTAACTGTAATTTTTAATCAATATACGACTGCTTTATTTAAGAAACAATCATAAAGTAAAGAGTACTTATCCACTTATAAGCTAACTTTTCGCAACCCTTCTTATGCATTAACCAGTTTCATTAGATCCATACATCAACTATTTTCCATTAAAAATATATATAAAACATATTATTTCAAAAGCTATCATCGCCATCAGGGAATGGAAAAATTAAATCTTCATTCATAAACCAAATACTTTTTTATTCGGTATTTTTATTTTTATTATAACTTTTAAAATTATAATAAAACTACTGAATAACATAAACAGTAATAAATTTCTGAACAGTGTGGAAAAATTGAAATTAAATGTATGCTATAATGGCATATTTCTGAAAACATAATATGTAGTATATTAAGTATAACCACTTACTAGGAGTTCTAAAAGTCTGTAATTTAAAAAAAAAAACTTTAAAAAATCATATTAAAACAAGCAGATTCTTTCCTGTTAATAACCAATTATATATTTTTTTATTGTACATAGGCGTGAGAGAGGAGGTACAGAATGGAGGGAACCAGGTGAGCTGCTGGTGGGCATCGAAGTACCACAGAGCCTGCCGTGGTACCCACCAACCGGAATATTCCAACCATCTATGGCTTCAGCTGCAGGTTTCTGGACTTTTCCCTATTATTCATGCCAGGCTAGATCTTGGGTCATATCTTATAGTGTTACTATACCTACGCATAAACATGGGTAAGTAGTTGGTATAATCTACAAATTGTTTAATTATTTTACGAACATATTTTGCCTTGGTATCCTCTGTAAGCTTATAGATACTTATATGTAGTTTTTATGATTTAATAGTTATATTAAATTATTGTTAAACTATTGTATATAATAGAAAATTCTCAACATCAACATATAGTTGGAAAAGGCCGGTGAATGTCAAACACCTCCTTACCTGCTATCGCTAAGGGACCTTAGTGAACAACAAAAAATGATTACCTGTTGAATCACTATAAGCATATGTTTCATAATTCATTTACTTATTAATAATACATATTTATTAATTTTACAGCAACTCTGGATATGTTAGTGTAGATGTTGATATAACTAGACTAGGAATAAACCAATGTGACGCTACTGAACCTCGTTCAATATCACAGGACAATATGCTTAGTGTCTTTAAAGGCTCTCATAAATGTCACAATACTACTAAGGTAATCTAAAAAAAATCAAATGAAAAAATCTTCCAATTTTTTATAATAACTTTATTTTTTTTAATTACAACTTGATTTAATTTTCCTTTATTACTTTTCTTAATTGATAATTTTCAATAGTTTATCCTTTAGTGAACTAAACAGTATGTCAGAAGCATTTGTATTTATTTATACTTAGTTTTAAATTATGGCTAATTTAACTTATCAGGTACTAAAATATACTAATACTAATATTGTTATGAAATAGTGTATTTACTCGGAGAACGAAAGGAAATGGTCTCGAGGAAGCTACGTTTGCCACTGCAAAGCTGGCTATTACATGGCGCATCCGCAGGTTCCTTTTCTTGGAAATTTGGTTGAAGGTAATTGTTCCTTTCTCAATTATATATTTTTTAATTTTATTCATTCTTGTGGCACCTTAGTTTATGGAGCTCACAGAAAAGAATGTATTTTAGTGAATGTTTCTTTCTAATTCTTTCAAGTTGGAAGTATTTTTTTATTACACAGTTTCTACTCATAATGCACAAATTGTTACCTTTATGCAAGACTGCTATTGAATGTCTTAAAAATCAACCCAGTCTATTACATATTATTTTCTTTGGTTTAATTATTTTGTTATCAGTTATTTTTAGTAAATGAAGAAACTGAAGTAAAAAATGGCTCCTAGCTTCAAAATATCACTTGTCAATTTAATTAACTGAACTCCCTCAATGTTTAGGGTTGTAATTTTCATTTCAAAAATTCCATTATTAAACTTATACTTATTATTCTTTATTTGTAAATTATAAATGAAATTAGTTAGTGCAGGATTAGTAAAAGTTGTGCTTATAGACCAATTTATAATTTACAATACTTCAATTTTATTTACCATTCTATCAACAAATTTTAAAAATTGATTAAAATAAGTTATTTGAAGAGAACTCCTTTCCAGCTGCTTGGTTGGATGCCCTTTCTAATGGGAGTTCCACATATGAAACATTCCGATGTGAGAGGTGCGCACCAGGCTGTCAGACTTGCGATTCTCATGCTCCCTGCCTTGCCTCTTACAACTGGCCTTTCAGGTCTCTATCATCATTTGTCAATTAATAGAGTGTTCAAAAAGATAAAATGCTTCACTAATAACAATTATCAAAATTAATCTCACTCTAACAAATTCTATATATTTATCACTTGTTGAGCACTCTACGTTATTGTCTACTGTTAGTTGCTGATAGATTTGCTGAAGTAGTGTGCAGATAAACTTTTTCAGTTGTTTTAATTTTTTTTTTTCGTTTTTAAACTAGTTTTATTTCAGCCAAACATTTTTATGTTAGTATTTTCGAAAGAATAATAATTTTGTTTTCTAATTTTCTAAATAAGATGAGATCATTAATGCTGATCTATAAAGGGTAAAATAATTAGATTCTGTCTTTTAGAAAAAATTGCAAAAGTTGCTTAGGTCTTTAAACTGATTTTAAAAAGGATATCTAAGCACAAAGGAAATGTAAATAAAAATATTGAATAAACAATATAAAATCATATAATTTGTGAATTCCAGAAGAAATAATGCAGACTTAGTTTAGAACTTGTTATCAGGACATCGAGAGACTTTAAAAACCATTTTGTATAAAAAATAAATTAATAAAAAGTAGAGGGAATGTTAATATTGTACAAATATGTCCAACCAAATGAATAAAAATAAATTTAAAAATATGGTTACACAACATATAACCATTGACAGTTTATAGTAGATTTAATTATTTATTTAAATATGTCACCATTTGGAAACAATAATAAAAATATATACATTAAATGATTACCATATCGTATATTTACTTTTAAATAATCTTATTTCAAAATTTTCCTAATATGTTTCTTTATTGGAATATATTGACCAATCATTCAAATCACAGTCACCTGTGGTCTAGTGGTTAGCGTAACAAACTACTAAACCCAAGATCGCGGGTTCGTAGCCCGGCAGGTGGCCCTAGGATTTTTTTAAGGGAGTAAAAAATCCTTAGTTACGCCGTCCTTCGGAAGGGACGTTACACGGGAGTCCCGAGCCTGTACGATGTCAGGTGCTCATTAAAAATCCCTATCCTAGTTAAACCTGGATAGGCAAAATTTAGAGCTCCCACTGTAGCATCGTCCGATTAGCCATAGCTGCATAAAGTGATGTTAAATGAACAAACAACAACCATTCAAATCCATTTTTATCACATACTAAGTTTATAGATATAGCTTTTATCAGGTGGGGAGCGGAGAGGCTCAGTGGTAGAGCACTAAGTAGCCATGCTGGAAATCCTGGTTCAAATCCCGCTGCAGGCAGTTACTTTTATTTAGTCTGCTTGCGGTGGGAGATGGATCATAAGGGATCTAGGACCCTCCTGGGGCTCATGCAGCCTCTATAAAATATTATAAAAATAGGGTACCCAAAATAAGGGGGGAAAACCTGGCGGTTGAGCGTGACCTAGGACGTCACCTCCTTGCAGAACCGTTGTCCATGAAACAGTATAGTTCCTACCATGTACTAAACCCCAGACTCGTTCACGGGTCATAGTGGTTACAGGTTTTTTTTTTATCAGGTGGTTTCATTTAGTATATAATAATGCTACAGCTCTTTCGTAACCACAACAATCAGTAAAATACCAGTACCTCTATAACCCATGAAGGGTTTTAGGTTCAGTATATGATACGGACCTTAATATTTCCTAGTCAATGCTAGGAGGTGATTTCCCAAAATCTTGCTCAATTGCCTAGAGGCTGAGTGAGCCTCATAAGGATCTCTCTAGATCCTACAGAGCCAATCTACAGCTGGTAACAGAATAAATAATATATCTCCAATAGCCGGTCTCAAACTCAGCTACCCGACTATCCACAATCGCCTTTAGTATTTTAAGAATGAATTGAAATACAGAACTTAGTATATGATTTCAGTCACAAGCTATCGGGGTTTTTGTATGCTGTTGAAAAATTTTACAAAATGGAGCTGATCATGTTTGTAACTGAGCTACTCATATATGAAAGCTACATACGCTGTTCATTATTAATAATAAGAATAGAATTTCTACTATTTTGTTACTTATAACTTCAAAAAATAAAAGTTTATGAGAGAAGCCTATCAGCTTATCATTTTTCACCCACACACCCAACTATTAAATGAAATCATTAAAACCTCAGGTATACATTGATATTATGTAGGTTGAATGGATTGAAAACTTGTGTTCTAGAAAATTAAAATAAATAAAAATTATAATCACTCATAATAATTTATGAACTATCGTACAAAGAATAATTAGAATACTGCTAGAATAGCTGAGAAGCTATACTACTTACCAAATTTTGAATTGCTTTTCTAAAAAAAATAAGCTCATGTTTTCCTAAACACTAGCCATTACATATCCAACTGTAGAGTATAAATCAGATAGTACTTAATAGTAAAATATTAATTAGTTTTACATATTTAATAATTTTTTATTGCAATTTTCTGAATGTTATTTGTTAAAACTTCAATCTCAGACTGCATTATATTTGTTTCTTGTTCATATTCATAGTTGTTTTATCTTATATTAGTAGTTCATTATTGCATATTTGCATGTGGATGTTGTTTTCCTTACTTTTTGATATTATCCCTTCATAGATTTGATATGAATTGTTGAATGATAATATATAAACAGTGCAGAAATGAATAGGGATATTGTTAATTTTGTGGTATTTACTATGCTTAGCATTTTTTTGTATTATTTTTATTATAAACTACACTGATATATATAATGAAAATATTATTTATTTTTTACTGCAGGATAGTTTAATTAAGGGATTTTAAAAAATAACAAAATAAAAGGTTTTAGTTGCATTCGTAATTGTTTGTGGGAAGTAAGCCTTAAATCCTATGCATATTTGAGATGGCCTGCAGCAACATCCCCTCACCAGCATCTCAGAAAAATAGGGTATAGTGAGCACCTAGAAGAGAACACCTACTGTGAGTAAGGCTGCAATATTTAATGATGAGTCTCGTTTCTGCAATGGCAATATTTCTATCCTCTCTTTGTGTCGTAATATGCTAAGATCCACTACCCATCCTTCTATTGCCACTCCCTATCTCTCTTGGCTAAAGCCTGAGAAATGGGTTAAAACAACGTCTGTGATATCAATTTGCTGTTGATCTTGGTTGCTCATTCTCTCATTAATATTGCGAACTGTGGGTTGAAGATTATGTCTTTCCGTGGTTAATGGAAATACTGTTGGATTGAAATAGAGAATTAAGATAATATAATAATTTAATGTAGTTTATAACTAAAATAGTATAAAAATGGTAGGAAAAGTAAATACCACCAATGTTAAACCAGAGAATTGTGAAATAGTTGATTGCTCAGTATTGCATTTCTGCTATATTTGACTCAATTAAGGCCTAAACCTCAGAAAAGATAAACAAGATAGTTGAAGATATATTTTATTTACTTTAACCGTTCCTTGACTAACGTATATATTTGTATATATACTTTTTTTAATGGTAATGTATATATTTTTTTGACCCTCAATTCACAACTCTTTGATTTTTAAACGCTATCATCTTTTTGTGTTTTTGGCTCTGGAAGTTTTTATTAAGCTCTATGTGCAAATGTAAAAGATTTGAGACATGTAAAATAAATACATAGTATTTCCATTCATCAGGCTATCACAGATAGATTACACTAAATAACTATTTTATTATATATTTTAATTCAAGAGCCCACCAATGGAGTTTACTTTAAAAATAAATTAAAGTAGAATAGTATTCTGTATTTTACTTATTTCACATATTCTTAATTTCATATAAAAATTGATTTGTTTATAGGATTGGACTGCTGTCAATCTCCTCAGCATGCATTTTCTTCACCCTATGTCTTATTGGCTACGTTTACCACAACAGGAGGTTGAAAGTTTTCAAAGTAGCTTCTCCAATCTTCTTATGCATAACACTCACTGGGTGTGTCATTATGTATTCTGAGGTAACTTCTTGAATATCTCGGATTACAATGAAAATTGAATAGCATTAATTTATTTGTATACATACTCATCAATATTTCTTTTCCAGATGGCAGCTATATTCCCTGTCCTTGACATGTATAAGTGTATACTTACCAAATGGACTAGGCACTTTGGTTTCTGTATTACCTATACTGCACTTCTTATGAAAACCTGGAGGTATCAGCCTTTATTATAACGTTATTCAACTATATTATATAACTGGAATATAGTGAGCTCTTTTGATTAATACTTTTTAAAATGATTTTTTCTAGAGTATCTTTGACGTACAGAGTGAAATCAGCCCATAAAGTGAAATTAACAGATAAACAATTATTGCAATGGATGTTCCCAATACTATTGGTCATGCTGATATATCTTGGTACTTGGACACTTTCTGCTCCACCTATCGGAGAAGACATTAAAGATAACTCAGGACTTTTATTTAAGCAATGTACTTATAACTGGTGGGATCACAGTATTGCAATTGGTAATGTATATATTTTTTTTGTTACCTCTTTTAATATATTTTTTTATTTTTATTTATTCTAAATGTACATATAATAATTCTGATCTTGGGTTTTAGACCTAAGACTAGCTTAGGTTCATAATCTGTAGGATAATCTTTTGGATTATATATATTCAATTTAAAATTCCTAGTAAGTTGTTTGATTAGATGCTAGATGATAGAAATTGTAGAATAAGTACTATATGTATGTACTATATCTACAGCCCCGGGGAATAAGTGGTTAAGTCGGATTTTGCCCATAAAGAGTTATTTGCTTCAGATAACCGGAATCATTTTCCTAGTTTTTGGCTTTAGATGGAGCTGTAATATAAGAAATAACTCCTTTTCAAGCGAATGACTTACTTGGCCCCTTTTTCACATTGAAAATAACTTGATTCCGCTTACTTAAGTACAAGAAACTCATTTTGAAGAAAATTAGACCTAGCCACTTATTCACCGGGGCTGTAGATATAATATACATATCTAGTTTTACATAAATAAAAAATGTATTGGAAGAATTGAAAACAAATTAAGAATGATTTATGAGGTATGAGGCATATGCACTCCTCAGATGGGAAAAATAGAGTTAGCAATTTTATTGTTTAATTTAGTTGATAAAATTTGCTTATTCAACACCATTTAACAATATTCAAGCTTTCAATACTAATTGCTAATCAATTAATTAAAAAATATTATATGAAGCAATATTAGTTTGCTCGTGACAGATTTTCTATGTTGCACCTCTGTATAATCCTCTTTGGCAGTTTTTTTCTTAATATTATGAATTGAATAAATATAAGTTACTACGAAACTTCAAAATTCAATGAGATTCCTATGAAGCACTTCTTATACTCTTGTCTGTTTTCCAATCTTTAAAATTAGATCAGAAAACTTTTTATTTTTAAAAAGAGATAAAAATATATAAATTAAGTCTATTTTTATTATGAATTATTATCAATGTTTATTTAAAATTTCTGACAAACACATTTATTATTATTTTTTACTCTTTATGAATTACTTTTTTGGAATCTTGATCATATCTTATTCAAAAAGTAATGTGCATTAAATATTTGCTAGGTGAAGTTTTTTTCCTTGCATGGGGTGTCAGAGTTTGCTACAATGTACGTAATGCGGAATCTCTCTTCAATGAAGCCCGCTTGATAAGCTATGCAATATACAATATTGCTCTAGTAAACATAATGATGGTTGCCTTTCAGTAAGTTAAACAAATTATAACTTTATTTAATTATTTATTATATCATTATTTATATATATATATAGGTATATATTTATTTATTGAGCAGTAATGTTATCGATTCACATTGCCAAGCTAGTGATATCCAGTTCTCTACCTTCTTTGAACAGCTTTAAATATCTATTTATTGGAATTATTTAAATTACTCCTGCTCTAATTTTATATTCTTTAAAATTAGTGATGTTCTCAATCAGTTCTTTATATCTAAAGCAGTAGTAATTTAAAATGTAGTTAGGCCTATCTAAGACTAGAAACAATGTCAGGAAACCACCCTTTCAAGGAGTTTGAGACGACGCAAGAAATATTCCAGAGACGCAGCCTAAGTTCCCTTTTGTATTGTATTCTGGAGCAAGCACTGAGGAGTAATTTTTTTATCATCTTTGCCTACAATCCTCCCTTTGGATTAGATGGGAGCACCTGACGGACTATGAGCAATAAAAAAAAGCTCGTTACAACACTATGCACCAGGGGTGACCAATCCAAATGATCTTGTGGGCCACATTGCAAATACATCATAACTCTGCAATTCACTTATAAAATTACACATTCCTATCAGATTTAGACCAACTCCATACATTTTTTTCTGTAATGAATAGGTATTGTTATTGTTAGGGTGAGGTATTATTATTGTGTTAATAGTACTATTATTGTTCTTACATAAATGCTGTATAAATAATTATGCTTAAAGCACATTGCAATCATAATAAGAATCTGTTATGATTATTTGGATTCACAAGTAATATAATTTTTTAATACATATCACAAATTTGGTCATTTTCAAATAAATACATTTTGCAAGAGTATGATGAATCTCGTGGGCCGCAAAAATGTTCAAGAAGGACCACATGCAGCCCATTAGCTGCTGGTTGACCACCCCTGCTATAAACTATCTATGTACTGTTTTTATTATTGTTTTTATATTTTATGTTTATCTATTTTATCAAAAACAATTTGTATTATGTGTGACAAAATGTCAATTGGCATTCAACAATGACAATTGTAACAATATTTAATTTATATAATTATATTTTTTCAGTTTGTTTCTATTTCCAAGAGCTGGGCCTGACATAAAATATCTGTTAGGTTTCATAAGAACACAACTGAGCACATCAGTTACAGTAGCATTAGTTTTTGGACCAAAAGTAAGTGGTTGATATTATTCAAATAGTTTATTTATTAATATGCCAATCTACTAAGTTTGCTCTAATATTGATTGAAGTATAATAATTATGAAAAGTAAGTGCTTACTTTTTCTTTGAAATGTAGTTTCTCCAAAATTATATGAGTGAAAACAACTTAGTGAGATTTATAGCCTGCTAACATCTTTGGCGCATTAGCAATATAATAAGTATGTTGATCCAGACGAGTAGTTAGTGGGGAAAATTATTATATTTCAGGGAAAAGGATGTACATCATGAATTAAAGCAGAAATTTTGTTTTTAATGAAAATGGGGTACTTAAGGTTGTAGCTCAAACTATGTTATTACTTATAATATAGTTTTAGAGGAATGATGTTTCAAAAGTAAGCAATAGTTGGTCTTTTAATTGAATTTTTCATTCTTCAATTTTGAATTGATCTCATGGAATGTTTTTATTATTTGATAAATTATTTATTATACATTTGTGGTAGTTCCCTTATTCACTATAAGTTCCATTGATGTATTCATAATTAATCCATCAAATATTTTGATAAGCATTAGAAATTCGTCAAGGCTCTTTCCAAATTCTAGGACCAGTGTGGTAAGTGCTCAATAGTATTAATATTTCCAAATAATAAATGTCTTAAAGCATTTGTTTTTACTTTCAGGTCCTGAGGGTGATTCGTGGCCAAGGTGATCAATGGGACAAAAGAGCAAGAGCTAGGGCTGTAACCGCTTCCTTTTCTTTGAACGGGATTGGTTTGGTTGCCGACGAAACTACGGATCTTTATCAAGAAAACGAGGAATTGAAGGTAATATTATTTTTAAAATTAATAATCTTCTAATAACTACAACTTAAGAGATATTTTCTCCAAGTTACAAGTCCCTTCAATTTTTATTTTATATTTTAGTTTCATCATTTTACAATCATATTATGTTTGAACTAACCTGGAATATTTATTATTTCAGTTTTTCAAACATCATTATTTTTAGTGGCACATGCATTTGTGCTTTTCATTTTTATTAATTTTGTTAACTTAATAAAATTCTTCTTAATTTTTAGGAAGAAATTCAGAAATTAGCTGGTCAGATAGAGTTCATGAAGATCGTAAGTATGGAGGTTAATAACAGACATGTCAAACCTAAACCAGGAGGATATTTCAGTGGCATAGGTAAATATAACCATATATATATAATATAGACTCCAATCCACAAAACTCCATCTTTCTCAAAATCTTTATTTGTTCCTAAATCATTCCCACCCTTAAAAACAACATATCTTCATAAAATCTCCAGTCTGTGATCCCTTTTTCTATCTTGACATGTTCTTAGAGTATAAATAGTCATTTAGAGTCACAAATGCAATATGCACATTCTGTTATCTGTAAACTAAAAATATATTTTATCTAAAGAAGATATATTTTTTTAATTTTGGATGCTAAAATTGATTGCATATAACTATAACTATTAATTTAGTCACAATATTAAATTGAAGTAAGCATTTCAAATGGAAAATATCAAGACAAGTCATGAAAATTGTTAACACAATAAAAGAAATATAAATCTGTTAACTTGATTGTATAACTCCTTAAATCTACAATGGTCATTTAAAAAATGTTAACATTTGTTGCTTCTTAATTATATTATATGAACTTGCATTCTGATCTAGTTATTTAACTTCTGACATCAAAATATCATTGAGCTTTGAACAGTCAACCTTAGTTACTTTATTTTCTATTGCGAACCGTGACAAATCTGATATTTGATTTTATAAATTAACTCTCCTGGAGCTATGGCTTAAACATTAAAGAAATTCATAATTAAATGATACTAAAAATTTAATTTAAACTAATTTCTCTTCAGTGATTATAATTATAACATGTTTTATAATAATTATTAATAATATTATTATAATTTTTAGTGGGAGGAGGAATGCATCTGCAGAGTCCAAGAACGCCAAGAGAACCTCAAAATTCTGGGAGTGAGAGCAGAGATCATGTCTGACAGGGTGAAAAAAAAAGTGAAGTTTGGTTATAATAGGTATTGTAAATCATTATATCTAATAGATATAAAAAGCCTGTATGTATTCGTAGAACAAGCAATTTCGTTATTTTTTTTTTTTAGTTTTACTACAATTTAATTAATTTAACTTATATTTTTTATTTCCTATACTTTTATTAGCACATATTAATGTTTATCTTATCTACATAAATACAACTATATAATCAGGATTTAATCATTTTTTGTGAGGTTTTCAAATTGAAATCTTTACAATCCTTGCAACAGCGTTTGGACCCATATATATAAGGTCAGTCAAAAGTTCGTGCGCATTATTAGCATATATGGTACTAGCGATGACTCATTACTAGATCGATAAGATTCCAAACCTGTCGAAACTTTTCATCACTTCATCGATATCTTCGTCAGTTTGTCACCAAATTTTGTTAAGATCAGACACATATCAGTACAAAAAAAAATGAATATCGATAATATCATATATATAATATAATATAATATGATTAAAATATAATTATAAAAATTAAAATATGGTTATAATATAATATTAATATCGATATAAACATGCTGTTTTTTTTATATGCATTTTTTTCATTATGAACGCTGCAAAAAATTAATGAACTGAATTGGGTGCTTTTTCCACATCCTGCATACTCTCCGGATATTGCCCCAAGTGATTTTCAGTTATTTTGTGCCTTACAAAATTTTTGCTAAATCAAAAAGTTGAATTCTAAACAGGAATTCAAAATGAACTCAGATTTTTTTTGCTTCAAAACCAGAATCTTTTTACACCAATAGAATAAAAAAGCTACCAGAAAGATGGCGAGATATTGTAGACAGCGGAGGAAAATATATCATAGATTAAAATATTAACTTGTGCTTTATTTTCACCATTTAAAAATTTTGCCAAAATGGGCACGAACATTTGGACTGACCTGATACTATTTTAAATTTCCATTGGATTGAGTACTTTAAAAATAAAATGAATTAATACTATATAAATAATTTTAAACTAGATATGAATAATGACCAACGTTTAAATATGGGTGTACTGTTATTTAAGAACATAAATAATTTAAATTTAATTAAATTATTGTCTTAATGGTTTTTACCCATTTGGATAATTATTGAGTACTTAATAATTTTAATACTTCTTCGCTTATTTTCAAGTAATTTTCTTCTCATTATTACTTTTTCATTGTAATTATTTTTTTTTAAATAAATAGGAATAAAAGATAAAATAAATAATAATTCATCAATTATGATTAATTTAGGATTAATAATTATTTTAGTTAATTTTGAATCAAAATTATATTTTAAAATACTACATTCACACACAGGATTCATATATATGTTGTTCTATATATTCTGAAAAGTATACTATCTAAAGATTTAATAATCACTGAACAATAAGCTAGGATCTTGCACTATTGAACTTACGATAGTTGGCTAAGCCCAAAAAAAGCCCCTTAACATTTATATTTGTCATAATATCGTAATAGTGTAGTCAAACCAAAACACAATTTTTTTCTGCATTTCAGGTGTCAATCAACTTGTACAAGCCGAAAATATATTTTATTGTTATTATTTTATCAGGGTTCTTGTATATACATATATTTTATATTTATATGAGTAAGCATTAAAATTTTGTATTACAGGAGGCAGTTAAATTATATTTAATTTAATTAATATTGTAAATATAATAATTTAATTTGTTTCTTATTTATCAGGGTTGACAAAAAAAAAACATGTATAGTTATATATATGCCCTCTGCCTTCATTAAGATGCATTTTTATATAAATGATATTAAAAGAGAATTTCTATTTTTAGACCTGTTGATATTGTTATTATATTTTTCATTGTTGTTGTAGTTTGTATATTAAATATATTTATAAACCCAAGAGATTCAGTTAGTGTAACTTGATTAAACACGCCAATTGTCATACAGCAGTACACTCAATATTCAAAAAATTATTTAATATTGAACGAAACTCCCTATACCTTATTTTATAAAAGTATAGTTTCATAAAATATGGTATTCTCGACCTTTTTTTTTCTTAGTTTTCTAAATTCAATAAGTCCACAGTTTTATAACTACTTCCATGCTTATTTTCAAAAACATTTACTCTCAAAGCATGTGTGGTTATGGAAAGTATGTTTGAAAAATGGATGCACAATGCAAGGGCTGAACTTGGTTTTATGAAATGTAGAAGTTTGTAGGTTTTAAAGTTTCTATGATTCATTTTCTTTCGTGGATTAATGCTACTATTCTGGTCTGGGCTTAGCTCTTGCTTGTCCTATGAAACAATAATATGAGGGAATTTAGACATTCCATGCCATATAAAACTACATATATTTCCACCGTAAACCAAATGTACCCATATTTTTGAGCAGTAGTAAAGAAACTAATTTAGTTGATTTACTCATTTAAAAAATCCCTTGTAGAAGGCAAATTACTTAATGGCCAAAATATATTTTGTGAATGTGTTAATATTAATATCTAAAATATTTAAAAGTGAAATATTAAAATATTATTTAACATATTCGTAATTTTAAATGCAGAAAAATCACACCGTTTCAATTTCGAACCCCATATTATATTTTCTTTCAATAGCAATTTTTATTCAATTATAAAAATATGGGGCCATTATTTTATGTTTATTTTGTATTATGATAAGGTGTGAAAACATGATTGACTGGGTAGAGGTATTTGTAAACGTTTCCAAACACACGCTATGCTTCAAGTGAATTCACACTCAAGCTATCATAACCTTTTTCTTTTTCATAGTAACAAGTTTTATTATTGTTATTCATTTTAAAATTATTTCTATTAATGTATGAAGTGATAACATTTTTCATGGCTAAGATTTATTTAATTACTGTTAGTACTAGTTGAACTGATTTATTTTTTATTATTAAATGATTATAAGGAAACCAATGTATTTATGCACTTGTGCCAAATAATGGAATGACTATATTTAAACAACCATTGTCATTATCATACTTATGAATTATGAAATAACATATCGTAATTATATTTCAATACTGGTTTTTGTGTACTGATCTTGTGTCAATTGGTCAATCATATTTAATGACTTATCGAGATTAAAACGATATTGTATACAAAAGTCAATTTTTATTGTTAATTAAACATTTTTATTTAATATTGGTCCTAGTTATATTCAATTAGGTTATATCTATTTTAAAATGCAATGGTGAATGTTTTTTGTTCTCTTTTATAAATGGACAGCTGGTTTGATTAGGAAACCATAAATATAAAATGATTTTGTATTTGTTGTGCAGTAATACTAATTTGTATAAGTATGTAGAAACGTTTATATTAATACAACAACATAGATAAAAGATATTTATTGCTGTACATATAAAGGAAAGGTGCATCATGTATATTCCTCTTATATGTCATTATTTTTTATCTGTAAATGTGTTATATAGTGAACTCTTGTGGTTGTATTAATTTAACTAAGCTTTTGTATCATATTAAACTCATAATATTAAGTTACATGCTTCAGTAGGCTTTTGAGGTACTAGAACTGAGAGATAGTATAAAAATGTACACAGTATTCTTGAAGATTTTTGAAATTGTAAAATTGTAAGCATTTCTTTTTCTTAAAAAACTGGCTTGGCACTATAACATCAAACATATAAGCCTTTTATTCAAAATGAAGATTTAAACTTTTTTTTTTATTTACTCAATTGATTGCATTTATTAAGAAAGTATTAAAATAATTTAGTTATTATATTTACCTCTGTAAATTTGTAAGTATATTTAGTAGATATTTTGATTTCATAAATTATTAGACACATTGGTACTTTTGAAGAAACAGTTAAAGTAGAATTCTGACAAATACAAGATTATTGTAATGCCAATAATCTGGTGCTTTTGTCATCAACTGCCCTATGGATCCTTCATGGACTGTAGTGGTACTAATATTATTTTATTTTGCTTATTTTTGAGGTATGATAAAAAAAAAGAAGACAGTTAATCATTGATCATAAGCCCTATATTTCAGTTATTAGTTAAAATCTGCCCGAGATCATGCTTGTCCAAATTTTTTATTTATAAATAATAATTTTTTGGTAAATACCAAAATGATGTCTTCCTTTGTAATTAAAATTTTAAAAAGGCAGTTTATACATCAATTTAAATATGATAATTTTACTTTATTATTATTCATTGTAATCTTTAAATTTCCCCCAATATGAAAATCATTTTGTGATTATATGGTGGCATTCTGTTTAAAAATTCATTTGTATATTTTCTCTCACTTTAGTCTCTAAAAGCATTAGTTAAATGTGAAAATGTATGTAATAATTTATTTAATGCTGAACATTGGAAATGGTCTTTTGCCATTTGTGACTGCTTTTAAGTTGACCAGTGTTCAGCAGTTTTCCCGGGGTCCTGAGGAGAAGGTACCCAATTTCAAACTTGGTTGTGAACTTTGTATATAGCATGGGTGATAATTGGCCCATAGTTCATTTATTAATTGTATTCTGTATATACTACATTAAGATGTTATATTTATACAAGTGTATATATTATTTTGAAGGTTTGTACTATTGAAGAGCTTTTGATTAACATTTTTCTATTTAATGATTGTAATTTTACCTGAAAAGCTCTTTGATAGTTTGGTTGTTGTACCTATCACAAATTTCTAGAGGCTCATTATCCAAGTGTTGAGTTTGAAATGGTTGTTGACTGTTTTTGCAAGATTAGCATAGTGGCCTTATAGAGGAAGAATAACTTTTATATTGATACGACATAGGTTTTTTAATGCCCTTGCTATCCCTAGCTCTGATAGAAAAATGTTCTACTGGTGTCATTTTAATAAACAATACCATTCTGAAATGTATTTAATTATTAAAACAAATCTGTGATTTGATAATAAATACATTAATATAAGAGTAAAGTTGGGCCACTAGTCATTGAATATATTAAGAAACAAAAACAATTATTGTAGACTTATCTTTAATAATGAAGGAAAAACAAGATATTTTCAAAACTGTAAGTGATAGATAGGCTTTGTTTTTGGGTGTTCAAAAATAAATTTTGGCATATTGTCCAGAGTTAACTTATTCGATATTTATTGATGTAATAGCAGTTTGTATGTTTTCATTTTGACATTTGGTTCCAAATAACATCGCTTGGTGCTTGGAATAGAGATCTGTATACTCTCACGTATATATACTTATGTATGTTTAAAGATTTATTTAAATGTTGTATTACATGTGACAATTAATTGTATAGATGAAGTGTTACATCATCTTATATTAATGGTGTTGAATAAAGGTATTTTATATACATACTTATGTCTTTTTTTTATTGAAACTTACTTCCAAATACATAAGTGAATCTAAATAAGCACTAACAAGAACCGAATTATTAGATTGTTTTAAATTTTAATTAAGTTAAATAACCAAATATTGTTTTAGTTTTAAAAGTTAAAATAGCTGGGAGTTATGAATAGGACTAGATAAAGAGTTGATGGCAGAAATCATTCAACTTTTTGAAGAGTAGAAAATTAATTAAGAACATTGACTGTGTTCAGAAATAAGTTGGAAATGTTTGGTGCAGTTAACCCTTTCGCAGTATCAACCTTGATCCCAGAATATTTATATTACATAAACTGGAGATTCCAATTTATTTCTCTAGGAATCAACATATTTATGAGTATTTTAAACGAAGTAACATAGCATTTCATCAAACACTTACCTATATCGAGTAAATAAATATATTATAAAGAGAGTGAGGTTAGTTATTAAAGTTATTAGTTATTAGTTATTAAAAGTCATTATTAAAACCTTTTATTTTTAAAAAAGGCTGTTTAACAAAGTTATTAAAATCAAAAGTCATTATTAAAATATTTTATTTTTAAAGGGGTGTTTAACAATTAATTTTTTTTATTTTAAGAATTAAAATTTATGTGTAATCCTTTTTTTTTAAAATTATACATAAAAAAATAAACATTCATGGAGCAACTCTTAAAGGTTGCCTATAGTATTCTTAATTTACTTTTTTTATAATGTGTTTATATTTCAGTATTGTTTAATTTTTATCAAAAGATAATTTTAAAATCTCATTATTGTTCAGTGAGTTCATCAGACTTAGCCAAAAGGAACTTCCTAAACATTTTTATAGACCATTATTACATCAACCACTTTTGGGATGTTCCCCTAAGAGTGTAAACTTTTTTTGTTTACACACTTATGAATATTATAAGAATTAATTATAATTAATTTGTATTTACAGAACTCCTAAGTAGGATGAACTGCGCTGTATCTTTTGATCTTCAACCTCCCTACTAATAGAAGTTAGCAAATGTACTGAACCTCTTAAAATATTTTAGGCCAACAGATGAGCTTTGTCTTCCAGCTAAAAATTTTTAGTTAGGTGTTGAATATATGAATAGAAAAGTTTAAAACTTCATTTAGAAATCTATAATATCAAAACCATGTCTGAAAATTGCTATTCAGGGTTTATAAGTCCATTAAAAAATAAATTAAAAAAAAGCACATTAAATAATTTGTCCGACTACCAATGCGTAAATCTTCGTTACTTTATTTCCTCTTATAAAGACCTCCACCACTGATGGGGAGAAGAAATAGCAATATTGTAACGTTAGACGTTTGTGCCTGTTTTCTCTAGTTATCCATAATATTTTAAACATGATACAAGTGATGCGGGATCTTCCGAAAACAAAGATCGAAGCGGTATCATTCTTCTAAGAAAAGGGGATATTTCCTCGGAAGAAATGTCAAGATGGCCATAATATGAAATTTAAAACTGTAACTTTCACAATTTTAGCGAAAATTTTATTTGTAAGGCTTATGATTTATTTTGCGCGGTTTAACAGAATGTTTTTAACCATTCAGTGAGAAAAAGAGTTGAGAGAAGAACTCGTTAAGCTGCCTGCATCAAAGAAGTAAAAAAAAATTGACCTCGAGATTACGGGTCAAAAACGATATGTTCTGTAATGTCAACTTCCGAAATAAGAAGGTTATATAATCATAAACAGACACTTTGAAGCGGTTGTTATTTTGACTCATCGCGGCAATAATATTAATTCCGAAAGTAAGGCCAGTGGTGTGATAAAGAAAGTGAACAATGACCTAATAAACTTGGTAAAGTCGACTGCACTCTAAATTTTCTTGATACGATTTATATTATTATACCTTCTAATTTGTTTCATATTTTTTATTTGAGGCAATTTATCTAGGCAAGCTAGCCTCTGGAACAAAACCTAATCGTCTGGTTGCGTTCAAATATCAGTGCTTAGAACTTTCGTATAAATTAAAGTTGAGTAGAAACAAAAAATATTTTTAAAAATTCACATAAATTGGACACATTTACAATTCTCATATTCCGGGTCTCGGTTGTCCTTCAGATATGTGAGCCCCACGAAAAGTACATATATTATAATGGTATAATAAATAGTATTACACTATTAAAGTATTAAATAAATATTGCAATATTGTCATCACTTATATAGTATTATACCTACCATTATTATAGATTTATACGATTACTGACTCGAATGGATACTATGAAAAAAAAAATACCTAGGTTTATTTTATAAGTAGTTTCATTACTTTTTTAGTGCCATTTGGAAACAACTTTATTTCAAAATGGTTAAGTTACTAAATCTAGGTTCATAAGAGACAATTTAATAATTTTGAAAAACTTGTTTTGCGTTTAATACATTTCGATTATTTGTTATCGTTTAGTTTGTTATCATAAGTATATCCGTTAAATATTCAGCAATAAAAAGCTTTTAAAAAACATTTTATATGAATTAATTATTCAAAATCGCACTTAACTCAATCTTTGACACAGTTAGTTATTGTTCAAGAAAGTCGTTTGGCTTTTTTTTTCCACAAAATATTTTCTTGATATACAATAGCTTATAAACTATGAAAAATTCGAGAATTCATGAAACTTTAATAAATGTTTTTTATTAATTTTAAGGTACCCAATTGAAAGGTGCTATGGAACTGATCTCCAACTAATGTTCCAACGAGAAGCCTCTCACATCAATTCAATCAATCTGCTTCTTAATATACAATATTACAATAACACTAACTGTTTTATTGTGTAAGTATTTATTAGAATAATCACAACCTGCATAATGAAGTGATTAAAAGACTTTTATTTGGAACATATAATAAAAAAAATTATTATGAATAAATTTAAATAGAAACATGAAATTTTTAGTATCGTTGATTTAATCACCATTTCAACAGATTCATTTTTTAAACAGATAATTTTTTGTTCTACTAGTGTATTCGGTCTTATCAAACTGATAAGATTTATCGATGTTTTAAAAAAACTTTCTTAGGTTTTATTAAGTAGAATTATATTTATAATTCAGTTTTTAAAAACTCAATGATAATAATAAGAAAGAATCAAAGTAACATAATTGCTGTTCATAAAAATAAGTGTTCAAAATAACTCTATAAGCGTTTTGAAACAGATATCTATTTTGAAATAAATAACGTCAATAGAGATATAGCGAAAATATTAATTACAATGCTAAATAAAAAATAAATAAAAATTCTGTAATTGTTATTTGATCACAATGTAAATAAAGAAATCACTGTCAAGAGTTTAGTTTTTAGTTATTTAAAATTTACAAGTTTACAAAATCAGGAAATATTTCATCATGCTTTTGACACATAAAGCTACAATCATTACTCCATTTCATGAGGAAAGGTTTGGAAATTCCATGTAACTGATGAGTGCAATTTGTTCTTTGAATGTGTTTGATAGCATTTTTGTAACATTAAAATTCTCTCTATTATACCTTGAAGGAAAATTTTGGCTGTTACCTGCGTTTTAATATTTCATTGCAAGACACATATGTTTAGTATATAATAAATTAATTTTTTTTTTTTTTATGATGGTTTTATCTATAAATTATTCTCATTAACGATTTTGAAATTATTAACAACAAGCCATTTAACTTCTTTATGCATTATTTTCATATCTTTTCACAATCTCTGTTAATTTTAATAATGTGCTGATTATTATCAACTAGTGCTCTTTGTAATTCATTTTTAGATTAATTTATTGATATTTGCAACTGTAATAATATTAAAACAAGTAAATTTGCTGATATGAACAAATGACATGAAAAAAAAAACACTTGTGGAGAAACTACCTATCGGTAGCACTCCAATTAAGTTCTATAGTAGAAGGTCTCGAGGCCTTTTCAGCCGCCTCGGAGGGTTATCAGGAATATTATGGGAAGCAAGTTGAGAGACTAACGGGTTCAAGTGTGTATGGAGCTTGTCATGGAAGGATAGGTATCTAGTTTGGGCCAAATCAGCAACATATGGGATATTAAGATCATGATGGATGAGTTTGTTTGTGACATAATAAGGAGCATTGAGGAATTTACGAAGGATTTTGGATTGTAAGAATTGGATACGAGATGAATTGGATGGTTAGTAGAGCCCCAAAGCTCAACTCGGTATGTCCAAATAGATAACTGTCATGTAACTGAGTATTTCGTAATTAATTGGGAGCTTAGAACGTTTGTCCAGTAAATGTTGAAGTAAGCGTAAACATCGAGCAGTTTCTTGTCTTTTCAGTCTTGTATGAGGACATTTTTAAATAACATATTTTTTCGATTTATTCAAATTATGAAATTACTTATTGCTAATTATTTTTGAATAATGCATACCCTATTCCTTGTTCATTTATTTTATAGCTAACTGCATTCTTATATTGGATTCTTTTATGTTGATTATTTTACTATTTTCTTCACTATTACTCATTTAGGCGTTACTATTTGATGATATGCTTTGCTACTGCTTATTGATTGATGATTATCGTTACTGGTTCTATGTTGTCCTGTTCTGTTTCCTACTTTTCGTGGTTTTTATCCACTATTATATTTATCATCACAATAATTAAAACAGTGCTTGGTTATTTCGTAAAAATTAAGTGATCTAAAATAATATCTGTTGAATAATATTAGTTGACCTCATTGATATCAGCAAGAAAATGGTCCGGGTGGAGATAAAAAATTATCTTATATAGGGAGAATTGTCTAGTGTCAAGTGTGATGCTACTATAATAGCCCTGAAGAAGACCTGCAATGTGGATCGAATCGTCGGCTTCCAAATAAGCAGTTCTCCCTACATAAGAGAATTTTTTTACCTCCGCCCTGACCATTTTCTTACTAAAATAATATCCTTTATTTATACCCTGTAATTTTAATTCATATTAAAATATTTCACATTGACTCACGTACAGCATTAATAAAGTTATATTTTTATTAAAGCTATAAAATGTGGTATAGATCTGTACCCACTTCAATAAAAAAATAAAAGAAAAAGAGAAGTAATAGACTCCGATGTACCTTTGTTTTTGTTTATGGCTACTTTATGCTGATATGGCAAATCGGACGATGCTGCAGTGGGAGCTCAAAATTTTGTCTATCCAGTTATATTTAGGATTGAGATCTTAAACGAGTACCTTAACACACATACGCTCGTTACCGCTAATTTACGTCCTCTTCGGAGGACGGCATATCCAAGGATTTTAATACTTTTGAGACGCTGCAAACCCGCGGTCTTGGGCACAGAAAGTTATTATGCTAACCACTATACAACAGATGACCCCTACTGTGAATCTTTCTCGTGATCTTCATGCGATCTTGTAGTAAACATGAGAGATATTGCCTGACATTGCTCAATGTTGTTAGATAACAATCGCCTTGATCAGAATACGTAAAAGGTATGTACAAAAAACATTTTGCTATTCGTAAACTATAAAATGTCTGATGTAGAACTCTTGGACCTATATATTTTTCCCTAATCTAATAGTAAAAAAAATCTTTAATATTCTATTCTTAACACTGTATAACCTTGAAATTCATTTAATGGCATACATTGTCGATAAGGAAGTCAAGTATTATCACATGATGAGACACACCAGGGCTACGCCTACCCATTCGCGAATCGAGCTAAGACTACAGTAGAGAAGGTGATCGCGTAAATAAACCAAAAAATCACAAGGTCAACCATCACGTGAAGTCCATTCGGCGCTACATGCTCGTCAGGCTGTGTTTGTGCTCAGCCAAAGGCAAATAGATCTTCCTATGTTGAAAGAGGACTTTTAACTAATTACTCGAAGCTACAGCCACTAAACCTATCTGTTCCGCAAGTTGTCGCTTCGAGTTGAGTTTTAAACAAGTTTTAACTGTTTATTCGTTTGATTTTTTTATATTTTCCAAATATATAAATTATCGTGAGTTTTAGAATGGAAAAGAGAATATAATTATGGGTAATGAATTCATTTCGGTAATCATTGCATCTAGAAGTAAAAGTTTTAAATAACATTTCGAAGTATAGATGACATGTGTTTTTTGAAACGTTCATTTCTAGATGAAATAATTACCGAAGTATACACATTTCCCATAGTTACATTTCCTCTTCCATACTAAAGCTCATAATAACTCGTATATATTAGAAAATATTAAAAAAACCTGTACCACTAGAACCCATGAAGGGTCTGGTGTTCAGTACATGGTACTGTACTGTTTCATGGACAACGCTTCTGCAAGGAGGTGACTTGTCCGCCAGAGTTTTCCCCCTTATTTTGGGTACCCTATTTTTATAACATTTTATAGAGGCTGGGTTGGCCCCAGGAGGGTCCTAGATCCCATATGATCCATCTCCCGCTGCAAACAGACTAAATAAAAATCATGGCCTGCAGCGGGATTTGAACCAGGGTTTCCAGCATGGCAACTCAGTGCACTAGAAAATATTAAAAGGAAAAAGACTTAAAAGTTAAAACTTGTTGCGACTCAACTCGAAGCGGCAAACTACGGAATAATTACTAAATTCTTTCTTGATTAGTAGTAAATACTTTTGAAATAATACTAAGGACCATCCAATTATTTCAGTTTTTATTTTCATCTTCAAATTGTTGCGGATTGTTCAATATTATAGGAATATATTGTAACTATACACTAGTTTAGCAAACATTTCACTTTTAAATTGTAAAGAAAGTGAAGCTGATTTCACCCTTGTCGCTCCGAGTTCAGAGACCCACGAACCGGTTATGAGGAGCCAAGAGGTTCTGGATGGGTGATTATTGCGAAAAATTGATTAATACAATATTTTTATTTTCTGGTTATTGTAAAAATAACCATAGGAAAGGCAAATGGTTCCGCTGTTTCCGGATATGATGGAACATTTCGTAATCGGCTTGATTTATATTTGTTTTTTAACACAAATAAACTTAGTGATTATTATAATAACAGAAAATTATGACTAATTCATCGCTGACAATCATTTTTTAGCACAGCAGTACATTGTTTTGGGAGCTAGATCCGGGAAAATGTATTAAAATGAGAAAATATAATGCATTTCATCTATAGTGGTCAAACAAGGGCGGACACAGATTTTTTTTGTTTTAAGGGGAGGAATAGGATTATTTAATAAAAAAGCCGATTACGGTATAACAATAAAGTTGCCACTTGTGATAAATAACTAATGATATTTACAAGTTTTATTAAAATACGAAGTTTAACATTTTAATGAGAAATAAGGGGTAGGTATGAATTTTGGACGATTAAGAAAGTGGAGAGAATATTTTGTATGGAACTTCCCTATGATTAAGATTTTTGTTGTCATACTTTTTATATCCTTATTGTATTGCTTTTTAATAAAGCAGTAAAATTATTGTAAGTATAAAAGTATACAACCCAGTCACACCTATGCCTCTTCAAAGAAATTTAAAAACGTTTGAAAATTAAATATTGATCATACTGTCGATACAAATGCATAGTATCAAATATGAATTTTTTTTTTCGATCTATAGCGATTGCTTTCATACAGATTTTTCTAAAGGACACAGAACCACTGATATGGCAAAGGAAAAATAGATTTGAAGATGCGCACTGATTTTTTCATTCTCCTGAAAAGTGGTGTAATTCACTTTTGATACTAATCGTTTTTATCGACTATATTGGGGTGATTTTTTAAATTAAACTAGTGTAACTGTTATGTGTTGCAAGTGTTATGCTAACTATCGTGTAGAAAGAATTAAGTTTAGTGTTTAAAATATACACAAAAATAACTCCATACCAAGCCGTTATGGATTTAAATGTCTGCAAACACTTGCCCAAGAATTAATTATAATATTTTTCTCCGCATTAGATAATTAAATAAAATAGCACCTAGGCATTGGTTGGCCTCTGGAGGCTCGATGCTAAATGGAATTGAATATATTTAAGCAATGATGGAAAATAAGTTATCAATGTATTCATGAATGAGAAAAACACATTTATAATAGAATAAAGTGTACATGTTGATATGAGATTAATCCTATTCAGTTAAATAAGGAGGGGAAGTTAGATAATAGGGGCCCCCACCATCCTAAGTCTACGTGACGTTTGACTCACTCGTACCCACTGGCATCAAATCATTTCCAACCGGCAGCTTTTCCTGATCGAACCAGCTCTCTCTAAACGTAGTAAGTATAGATTTTCAATCCGTGTTATTTATTAGCTCATTCTCATTTAAATATCTTTTTAAATACTCTTTTTGATTTTAATAAGATACACGAGAAAGAAGTTCCTTACGAACATTATGACAAGACCGAAATAACTCAAGGTCACCTAGAATTTGTTTAGCTCAGCTTACATAAACGTTTTTTTCTTTATCTCCATTCAGTTTTTATTAATTCTGTTCCCCACGAATTATATTTTTAGGTTTTTCTGCGTAGTATATCCATTAATTGGGCGTGCCCATAGCATGATCTGGTGATGCAGGAATTTGTTTTTCATAATTGCACAACTAATTTTCAATCAAACGAATGTTAATTTTAGTGAAGGTTAATAACTGGTTATACCGATACATGTCAATTCCATACTTATTAATATATTCACTTATTAATTATTTTTTTGAAATTTTATCACCATAATGATTGATTAGCATCTAAATTTATGTAATTTAAACTACTTTGATTTACAAAAATGTATATATGCTGACCACTTATACTTTAAAAGATTAAAAATATCAAAGCAATAATGTTAGATGTTTCCTACTTATTGATCAGTATACAAGGGATCATTAAGAGTTTTATTCTGGATACCAAATTTTTTTAAATTCTTACTAGTTAGTGATGTTAGTTTTATTCCTCAAATATTAAATAGGTAGTTAATATCTTTGTTAACCGATTCACATCCTTTATAAAAGGAAGATTTAAGCCCTTTTTTTTAGTTTCAGTCTTATCACCAATTTAATTTATCATACATTTTTCTTCTATTAATAAAAATAAGTTTAATATTTATACTATTTAATATTTTAATATTTATATTTTTTAATATTTATACAAAATTGTTATAGCTTGGTTAGCAAAAATTAGATTTGTGTGTAAAATAATTTATTTATTTTTTAGGTAAAAAATGTCTAAAATTGGTATTAATGGATTTGGAAGAATCGGTCGTCTCGTTCTTCGTAATGCAGTTGATAGTGGTGCCCAGGTAATTTACATCAGTTATTTAATTTTTGTATGAATATTTTTCTTTCAAACCAAAAGTCCTACTCTTTTATATCTAAATATTTTTAGTATGTATAGAACCTATATTTATAATTATGAATTTTTTTTTGTAAGTTAAAATGCAAGCGCATATTTCGGTTTATGTATAATCGATTACGCTCTCATTTTACCAGAGTAATCGATAAAATACTAAAATAAAATAAAATAAATAAATTTAACAAGCACCTCTGTTTATACATATCTATAATGTTTGTAAATAAATTAACTAAGCACTTATTTGTATATAAATAGTCTTGGTCTATAGCCAAAAATATTTTTTTTAGTTTTATCAAAAAAATTTTGAAAGAATAAATATGAAATAGTTAAAGACGAACTGATTGTATCTAATTCATTGAGTTTGTTTAATCAACTAATATGGATTCTAGCTGTTCCCTGCTTTCTTTTTCCGTTCCATGATCCTTCTTAAATCCAATGTTTTAACTATTTTCTAACATAAATTTCACTTTCTTATAACATTTTTATTTTCTTCCTTTACAGGCTCTTCAGTATAAATTCTGAGACATAATATTCCAATTTTGTTAGCATCTCTGTAATACTTCATTAATTCAGAAACTTTTCAATTTTTTTTTTATAGATTTTAATAAGTGGTTTTGAGTGTCTGTAATTTTTGTTTTGTTTTAGCTTAATCTTGATAATTTTTGGTTCAAATTATTAAATTATTTCTGATGAGCCCAAAATTTGGATCTGATTTTTTTGTTTTAACTTGAAACTGTTATCTAGGATGTATTTATATCTTGTTAAAACTTGCTCTGACTATTTTTGGGAAGAAACCGTCTCATAAAAGTTTTAAGTTTTTATGTATTAATTTTTTGGTTCTATGCCATACTGTCCACCTGAGAGCTTCTCAAAACTTCACTATTGTTCTTATCTTAACATTTTTTTATTCTAAAGTATGTTTAAAATTTTCCTTTCTATAAAAAATGTCCCAATTATACGGTGTCCATTGGCCCCTGATATTGTACTAAATCAGGCTGCTCTCAGTATCCAAAAGCAACTCTATAAATTTCAACGAATCTTGCAATTTTTCTACTGAATTCTCTCTAATTCATATGTAAATTTTATCTCCCATAAAAAACAAGTTATGGTAAAATTTTTGGATAATTCAAAAACTGCATTTTCTGGAAAATTTTGTATTTGTATGATATATTAACATTATAGAATAAAATCATAAATATATTTAAAAAAAAAAATGAATCTAACTCTAAACCATTATTTACAAAAATATAAAGCTTGAAGTTTTAAATTGTTTTTTTTCTTAACGCTACTAGATGTGGAAAGTATCGTTACTATGTATTTCAGACCCCTTAGAAGTCTGTAAAAACTAGTTTTGGCTATTGCATATGAACTATTCTGTACATGCTCATTAGGATACCAGTCCATGTTTGGAAATTTACTCATATTATATTTATTATATGGAGTTTATTCATCCCAAGGGTCATGGAGGATGGTATAATTAATACTCTAAGGCTAATCAGGAAAAAAAATTAAATTAATATTAGTGGTGATACAGCTGTTAATTTTTATTTTTGTCTTTAGCTCTAAGATATAAAGAACTTGTGAGTAGACTCACAAAATATTTTCATTGAATTTATTTTATTTTTTAAGAAATTTTCTTTTGTTAAGCGGTGTGGTGTCATAATACCCTCTTTATATTTCTCTTAAGATACTTATAGAAATTTTATTGTCAAATACTGTGGGAGGAAATATCGAATTAGGATCATCCAATACATTTCCTTTATGACATTTATTTAATAAAGATTTCATCACCACCAATCTAAAAGTTATATTGATCTTGGAGCTTTTATTATTCTTATATCAATGAACTTGAATGATAAATGGTTTTTGTATCTTATCATGAATAAAAAAGAAATCAATCAATCAAGATCACTAGTACAATATTTCTTTTATTTTCAATTCACCCATCAAGAAAAGTAAAATGCTTACTGGATCAATATTTTGAATGGCTTTTAAATTTAAGGTCCTTGACCTGATTGTTTCAGGTAGTAGCAATTAATGATCCCTTCATCAATGTTGAATATATGGTCTACCTTTTTAAATATGATTCCACACACGGACGTTTCAAGGGAACCGTCTCTCATTCCGGACAAAACCTCGTTGTGAATGGTAAGAAATGAACATATAAATTCTGTTTACCTATAATTTTCTATTTACAAACTTAAATTACTTAGTGAAGGATACAATTTTTCTGGGGTTCAGTCATTAATAACACTAAATAAGGCTAAATTATTTATTATAAAGTTAAAAATTTAAAGAAAGTTTTTTAATGTTTATTATAAAGTTAACCATATTTAGTGTTATTAATGATTGCATCCCAAGGCAAATTGTATCCTTCATTACGATCTTCCAATCAACCTTTTTCCTCTTAATCTTAAATTACTTAGAAAAAAGTGTTTCTAGGTTGTACTTGTGATAGTACAATCTCAGATTTTTTTTTTTCAAATACTGTAATAAATTTATAAATGTATAAGGTTGGATAAAATAAGTGGGTTAAAAAAAAGTTAGCTGAAGAACAAATTTTGAGAAAGAAAAATAAAGACAATGGGTACCCCTTTTGTTATTAATAAAATTATTTTGTTCTTGGTTCCTCTGCTTAATAGCATGAACCCTCAAATAACATGCCCAATACTAAGTTTTTTACCTTGTCTTACATAAAAAAAGTTTATTGAAATCAGTTATTTCACATTATAAGTCTTATAATCTTAGTACTAATTGACTAAGTTTTAGAGAAAATACAAATAAAGGTAATTATATTTTGGGTTTATATAAATATTAATTAACACTTCAGGTTTGGCTATTTATACGATTTCAACCATTTTAACCATTCTAATTTACAGGAAAGGAAATTCGTGTCTTCCAAGAGAGAGACCCAGCTAGTATTCCATGGGGTGAAGCTGGAGCCGCATATGTCGTTGAAGCTACCGGAGTTTTCACTACCGTTGAAAAGTGCAAGGTTTGTCATTGAAAAATGTTGTATTAATTCAAATGCATAACAAATATAAATATTATTTAATTGTAAATCTTAATTATTTTTTTTAGCCTCACTTGAAGGGTGGTGCTAAGAAGGTTATTATTACTGCACCCTCTGCCGACGCTCCCATGTTCGTTTGTGGTGTCAACTTGGACGCATACAAGCCAGATATGGACATTGTTTCTAATGCATCTTGCACGACTAACTGCCTCGCTCCATTGGCCAAAGTTATCCATGATAATTTTGGAATCGAAGAAGGTCTTATGACAACTGTTCATGCTGTTACTGCAACTCAGAAAACTGTTGATGGTCCATCTGGCAAGGTGAGAAGCCTTTTCTTGATTATTAGTATTTCTTAATTAATTTATGTTTTATTTGTTTCTTTCTTAATGAGAAAAATGATATTTAAGATTGTAAGAGCTTTAGATAAACAGAGTCTTTGTTATTTTTTTTTTAAATGATTCAGCAGCATTTATTTATAATTATAGTATAAGCTACTGCAACATATTTTAGAAAGTTAAGTTAATCAAATTGAATTAATAGAAAGGAGAGCAAACAATAACTATTCAGTGTTGTTTTTTAACTTTAGGGATTAATTATTGAATCCAAATTTTAAAAAATTGTCATTGATTTTATTTTCTGTGACATTTTTATTTTTCAACATAAATATTTCAGTTGTGGAGAGATGGAAGAGGTGCTGCTCAGAATATAATTCCAGCAGCAACTGGTGCCGCTAAGGCTGTCGGCAAAGTCATTCCATCTCTTAATGGCAAACTGACTGGCATGGCTTTTAGAGTTCCAGTATCCAATGTTTCCGTAGTTGATTTAACTGCAAGGTTAGTTGATATGTTTTACCAAACTTATTTTTCCATCTGATGAACATGGAAAATTCATTTTTACATTGTTGGTTTTTCTATTTTATTAGATTGCAAAAGGATGCTACTTATGAAGAAATTAAAAATAAGATCAAGGCAGCTGCAGAAGGCCCTCTAAAAGGAATTTTGGCTTATACTGACGAACAGGTTGTGTCTTCAGATTTCATTGGCAACACTGCTTCATCTACTTTTGATGCTGAGGCTGGTATCCAACTGAACAACAGATTCGTCAAGCTCATATCATGGTATGTGATAAATAAAATGTATTTAATTAGTTAAATATTTAAATTAAATTTTTTATGGTTTCTTAACTGATGTTTTAAAAATTTTACAGGTACGATAATGAATGTGGTTATTCCATGAGAGTTGTTGATCTTATCAGATATATGCAAACAAAAGACTAATAAGAACCTATTAATCTGAGATTGATTATTAGTGTTCTACTGAAGCAGTGGATTTCTACACTCCAGAACTGAATCTTGTGTTTAATACATAAATCGCAGATTGAAAAAAGTTCACTGATATATTTTCTTTAAACTAAAGTTTTGTAATAAAATTTAAATATTTATGTTAAAATAAATAAAATATTTCTTACGCCTTCCATTAGTTTTTTTAAATTGTATACCTTCCCTTCTTTTATTAATTTTATCATTATAAATATCCGTTTACCCAATAATTTATGAATACAGTACAAAAAAATCATGTACTATCATTATCAATATTGAAGATAATGAATATATAAACAGATATGCTACTGGCTACAAGATTCGGCATGAATGCTAGCATTTATGTTACTTTGAACAGTACATACTCACCTGTAGCATTTCCAACAAATTCATGACTTAATATATTAATATATTTGGTGTAATCTAACAATACATTGTTGGTGGTAGTGCTTTCATAGGCAAGTAGATGTGCCAAAGTCTTGACATCAAGCTATTCTTGGGAGATGTTTGGTCAGTACATGGCTCCAACCTGATTTTTCACTTGTACTATTTCATTTATTCATTGTAGAGTTATAAGGATAAATGAAACAATGTGTCAACCACTGGTAAAATTATAAGTTTTTATAAAGAATAAAACTTTAAACTGAAGGTATTACGAGGACTATTCTGCTTTAAATGTTTCTTGGTATATTTTATTTATATTCCCTTCCATTAGAAATTATTCTGGGATTTTGAATGTATAGTATGGTTAGATTCAGTTATAAAATTGTATAAATTCCTGTTTTTAATTTTCTTTTTCATTTGCTTACTTTATAACTATAAACGTATTTATTTAAAAAATATGTTTGTGTAATAATATAATGAAACTTTATGCTAATTCTTTAAAATTTAGTATATTGATTTGTTACTCAGCTTATTTTATTTATTAACAAATGATGATGTAATAATAATAGCATTTTTCAGTAAATATGTAAAAATATACATCTATTATCTAGTATTAAGTTTACTTTCCTCTACCATGAATCCCTGCATTCTGAGTTCTAGTTATCTATCTATTTTTATATTAGAAAATTTCTTTTTTTAAAAAGTTGGCTATAAAAATTAATTTGGTCATTGCTAACTGTGAAAGTAATGGACCAGTGGCTTCTGTCTTCCTCTATCCATAACATTAGAGCTTAATTGTTTATTATATTTTTTTAATTGAGGAAATAAAATTGTTGTTAAATCAAGATAAAATAAGATACCATTATTTGCCTTAATGGAAAAATGCAAAAAGTTCAATTTTAGACTTGCGGAAGGAAAAACTTTTTTCCTCTTGTGCAATAGTTTGCTCTATTTCTGAACAATATTCCTAGACAAAACTAACTTTTTTTCCCATATGCATTGCTTTAATACATATGTTTTTGTTTATAAACTTGAATATTATAGTTTAAGTGCAGTTATAAATAGGTTGAGTCAGTTTTACATTATGTTCCTGTTGCTGGCAAACCCTTAATTTTAATATATATATATATTTCTTTTAGAAGTAAGTTTGGAATACATTCATGAATTAATTACTTGATAATATTAAATATTATCTAACTGATATTCTGATTTCAAGTGGAGATCTTTAAGGTTTGTCAAATTAGAACATTTCTGGTTCCTAAACATGTTATAAAAATGACAGCTCTCTTTGATTCTTCGTAAGTATGCATTTGACATTTTCATTTGTTCAATAATTTAGTCTTATCTGTAATTATTAAAACCTACAAACACTCACTCTAAAAAAAAAAAAATGAATTAAAATGTGTAGATAATTGAGTAATTTTTTTTTTTTAGCAGCTTTAGTAACTAACCTATTTTTTTTTTAAATTAATGTTAAGTTGAAATATGTAAACTGGTTTGGACATTAGGTTTGTCGGGATGAAGGGTGATCTTCAGCATGGGCAAAACAATGAAGAATAACTTGGTCATGATGCTATTAGAAGTATACATTTATTTAATTGTGTAGTCACCAAAACAAATCAACTTTATGCTAAAAGCTAGAAAACGGTATAAAAAAAGTAGATTCGCCAGTAATGTAGTACTATATAAACTATTCAGAATCAGTTTGTCATTCAAAATATAAACCACCTTTGAATTGAATTTTTTTCTCCAATCATCTTTCCTTAGCAGTTGAAAAGGCAGCACAGGATCTTTCTGAGGAGATTACAAGTATATCTATTTTATATAACTATGGAATTAGTTACTGTGAATAGCTAAATTAAAACTTTACAATACAGTATATACATTCCTATATGCTTTGAGAGCTATTATTCTTTAAAGACCTCTTTGGCTTCACTAAGGTGCGTTATATTAAGCAGGTATAACATTTTTAATAAAATTGAAATAAGCACGATGAGTTGCCGAACCAACTTGATAGGATGAAGTTACTTTATTGTATTTGATCTTTATCCTTCTTTGCTCTGATTTAATGTTCTAAAGTTCATATTATATTTACAGTCTATCTTCATTTAGAAAATTATAAATCTCAACTGTATAATAAAAAAAAACAAATGCATTATTTTCAGCCATTGTAAAGACTCAGGTAACAAGAAAGGTGATGAGAATAGTGAAATAGTAATGGGCATCAACGGCTTTGGACGTATAGGTCGCCTTGTTTTGCGAAATGCTATGAAAAGTGGTGTGAAGGTAAATACAACATATATGAATAAAATATATATATATTAGTATGGAAAATGTTTAATGAATAATGTTTAACAATATTTAGGTATCAGCTATTAATGACCCATTCATTAAAATTGATTACATGGCCTATTTGATGAAGTATGATTCAACTCATGGCAGATACAAAGGAAAAATAGGTGTTGAAGGGCGATGCCTTGTAGTTGATGGTAAGTATAAGAGTTAAAAGTCTCAAATAAATGGTACTCCCCTAGTAAAGCGAAACTCTTAAGAAAACAAGTTTAGAATGGAGGGATCTCATGTATGAGATCGAGGTACTTATTGTTTCCGAGCCTAAGAGTTTTCCAATTAAATTACAAGTACTGTTCCTTCTCTAAGTGGCATGATAAAAGACAGCATGTGTATATAAACTCTGCTATTGAGCCATAGCATGAGCACTTTTCTCTTAGATGGTTAATAAGAGTCAGTGATAGGTCGGCCATGGTCAGAGAGTGCAAGAGACCCTACTTCTGTTGTCTGTGAGTCATATAGGATTCTCTAGGAAGTGACATGGAGAACCAGAAAATTCACAAACAGTCTGTATGACACTAAAATTTTATTACTTCATGAACAGAGGTAGTAGTGGCTGAGAGTATTTAGGAACTTTACAATCTCCATCTATTAACGCACTTTACCATCTTAATCTCCGTTAATTATATTAACCGGATACAAATTCTGTGTAATCTCCAGTGACCTCATCCATTTTTGGACCGAATATTCTATGCACACCTTATTTTTTAGTACCTTAAGATGTTGTTCATCTTTCAGCATTAGCAGCCATGTTTTACATCTGTTAAGAAGAGTTGGTTTTATAAATTCTAATTTTTAGGTTTTGAGAAAAAAGTTGTGAGCTTAGTAATGTTGAAACATGAATAAAAACAATTAATAACTCTGCTCTTTTTCAAAATAATTTTCTGATTAATATAAGACTTTAATAAAATAAACATTGAATATTTAAATGTTTTATTTAAACTTTAAAGGTCACAAGATAGTTCTTCTTCAAGAAAAAGATCCCAAAAACATTAAATGGTCTGAACACGGAGCTCAGTACATTGCTGAATGCACTGGCGTTTATAAAACCCTTAAAAAGGCACAAGTATATATTTTAATTGTTTTCACAACTTAGTTTTTTAATCCACTATATTTTACTTATGTTGTGAAGTGATATATGTAGAAAATATTTTGGGAGGTGATATGATTTAAGAGTTATCATTTCTATTACACTAATGAATTACATAAATAGTCATTTTAGACCTTTGATAGTAATTTAGTATGATGTCTTTAAAGTTTGTTGTTGATATTAGCCTCATATTGATAATGGTGCCAAAAAAGTAATAATTTCTGCTCCATCTGAAGATGCTCCCACATTTGTTTGTGGAGTTAACCTGGATGCTTACAAATCTGAAATGAATATTGTGTCTAATGCATCTTGTACCACTAATTGCTTAGCTCCTTTAGCAAAAGTAATTCATGATGAATTTGGCATAGAAGAAGGACTGATGACAACTGTTCATGCAGCAACCGCATCACAGAAAATTGTTGATAGTCCATCAAAGGTATGTTAATTTATCTTTAATATAAAAAATAGGCATGTAGTAGGTTAAAAGTGATAATAGAAGCTAAGGTATACACTTTTTTCTTCATCAAACACAGAGAAAATTGTGATTATTGAGAATTGTGGATTTAATATGTTTCTAAAAAACAAAATTTTTTATATTTAAGTGTTATACAATAAACCCATAATAACAGCTTTAATAGTTCAGGATAGATAAAATCTTTTAACTTTAAAATGTGCTTTTACAAAATTATTTTATTTCCTTTTTTATCCCTCCATTTCTCACTTAATTTTATAACTTTTTTTTTCTATTTTTATTCTGGTAACTAATGAGCAACCTTTTCTTTTAAAAAAGAAATGGGCTTCTTTGATAATACATAGAAATAATATACCAGAATGAAATATAAATATACATATTTTCCCTTTGTACTTATTAGTAAATAGGAAGGTGGTGCTGAATTAACTCTAAACTCAGATTTCTGTAAAAGTATCATCAACATCGCATTACCCATCAAGAAATTTTGTTATTTCACTACTTTGTGAAGGATTTAATTTACGTTAATTTATTAAGTTAGGGTTAATTTTTTCATTATCGACTATAATGAGAGAGAAATACAATTAACTCTAGGTACAAATTTCAACAAAATGAACACAACTGGTCTAATTATTTTTCTTTCCTAAAAAAGAAATACAAAATTACAAATTGTAATGAAGTCTATTGATTATACTCTTATCACTAAGGGCAAAAAATAAAATAAATATTTGAAATATAATAATATAAACTATTGTTTTACCATATTACCACATATATAGTGTGCAGTTACTGGTGAACACTATTTCGGTGTTTGCTCTACCATTTTTATGTTTTAATTTTTTTTAAAGAGAAAAGATAGGCCCCCAGCCAGGATTCGAACCCAGAACCTTTGTCTTACCGTGACAGCGCTCTACCATTTGAGCCACCAAGGCCGCCTGTCGGCTGAGGACAAATCTTTTCTCTTATCCGATCCCATGTCCTCGTGTTTTCGAAATTTTTGCGATGAATACACTAGAACAAAGTTCTTTGAACATTAATTTAATTTTAGGATCTTATTGACTTATGTCATATTACTATTTATAGTTTTTTTATAATTATGGTCAATTTTTTTATTTTTTTAAAAAGAAAAGATAGGCCCTCGGCCGTGATTTGAACCCGGAACCTTTGTCTTTGGCTCTACCATTTGAGCCACCAAGGCCGCCTGCCGGCAGAGGACAAATCTTTTCTCTTATCCGATCCCATGTTCTTGTGTTCTAGCAATTTTTGCGATGAATACACTAGAACGAAGTTCTTTGAACATTAATTTAATTTTAGGATCTTATTGACTTATGTCAAACTAGCTTTTGCCCGCGGCTTCGCTCGCATAGAGTTTGGACTACCGCATAAAGTTTCTTGACAGTGCTTTTTAACAATAATTTAAAATAATAGATAATTTAATTTTTTTCACTATAGGTTACTCGTACAAAATTTCAGATGTCTAACTTCAAAACTGACGGATTCCATACAACCTTTGAACCCTCATAATAATAAGGGTGGAATTATCCTAACTTCTTTCTTAAATCATACAAAGGACCTATCTGCAAATTTCAAGATGCTAAATTCCTGATTTGCCTTTAATTATGTACTATAATGGATTCTCCACAGTAGCTCTAAAACTGTCAGGGGTGGGGAGGGGAACGTTCTCCCGTGCGCCCCCCTAAATCCGCACTTGCTATAGCCCATGTGTTATTCTGATGTACAACCTATATTACTGTTAAGTTTCATCCAAATCCGTTCAGTAGTTTTTGCGTGAAAGAGAGACAAACATACAAACTTTCACATTTATAATATTAGTAAGATTACTATTTATAATTATTGGTTAATTTTTTGATTTTTAAATATTTTTATTTTTGAAAGAGAAAAGATAGGCCCTCGGCCGGGATTCGAACCCGGAACCTTTGTCTTTCCGTGACAGCGCCCTACCATTTGAGCCACCAAGGCCGCCTGCCGGCAGCCTTTTAAAAAATAAAAATATTTAAAAATAAAAAAATTGACCAATAATTATAAATAGTAATGTGACATAAGTCAATAAGATCCTAAAATTAAATTAATGTTCAAAGAACTTCGTTCTAGTGTATTCATCGCAAAAATTGCAAGAATACCAGGACATGGGATCGGATAAGCGAAAAGATTTGTCCTCTGCCGGCAGGCGGCCTTGGTGGCTCAAATGGTTAGAGCGCTGTCACGGAAAGACAAAGGTTCTGGGTTCGAATCCCGGCCGAGGGCCTATCTTTTCTCTTTAAAAAATAAAAATATTTAAAAATCAAAAAATTGACCAATAATTATTAAAAAAATTATGTTTTCTTTCTTTTTTCATGTAAATGCTTCATATTTTATTAGTTAATATTATTATTAGGTGGTTAAAGCCAGAAAAAAAGTTGACATTTTCAATTGTTTCATTCAATGGGCCCCTTAGGATGAAGAAAAAATAAATAAAGCACATTGGTTGATTTGGCAGTTTATAAAATAAAGAATTTAATTAATTGTCATAGCAGGTGGCAAACTTTGGCTCTGAATCTAAAGCTCAGCTCAGTAGCAATGTAGAAAGCTGTTAATGGAGAATGAAGGAATTTTTATTATATATTTTGATTTTACATAAGCTGAAACATAAAATATCAAATTATCTGCAAAGGTGTTAAAATTTGTCGTTGGTTAGGTTCATTATTTAAAATATTACACTAAACAAAATAAACTTTCCGACTATAAATGATTTCAGAAATGGCGACTAGGACGAGGTACCTTACAGAATATAATACCAGCTTCAACGGGTGCAGCAAAAGCAGTTGGTAAAGTTATACCAGACTTGAATGGAAAACTAACAGGAATGGCTTTCCGGGTACCAACTCCAAATGTATCTGTTGTTGACCTCACTGCAAAGTATTTAAATATAATTATTAATATATTATTTCCTGTATGAGTTAAGAATGCTAATTTATCATTTGTTCTCAGACTCTGTACAGATGCAAAATATGATCAAATTAAAGAGATTATAAAAAATGCTTCGAAATCTAATATGAAGGGTATTTTAAAATATTGTGATGAAGAGGTTGTGTCTTCTGACTTCAATGGAGATACACATTCTAGTATTTTTGATGCTCGGGCTGGTATACAAATGTCAAGTAAATTTGTAAAACTTATATCATGGTAAGGAAATAATCTAATGGAATTTCATATTACTAGAATGGAATTTCATACTATTAGATTTTATGTTGCCCTTATATTTGAGATAAAATATAATTTCCTTATGAAGAAAAACAAAATACACTATAACTATTTATTCTTAAGTTTTAAGTCACTTCTAGCAAACTAAGAATCACTGCTTAATAATCAGTACATTCAATGTTCAGAAATTACATCGCATTGTAATTAAAAAAAGGAAAAGCAAACTAATTATATGTTAAAATAGAGCACACAATTTAATTGATTAACAAAAACTTTATCAGTTTATCAGTAAAATAAATTAGAACATTTGAACAATGAAATAATAGTTTAATAATTAACAGTTTCATGATTCGTAGGGTTATTTTGAAAAAAAAAATCAATAAATAAGATCCTAGCAATACCATCTTTATTTAAAATCATGTACATATATAAATTTCTTGGTAATCAAATAATAATTATTAATTCAACTTATCAATGTTTACACCAGTTAAAATTATTTTAATCACAACATAAAAGTATTGTATTGTATGATATAAGCAAAGTATTGTATGAAATAAAATAGTGTAATTTACAAAATATAAATTATAAAAACTAGTGACTAATAGTGTATCATTTACAATAACTAAATATAATGTGGACTTTACCACTTTCATAAATGTATCTATGAAATATAACAAGATAAATATACAAAGAATGTATGGTAGAAAGAAAAAAAAAGGAATATAAATTACACAATTCTTTGAGTAACAATTGTCAAACTTAGACAATCATGATAATTTCCTAATAGGAGGAATAATATCCTCCCCAGTTTTGGTTATAATTTCCATATCCAGTGTTCTGGGAATAACTCCAGTTTTGGTAGCCAGAATAATTTTGATCAGTTTGGTTATATTGGCCAAAAGGTTGTTGGCCGTATGATGATGGTTGAGAGTACTGACCACTATTACTTTGATAAGAACTCTGAACACCATATGTGCTTCCAGACTGATTATAGTTAGAATTAGTAGCTGAATATGGGCTTTGTGGATTTTGAACAGAGCCAGACGAGTTCTCTGACTTTCCTTTGCTTTTTGATAAATCATCTTGTTTCAATCTATCCAAATCATGCTTGCTACCAGATTTCTTCTTTTCTTTCAGTTGTTTCATTATATTTCCGTATTCAACTTGAGCTGACTGCAAAGTACGAACTGAAGAACCAAAATCTTCAAGAAATTCGAGTTTACGTTGAGCAAAAATACGCTTATACTCCAAGTCCATCGAATCTTTGTCTATGACTTCATTAAAAATGCTTATACATTGTTCTTCGTCAAATGGTTGTAAAAGCAGAGTCAACTCTAACAACTGAGAATACAGCCGAGGATTTTCAGGATCTTTGTCAATAGCTTTTCTTAAAACTTTTATTCCTTTTGAAGGATCATTTAGAATTTTCCAACAAAATCTTGCATATTTTGTAGAAAGAACTATGAAGTTTGCTTTGCTTTTACTGTTGGAGAGGTATTTCTCATATAAATTTGCAGTTTCTTCGAAATCACCACATCTCCGTTCTAAATTAATTCGGCGGACATTTACGTGTAAAATATTGGGCACGTTTTCTTCTAATCTAGTAAGAATTTGTCTTGCCTTATCAAAATTACCTAAGCCTTCTTCAAATGTCGCCCAGCTTAATGACAAAAATGGTTTTTTCGGATGATGGATGCAGCATGCTCTCTCATAGACGTCACGAGTTTTTTCAATTAAATCGGGCTGTTCTTCTAAATATTTTAGAAACTTTAACCAAAACTCTTCATATAAAGCACAAGCAATTAAACATCGCTCGAACAAAATAATTATTCTTTCACGGTTGCCCTCAGCTAATTCAAAATCTAAGTACTCTCGCCAAGTGTTTAACTGACAACGTTCTAATGGTTTTACATGAAAGTATGGTCTTTTGATTCCCTCCTCAAAGTTCCAACGAGCCAACACAGCAGTTACAGTATCTTTATATTTCTTTTTCTGACTTGATATTATTTTATCCCTCATCAACGTAGTTTCCTCATCAGCATGTGCAGGACTTGGCTCTTCATGATCACCTTCGTCATCTCCTGGAGGTGCAGCAGATGGTGGAACATTAACTTCCTTAGAAGGCTTCTGCTTCAACTTCATAAGTACTTCTGATCTTAGAGACAAAAAATCGTCAACAGGAAGAATTTTACTTGGTGGATTAGATCTGACAAAATCTTCAAAGTCTTCGAAATGACTTTTATAGGCTTGAGTAGGAATTTTTAAAAGCTTATCGTAAATTGCACAAACATTATGAAGATGTTTTCCTTCAGTTTCCCATTTTATATAACTCTCCCATAGTCTATCTGATCGAAATTCTAAACCACAGATTTCTATTGCTCTTTCAAATTCTCCTCTGATGTGATCCTCCTGGTCCTTATAACTTAATTTGCAAAAGTTTAAATAATGTAACCAAAGATCAACACTTAATGGTATTGCCCTTAAACCTCTTAAAAAAACTTCTTCACATTTGTCTTTATCACCTTTTCTCTTTTCATAGTCTGCATATTTACGCCAATATCCATAGCAATATGGATAAAGAGCTAAAAAGGCATCATAAGCTTCTCTCGCAGCTTCTACATCACTTTCTTGGTCAACATATTGAAGTAAATATGTCCAACCTGTAAAATCAGTAGGATCATCATTCACAGCTTTCCAATATTTCTCGAGCTCAGGTAAAATTTTTGACTTTACAGATGGATGAGCATGTTTTGAAGAGGAACTATTTTTATCAGAAGTGTCATCCCTTTCTTCAGAACTCCTTTTGTGGGGAGACTTATCTTTTTCTAATTTTGCTTTCTTCTTAGAACTACCTTCATGCGAAATTAATTCATCTTCATCTTTTCTTTTCTTGGTACCAGCTTCAGGTAGCTCATCATCCGATACATCCTCTGTTTCCAAATTTTCAATTGTATTTGCTGGAGGAAATTCGTCATCTGATACTGCTTCTGTATTCAATACAGATTCACTACCATCTACACAGAATTCGTCCTCTGATACAACTTCAGTAAATGGCTGATGAGCTGTTTGAATAGAGCTTTCCTCTTCATGACCTGAAGATTCTGGCCCAAATGTTTTCGTTACTTCCCTCTTTTTCTTATCAGCTTGGTCAGGAACATCATCATCAGACATTTCTTCAAAATGATGATCCTCTTTCCTACTTTTGGATTTTCTTTTGTCTTTTGAATTTTTACTTTGTGTAGGTTTGTAATCATCATCATCTAAATCATTATCTTCAGATGCTATTTCAACTTCCTCAGATGCGATCTCTACCTCTTTTGGAGCAGTATCATTAAGTTCTGATAGATCCATTGAACAATCATTTAGAACAGGATTGTCCAGTTTATCTTCAACACCTTCAAGCACATCCTCTACTGAACTCTCAACCATTTCTGCAGGTACACTTTCACCAATGTCCATTGAGTCTGTAGATGTTTCCTGGTTATCCATTATATTAAAAATAAATGTAATAACTCTTCAATAAAAGGTTCAAGTATTCTAGAAAACAAGAATTAAATATAGGTTATTTAATTGTCTTAACTTCTTAAAAGTCATATCACTATTATACGATACATTAAAGTAAAGTATAAGGGGTTGATAAGTGAAAAATGATTCACTTTAACAATCAAATTAACAAAACTACGCAATTAACGTTAACTATACAACTATATCCACGCTTGTAAACAAATAACCTTCCTTAAGGTTACCAACAGGAGTACTGGAAAACAGTGGTACCCTTCTCAAAAATATTAATACAAATATATATGATTTAACTGCTTTAAACAAATTAATTGTTTACATATTTAAAAAATCACGAAGTGTGCCCTCTTTGAACAGATTTAAAAGTTGGCTCTTTTAGTTTTAATGAAAACTCATCGATAGATTGATTGGAAAGGTAGGATTTCCTGATACTCGCACTGACATAGTTGGTCAAAATTTTTAGTTACTTAAAAAGTAATTAATACTTGTAGTAATTGTATAAAGTCAAGAATTTGCATTTCGCTATTTTTATTTACTTATAATTATTAATCGTTTAGCATATCCAAAATGGGGTGTAATCTGTAATAATAGTACTTTTTTTAAATCTACTTCAAACAGAATTACTACCCCCTACAAATTTTCTCATTATCCATTCCTATCAGATATTTTCTCAATCTTCTGGTATTTCTCAAGGCAGTATCCTCCAACCAATCCTCTACACAATTGTTACAACCAACATCCCAACCCATCCTTGTACTCTCCTTGCCAGGTATGCTTATGATACATGTGTATTATCAGTCAACATTAATCCAGTTATTGTATCCCATATCACTGATTTTGAAGGATGGTGTCAAAACTAGAGGATAAACAAACTTAATTCCCACAAATCCTGTCAAATAACCTTTAACCTTCTTAGGAAACCAATGGCTTTCTGTCCTCCAGTATCCTTTATAATATCCCACTGACTCCTGATATCCACTGAACAAATCCGATACTTAGGATTACACCTTGACAAACATTTAAATTGGAATCCTCATACTAGACTGAAAAGACAAGAAACTGCTTGCCGTTTCAGGCTACTGTAACACTTACTAGATAAATGCTCTAAGTCCCCAATTACAAAAGACTCATATACATGATTATTTTAAGACCTATTTGTATTTATAGAGTAGAGCTTTAGGGCTCCACAAAGCCATCGAATTCCTCTTTTATCCAATCTTTACAATCCAAAATGCTTCATAAAATCCTTAATACTCCTGACTTAGTTACAAATAAAGCTATTCATAGTGACCTCAATGTCCCATAGGTTGCTGATTTGGCCTGAACCCGATACCAGTCTTTTCATGGAAAACTTTATTCCCACTCAAACCCACTAGTTTCAAACCTAGCAACTTCTTCAATCCCTGATAATCCTCCGTGGCATCTGAAAAGAAGATGGACTTGTGATCTTTTAAGTTGAATTTGTTATTTGAGTACTACCACTGGGTAATTTCTCTACTTGTCTTAATCCATGCCATTAAGCATCATTCCTGCCATTTGCTTGCATTGTTTTAATTCAGTTGTAAATTTCAATGAATAAATTAATAAACTCAATGAGTTGCCAGTTACCTTTTCTTGCAGCCACTCCGTATATTTGCCCTGAAGATGACTTACAAAGTAGGTCGAAACGTCGGCACACAATAAAGAAGTATGCACTTATTTGTGTCAATTATGTTTCAATTGACTGCACCTCCAACTATCTCTATCCTTATATTTGTCATAATCTTATAAATTTTTATTATCTCTTATTAATCAAAACAAAAGGTCATCCATGAAAAATATATATATAAATATAATTTTACCTGCTGATAATATTTGCACTTGGTTGGAAATCAACATAATTTTTTTTTTTTTGTACAGGTATGACAATGAATTCGGCTATTCAATGAGATTGATAGACTTGGTCAAGTATATAAGCAAACATTAACAAATTTTAAGCACCTAAGAAGAAATGAATAAGACTATAATTCTTATAACTTTGGCAGTAATAAATGCCAAAATTAAATAAATTGTCAACTGTGAAAATACTTAATGAGTTTTTATATATTTATTATAAGATGAAAAAGGAGCTATGACAAATAATATTTCCATAACAAAATAAGTGTGCTTTTGTCTCTGCCACAAAGAATTAATTCTGGGCCAGTCATAGAAATCTGGTTCCCTAATGAAATTGCAATTAATATGGTCCCTTCCAAGAAAAAGGTTACTAAAACAAGAAAATTATAAGGCCATACATTTATTTATTGGCCTCGTTCCATACGCAATTCTTTAAAAAATTCTTAGGATTTTTTCAATAAAAAAAGTGAGCTTTAAAAACATTTCAACAATTTATATTATAAACTATATTACAAATGCACACATACAAATTAATACTGTTTTTCCATTTACCAGACAATCCATTCTGAATATACAAAATTAATAATATGAACACAAATTACTAGTATACGTTAAGAGTCACAAATTAATTTTTTGAGTATTTTATAAACTTTTCTTAAGTGAAGGCACAAACATACCTTATTTATATTTATAAATCTATTCTATAATATTAAAGTATTATTTAGTGATGTGATGGTTACATTTTAGTCATTAGTTCTTAAAGTTGCACAGCCTTAGTCAAAAAATATTTTGATAATCAAAAATAGAACAGTTATTATGATCATGATTTTTTCATTACGAAAACAAATATAACATTAATAATAATAATTAATGCCAAAAAAACTTACAGAATTGTCAATCTTCAAAAATTTTGGATTATAAAGTTAATGATGAATTATAATAAAGGAAAAAATGTTTTTTTCTTCTACTTTTGGACTTTTTTCTCACTTTTGAAAAGCCTTAAAGATGACACTAGGCCAACTTTTTGCTGAGACAAACTACAAATGGATTCATGGGACAGCAAATAGTCTTTAGGGAGAAAATAGTTAAAATTAATATTCAGATAGTACGAAACAATTTATTAAAAACCTATGTTTTTAACCAATTTCAAAATATTGGTTCAGTTGATTAACCAGGCTTTCATCAGGACTTAATGTTAATGTAGTTAATAAATTCTAATAATATTAACTTATTAAGCATCACCTGCGATGCTGATAGAATGATTAGTTTCCAATTAATAGCTTCTTACGATTTTAGAATATTCTTTGACCTAGAGCATTGAGATAGTGTTTAATAATTTAACCAAATTAAAATATGACAGTTATATAAATATATCTAGTTCACTATTAATCTATACAACTAACAGATCAAAAGTTGACTAACAAAAAAATTTATAAAAAAATATAAAATAGTTGTAAAAATGTGATGGTACATAATATCTAAAGCATATCAGTAAAACAACTCTTTAAGTAATAATTAATAACTGTCACAATAAAATTATTTTATACATACACTTTTCGATGGAAGGATAACAACTTAAAATTATTAGAATCAGACATTTTTATTGTTGGATACTACATCGCTATGAGCAGTCCTTAAATTTCAATCTAAAATAATTAAATGAGCAGCAACAATATGTCTAATGTTATTAAAAAAATTAACATGATAAAAGTTGCACCCCTCCTCATATCTCAAATGTTACAAAATAACCCCAATTAGGGATGCTCTAAAATTTATATGTAAGGAATTAAGCTTTAAATGCAATTATATAAAACTTAAGATACTAATGCATATTATTTAATTAAACGATCATCTATAAAAAAACAAAAACAATAAGAAACTCATGTCAAATATAAAAATATACAATTTTTTATAATTATTGGACAACTGTTTTGATTTGTAAATATTTTTATTTTAAAGAGAAAAGATATGCCCCCGGCCGGGATTCGAACGAAATATTATGTAAGTCAACAAGATCCTAAAATTAAGTAATGTTCAAAAAACAATCGTTCTCGTGCCAGAACATGGGGACATGGGATCGGATAAGAGAAAAGATTTGTCCCCTGCCGGCAGGCGATCCTGGTGGTTCAAATGGTTAGAGCGCTGTCATGGAGAGACAGAGGATCCGGGTTCGAATTCCGGTCGGGGGCATATCTTTGCTCTTTAAAATAAAAATAAACACTTTTTTTGTACAAGAACTAAACAAAAGGAAGACAATAATAATTTATAAACTGACAAAGGAGTGCTCGACATCTATCAATGAATTCACTCCTTTGAGATAAATCTCTCTTATCTGTTTGTTTGCAGATTTATTAACACCAATGGATCAATTTGTGATCAACTTCCTACAGTAACATCAGCAATCCTAATCTCAATTTCTACTTGTTTACGCTAGATAAATATGGTTTAATCTTAACATATGAGGTAATACAAATCAAAACTAAACATTAAAAAATAAGTGGACTGGCATTATCTTAGACAATATTACAGATAAATTAATCACAAATAAGCTTGCCAGCCTCTGAACAAACGGCTGAGATTATTTGGATCCTTGGCTTCAATAATGAGATTTCTAACTTGAGCTTCAATACTCGATATTCCACCATCTTCACGGCCTTCTAACTTTAATTGTAACCTCTGTAAGAACCTTTCAGCTAACTTGTTTGTTTCATCCATACCTTAAAAAGTTATTAACAATGAAAAAAAAGACATAAATCAGAATTAATTTTTAAGTAATTTTTCTTAACATTGGGAAGAATTATTTGTTTTATAGGCTTCAAAAACAAAGAAAATTGGATTGATCGAAGGCAACATCAGCAAGAAAAAAGGAAAACCATCAGGCTACTTGGAATGTGATTTTACTAAGTAAAGGTCATGGCTATGAAAATAAATTGATAGTTAAATTAAACGAACATGATATTTAAAAAACCTTTACAGGTGAATAAATTTAAATTGAACATATAAGTGACATAGACTTTTGCAATTTTCACTAACAGAAATAAATAATTTTTGTTTTTACTAATTTCTTTCAAGTTCAACACAAGTAACTTTTGGAGTTATGACCATAAGAATTTCATGAACTACAATACAATGTTTATAATTAATATGAATCTTGTGGCGGCCGTCTGCCTTTCGCAAAATTAAAAGGTTGAGCACGAACCGTCAATAAATGTTGTGTGGTTTAGGGGCTCAAAATAAGCCTTTACTTTTGTCCAACGCTAAAGTGTGATGGCTGGATAGTGCAACAGGCTCTTTAAAAACAAGATCAAAATAAAACAATGAGATTTATATAAAAGGAAAAAAATAACAAACTATTTATTGTTGATTCAAAATAAATGATATCTTGTAAGAAAACAAAATGAAAACAATAATAATATTTCACACACAAAAAAAAACTATACTAATGACAATAAATTGCGAAAAACATAATAATTGCAATAAAAAAAAGAAATATAATTAAATAATGATATTCCATACAAAAAAAAATGTTAATAAAAATAAAATTTAGTGTGAAAATAATAATAATGATTGAAAATGTTTACAGCAGTTTATGAGCAGATACTTAGCAAAATAAGGTTTTACTTTAAAGTAAATAATTATAATCAAGAAAAAAAGAAAAGGAAAAGAAACTTAGCATTATTATGAGTCCAGACAAAATCACATCACGACCAGAATCGCATCGAGTGTTCCTACGCGGAAAGATGCTTCAGAGATGAAATGAGGACACGGTCCCAATATTATGCCACTGTGTTTACACTGAGAATTGAACTGTAGAACTGGGGACTCTGCACTGTGTGTTAATCCCGTCAGGCGGTGTGTGTTGCCGTAATATATAAGCAAGTTTGTTTACGCATCGGCCACTCAGCTCGTACATAAACAAACTTGTTACACTTTATACATACTAATTTATACACTTTAAAATCAATAGTAACATTTAAGTTTTTTGGCCTCAACAAATCTAATTATAAAAAAACAAAGTATTAATAGTTTAGGGTACTGGACTTAATTTATAATTTTCTTTTTGTTTTATAAACACAAAACCCTTTTAGTCCAAGCAGTCATTTATTTATTTTTTCTTTACATGTAAACGTTGCGATCCATGTGGTCCTCAATACATGTTTCCAATCACCATTCAGTCAGTACATCTCAATCCGCAAAAGACATCTATAGAATATTCAAAAAAACACAAACCATTACATTATAAAATTTAACATTATAAAACATTATTATGCAATGCATTTTGATGATGCCATGTATGGTGTGACTGATATGAAATGATATCTTGTTTCTATTATATTCTATTATATTAGATATTCATGTTTTTATATATAAAAAAATTTTATAATGTTAAATTTCATAATGTAATGTTGTGTTTTTTTGAATATTCTATAGATGTCTTTTGCGGATTGAGATGTACTGACTGAATGGTGATTGGAAACATGTATTGAGAATGACCACATGGGTCGAAACGTTTACATGTAAAGAAAAAATAAATGAATGACTGCTTGGACTAAAAGGGTTTTGTATTTATAAAACAAAAAAAAAAAACAAAGTAATAAACATACTTATGTCAGGAATTGATTGCTGAGACTGCTCTGATCTTGGTTTTTTTACAGACCAACTGTAAATAGGATCATAAAGAAGAGCTTCTAAAGTTGTTAAAATTGGTTCAGATTTCTTGCGTAGAACACGCAATGTTTCTTCACAGCACCTGATAAAATTATAACAGTTGCGATAAACATGAAAATATCTCATTAAAAATAAAATTTTTGAAGTGCTAGATGATTTGATCTGAGAAAGAGAATGGATTTGTAGGGGTTTAACAATTAATTAATTCATTGAATAGATATTTGAATTATTTAACCTTAAACAAATATTCAAAATGTTTAAAATAAGAGATGCAACTGATGTTTTACAAATTCTTTCTGGGTAGAGAAACTACACATTCTTTCTTATTGCTTATTTATTTAAATTAATCTGTTAGTTAATTTTTCCTTAGATATACAATGATATTTTACAACTTATTTAAAATTTTGCTTCAAAATTAGTCCAAAGAGTTAATCGAGAACCCTTCACCAAGAGCAATCATTTTAACTCATCCTGTAGGGCTTTGTTTATATTAACTTTGTAAAAACTTTATTAAATCTTTGTACTTACTTTCTGAAGGCTCCTTCTACACCTGTTATGCCCATTCCATCTTCTATATCTCTGGTTAATCTGAATGGCACTGTTTCAGGTGTTGGTAATATTCGGCCAAGATCAAAAGAAATACCTAAAAAGAGGAAATTGAAATTAAAACACCATTAACTCAAACAAACCTAATGACAAATACCTTTAATTGAATAATTGAACAACATCTCAAAAATATATATTAAAAAAACTAGTAGAACACAATTGAAAAACTAAAAAAAAAAAAAAAAAAAAAAAAATCAAAGCCTTAAGTCTAAAAAAAAACAACTGGAAAATAACTAACCAACAAACATTTTGCCTATTCAGAATTTACAGGGCATACACCAGAAAATCAAATATGGGATGTGCTACATTTGATCTTTGATAGGAACTTTTAATTTTTTATTTATTTTTTACTAAAAATTATCAGCTATTTAATAAAGACAATACTTACCAAAGTCTATGTGGATAACTTCAGCTGTTTCATTATCAATTAGTATATTAAAGACATGACGATCTCCGATTCCCATGACGTACCCAATCATTGAGTTTGTGGCAACACTAAAAAATATATAAAAAAAATATAATATACTTTTTTAAAAAAATTATAATTTGGTCTAAACAAAAACTATTTTCAGTGCTAATTTAAGATACAAATTTGTAGTTGCTTTAAAAAATTCTTCATAAGTAAATCTTTTAAAGGTACTTGTGAATTAGCTGGTCTGCATGAAACCTTCCTCCTTATCATATCATCTATAACTATAACTTATTTCCAGTAACCTCTTCATATTACTCATCTCATTTAAGTTATTTCTGTGTGCGTTATTAAATCGTTTTTGCCTTGTTAATTTTGTTTGTTTGTTATTAAATTGTTTTCAAGATGGTTTTTAGTGAATATTATATTAATATTGAAAAGATTAGTTGCTTTTGAGCCTTTGAGATGGTGGGATGTTTCTTGGGTGCATTATTCATGTTTTGTTTTGCTGTTATTCTCTTTCTACCCTGAGGATGCCTGAATGGGCGAAATATTGGACAGATAATTTCTATTTCTGTTTTAGTTTGGAGTCTTAAGGCTTTTCGTTGGAATTTTTCCACGGTCTTAACATTTATGTAAGGTCTCTTTTTACTTTTCAATATTAATATATTTTGTGGAATAGCCATAAGTCCACTGGTTTCTTGATAATGTTATTAATTTTTTTTTCTTGCATTTTTTCATATGGTCTTTTGTCTTAAGTTTTGTGTTGTTTGCTATTATTTATTTTTCCTGTTGTGTTTTTTGAAGTTTGGTGAGTGTATATTGAATTTTGAATTTCTGAAGTATCTATCAGCTGTTTTTATCTAACCTTAGCCAGCTGGGGTCAAGTAACCTTCCTTATGATTCATTAGTTGCTTTTGAGCCTTTGAGGTGGTGGGATGTTTCTTGGGTGCATTATTCATGTTTTGTTTTGCTGTTATTCTCTTTCTACCCTGAGGATGCCTGAATGAGTGAAATATTGGACAAATAATTTCTATTTCTGTTTTAGTTTGGAGACTTAAGGCTTTTCGTTGGAATTTTTCCACGGTCTTAACGTGAATATTATATGTTATTTATTATTTGTTACTGATTGTAATTTTATTATAGACTACTTAAAATAAAGAGTGACACTTTATGAATTTCCGTCTTCGGAACAAGAAGCTACGAAATACTTCCAGAAGTTCGGAATAATTACAAGGATGAAATTATATCAAAAAGGTCATGAAATGGATTTTGACAAGAACATGAATTGGAGATGTTTTCGTCCAAAATGCTGTAAGAAAAGGAATGTGGCTAGAGGGGTCTAGAATAACAATTTTAACAACTATTTTGTCCTCAATAATAAATAAAATGTTGTAAAATACAAGTTGTTTGTAAGTAAACTTCCATGCTCATATAATATTCATTGAATTTCGATTAATATTAGTAATAAGGTAGCTGCTATCAGTGTTCAGGTTATAAACAATGTAGAACAACATTCTCCGCAGACCAGCTAATACCCAAATACCCTTTTAAACTTTTTTTACAAGATTTTATATGCCATTTGGGAAACTAATATGTTATATATTTCCATAAATAAATATAAAGACAAATGATAAATAAGGATAAATTAGGATACCTTCTTGTAAAAGCCAGCCTCTTCTCATACCACACACCTGGAGTAAGGTAACGCTCAAGAAAAAAATGTCTCATTACAGGTTTAAATTTAGAACAAATAAGCTTGAACATCTGCCAACATTGATGATAATAAATTAAATTAATGCAATATAAATCTCAACTTTCACATTACAGCAAATCTTCAATGTTTTTTTGAAGTTGAGTAGAAAATGTAGCATCATGAGAAAATTAAGAATACATTACTTATGAACCCAGTTATTTACCTCCAGTTTTTCTTCATTAGATTTTTGAGCAACATTCAGTAAGTTTGATTTACATTTTATTTGACTCATATCCTGAGGTCTGTGGCGAGAATGAGCTTGAGACAGATATAAACCCAGAGGTTCAGTATCACTACACCATTCGATAACACCACTTTTTTGGGTCATAGGCACTACCTAAAAAAAAAAAAAAGTATTAATATAGTCAAGTTCCGAAACCTTCACGACTGCATGAGTGTTGAATTTGTTTTTGTCTTTATTCTAATAAAACTTCAAATTTATTATTACCTTATATATTATTACTTGTATTATTATTTTACTTGTATAATTATTCTAACTGTGAATAATTATACACAAGTTCAAATAATTATACAGAAGAGGAAGTGTTTGAGAGGTAGACCGAAACTGGAATGCTTTAAGAGTGATCTGACGGATGTAAGATTGGGTAGTGGTTCGTGAAGACATAGAATGGGCAGTGGTTTGTAAGCAGAGATTGGTGGTATCAGCATTGAGCCTTCAGGTTCGCTGAGCCTTATTATTATTATGCTTATTCAAAAGGGAACTGTCTCAGAAAAAATAATTTGAATTGGAATGTAAGGAGAGACAGATTGAAGCTGATGAAAGATATTATTAATAAAAATTATCTTGTTAATGTTTTTCTTTTCAATCTTCTCATCCTAGAAACTGACATTTCATAAAATCCTACTTAATACAAAACTTTCAAAACACATATAATTTTTATAAGAGCAATCCTAAATACTTACTTTGTAAGTTCGTATATTAAGCCTTCTTCTAGAAGTTATCTCATCAGATTTTAGCAATGTGTTGAGCACAGAAAACACCTGCTGCATCAAAGCGTCTTGTCTGATATCATCTCGACCCTAAAAAGATATACAGCAAAAATTATTGAAAAGAATAAGTTAAGTATGTCTTAAAATTAATATTTAGATTTGAAAACGTTATATTTATAACAAAAAAATTAATCAATAAAAAATAAAAGCACCGACCATAGAGATAATTTTAATATCACACAACCCAACTTGTCCCAAGGAAGGAATGTATTTGAATACTTAATTAAAAATATTATCAAAAAAATTCGAAAATACTAAAATATATAGTAATGTTTTTGAGCCATCAGACTTAAAATTAGTCATTTCAATCGCTTAAAAAATCGTTACACACCCTCAAATGGGCAAATGTAAAGCGTTAAATCCAACATTTCTTTAGTCTTTTGAGCTCAAAACATTCATAGGATTTAAAATAAATTAATTTAAAATTTAACAAACTATTGTTTATTTTCGGAAAACAATAAGAATCAGGTGACTTGTGCTTTAGTAAAAAAGAAATCGGTAAAATATCTCACTGTAACCCTTGTATAGAACCAATTTTTGAGAAGGGTATCATTACATGAACAAACATTACCCCAAAGATTGATGTTCATTTGAAACATAAAAACAATTAATTAGAATTAAGTAGGATATTAATGTACTTTGACAAGTTCTGTCTTCACTTTTCCGTCAGAAGAAAGGACCTTGATCTTTTTAGGTTGGTTTATGCCACCAACGACTTGAAAAGCATCTTCAATAGTAACCAGACCTGTAAAAAAATAAAATCGTTACACACCCTCTGGTATGGTAGAATAAACATTTATTTTACTGACAATATTTATTAAATGTCTTATAACAACTCGAAACATGACATACCTGGAATATCTTTATAGTTAGCACTTTTACTGATAGGAACTGTTACTGTTGCTGAAGCTATATGGGTCATATCTTTCATTTCTCTTAACTTTTCATTTTTAGGAATCTTAAAACTTTCTAAAATTTAATTAAAACATAATTATTACTAATTAATAATACCTTATAATTTGACTAAAAAAAGGTAAAAATTATGTTTTTATGTCAACTTTATTAAAATTTCTACTACTTTATTAAAAGTTCTACTATATATATATATATATATATATATATATATAGTAGAACATCGATTATCCGTCAGGGTATGGGACCAAGATGGTGACGGATTTGGGAAATAGACGGATATGGGAGTGAGTCATATGTCTCACACACACACACACATATATACATACATATATTGTTGAGGTTCAAAAAATAGGTTAAAAATAAATCAAGAACTATCGATGTTTGGTGTATCAATCGGACCACCGTAAAGTTGACGTAGATTTCTGATTAGTTTATTTAAGTAAATAAAAATAATTCTAAAACTTATTAAATACTTTTTTATTAATTTAATCTTTAGTTTGTTCAATGAAAGCACAATTTTTGTTAAGTATACTTGATTTAAATATTATACAAATGGCATTGCCGCTCCCTATCGGCGTCTCCCGCCATATTTCGAGCCAATTGAGTACGACGCGTCCAGGGAAGAGGACCTCTTAAGCATTATACTCTACTTGTGGATGTATGAGAGCATATTTGAGAGAAATATGAGAGCATCTCCATATTTCATCACTTATCTAGTACGAGACGTCCAGGGAAGAGGACCTTCCAGTTATTCATCCCATTCGAGTACAAGGTGTCCAGAAGACAGGATCTTAAGTTATTCTATTCTACCAGAGGCAGCCTGGGTGCAAGGATCTTCAAGTTGTCAAGAAGAACGGTATTAAATATTGATTCAGAGGGAGCTTCAAGACAGAGATTGGTAGATATATCTGTAAGTGTTTATTTGAGTCATTGTACTTTAAAAATTTTATTTGTCATTTAAAATTTGTTCTAGTTATCCCGAATTTAAAATAATTATCATTGACCCACGGAGATTTCATTTCAATCAAATATTGTTTTTTCTCAAACTGAGGTGACGGTTAACAGAGAGTGACGGATAATAGAGGTTTTACTATAGATATATTGGAAATGATAAATCTTAAAATTCTCATTAATTTCTCTCACAAGATTTTGCAGATGAATTTATTACTAACTGATTTTTATCTTTGATTTTTGTATTATTTCCCATTTTTCTTCTTTTATTTAACAAAATATTTTTAAACAGTGCTATATTTATAGACTAGCTTATGCCTGCGGCTTCACTCGCGTGGAATTAGGTCTGCCACATAAAGATTCGTGAAAGATCATATAAAAAATAAATAATTTAATTATTTTTTAAAAATATAAGTTACTCGTACATCCAAAATTTCAGACGTCTAACTTCAAAACTGATGGATTCTATACAACCTTTGAATCCCTATTATATTTAAGGGGAAACCCTTAGGGTGGAATTATCCAAATTTCTTTCTTAAACTATACAAAGAACCTATCTACAAATTTCAAGATGCTAAGTTCCTGATTTGCCTTTAATTATGTACTATAAAGGGGAGGGGACATGCCCCCGTGCCCCCACATAAATCAGCCCTTGCTGTAGCCTATGATGTATAACCTATTTTACTCAATAAGTTTTATCCAAATCCGTTCAGTAGTTTTTGCGTGAATGAGTAACAAACATTCGCATTTATATAAGTAGGATATCAAAACAATAGTTTCACTCATGTTCTTTCTGTTATTTTAACCACTGTTATCATGTGATTTGCCTTTAATTATGTACTATAATGGATTCTCCACAGTACCTAAAAAACTGTCGAGAGGGAGGAGCACGTGTCCCCATGCCTCCCAAAAAATGCGCTCTTGCCACAGCTTATGTGTTATTCTGATGTATAATCTATATTACTGTAAAGTTTCATTCAAATCCGTCCACTAGTTTTTGCGTCAGTTCACAGCACACGCTGGAGTGAGTAACAACGTCTCTGTGATACTTATTTCTGTATTCATCATCTTTCTTCGTACATACATGATATTTTACATTGTTACAGTTCGTGTTTCAGTGAAGTGAAATTTCAAAGAAAATAACTGATTTTACTTTACTACAATAATTATAATAAGATCGAGTGTTTCAAGCGACATCAGATCATTATCTCGTGTGCAAGCAGCAGCGGGTCCATCCCCACCAAAGCCAAGGTAGGAGGACTTATCAGTTACCAGTACGGCCCCTGGCACCGAGGCTGGACGGTGCAGTGGCCAGATCAGTTCTGTTGCGAACTTTTTATTTATTTTATTTTTATTATTATTATTTTTTTTCCTTTCATCACCAGTTATATAAATCACCAATATGAAATTCCACCACCAGGTTTTGTCTAGCAGAGCAGATAAAAAAGCAAAAGCCAAGAGAAGCCGATCCCTTGAGTAAACCACTAAAAATAGTCCGACTAAACCGAAACCCAATAGAAGGCGCAAAGTTGATACGCCTCCTGTGACTCCTAATGATAATTTAGAACCCGTGGCAGGGCCATCAAATCAAAATACCCAGTTAGGGTCATCTACCCTTGTTGAAGACTCACCATTCTACTCACCAAACAGACATCAGCCACTGACAAATCTTACTTGTGAAGCAATGGAGTCCACATCGGCCCCTAAAGTGCATAGGCCACCACCTATTTTCGTGAGACATATAAAAAACTTCAAACTCCTCTGCACCCAATTGAACAATACAATAGGCTCTGGAAAATACTACTGCACCAGTAGGCCTAATGATACAAAAATTCAATCAGACACGCCCGATACATACCGCAGAATTGTGAAATACCTTACAGATACCAAGGCTGACTACCACACATACCAATTAAAGGAGGAAAGAGCCATCAGAGTGGTGATCAGGAAATTGCACCCCTCCACTCCTGCAGACGTCATTGAGGAAGAACTCACTGCAATGGGCTTCAAGGTCAGACAAATAACAAATGTCTGCAAAAACAATACTGGGCACCCTGAGCCAGGCAACAAAATTCCACTGCCTCTTTTCTTCGTTGACCTAGAACCAACACCCGGGGTTGAAAAAATCTACGAGGTAAACAGACTATACTATACCCAGATTCAAGTTGAAAAACCGTACCCTAAGAAAGACATTGTGCAATGCCATAACTGTCAATCATACAGGCACACCCGGCACTACTGTCACCACACTCCCAGGTGCGTCAAATGCGGAAAACCGCATAAAACCGAAGAGTGTATCAAGCAGCGGGAAACTCCTGCTGTCTGCGCATTATGTCTTCAAGGACATCCGGCAAATTACAAAGGTTGTCAAACCTACAAAAACATAAAATCACGTGTTCTGGCAGCATGTCGGCCCACCGAAGAAGCGAGAACGTCAAGAAGGCAACCTTCAAAAATTGTAAATGGAACTGTTTTCTATGCAGAAATGTCAGGTGGTCAGCCGAATAATCTCGGGGCCACGCTGCAACCCGAACCCTCCAAACACATCCCTCTACCTCAAATCAACCCTATACAAGCACAAAACCAGCCCCAGCAACCTCAATATTCCATGAATAAAATTCCTATTACCCCACATATACCTCCTCCTTCAAATGCTACTGATCTCACGACACTTCTCACATCATTCCTCTCTGAATTCAAATCAATGGTCACACCATTAATATCACTCCTAACAAATCTTGTTTCCCATCTCTTTCCTGTCCCACAACATCCTTAAATGACATCCACCCTATCTATTCTCCTTTGGAATGCGAATGGTATTCGAAACCACACTGACGAACTAACATCTTTACTGTATGACAAAAAAATTAATGTAGCCTTAATTACTGAAACTCGACTTACCAGTAAACGGCAGCTCAACATAACACAGTACCAAACTTACCGGACTGACCATCCTGATGGAAAAGCTCACGGTGGTACTGCTGTCATAGTCCATCAATCCCTTTCCCGACAGTCATTTCCCCTACCTTCAAACGATCTCCTTCAGGCTACAGCTGTTTCAATCAAAACCTTTTCCTTTCCTATCACATTAGCATCGGTGTACTGTCCTCCTAATAAATCCATCTCCGATTCCCAATTCAGCTCTCTCCTCGATTTCCTAGGGATCCATTTCCTTTTAGGTGCAGACTTTAATGCGAAACATCAACAGTGGGGATCAAGAACTACTAATTCCCGAGGCCGCATGCTACTGTCTGCACTTAATTCCCACAACTCCAGTTTTATTTCTCCCGGCACTCCTACATATTGGCCCACTGATCCAAACAGAAATCCTGATCTCCTCGACTTTTTTATCCATGCTGGCTTAGGTCCCCTAAACTATTCCATAGAACGCCTTGATGAACTTTCCTCAGATCACAGTCCTTTGATCCTTACCCTTTCTGTATTCCCAATACCCAAACTTCCACCGCCATCATTTATTAGGGGACCAGTTGACTGGAACCTTTTTCACCAGCTTGTATCCGACACCATTGACCTCAGAGTTTCCCTAAAAACACCCCAAGAGTTAGATGATGCAGTCGATTCCTTTAACAATTTGATCCAGCAAGCAGTTTGGACTGCATCTTCACCTCGTCCTTCCTTCAAACCCCGCCAGAAAAATCCATTACCACAAGATCTTAGGGATCTTATCCTTACCAAACGCCGTTACCGATCCCTTTGGCAAAGGACTAGGCATCCTCACGATCGGAGACTGTATAACTACCTCACCAAACTAGTTAAAAAGAACCTGACAACCTATAGATCCGAAACCTACAATGCCTATCTTTCCACACTATCCGCTTCTGATAATTCCCTTTGGAATGCTACCAAAAAGATCCTTAAATACCACCCTATTTCCCATCCCTTCCGCCGTGAAGATGGTTCTTGGGCTGCATCAGATGAGGACAAAGCAGAAGAATTTGCCAAACACCTTTCAAATACATTTATTCCACATCCTGAAACCAACCCTACGCACGCTTCCAATATTAATGAATTCCTCTCTTCACCCATTCCACTATCCTTACCTCCTAACGCTGTAAACCCCTCTGAGGTCAAATTCCTCTTACAAAAATTAAAAGTCCGCAAATCTCCTGGACATGACCTTCTAACCACCCAGATCCTACAACATCTTCCCCAAAAAGCGATTATTTTCCTTACTTATCTATACAACTGTATCCTTCGCACAACTCACTTCCCTTTGTTGTGGAAACACTCCATCATCACTCTATTCCCTAAACCTGGTAAACCACCAAATGACACGTCATCATACCGACCCATCAGCCTGCTTCCTATTCTTTCCAAAATTTTTGAAAAGATCCTCCTGAAACGAATCCTACCCACAATCGAATCCAATATTCCTTTACATCAGTTTGGATTCCGTCCCAGGCACTCGACGGTCCAGCAGGGTCTCCGAGTTGTCGATCACATATCCTCTGCTCTTGAAAGCAAACTGTACTGCACAGGCGCATTTCTGGACGTAGTACAAGCTTTCGACCGGGTATGGCACGCCGGTTTGCTGTTCAAGCTCAAAACTCAGTTACCTTAATCCTTATTCCTAGTCCTTCGATCCTACCTCTCTGATCGCTACTTCCAAGTGCGCTGTGGTAACGAATACTCCAATCTTTACCCAATTCAAGCTGGAGTCCCCCAGGGCAGCGTCCTGGGTCCTATCCTATACATATTGTACACCGCTGATATCCCAACTACTCCTGAAACCTTCCTTGCAACGTTCGCAGACGACACAGCCATCCTATCATCTCATCCAGATCCTGAAATGGCTTCCTCGAACCTCCAAAGGAACCTTTCACTCATTGAAATTTGGTGTAACCAATGGCGGATCAAAGTCAACGAGGAAAAATGCAAACACGTGACTTTTACACTTCGCCGGGGAACATGTCCTTCTGTCCAATTCAACGAAACCATCCTGCCTATTTCCGACACAGTACGATACCTTGGCTTCTTCCTAGACAAAAGGCTTACATGGAATCCTCATACCAGACTCAAAAGACAAGAACTTAACAGACGTTTCAGCCAACTATACAGATTACTATGTAGGGCCTCCCATCTTTCAATAGACAATAAACTAGTAATATACAAGACGATCATCAAACCTATCTGGACCTATGGACTGGAACTGTGGGGGACAGCAAAAAAATCGAATATCAGACGCATTCAATCCTTTCAATCCGAAGTGCTGAGAACTATTGTCAACGCTCCTTATTATGTCTCCAACAAAACCCTCCATAATGATCTCAACATTCCTTTTGTCCTCGACCTCATCCCTACTAAATTCTCAAACTTTCACCAAAACCTTGTCTGTCATCCCAATCCCCTCGCTCAGTCATTATCCAGTTCCACACATCCATACAATCCACCCCGCCGCCTAAACCGGCAATGGCCCCGAGACTTGTTATAATAATGCTATTTGGAGTACTGGCACTGGCCAGATTCTCCACTCACGACCTGTGTGTGTGTGTGTGTGTGTGAAGCGCCCTTAACCAGCTTCCATTGGAGTTTATTCCAGTGGCGCGGCTGGAAAAAGGGGGCAAGGGCCTTCTGAACTCCTGCTTTTCCCTCATTCCTGATGAAGAAGCTTAGTTCGGGGACCCAGGCAAATTGTAAATAGGGTTTGAATGTGTACATTATTTTATTTATTTTTATTTTTATCTAGACTTATTTTATTTTGTTTATACCACTTTTTTTGTTTCGTTATGGAATGGTTGTAGCTTCATAGCACCATTACTTATTGCCCACAAGTGGCAGATTGTAATGTCTGAATAAAGTGTTTAAAAAAAAAAAAAAAAAGTTTTTGCATGAAAGAGAGACAAACATACAAACTTTCACATTTATAATATTAGTAAGATATTATATAATAGAAAATGCAAATTGAAAATGGCTAAATCAGCAGTCTAAAAGTAGGAGCAGAAATAATATAAAAATAAGTTGTCAGAGAATTAGTTCCATTTATAAAAAAGTAAAAAAATTAAAAGTTATAATTTAACATGCTATCATCAAAATAAGCAAGCTAAGAATTTTTTTTCTTATTCTATCTTTATTTTCCTTGATATAAAACAAAACTATATATTTTACCTCCAGGTTTAACTGTTTTAGGTAGTTCCAGATTAGCAAAACTTATATAAGCCAAGGCCAAATCTTGCATTGACTTCACTATTTTTCCAGTAGCAGAATTTTTTAATATATTAGTCAAAAGTTTTATAGAGCCCTGAACTCGAGGCTGTAAAACAATATAAAAATTAGCTTAAACAACGATTTTGCAACAGAAAAAAAATTAATTGATATTAATTGTAAAAAAAAAAAATTAATTGATATTGATAGTACTCACTGCCGGTGGAATATCAGATTTTGGTTGATCTTTTTCAGCATTAGCCAGCGCCAAGAGATGCCACAAACAATGATGTGGATGCTCTGTCGAACACCGCTCTGCAAACAAGATTATCGGTTAACTGTACATATTCTGATTAATGTAGAAAATGGTCTGAGGTGAGGTCAACAAGAGGAGCTTTCTGTGAGCCATATAAATGATTGAGCTGAACCTTCAACAAATATTTCACCTTGAAAAATAAAAGTGATTGATTATACTACAATTTTATAACCAAATCATCAGTTCTGCCGTCCTAGTCAACCCCCACCCTCAGTTCATATCATGTCTGAGAGAACATTTTATTATTTAATAAACCAGCTTTCTACTTAGAATCGTTATTATGAATGACAGAATTTACTATTTCTTTTTATAAACCAGTTAATTTAAAGGTTAAGGTTAAGTTAAAGATGTAAAACACCCTGGAGGAAAATCTATTCTGATAATGAGGCAAAACAAAAGTAAAAGAGATTTGGGTGGTCAATGTGTAGGGTAACGGGGGGACTGGAGCGGGAAGCTGGTGCGGGAGTCTCCCTCACTCCTTGTGGAATGTTCAAGCTATAGTGCCCTACTCACTGCTTGTAACACCCCAGTCCTCCTTATCCCTATCAACGCCTACTGTCACCTCCTAGCGGTGCCCCCTGGGGAGACCACATGACTAAACTAGTCATGTGGACTCGCGAACGACAGAGGCAGGGTCCTTGGAGGACCTTCTTAAACACCCAAGCCAAGTGTAGGGAGCTCGAGCTGTGGTTGGATGGCAGGGGGTGTATAAACATACACTGTCTTAAATCAACCCACTTGGGGCACCTGGCGCACCCCATTGTATTTAGTCCGCTGCAGGGAGAGGGGGTAGTACCTGCAGTGTATTTAGTTGCCCCTTACTCGTGGGAACAAAATGAACAGAAACATTTTCGAATATATAACAACACCCTTATCTGAGGAAGAGCAATCTTCCTTAGACACTTAACTGCTATCGAATATAGCAATGGATTCGATAGACGACTTCTTCCGTCGGAGCCCAGTTGCAGGCACTGACTATGGAGTCTCAAGGTTTGAGAGTCATCACGGGAGCGGGGGAGGCTGTCGCAGCACATACTGGAGTTGCGGCGGCCCCGTCCGGATTCCCGGGGGTGGACCTCCATAATATAGGTTTGACTAACCTACAGGCCCCTGGAAGTCTTGTGGGTGAGGAAGGTGCATCAGGTCCTTTCCTTAGTGTCACGCAGAGGAGGAACAGGCGTAGACGCGCTAAAAGGGCCAAGGACCTCTTAGACAGAGACGCGGCTAGCGCCTCGACTGCGGAGCCGTTTCATGAGATTGCCGATGAAACTGCAAGGTTCCCTGAGGAACCGGCAGCCAAGTCAGCGGCTCGGAAAGGGGTTCCAAAGTCGGGGGGGGGCGTGTCGTGGCTGAGATACACCGGAGGGCGGCACCTGGCAGGAAGGCAGGGTTTCCTAGGAAACCGGCTGACAGGTCGGGTGCACCTGCTGGTGGGTCGCAGAGGCACACTGAGGCGGGCTCTGGGTCTGTGCCTGTTCCAAGGAGCACTGCTGGTGGGTCGGGTTTCTCATCGAAGCCGACCACTAGTACAGGAGCACCATATGTGCAGGCCGGGGAGAGGACCGCCACTGATGAGAAGAGGCCCAGGACATCGACTGGCAGCACTGCTCCAGTAGTCAAGAAGCCAAAGGATACTGGGACCAATACTAAGTCATATTCGGGTGCAGCCAGGGATATGCTGGTGGCAGTGGTGCCCAGTAATTATCCGGAGGATAGGCTGACCCCGGGTGACTGTGATGTTGTTAAGACCAGTTAGATGAGATTGAGGTGGGCAGTACGGTGCGGCCACAGTTCGGTGGCGTTAGCTATAGAATGGGTGGCTGCGTCGTTGCCTGCGCCAATCAACCAACGCAGGAGTGGCTTGCGGGGGTCATGTCTGGTGTTGTCCTGGAGAGGGGTTTATCCCTTCGTGTGGGAAGCATCAATACACTGATCCAGCAGGTGAAGGTGGGGGCCTTCTTCCCTTCTGATTGGGTGATCTCTAATGAGGTCATCCTCAGGAGGTTGAAGGTGCAGAATGTTGACGACATCGATGGCGTGCTCAGCTGGCAGGTACATCATGTTAGGGCCCTGGATAATGGCTTTTATGCCATATTCAGGATCCCTGAGACAAGTCTCAGCAGCCTCAGGAGGTGCGGAATGCAGATTCATTTCAGCCTGCATCGAGTAACACTGAGGGTGCTGAAGAATAAACCGGCTGAGCCCAGAGATGTGAAGAGGATGGAAGACAGGACTGCAAGGTACTTTGAGATTCCTCCAGGTGGAGATGAGGAGGACCAGCCGCAGTCGGGCAGTGCCAGTGGCTCAGCCATGGAACCCCTTGTGCAGGTTCCGGAAGCTGAAGTCGCTCTTGATGAGGTCGATGAGCTCGCATTGTTGGCGGGCTCATCGAGCTCGGAACACGACCAGGCATGAAGCTGCTGCAGATAAATCTGCATCACTGCGTAGCGTCTTGTTATGTGCTACAGCAGTATGTCAGAGGTAAGGATATTGATGTTATTTTAATACAAGAGCCTTATCTTTTAAATGGTAGGATTGCGGGGCTTGGTTGGCCTGGCTACGGCTTGATTGCGGGGTCGGACCGGCCAAGGGCCTGCATCCTACACAAGAACAAATTTAAAATGCTGCCCCTCTGGCAATTTTGTTCCAGAGATCTTGCAGCAGCTGTGCTATCCCCCTCTGGGGAGGTGATGAGGGCAGACATCACTATTATAGCCGCATATCTGACCTATGAGGAAGTTAACCCCTTGCAGCATGTGGAGAGGATGCTGGATGAGGGGGTTACTAATTTACTGGCGGCCCTGGATGCTAATGTGCACCATGAAGCCTGGGGAAGCTCCAACAATAACCCAAGAGGTGAGCAAATATTTGAGTCTATCATAAGGTCTGGTCTTGATATATTAAACAGGGGGAATAGGTCAACCTTCTGTAATAGGTTGAGGTCGGAGGTGATAGACATAACAATAGCATCTAACGAGGTAAGTACCTACATCAAACACTGGCATGTCTCTGGTGAAGAGACATGCTCAGATCATAAATACATCTTATTTGACCTCTGCATTAGTGATCCCCAGACCTTGCTGTACAGAAACCCCAGGCGCACGGACTGGGGGTTCTTCAGCAGCAGTCTGGAGGAGAACCTTAAAAGTTGCCCTAAGGGCATTAAAAACACATGGCAGCTGGAATCCCTTAATGATGCTTTGACAAAAGCCATTATGGATGCCTATGCCAGCAGTAATCGTGTGAAATGATAATTTAAATAAGCTAAGGAATGGCACCAGGAAGCTATTCAATGCTGCTAAAAGAACGGGTAAGTGGGAGACCTACAGAGTGTCTCTCACTGAGCACCACAAACAGGTAAGGAAGGCCAGAAGACAGGCATGGAGGAAGTACTGCAGTGATGTGGACAATATTCCTGCTGCCTGTCGCATCAAAAAGATAATGTCCAGGAATGTGGGACAAACAGTCTTGGGTACGCTCAGGACAAGGAGCGGATACACGCAGAATGAGGAGGAAACACTGAGGGAGTTGGCTGATTATCACTTTCCGGGGTGTGAATCCCATTTGGCGTGTGAGGTAGCTCCGGAGGAACACATCTTAGGAACGGATGGTGTACATCTGGCTAGGGAGATCATAAATGTGAGCTCCCTCAAATGGCTATTGACTCATTCGAGCCCTACAAATCTGGGGGCCCTGATGGTGTCTTGCCGGTCCTGTTGAAACAGGGATTTACGGCGATCAGGACCTACCTGCTTGAACTTTTGAGAGGAATTTGGATATATTCCTCAGAAGTGGAGAACGTCCAGGCTATGTTACCTCTCAAAACCTGGCAAGGAGTCATATGGTGACCCCAAAGCATTCAGACCAATAAGTCTGTCGTCATTCTTGATGAAGACACTAGAAAAGATCTTAGATAGATACATTAGGGAAAGTGCTTAGGTAGCAAATCCAATACACTCGCTTCAATTCGCATACCAAGCAGGGAAATCCTGTGAGGTTGCTCTTTTTAACCTGGTTACAAGATTGGAGAGATCCATGAAACAGGGTGAAACTACAGTAGGCATCTTTGTAGATATAGAAGGTGCCTTTGACAGAACACCTTACAGCACCATAAGTAGGGCGCTGAGGAGCATAGAGATTGAGCCTGTTGTCTGCAGGTGGATTAATTCCATGCTGGAGCAGAGAGCTCTTACATCTGAACTAGGTGCCACCAAACTGTGGATCAATCCCAGAGGGGGCTGCCCGCAGGGAGGTGTACTTTCACCACTGCTCTGGTGTTTGGTGGCGAACTCACTTCTGTCAGCAATCAACGGAGCAGGCTTCTATGCACAGGGGTACGCGGATGATGTAGCCATTCTGGTGGGAGGCAGACATCACTGTGTAATCTATGATCTGCTTAAGACAGTAACAAATATTCTGTTGCGCTGGTGCTTGGATAATGGTCTGAGCATCAATCCGCGTAAGATAAACGTTCTGGCTTTTACTAGAAAGCGCAAGGTGGTCATAAGACTGCCAATGCTCAATGGAATCCAGTTATGTTGGAACAGCGCGGTCAAATATCTTGGGCTGACGCTGGAGGATAAACTGAGATGGAGACAACAAGTGGATAACACAAAAAACAAAGCTATTAGATGCCTGTGGGCTTGCAAAAGGGCAGTAGGAAAGTCATGGGGCTTGAAGCCGAAAATGATCTATTGGATGTATGTCACGGCCATTAGACCCATTGTGACCTAAGCAGCCCTGGTGTGGTGGCAAGGCGCAGGTAAAAGTGGATCCACACTTAAGATGGAGAAGCTACAGAGATTGGCCTGTCTAATGATGACGGGTGCGATGAGGACGACTCCTATTGCTACAATGGAGATGGTGCTTGGGCTCAGGCCATTGGCACTGGAACTTGAGTACCAAGCCTTGGTCTCCACGTGCAGGCTGCTTAAACAGAACATAATCCCTGGAGTATCTGATCTGTTTAGCTCGAGGGAACTGTTCCCTAAAATTGAGGCAGATCGCATCTTAGCAATGCGGTCTGATATTCAGGTTGGCGTCGCGATGTCGCCTAAGTATATGGTCAATATTGACACAACGAAAAGGCACAGCCCTGCAACGGCATCAATTGCTACACGGATGGCTCGCTCACGGCTTCTGGTGCGGGAGCAGGGTTCTGGAGGAGGGACAAACCTAGGAAAGGAACTTGGATCTCCCTGGGGAGGTACTCCTCAGTATTTCAATCTGAAGTACTGGCCATTAATTACTGTGCGCAGACACTGCTGGATGAGCGGATGTCAGGTAGAAGGATTACTTTCTTCACTGACAGCCAAGCTGCCATAGGTGCGATAAGTGGACACAGTACCAATTCACGGATTGTGTGGGACTGCTATGCAGCTCTTAACAAACTGGCTGAGAGTAACAGGGTTAGCATCGAGTGGGTTCCTGGACACCATGGTATCCCTGGCAATGAAGAGGCTGATAGGTTGGCTAGACTAGGGTCGGATAGAGTTCCGTGCAGTCCTGAACCGGTTTGCGGCATTGGTCTCAGCTATGCAAAGCGCAGAATAAAGGACATCTACCTTCGGAAAATGAACCAGCATTGGTGCAGACTAGGTGGCTTAAAACACTCTAAACTATTCCTTGACAGCTTCAATGAGAAGTTGAGCAAAGCCGCTCTGGAGCTGGGCAGGGAAGCATTAAAGACAATCATAGCGGTGATTACGGGGCATAGCAGGCTCAACGCCCACATGTTTAGGCTGGGCCTGGCGGGTGTCCCCTCTTGCCGCTTTTGCCATGCAGCGGATGAATCACCCTACCACATTGTCTGCCTATGTGATAGGTTTGCCGACCTAAGATTTGAGACCTTTGGTCTGGATAGAGTCACCGATCCCAGGCAGCACAAAGTTATCAACCCAGCAAACATACTGAAATTTGTGGGTTCGACTAACCTAAGATTTTAATAAATCACATATAGATGGGGCGCACAATAGATCAGTTATGATCACAGTGCAGATAATGCCCACTATATAAAAAAAAAAAAAAAAAGAGATATGAAAGAAAAATTGGGTCGTATAGCATTGATGCAATCTATTGCTGTAAAAAAAACAGAACATACATAAGATTACCCCTTTCATAAAAAGCTTGCTACATAAAATAGCAAACTGGGATCACAGCTTAAAAATAAATGAGAATTAGTTGGAAGGAATAATTACCAAGAAGAGAAGTTAACGTTCTTGAAAAGTGACTGTTTTCCAGTGATATTCTGACACTGAGTTGTGGAAAAACAGGTAAAAATCGATAAGATGGCACTTTATCTAAATGTTTATCAACTTCTTCTTTCAAACCAGGAATTTTGTTATTTGATAGCCACAATGAAACAAAACGAAACATTTTATCAGAAGATGCGGCTTCATGCTGAAGGCTGTATAAATATTCTCTGGGGAAAAAAATAGAATAAATTTATGAAAGAATTAACAAATTTGATTCACTCAAGCAGATAAAGTTGAAAAAATATATAAAATAATAACAGTAACATATAAAATAACAGTAATATATAAACATAATTAAAAAATCAATATATACTTACTGAACCTGAATTGATCTAAAAAGTCTAAAATAAAATAGTGACCTTCAAAAACCAACTTTTCAATGAGACAAAAATGTTAAGAAAATTAAATTTGGGGATATATATTAAAAATAATATATACTAGCAAGTGAAATATTATAGAATAGAAAAATTATCAATTAATTATTGTGTATTCAATGCACACAAAATAAAATAATAAATGATTTCACATCCAGCCATTTTGGACATATGTTGTTTCGTTCCATTAAAAAATATCAATACCTGATTATTGATTTTTATTCTATGTAAACCAGTGAATTTAGTCATGTCAAGGTTATTATTCTAACCACTACATCACAAGTGACCCCACTAAAGCTAGTTAGGATTAAGATACTGGTTAATAATTGTTAATTATTCATTTGATCCCTAAAACTGGATTGTTACAATATTGACATATAAGCTGGTCCATCAAAGTCAAGGAGCAGTTGAAGACTGTGAAGCAGTCTTAGGGCATTGATGCCCTTGATATAAGATCTATGTTAGACTATTCCATAATTACCCTGCCTGCAAGATTTTTTCAATCGCTAATTTACACAAATTACTAGTTGAGAGCATGTGTACAGGAAAAATTGCTAGGTCCCTAACAACTAGTTGGGCAGGATTGCCGGTAATTTCCTCTCTGTATTTTACTGTTCATTCTTGACTTCAATAAAAATTATTTTTTCTCCCTCCTTCATTACTTAAAATAAATTTCAAATTAGTTTTCATTTAAGGCCTAACTGAAGTGAAGATATTTATTTCTTTGAGAACTATTCTCATTGACAATTCTCAAACAAAACCAACAACACACGGTCCATCCCGGAAAAAGAGCATATGGACAATACCACAGACCGTGGAAGCCTACGTGAACACTTCTCAAACAGTTGTGTGAATCAGAGATAGACTATAATCTTCTAGAAGGAGCAATTCTGGGGTAGTCTAAATTATGCCAGTAATTCTCTTAGAGTTCTCCATAGTCCTTGACTGTTGTTGCAACTGGCTAACTCATATTCAAATAATTATTCTTGTAGGCGTGGGGTATTGCTTTATTGATGATAACTAGTACCTACATTTATATTGCATAAATACATATGTGAATGGGACATATACCATTTCATAAGACAAGATAAAGCCTACACTTCTGGTTGATTATATCTATGATTAAGAACTATTTTAATACCTGACAGCAAGCTTAAGAAATGCAGAATGCTCTTTACAAATGGTCTCAATCTCTGCTTTATCTATGTCTAAGTTACACTGATATATTTTTGATGATTTCAATTCTTCATGGTTAAGTTTTGATGTAGGACAAGATTGGAAAGCTTTAAGATTTTCTTTAGTATCTCTCATGTGAGAAATCTAGAAAATAGTTTAAATGAATTATTTAAAGAAATTAATTCATATATAAAAATGGTGATGGCCTGGAGACCTGCTGGTTGACCATTGATTTAATATCTAGATTCTTCAATTAATTATCTATTCATATCGAGGACAAATGAAAAAAAAAAAGACTATCTGAAGTTCTTCTATGACATAAATTCAACTTTATATGGCCTGATTCTAAGTTATAAGTAAGGTGTCCAAGTCCAGTCCTAACTACCAGGGCCACCAGAGATCTCCCATGATAAAAATAAACAATTACCTTGTTCTCATATTCTGTAGAACTAAGATAGCGATCCAATCTCTGGTATTCGGTGTCAGCAAATTTAGCCAGACATTCTGCAGCTTCTAATCTCCCTTTATTACTGCTCATAGATAACTCAGAGGCCTGGTAAATCAAATTATTTAATAATGCTACAGTGTTCATAATATTTTATACGTTATCTTTACTTTCTTACCATTTTAAAGTAGTCTTCTATAATTTCCTTCGCACTTTGTGATTTAGTTTCAGACATCCAATTACCGTATTTTAATAAACATTTCAGTTTCAGATAAGGTTCAAGATCATGATTTAATAAGTTCTTCAAGATAAATCTATTACCAATAAATTATTAGCATATCTACAGAACACATTGAGGAGAGGGTGAGAACCCAAGGGATACTATTTCAGTTCAACAAAAATACGTTTATGAAAATAATTTAAACTATAAATATTTTGTTAAAATCAAAAACATTTAGTTTGTTTCACACTTAGATTACTGCTCCACAGTATATCCCTAGTATATTGAGCCATAATTTTTTTTCAGAAAACATTTCATATGCATTAAATATAAAAAACCGAATTTAATTAAATCTTTGAAAAGCAGTGAATAGTACTCCTTGGCTTCTTAACCCATCTTTTATAATTAATCATAATATTATAATTAATTTAAAATTTGAAAATTCAAAACACTTACTTAGCAGTTTCTGAGCTGCCAGATTCCCAATGAATTTGTGCCTCTTCAAACCTAGCCTCATTTCGTAAGCCTTTAGGTACATCTGAATTTTTTATTTTATTTATCAAACTGAAATGAACAAGAAAGGATGAAAATATAACTAATTAAATTTTTTAAAAATAGTAAGATTTTATATATATATATATATATTTTCATTGACACTTCATTAAAGCATAATTATTTTGATACCAAATAATTATGAACATAAAAGTACCAATCACATAATAAAGATAAAAAATATCCTAAAAGATTATAATGGAGAAACATTCAATTTCCAGAATTCTGAGGTAAGTGTGACCCAATAACTTATGAATACGTTAGGAGCAAATAAAATTTCTTGCCACCGCTAACCTCCAATATGAAATTTCAGTTCTGTAGCTGATTGTTTTTGAGTTATGTGAGAGCTGTATGAAATTAGGAACACATTCAAGCTTTCCTCAGATAACGAATAAAAAATAAAAAATAAATAACTACTGAATAAAAAAAATATTTCAAAAATTATATGTTTATTACCTTCGAGCAATCAAAAGTGATGAATTGTTCCTTGCAATTTTTGCTGTAGAAAGCCACTGTTCAGCTTCTCCCCAGAGAAGACCTCTTTGCATAAGAAGTGGTTCAACATAGAACCAATTGGCTTCAGGTATAACTGGGTTAACTTCCTGATCAGTACACCACTTTTCCAGTTCCTGTTAACATTAAATTAAAATAATTATAAGTGATAGATGATGTTATAAACAAGATAATTACTATTTTGGGATAAGAGAAGTTAGATTAACTAATGTTCCAAACAAATCATGTTCCTATAGGCTATTCCTGGGCAAGGACTGTCATTAAATTGTATTTATTCATTATATAAAAAACTTGTACTGCTTAATCTAAGAGTATTAGATTAAATACATAGTGCAGGCTTTACTGTCAGGTTAGGCTGACACTTAAATGTTTTTCTCAAGTTAAGATTGACCACTTTATAAAGGCTGGATAACTAGCTTGTGAGTTTATAGACAGAGGGCATTTGTTAAATTAAGATCCCTGGGAAATAACGGATAACATACAGGATGTTATAAACAATTAGAGAATCAAAGCTTTAGTGATGAGTCATCTAGATTTTTAGATTACTAAATGATAAATACTGCAGTTAATTATTTATTATAAATTTTTATCAGTGTTCAGAAAGAGAGAATTACAATATAATAAAAATTTTCTTAACACTATCTTTCATATTTGCTTTGCTTAAAGGGACTGTAATTTTATTAAAAGGGGCTGCTATACTAATTTCAGATTATATAAAATAACATTTCATTTTTAATGAATGGGACAAAAATCTTACTGAAACTAGCTGGAGTTTAGACAATGGGAGATAAATCGAAGCAGCTACTTCAAGGCTTGCATGAGCCAAGTCACTAAGAACAAGTTTCTTTGCAGATTCCAAGAAGATCAAAGTAGACTGTTTATCTTTCAAATGAAGGATTGATCTCATAGCAGAATAATGAAGAGAAGAGAAATCCTTATTCACTGAAAGAAAATGAACAAAGTAAATAATTATTTACCAATATTAAAGAAAATTAAATCATTACAAAAACTATTTTAATAAAATCACCTGATTTTAAGCCATTCTTAAATTAGCTACCCTACAAACAAAAGTCATGAGGTATTCATATGCTTGTTACACTTTATTATATTTTTACAATAAGCAATATATTCAGAAGAAGAATTAGGGCCGAGATGGCAAAGAAAAATAAACCGCAACCAAAAGTGTACCGTAGTTCAAGACCAAACGTGAGTTTGAATCCCATCCCCGTGAGTTGAAGCCAGTGTGTTTCCAATGTATTTAGGCAACATTGCCTATAAGGAGTTTTTTTATTATGGTCAAACACTCCTATTTTGATATAAATACACTCTATTAGAATAGTGATTATTTATGGCATTTTTCCATTCCTAAGATTATTGATGTTTTCCACCCGTACAAAAACTATTTGTAGTATGAGCAATGTTTCTGAGCCATTAGCCAAGAGAAATAATTCTCAAAGGAAATATAAGGCTCCCCTCAGCTATTTAACTCTTTGTACTTCAAAGGCGGAGGTTTTTGATGATATGCTCAGCGGATATAATAGCTATAAGAAAAAATGAGTGCAATATTTAATAAGAACACAGACCTTTTTGTGGTTGGTTAATATCCCACTGCATTAGACGCCAGGCAGCTTCCCATCCATGACCCTGCACACGTGAAGCACAAGTAAGCATACCAGACATCAAAAGGCCATGGGAAAGAGCTGTAAAATCGGGGGTTGAAATAGATAATGAAAAATTATATAAACAATTAGTTATAATTTATATTTAAAAACCTTCAAGATCATTTTCAATCTCAGCTTCAGAAACAAGTTTTTGCCATAATCCCATTTCTTTGAAGTAACGCATCCTAGCCTGTGGATCACTGATAAGCAATCTAGCGCAACTTTCCACACTGTCACTTTCACCAATTTCCTTATAGTTCTATGAAACAATTGCTGTAATTATTAACTAATACTGATATTATGACAACTATAATAAAATCAATAAAAAGTAAATATTCAAGAATAAACTTAATTTTAAAATAATCAAAAGTATATTTTCTAAGATTGCTGATGAGTTAACTGTTAAATGAATTAATAAGGGTACCCTAAAAAAATAGCATGTATAAAATATTGATAATAAAGACAAAGTTTTTGAATATGAATTACCTCCCATAATAAGTTTAGAATTAAAATGCCTTCCTCAGGTCTCATCCTACATATCAAATCTAAAGGTGCCAATGTAATATGTTTTGGTATCTCCTTTTCAATTTCTCTATAACAATAAATGAATTTAAAAAGCTTATGGATTTTTCTTTCTCTCAATTTTTACAATTGAGGAATTTCCCATCACAATTAATAAATCCACAATAAAAATTTCTTTGACCTATTAATATTTTACAAACAAAAATTACCCAGTTTATTTCCAATATAATATTTTTCCCAGCTATATAGTTGTAAAAAATCAACATTTACAAATAAAATATACCTTATTTCCATGAGATGCTCTTCTAATATTTTGTCTGTAATAATCTTTCAAAATTGGATAAATTAACTGTTGATAAAAAAAGTATAATAGTATAAAATCACGAAAAATCGGAATATTTTAAATGATAATTTGTTTTACCAAGCTTAATTGAAACGAATAATAAGATTTGAAACAATACATAAAAATCTTACTCTTTAATGTATTCTGTCCAAATTTCTGCATACAAAAGAGAAGTGAAATATGCACGGCAAAACTGAGCAGCATAAGCAACATGAAGAAAATTTACATTTAGCTTTCTCAAGTAATTCATCCTTAAAAAAAAAAAAGTTAAAAACACATTTATATTTCAAATATGTTATAACAGATATGTTTAGAAGATATTGAAGGGTATATATTAAAACAAAATCCCAGAAATGAAATATTTGCAAAGCTAGTGACTAAGCTATTTTAAATATAAAAATTAGAATGTAAATTTAAAATTACTAATAAAAATAAAAATATATAGAAATGATAACAGTAATATTACCATTTTTCTTGAGACGATGCTGCAGTTTTAATACGACAGAAATTTATAATACTTAACATGGATTGAACAGATTTTCGGTTGAAATATATGGAAGTACCTAAAAAGATAAATAGGGGAATTGAAGTATTCAATATTGATCACATAAAAGATAGAAAATGTTATCAAAGCAAATGCAAAATATATGATCCTGAGAATTTAAGACCCTCCTGGACTATGATCAGCCTCTATAAAAAGAAAACCCATAAATTGAGAGGAAAATCTAACTGTTGAGCATGATTTCAGCCAAATCATTTCCTTGCTGACATACAAACAGTACCGACCTTATCATGTAATATACAAGAATCTTCCAGGATAATAGTGGAACAGTTTTTTATTCTTTCTTCATTTATTAATCCGTTAATGATTTTGAACGAACAGCACAGTATTACATACGACAATTTGTGCTTGCCAGTCGCTACTTGTAATTTTTACCGGCTTCTACGCTTTCTTTTCTTATTGTTTATAAAACTTTTTACAATTTTCAGTAGGCGTTTTTTGAAATAATAACTGAATGATTATAATTGTATATATTATAATAAAATAAAATGAAAATGATTTTTCAATTTATAATAAAATGAAATATGATTTTTTCATTGTATAATAATATGAAAAAATCATTTTTCAATGCTGAGCCATGTTTTTATATATACCATACAAAATCAAGTTACTAATTTTTATTAGTTATTTCATTTATATTGAAGAAATTGGTCCGGGTAGAGGTCACTGAATGAAATTCTCAAGTAATTTCAGAAGATATTTATTGATAGCCAATAAACCACCAATTTCTTCAACATAAATTATCATCAATATATATTTCATTTATATTTTTTATATGTAATATTAAAATAATAAAACTATTTTTTGTTCTATTTTTAATTTTTTTTTTAAACAATATAAGCTTTTTAAATACAAAATAAAAAAACCTGATGTTTTTGGTCACATTTTTGTGGAAAAAACCTGAGCGTAAAGAAGTTAGTAAGTCATTTTAACAGTTAATGCTAATACGAAGTTTGATATATTTCTAATCATTCTTTCAATATTGATTTCCTACCATCATTATACAATTTATGTTTCCTAAGCTGTACGATTAATATTTTCTCTAACAACTAGTATATAAAAATTTTTTTTAAAAACAAATATTAATAAATTAATACTTTTTTTTTTCATTGTCCGCCACAAAGGAAGTATTATAATCGCAAAAAAAATTGAATTCCCATTGATGTTCATTGAGGGATATACACATTTTGACAACCCAGAATCCAATGTGACCAGTTTCGAAGTCTGAATGTGTGTCTTGCAAAACTCAAAAATTATATTAATGGATTACTTCCGCTTTCAAAGAAATATCTATAATTATCATATGTAAAGGAGATGGTTGGGGGTGCAGTCAATAAGAACACCGAATAAGTGAAGTACTTATATTATGTGCCGACGTTTCGACCTACAGTGTAGGTCATCTTCAGGGCTAACAGAGAAACAAACAGAACAAAAATGTAAAAACATCAAAGTTGTACAGTAACAATACTAGTGACAAATAATGTAGAAAAATACAAAGTGGCAGATATGAAAATAGAAGATAAAGAATATTAAAAAGGAGTCAGATTATAATAAAATAAAGATATAGACAGATTTAAAAATTACTGATAATGAAAAGGCATTAAACTAGTGGTAGATATAATAAAGATCAGATAAAGACAAATATAACAAAATTATTGAAATAGTGACAGATATAATTATAGAAAATGTGATAGAATATAATAAAATTAAGATAAAGACAGATATAACAAAGATATTGATAATGGAAAGAAAATGAAAATAATGGCAGATATAATAAAGTAAGACAGATTTAATAAAATTAAAGAAAATGAGCAGAAATGATAAATAATAAATAACGCATATAAAATAAAAAATAGGAAATAAATGTACAGAATGGATAGTACAGTACAATGTAATAATATAAAGTAAAATCAAAAGGAGGAGTTAAACAAAAGAAACAAAATGAGGATATTTACATATAAAGAAAGGTTGGAATATGAAGAATACAGAAAAACTAGTAAAATAAAGGTGTAAAATGTATGATAACGGACTTAATGATGTTACCAAATTACAGAAAAGTATGGAACTATATGTACAATAACAAATGTGAATAATAGAAAAACTATTGTACAATAACACCAGTGTACAATGACTGTTTTGAAAATATAGTAGATAGGAATAGAATATGAAAAGTTAAAATAGGTGAAAATGCTAGTACAGTAACAATAGTTTACAATGTATGTATGAAAAAAATTAGATGGGATTAATGAATTAGAAAAATAAAATAGGTGTTTAAAAATATGAACACATGATTACCAACATATGATGGATGCCAAAATGATTCACAGTTCCGCGACGATATTTGTTTCATCAAAAAATATGTAGACGACCTCCTCCTTATCATCAATCCCAACATCATTACTGATTTATTATCTTCCTTCAATTCATACCATCCCCGCCTCCATTTCACCGTTGAAGTCGAATCCAATAAGTCACTACCTTTCCTTGACCTCCTTATCATTAAAAATTCTGACCACACCTTATCCACCGATTGGTATACAAAACCCACTTACTCTGGCCGACTTCTTAATTATTACTCCCAACATCCACACCACCTTAAAATTAACGTCGCTAAAAATATTATTCACCGTGGCCTATCCCTCTCTGACGCCTGCTTCCATACAACCAACACCCTCCGTATCAAAGAAATCCTTTTTAAAAACAATTTCCCTCCCTATATTGTTAATAAACTCATCCATGACTACTATAACCCCCCCACCCTCACCCGATCACCACATCCACCATCTATCCCTATATACAGATCCTTGCCATATATACCCACCCTCTCTAATAGCATTCAAAAATACTTACGTTCCGTTATCCCCAATTTACGTATTGCCTTCAAATCCCATAACAAACTTTCCCATATCTATACCCGTATCAAAGATCCTATTCCCTTCAAGCTTCGTTCCCATGTCGTTTATCGGATACCTTGTTCTTCTACTAATTGCAACTCTTCCTATATAGGTGAAACCAAAAAATTCCTTAAAGACCGTATTTCTCAACACAAATATGCCATTTCCTCCCATAACCTCACCTCCTCTAAACTTTCCGAACATGCCATTTCTTTAAACCACACCTTTGATTTTGAAAATACGTCTATCCTACGCATAACCATGACAAACGCATCCTCTCTGAAACTATCCACATAAATTTAGATTCCTCCTCTATCAATCTTAAGTCTGACTCTCATCACCTTTCCTCTACCTACTCCCAAATTTTTAATTTACTCAAAAGACCTTAAATTCCGTTTCTTCGTCATTTATGTTTCTTTTGTTATCACTCGGTTTACATCTCTTTCATTGTTTCAATTTTTTTATTTTTATTGTATTCATAATACATAAAAATATGTATTCATATTAATTTTATCCATCTACTCCCTTTCCCCATCTTTTCCTATTCTCCAGCATGGTTACCTTCTATAGTTAACTTTTGGCCACTAGATTTCGCCCCTATCTCTTCCCCCGGTCTTAACGTTCTTTTGCTGGAATCCGATAAATTCCCGTTACTCCGACTTTGATGTTTTTTTTTTTATCACTCTATCGACATTTCTTTCATTGTTTTAATTTTATTTATATTTTTTATCCTTTTTTCCTATACCCCAGTATAGTTACCTTCTATAGTTAACTTTCCGGCCACTAGATTCCGCTCCCATCTCTTCCCTCGTTCTCAACGGTCAAATTGGCCCAGTACACTCTAGCCGCGATCTGTAACGGCCACGCTTCCCATCATTCGGTATGTCTCCTCATCATTTCTTCTTTTTATTTATTTTAAACTTTTCTCTTTATCCTTTCTCCAATTTTAATTTTCTTATTTTTTCCCCTTATCATTTTGGCATCCATCATATGTTGGTAATCATGTGTTCATATTTTTAAACACCTATTTTATTTTTCTAATTCATTAATCCCATCTAATTTTTTTCATACATACATTGTAAACTATTGTTACTGTACTAGCGTTTTCACCTATTTTAACTTTTCATATTCTATTCCTATCTACTATATTTTCAAAACAGTCATTGTACACTGGTGTTATTGTACAATAGTTTTTCTATTATTCACATTTGTTATTGTACATATAGTTCCATACTTTTCTGTAATTTGGTAACATCATTAAGTCCGTTATCATACATTTTACACCTTTATTTTACTAGTTTTTCTGTATTCTTCATATTCCAACCTTTCTTTATATGTAAATATCCTCATTTTGTTTCTTTTGTTTAACTCCTCCTTTTGATTTTACTTTATATTATTACATTGTACTGTACTATCCATTCTGTACATTTATTTCCTATTTTTTATTTTATATGCGTTATTTATTATTTATCATTTCTGCTCATTTTCTTTAATTTTATTAAATCTGTCTTACTTTATTATATCTGCCATTATTTTCATTTTCTTTCCATTATCAATATCTTTGTTATATCTGTCTTTATCTTAATTTTATTATATTCTATCACATTTTCTATAATTATATCTGTCACTATTTCAATAATTTTGTTATATTTGTCTTTATCTGATCTTTATTATATCTACCACTAGTTTAATGCCTTTTCATTATCAGTAATTTTTAAATCTGTCTATATCTTTATTTTATTATAATCTGACTCCTTTTTAATATTCTTTATCTTCTATTTTCATATCTGCCACTTTGTATTTTTCTACATTATTTGTCACTAGTATTGTTACTGTACAACTTTGATGTTTTTACATTTTTGTTCTGTTTGTTTCTCTGTTAGCCCTGAAGATGACCTACACTGTAGGTCGAAACGTCGGCACATAATATAAGTACTTCACTTATTCGGTGTTCTTATTGACTGCACCCCCCAACCATCTCCTTTACATAAGATCATCCAGTCAACCATTTTCATCTCATATATAATTATCATAATTATATCAAAACTTCTGTTTTAATTTGATAACTGATGATAAAGTAATAATCAACATTTTTCTAATTTATTTAATTGTTTTTATTTTTTAAAGAGAAAAGATAGGCCCTCGGTCGGGATTTGAACCCGAAACCTTTGTCTCACCGTGACATCCCTCTACCAGTTGAGCTACCCAAGGCCGCCTGCGGGCCGAGGACAAATCTTTTCTCTCATACGATCCCATGTCCTCGTGCTCTCGCAATTTTTGTGATAAATACACTAGAACGAAGTTCTTTGAACATTAATTTAATTTTAGGATCTTATAGACTTACATCATATTACTATTTATAATTTTAACCGATCCTACATCTCCGTGTTCCCGCAATTTGCGATGTATACACGGGGAGAATGATAATTGAACATTACTTTATGAATTGATAGGGCTGGCCGAGAAACGTGCCAGGGTGGCCGAGTTGGTTGGGCATCACCATGGAGAGGTGAAAAACCCGGGTTCGTGTCCCGGTCCTGGCCATATCTTTTCTTTTCAAATAAAAAAAATCAATATTTTTCATTTGATATTTTCATTCCTAAACTGAAACTGTTAAGAAGATAGCTAGCTTAAGCAGTCATTATAGATGGCAACACAAACAGAAAAGCTTTTGTTTTATGATATTCTATGATTAAGTTTAAAGGGTAAAGCACCAATTACTGTCTTCTTGTTTGAATTCCTAAGTACAAAAGTGAAGAGTACAGAAGGATGAGATTGTCAAGAATGACTTCTCTTTCTTTAAACATATTTTTAATCACTCTTTTAGTAAAAAAAATTTCTATAGAACTAGACTGGATAGACGTACAGCTATTGACTGGGACTTCTTTTTCCAATTCTTCTAAATAATATTTGACAAATTTTATAAATATATATATATATATATATATATATATATATATATATATATATATATGTGTGTGTGTGTTAATTTATCTATTATCTAGGTATTTAATCTCAAAATCTTTATCTTGAATTTTTAATTTATTTAAAGTGCTTTGTATCAGCCAGATAATCATCATATACAATAAAAGTGTTTTGGCTAGATTTAAATTTGAAACTAAAACATTCATTGACACTTGACTATCTAAAAAACACAAATGAATGGAAGAATAAAGGAGAGATGAATTATGAAGAACTTATTAAAGATTTTGAAACTAATGTTTCAATTAATATAGGAATTTATTGTATTAAATTATTAACAATTTACCATCTTCAATTTTTTTGCCACTTTGATGAAGCTTAAAATGGTTTTCAAAAAAATAAGAAATATTTTTCTGTATAATTAACAATGCTTCTGAACCAAAGTCATGATTTTCTATTATAATATCAATAATGTAAGGTAATAGCTCTTCACTAACTTTTACCTAAAAATTAATAATAATACATTTAATTAAAACTATTAAGATATTAAAAAATGAACATATTGTACCAAGCATACATCATATACCTCCTTCGCAGCAAGGGGAGCCAATAGTGGTAGACAACCACAATTGAAAGATGCTAATAGGCGGGACACAACCATCCTTATCCATTCAGCATGATCACCACCAGACCAATAACACCAACCTTTGGAAACAGTTTCTGAGTCTAGCATAGAAGCCCAAGCAAGCTTTTGAACAGAATAATCTTTGGAAAAAGTTTTTGTTTTTTTATCACGGTAAACAAACGGAGTAAGAAATGTTTGCTGAAATACGTCAAGATCATCTGAAACAAAATGCATACATTATTTATTTTTTATATAAATGATCGGAGGTTTAATTTTTCTTAGTGCAGCAATAAATTTACCTAGAACCTCTAAACCTTCTTTGGTTTCAAATACTTCAAGAATGGCTGTAACTGCTGACTCACAAGTTTCAAGATCATTGTGTACCTAAAATTTAACGACTTGATGAGGAATTAATAGATCAAAGGAAATCCAGTTTAAAATGGTTGAGTATACACTAGGAAGGATGTCATAGCCTTCAGACAAAATTCAAATTTCCTGGCATTTTGAGATATGAGTTCCATGAGGACTGGCATAATTACTTGGGGAGACCAGAGCAGTAAAGATGCATACATATTCCTGATAAAGTACATTACGAAAAATATATTGAACATCATGTAATAATTATATCACAATCATGGAAGTTAAAGAAAAAATAAGTGAAAACTATATTTATTTAATGGTTGATGAAACCACTGACATCAATGGTTTCTATATTATAAATCATATAAAATGTATAATTTAGTTTATAAATAATAAACTAAATATGAAAATGTTAACAAATAAATAAAGATGAAAAATACCTATGGTCAACTTAAATTGTATTAATTGAAATTAAAAAAAAATATTTACTTACTAGTAAAGGCAGCAATAAAGAAACTACTTTAACGGGGAATGGAGGAGATTTAATATCAAGATCAGGCTGAAGTGCAAGTGTATTCAAATTTCGGGGACCAATTCTTCCTAAGCATTCAGCAGCACGATTTTTTATCTGTAATTTAAAGAAAACATATTAAGGAGTTCTCAAATTAAAATGGAATACTTAATATTAATAAATAAATATTTTTTCAGTAATTTGACCAATAATAACAATTTAGTTTTTCACACTTAAAACCGAACAATACAAACCTCACCATCTGAAGATGTTGCAAGCATAACTAATTTTGATATTAGTTTATGGATAGGACTTCCAGCACAATCTTCGGTTGAATATTTTGAGCTTTTCAGCTCTTCAAAAATAGTAGATAATTCTGTTTGACTTTTTTCCAGCTAAAATTAAAATTGGATTGAGTTTAATTACTGTAAAACTTAAGAATGGTTATGAAAGTGTAAAAAGTTATTTGAAGGTGTTTTAAATTCTGAAATTCTTTGTTAATTTAAAAAACCCTTTCCAAAAATGAAATAATCACTAAATTTTCTGAACCCAAGACCCTTCATGGGCTGCAGTGGGTACAGTTATTTTTTTGGTAAAAACAAATATTGTGTTAATGGAATTGCAAATCATTCAGACAAGTCACCTAAGAAGTTTTTGCTATGAGTACAACATCAACATTTAAAGTAAAATCAGGAAAAGGCATGAAGATTAATGTTTATTTAAGGTTTTAATTAAAAAAATTCTTTCACTTTTTCTTCTATTTCAATTTTTATTTCAAACAAGTTCACTGTAATTGTTTGTAGTTTTAAAAATTTTTGAACATTTAAAGTTTGAACACAAAAATCAAAACCATTCAAAATAGGCCTTTGTGTAAATGACCCCCTGCATCTCAGCACTAAAATAAAAATCTGATAGAATATTAAAATTCAAATATTACCTGAAGTAAGAGACGATCAAGAGCTTGAGAATCAATGTTCTGTCTTTCTAAAATTATACCTATTTCTTTTGAAAGGCTCAACAAAGTTTCATTTTGTGGTAATAGAGGAATCAATTTGGGGAGATCATCTTTTGATTCAACCAACAGTTTTATAATTTTGCCAGCAACATCAGCTAAAATATTAAATTTTTATATTACAAATAAATAATAAGTTTTTGAATAAGCCTCCTAGTATAAACTTAACAGTAAATGTACATTTATTAAATATAAAATAAGACGACTTGAGTTATGACTTATCAATTAATGTTATCTAATTTTAATTAAAAACAGGTCAAGAAATTATGAACTTAATGACTGTTTATACATAAAACTTCACTGGTTTCTGGTTTAGACCATGTTAAAATTTTCTTCGCCAACGTTTCGCCAGACATACTGCTAGCTTCTTCAAGGCTGGATCGAGAATGAAGACGCTCCGGCAACTCGCGGCTTTATATAGCCGTCGCTCGGGTTCACTCGGGTCCACTCGTAGTTCGTCGGGTTTTTCCGCTAGTCCATCGGGTTCTTTCGTGTTCGTGGTCGGAGTCTGCTCTTCCATGACTGTGATTGAGTTGTTTTTGTTTTTTCGGGCTCTGCTTGGCTGGAATTAGGTTTTTTTGATTCTTCTTGAGTGACTTGTTGGTTTTTCTTTTCCTTTATTGGTATATTAGGAAGCCATAGTTTGCTTAATCTGTACCCGTCTTCCCTGTTGAAGTTTTCCGGACGCTTGACTATTTCAATAGCTTCCAGTATCCTCCTTTCTGTGTTATTGTTGCATTTCTGAACCACTTTAATTTTTTCAAATTCTATGATATGATTCGTGGTGGTAAAGTGTTCCGCCAAAGCTGATATTTTGCTATCCATTTTTTTCACACTTTTAATATGTTCATTAAGTCTTGTGGATATCAGCCTACCCGTTTGTCCAATGTATTCTTTTCCACAGGAGCATGGAATGCTGTATATGCCAGGTGTTCTGAGCCCTAATCTGTCCTTTGCACTGGGTAAAACTTGGCCTATCTTCCTGTCTGTGGTGTATATTGTTTTTATGTTGAACTTTTTCAGTATTTTGGCTATTTTCTCGGTGGTGCCTTTGACATATGGGATCACTGCTTTTTTAATTTCTTCTCCTTTTTCCTCTGTTATTCTTTCTTGTCCGCCTGTCTTTTGGGCTTTCTTAAATTCTCTTTTTATGATGTCTTCCTGATACCCATTCTTTATTAATGCTTTCTTTAGGTGTCTTTCTTCTTTCTTTAAATATGACGGTTCTGAAATTCTGATGGCTCTAGTCATCAATGTTCTTATGACACTATGTTTTTGTGAAGGGTGATGGTGCGAGGAAGCATTCAAATACCGGTCAGTGTGGGTAGGCTTTCTGTATACCGAGTATCCTAATCGGTTACCTTTCTTTTCCACTTTAACATCCAGGAACGGTATACCTTCTTCCGTTTCAACTTCCATAGTGAATTGGATGTTTTTGTGTCTCCCGTTCAAGTGGTTGAGGAAATCGTTTAATGTTTCTTTCCCATGCGGCCAAATAACGAATGTGTCATCCACGTATCGGAACCAGTGTGATGGCTTCAAATCTGAAGCTTTTAATGCTTCTTGTTCGAAATTTTCCATAAAAAGTTCCGCGACTAGTGGGCTTAATGGTGATCCCATACTTGCGCCTTCAATTTGTTTGTAGTATTTGCCATCAAATAAAAAGTACGATGATATTAAACACAGTTCAGCCAAGTCTGTATCTGCTTTACTGAGCACTTTATTCATTAGTGATATGGTATCCTTTTGGTGAAAAGGGATTTCACATCGAAGCTGACCAGTATATCTTGGTGATTGATTCTTATTGCTGCTATTTTATTCACAAATGCGTTAGAGTCCCTGATGTGGTGTTCAGTGTTGCCGATATGTGGTTTTATTTTCTTGCTTAAGTATTTGGCCGCTTCATACGTCACTGAGCCAATGCAATCCACAATAGGACGTAGAGGTATTCCCTCTTTATGGATTTTCGGGAGACGGTATATCCTTGGCGGTATCGGGTCAGACCTGATCAAACTTCTGACTGTTTCAATTTTACCGTCTTTCAGAAACTGGGTAATCCTCCGGTTTATCTTTCCAGTAGGGTCTTCTTTTAGTTCCTCGTAGGAACCATCATTCAGCACGTCTTTTATTTTCTTAATGTAATCTATCTTCTTCATTACGACTGTACTGTTGCCCTTATCCGCAGGTAATACTAAAATGTCATCCCGTTGCTTCAATGTCCTTAAGGCTTTTTCCTCTTTAATAGTGAGATTTGATTTCGGTGGCTTAGTCTTCCTCAGAACCCTAGAAACCTCTCCCCGAATCTCTTCCGCCATTTTCTCTTCTAATCGGCTCACTGTAGCTTCTACACCACTTATAATTTTCTCTATCGGTATTCTCTTCGGAGCGATAGCGAAGTTATGTCCCTTTTCTAACACCTTCAAAGTGTCTTCAGATAATACCTCTCCTGTGAGGTTCTCTACTGTGTTTTTTAGAGTTCCAACAGACAGGGGGTTCTTAGGTCTTTGCTCCATCTGTAGCTTGTTGAATTTCTTGTTTTGTTTTGATTTTATCGTCTGTTCCTCTTGGTAGGTTCTTAACCAGGTGATTTCGTCTACCTTATTCCAATCTTCCTTTTTGATACTTCTGCTGAGGAACAGATGTTCTTGATATAACTTATTCGCCAACAAAGCCAGTTCCTTCCTGGTATCAGCGATCATAGCTTTTATTATTATAACCGAACATCGACTTTTTGCGTTTTGGACTCTATTAGACGAGTTTGTTATGCCAATTCTTGCGCAATTAGGGATAATCTTATGCTCCCTACATCTTTTTAAAAAGGCAAGCCTGCAAATTAGACTTGTTTTCTTTCTTCTGGACCTCTCCAATATCTTCACTCTTCGAGTTATGTCCTCCCCATAGAGGCTAATTAAATACTCTTTCAGGTTTGTTCAAAATTTCAAACCGTCAAACCTTCAATCTTTCAAACCTTTCAATATTCAAAACCGTCAAACCTTCTAACTTTCAAAACATCAAACCTTCAATATTGCAAACCGTCAATCCTTCAATCTTTGAAACAATCAAACGTCAATTTTTCTAACCTTCCATCTTTGAAACCTTCAAACTTTCAAACCTCTGTATTTCTAACCTTCAATTTTTCAAAGCTTTCCACTTTCAAATTTTTTAAACCTTCAAACATTCTAACCTTCAATCTTTCAATCCTTCGAACTTTGAAACCTAACTTTGACACCTTCAATCTTTCAAACCTTTCAACATTCCTAACCGTCAATCGATCGTCAAATCGATAATATATCGATTGTAGATAATATATCGATTATCGATCATAAATCGATTGTAGATAATATATCGATTATCGAACATATATCGATTTTCCATAATATATCGATTATCGATCATATATCGATTATCTATAATATATCGATTATTGATAATATATCGATAATATATCGATTATCGATAATATATCTATTATAAATAATATATCGATTATCGATCGTATATCGATTATAGATTATATTTATATTATCGATAATATATCGATTATCGATAATATATCGAGCATCGACAATATTTCGATTAAAGATAATATATCGATAACATATCGATTATGGATAATATATAGATTATCGATAATATATAGATTATCGATAATATATCGATTATCGATAATACATCGATAATAGATAATATATCGATTATCGATAATAGATAATATATCGATTATCGATAACATATCGATTATGGATAATATATAGATTATCGATAATATATCGATTGTAGATAATATTTCGATTATCGATAATTTATCGATTGTAGATAATATATCGATTATCGATCATATATCGATTATCTATAATATATCGATTATCGATCATATATCGATTATCTATAGTATATCGATTATCGACAATATATCGATTATCGATAATATATCGATTATCGAAAATATATCGATTATCGATAATATATCGATTATCGATAATCGATATATAACTTATATTATCGAATATAACTTATTCGCCAACAAAGCCAGTTCCTTCCTGGTATCAGCGATCATAGCTTTTATTATTATAACCGAACATCGACTTTTTGCGTTTTGGACTCTATTAGACGAGTTTGTTATGCCAATTCTTGCGCAATTAGGGATAATCTTATGCTCCCTACATCTTTTTAAAAAGGCAAGCCTGCAAATTAGACTTGTTTTCTTTCTTCTGGACCTCTCCAATATCTTCACTCTTCGAGTTATGTCCTCCCCATAGAGGCTAATTAAATACTCTTTCAGGTTTGTTGGCGAATAAGTTATATCAAGAACATCTGTTCCTCAGCAGAAGTATCAAAAAGGAAGATTGGAATAAGGTAGACGAAATCACCTGGTTAAGAACCTACCAAGAGGAACAGACGATAAAATCAAAACAAAACAAGAAATTCAACAAGCTACAGATGGAGCAAAGACCTAAGAACCCCCTGTCTGTTGGAACTCTAAAAAACACAGTAGAGAACCTCACAGGAGAGGTATTATCTGAAGACACTTTGAAGGTGTTAGAAAAGGGACATAACTTCGCTATCGCTCCGAAGAGAATACCGATAGAGAAAATTATAAGTGGTGTAGAAGCTACAGTGAGCCGATTAGAAGAGAAAATGGCGGAAGAGATTCGGGGAGAGGTTTCTAGGGTTCTGAGGAAGACTAAGCCACCGAAATCAAATCTCACTATTAAAGAGGAAAAAGCCTTAAGGACATTGAAGCAACGGGATGACATTTTAGTATTACCTGCGGATAAGGGCAACAGTACAGTCGTAATGAAGAAGATAGATTACATTAAGAAAATAAAAGACGTGCTGAATGATGGTTCCTACGAGGAACTAAAAGAAGACCCTACTGGAAAGATAAACCGGAGGATTACCCAGTTTCTGAAAGACGGTAAAATTGAAACAGTCAGAAGTTTGATCAGGTCTGACCCGATACCGCCAAGGATATACCGTCTCCCGAAAATCCATAAAGAGGGAATACCTCTACGTCCTATTGTGGATTGCATTGGCTCAGTGACGTATGAAGCGGCCAAATACTTAAGCAAGAAAATAAAACCACATATCGGCAACACTGAACACCACATCAGGGACTCTAACGCATTTGTGAATAAAATAGCAGCAATAAGAATCAATCACCAAGATATACTGGTCAGCTTCGATGTGAAATCCCTTTTCACCAAAAGGATACCATATCACTAATGAATAAAGTGCTCAGTAAAGCAGATACAGACTTGGCTGAACTGTGTTTAATATCATCGTACTTTTTATTTGATGGCAAATACTACAAACAAATTGAAGGCGCAAGTATGGGATCACCATTAAGCCCACTAGTCGCGGAACTTTTTATGGAAAATTTCGAACAAGAAGCATTAAAAGCTTCAGATTTGAAGCCATCACACTGGTTCCGATACGTGGATGACACATTCGTTATTTGGCCGCATGGGAAAGAAACATTAAACGATTTCCTCAACCACTTGAACGGGAGACACAAAAACATCCAATTCACTATGGAAGTTGAAACGGAAGAAGGTATACCGTTCCTGGATGTTAAAGTGGAAAAGAAAGGTAACCGATTAGGATACTCGGTATACAGAAAGCCTACCCACACTGACCGGTATTTGAATGCTTCCTCGCACCATCACCCTTCACAAAAACATAGTGTCATAAGAACATTGATGACTAGAGCCATCAGAATTTCAGAACCGTCATATTTAAAGAAAGAAGAAAGACACCTAAAGAAAGCATTAATAAAGAATGGGTATCAGGAAGACATCATAAAAAGAGAATTTAAGAAAGCCCAAAAGACAGGCGGACAAGAAAGAATAACAGAGGTGTAACACCCCCGGCTTATTTGGAAGGGAATGGGGTTGTGAAAGGAAGGAAAGAATAGTAACACATAAGAAGAATAAAGAAAATTAGGAGAACGTACTCTTACTAAGAACTAAGCAATATAAATAAAATGACTATATTTATTTTTATTTAATAATAAAACCAAACTGTTGAAAAATATTAGAATGATTAAAAATTCTGTAATTACTACACTACTGGTACAACCAGTTCCCCCACTTATTTGCTAGGACAAGAAAATCAAAAAAACAATAAGGGAATATTATAAGTCTCAGAACAAAAATTATAGCCTGATACTCCACGGTAATCAATGAGTCTATCCCCAGAAATTAAATTGTTCACATGTACCTTGTATAACGTGTAGCGATCCTCCCATCTGATCGGTTCCGCAGTAACCAACACCAATTGTCTCCAACCTCTCACACTGCGACGTTACACCTCTTTGCACACGGGACAGACTCACTGACTTCTAAGCGATCGCGATCTCCCTCTCCCACGCTGGCCACCGTCTAGACGCCACCTCAGCATCCTTGACGGTCTCAGCCCCACGATCGCTCGACTAAATGATTTAATTAAACTTATTTACGGCCAGTCCCGCCACGGTTCTGTTACATCACCCTCCCCTTTACAAAAGAGTGGAACCACGGGGTCCACTCATACAATACGCCGTGGAGTACCAATGGTGGCTGAAACTTAATCCTACACTACACTGTATACACTGCCACTATATACACTCCTGTCAGTTGGTGCTGGCTTCTGTGCGCCCACCGGGTCGATGTATGGTCCTGGTTGTCAATTCTTCCAGAGCTCTGGCATCTTGTATTCGTTGAGTAGCCTTGGACTGTCTGTTTCCCAGCCACTTGCGTAGGCCCCATGTTCCAAGGACACCCAGCAACAATAGCGCCAAGGTCGTTGTGGCACTCCACGTCCACCATCTTCGGTTAACCCGTTCTTCCTGTATCCTTTCAAGCGCACGCCGAAGGGCCAAGACCCGAACTTCATCAGCGGCCCACTGACCCGCTCCCAGGTCTCCTTGCTGCTCCAAGGACTTCCAAGCCTCTGGTAGGTCTTCCCTCCTAATTGTCGTTTTTTCTGACCCTATGTGTAGAGATATAGGGTCCACGATCTGTATTTCCTTCTCCAACATCATGTACGTCGTCCCTCTGGAGCGGGGGAGCAGCCAGTAATCCGCTGTTTTCAGTGTACAAGACTCTGTTGCCTCCCATTCTCCATCACCGTCCAAAATAATCTCTCTGGGTTGCTGATTTCTGCAATCTATCGTTGCCTTGGTTGGCTCGTTGATACTAAAGAGCCATTTCTCTCTTGCCTCGTCCCAAATCCAAGTATCCAGTTGCGGGTCACGTAGTGCCCTCCATTTACACAGCGGTTGACCACTCTGCTCATCCCAAAAGAAGAGAGTGCTTAAGCAGGTCACTCGTCTCCGCACCATCAACGGAAACAGCGCGGGGCACACCCACGGCTGGGATGTCCGGCACCGTGACAGGTCCCCTTTCTGCAGAAGTGCATAATATTGTCTATCCACTGACACAAGAAAACTGTCCACTGACGTCTCTAATACCACCTTGTGCGGCACATCCACACTCCGTATCGGCATAGGTTGTACCCTATAGAGCTTGAAGGCTTGACCTGACCTAATCAAAGGGAGATCTATAACAACATGCACCGAAGTGGATGTGGCCACTCCATGGACTGCAGCGGCCTGGTAATAATGGTGGGCATCCTCGGGACGAGTACCTGTGAACAAACCAATTCCTGAGGGCAGTACATTGACCACCGTTTGGAGAATCTCACTCAAGGAGTGGGGAGACAGAAGGGCCTGACTCACTGCCCCCCATGATACCCTCTCTAATCCCAAATACAATTCCCTCAAATCACCACTGGCTTTCAGAGCCGTCACCTCCATATTTCGGAGGTTGGATATCAAGGTTAAGGATAGGTTAGTATAAAGGGAAAGCCGGTCTACTTGTGTCTCTAGGGTTAACATCCGCCGGTGGGTAGCTTCCATTTCCTTCTTCAACATTCCTGCGAAGCGTACTAGGTTCCTCGTATTTTCCTCGGTTCGTTGTCCCAAATTCCGTGTGACTGTGAGGTGCTCCGTGGCCAAGTGGACCAATCGCCCTTGTTGCATTGTTAGCTTCCCCAGATCGTCCCTTATCCCTTCTAAGTCGTCAGCATCCGGATTACCAAACACCGCTTTAATCACCTTCCCTCCAATGTTTAGCAGCCCTCTACTCCCTCGTTGAACCGGTAGCAGATTCCTGATGGACAAAACAGCTTCATCCACTTCTGCGACCATCTCCTTGGTCCTCTCCACCTCGTCCCAGTACCCCCTAAGTTCAGGGATATGGTTCAGTGTCCGTCGGTACTCAGCTTCTATTTCCTCTATTACTTCCCTCATCCGTAGTGCTTCACCACACAAGCGAGTCACGTTCACTTCCACTATTACCCGCCATCGCTCACTGCTCACTACTACGTCCCTTTCATCCAAAAACCTCACACCGCTGTGTCCCAGGGCCAACTGCAGCACCAGCCATCCTGTGAACACTGTCGTTTAACATTAGATTACTTTCTTGGCCTCAGCAGTATGGGGGATCGGGGGGTGACCAGGGAATCATCCTCCTCCGGGGCCCACGAGGTGTCACGTGGGTCCTCAGGTGTACCTGGGTCATCTTCTGTGCGGGCCCAGGTTGTTTCTTGGGTGGCCTCTGGTGAACTCGGGTCATTCCTCATCCAATGAGGAGTAACGTGATCGACTATGCCCCGGGGGGTTGACAATTTTTCTGGCGTCCTTCGCTCCGTTACCGGGGACTCCCTGCGGACAGTTGAGTAAGCTCCGTCGGCTTGACTCTCCTCTTGGTTGTCGTCCTTGACTTCTTCCATTTCATCCTCGCTGTCCTCGTTCCAGTGTGGGGGACATTCCTCCTCACTCTCATTTTCGTCCCGATGTTCATGTTCCTCCCAGTCACTCTCGTCTCCACTTTCCTCCTCCTCCCTTCCTAACTCAGTAGGCCTATCACCTATAGCTGGTTTCAACCGATTGATGTGTACCACTACTTTTCGGCCCGATCCCAACTGTAACTCATACGTGACTGGGGAGATCTTCCTGATTACCTCATACGGTCCCGTCCAAGGACGATGAAATTTCTTGCAATGTCCCAGCTTTGTAATGGGGACATGCAGGAACACACACTCCCCCACTTCGAGTTCTCTGTGTTTTCGCCCCTTGTTCCATTGCCTCGTCCGACGGGTCCATGCCAATTCCATCCTCTTCGATGCCTCCTCATAAGCCTGACTTAATCTCTCCTGCAGCCGTTCCACGAACTCTTCTGCTGGCGTTTCACCGTCCAGTGGCATGATATTGAAGCCCACAGGCATCTGCACTTCTCGTCCATACAGAAGGTAGTTTGGCGAGTATCCCGTGGACGAGTGCGGGATGGCCCTATAAGCCATCAGGGCATAGGGTACCCATTGATCCCAGTCACGACCGTCCCGTCGTACATAATGAGCCACCGACTCAGCCAGAGTTCGGTGTAATCTTTCCACCATTCCATTGCCCTCTGGATGGTAGGGGGTTGTCTGAATTTTCTGTGTCCCCAGCAGCCGACATGTATTTTTCAATAGGGAGGAAACGAAATTTCTCCCCTGGTCAGTCAGCAATCGATCGGGGGCTCCGTGCCGGGTTACTATTGCCTCTACTAAGGCCCTTGCCGTCTCGTCCGCTGTGATTTCCTTCAAGGGTATTGCTTCGGCGTACCTCGTGAAATTGTCGATCATGGTGAGCAGGTACTTATAACCTCGCCCGCTCCTGGGAAGCGGACCGACGATGTCCATTGAAATTTGCTCAAACGGTCTGGTCGGGAAGAAAGGGGCTTCCAAAGGGGCCTTCAAACCTGGTGGGGATTTCCTTCTCTGACAGCTATCACACCTCGCGACGTATTCCCTTACGTCTGGACCCAGTGTGGGCCAGTAATACCCCTGCTGTACTACCGACGTCGTACGTTCTATACCCGGGTGTCCAGCCCATTTGGCTTCATGGCACTGCTGTAAAATGGCCCCTCTTAAAACTGTTGGTACTGCCAACTTCCAGTCCCCCATGCTGTCACTACCGTTTTTCCAATACAATACGCCCCGTGCATCCTTTCCTCCTGATCCTGATTGTTGTGCTAGATCTTGGCACCACGAATCATCCCGCTGGGCTATCCGTAGCTCGCTCTCATTAAACCCCAGTGTCTTCACTTGTACTCCCCGCACCGCCCTGCTCAAGGCATCAGCATTCGTATGCCTCCTCCCCGCCTTGTGCTCTACTTCATAATTGAACTCCTGGAGCCTTAGTGTCCACCTCATTAACCGAGAAGAAGGCTCCTTTAAGCTTAGCATCCATCTTAAAGCCGAATGATCAGTAACAAGCTTGAATTCCCTCCCAAGTAAGTAGCACCTAAACTGGCGGGTTGCCCAGATGACCGCTAGCAGTTCCAATTCGGTGGCCGAGTAATTTTTTTCTGGGCCTCGTAATTGCCGGCTGGCGTAGCATATGGGTCTTTCTTCCCCATCGCGCACCTGAGACAACACTGCTCCTAATGACATCGAGGAGGCGTCGGTTGCTAAGATGAACGGGTCATGGAAATCGGGATAAACTAGAACCCGGTCAGACACCAAATGCTTTTTTAGCTCATTGAAAGCATCCTCTGCCTCCGACGTCCATCTAAAAGTGGCATTCTTTTTCGTGAGCTCAGTCAGTGGTTGAGCGATTCCCGCTACAAACCGGCGATAATACCCTGCTAACCCCAGGAAGGACCTTACTTCTCTCACGCTCCTTGGCCGAGGGTAGGCTCTCACAGCCTCTATCTTTGTGGGATCTGTTCTTACCCCATGCTCACTTACCACATGTCCAAGATAGGCAACTTCCTTCCGCACAAAGCGGCACTTCTCCCTGTTGACCTTGAGGTTAGCCTCTTGCAACTTACTGAATACATTCCCTAATCTACGTGCTTGCTCCTCAATAGTCGCACTGTAAACAATGACGTCATCCAGGTACACGTAGCATTCTACCCCTTTCAGCCTACTTAATAGGCAATCCATCAATTTTTGGAATGTTGCAGGAGCCCCAGCCAACCCGAAAGCCATCCTACGGTACTCGTAGTGGCCACCTTCTGTGGTGAACGCCGTCTTTTCCCGATCTTTTTCCGCGACGGATATTTGATGGTAACCGCTTGCCAGGTCTAGCGTCGTAAAGTACCGGCTTCTCCCCAATTGCTCCAACGTTTCATTTATCAATGGCAGTGGATAAACATCCACTTTTGTAACCGCATTGAGACCACGAAAATCAGTACAGAACCGAAACTTGGTTTCCCCATGGTACGACTTCTTTCTAACCAATACAATGGGGGCCGACCAGGGACTCGATGATGGCTGGATGATCCCATTATCCAGCATTTCCTGGATGTGTTGTTTAACAATAGGTCTCTGATGGAAGGGTACTGGATACGGTCGTTTTGCTACTGGTGACGCGCCGCCTGTTTCAATGGAGTGCTCGACGCCTAGGGTGCAACCCCTCTCATCTGGTGGGTCGAACAACATCCCATACCGCTCTAACACCTCTTCAATAGTCGATCTATCGTTCGGTGATAAATGACCAAGCTCAGCGTCCCAATTCCGCTGGTCCACTTTCTCCTTAGACTGGTGTAGTCCCACTACTCCTATCACGGTCTCCTCCCCGTCCCAGACGTCCGCCTCAACCGCCCTCCCCAAGGTTTGTCTGCGGTCAACCACGATCGGTTCTCCGGTCAAGTTGACCACCCGGACGTTCACCATCCCCTTTTCCACTCTGCCAACGCCCCTCCCCGTTCTCAACCCCTTCTGCGGCTGGATTTCAGGTTCTACCATGACCACTTTGCCGTCCATCATTGCCAGCTCCCCAGCTATTATGGCTTCAGCGTACTTTGGGATTATAGACCTCGCAACGGCCCGTACAGTGTATTCCTGCTGTGGCTTCTGAAGCGGTTCTGACTCACTAGGACTTGGCTTCCCCCGATGACACTTCTTCCCTGTCTGACGCTTGACTGCCTCAGCCGTCACCCCTCTAACCAGTACAGTGTTAGACCGAGCGTGAATTTCTATATCGACCTTCTTCATAAGGTCCAGCCCCAATATCCCGTCGTAAGCCATTTCAATGTCCGCGACTGTAAACCGATGGCTTACTTTTCTCCCTTTTATTTGGCATTCAACCTCCTGTTCCCCTCTTATACGCAGGGCCCTTCCCGTTACTCCCCTGGCCTTCAGGTTTGACCATCTCACCTTATGACCTTGGACCGGTTCCCTCAACAAGGAGATCTGAGCCCCCGTATCCACCAGCAGAATTTTCTTTTGCCCGGCTATCACAACCTCAAGACTTAACCCGTCGTTCTCCTGGCCAGATATACAGGGAATTAAACCAAGCTTACCCCTTTTGTTCTCCTGGGGCCTCCCTTCGGGGCAAAAGGGCGGCCTTAGGCTTTTGGGTCACTCCCATTTTGAGCGGCGGTGGTACAATGGGAAGCGAAGTGTCCTATTCTTCCACATCTGAAACAAGCTCCAGGGTAGTCTGGTCGTCTCCTGGTTCGCTGTGGGGTCTGGCCAACTCTGTTAGGGCAATTTCTCGACAAATGCCCCCTCTTAGCACAGTTAAAACATTGGACCTCCGAAAGTGGTGGCCGAGCGTTTACCCGCCCCTCGTTCCTTCCGGGCTGCCGGTAGTTTGCGCAAACACATACGGGTGGTTGCGCCTCTTGTGCGCCCGTCATCGGCTCTACCTGTGGTTCTCTTACTACATATATGTTTTTTCCCCGTTGATGCTCCTGTAGGGCCTGTTCCAGCTCCAACGCCATTTTCTGGGCTTCCCTTAAGGTCTGTGGGCGGCCGAACAATACTTGCTTACCTACCTCCCCAGTCAAACCCCTAGTGAACGCCTCTAACACCTTCCTTTCTACCTCCCTCGCCCACCACGTTCCCTCGTCTCCGGCTAAGGTTGGCCTGGCCATCTTTCCACCCACCGTAATACATCGGTCGGCAAACTCTTGTATCTTCTCCTTAGACTGTTGGCTCATGTCCTGCAGCACTCTGCCGTAATATTCGAAGGTGTTTGGATCGCCAAACCGCTCCTTCAATACCTCCGAAAGTCGCTGGAACGTAACCTCACCCCTAAGCTCTTCAGCGCCCCTTACGAACGTCGCCGCTTGTCCCTGAAGTTTTAACCGACATATCCTCACTCTATCTCCGTCATCCCAAGCCCCACAAGCCGCTACCTCCTCCAGGTAGTCCAAAAACTCCTCCACTGGCCGCGCAGTCGCTTCCCCTCCCCATGGCTTCACTAGTGACTGTAACGATAGATCTCTGCGAGGTGGTTTAACAACCAGTTTAGCATCTGGTTGATTTGTCTCTAGCTCTACAATCTGCTGCTTGAGTTCCCCCTCCCGCTTTTGAAACTCCTCGTTGAGTTTTAACACCTCATCCAATTTAGCCCTTAATTGACTCTCAGCCGTCATTTTAAAAACGTGAATTTAGTTTGTGGTATTTTTGCAACCACCCCACACCTGACACCACTGTAACACCCCCGGCTTATTTGGAAGGGAATGGGGTTGTGAAAGGAAGGAAAGAATAGTAACACATAAGAAGAATAAAGAAAATTAGGAGAACGTACTCTTACTAAGAACTAAGCAATATAAATAAAATGACTATATTTATTTTTATTTAATAATAAAACCAAACTGTTGAAAAATATTAGAATGATTAAAAATTCTGTAATTACTACACTACTGGTACAACCAGTTCCCCCACTTATTTGCTAGGACAAGAAAATCAAAAAAACAATAAGGGAATATTATAAGTCTCAGAACAAAAATTATAGCCTGATACTCCACGGTAATCAATGAGTCTATCCCCAGAAATTAAATTGTTCACATGTACCTTGTATAACGTGTAGCGATCCTCCCATCTGATCGGTTCCGCAGTAACCAACACCAATTGTCTCCAACCTCTCACACTGCGACGTTACACCTCTTTGCACACGGGACAGACTCACTGACTTCTAAGCGATCGCGATCTCCCTCTCCCACGCTGGCCACCGTCTAGACGCCACCTCAGCATCCTTGACGGTCTCAGCCCCACGATCGCTCGACTAAATGATTTAATTAAACTTATTTACGGCCAGTCCCGCCACGGTTCTGTTACAGAGGAAAAAGGAGAAGAAATTAAAAAAGCAGTGATCCCATATGTCAAAGGCACCACCGAGAAAATAGCCAAAATACTGAAAAAGTTCAACATAAAAACAATATACACCACAGACAGGAAGATAGGCCAAGTTTTACCCAGTGCAAAGGACAGATTAGGGCTCAGAACACCTGGCATATACAGCATTCCATGCTCCTGTGGAAAAGAATACATTGGACAAACGGGTAGGCTGATATCCACAATACTTAATGAACATATTAAAAGTGTGAAAAAAATGGATAGCAAAATATCAGCTTTGGCGGAACACTTTACCACCACGAATCATATCATAGAATTTGAAAAAATTAAAGTGGTTCAGAAATGCAACAATAACACAGAAAGGAGGATACTGGAAGCCATTGAAATAGTCAAGCGTCCGGAAAACTTCAACAGGGAAGACGGGTACAGATTAAGCAAACTATGGCTTCCTAATATACCAATAAAGGAAAAGAAAAACCAACAAGTCACTCAAGAAGAATCAAAAAAACCTAATTCCAGCCAAGCAGAGCCCGAAAAAACAAAAACAACTCAATCACAGTCATGGAAGAGCAGACTCCGACCACGAACACGAAAGAACCCGATGGACTAGCGGAAAAACCCGACGAACTACGAGTGGACCCGAGCGACGGCTATATAAAGCCGCGAGTTGCCGGAGCGTCTTCATTCTCGATCCAGCCTTGAAGAAGCTAGCAGTATGTCTGGCGAAACGTTGGCGAAGAAAATTTTAACATGGTCTAAACCAGAAACCAGTGAAGTTTTATGTATAAATAATGGCCGTGGAAACCTGAAAGAGTATTTAATGACTGTTGTTTGATTTTGAAATTTTAGAAATTAGTATATTCCTAAGAAGTGTTAGATTGACTACGAGGGTGGTCTGAAAAGTTTCCGACCTAACAAAAATTACAAGACTTTCTGAAATTGTTTTTTAATTTTTCAACATAGTCTCCTTGTAACTCTACATACTTCTCTCAGTGATGCTTCCATCTCTGTAACCCGTCCAAAAAGTACTTGATGTTTTTCTCTGCAAAATAATTGTTCAGGAAGGTGGTTGCCTCTTCATTTGACGAAAATCTCTGCCCTCCGAGCGCAATTTTTAGATGAGGGAACAAAAAGAAGTCACTTGCGGCTATATCTGGTGAGTAGGGTGAAAGGTCAAGTAGTTCAAACTGTAATTCGTGGATTTTCGCCATGACCATCGCTGAGGTGTGAGACAGTTGTCTTGGTGAAAACCATTTTCTAATATCGGGTAATGAAAAGGCCAACAGTCTGGCTAAACAGGGATGTATCATGGAGCAGCCGATCCACCCGATCTCCTACCACAGTGCTTGTCGCAGTATCAACAGCATTTTCAGCGAATCGGTCAAAAGAGCAAGAAGAAGAGCTGCAGAGGGAAAGCCCTGGGAAGGCATTGCAAAATCAAACATACCACGGGACCTTTCAAGAGACGTAGCAGTAGCAACTTTCCGAATGACAACTGGATATGACTTCCTTCAGAAGCTGAAGGAATGCATCGAATTGGGGTGGTGGACTCACCATTAGGCCACTTATTTTCCAACGCTGAAGGAACTGCAGAACATATTACGACCTGCGATGGCCTTAGGGACGTCACTTGTGAGGCAACGATGGAGGGACGAGCTTGTTTATACTGGGTGACACGGCGTCGGATAGCCGAAAGGATACGAACGGGCGTTGGCTGAAAGAAAGAAAGAAGGATTTTCTTTTTCTGCAAATGTGACCATTTTTCCACAAGTTCTGCCTTCAGCTTGTCAAGTAATGATGCGTAGTATGCTCCTGTAATGGTTTTTCCTTTTTGAAGATAATCGATTAAAATAACTCCATGACTACCCCAAAAAACAGTTGCCACCACTTTCTCAGCTGAGAAAGCAATTTTAGCTTTTTTTTGGAGCCGGTTCTCCCTTTGCAGTCCACTGTTTGGACTGTATTTTTGTTCGGGCGTATAATGTGTGTCCAAGTTTCATCTACAGTAATTAATCGTCGCCAAAACTCGGATTTATTGCGCCTAAACTGCGCCAACAGAGCGTTGGAAATGTTCATTCGAGCAAACGCGGCACCTCACGTGTAGACAGATTTCTCATATATAAATGTTGATTTAATATGTAACAAACACGTTCTTTTGACATGTTCGTATCCTCTGCTATCTCTTTAACTTTAATTCGGCGGTCGTCTAGCACCATTTGGTGAACTTTGGTGCTGTTCGGCAGAAACTTTTTAGACCACCCTCGTACATTACCACAGCCCTACACAAATGAAGTTTTAGGGCATAGGTAAAGGAGAGGAACTACTTGTTTTATCACAGCCAACTCTGTCATAATCTAAGTAATATAATATTAATAATTACAATGCAAATGTATGTAATCAGTTTAAATAAGCATTACTCAAATAATGACTGTTTTAAAATTGTATGTACCTGATGGACCTTTTTCAAGAGAAATTTTAAAAATGGCAGGGTAAATTACGCCAATGAAGTAGTCTACTAGTTTAGCAGAAGTACGCAATGCTATCTCTACAAACCTGAAGAATAATGACATAAGTTAATTACTTTTAAACTAGGTCAAATTATAACCTTAAAATTCAATTTACTAAAAATAATTACAGCTATTTGAGTACATAGCAAATGGTATTCTAATATGATGAATGAGAGACAGAAAAAATCCTTTATAACATAAAAGAGGCTTTATAAATAAACTTATATAATTCAACATTGTGAATTTACACTTTTTTTTTAATGAGAATTTTTTTTTAGAGCAGAAATATTAAAAACTTTTAAACAATATCAACCTTCTATCCACTGTATTATAATGATATGACAGAAAATAAAAATCTTGATATTTTATAAATATAGAACAAAAACTTCTTACTGTTAATAAGTATGAACTACATTAATAAACAAATAATCAAAATTACCGAAGTAAATAATGAAGTGCCAGTAGAGCAATGTCAGTATTCAAAAAGTGAAGAAGTGAGTGAAATGAATGCCTGACTAAAAAGCCAGCCATGGATTTTATTTTAGTTAGATCAGTAATTAGACCATCAACCATAGCAATGAACTGTAGAAAGCAAAGTGATCTAAAAAAAAAAATCATAATAATAATTAATTATTACATTTTAAAAACAATACAAATATTTATGGATTCTAAATTTTTTTCTCAAATATTTGCTCTAATTTCTTTTTTTTTTATTCATTTTTTCGATATACACTAAATTACAGAAAAAGCTTTAAAATAAAATAAAAAATGAAGTTTTAAGTAATAGATAAAAATAAATTATTTCTACCTAAAAAAAAAAAAGTGTAAGAACTTCTGCAAGCACAAACACTGCAATAATACTATCAATTTATTTTTTTTTCTTTCTTGGCAAACACTAAGTAAAAATACTATACATGGAGATTATTTTATTTTATTTAACACCTCTTTAAAAAGAGGACACTTATAACACCAAAGAAGAACTAACAACAGTAACATACATATTACATGTAACATAACATACCTGATTTCTTTAGTTGTAGCCAAATGGACATGAGCTAGTAAATTATGCATTATATATTGAATGTAATTAGGATATTTATTGCAAAGAAAAATTAAAAGGTATTCTCTTGGTTCAGGAGTAGTCCTCTAAAAATAAAATAAATATTATATTATATTAACAATATGTAATTTAATAAAAAAAAAACTACCAACTGAATCAAAAACAAAAGAACCTGTATATATTCAAGAGCACTCTCCAGCCCTCTTGATGTAGTGTTAAAAGGAGTAGCACTAGGAAGCAATGTGTTATTCAATCCACACAATTTATTCAAATAATCGCAATCCAAGAGTTTCATAAAAACATTTAAAAGAATATTTTTTAATTCAGCAGACATCATTTCTTTTATCTTTGATCCTGCAGTCATAGAGTATAATATAATTTTACTTTAAAGCATAACAATATATGCAATAAAAAAAAAAAAAATCAAACAAAATTACCTAAAATCTTAGAAATTATTTGGTGAAATTCTTCTGCAACCTGCAAATCTGTACCAAGTTTCGTTATTAAGCAAGAGAAAATTTCAGGAAAACATTCCTAAAAATAATTAGAATGAAAATTAACATTCCATTAACATAAAATTAGAATAGATGGTGGGAAAAAAATATTTTGAGATACAGCTGTACCATTAAAAACTGTATATTGATACTATTTGATACTTGGAAGGAGATGCTGCTTCTTGACTAATGATTATTAGATAAACATTAACAAGTTCCGTGCGTTGCGGGGTCAATTGACCCCGTGTGGAACTTTCCACTAGTGCTGAGCCTGTAGAGGTAAACTTTCAAAAATGCTCGAACCTGTTTAAGCTTTTAATTTTTTCAAAGGGTTGAAACTAATATGGCTATATGTTATAAACTTCAATAATCTCTCAAAATTCGATAAAAAATAGAACGGGGTTAAATGACCCCGGGCCGCACTGAGGTTTAAAATTAGACCTCTAGTGCGGCACGGGGCCAAAAGACCCCGTGCTACTTTTTTCGAAAAATGACTAGTCTCTCAATTCCCTCTACTTTTGAGACGGCCCTTTTTTGTGCTTTCCCCCCGTGCTACTTTTCTCGGAAATGACGAGTCATTCGCTCCCTTCCCCTTTTTGTTGCGACAGCCCTTTGTTTGTTTGCTTATCCACCCTCCTTTTTTCTCTTCAGTCTTCAGTATAGTTTCTCATTCACATGATTTTTCACGATGACCTCACGTGGTCGGAATTTGGTTGACTTGGCTTTATCGCTCAAAAATCCATCCTCCAGTGAAAGTGAATCAAGCCTTGATAACAGTAGTGAAGATGAATTTGAATTCCAGTCTGATGAGTCGTCAAGTTCAGACGACGAAGATGATTTAGCTTATGTTCATCAGAAGATTTCCAGCCATTCTTCGAAAGGCCAAACTGGCAACATTGATGATTGTCAAATAAATATTGACGATCCCAATGCTACATCGCTTCAATTATTGTATTTTTTTTATTATTCAATTTGTATTTTTTTGCTTTCCTCAACTACTAATTTTTTTTAAAGCAATGTTATATTAAATGTAAAAATATCAGAATAAAAATAAAAGTTATTGTAAGTTTTATTAAAAGTTGTTGTGAGTTTTATTTTCCTATAATATGTAAAAGGATATTGAAGGGGAGAGCGGCAATTTTTTAATAAAAAAAATCACAAGTCTCCGACCCCGTTTCAAGCTGCTCCGAATTCAATAGCTAAGAGCGTAAACCTTATTAAAAAAAATTATTGAAAGCGACATTACACATAATTCAAATCAATGTAATCAATGGTAAATAATAAGACAAAAATACAAAAGAAAAGAAAAAAAAATTTAATTATAGATAAGAAAAACAAAATAAAATAGAATCTTTTTGATAATTAAACATTGAATTATGTTTATGAATTAATGCGATAGAATACAAAAAAAAAATATTAATGTTCAATATTCACTTGTTAGCGATTCTGTGGGGGAATTCCACGAAGTCCAGTTGGTAGAGAAGAAGTCCAGTTGATTCGAACATCGAATGCGTTGAGATCGATGCGGGCGATAAATCGGTCAGTGAAGTGCGGGGGCTTGCGTCTATCCAGTTCAACTAACTTTCTTCAACTGAAGCACTGGCGAGATAACAGCCTGCACTTCGGTCACTCACACAAAACAACTAGCCCTAGTTTATTGTCTAATACTATGTATTCTGTACATAAACAGCAATTTCGCATTGCAAATTGTCCTTTCTTATAATTAAATAAAAATTACTATTCTAATAACTAAAATAAAAGAGAATTATATTGTCGCTTCAATAAATTCGAAATAAAAAAAAATTACTTTTTTAATGTTAAGGGCCTTAACATACCGCCCACCAAATTTTATGTTTAAAATTTCACATAGGGCGAGTCTCCTCCGGTTGGGGAAAGAGAGGTGCTAACTTAGAGACGGGGCGTGTGTATGTCCCACCAGTGGTTTTTATTTTTACCACCCGAACAATTCCGTCATTACCCGGATGACATTCTATGACCCGACCTATTGGCCACGATAGGATAGGTGAATTGGGTTCCTTAACTAGGACCAAGGTTCCAGGAATCAAGTTAGGAATTGGAGTCATCCATTTGGTTCGGTTCTGTAGTCCTGCGATGTAATCGAGTCTCCATTTGTTCCATAAATCTTGGATGCACCTCTTAAGGAATTGCCACCGTGATAGTAGGTGGGGTGTGCGTTCTGAAAAATCGGGTTCTGGATGCGACAATAAAGGTTCCCCTATAAGGAAATGGCCTGGGGTTAAGACTTCAAAGGATTCTGGATCTGATGAAAGAGGAATCAATGGCCGGGAGTTCAAAACAGCTTCGACTCTAATAGCTACAGTGTTCATTTCTTCAAACGTCAAGGGGTGCTCGCTTAAAATTCGAGATAAATGAAACTTTAATGATTTAACCCCTGCTTCCCATAGCCCACCGAAATGTGGGGCCGAAGGGGGGATAAAACTCCATTCCACTCCACGAGGATGCAAGTGTTGTAAGATAGCATTCACTGTAGTAGGGTCTCTCCACCATTGTGCCCATTCTTTCAATCGTCGGTTAGCTCCCACGAAGTTCGTAGCGTTATCGGAATACATTTTGCTTGGTAGTCCTCGCCGAGAAATGAATCTATCCAAAGTAGCAAGAAAGGCGTCGGTGGACAAGTCAGAGACCACCTCAATGTGTACGGCTTTCGTACCAAGACAGACGAACAAACAGTAGTACGCTTTTCGTATGGTCGATTTGCGTCGAGGAGAATCTTTAATCAAAATGGGTCCCGCAAAGTCAACTCCAGTGTTAAGGAAGGCTCTACCTTGCTCAAATCGTGAAACTGGGAGATTCCCCATTAATGGTGTGTAATTCTGAGCACGGATGCGATGGCATTTCAAGCATTGATGAATTCTGTATCGGATAATTTTACGGGCTGATAAAATCCAGTATTGACGCCTGATTAAGGAATGAAGAAGTTGCGGTCCTGCATGTAAATAGGTAATGTGAAGATGATCAATCAACAAGTTAACGAAACTGGATTTGTGGGGTAGCAATATTGGATGTTTCGATTGAAAAGAGAGTAGTGAGTTGTGCAGGCGACCGCCCACCCTGATGACACCATGGGAATCAATGAATGGGCTTAGCTGTTTTAGAGACACGGAAGCCCATTTATTAGATGATATCTCTGAGAACCAGTAATGGTGCTGAATACCTTTTATCAAAGTAACGAGTGCGTGTGATCTTTCTTTCAGACGCAATATTCCAGAGCTTCGCTTCTCCTTTTCCAGTCTGAGGTTTTTCAAAAATCGCCAAACTAGTGCCCATACTCGCACCATTTTATCAAAAGATGAACAATTTTGGGCGAATTCATCAACAAACGAGGATTTTTCCACCGATAACAATGTTGTAACCTTTTTGAGTTCAGGTAGTTCTAGATTCATGATGTCAGAATCCCCAAAAGATTTAATAGGCCATTCGTGAAGGTTTGATAACAGCCATGAAGGACCTTTCCACCAGGATGACTGTTTTGAGAGTTCATGCGGATCGCAACCCCGTGACGCTAAGTCGGCAGCATTATCCTTTGATCCTACATGGTACCAGGATGATGAAGATGATTGATTTAATATTTTTTCCACTCTGTTGGCCACGAAAGTTTGAAGGTTGTGACTGGGGGTTTGAAGCCATGCTAGTACAGTTGAAGAATCAGAAAGAAAAAAACGTTTTTTAATTGAAAAGTCAGAAAAAAAATTGTTCAAGAAATGCACGGTATCCGCTAGTAATAACGCCGCACATAATTCCAACCTAGGAATCGACATATATTTTACAGGCGCTAATCTGGTTTTTGCCATTAGAAGCGGGGTAAAAACATTTCCAGTTTTTAATTCAACACGGAGGTAGACAACAGCGGCATATCCATGACTTGAAGCATCGGCGAATCCAATCACCGTAATCTCGTTAACTGTGTCAGGAACTAGACATCTAGGAATTTGGATGTTTTTTAAATGTGGTAAGTCATTGAAAAATGCTATCCAGAGCTCTGCAATATGTACCGGGACCGGCTCATCCCATTCCCATTTCAATTTCCAGAGTTCCTGTAAAATTAACTTGGCTTTAAATACGGCTGGAGCAAGGTAGCCTAATGGATCATACATGCGAGCAATACAACTCATAATACCTCGTTTTGTGGTGGGGAAATCTTTTAGTTGAACATCATAAGCAAGTAGATCGTGACAAGGTTCCCACTTCATTCCCAAAACTTTTATTACGTTGTCTTCCATGTTAGATAAAGGAACTGAGCTTAATAAGTTATCAGACACTACATTTTTCAAAAGTTCTTTTGTATTGCTACTCCACTTCTTTAACTCAAATCCACCTTTATTGAGTAATGCAATCAATTCCTTTTGTAAATAGAGGGCTTCCTCCCGAGTATCAGCTCCAGTAAGAATGTCGTCGATATAAATATTGCTTTTCAAGGTTTGGACAGCTCGAGGGAAAGGATCTCCTTCGTCTTGTGCCAGCTGAGACAATACTCTAATAGCAATATACGGAGAACACGACAATCCAAAGGGCAAGCGTCTGAATTGATATTCCTTTAAAGCATCGGAGGTATCAAAACGATAAAAGAAATGGAGATAGGCACAATCGTCAGGTGAAACTAAAATTTGTAAGTACATTTGAGTAATGTCGGTGGTCATGGCGTATCGATGGACTCGAAATCGAAGCAAAACTTCTCTTATGTCATTTTGTAGTTTTGGGCCAGTCATTAAATGATCATTTAGGGAACCTGCTATAGTACGAAATGAGCCATCAAAGACTACTCGTAATTTCGACGGACAATTATTTTTTGTTACTCCGTGATGCGGCAAGAAGCAAGATCCAGGATGAATCGCGGGTTCGGCATAATCCTTCTGTAAGTAGTCCTTAATGACCTGATCGTAGGATAATTTCAACTCTTTATTGTTAGAAAATTTGCGCTCTAAGGTTTTAAATCGTTGGATTGCTCCAAATTTGGATTTTTCTAGACCAAGAGGATGTTCTTGAAATGGCAAATTTATTATGTAGCGACCTTGATCATTTCTCTGATGAGTTTCGATGAAATGTGCTTCACATTTTTCAGTTAAAGGATCAATACGAGGAGTAGAGGTGATTTCTTCTATTTCCCAAAATTTAGAAAGAAGATTAGTTAAATCGTTTTCACGTGAACTTGAAGATGAGACCAGAAGAGAAGTGTCATGATGAGATTCCAAAGCCGGTATTTTCCCTACCAGTACCCATCCAAAAATGGTTTTCATAGCGTAAGGCATGCCGTCGGAGAGTTTGACTGATTCCCCTAGAAGAATGTCACCAAATAAATCGGCGCCTAATAAAAAGTCAATAGGTTTTGATTGGTAGAACTCTGGATCAGCAAGATCGTAACCCTGGAGATGTTGATGTATGTCCGGGGTAATTCGACCCGAGGGCATATTGGAACAAATTTTGTCAATCACAATGGCTGATGTACTGATAAATGGTTCATCTATTTCTTTAGGTGCTAAAACACAATGTACCGTGGAACTGCTTTTGACCATGTCTTGATTTCCAAGCCCCATTAAACGATGTTTCTCATAACTAAAAGGTAGGGATAATTTAAGAGCACATTCGGTGGTTATGAAGGAACGTTGCGAGCCACTGTCCAATAAAACACGAAGAGGAATGAATTTTCCGTCCTTAGTTTGAGCATTAGCGATAGCAGTGCCTAATAGCACGTTAGTGCGTTCAAATTTAGAGGACGATAACAAGGCGTGTTCCGTGACTGGGATTTGCGTTGTTGAAACAGCCGGTGCGGGCGATAGAAGAGTTCTTGAATTTCCCTTTGGTTCAGGGGACAAGTTTTTTGGTTGAGGTGATCGAAAATTAAAGCGAGTCTTGCCTGGACCATGATCACTCTGGTTAGAATAGTGTAAAAGCGTATGGTGCTTAATATTACAGCGATAACAAGAATTTTCTGAAGGGCAAACACGCCAGTTATGTCCTGAAGAAAGGCAATTGAAGCAGCGTTTCATGATTTTAATTTTATGGTAGCGTTGTTGAGGAGTTAATTTATGAAATTTAGCGCATTCGAAAATTCTATGGTTAGCTGCACATATTGGACATTTAACTACTCTGTCTGGAGATGGTCCAACGGCCATTAAAACGTGTCTAGTTGGCGTAGGTTTGAAGTTCGTGTTTGCATTCGGATTCATCATTGCGTTTGATTGTAACTGTAAATATTGCGTTTGTATAAACTCAGTCAAATCGGTGAGTCCAGGAAGTTTTGTGGGATTTGAAAATTTTGCTTCAAATCTTTCCGTTGTTTTTGAATCCAAGAGTCTCAGTCCTAAAATGCATAAAATAAATTCTGCGGGATTAAATAAATTTAAATTTAAAAATGCTTGAGCATTCTCAAGTACCACAGCCGAAAACTGTTCCAACGACGATAGGTTGTTCCTTGCGATGGGCTTGAAATTTAAAATCTTCATCAAATGGTTAGTGGCTAAAATTCTTTTGTTGTCAAAGCGCTTGATGAGCAGTTGCCATGCCTGACCATATCCGATGGAGGAAACTTCAATGGCCCCTATAGCCTGTGCTGCTGTACCTGTTAAAGAAGTCTTCAGATAATGAAATTTATGGATTGAATCCAGATCTGGATTCGAATGGATCAAGGACTCAAAAGTGTCCTTGAAAGTCGGCCATTTGGTAATATCGCCGTCAAAAGTCGGAATGTTAATGGGAGGCAGTTTTCGAAAATTAGCGTGTTTCTGCGATTCTGTGCTAATGGTTTCATTACTCTCAAGAGTTTTATCTATGGTTGGTGGCATTCCCATAGCAATGGTTTCATAATATAAAGTGTAGGTTTTTTCTTTTAAAGTTTGATAAGTAGCAAAATTTAACGATAGTTTCCTACTTAACGTTTTTAATTCCAATGTACGGGCCACAAACTTTTCGAAGCACATATCGAGTCTAGAAAGATGAGCCCGAAATATTTTATCCTGTGACGTATCGTTGAGCGCTTCTTGTCCCACTTGATGGGACCTGTCGATTTCCTCGGCTAAGTCTTCAACCTCTAAAAGTACCTCTTCATATCGCGCCGTGTCTTTACATGGGTCACCCTTAGCTGGCATGATGTTTAAATTAAATGAAAAAATACAAAAAAAAATATAAGCCAATGAGGAAGGTTCAATACGAAACGAAAAAAAAAAAAAAAACAAGATCCTTTAAATACGATGATCTTTTAAATCTAAGCTACTGATCCGGCCCGCGGAGGACCAATATGAAGGGGAGAGCGGCAATTTTTTAATAAAAAAAATCACAAGTCTCCGACCCCGTTTCAAGCTGCTCCGAATTCAATAGCTAAGAGCGTAAACCTTATTAAAAAAAATTATTGAAAGCGACATTACACATAATTCAAATCAATGTAATCAATGGTAAATAATAAGACAAAAATACAAAAGAAAAGAAAAAAAAATTTAATTATAGATAAGAAAAACAAAATAAAATAGAATCTTTTTGATAATTAAACATTGAATTATGTTTATGAATTAATGCGATAGAATACAAAAAAAAAATATTAATGTTCAATATTCACTTGTTAGCGATTCTGTGGGGGAATTCCACGAAGTCCAGTTGGTAGAGAAGAAGTCCAGTTGATTCGAACATCGAATGCGTTGAGATCGATGCGGGCGATAAATCGGTCAGTGAAGTGCGGGGGCTTGCGTCTATCCAGTTCAACTAACTTTCTTCAACTGAAGCACTGGCGAGATAACAGCCTGCACTTCGGTCACTCACACAAAACAACTAGCCCTAGTTTATTGTCTAATACTATGTATTCTGTACATAAACAGCAATTTCGCATTGCAAATTGTCCTTTCTTATAATTAAATAAAAATTACTATTCTAATAACTAAAATAAAAGAGAATTATATTGTCGCTTCAATAAATTCGAAATAAAAAAAAATTACTTTTTTAATGTTAAGGGCCTTAACAGATATGTTTTTTTTTTGGGAGGGGGGGAGGTGGTACCGAACCTCACAAAAAAATTAAATTCATTTCCTGTGTATAAAATCTCATAAAATTTAATTTCAAGAAGGGAAAAGGTGTCTTTATTTGAAAACAAAAATAATTTATTTACAAGTACAATTTCAATTAGGTTAATGAACTTTTGAATAAATCAATTAATAGTCCCATTCGTTATTTATAACTAACTCCCAAATATAATCGGTTTTCAAAACCGAATCTAAATAAAAAACACAATATAACCGTAAGTTATAAATAAAGAATGGGGCTAATGTCCTGCTGCTGTGGTCTACTGACCTAAACCTATGAAGTGGGAAAACAATTGATTTTTCCTAAATTAATCAATTTTCAGCAAGCTGAATACGTTTAAATTAAGGAAAGGACACGGGGCAGATTGACCCCGCGACGCACTTGTGGATAGTTACTGCACGGGGTTAATTGACCCCGTGTCGCACTTGTGGATAGTTACGGACTTTTCTATTAGCACTGAACGTGTTAAGTGATGCAATAAACATACGTGCTGAACTGTCAGGCATGGGTTATTATAATTTCTTCAGAATACAATTCAATGGTTAAGAACCACTGTTTCAGTATATTTTCGATAATATTTGGACCATTTTATCAATAATGTAAGATAATTACAATGTTTGCCTTTTTTTTTCTCCAAGAGTTCAACAGTTTTAATAGTTTCTCATAATATTGCAACTAACACCAATTTTTATCAAACAAATAACTGTATTTAAAGTTTATTTTAAGAATTTTAATCAATTAGAAAACTTACTGTTGCAACTTCTTGGGGAGTTGAATTCAAAGAACCACAAAAATCTTGAAAACCATCTATGTTTAAACTTTCCAAATAAATTGGTACAATGATTGATTTGTATTCAGTGTAAAACTCTTCGATTTTTTTAAACTTTAAAAGAAGATAAGGTATTTTCTGAAACAGAAAGAATAGTTAAGATGAAAAAAAGGGAGATTAGCGGGTAAGTATTCCTTTTTTTTAAATTAAAAAATCCTCCAAGAGAGTAAATAATTAAAAATTCACAGAACTTATTTATAAGGAGCATTAAGGTCTTGCAGTGTGAACAGAATCTACAGGTAGAATATTCTGATTAAGCTATGTTTCAAGAGACAATTTTTGAAATTCTCAGTTTAGGGGAGTAATTTAAGAATTTAATACAATGAATTAAAAACAATTCCAATGTATTTATTTTTTTAATGAAGCGGGAATATAGCACATGCGAGTGATTAGTTACTGCAATAAATGTCTCTTATCCTAGGAACAATTGGCCTTCCAAATATTAATATACCAATACTACTAAATTACCAAAATATATATATCCTAGCTTCCCAAAAAGGTGTTCTCTAAGCAGGTTAGCCATTTGCTTAGATTGTTATTTATAGAATAATTCATTGTGTTATTTATTTATTTTAATTTTGCTTTTTAAGAAGATGTACATCAACTAAAGAAATTATTGGATGCTATCTCATGCATTTAACAAAAGCTACGGATTTATCTATTATCTTTAATTGCTTACTATCTTGTCACGATTTGTACTGTTTGTTTACTTATTATTATTTTTGTTTAAATATTTCTTTTTAAATTGTTTGTTGTCACTTTTTACACGCTTTATGATTTGTAACATTTAGCCTTCTGGGCAGATGAATATTATGTTTCTTTTTCTGTTCATATTTGTTATTCTAAAGGGACTTAGTCCCAGAATAAAGTTACTTTTCTATTCTATATCCTGGGAAGAGAAGGTGGCTGGTTTATTGAAAACAAGTATTTATAAAAAATTATATTCTTTTTACGTGGGAAGATTTTATTTTTTTTTGCATTCTGATAAAATTCATTTGTTATTTCAAGTGATATTAAAATAATAACAAGATCAGTTTAGCCTAAGGTTAATATAATTGAGATATAATAAAATACTAACCTCAAAACATTTGTTATTTTTGTACCATTCCCATAAAATGTAATCAAGATTCTGTTCAAAAAAAGAAATACTACTTTCTATTTTCATATTTCTTTCTAAGTATTGATGAATCTTATCAAAATGAGCTAAAACAACAAACAAACAAAAATAATTAAGAAACTGTTACTAGTAAGTGATACAAAATAAAATAAGACTAATAATAAGCCACCTTTAAAAATTGAAAGCACAAATATCAAAATGCAACATACTTGGACTTATATTTTTTAAAGCTATTGTGTTGAATAATTCATAAAGTGTTTTCCTCCTCCACAGTGGTGAACTGCATATCATACCTTAAATATATAACAACTATATTAGAAAATATTAATTTTTACAAATTTAAAATAAATCTATGAATTTAAGATGAAACATTAAAAAAAAAAAAAAAAAAATAGAAACAAACTAGAGTACATGGGATGACTTTAAATAAAAGTATTTTAAACTAATAAAAATTTATTATGAATATAATATTGATTTCACTTTCAACCATTGAACTCATTATAAGCACTGAGGAAGAACTGCAATGTGGGTCGAAACGTTGGCTTTCAAATAAATAGTTCTAACCTATTTAAGAGAATTTTTTCTGACCTCTGACCAGATCATTTTCCTCCATGTAAATAGTTTTTATTTTCAAATTTGTATAATTAGTAAGTAAACTTTATCTTCAACACAAGTTTTAGACAAAAAATACCCATAGTCTATCATTTGATGCCCCCTAAGAGGTTGATTGGGGAGAAGGGTTCATCAGTAATAATTGTGTATACTGGGGAAATAAAATATCTTGAGTCAGCCAAAACATCTATAAAGTCACTATAAGGAAATTTGAGAGTTTAAGATTACTTTATACATATGATGGGAGACTTATATATTAGGTAAAAATATTTTCTTTTCATTATTCAGCCAATTGACATAATTTTAAGTCAAGTGAAAATTAAAAATTAGTGTATTGAATACTGTAATACCGGGCTACTTTGGCCCTAGGGTCCATCTTTGGCCCAAATGTAGGAAAAGATAAAATGTTCTCTAAATACTTTCAAGTAGTAGTTGTTCAACTAATTACTACAGTTTCCGCTAGGCTGCAGCACCAAGTCGGCACTGATGTACTCAAAGTAGTTCGATAATTGTTTGCTAGTATCAGGACCTGTGGATTTCTTAACCTTGTGAAAACACGTGTTTTATTTACTCTCAAACTTTCAACTGTCGAAACCGTTCCACGTATGTTACACCTTTGGTAAGTACCTAATTAACTACGTGGGTGAATCAAATATAAACGAGACTTATTTTTTAATTTTTTTATTTTTACTTTGAACACAAAGAAAAGTACACCTCATTTTTCTACATAGTCTCCTGATTTGGAAAAACATTTTTCCCAGCGCATAGGTAATTTTCCAATCCCGTCCTCATAGAATGAAGTAGGTTGTGTCTTCAGCCAATTGAGCACGTAGACTTCAACCTCATCGTCACTGACGAATCTCTGACCTCCCAAAGCTTCCTTGAGTGGACCAAACAGGTGAAAGTCACATGGTGATAAGTCTGGACTATAGGGAGATTGTTCTAGCGTCTCCCAGCCCAGTTGCTCCAATTTTTCTCTCGTCAGGGCCGCAGTATGCGGGCGAGCATTGTCCTGAAGAAGAATCACTTCTCTCATCGGTAGATCCCTTCTTTTGCGGCGATATGCAAGTCTGACTTCATTCAAAATGTCGCAGTAGTATGCGGCATTGATAGTCCTGCGTTCATGCAAAAAATCAAGATGCAGCAAGCCACGCTGGTCAAAAAACACGGTAGCCAAAACCTTCCCAGCTGACAGCCGTGACTTGGCTTTCACTGGTCCAGGTTCCCCTTTCAGTCTCCACTCCATACTCGCTTGTTTTGATTCAGGGGTGTAATGGTGCACCCAAGTTTCATCACAGGAGATAATGTGAGTGAGAAATGAGGCTCCCTCAGCCTGAAATCTTGCAAGAGGACCTTCACAGACCTGCAAACGGTTCAGCTTCTGCTCAGCTGTGAGAAGTCGAGGAACCCACCTGGCACACACCTTACGAAACCCTAGCTCCTCTGTGAGTATGGAAAAAGTGCTTCCATAGCTTATCCCAACCTCACTTGCAATGGCACTGGTGGTTAGACGTCTGTCACTTTCAATAAGCTGTCGAACACGGCTGATGTTGTCTGCTGTGATGCTGGAGCAGGGTCTGCGGTCATGGCTTTCATTCTGAACACGATCACGACCCTCCACAAACTGTTTATGCCCTGCAAACACTCTGGCACGAGAAAGTGTCTCTTCCCCAAACTGTACAGTCAACCTTCTCAAGATTTCAGCCGGTTTTACACCTTCAGCAGCAAGAAATTTGATGATAATACGTTGCGCAATCGAGGGGGCTACATCCTGCTCAGACATCGTCACGACGGTAACTGGTGAGTTCGAGCGCATCTGCCCGCCTGCTTCCCCCACTCCTGGCATCCCTACCCAACACCCCTAAACGCGGGAACGTTCCCGCACCTTCGCTGGGCTTCCAGGACAAAAAGACTCGTTTATATTCGATTCACCCACGTACTTTACTTAGTACGGTAGGCAGTGGTATAGTTTTGTTTTTATTGTTTAGGTTTTTGGTAAAAAACTATATAATAACAACAACTCTAGTAACCTCATACGACTTACTTTGGCCCACCAGTTTTCTGGGGAAAGCAAGTAGGCCGTATTTTGAAAACTTATTTTTGTAGCTATTGCTATGTATTATGGGGAGGGGGGCGGCATCATGAAAGTAAATTTGTTTTGCACAAAGAACAATGTTGGTTTGCGAGAAGTAGGTCACACAGGTAGAAGGGTGTCCCCCATGGTCCCCTTATGATCAAGAGATAAGAAAAGGTGAGGGTCGAAGACTCACTGGAAATGGACTCTCTACACAGATCCCATAGAGCTAGGAGGAAGCGGAAGACGGAGCCGAAGAAATTTAAAGTCTGGATTTAAGAAGGCTGGAATACATCCTAATAATAAAGAAGAAGTTTTAAAACGGTTACCTTCTAAGAATGTATCTGTTAATTTGGAACTGGTTGGAGAAAGTTTCATTCACCATTTGGAACAAAAAAGAAAAGAGGTTGTTCAGCCCAGAACAATAAAAAGACAAAAACTGGAAGTTGCTGCTGGTAAGAGCATTACAGTCCAAGATATTCAAAAACATTGGCCCAAGTAAAAAAAAAAGAAAAGAAAAACTTAAATTTTTTTTAAAACTCTTTAGAAATTAAATTTAGGGTAGACTAGTTGTGTAATAAAGGTTACCAGAGCTTAGATAGAGGAAAGTTACAAACATTTTTTAAGCATGATTGAAAAATTTCAAAAAATTGGCCGTTTTACGGCAGTTAATTTTTTCAATTTGTGTTTATGAACTTGATAATGATTACATATTGGCTCAATCTAATAAATACTCAAACAGCAATATAATTTTGAAAAATGCTTATATTTTAGGATTATAGGTGTTATTGTTCAGATTATAGGTCCATCTTGAAGTTACAATTATAATTATAGCTATGATTATATGTTTGTCAAACAATGAAAAGCTAAGGAGTGCAGAAAAAAATATATTTTTGAAGAATAGTCTTGCTTTAACTACAGGATGTGAAAAATTATATTCTCAGAATCAAAATTATTTTTGTTATTTTAAGTTCAATAATGAAATTTGAAATAAACTCTGCAGTTTAGATGATAATAAGCATTAATTTCAATAATTAATTTTTAATTATTTGTTATTTCATTTTGCAATTTAATGTAATATAAGGCATTCGATTAGAGTTGATTTATTTTATTTGAAATAAAAATATTTGTTGTTGGGATTTGTTTTCCTAGTGTACCCAAAATAGAGATGACAAAAGAATAAAAAATATGAATATTGACAGAAAAATACTGCTAACGCACTATAATTTAAGTAAATAAATTACTATTTTCAAACAAACACACTAATTCTTCTTTCACAACACCCTTTTGTGTCTCTCAGCAGAGGAAAGTGTATAGCCATTTGGAGGCTATTCGCTGTGTTTCTCTGAATCAAATGTACTTTCTTACAGGTGATTAGCCCCGTATCCGCGGGACATCTAGTTGTTTGGTTGTATCCTCCAAACTTGGGTCTTCCCAGGGAAGGTGGCCCTAATGTGTGTACTGTATGTGACCTTACATCAGAACAAATGTCAAGTGTACTGTTCTGCAATGTGTGTAGCTGTATACTGAGCTTGGCTGTCCTGGGGTTCGGTAATCCTCACTAGCCAGGCCCTTAGACTAGTCTCTGCGGAACATTTATATCACCAATTTATCAATACACATTAAAAATGAGTACGAGTTTGCATGTATATATCATATAATCAAGAAAAAGCACACAAAACTATTATGATGGCTGTGATTGTAATAACTGGTTTTGAAATGATTGGGAGCTCCTCCTATAAATTGAAACATGTTTTAAGCTAAGTTACAATAATATAAATAGGCACAATTATAATTACTTAAAAAAATTTTCAGTACACAGCAAGTTCTGTTCAAAGCTTCTTGCCTCACTTCATCAGGACTTTTTCCTTCCTACATAATCAAGAACAATCATTACATATTGTTAAAATTAATTAATTAAATATTGTACATCAATAAAATTAAAACTCATAACTTACTTTCACGAGAAAAAGATTGCTAACAGCATCCAAAACCAAATTAAAAGCTTGATTTAGAAAGGCCTTTCTTTCAGAAGTCAATACTTCTTTGTTAAATAACATAGTTAAATGTTCAGAAGTTGCTATTCTTACCTAGAATTCAAAGGCAATAATTAGGAGATCAGAGAAACATATATGAACAATACTGTTCTTTTCTTTTACATGTACACATCACAACAATGTAATTATGTTATAATTATATTCTATTACAACTTGCATTGGATGCTAGCTACTATTTGGCTTTGTCATCATTCTATGTTTATAGCACCCAGGTTATGATTCAGGATTAATATATTACTTTTTCAGAAAATAATTAGTGCAAAACAGTGTTTAAAGTAGATAATAATAAATTTAATGAAGTAATACAATTCTTTGTTACTTCATTTTTTTAAATATTTTATCTCCGATTTGTTGTAACCCAGAAGATGATTGACGTGTTTGAGAGGAAACATTGGTGTCTAATAAAATGCTGAACTATTTGTTTTGCTTTTAATATGCCACTGACTGTGAATCTTAGGTTAGATTTTCTTAGAAATTAACATTTTATTTAATAAATATACCTGATGAAATGGACTGTTCAAAAACTCAAGCAAATAATATAAAATGTGATGTTTCTTTCCATTCTCATTTTCAATAATATGAACCCCATCTGGATCACACTAAAAATTAAAAATATTAGAGATGATCACAAAAAGTCCACATTGTACAATATATCACAATCATTACATTCCATGTCATAAATACAAAGTAACAAATGTGAATAAAGTAAGTTACTTTTCAAAAGATCAAAAAAGATCTTTATTTTCAACTTCCTCAACCTGAATATTTTTTTTAATTTTAGTAAATCCAAGATTTTTGTTGTTCATAGAGTTTTTTTCTTTTGCTAATAAGTTTCATTAGATATGATAAAACCAAGTTATATGACAAGCGTAATTTTTCACATTTGTAACTTAAAAGTGGTTATGAGAATAAATGAAAATAAAAAATTATTTTTATTTCCATTTCATATAATAACGTCTAAACATAAATTACATATTAATTATAAAAACATAATTATACCTCACAAATGTGAGCAAGAACAGAAACAAACTTCAAAATGATTTCTGGACCATATCTCTTTTTAGTAATTCGTTTACAAAATGATGAGAGAAGCCGATGAATAGGCACATTTAATTCACGTTTCGTGTCAAACAAAAGCATTGGTGGTGTTGTATCTAGAATATGAAAGAGAATGGAAATAAGCCCTAATTATTAATACATTTTATTATAATATAATTTATAAAAAATACAAACCAATAATCAATTGAAGAATCTGAAGAACTTCTCCATAGTATGCATACCATTTATTACAAAGTTTTGTTAGAAGAGATATTACATTTTTAAACAACTCTTTAGAACTTACTTGAGAGCTAATTATATGTTGCAGTAGAATCTTGGTCTGTAAATAAGATTTTTAATATAAATTTCTTATATCAATGATCTAATCAAACCTATTTCAATAAAAATAGTGACATATAAAATGTTTAATTTATGATCACAGACTAATTCAAGAATGATAAATGTACAATTATATTAGGGTTAATAGGTTCATTATTACTTATTGCTGAATAATAAGTAATCTAACCACAAATTTGTTCATGAGCCAGTTTTATAAAATAAGACAACTATAAAAGGCCCATCCAATAATTGAGAATACCTGAATTTTCTATTTCTTATATGGCAGTTACTTCTCCAAATAGTAGCCTACCCACTCTAGACAGATTGTAAGGCGTGTGGCACAAGATTCTTGATTTTCCCAGCTATCTCCTTCTTTCAGGATCTCTTGTTTCAACTCTTTGTCGGTTAAAAGTTTTTTTAATCCACTTGAGTCTTCAGGGAGGTGAAAAGATAAAATCATGAAGACACTAAGTCAATATCAAAGGAGCTTACGGACAGTTAAATATATTTCAACCAAATCAATCTATTAGCATTTGGTTGCCTAATAGTGCAACAATCACACCACCTTCATCAATATTCCCTCCTTTTTGTTTTGATTTGGATAAAAAGAACAAGATAAAGCCAACGAATTAAGTAAGAATCCTGTAATGGTGATCTACTTGTCTTAACTTAATCTATTGAATTGCCATATCAAATTCTTCACACATAACTTCATGTCTATCATCAGTTTGAGAAGAACATAGTCTATCTATATTCATCAGTAGCTGAAAAGAAGTTCGCATAAAGAAGTCTTTATCTGTCTTAAGATTTCTCAGAATGGATTTGTACTTCTTCCTTTTCATCCTTAGTATTCTTGGGAAGTTTATGTTTATTTCCTTTTTGTGATTTAACTTTCTGGCAAAATTTCTTTACACTATCAGTAGTTGCTTTCCAAAAATTTCACCCATACCTTCTTCTGTTTTGTAAATATACGTAGTAAGGTCCATAAGTTTCCGGCCTTTCCTGCTTCCTCTCCTTCAACGTGCTGGAACCTGCACACCAATGCAGGGCCATGCCTGCTCACTCCATACCCATCGCCCGCACTAACTCAGTCCTGTCAGTCAGTGTCCAGCCTTGAAGGAAACTCCCCATTTTTACAATGTTCAAACTCGAGCACCGTGCTGCTATTAAATTCTTTTGTAAAGAGGGTCTTACTCCTGCACAAATTAAAAAGCGCTTGTTGTGCGAATTGTTTACAAGGGCAGTCGTCCCCCTCATATTCCACAGTGAAAGAATAGGCAAAATTATTTAAGTTAGGGAGAGAACATCTAGAAGATGATCCGCTTCCCGGTCGCCCTTTGGAAGCTTACTTCTGAAACAATCCAACTTGTGGAATCTGAATTGCTGTCTGAACGGCGACTGAAAACCAAGGAAATAGCAGCGAGGTTGGGGCTTTCAAAAACAAGTGTTTTGAGGATCATCTGAGAACATTTGCACATGAACAAGGTTAGTGCAAGATGGGTTCATAAAATTCTTTCAGCTGCTCAAAAACAGGAACAAGTTCATTGCTGCAATGAATTTTTACACGAGTATAATGTCGACCCAAAAAATTTAGAAAGCTTGGGAAGCTCTGGGAAGAATATTTTTTTAACAAAAAAGAAAATTATTTTTTTCATGGTATAGAAATGTTGCCAAAGCGTTGTATTAAGTGTGTTGAACTTAGAGGAGAATATATTGAAAAACAGTAAGACCAGTTTTTGTCTTTCACCTTTCCTTCTATCCCAGGCCTGAAATTTTTGGACCTTACTACGTATATAATTGGTTCATTATAAATATACAACATTTCAAAAATGTATAAACTAATATCAAGTTTTAAGTACCAAATGTGAAACATGTAAATAGAAAGGTAATTATAAATAAAAACTGCTATGTTTCAATTAACAATATAATATCTAATTATATATTAGATATATTGTTATTTCAATTAACAATATTTCTAAATACTTCTAAATAAATTAATAATATATCTAAAAACTTCTAAATAATCTAAAATGACAAAGCTTCAAGGGTTAGTAAATAAGAATTCATCAATTTCTATTAGTTTTGAAAACTTTATGATGGATTTTTAAAATTGTTTTAAATTTTAAATTATTATATACAGCAAGAAATTTCTGAACGGATCAAACTTAAAAAAATTAAACTTTATTATAAGAGGGATGGAACTTCTATTTTCAACATCATAGAAATGTAAAACAATCAATAATTAAAAAATTAATATTACAAAAAAAAAATACTTACAATTTGAAAACCAGACTTAGAAGCTAAAGAAACATTGTTTTTACAGTAATTCATAAGATGAATATAACTTTTTATTTTATCCTCCAAAGAGAAAGACTTCAACAATGCTAATATTGTATATAATATCTTAACTGGTTTTTCTTCTTTAGTAGATTCGTTTTTATCAACTGAAAAATCATTAACAGTCAAAAATCATTAACGGTTGAATTAAAATTTTTCAAAATAAAAATTCATAAACCAACAAAATTAAATATAAAATAACGCAATTAATGTCTGTTTTTTTTTTTTTTTATAGGCTAGTGCTGTGGTGGTTTAACTACTCACTTTCAATTCGCTTCATAGACGGTTTCTCCTCTATGCCTTAAAAAAATAAATACATAAAATAAAACAAAAATGAAAAGAATAATGTAATGACAAATTAAATAACATTTTAACTAAAATTGTTACCACAGAGTGAAACATGTTGTAATTTAAGTTGTTCAAGTAAAACATTTAATATTTCTAGTGAATTATCACTGGTTAAAAGGGAATCTGAAAATTTCGCGACCTCTTCGAAAAACTCTGTTGCTTCTGTTATTAAGGGTAGATGATTTTCGAAGTTTTTTTTCAATAAACTTTCTTTAACATTAATGAGAAGTTCAGAAACAACTTTCGTTAAGATGTCCGTGAACCTGAGAAGAAAGTGAAATAAAATAAAAAAAGATGAGATGGATTCACTGTTACCAATAAAATTAATTTAATTTACCTAGAAGCAACAGTTAAATTATACTTCTTGAAGCTGTTTGAAAGAGAGAGAAGGGAGGTAGTAAGTTTTATATATCGTTCCAAAGAATTTACTTCCTTTAGTTTAATTGGAAACAACTTCATAAATTCTTGGGAAACTGTCTTATCTTCAATTATGTCTTTAAAAGATTCTGGAACAAAAATCAATAATATTATCAATAACAACAAAGGAATAACATGATTAATACACTAGGGCAATTCCACAACAAACCATCCGTATGTATGGTTATGAGTATACATACATGTACACGCATGTATATAAAGTTAAAGTTAAATTGTAACTAATGATAATTTTAATTTCAAAGAGATTTGAACTTCAGAGATTTACATCTGGGCTTTTCCCCTTTTTTTTTTTAATGTGAAATATTTATTGAGGTAATGGCTTAAAAATATATTGTTTTTTCTTAAACTGTACAAGAAATATGTTGGTACCATACTTCAATTACTACTTCTCAGCATGTATAAAATTCTTAAATATACTTCAATATGATGATAAGGCTAAAACTTCTCTCCAGATTTCAATACAAAACCATAAGGGCATTGAATTTCTTTCTAATGATGAAATAATATTGATGGATTTTTGAGTTTCTAGAGTTAGAAAAGTGTATTATTGCTTTATAATGGATATAGATCTTCAAAATAATATTTAACACTTCCTTTTTAAAGAGTAATGAACATATTAAAACTTAAATTATAAAAGTTATTATAATAATAATAATAATAGACAAAATTGTATGAAATATAATATTTCAAACAAGAAACAAAAAATACGAAAATTACTATTTTAGTAGTCATGGGTGAATGAAAAATTGAAATAGGACAGCATGTTTGGCATGGAATGGTCAAGTAGTACCAACAAGAAAGGAAAATCGTTAATTTGTAATTAATATATTACCAATGATTACTTTAACATCTGATTATAAATGTTAGATTGGTTACAGCTTTAATTTTGTTTAAGGGCTTTAAAGGGAGTTTATTTTTAATAATTACAACACAGCACTGAGATGTACTTTCCATACATGTAAAGATGTCATAAATCTGATTTTCTGCCTAACTTCTTGAATGTCTCATGAGAGGATAACATAACTGACAATTAAATTAATTAACTTGGTTTTACAGTCATAGTGAACACAGAAGAAAATTTAAAGCTCAACTTAGTAAATCAATGCATTTTTTATTAAAAGTAAAAACAAAATTACATAGCTAATCAACTGGCCAGAAGTAAAATTTATTATTAATAATTATTGAATCAAGTGGTATATAAAAAATTAGAAAGCATTAAATAAGGTTTTAACCTGTAAAATTTTTTTTTCATCTGTAACCACTACAACCCGTGAACAAGTCTGGGGTTCAGTACATGGTAGAGACTGTACTGCTTCATGGACAACGGTTCTGCAAGGAGGTGACTTGGCCTAGGTCACACTCAACCGCCAGGTTTTTTCCCTCTTACTTTGGGTACCCTATTTTTATAATACTTTATAGAGGCTGGGTGAGTCCCAGGAGGGTCCTAGATCCCATATGATCCATCTCCCGCCGCAAACAGACTAAATAAAAGTAACTGCCTGCAGCGGGATTTTAACCAGGATTTCTGGCATGGCTACTCTACGTGCTCTACCACTGAGCCACACCGCTTCCAAATAAGGTTTTAATAAGTAATTCATAATCAATAGAGATCATAGTTAAAATTTTATTTTAAATTTACCTATAAATATACCTGTAACTGGAGCGGATTTCATTTCAGAGACAGGGACTACATCAAGTGTTGCGATGATATGAAAACGTTCAATTTCAGTAAGAGGAAAACCAGCATGAAGAGTTGGAATCGAGCGAGGAAACTTAGATCTTAGAATTAAACTAAGTATTGTTTCTTCAGAATAAATTTCTCCACAAAAGTATCTATGAATGAGCTTTATCCTAGTCTGAAAAGTAGAAATTTCTTTGTATTTATAAATTTCATGGCACAAAAAATAAAATTAAAAAATCCTTACATCTGTTGTCGTCAAAAACCCTGCAGAGCTAAATTGTGAGAGAATTTTCAATGAAGTATTTGTAACCTCGATCTTACCATCAATATATGATTCTAAAATGGATGTAGCAGAATCATAATTAATCCAGTCATCATTACTGAGCAGATTAACAACCAATGTTAATCCAATTTCCTTCAGTTTCGGATGATTTATGAGCCTTTAAAATAAATTTAAACGAAATTAGAAGCCATAGGATGTATTAAAAAGATTATTATTTATAACAGTTGATGAGATTATATTTAATTTTTATAATCTAAAAAATAAACCTCATTTTTAAGCTTTGAAGAAATCACCAGATTAAGAAGCTAACGAAATATTTTTATTTATTTATTGTTCTTTTGATGGTGATATAAAAATAAAGAAATATTACAAAAGACTTTGTTTATTTCTTCTGGTTTAGACCGTGTAGATAAATTTTCCGCCAACGTTTCGTCAACCATGCTGCTGACTTCCTCAGGGCTGAGGTGAGAACTCTTTACTTAATTTGTTTTTACTTTTACACCAGTGTGTAATGGTGCGATGTATACACAGGGAGAATGTTAATTTAACATTATTCTTTTTGGGATCTAGTTGATTTTAAGTCATTAATATTATTATAATTTATTTTATTTTTATATTATATAATTTTTTTAATATTTTATTTGAAAAGGAAAGATATGGACAGGACCGGGACTCGAACCCGGGACCTTCACCTCTCCGTGGTGACGCCTTAACCATCTCGGCTATTCTGTTCCTCTGGCTAAAATTATGTTCATTTCAAAGATGAGGTGCAGCATGTAGAGACATTATTACCTCTTTTTTTCCTATTTCATTTTTTTTTTAATTTTATTTTAAAATATTACCAACTAAGAACCAGCTGGAATTAACGATATAAGATAATATAAAAGAATTTATGAAACAATAATAAGGAAAATTATGAAGTGGATCTGACAGGATAAATCAAAGGCTGATCCCGACTAAAACTCTAAATGAACTGAAGACATTCTGAGCAATAGTTACTATGTACAAAAACTGAAATAAATAAAAAAAAGGAAATATTCCAATTAAAGTACATACAATCAATAAGCTAATAAAATAGGATCTGAGATAATAGAAGACCTCACTTCTATAAAAGGAATGGAAAATAAATCAGATATAGACAGATATAAAAAAAATGACCTTGGATGGAGCTGCTAAATGTAAAGTAAATTATCTCTGGAAAAGAAAAATTCAAAGTTAATTTGCGAAGTATGAAATGCACCATGAACAAAGTAGGTTTTTTGTTGACCTAAAAATGGGGTATTTTATAACAACCGATAAATTTAAATGAATAACATGATTCAGGCTAAAAGATTTATGAATCTATTATACTGTTACGGGCTACTGGGTATTAAAATAAATTAAACTACTGCTAAATTAAAAATACTAATATTTATTAACAAAATGATAAAAAGGATACCATTAAACTATTAATCTGATATAAATTTACAATAACAATATTCTAAATATTTATTATCTAGGCCTAACTCCTATTAAATTATTACAATAGTATAAGATATTACTAATTCTAAATGACTTAACTATTTACATACATTATATTATAAATAAATATTAATTATATTATAAATATTATAAAATTACACTATAATTTATAACTAATAATTAACACTTACAGTTGACTAGTCCACCGACTGTAAGATTCTCCAAGTATGACAAACTGACACACAGTAACAAACAGAAACAGTTTATTACACTCGCAAGACTGTCACAGTTCACTGATACATTATTACACTGGCCGGTTCAACACTGACTAGTTTATCACACTGACACTCACTTATCACAATTCTTCACAGTGCCTGATCTACTCTAAGACTGACTCGCTCGAGGCGAGGGGAGTATTTAAATAGGCAAGGCTGAACATTCTAGAACACGGAAGTAGGGGAAGATTATTCTGGGAAGTCGAGAACCTTCTTAATAACTGCCGACAAAAGGAGGCATTCGAGAATGTTCTAATCCTATTTTAACTTCTCCCGCCGACGGACTTAAGCCGCTAATCCCTTGCTTCCGTCTTCCTCTCTGTGACCGTAACAATACTAACAGATGATGTAATAGGGTGGCACAAACAACACACCAGAGTACACACCACCCCAAGTTTAAACATGTGCAAAGACCTGCAAATATCGCTGTGATTGTCCTAAGTGTGTCCTAAGGTAATCATCAATATTGATACATAAAGAAGTATTAATAAAATTTAAGAAGCAGCTATTAGATACACAATACCTGGTAGCAGTGGTCCATAGCAAATTGAGGAATTCTGACAAACGTTTATCTGCAATTCTACCTTTTGAAATATTCAGGAGACGTAATGAAGACCTGAAACAATGATTCATTCACTACCATTTAGATGCTTAAACCATAAAACTTTATTGACAAAAATATTATTTTAATACAAAAGATGAATATTATGAGTATTACTACTTTTTACTTAATATTCTATCCTGGATTACTTGATATATCTTTAGCACCTGAGCTAACAAAAGTTAATTATAGTTTGTGGATAAAATTAAGTACAAAAAGTATTATCATACATATTTAAAAAAAAAATGATTACAATATTATTTAGTAGAATCAAAATTTATTTTTCTCACATATAATTAAATTAAATAAAAGGTTATATAGAAACCTGATATAATAAATGAACTTTCAATAATGGTTAACATAATAGAAGAAACCCACCAGAGAACAAATCAGCAAAACAACAAAAATGATTTCTTTACATGGTACATAACAATGGAAGTGCTCAGTACCAGAATGAGACAATTTAGAAGTTAACAAATATTTTATACAAAACACCACTTTTTTTCAGCTTTTGAGGTCGTTTGAGTACATTCCTTTAGATAATAGAATTTTCTAATGGAGTCTACATAAACTAATCAAGAGCTTTCATATAGCTGTGACTTTCCCATCCCAAGTCTTTACATTAACTGGTGATCCTCAAAGTGAAAAATAATGAGATAAAAAAAATTCAAATGAAGAAAGGAATGCCTCAAAGGCAACCTAAATTATACCTTAGGGCTAAAGAAATAATTAATTTAAGTTGGATGAGAGAAGAAAAATGTGAAATAAACAATTTATTCCACTAATGAAACTAAAAAATATTAGCACATATTCAAAACAGTTTACATTATCATATATTGAAGACAGATTTGGTCATTGATCAATGTCATATTTTTTGAAAAATACTCCAAAAGAGGATAGATATCTTCTTCTAAAACTACTTCTGGTGCCTTTTCGAGCAAATTATCCAAGTAACATAACCTAACAATAAAAAAAAAATTGTTAATTTTATATTAACCTATAATCTACACAAATTTTGTTCAACATAATTTTAGATGCATTAATAGATACCAAGGCGAAGTAGGATGTAGATGAATGTTGTCCAGAACGCCTCCAATGAAAGTATTGGTTTTCCTTCTTTTGGGTTCACTCTCTTGAAATTCATTCCTATAGCCATGCTCTTTTCCTAGCTGTTGAAACACAAATATAAATTTTTTTATAGTAAAATCACTGTCCAACATAGTGCTCATAATATTTGATTCAGCCAAATTATAAGATAGCTTTTTTGTTGCTAGACTTAAATTCATAAATTTTCAAAACCAAATATATTATATAGCATATAGAAGTATAATTTAAAAGATATAATGTTAGAGAAGAATTGGTTGACTGTAACTTCTAATATAAGGAAGAAATAATATTCTTATATGCAACATAAAATATTACACAGTGATCAGTAAAAACTTTGTAATAGAATTTAGAGAAAGTTGATAAATACTTGAGTTTTAAGAATATGTTTCATAGAATTTTACTAGAGCCTATTCTAAACAATAAAAGATAAGATAAAAGTCTTTAATTCAAATATGTTTTCTTTATTGCTAAATATTTTAAAATATTTATGTTTTATTCAAGGATAAATTCAATATTTTAATTTACACTACATGCATGTACACAAACAGAAAGATGCAAACTTACATATTTGGCTAATTTAACACCAACTGTGATAACTTTAGGATCCTTAGGAAAGGACAATTTGTGTTTGCTTATGTCAGCCAATTCGTTTTCAACTAAATTCACAAGGGAATTTGCTTCTTTCTGCCAGTCAGACTTAAGAGTTTTAAAACTGACTATTTCAATTAATAATTGTGATGTGAGTTCCTAAAAAAAATAATAAATTCTAATATTCAGTATTACTTAGGCTAAGCATTTTTGAAACTTATCGAATTGTGTAACATGTTGACTGCCAAGGGGTCACCAGTGACTGGCACTCAATTTACAGCGCAGTGAGGGACACCAGTGACCGGTGACGCTGAAAATAATAAAACTATATAAGAGGAAGAAAATGGTCGAGGTGCAGGTACAAAAAAATTGCTCTTAAATACAGAGAACTGTTTATTGTTGTTTCAACCCACATTGCAGGTCTTCTTCATGGCTAAATACGCAAAATGCAGACTATTAAATTTCATATAATAAATATTAAAATTAAAGTAAAGAAACATCAAGATATCTGAGTGATGGAACATAAAGATGAGAGGTGGAGAGACCCTGAGATATGTATACAAAACAAGGGGAATAAATATAGAGTATTAATAACTAAATAATAAAGAAGGTAATATAAAAAAGTACTAAAGAATAAAATAAGTAATATAAATAAAGCATAAGGCAAACAAATAAACATAAAGAATGTAATACACAAAAATAAAGAATGTAATACATAGAAATCTAAAAGAGATGGCGAAATACGAATAGACAATAGTGTATAAAATGGGATAATAATGTACAAAAAATTGTAGATGAAATATTGTAAAGGGTAAATTATGTAAAATTGTAAGGTAAATTATGTAATAATAAACAGTTGGAGAACTGTAGGGAGCTACTTAAGAGCAATTTTTTTTTTAATCTACTCCCTTTCTTCCTTTCTCATTTTCTTCCTCAACTATTATTATTAAATATATTAGTACATAATTAGAGTGAATATGGATACTGATAAATTTTTCAAAACACTGTGCACTGTGTATCGCACCTAGACCCTCAGCACGAAAAATGCTTTAAGCATGATTTTATAACTCACTTTATTAGCTGCAAATACTATTTCAACATAATAAGCATCGCATAATGAGAAATTCAAGTTGTCACCTTGGGCAAACCATGGAAAATGTGCCTAGTAGCCAACGAGTTAAAAGGTTACTATTCATAAATTTTCAAAGTTAAGACAAACTATCTAAATATTTCATAAAATTTCTTTAATTTTTTCACTAGACACTCAAGCCACAATACTCTGAAACGTATGGGACCAGAATATATCAGATTGTAGATATTTGTTCACAAACTAAAGGTAATAAAAAATTTGCAACTTTTAGATGACAGTATCTATGATAATACCTCTACATATTATAAAAAAAAAAAAATTGATTTTACATATCAAATATAAACAAGCTATGTGATCAGTGATTTTCATCAAATGCCATTCAGGTTGATCACATCACCACAACAGCACTTAACAGATCTATATTTTGCGCAATGGCTTAAAGAAATTAGGAACAGTGGCTTTGTGAGTTGCCAATTATTAAAAATACTTATAATTTAACTGATCGAGCATGAAAAAAGAATAAACAAAAAGTAATTTTTTTGTTGCTAGGCAAAACTGATAAAATATTACATCCCTAAAAACTTTTTTATACAAAACGGGGGGAGGGGGAGTATAGAGGAGTTTAACATTTTTTTTCTTGGTTGATTACTAAGGTTCATAATTTAAAATAATAGAAAAAAATCATTTGTACATTTTTTTTAATCCTTTGGAATATAGATTTAGAAAAATGTTTCCTCTATCTTAAAATATAGAGGAATACCGAGAAATTGACAAATTAAATCTCCATTGAGCCGCCATTTTAAAATAAAGTAATGTACAGTTCCGAGGATTGTCATTTGAAATTGGTTCTGAACTTTTATTGATATTGATGGTAAAGTTAAATACTTTCAACAAAGAGGAATAATCATAATTTGTTTTTACTCTGAGTTAAATGAGACAATATTTTAGATGAATACAATGATTAAGGCAATTTAAAGTAATAAATTGCATACAGTTTAATAATAAAATTTAGCAGTAATGAATGACATATGTTTTTTAAATAAGCAATTTGCCTTAATCTAATAATAATAAAAATGTATATAGTATATGATAATATTAAGAATTCATGGTTATAGAAGCAAAAATTAATACTTTAAACACTGCATCTGATGAAACTCTATTATCATTCAGCTTCAGAATAATAGGTAACATTTCATCAATAAACTTATCTACAGCAAGACGAAATTCCTTTCCAAACTAGAAAAAAAAAAAAAGGTAGCAAATTAGTAATCTATATAAGTAAGAATATGAGCCAAAATACTAAAAAAATTAAAACTGCTATTATTTTATTTAGAGTATTATTTTCTTTAAGAAAACCCTTAAGCAGGGAGAAATTACACACTCATGCATGCAGGCAAGCACATGGAAATCTGACATATCTAAAACTTCCATAAGGATGGCTGGCCACCGAAAGCAGAACTGAGCAAAGCTGAATCAAAAGTTTTTAATGAAAGGGCAGCCACCAGATCCTGACAGAATAAATAAGATAAATAAATGTTTAAGAATAGAATAGTTACCTGTAAACACATAGTATATGATAACTGAATCCCTGATAACTCAACAGGTGGATACCGACTAGGAACTAGTTCTTTGAATATTTCAGGAAACAAGGATAAACTAAAATATATGAAAACTAATTTATAATAAATACAATCTAAAAGAAATTAAAACATAAAATTAATTTACAAACACTAAAAATTAGCATCTAATTTACAGCACACAACATTTTGACGATCACAATGTGAACAACACCATCAGTGTTTGAAAAAAACTTGATTTATTACAATATCATAACCAGTCCCATTATGAAATAAAGAATGGTTACTTATTAATAAAAAAAATATTGTTTATATGGATAAATCAAAGGCATGTTCAAAATTACTTATCATTTAAAAGATTTTTATAAATAGGCTATTTATATTAATTTTTATTTATGCCTAAAGAACAGATACTTCAAAAATTAATTTATGTTCAAAACAAACTGAAACATTGAACAATAAAATGGAATTCCTTGACAGCTACTCACAGAGATTTTGATTTCAGAATTAATGAAGTCATTCTTCCTCCTTGAAGTATGATAATGTTGATATTTGACATTAGCATTGCTTTAATTTTTTCTGAAATTTCTTCTCTGAGCAATAAAACACATACTTCAAGAACACCTACATAACAAAAAATAAAAAATAAAATAAGAAACTCATTGAAATAAAAAGTGAACAAAAAATATTTAGAATTAATTAAATCCAACTAAAGATAAAATTGGAGAACGGAGATAGTTGGGGGGTGCAGTCAAAAAAACACCAAATAAGTACAAGACTTATATTAAATATGTGCCGACGTTTCGACCTACCATGTAGGCCATCTTCAGGGCAACTGGGGCAATAATCATATTGCTGGTTAGCCGGTCCACCCAGCCGCCTCTCCCAGTTGCCCTGAAGATGGCCTACATGGTTGGTCGAAACGTCGGCACATATTTAATATAAGTCTTGTACTTATTTGGTGTTTTTTTGACTGCACCCCCCAACTATCTCCTTTTTCCATTGTATTATCCAGTCAACTATTTTCCTCTCATAAAGATAAAATTGTATAATTTTCTTCTAACCTTTCCAAGTATGGAATTCTATTTGACCCCAATATTTTTCACATGATAGAGCCAGTCCAAGAATATTAATATAAGCCTCGAGTATGGTAATGCTCTTATAATTACATGGGTATAGTTCAAGGATTTGAAGTATACAAGAAAAGATTTCATGACAACCAATGCGTGGGGTTCCTGAAACCAATTTTTAAATTTTAATGCATCAATTGTATTGTATTCAATTAAATATAGAAAGTAACAATTTACATTATTTAATGGAATAATGTAAAGACATCACATTTTATATAATTTTGCAAGCTACACATTTCCCTTGTTTCTAACATATTTTATATGCACCAAACAAGAGAAAGTAGTAGTTGAAATGGTAAGTATCCAATTTAAAAAAAATATATCAGTCTCAATGTTGACTAATGCCTAAAGCATTATAAGGTACTTGAAATGGTAGATTTCGAAAATAATATCGTCATAGCAAGGATTTCTCCTTAAACTAAAAGAATACCTCACTATTTAAGATGAATCTGAAGGAATATGTTGCAGTTGGTTAAAATTAGGGAAGGAGGAAAAGACTTTTGAGAAGACAATGTTTCCTGATGGGTGTAGAAAGTAGGGTTGGTCAGATGTGCTCAAGGAAAAACCGGACAATTCTTTAATTTAAAAAAATCCATAAATATTAAAGAAAATGACAAAAAAGCTTACAATCTACTTTTGGATATATTTAGCATTGGATGACACTGCTTTAAACAAAGGTTTATTTCAAAAAATGGCATCTTTCAACTCAGTGCAACTAGCACCTATATTGAAAAAAAAATTCAAAATTGCCCAGTTTACCTAGATTTTCTTGGCCGGACAAACATAAAAAAAAAGGACTGTCCGGGCGAAAACTGGACATCTGGCAACCCTAGTAGTAAGAGGTAAAATACTAAGCACTGATATATGTCAATCAATAAATCTTGAGAACTGATACATCTAATCAGTTACTTATACCACTTGAATAATTTTATTTTTGCAATAGATGGCTTATAAATTAGTGAAAATTATGGAGTAATTCATGGGCTCAACAATTAGCAAAACCGGAGCTTTATAATACTTAGAGTGACAAGGTGGGTGCGTAATGGGTCTAAAGTCAGTTTGATAAAACAATTTTGGATCATTTTAGACTGAAAAAAGATGACACATACCAAACTGTTTTGTCCTATGGGCCATAAGAACTGAGGAAAAGAAAATTAAACACACTGAGCTGCTTTATTTTACATTTCAAGTTGGAAAATATCATGAACATTTATGAATTTATTCAGCTAGACTTTTTTTTTTTTGCATAAACTTAGGATTTTTTAATGTAAAAACATGATGGCAGATTTTGATTAATCACAACAAAAAACCTTAATGAAGAAAAACAAATAGAAAAAATACTACTGCAGATTCCGACACGCAGCGCTGTCGCTATGGCAATATCTCCTTCTATCTCCCAAACAACTATATGGAAATATGGAGACTTTTTAATAAGAAATTTTAGAAGATTAACTTTTACTCAATTTGATTGTTCTTGAGATACTTAAGAAAAAAATGGAACTGTCAAATACAGATAATAGATACCTGGAAAACTATGTGACTATTACTTTTTGAAAGAGGCTCTGTTCAGCCTATTATTTTTAAAATGCTAATACCTTCCTAATAATAGAAAAAATATCCCCAAAGTCCTAACACGTACCATTTAGCAATATGCACAATAGACCTTCTCTTATCGGCAGGAAGTATTCGGCATGTTTACGGCTCCAAGAGACAACACGGCACAGAACCTACTGACAAAAATGTTGACAAAGGTTTTTTTTCTATAAAATTAAATTGTGAAAAGCGGCCAGATGTGTTGCTGTAAAACTATAGTAAATTTTATGAGTGGTTGCTCACATTAAAAGAGCAGGTCTTATTTAGTTTAGAGAGAGAGAGTCTTATTTAGTTTTCGTTTGAGTTTGGCTGTGAGTGGTTATAGGGTGTTAAGAAAGGTTTTCCAATTGTTTAGTAAACTCAATACAACGAAAATGTAGAGTAAAACGCGCCGCAGTTGCAGAGCTTCTCCTGACAAGTTCTGACATATTTGTGGAGAATTTCTTGTTAAGTCACAAGCAAGGCCATTTTCTGAAAATGTAAAAAAAGCCTATTTTCTTTATTTCGGTATTTCAGTCAGAGATCAAGATAAGCATTGGGGCCCCCAGCATGTGTGCTGTGTAAGCTGTGACGTGTTACTGGTGCAGTGGATGCAAGGAAAGAGAAAAAGTATGCCTTTTGCGGTTCCAATGATTTGGCGAGAACTCACTGTATGATAAAAACTGAGGGTTATACCAAAAAAGCAAAGCAAAAAATCGAATACCCGAATGTACCTTCTGCCATAAGACCTGTGCCTCACAATGCAGACTTACCAGGGCCGACAGTGCCTTTAGAGTGGCAAGATATTGTTTTAGGGGATAATGGCAACGATACCACATCATCAACCAGCTCAGAAGAGAATGTACCGACCCTACATTTGTTTCAGGTTCCATTGCTGGTGAGCCACATTTGATTATTCAAAATGAACTGAATTTGGTAAGTGATTTGGGGTTGTCACAGGAACAATCAGAACTTCTTGGTTCCCGTCTTAAGGAGTAGAATTCGCTAGCCAATGAAACAAAAATCATGAATTTTTGGAAAAGAAATGCAGCGTTTTCTTTATTTTATACTATGGAAAATTCCTTGTTGGTTTAATGCAGGAACTCAATATCGAGCATTCTCCCCCTGAGTGGTGCTTATTCATAGACTTGTTGAGTTTCAAAGCTGCATTACTTCATAATGGAAATATCAAACCATCTATACCAGCTGCCCATTCAGTGACGATGAAAGAAGAGTATGAAACTATGCGTACCGTTTTAGCTACAACCGGTACAAATGGCAGATATGTGGGGATCTAAAAGTAATAGCAATTTTAGTAGGACTTCAGGGAGGTTTTACAAAATAATGCTGTTTTCTGTGTTTGTGGGACATTCCGTGCAGTAAATGAACATTATGTGAAGAAGATTTGGCCGGAAAGGATAGAATTTTAGCCAGGAAGTAAAAATGTTAAATATTTGCCTCTCTTGTAGACCACCTTTGCACATCAAACTTGGGCTCATGAAAAACTTTGTGAAAACTATGAGTAAAGAGGGCGAAGGATTTAAATACCTAAGGCAACTCTTTCCCCAGTTGAGTGACGCCAAACCAAAAGAAGGAATTTTTATTGGTCCACAAATAAGAAAATTGCTGAATGATGTGCATTCAAAAGAAAAGCAAGAACTTAGGGCTTGGAACGCATCTGCAAATGTAGTAAGAGGCGTTTAAGGCAACAATATTCGGGAAAACTACGAACCACTGGTTAATGAACTTATAGACACATACCAGTTACTTGGTTGCCGAATGTCATTAAAAATTCATTCTCATTTATGTTTTTTTCCTGAGAACTTAGGTGCGGTCATTGACAAGCAAGGCGAAAGATTCCATCAAGATATGAAAACAATTCGGTATCAAGGACGATGGGATCCAGCCCCCATAAAAGAAAAAAATAAATTTAACGTGTTTTAAAAAAATGTTTTGGATGTTTGTATGCTTCTTGGATGTTAACTTAATAAAAATAATCAATATATAGGACTAAGAAAGCTAATTAAAACATTGTTAAATAAACAACAAGTGGCACCGTTGTACATATATTTTGTTTAATGTAACAAGGATTGCTTACGTGTTAAGAGTTCCTGCTGATCATTTTCGCATTAAGAGAGGCTCGTTCTACTAGCTTATGTTATTCAGCTTTATGTTACTTAAAAAAAAAACATTATTTTGTCGGCCAGTGTAATTATCAATATTGGATCCTACATTTGTGTGGGTGTAAGTCAATTGTTCGCAATTCTATTTTTGAAAATGATCTAGCATATTTTTACAAGGTCTGAAATCATCTGAGTATAATCTGCCACCTTTTTAGTTAACGCAGAAAGATTTTTCCCCTACAGTACAATGATTATCTAAGCCTGGCTTTCCTTCCATTTGATTGATACCTTCTCATAAGATTGTATACATTACGTCCAATTTGTTTGATTTGACCTTCGTGAACATACTGGACATAATACAATCGTAATTATTCTTGGCAAAACAAATCACACCGAAACCTTTAAGTGGAAATGTGCCTGAACCTGTCAGCCAAGAAACTGAAGATGGTATGGAATCATCCCATTTTTCTGAGTATTCATCTGAATCTGCAGCCTGGGCCTCATCTTTGTCACAGCTAGGAGGCTTAAATTCGAGCCAACTAGTAATCTCTACGTCGCAACATGCTAGGCCACACACTAAACATATTCATGGACCTATAAGCAAGCTCAGACGTTTTAAATCCAATCAACCTGGAAGACTTAGGAAAAAGCGAAATATTGATATTGAATATTGGACCAAGAATATTTAGAAATCGAAAGAAGAAAACTTCAATTATATGAGTCTAGGTCATCAAATAAATCTGCAGAAGATCCATATCGTAACTTTTGTTGAGTTTGCTTCCATACTACAGAATAGTGTGAGCACATGCACGTTCGAGTAATTCTGTCCGCCATCCGCCGACAAAATCGGTTTTGGTGTACGATAACCGCAACGTAGGTGTAATTTGCCAGCAGGAATCTTCTAGAATGTATTCAGTTCTTTTATAAACCGAAGACAAATTAATTATCTACAAAAGTATACAGGAATTTTAAGGTAAGTTAAAGATCTACGCGAAAAAGATAATTAATTAAATAAAATTATATTTGAATGTCCAGTAAATTTCATCTGAAGTCGGTGGCAGAAATTAATGAACAATCGATATTATCAATATTTTTGAGCTATAGTTAGTGATTGACTATCACTTCTTTCTCAGTGGAGGTTACGTTAGGTTACCGATGAACAACAATCTTAAAATTTTAAAATGCGTACGGTATTAAGAACAATAACCGCAGGGAACTGTTTTAGAAACTTTTCTACCAGTTCAATTAAAAATAATCTAAAGGAGGGAAAATGGGATATCATCAGCGCTGTGAGTTTGGAAAGAAAACCGTTGATAACAAGGGATTTGACAGAGTTAGAATCTAAGTTCAACCAATTACTACTTCAAATAGAATATGAGAGAAGCCATAAATCTAATTTTGAATTAAGACAAATGAATGATAAGAAGAGATCACAAGATGTCAAGGAAGGAAAGATAAATATAACTGAAATGGAAAGTTTTCCTCAACAAACTGGTCAAGACTTCATAGATGCTTCTCTGGAAGAACTGAAATCATTTAATTTTGCTTCAAGAAAAAATCCATCATCGAAAATTGATACAAAATCTACAAAGAGAGATTTAGATAGGTATTTATTGTTGTTAGTGAATGAAAAAATTGGTGAGAATTACCAATGGGTACTACCACAAGGGAAACATAAACCTGGAGAAACATTGAGGCAAACAGCAGAAAGGGTTTTGAAAGAGAAATGTGGTGGAAATATAAAATCCAAATTCATGGGAAATGCACCTAGTGGATTTTATAAATACAAATATCCCAAACTTGTAAGAAAAGATATGACTGTTGGAGCAAAAATATTTTTTTTTAAAGCAGAGTTTTTCAGTGGTCAAGTAGAGTTGGAAAAGAGTAGTTGTAAGGATTATGAATGGGCAACAAGAAAAGAACTTGAAAAAGTTCCTCATGAATACTTAAAATCTATAAAAATGTTTTTGATTGATGAAGAACATTAATTTACAGTTTAATATAATGTAGCTATGAATATTTACTGTATCAGTAAAATAAAAATAATAAGTTAATGCTTTAAAATTTTATTGAAAAATTCCCTGTTATTTTTTTTTCCCAAGCTCATTTATTACAGCATACACATTTTCACCAAACAATACACCGATTTTCTCTATTCAGTGTATCCTCAGTAATGAATTTAGGTTTATCATGGTTCCTTGATATGTACTTATCATAATTTCTTCTATGCTTTGTGCCCACATTTTTATATGCAACCCTCTATTTTTCTATCTGTATGTTAATTATTTTTAATTGATGTATACAATAACTTATTGAATTCCTACCAAAGTATAGTCTTATTTTCATTATTTTTTACTTACTTTGGATAATGAAAATAAAAGATTTGTTTTTATTTTTTAAAGAGAAAAGATAGGCCCTCGGCCGGGATTTGAACCCGGAACCTTTGTCTCACCGTGACATCGCTCTACCAGTTGAGCTACCCAAGGCCGCCTGCCAGCTGAGGACAAATCTTTTCTCTCATAGATCCCATGTCCCAGTGCTCTCGCCATTTTTGCGATGAATACACTAGAACGAAGTTCTTTGAACATTAATTTTATTTTAGGATCTTATTGACTTACGTCATTTTTCTGTTTATAATTTTTATAAGGCCGGCAGGCGGCCTTGGGTAGCTCAACTGGTAGAACGATGTCACGGTGAGACAAAGGTTCCGGGTTCAAATCCCGGCCGAGGGCCTGTCTTTTCTCTTTAAAAAATAAAAATATTTAAAACTAAAAAAAAATGACCAATAATTATAAAAGATTTGTAGTCTTCTTGCATCATTAATATATCGGTTTAAATAGTGTAGTAGTTAAATGGCCCAATGCTATCGTGTAGAGATGGGATGCAAAACAAAATAATAAATAAAATTACATGGTTTGCTTTGTAAATGAGTACTTACTGCAATTTATGCTTGTATGAGTATATATTTACTGAACCCCAATTTGGTGGTATCTAGAATCAGATTTTATTTATATTACTACTATTCCAATGGCTGAGCAAGAAAGTGATTTATCCAGATCACTTTTAGATGTCAAATTTCTCAGATCAATTAAGGGTACTTCCTTAACAGGAGGAGAGAGTGCCCTAGTAGAGTCTTTTTACCCCAGGGGATCCATACCTATCATAACATAATACATAATTACCTTCCACAGCAGCTATCCTTGGGAGGTATACAGCCCACCTTGACTGCCTCGCTTTGATGATAGTAACTAAATCACCCTTTTTATAAAGGCTATAGGTTTCTCTATTTCTACACCTTCTCCCTTGTCCTCTCAAGGCCCCTATAAAATATGGTGAAGGCCCATGTCTAAGAACCATAAGTCAAAAAAGCATATATACCAAGGGAATGTGCCCTCTGTGCTAAAGGCGGTGATGCCGTCTTATATCACACATGACCTCAGTGCTAAAGACGATATATGCTGTCGCACTGCTTTTCTACCTATTTGCTAAAGCCGAGTATAGACGACATGACCTTACTTCATTCTTATTCATATATCATTCATGTACCGTTTGCTGGGGCTATTGGTGGCTACCAGCTCCAGCCAGGTAACCAATCCCATTCTTTGTTTGGCTCTCTTTGTGAAACAATCCTCAGTTCAACTGCCTTTAGCATTCATTTATTTTCTAAAAATTTCATTTTGTAGTAGTTTTTTGCCTCGCTATTTCTTTTTTTAAATGGAGAATCGAAACGGAAAGGAGGTTATGTAAAGGAGATTGGAAACAATGGAATATGTTAATAGACCATAGTAACGGGGTGTAATGAAGGATGGAATACAGGTAAAAAGTATGTAGCACAGGCCGGTAGACAGGTAGCCGGCCCGGCCCGCTTAGCGCTGTGATAGACGTAAAGCTCTTCACTTGTAGCAGTTAAAGAGTTTAATTCCAACACCTATTCAAACTTGTAAAGATCAAGGCAACTTTGGTACCAACATGGGTGTGGAGGGGGACCTGATCTGACACCCATATGCTTTGACTCGTTTTGGTTTACAATCATGCTGAAACGAGAGCTAGGAATGCTTCTGATATAGCCTGATATGATTTGAAAATGAAGCCTATTTCAACAGCATATGCTAGTAGCTGATCTGTTGAACATAGTACGTATAGTTTGTATTCCCGAATCTATTTATTTTCAGAGAAAGGTGGAGATTAAATAAGAGGCATGTGAAGGCATCTCCTTGCTTCACTCCTCTTATTGTCGAGAAACTCCTTGATCACTTTCTTTGAACTTAAACAAAGCATTCGATACCCATCATGATCATCCTGACCAGTCGAAGAAGTTTAGGAAACACATTAAGATTTAAGATCTTTGGCTGATCTAAAATCTAGAAAAAGATGTTTTACCCTAAATCTACATTCTTTAATCTAAACAAATTTTATGATATTGTGAAGGGATATGATCATTTCAGTAGCTCCTTGCTTTAATAATTCGACTGGTAGGCCATCGATACCTGGGACTTTATTTTTCTTGATTCGATCAATCGCCTGGATGATTTCCTCATCATCAGGAGCCTTTAGTTTTTTTTTTAGTGAGATGCTACCAGTGTGTTCTGCGTGGTTTTTAACAAGCATTGAAAGTACCTTTTCTATTCCACCATGCAGGATTCAGCATCAGCCGTCAGGAGGACTCCATTGTTGTTTTGACACACAGAGAGGATTTCTTTGAAAGGCTTTCGACTTCTGTTGGCTACCTGTTGAAATTTTTGAGCATCTTTTCCTGCCCTAGACTTCTCTATTTCTGCTAGTCCAGCCTTCTTATGCTTTAACTTCCACTTCAGTTTTCACAATTTCTCAAGGAACATAAAGGTAGAAGACCACAAAGATGAGGACTAAGAGAACTTATGTCCTCACTGACGAGAAGTATCATACTACTGCAGAAACATGTAACACATGGCCCATGATTATTATAACTGGCATTTCCTACACTTAAAACATATATTTGAAAAAAGTAAATTTAACAAAACCGTTTCAAGCGCTTAGACTGGAACCTTGTTAACATTTTTGAAGAAAGTGAGTGATTTAAAAGATGTCAAGATTATACGTTTCTATCTTTTGGCCACCAGCATTTTTTGTGCCTTTTACTATCTCGAACAGGACTTAACTCTATTTTTGAAAAGTGTTACTTGGCTTCTCACCTCGCTATGAAATTGGATTGCAATATTGAACAATATGTATGAATAAGTCTATAATCAGAGTAGCAGGGTGTACTATTGCTCAATCTTCATGTCAGGAAGCACGTATTTTTTGGATCTAAGTCTTTTTGCTGTGTTGTAAATTTATAAGCTAAGGCAAAAAATAGCCTCAATGTCGTCTAATAGTATGATGTTTGCAGGCAGCATATTGTGTTAATAAATGACAATTTTATATATGTTGTGAGTAAGAAGCTGCTCATCTAGAGTATTAGTTTGTACTTCTCCAATATTTGTATACCCTTCTACTTGACAGAAATATCATCATAGTTATACATTGCCAATGATGAAAATCACGAGAAGAGTGTGTCGACACTGATAGAGAATAAAGGCTATGCTGAACGGAATAACCAAGATGACGATTTCAAATTAAAGAGGGGACTAAATCAAACTGTTGAGTAAAATACAGTAAGGGCAAGTTATGTTACCTTTATTAGCTTGAGAAACTATCAATACTTGTAGACCACAACAGGAAGAAACAGCAAGCTCTGTTGCAGGTTGTAGTTTACCTTTCTTTCTTTCATCTTCTAATAGACGATCTATTTCCTAAATTAAAAACAGTTGAAACTATAAGTACCATTTAAAATAAAGAATGATACAAGACAAATTTGTAACATATCACACTGTAAGTTAACAAGCTTATATATGAGTAATAAAACACAAGCATACAAGAGACGTAATATGTGAAACTTATTTTGTAAATGGTGTTAATGGATATAATGAAGTAAACACATAAACTATCATTTGTTATACCTTTAACAAACATCTATGAGCTGCTGAAAAAACATTATCCCAACACAATCCTCTTTCATTTGCAGAGTTATCATTCAACAAATCAATACACCTTGGAATTTCTAATAGTTGTTTTAGTTCAAAAACTCGTTTCTGGTAGTCAAAAAGAACAATCATTAGGATGCTATTCATTTTTCAAAGTTATAATAAATCATTTAAAAATAATAATAAACCTTTCTTTCTGTCACTTTGTGAGAATCCAAGTAATTACAACAATCACTGATGTCAATGCCTAATCTTGTAATATCCATGTCAGTAACAATTATCAATAGTTGTTACCAAAGATATCCATCAGGAAAAATTCTTTTTATTACGTCAAAGGAGAAAATCTTTTAGATATATTCTTATCAATACCAAATCACTTTAACCGCCAATCGGTTTTGCAACAGATGGAAGGATCAAGTTATCAGTATTACTATCGTAGTAGAAATATTTAATATAATAAATCATAAATTCAAATGAATTGTAAAAAATCATAACAGTTATAAATGGAAAATCCTGCTTTGGAATTTAAAGAAGAATATGATTTAAATTACTAAAAGAAATTTTTTTTATCGTTATCAGTGAACGATTTATGGCGGGAATTTACAAGTTGAGGGCAAGCTGGCTTGAATATAAGAAACTGTGTTAATGGATCCAAATAGTATTATTGATAGGTTGAATAAAACTTTAGAACATGCTCCTGGACTTATCAATGGACCTTTATATTCTAGTAAGTTTGAAGTTTTTTTTAGTGTAAATGCTTAAATGTGTGGAAATAAATTGTAAAAAAAATATTGATAGAAACGAAATAACTTAATTTTATTTTTGTTTTGTGCAAATTCTTAAAATATTTTTCTAACGATTACGTTTTTCTTATCATTGCATACTACTCTTCAAAGTAAATTGAATTGTTTTCAACTACTTTTACACATCTTTTTGCCAGTAATCGTATTTGATGCCAGTATCACTTCTTCAGTGTTACTCCTTGCAGTTCAGTTAACTTTCCTTGGTCAGACTGACATGGAGAGGCGTTGTTGTGTTGGAAAGTAGCCTGGTTCCTGTTGACCAGAACAGGATACTCTGTTTACCTATTCACCATAAAGATTTAAGTCTGCTGCCTGATCATCAACAGCAACTACTGTGTATCCTGATATGGGTTCATCTGTAAGGCTCATGTTGAGGATATAAGGCTCGTTCCAGCATTATTTCGATTCAATACTCTTACTCCTCTATTGCACAAACTTCTTCAGCAACTTCCCTTAAACTTACGTATTTTTTACAGTAATCCCTCTGAATACTGGTAATCATGAGTTTTTGTTATAGTTGAATGTCAGAAATGCATTTCCATTTTTAAATTGTAAATGACTGTTTAAAGCCTACTGAAGTCTCAAGAAATTGAAGGATTATTCAATGTATAAAGTGACATAAATAGTAGGAACAAATGCATTTTTGTAGAATTAATTATGGGAGTTAGAATGAAAGGTTGTGTTTATGTATTATCACAATTTATTTTTATATTAATCTTGCATATTGTACCTAAGTCTTCAAGAGTCATAGGGGTAGTTTTTTTTTTAATCATTGTGCTTTTGTGACATGTTGGGTTTTTTTTTAATTTCCCAGCAAATATATATTATCAACCAATCACAGTAATACTCCTTTTTCTTATTTCATTGAATTAAATTGTTTTAACCCATATTTTAATTTATTTTATTTTTATGCAGTGTCACAGAAACAGCTTGGAGAATTATACTTTCACAAGGGGAATTATTTAGAGGCCTGTTATCATTTTTCGGAGTCTCATGCAGTTTGTCTCAGGCTACTAGGATTGCTGGATAAGGCAAGAAATGAGGTAGGGTAAGTTTTTGATATCAATCTTTATGATATATAGAGTACTATCTATTAACAAATATTGTTAATATTTGAAACTGCCATCCTTAAAATGCATATTAGGGATTATGAGTCTTAATATTTTATAAAATTTTACCTTTCAGTTATTACTTTTCACTCTCTCTAAAGCTATTTTCTGTAAATTTCTTAAATATTTTATTTGAAAAGAAAAGATATGACCAGGACCGGGACTTGAACCCGGGTCTTTCACCTCTCCGTGGTGGTGCCTTAACCATCTCGGCCATCCTGGTTCGCTTCTCGGTCAGTCATATTCCTTCTTTCCACTGATCCTGTATCTCTGTGTTCTCGCAATTTGCGATGTATACGCGGGGAGAATGTTAATGAACATTACTTTATTTTTGGATCTAGTTGACTGTAAAATTTCTGTAAAGCCATTTTAGTTTGATGATTAAATTGATTTTTTACTTCTAAACATATGAATAACTTCTACTGTCAGATAAATCGAGAAAAATTCTCTGGCAAAACTTACTTTCGGTGAATTTCTGTGTAAAAAGTAAAAATGCATGTCTAAGTTGGAAAATAATTAAGCATGTAACATTTTTTTCATAGTTTTAAATTCCACTTGTTTATGTTTATATGTGATATATTTTTATGCAAGTGTATGGCTTGAGTGCGAGTCAGAGCTTTTCTTCAGAAGAAAATTATTAGTATCCATCCCCACCTTCAACATTAAGCTTGAACTGGTTTGGTCGGATAGAACCTATTATAGGATATATTCCTATTATAAGAAGTAGTGCTAGTATTCCAAAAGCAGACAGAAAGAAAGTTTTGATTACCAACACTAAGCTGATAATTGAGGAGCATGAAAAGGGATGAAAAGGTGTGGTTTAAGAATTACAGGAATTATGGAATCATTTTAAGGCAGGATATAAGAAAATATCTCATTGACTGAAGAAAAGTTTTAGCAGGAAAAGGATTTATCTGGCAACTTGTCAACGAAGACTTTCTTCCGATATATCCTCTCTGAAGGATGCAGGTTTGAACATCCTACACTGATTATTTCTTAGTTAAAAAAATACCCCAAAAAATATTCTAATGAAAATGGATAACTGGGGAAGTGTCAGACAAGTGAGTCCTAACATTGGAAGAGTAGTAGATAATTGATCATATGAAGAATATAGAACCAGAAGTGAGGAAAAAGTTAAGATAGCATTTGTGCTTAATCTTGGATAGTAGGAGATATCTTTAGAGTGGTAGCAGGGTTTGTAAAGGTATCGGGATGTTACAGAAATAATTAATGTGTATATTAAAAGAATTTTACAAAATCTTACTGTCTATTATTCTTTTATTACTAACATAGATGTCATTATCACTTCATTTCCTACATTACCTCAGATTATTTCTAATACATTTAATGCTGATGAGTTACAAATACATCGATGGCTTCCCACTTTTAATAATTGGAAGCGCCATTCCTAGAACTGTTTAATAAATTTTAAGAATATTGCTTCTTACAACTAATTTATTAATGATATAATTTTAAATTGGTTTTACATCATTTTAGTTAACTGAAATAATTGTTGAACCCTAGGGATTATTTGAAGATACCAAAGAAAATTGAAATTTGTGTGGCATCCTATTATGATAAAACAAAATATAGCTGTTCATTAATCATTAGATTGCTTGATATTCAATTACATCTAATTTCATTTATTTCATGTCTATTTTTGTAATTATTCTTAAATTTAAATATTTTTCACTCAAATGATTTGATTAGCAGCAATAATTTCTGTTTATTTTGTTTTTTTTAGTGAAAAATCAGATTCTGCTGAAAAATTGTCTTTCCGTTCACGATTTGCCAGAGATGGAGTTAATGGAATGTTGAAACGTTTAGAAGAAATGCCTTCAGGTGATTTTTTTTAATTTTTATAATTCGAAATAGCCTTATTCATTTTGTTACACTGTTTTTATTTGAAATATTCAAACAATTATTATGTTCAATATATGATTTTTGCTTGATATTAATGAAACTTATTATCTATGGAGTATGTATATGTATTTATATAGTTTTTCTTTTCAGAATGGACTATTATTCAATTAACCAGAGCTGTTGATCCTAATGAATATTTTTCAATACGTCAACCCAATTTTAGTCCAAAGTTGAAAGATTTTTTTCTTACTCGTTTTCCTTGTGGGAATGAATTGATGAAGTAAAGTGTTTTAATACATTTTTCTTTATGCTATAAAGTAATATTTTTGTTTATGGTCGTATGTGTGAGAGGAATAAGAAAATATAAGCTATTTTCCCTTCAGTTATGTCTTCCATGGAGTGGAAAGATGGGATAAAAGAAAAAAATAGGCTGTGTTGTTATGTTTTTTTTGTTTGTTTTTTTATGCCATATTTCCTTATTCCATGTAAGACATGCCATTTTTCTAGACAGCAGAAAATAGCTAATCAAACACCACATTTCATTTACTTTGAATAGATGATCAATAAGGCCCGGATTTTTATGCATTTGCATACTTACTTCTATGCTTTGTACATCACATTTGAAGTTTTTAAAACGTGTTTTGGGCCAAAAGTATTCGATTAGGGTATCTTTAATTTTGCATATTTGAAGCTAAATGCATATTTTTGAATATTTAATTGTTTTTTGCATATTTTTTATGCATTTTATTCTATTTTAGGTTTTATGAGTTGTCAGAAGTGTTTAAGTAATTTTTAAAAACGATGAATCAATAAAACATTCAATTCAAAAACAGGAAACAATTAATAATTTAAACCCTCCATGTATATGATTTATTTTTCTAGGAAGATTACCTTCCTCTTCCTGTGTTAAAATTCTTGGAATCCATTTCCACTCTTAGTTCTGCTGCTCCTCTATAACTAAAAATTGTTTTAGTTAGAGGTTCGAAATATCGCACCGTTAACATGCCGAAAGTTAAGGCTAAAGCTAGTGAACTTGTAACCAAACATTTACGCGAATTCTCTGACGAAACAGCTGTGACAGAGTGGTTTCGACATCCCGAAGATCGTTAGTAACGCAGCATATCGAAACAACGAAACATAAAGAAAACCTACAAAGAAAAAAGAATTCATCCAGACATTTACATCAACTTCGACTTACAGTAAGTCACAATTTTCCACTGATTTGACTCGTACTTCTATAAGCTCAGATATTCCAATTTATAAGATAATAATTCTGAATTAAAAGAGTTTTTGAAAAGTATACCGTACTCAAAATGCCAGACGAAAGCACTATTTGAAAAAATTATCTCCCTGATTTATACCAGGAGACCATGAATAAAATACGCAACCACATAAAAGACATACCAATTGGGGTGTCCATACATCTATGTCTCTGACGACTGATTCTCTGGGAAGGTGGAAGGTACATGGCCACTATTATTCGGAAACCTGTCAGAAGACTTATCAAAACCCTTTCTTCTAAACATGCAGTTGTTGGACAAATGTAACCACGAAACCATAGCTAGATTTTTTAATGATTCTATGACTTTTCTCTGGCAAAATGGAACTCTACACGAAAAAGTTTGTTTATTCACAACTGACGCTGCTCCATACTGATGCAAAGTCATTGAAAATATTCTACCCTAAAATGATTGACTTGCCTTGTCATGCATTTCATAGGATCGCGGAAACTGTCAGAAATGAATTTGAAGATGTAAACTTGCTTATTTCGATTGTAAAAAAAAAATTTCTGAAAGCGCCAAGTCAGGTAAAAGTATTGAAAGAAAATTACATAGAATTAAATTTACAACCGGAACCAATAATCACAAGATGAGGAACCTGTCTAGATGCATCCCACTACTACTATCAACATTTTGATAAGATCAAAGACGTTCTTTCCAAATTAGATGATAGAGCGTAAGCAATATCAAGAGAAAAGAAATTAGTGGAAAAAACAACTTTAAAATAAAATTTATGTTATATTTTGACAAATTTTGTATTTTTAGTTGAAACAATAAAAATACTTGGAAATCGAAATTTTCTTTTATCAGAAAGCCTGGAAATAGTAGATGATTCCTATCAAAAACTAAAAAGCATCCTTGGAACAATTGCACCAAAAATAACATAAAAAGTTCAAGTTTTCGAGAAAAAAAAACCTGGGCTAAAACAGTTACGATCCATTTGCGACATTATGGAAGGAAATTTTGGAGAAAAAGATATGTCATTCAGCCCTAGTGAAGCATCCTGTTTGAAAATAGCTCCCGTTACATCAGTCGACGTGGAAACATCATTTATTAAGTACCAAAAAACATTGCGACCTGATCGTCAGAGCTTCACATTCGATAATCTAAGGATGTATACAATTTCAAATATTAATTTGAAAGAGTAATAAGCATTTTGTAACTAATTTTTCATATTATAAAGATGTAATATTAGAAATTAAAAAGTTTTTTTACATTTTTTATATTGCATTTTTATTTTGTTTTGCCTGCATATTTCCCAAAAATATATGCATATTATATGTACATATTTAAGGATTTTTATTGCATACAAATCCGGTCCCTAATGATCAATATTTAATCTGAAAAGGTAAATGCAATATTGATTTTCTATTATGGATTATAATAAGAAAGATCTTTTCATTATTACCAAATTATTTTTCTTTGTCATATTGAAGTTTCCATTAAATTTAATTTTCATTGTGTTTCTTTATGTATGTATGGTTGTATTTAGTTTTCATTGTATGTATACTCTTTAATTAATTACATATACATCCGTTAATAGAAAGTATTGATTGGAAATTTCATAGGAAAAGCAGTCCAGTTTGTGTTAAACTTTCTTGGCCTGAGGATGCTATAGGCGATCTCATTCAAAGTTTCTTGAGTATAAAAGAGAAATTGGGACAAAGGAAAGGAACTTCTTCACAAATACAAAAAATGAGAAATGAAGCTTCCACTGATGTTGAGGTATTGTCAGATTTTCTGTATTCTTTTTTTCTTTCAATACAAATCTGAGCACTGCAATGGTGGACTGAGCTGCCATGCTGGAAATCCTGGTTCAAATCCCGCTGCAGGCCATTACTTTTATTTAGTCTGTTTGCAGCGGGAGGTGGATCATATAGGACCTAGGACCCCTGGGGCTCACCCAGCCTCTATAAAATATTATAAAAATAGGGTACCCAAAATAAGGGGGAAAAATCTGGCGGTTGAGCGTGACCTAGGACAAGTCACCTGCTTGCAGAACTGTTGTCTATGAAACAGTACAGCCTCTACTATGTGCTGAACCCCAGACCCTTCATGGGTTGTAGTGGTACAGGTTAAGTTTTAATACAAATCGATATTGGTATAAATTGTTTGTTGGTTAGTAATACATCATTTTCCACTTGTTATTATGTGATCTACCACTGGTTGTCTCCACCTTTCAATTCTTCAAAACTAGGTCTCACCAGTCGACAAAATTAAGAACAAGATGGATCATATAATCATTGATAACAGGTACCAAAGAGATAAAGAAGATAAGGGGAGCAAATTGTATAATTGATCATTTCTCAAGTGTGGGTGGAATACAACGACTGGTTGGAAACTAAGGCTTTAAATGTCCAAGAAAATTAATGTTTTACAAATTTATTTTTAATTATGAAAACAACTTTTTTAAAATGTTTTAATTATCTGACTGAAACATTTCTTCTTTTTTTTCCCATCTTCAGGATTTATCTTGCTCTTTGGCAAATTTGCTCCTACTTGATCAACAGTCAATTCATGTCAGTGTTTCATGAACATTTTTTTATTATTTTAATACTACTGTTTATTTATTATTACAACTTACTTTTTTATCGTATGAATGCATCTACGTTATGGTATTTCATGTGTCTTAAAAATATCTTATGAAAACTTTTCTCGTTTTGGTGTAAATACATGTTTACTTGATGTAAACTACTTAATATCTATGAACTTTTAAATTCTACCATTATCTATTTTGAATTGAGTTTTTTTACTTTCATTGAAATACAGATGAAAAAAATCTTTTTTTCATGTGACCTATATGAATAACTATAAAATTGATAAACCCTTCGAAGGCTGTAATAACATCTAACCCTTTTATCAACAAAATCATAGTTCTATTTTTTTATAATTTAATTAAAGTCCTTTATGATTATAATGGCTATTGAATATAGTTGATTAATGATGACATTATATTTTATAGAGACTATGTCGGGAGATAGGACCTATGTGCTTCAAAGAATGGTCATGCCTTGTTCTTGGAAAATTAATGAACAAAGCTTTGGAACAGGAAATCAGAGATGCTGTGGATAAGCGCATTGGAAATTCTGAGTATAGAAATAATTTATAAACATTTCCTGTTTTCTTTTTTGTTGTTTTAAGACTACATATGCTTAAATTTTGATAAAGAAAGATCTTCATGGTTGCAATATGATTTTTTTTACCAAAAATAAATAATCTACTGTTTAATAGCAAATAAACAAAAAGGCTTAACATATTTGAATTTTTAATTTTATGCAGAAACCACTATACATTTTCCACCCAGCTTTGTTGAAATCTAAAGTTACTACACCAGCATTAACTCAATCGTTCGACCTACATTTTAGTTTGTAAATCTTAGTTTGGCTCAGATACCTATAACACTCTCAAGCTTTTAAAAATTTGTTTATTATTGAGCCCAATAACTTTGCCCATATATAAACCCTCTGACAGGTTTATGCTCCAAAATTTTATGATATCTAACCTCCTAAATTCTCCAATCAATTAATTATTTTTTGTAGCTAAAGACAGATATAATGTCTTGAGTAGGAAAACTTTATATTAATACTTTATTTTTTAATCATTGTTCATTATAAAAGTAAGAAGAACAATTTGATGTTAAAATCTTCTTTTCTGAATTTTCAACATTATTATATTGGCAACATATATCGTTTTAAATGTAAACCCATAGTGTTGAAATATAAAATAATGAAACCAGAAGTTATTTACTTCAAAAATCAATTTCAAGTAGCTTAATAATATATCATTGTACTGGTACTTGTATTGTGTGTTCATTACAACATTGAGAACTGGAAACTTCAATGATAAATTATAGTTCAATTTGTTGATGACAAGTATGCATTACTGAGAAAGAATGAGATGTCAAAATTAAGTGTAATTATCGATAATTAATAGTTATGACACATCTTTCGAAAGCAATATTGATTAGTATTACAGTAAATGTATGATAAAATCTTAAACATGTTCAGTATATTTTTATTTTAAAATGAGTTCAGAAAAAATGTCACCTGTATCCCTTTATTTCTTACCTACCTATTTGCAACTAGTATTTTAATATGCAAAAACAAAATTCAATTAGTAAATAAGATATTGGTGTATTTTAAAAATAATCTTCATTTATTTTTCTCAAATCGATATAATAATATGTTAGAGAGGAAAATAGTTGACTGGATGAATAATGGAGAATGGAGATAGTTGGGGGTGCAGTCAAGAAAACACCAAATAAGTCCTGAATTATTTGGTGTTTTCTTGACTGCACCCCCAACTATCTCCATTCTCCGATATAATAATAGTTTATGAAATAAAATCTTGGTTGTTAGTTATAACTTGTTTTTCTCTGCAGCATCAGCATTCGTCAAAGATATCTCTGCTATTTGATTGGTGAAGGTAGTTGCCATTTGGAAAATGGAGACATTGAGGTCACTTTGTATCAAGTATTTGAAGGGAATGAACCTTTAGCCATCAACTTGTTGGAATGTATTATAAGAATCAAGGAGACTCTCGAAAGCAGGCTTCATGTTGCTGCTAGGCATCCAGTGCTACTTGTGTTAGATGATGTAAAGTATTTATAACATATTGTTTATTTTGGCTTATTACATATAGTGATTATTTTACAATAATCACTATGCATAATGCCCTTTATTCGCTAATGTTTGATCAACAAATATTTATTGCAAACATATTGATCCTCAGCTGATGAAATAAAAAAAACATTTCACTTTTATGGTTCAATAATTTGAATTTATATGTGTAATGTATGAAAATAATGTTATTTTATTTAAACTGATTAATTTATTTTTAAAATAAAATATTTTTATTTACTTTTTTTATAGCATTTTGATAACATATCATGGGAATGTATGCCTCTTCTGAAGAGGCATCCAGTTTCACGAGTCTTTTCATTGCATGTCGCCCATGCTCTGTTTACTGCCCATATAGAACACATTAAAGGTGGATTAAGGTTTGTATACAATTTAAATGCTTATATTCCTTTTAGTGTTATAGGCTATCGTGTAAAAAAAAAAATCTTATTGAACAAGTTTAACTTTTTATTAAAATAAAGCTGATTCTGAACATGCCTTGTATCATTCATCCTATGTGAGAAACTTAATGAAACTTCTATTCTAAGCATGATGAATCAAATTTTTATCAAGTGTTTTGTGAGATTACTAGAACTTTAATTGTTAAAGCTCTCCAGATAACCCCAAAAAATCATAAAGGGAAGAAAACAGCTGGGTGAGGTTCAATCAAAATTTGCCAGCATACACCCATGCTGAGCAGACTAAATAAATTTTACAGCTATAAGTTTTAAAATGTTATCTTTTATTTCTTCAAATTCATAAATTTCATTAATTCATAAATTTTATTTAATATTAAAAGTTTGATTTTTTTTTTCAGTTGCTAGTTAATAATTAAAACCATTTCAATGATTTTTTTAAGGGAGATTAATGAAAGTGAAGTATGTTATTATGTTGTAAATCCTGATGGTAATCTTCCAAGTGTTGAGGAACATATACCAAAGTTCTTTCGAAAGCGGTTTCCTCAATGGGTTGGAATTATTGGAAAGAAACCAACTGAAGAAGAATTGATTAAAGCACTTACTGAGTCAAACACATATGTGTAAGATAATTTTTTAATATCATATGTTACATGAATGTAGTTCTTTTTATGATCCCATATCAATCTTGAAATGCTAGAAAATACCTATGAGCATAAATGACATTCAAAACAATTTTAGAGATTAATTTATTGTAGCTATTTAAAAAAAATAACTGTCTTTTAAATAAATTGTATAAAAAGAAATTTTTAAATGGATGAAACTATGTGCCTATAAAATAGATTTTCAATGATAAAAGCTTTAATTTCTCTTTCTCTTAAAAATTTTGTTAGATTTAGTTAACAAACATAAGTAGTTTGGATCAACAGATTGAAATTTTGCTAATTTTTAGGTACCCTCCCAAAAAAACACGGAAATTTCGTTATAACTTCTTAGTTTCTCAATATTTTTACACAACAAATTTTGATCATCTTCAAAATATTCTCCATTGGTCACAACACACTGCTCGATTCTTCCATTATTCAAAACAGTATTTAATTCATTTATCGGGACTCCCTCCTGTCCCGTCCTAGCGTTAACTGTTTTACATCCATTACAGTGGCAAAATGCTTTCCTTTCATATCCGTTTTTAATGTGTGGAACAAAATGAAGTAACATGGGGCTAGACCCGGTGAATAGAGAGGGGAGAACACTGAAAAATCTAGAAGGTGTCATGCCGTTTTTGGTCAAAAAATGCTTTACGAAGAGGGCTGTATGTGATGAAAGAACCCATTGCGTGTGCGTCTAATATGTGACCTTATCTTCCGGATACTGTTTCTCCAAGTTTTCAAAACCTCCAAGCCACATGTTACTTTGACCAATCTGCCATCACATTTTCTCTGCAATGGAAATAGTTTTGAACTAAAAAAATTCTCATGGGTGAACCAATACACTTTTTTTTTTTTTTTCCAGTGGGCATTAAGTGCACCGCGACCATGACTGATCTATTGTGCGCCCCATCTATATGCGATTTATTAAAATCTTAGATTAGTCGAACCCACAAATTTCAGTATGCTTGCTGGGTTGATAGTTTCGTGCTGCCTGGGATCGGTGACTTTATCCAGACCAAAGGTTTCAAATCTTAGGTCGGCAAACCTATCACATAGGCAGACAATGTGGTAGGGTGATTCGTCCGCTGCGTGGCAAAAGCGGCAAGAGGGGACACCCTCCAGTCCCAGCCTAAACATGTGGGCGTTGAGCCTGCTATGCCCTGTAATCACCGCTATGATTGTCTTTAATGCTTCCCTGCCCAGCTCCAGAGCAGCTTTGCTCAACTTCTCATTGAAGCTGTCAAGGAATAATTTAGAGTGTTTTAAGCCACCTAGTCTGCACCAATGCTGGTTCATTCTTCGAAGGTAGATGTCCTTTATTCTGCGCTTTGCATAGCTGAGTCCGATGCCGCAAACCGGTTCAGGACTGCACGGTACTCTATCCGATCCTAGTTTAGCCAGCCTATCAGCCTCTTCATTGCCAGGGATACCATGGTGTCCAGGAACCCACTCGATGCTAACCCTGTTACTCTCAGCCAGTTTGTTAAGAGCTGCATAGCAGTCCCACACAATCCGTGAGTTGGTACTGTGTCCACTTATCGCACCTATGGCAGCTTGGCTGTCAGTGAAGAAAGTAATCCTTCTACCTGACATCCGCTCATCCAGCAGTGTCTGTGCACAGTAATTAATGGCCAGTACTTCAGATTGAAATACTGAGGAGTACCTCCCCAGGGAGATCCAAGTTCCTTCCCTGGGTTTGTCCCTCCTCCAGAACCCTGCTCCCGCACCAGAAGCCGTAAGAGAACCATCCGTATAGCAATTGATGCCGTTGCAGGGCCTGTGCCTTTTCGTTGTGTCAATATTGACCATATACTTAGGCGACATCACGGTGCCAACCTGAAGATCAGACCGCATTGCTAAGATGCAATCTGCCTCAATTTTAGTGAACAGTTCCCTCGAGCCACACAAATCAGATACCCCAGGGATTATGTTCTGTTTGAGCAGCCTGTACATGGAGATCAAGGCCTGGTACTCAAGCTCCAGCACCAATGGCCTGAGCCCAAGCACCACCTCCATTGTAGCAGTAGGAGTCGTCCTCATCGCACCCGTCATCATTAGACAGGCCCAATCTCTGTAGCTTCTCCATCTTAAGTCTGGATCCACTTTTACCTGCGCCTTGCCACCACACCAGGGCTGCATAAGTCACAATGGGTCTAATGGCCGTGACATACAGCCAATAGATCATTTTCGGCTTCAAGCCCCATGACTTTCCCACTGCCCTTTTGCAAGCCCACAGGCATCTAATGGCTTTGTTTGTCGTGTTATCCACGTGTTGTCTCCATCTCAGTTTATCGTCCAGCGTCAGCCCAAGATATTTAACCGTGCTGTTCCAACATAACTGGATTCCATTGAGCATTGGCAGTCTTATGACCACCTTGCGCTTTCTTGTAAAGGCCAGAACGTTTATCTTATGCGGGTTGATGCTCAGACCATTATCCAAGCACCAGCGCGACAGAATATTCGTCACTGTCTTAAGCAGGTCAGAGATAACACAGTGATGTCTGCCTCCCACCAGGATGGCTACATCATCCGCGTACCCCTGTGCATAGAAGCCTGCTCCATTGATTGCTGACAGAAGTGAGTCCGCCACCAAACACCAGAGCAGTGGTGAAAGTACACCTCCCTGCGGGCAGCCTCCTCTGGGCTTGATCCACAGTTTGGTGGTACCTAATTCAGATGTAAGAGCTCTCTGCTCCAGCATGGAATTAATCCACCTGCAGACAACAGGCTCGATCTCTTTGCTCCTCAGCGCCCTACTTATGGTGCTGTAAGGTGTTCTGTCAAAGGCACCTTCTATATCTACAAAGATGCCTACTGTAGTTTCGCCCTGTTTCATGGATCTCTCCAATCTTGTAACCAGGTTAAAAAGAGCAACCTCACAGGATTTCCCTGCTTGGTATGCGAATTGAAGCGGGTGTATTGGATTTGCTACCAACGCACTGTTCCTGATGTATCTATCTAAGATCTTTTCTAGCGTCTTCATCAAGAATGATGACAGACTTATTGGTCTGAATGCTTTGGGGTCATCATATGACTCCTTGCCAGGTTTTGAGAGGTAACATAGCCTGGACGTTCTCCACTTCTGAGGAATATATCCAAATGCTAGGCTTCCTCTCAAAAGTTCAAGCAGGTAAGTCCTGATTGCCGTAAATCCCTGTTTCAACAGGACCGGCAAGACACCATCAGGGCCCCCCGATTTGTAGGGCTCGAATGAGTCAATAGCCCATTTGAGGGAGCTCATGTTTATGATCTCCCTAGCCTTTGCCAGATGTACACCATCCGTTCCTAAGATGTGTTCCTCCGGCGCTACCTCACACGCCAAATGGGATTCGCACCCCGGAAAGTGACAATCAGCCAACTCCCTCAGGGTTTCCTCCTCATTCCGCGTGTATCCACTCCTTGTCCTGAGCGTTCCCAAGACTGTATGTCCCACATCCCTGGACATTATCTTTTTGATGCGACAGGCAGCAGGAATATTGTCCACATCGCTGCAGTACTTCCTCCATGCCTGTCTTTTGGCCTTCCTTACCTGTTTGTGGTACTCAGAGAGAGACGCTCTATAGGTCTCCCACTTACCCGTTCTTTTAGCAGCATTGAATAGCTTCCTGGTGCCATTCCTTAGCTTATTCAAGTTGTCATTCCACCAGGAGGTTTTCCTGTTGGAACTGACACAGCACACACGATTACTGCTGGCATAGGCATCCATAATGGCTTTTGTCAAAGCATCATTAAGGGATTCCAGCTGCCATGTGTTTTTGATGCCCTTAGGGCAGCTTTTAAGGTTCTCCTCCAGACTCCTGCTGAAGAACCCCCAGTCCGTGCGCCTGGGGTTTCTGTACAGCAAGGTCTGGGGATCACTAATGCAGAGGTCAAATAGGATATATTTATGATCTGAGCATGTCTCCTCACCAGAGACATGCCAGTGTTTGATGTAGGTACTTACCTCGTTAGATGCTATTGTTATTGTTGTAATAATGTAAATCTTATAATCTTATAAGTAAATCTGTAAATGATACATGTATCGATTATTGTTTAAGTGTAGTCAAAAGCTGTTGTCGTGACAACGCCAAGTTCCATATTGTGAGTTGCACCAAAATCAATGTGTTTTGTGAAAATAAAACTAGCAGTTTAAAAGAAGGATATTTGTTATTTCGTTTAAACCATTTCAACATGGTAGCAGTCCGTGGTTAAAGAAGTCCGTGGTTTAAAGAAAAACAGTGTGTTAAGTAAAAATAAAGTGCAATGATGATTTATAATCACATTTGAGATTCGAGGTTAGGTTGACCGGCGTGCAACGAAAATAACTGTTGTGAAAATACATTTATTATCGTCAAAATGGCTAAACAAGCAAAAATAGAAGATATTACGATACCTATTTTTGATGGTGAAAACTATTCAAGCTGGAAATTAAGGCTGATAACTTTGTTAGAATACAAAGAATGCCACGAGGTCGTCATTGTCAAAAATGAAGATGCAGAAGCGGTATGGAAAAAGAAAGATTTAAAAGCAAGGACTATAATAATGAGTACAATCTCAGATAAACAACTGGAATATATTAGTGAATGCAAAACAGCATATGAAATGTTAAAGAAGTTTGACAAGATGTATTTAACACAGTCTACCGCTATGCAAATAATATGTAGAGGAAAAATTGAAGAGATCAAATTAAAAAATTACAATACAGTAGAAGATTTTTTTGTTGATTTTGAGAAAATAACAAATGAGTTCAAAGTGGCTGGAGGAAAAATAGATGAACAAGAGAAGTTAAGATACCTACTCAGAGCACTTCCACCAAACTATAGCTATATTGGAGATTTTCTTGATGTGATTCCCGAAGAACAAAGAACAGTAGATTATGTATGTTCTAAAATAAAAGAGAAAAATATGGTCACTAATGACTCAGACAAGAAAAATAATGTTAGTACATTTGCAACCAAAACAATAGCTAAATGCTTTATCTGTGGAAAGACTGGTCATCTCAAAAAAGATTGCTGGCACGGTCAGAGATATAATCAAGGACAACAAAGTGTGAGAGGTCAGCAACGACTACACAGAGGTTACAACAGAGGTGGATTCTACAGAGGTCATAGCCGAGGAAGAGGTCAAAATCAGAATCAAGGTCAGTTCAGTGAATCTTCAAACAACTTCTCATCGGAGACATGGACAGCTGAAGTATGTAATCCGGAAGTAAATCAGGTACGGGGGTGTATTAAATCAGAAGAATGTTATAATAACATTGAAATTAATTGGCTTTTAGATAGTGGGTGTACCGACCATATAATAAATAATGATAAATATTTTTATAACTCTATATGTTTGAAAAGTCCTGTTAATGTAAAACTGCCAGATGGCAAATTGTTAAAAGCTACCAAAGTAGGTACTGTCAAGATTTATTTTAAGAACTATTATAACCAAAAACATGTAGATTTAAAAAATGTTTATTTTGTTGAAGGTATGAGGCAAAATTTGTTGTTTTTCAAAAATAACTAAAAGTTGCACAATAGTAGCTAAAAATGAATATGCAAAAATTTATAATGGTCGTAAAGAATTAATAGTTATTGCTGATAAAATAAATAATTTGTATTGCATAAAAAGTTTTGTAATAAAAAATGAAATGTATGCACATTCAGTAAATTTAACTCAGAAAGAGAAATGGCATAGGGCACTTGGTCATGTAAATTTTCAATATTTAAATAAATTAGTAAATAATAAATTAGTAGACGGTTTGCCTGATAAGGTTGAAAGCACGGAAATGAAATGTTCAAATTGCATTAAAAGTAAAATGAGTAATGTGCCTTTTGAAAATAATAGAACAAAGACTAGTGAAGTTTTAGAATTAATTCATACTGATTTGAACGGTCCACATAACACAGCTGGTTATGGCGGAGAAAAATACTTTCTCACATTCATTGATGACTATAGTAAATGCACAAGGATATTTTGTATTAAAAGTAAAACTGAAGTTGCTAGTTGTTTTATAGAATTTGTAAATTTAATAGAAAACAAATTAAACAAAAGAGTTAAGAAAATCCAGTGTGACAATGGCAAAGAATACTTAAACAAGGATATTTATAATTTTATAAGGCAAAAAGGTATAGAGTTATTACCATGTCCACCCTACGTCCATGAATTAAATGGAGTAGCGGAAAGATATAATAGATCTGCTATGGACATAGGTAGGTGTTTAATGAGAGAAGCTAAAATTCACAGAAGATATTGGCCTGAAGCTATAAAAACAGCAGCATATTTAAAAAATCGAACAATTGCAAATACAGTAGAAAATAAAACTCCTTATGAGATATTTTTCAAAATAAAACCAAATGTCGAGCATTTAAAAATTTACGGAAGTAGTGTTTTTGTCAGGGTACCTGAAGTTTTAAGAAAAAGCAAATGGGATGATAAAGCACAAGAAGGAGTTTTAGTAGGATATAATGAAAACAGTTATCGAGTTCTATTAAATAATAAAATAATTAATGCTAGGCACGTACAGGTAGTCGAAGAAAATACTGAACTGATTTGCTTAGAAAAACTGGATGATAAGAAAGACACAGATTTAGAAGTTGACCAAACTTCAAATGATATAGTTGAAACAAATTATGAAAGTGATGAAAATTATGTAGATGGAGATGAGACTAATTCTAAAAATGCTTTGAAGGATTTAAATGTAAATGATGATGATGTAAATGATAGTAATGACAAGGATATAGTAGGATCGCAAAAAAGACAGAGAATTCCAGTTTCAAGATATGGTAATCCAGTTTCACATTTTATATATGTTAACCATATTGATGCAAATGTACCAAATACATTTGAGGAGGCGATAAACTCCAATGATCATAAACAATGGAAAATGGCAATGGACCAGGAAATAAATAGCTTAAATAAAAATAATACTTGGCAAGTTGTTGAAAAGCCAAAAGATAAAAGGATTATTGATGTAAAGTGGGTTTTTAGAAGAAAAAACAATAATGATTATAAAGCTAGAGTAGTTGTAAGAGGATTCCAGCAAAATGATTACACCGAAAATGTTTACTCACCAGTAGGAAAAATGCAAACATTGAAAATTTTATTGTCATACAGCTGTAAAAGTAATTTATTTGTAGAACATATGGATGTAGAGGCAGCCTTTTTAAATGCACATATTAAGTCAGAAGTATATGTAAATCAACCGGAAGGTTATCAAACTGACAACAATAAAGTTTACAAATTGCAAAAAGCACTCTATGGTCTCAAAGAAAGTCCTAGAGTGTGGTATGAGTGTTTTAAAAATTTTATTTTAACACTGAATTTTGTTAGAAGTAACTATGATTACTGTTTATATGTTAATAGAGCAGGCAAAGATCCAATATACATATTAATATTTGTTGATGATCTTTTAATTTGTTGTAAAGATAAAAATAAAATTGAAGAAGTAAAAATTAGTTTAATGAAAAGATTTGCAATGAAAGACTTGGGAAAAATTAAAAGCTACATTGGCATAGATATTGATTATAGTGATGATAGAAGTAAAATGACTCTAAACCAAACAAAATATATTGAATCTTTGGCTGCAAAATATGATCTGAAAAATACTAAGTTGTATGATACTCCAATGGAAACAAACTTGAATTTAGAACAAGCTAGAGAAGTAGATGAAAGAATAAAGTACAGAAATATAATAGGTGAATTATTGTATATTAGTACAGGCACAAGGCCAGATGTAGCATATAGTGTTAATTATTTAAGTAGATACCAAAGTTGTTATAACCAAACACATTACAAATATGCAATAAAAATCTTGAAATATTTGTATAAAACTAAGGATCTAAAGTTAACATACTATGATAATGTGGATGCTGAAATATTAGATTGTATGGTAGATTCTGACTATGCAGGAGATAATGTGGATAGAAAATCCACAACTGGTTTTATAGTAAAATTATTTGGAAACTTAATTTTTTGGAAATCACGTAAACAAAATACAGTAACTAAATGCTCAACTTTTGCAGAGTATACTGCTATGTCAGAGGCAGTGACTGAAATACTTTTTATTAGGAACTTGCTTAGTGAATCATTCAATGTAAAATTTTGTGATCCAATAAAATTGTATGTAGATAACTCAGGTGCAATAGCAATCGCTAAATACGGCAACTTTACAAAAAATTCAAAGCACATCGAAGTGCAGTATCATTATATAAATGAGAACTATGAAAATAAAATAATTGATATTGTAAAAATTGATACAAAATGTAATTTGGCAGACTTGTTAACTAAAAGCTTGGATAAGACAAAATTTTTGAAGAACAGATTAGAATTAAGTTTGATTTAGTTATGTAAAAAGGTTATAAGATTATAAATTTAAGGAGGTGTGTTGTAATAAGGTAAATCTTATAATCTTATAAGTAAATCTGTAAATGATACATGTATCGATTATTGTTTAAGTGTAGTCAAAAGCTGTTGTCGTGACAACGCCAAGTTCCATATTGTGAGTTGCATCAAATTAATGTGTTTTGTAAAAATAAAACTAGCAGTTTAAAAGAAGGATATTTGTTATTTCGTTTAAACCATTTCAACAGTTATGTCTATCACCTCCGACCTCAACCTATTACAGAAGGTTCACCTATTCCCCCTGTTTAATATATCAAGACCAGACCTTATGATAGACTCAAATATGTATTCACCTCTTTGGTTGTTCTTGGAGCTTCCCCAGGCTTCATGATGCGCGTTAGCGTCCAGGGCCGCCAATAAATTGGTAACCCCTTCATCCAGCATCCTCTCTACATGCTGCAAGGGGTTAGCTTCCTCGTAGGGCAGATATGCAGCTACCATAGTGATGTCTGCCCTCATCACCTCCCCAAAGGGGGAAAGCACTGCTGCTGCAAGATCTCTGGAACAAAATTGCCAGAGGGGCAGCATTTTAAATTTGTTCTTGTGTAGGATGCAGGCCCTTGGCCGGTCCGACCCCGCAATCAAGCTGTAGCCAGGCCAACCAAGCCCCGCAATCCTACCATTTAGGAGATAAGGCTCTTGTATTAAAATAATATCAATATCCTTACCTCTGACATACTGCTGTAGCACACCACAAGCCGCTACGCAGTGATGCAGATTTATCTGCAGCAGCTTCATGCCTGTTCTTGTTCCGAGCCCGATGAACCCGCCAACAATGCGAGCTCATCGACCTCATCAGGAGTGACTTCAGCTTCCGGAACCTGCACAAGGGGTTCCCTGGCTGAGCCACTAACACTGCCCGACTGCGGCTGGTCCTCCTCAACTCCACCTAGAGGAATCTCAAAGTACCTCGCAGTCTTGTCATCCCTCCTCTTCACATCTCTGGGCTCGGCCGGCTTATTCTTCAGCACCCTCAGTGTTACTCGATGCAGGCTGAAATGAACCTGCATTCCGCACCTCCTGAGGCTGCCGAGACTTGTCTCAGGGATCCTGAATATGGCATAAAAGCCATTATCCAGGGCCCAAACATGATGCACCTGCCAGCCGAGCACGCCATCCATATCTCCATTCTGTACCTTCAACCTCCTGAGGATGACCTCATTAGAGACCGCCCGATCAGAAGGGAAGAAGGCCTCCACCTTCACCTGCTGGGTCAGTATACTGATGCTTCCCACACGAAGGGATAAACCCCTCTCCAGAAAAACATCAGACATGACCCCCGCAAGCCACTCCTGCGTAGGTTGATTGGCGCAGGCAATGACGCAGCCACCCGTTCTATAGCTAACGCCATCGAACTGTGGCCGCACCGTACTGCCCACCTCAATCTCGTCTAGCCGGTCCAGAATCCTGGTTTTAACGACATCACAGTCACCCGGGGTCAGCCTATCCTCCGGATAGTTACTGGGCACCACTGCCACCAGCATATCCTTGACTGCTCCCGAGTATGACTTGATGTTGGTCCCAGTATCCTTTGGCTTCTTGGCTGCTGGAGCCGTGCTGCCAGTCGATGTTCTGGGCCTCTTCTCAGCAGTGGCGGTCCTCTCCCCAGCCCGCACATACGGTGCTCCTGTACTGGTGGTCGGCTTCGATGAGAAACCCGACCCACCAGCAGTGCTCCTTGGAACAGGCGCAGACCCAGAGCCCGTCACAGTATGCCTCTACGACCCACCAGCACGTGCACCTGACCTGTCAGCTGGTTTCCTAGGAAACCCTGCCTCCCTGCCAGGTGCCGCCCTCCGGTGTACCTCAGCCACGACAGGCCCACCCGACTTTGGAACCCCTTTCCAAGCCGCCGACTTGGCTGCCGGTTCCTCAGGGAACCTTGCAGTTTCATCGGCAATCTCATGAAACGGCTCCGCAGTCGAGGCGCCAGCAGCGCCCCTGTCCAAGAGGTCCTTAGCCCTTTTAGCACGTCTACGCCTGTTCCTCCTCTGCGTGACAATAAGGAAAGGACCTGATGCACCTTCCTCACCCTCGAGACTTCCAGGTGCCTGTAGGTTAGTCAAACCTATATTATGGAGGTCCACCCCCGGGAATCCGGAGGGGGCCGCCGCAACTCCAGTATGTGCTGCGACAGCCTCCCCCGCCCCCGTGATGACCCTCAATCCTTGAGACTCCATAGTCAGTGCCTGCAACTGGGCTCCGACAGAGGAGTCTATCGAATCCATTGCTGAATTCGATAGCAGTGAAGTGTCTAAGGAAGATTGCTCTTCCTCAGATAAAGGTGTTGTGTTGAGTTCGAAAATGTTACGGTTCATTTTTGTTCCCACGAGTATGGGGGATCTAAATACACTGCAGGTACTGCCCCCTCTCCCTGCAGCGGGCTAAATACAATGGGGTGCGCCAGGTGCCCCAAGTGGGTCGATTTAAGACAGTGTATGTTTATACACCCCCTGCCATCCAGCCACAGTTCGAGCTCCCTACACTTGGCTTGGGTGTCTAAAGAGGTCCTCCAAGGACCCCGCCTCTGTCGTTCGCGAGTCCACACGACCAGTTTAGTCGTGTGGTCTCCCCAGGGGGCACCACTAGGAGGTGACAGTAGGCGTTGATAGGGATAAGGAGGACTGGGGTGTACAAGCAGTGAGTAGGGCACTATAGCTTGAACATTCCACAAGGAGTGAGGGAGGCTCCCGCACCAGCCTCCCGCTCCAGTCCCTCCGTTGCCCTACCCATTAACCCCAATACACTTACAGGGACACTACTTCGTACATTGACTTAGGATGCTTGACCTTAACGGATACCATGGTCATACAATGAGTTCCCCACTCTTCCTCCCCACCATAGCCCGATTCCTGTTACTTCTGGATCCCTCTTATATAGAATTAATCAGAGCTCTTTTTTTACAGTTATAAAAAAATATCAACGTTACTGTTTTATTTTTAAAGTTCCATTAATCTTTTTACTATTAATGTAATTCTCAGTTTTTCATTTTCTTACTATTTAGTAAATAAATAAAACTGTCGGTTACTTGCCTGCTATCTAAATAGCTGCAAGGCCAATTTCCCTAATTTTCCTTCCTTGAGAGAGGGTTACCTAGTCATAATAATACATAAACATATGTTAGATATATTATCTATGCTCATTTCATTATCCTTTTTATTGTGTTTTAAAAAAAAAATTCATTATGATTATTTTTACCAGATACTGTGGACATGGAAGTGGTTCACAGTACATCGCTTCTGAAAGGATCCAGCGGTTGAAGGTGAAACCTCTACAGATGCTTTTTGGTTGCAGTAGTGTTGCTCTGAAAGATCTAGGTGGTCATACTGAGATGTATGGAGATGTGATGGAGTTTGCGATTGCATGCAGGTTATTAACTATATTTTTTAATAATTATAATATAAAACTTATATTATTTATTATTGTTTTTTATTTGAGGCTTAACTTCTACATCAACTCCAATGAACGCAGGCAGGGTGAATCTGAACCAACACCTCTTCAAATGGCTTATAGATAAATAGTACCATTAACTTAACATCAGTATTTATATTTTTTTATTTTAATAAAAGTGCTTTAAACTTTAAATAAATTAATTAAATTTTTAACAAATCACCCATGCTGATCCAAAAACTGGAGAATGGACAATAAGAAGCTTTGAAAAAGAAAATTTATATGTAATATAAATAAATGTGCATAATAACCACCAATTTTTTAAATGAGTCTGTCTTTATAAAAATAACTTTTAATTTTTCAAAATAACAAAAGAATTAAAACTTTACTTAACCGCTAAAAACTTTTTCAAGTCCTTAAACTAGTGTTGTAAGCCTGCGGATCTTTACTTCTTCTCTATGTTTTTTGATTAATTTAACTAGCTTTAATTGAATTTGGGATAGAGTGGATCTATGGTAGACCACTGATTTGCCTCAGGTTCCGGGTTCAAATCCGGCGCTGTTTAAGATTTTATTTAATCCGTTATAAGCTTGGGATGGATCCTTTGCGATCTGGGGCTCATCCCAGCCTCTATTTACTGAGTACCCAAAATAGAGGGGGAAATCTGGCAGTTGAGCATGATTTAGGACAAATCACCTCTCTACATAACCGTTGTCCAAGAAACTGCATAGTCTCTACCTTGTACTAAACCATGACCCATACCCGTACCTGGTACAGGTTTCTTAAATATTTAATTTGAGTATACCTACCTTTTTAACAGTTCTAATTGTAACCAGCCTATCAGAGGAACATTTCTTTTATTGCCTCCAGATAACTGTTCCTTTGTCCAGAAAAGTTTGTTTTCGTTTGTTGTTATCCTGTTTTTGTGGTTCAAGACCCTTTTCTCATTTATCATATACATATTTATGCTGCTTTAAAATGACTTTTATTAAATAAAGAATACCTAACATTTTAAAGAATTTTAATTAAAACCTAGAATACTTATTTGATACTTTGAGAAGGCCATAATATTTTAGTAAACATTATTTATACATTATTTTTGCTATGTCCATTTAATTACCAACCTCTTTTTTTCAGTGGCTGTACTTTGGGAATGCTATGGCCAGTTACATGCTATGATACTGATAGAATTACAATGGTTTTAGCTAATGTTTGCTTACCTGGAACTCCTGTGGACATAAATAGTAATTTTATTTTATTTATTTTTTAAAACATGATTTGATAAACAGTGATACTGAATCAGAAGAAATGTGTAGGTGATTTTTATTTTGTTAATGTTACTTCTTTTTTATTATATTTTGTCGTTCAAATGCTTATAACTTTTAATAAACTAGATGTTATTATTTTAAATGTTTCTTTTGTTAACTGAGTATAAATTTAATATTTAAAAGCACCAACATATACATATACATATATATATATATATATATATATATATATATATATATATATATACACACACACACACACAAAATAAAAAAAAATAAAAAATAATAGTTGCCACTTGCAGAAAAATTGTAAAATTTATTTGAATTGTGAATTAATAACTTATACTCACAGACATTTTTCCCGCACCATTTCAGCTTTTGAAGAAATTCAAGGCAAATCAAAAAAAGAACCAGAACTACTGCGAGCAATGAGGCAAGTTAGGGAATGTGTAAATCTATTTTCAAATGGCGCAGCTTTAATAGCGAGAGGAATTCCAATAAAATTGGTAAATATACCAATATTTTATTAGATAACTTAGTTTCAAACGTATTTAAGAACTAATTAAATATTAATGCATTGTGATCCATTATGTAATTTTCAGGTTCCAGATAAAACAAACAGTTCAGATTTTAGTTCAGATACTAGTGAAAGTAAATAATATGCTGAAAATGGCATGATTACGAGATGCATATGGTATAGCATGTATGTTACTTTTATATTTTGTATATATTTTTATAAATAAATATTTATGGATTTGTTTAACCTGTTTGCAAAAATTGAGTGATTAAATCTGTTTGTAAATAGACCATTTACTGAAAAATCCCAATCCCTAATAAAATATAATCATTTACGTTTAATGACTGAAGAACTGACATACCTTAGTAATCAGTTTAACTCTTCTCTCATAGCTCTAGCACTTCAAATTGTGTTTCATTTCTCAGGACTATCTTGATACAGATTTCAACTGACCCATATGGAAATCAAACCTACAATGTTGCAAACCATTCACTTTGGTACTCATCGCCTTTAGTCCCTCAATGACTTTCTTTTATACTGTATTGTGTTGATAATGGTGAATAGTAAAACAAGAGTATGCATCGGATATTGGAGTATGCATATATTGCATAAATATCAATATATTTATTTTTGACAATTAGTTAAAATCCTGTTAAGTTTTGTACTTTTTATTTTATTTCTATTTTTATTATGTTTTGGTCTTGATTATTTTATGATTTGTATTGATTGTATTGATATTGACAATTGAATCAAGATTGTTTAATACACCATCAAATATGACCATGGAATAATGCAATTTTCGTGTAATCTTTTAATGAGTTTAAACTTGGACACTTCAAGCCTTAGCTGCATGAACATTACCAGCATGTTTGGGAAAGGGTGTTGTAACTAACGGACAATTTGTCATTAGTTGAAGAAATGTTTAGTGGGTGGCACAGATTAATTACCTAATTTTTTCTTTCTACTTGAAACCATCACATCCACAATGTACCGCAGAGGTATTGGCATAATGCAACAAAATCTTAACAAAGCATTGGATAATCATTAGTTCCCTGTACTCAAACACAACACCACATTTCATGTTTCACGTCTGACAGTAAAGAAAATAAAGAAGCTCAGTTATGGAGATTACAATCTGCTCAGAAATATAGACAACTTCCTTAAGGGTAAAGTTATTGAAAATGATTCTCAAGTCAAATGCATTTTCATACTTCATTTCATCACAAAACTCTGAATTTTTCAGTTCTGGAATTGAAAATTTGATAACTCAGGAATAATGTGTAGAAATTATATAAATAATTTTATTAAAAATGTTTTGATTTCATAAAGCTGTTTAACTTTAATCTTTCCTTTAAAAAACAGACATTTCATTTGAAAGGACCCAATAATAAAAATAACACTATTAGATGAAATATTTAGTATTTCCAATGGAAACAGGTGTACAGAGAACAAAATGTTAATTCTTTCTACAAAATTACTTATTTGAGTCCAAACACACCACAATATTGTATAAAATAAAGCAATAAAATAAGTCAAAAGGAATGTTTAGACTTTATAATAATGCACATTTTTGTAATAAAAAGGAATTTATTGTTTGTACAGACATATAAATTAAAGTTATGTTTATATTATCTACAGCTTTCCAAAGTTATTTTTTGTCCTAAAATGATGGCACTGACAATATTTAAATCAGAATCAATGAATTTAGTTTATTAATTTTAATTTTAGTCCCAAAATATAAAAATAACACCTGTAAGAGTAAAAATATGGTATACATAACAAAATATTTAAGTTTAATTTTTGCTAAAGTATACTTAAAATAAAATACAATTGCATGTCATGGTGTATATTTATTGCTTTGTGGACTAACTGTTATATTAACAAAGAATTATAAGCTAAAAAATGAAATACTACTGAAGAACAGTTAAGAAGCTATGAGCTATGTAGTAATAAATAATAGAACTTAAGAATGAAAAAATTATCCCTGAGAACAAAAACAAACCATTAACAGTTAGAATTCAAAATTACAATATATTGATTTAAAAATTTAACAAGAACATTTAGTTCTATTATTACCGATCTTAATGGTTAAAACTAACAAAATAATTTTTTAAAATAAGAAAACATTTTACATTCAAAATATCTTCAAACAAATAAATTGAAATCTTCATTTCAATCCAATCCTCTTTCGATTATTATTTCTGGCAATCCAAATCTAAGGCTGATAGTCCACAGAAGTTATTAATCACAAATTATATGAGAAAAGGGTTCCAGCATGTAAATGCAATGTGCAAGGTTCACAAGATGCCTTCAGATGTTACTTGATTCAGTTACAATCATTATCTGGGCACAATTAATCAAGATCAAGTTACTGTACAAATAAAAATAAAAACTTAAAAGCTATTCTAAAATTTAATTAATTGTATATTAGTTTGAGATTTATTTTCACAATCTTAAGCAGGTAATTAAAAATGATGTATAATGAAATAGTTGTGATTGGTATTCATATAAGAACTAATGTTATTTTTGTTAAATTAAATTTATTTAGGTAACTGTTAGGTAGAAGCATTTAATAATAAAATGAAATAATTTATTTTATATTTCCAAGAACTAACTCTAGATTATTGTATTATAATTGATAAATAATTAGGCATTTAAAAAAAAGAATTGTTAACTCTTTACTTGTCCAGAAAAAAAATGATAACTATAGTTAAAAAAAAAAAAATCGAGTCAAGGCCTTGGTTGCTATGAGAATTTTAATGAATTTCTAATAGCGCTGATCATTGTGGCAAAACAATAAAAAGCCTTTTTATTACCTTTAAACTACTGAAGTTAACTTATTTGTCTATTTCATACATTAATAAATGAATTATTAATAATTCATAAAAATAAAAAAAAGCTTTGTGTACACATACATAAATATATAAATACAAATGCACTCATATAATATTAAAATTTATTTGAATAATGACAGACATATTTACTTACCGTCCACATAAGGCTAAGAATTTCAGGACTTATTAACATGCAAAAAAATTAAAATAAATATCCAACAACAAACTTTATTCAAAACATGTTCAGTTGAAAACCAGTGGTTTATTGAAAATATACAATAAAACTTTTCATTTTATTACCATTAAATAATAAAATGACTTTAATCAATTTTTTAAAAGAATATTATATTTAATACAAAAAAAAAATAATATACTTCATAAAAAATTAAAAAAAAAAAATTATATGGCCAAAAGTCAATCTAATTTCCACAAAGAACATGTCACCTCGTTTCTTTAAAACTCATAGACAATTATCCTGTGTTATTACAGTCGTCAATACTCAAATCAGAAGAAGAAGAGTTCAATTACCGAAAGAGTTTTCCAAACAATTGATTGAATCAATAAATGAAGAGTTTTCCAAACAATTGATGAATCCCAAAAAAAGTTGAACTAGCTATCATATGAATAAAATCACAGACTAACTTTTGATAAACCAACTAAGGACAATAAAACCTATATTTAAAATAAGTAATAAATGTTAAGGCTGATAATGAAACCCAAACTAGATAAAATAAGTAAAGAAAAAAACTTTATTCAAGAATAAATAATAATCAATTAGAGGACGAATTTTGACAAACCATCGAGAAGAAAATAAAAAAACTTAAGTAAAAAAAAGGAGCTAGACCCATTAGGATAAATCACAAAATCAATTATTATCTAGGTAGGACACTTAATTTATCTAATATGTACAAATATTCACACTCGTAATAATAACACAAGTTTTCATCTCCAGGACTTACCCCTTATTAATTTGCTTGATTTATGCTCATCCCTTTTTGGAGAAGCCTTGCGCTTACCAGGAGACTTTACAACCGACTTTCCTTTGTCACTGGGTCGGTCAGTACTTTTTTCTCTTCTAGATTCTACACTCCTTTCACGTGATCTGCGGTCTGATCTTTCTCGCCTGTCATCCCTCTTATCATTTTTTTTATCCTCTCTTTTTTCTACCCTCTTTTCATCTTTCTTTGTTTTTTCATCAGACTTCCTTTGTGGTTTTGGAGATGGTGATTTCGATACTTTTTCTGATTTGTATTTTTCATTTTTTACAGGATTCGCTGGCTTTACAAAATTATCAGGTGATTTCTCATTAGTTCTTTCTATGTTTTTTTCAGGCTTTTTTACAATTGGTTTATCATTGGATGAACTACTACTAACTTTAACAACTTTTTGGCTATTATTAGTGACTTTTTCTACCTTTTGTTTTTCAATAATTTTGGATTCTTCTTGCTTTTCTTGAGGACTAGATGAACCATTTTTAGTAAATTCCGCAGGATTTGACTCAGATTCATCACCCTTTACAACCTAAAATGCAGAATCAGAGGTAAAATAGTTTGACAAATTACAATATATATTCATTTATAAAAATAAAAAATATAATAGTACACACATTAGAAATACATTTAGTTATTTTAAGAGATAATAGTTGTACAAGGTACTGATCAAAAGCAATCTTAAATTTAGGGATAGTTTGAAAATATAAATCAGAAGCTAGATAATGCCATACAATAAATGAAAAAAATATATTTCCAAGGGCAGATCATTAAGACTCTTACTAAAAATGTTTAATTAATTATTGAAAGGAGGATACCTCTGTATCCTGGGTTCGAATCCTGGCCAGGACAAATTTTTTCTCTTCAAAATAAAAATATTTAAATAATCACAATAAAATAAAAATAAATATTTATTTATATTTGAAATATTTTGAATTCTTATTGTTCCAAAATATTCCTGGCTACTCACTAATTAGTTAGATTCATTAAACTTAAAAATTAGTTAAAGTAGTTGCACAAAAAATTGCTTAATACATACATTAAATAGAGTAAATACATTACTCTCCTAGTGAAAAGGCAGTAATAATAATAATTTTTCAATGGAGTTTATGTTCATACATGATTAAGGTTATAATTTACCTTGATTCCTTTAGCAGTCTTGACAAGTTTGACTACACCTCCTTTGACGATTTTAACAACAGCTTTATCACCTTCTCCAACTTTGGTCTTCTTCATTCGTTTTTTTAACGAAGTTGTCAACGAATTAGTGGTAGCATTAGTTTTAGAACCAGGTTTTTTCGTTTTGATTGCAGCAGATTTTGGAGCAGGCATGATGGGAGGAAGAAGCTAAAAAGAATAAACAAATAAAAACTATTAAATATGAAATAAATAGATTATTAATAGTGGATATATTGTTAGAATATGCTCACTAATATTAATTGGAAGAACTAATTCATCTAAATTCACATTGATATAAATAGTTCGAAAAATTGGTTAGAGCGAGATGAGTCTAGACTAAACCAAATTGCTTGGGCATAGGTAGTAGTATTATACTAACCACTATAGTAATAAAAATCTTTAAATAAATGCCCTAGGTGTAATACAAATTTTCGTATCAGACACATATTTGAGGGACGCTGCTTCTATAAAAAAATACTAAATCAGCTCAAAATACCACCTGATGTTAGAGAAGCACTTAGAGACAACAAATCTAAAATCGACAAAGTGATGAAGTTCATTACAAACTGTATATTAATAACCAATATTTGATCATTCATTGCCCCTACTATAGATGCATTTGTTGTTTTTTCTGATTGTTTATTTCCTTATTACATTTATATATATATAACTTAAGTGTTGTGACACAAATAATATTAAAAAAAAGAGATTAACAAGGAAGGAAATGAAACTCACTGTTAGACTTTTAGAACAATACTGCTTTATTCTCTCTCATAATCCTGCTTTTATATCTTTTGCAGTGTTTACATTTACATTAATGGTATTAGCAATAATACTGTCCTAGTTCCACTTGTAACTTATATATATATATATATATATATATATATATATATATATATATATATATATATATATATATACAGTAAAACCTCAACTAACGGACACCCCTAAATAGCGGTCACTCCCCATTACCGGACGATTTTTTTTGCACCAACATTTTAATACAATTTTTAAGGCATTTGAACCTCTATTTAACGAAACCTCTCATTAACGGGCACGGACAGGCTGTGTTGGTTATAAATCGATTAAAAAAACCTCTAAAAGGCGGACAGTATGACTTTATTCCTTTCCCATTTCTCGGAAACAATTAGTTGTTTCCGGTCTAAGAAAACAGGGACAGCTGTGTTTACTTTTGAGTAAAGGTTTTCCACATAAATACTTTTTTTTTATTCTCGAACTTGCTTTATTAAAATTTAGTTCTGTTCTAACCCTCGTGGCAGGCGGCTGAAAATGTCTCTCTCACGTAAGAGACTCACTTTAGAACAAAAAATAAATATAATCGACTTTTATGATCGTGAAAAGTTAAGTGTACGTGCGCAAGCGGAAAGACTCAATATCGGTAGGACACAAGTTTCGGGAACACTCAAAAACCGTGCGATGTTTTTTTTTTTATTCTACTTACCTTTTAAACACATGGGAAATTGAATAAGAGAGAATTAATTTGTACAAATTATTTTATAAGAGAATTATTATACAAATTGTCCCTTTAAAGGACACCTTTAAATAACGGACAAAAATATTTGCACCATGACTGTCCGTTAATTCGAGGTTTTACTGTATATATATATATATATATATATATATATATATATATATATATATATATATATATATATATTTTTTTTAAAAGATAAGTAATTATAAAAATAAAAAATCTGAAGGCGATGATGACCCTAGGGTTTTACGCTTCTAAGCAACAACAAACAACTATAGTAAAGGTGCCCTCTGGGTTTTTTTTTTACGATTGCTCAAAAAAGTACTTTAAAGAAGTGGTAATTTGGAAAAAAATATTAATTTTAATGTATACAAATAAAATAGTCTCCCATTCTTAACTTAAAAAAAAAAAAAAAAAACGAAAGTACATTGAATAATAAAATTCTAATAAAAGAAAAAAATAATCAATTTCAAAGATTTTTTTTTTTAATACAAATAATGACAAAAACTAAATAATTAGATCATGAAAACTATACAACTATGAAAACTATGCAAAAATTCGAAATTTCGCAGTTTTCCAACAGGTGATAATACATTTTTTAAAGAACAACATCAATATGTTTGTAAAATATTGAATAAGATAAATAAAAAATAATATCAGTCCTTACCAGACCAGGATTCAAATCTCTATACATCTTTTTGCACATGATGTCAACATACTCTGACATGCTTGGAACTGGTGAATGCGAATTTGAAAAAAATGTTGGAGCTTTCAATGATATCAGTTTGACTGATAGCCAAGCAAATGAAGGATCAGCTACTTTCCTAAAACAATTTATTAGAAACCAAAATGTTTTATTGGAATTTTGAAACATGTTTTATTTTCCACTAGTTTTTGATTTTTAAGTAATAAATTTAGAAGTTTTAACTCAACTATTATTTTAAACAGCTAAAGTTAAGTTAAGTCAAGAGACAAGTAATTTACAAAGTTTTAATTAATATAAATCACATATCAAATTATCTTCTTAAAAGCAATTTCATTAAGAAGTGAAAAACCACAATAGTTTGTTTCTACTCTTTATAGGAGTTAAATATCGAAGAAGCTATTGGAGCAGCATCCAGGAACACTTCAATGAGAAGCAGTATCAGCTTCAATATGGTGGTCAATTGACCTGGTTCATAATTTCATTTATAGGCAAATTTATATTAATAAATTCTTTATAATTTTAATGATTTTTAATAGTTTTACAATATAGCAATTATAATAATATTATCTCAGTTGTTATAGTTTAAATACTGGTTAATTGAATGCAATTGTATAATACCAAAAATTTTTTAAAAGAAAATATCAAATTGAACTGCAAATTTAAATAACAGTTTGTTCATTTTTTTTCTATATGGATTTTGTTATTGCTCTAAGTGAGTGGAATTTCACAAGGGTTGTTTAGATATTTACAAAGGCTTAGGGACAAGATGCTTAAACATTTCAAACATGCCAAATAGGCACCAGAATTGACTTTGAAAGCTTTTATCTCTTGTATACCTAGTCCATTGCAGCTTACATTTTTCTTTCTCTAGAGTGTGATAAGTCTTGTTTCAGTTTGATAGTTAATTATCCCAAATAAAATGTTTACTTGTGAGGCATTGTTCATTTCTGCCTCATTTTTACATAAACATTAACAATACTGAATAATTTAACATAAACAGGGCAGAAAATCCAACTAAGAGTATTATGAAAGAATTTCAATTAAGGAGAAATTAGATTGATGTATAAAACCACTTGAAACAGGAAAATCGGGAAAGATTGGAATTAATGATAAATTTAAACTGATAGGAAAAATAGAAGATTGAATTAGTAAATAAGAAACATGAACAAAATATAATAGTATAGTATTAAAGGTTGAAATTTGGTGCTATTTTACTTACTTCTTTTCTGGTTCTATTTTCCTTTCAGACTCTTCAATAGCTTCTGCCAAGAAATCTTTGAGCTCAGGGGCTGGGGTCAATGATGTTATGTACTCATCAAATGTATGTTTTAAACTCATCGCTTGTGGGGGACCAGTTTTCCTGTTAGATACATACAAAAATTAATCTTAATGTGTTTTTAAAAAACAAAAACAGAATAGCCTTAATGAATTAATAAGTTCATGCTAATCTTAAGTTAATTAACAAATCACATGCTACTAAAAAGAATCTATGTAAAGACCTTTAAAAAAAAATAGCAGTATTTCCCATTTGGTTCAAAGGAAAATTATTTAAAAACAGTATGAAGTAAATAAAGTCTATAGAATCAAGAGGGGGCAAGCTTATTAATTATTTCTATGATAACTTTAAATTAGCCTATATGTTTTTTATAAAATCTACAAATATTACAAAATATAAACTCTTCTCTATATAGCTGTATGGGGAAGTAAAATGGTCAAATGTACATTAGTTTTGAATGTTTCATAGTGTACTATAAATGAGCATTTTAACCAATTCCTTTACACAATCTGACACTTACTTAAAATTTTATGTAAAGGAATTAGGAAAAGCACGCATAAATAAGACTTATAAAACAATCAATTGACTTGAATGTAAAATTAGCATTTTGGACACTTGATCTTTTTAACTTCTTCAACATGTATATTTCTAAAACAATCGATAATTCTCATTCTGTCCAGAAAAAATAAATAATAAAAATAAACTATTTCACAATTTTTGTAAAATTAATGAGCAATCATATCGAATAACTCAAGTTACAATATTAACAAACTTATCACAAAATAATACACAAAAACAGAATTGTACAATGAATGCTGATATGTTATAAATATCAAAACAAATGTTAATTCCACAGAGGTGGAAATGAAATCACAATTACGCACTTGAATCATTCCTCACTAGCAGCTAAATATGGCTGAACTTGGGATCACTGCTTTCTCAGTCTTAATTATGAAAATGAAAAGAAGTTAGATGAAATTGGTGGGGGCAATGACATTTTTGCTGATGATCCTTGTTTTGCTTGAATTTGCTTGAAACTTCTAACACTGAAATTAGAAGGCAGCATGGAGTTCTGAAACTTCATTAATTTAGCGATCTTTCCCAATGCTGTTAAGGCAAACATAATTATTTCTATAGATTATCAACCTTTTTGACCGAAATGGTTAGATTGTGGGTCTACCAAAAAATAAATTCCAACCCAATCAGACCAGATTTGAAATATTACCACGAGCCAGCAAAAGTTATGCCCTATCACATTCTGACAAAATGTTATTTTTGATTCGACATATTGAACAGACAAATAAGTGACTTATAACATTATGGCAGATTTTTAATATACATGCAATATATTTTATGAACATAAAACACTCAAATGAGATATATGTTATATTAATAGTTAATGTTTTGAAAAATGTAAGCAACATTACGAAATAAGTTCTATGGTTGGTAATAAACATATCTTATAAAATTTTGATGAAGAAGTGTCATAAATGTTTTGTCTATCTAAAAATAAATGTAGAACTCAGTTACAATTACAATAAATGGAACAGTGTACAATGTAAATGATTCTGCTTTTTTAGAGACACTGTTTGATTATAGAAAATGCTTGGCTCATTGAATAAGCTTGTACAATTTAGTCTGATAAACTAATGATTTTTTTAAAAAAATTTAGACTTTCAATTACTTATTTATGTACTTCTATTGCTTTGTGTAGAACATCTGTAAGGGAATTAAAAATGCGCAGTGGGATGATTAAAATAAAAATGACATCAATCCTATTATATTCAAGGAGTATACAGGCAGTATAGATAAATAAAGGTTATAAACAAATTATAGAGCAATCAGAGGTACTGAAAACATTGATTGTTACTTAATGGGTGTTATTACTAGGAGTCTAGTGCTTTAGAAGCATAAAATTAAGAAATATTAATGGTTTGCAGTAGAACAGTTTTAGATATAAGACAAGACGACTGTAGAAACAGATGTTGGAAAGTGATAAGGTTGAAATAGATCGAATTATAAAAAATTATGACGATGCATCAAAAATAAATTCTCTTCTTAGAGGTGAAAAAAGATTGTTCTTTTTAATAAAGAACATTTAAAAAATAGATGGTAGAGGGCAAAACGTTGCCAGAGTAGGAAAGGAGAAAAACAGTCTACAAAGTACTTAAAGTAATAAGGACAGGTAAGGTGCATAACAAATGCTGATAACAGATGGATAAGATATGTTAGAAGTCTGGAGGAAACATAACCAAGAAAAAAAATTCTCATGTTATTGACATATTGGGAAGAAGAAGGGACCATTAAAGAATGATTATTGACCAACAAACTATTCCAATTATCTACAACCCAAATGGAAGGTGAAACAAGTGTAAAAACATTTAATGGATTTGTTTGAATGAAGGGGAACAGCTGGACTTAAGGCCAAACTCATTCATACCATGCTAGATCAATCAATTCAACTGACCAAAAGTGTGAAAAAATTATGGAATGAACCAATAACGATAACAAAAGGTTTTGAGTGTGACATGTTAACATTAACTGGTTTAGGATCGACTGACTTCTGTGCAATAGTTGTTCAAAAGAAACCCTTATCCATATCAGTCTTCTAAGGTATCGCCAAAGTATTTGTAACTGTCAGCAAGATCTGCAGCAACATCAACTCCAAGGAGTCTCATGCCAAGACCCTGCCATGCAGATCCTTCTGCCTTACCCTCTTTGACAGCGAATCCCAATGAGAGGCGGTTCAATTTGCCATTAATGGCAAGTACTCCGCTTTTCAGGGATGGTTTCATTGGCAAGTGAGTTGTTAAGTACTCCATGGCAGATTCTGACATTATTGTTTATTATTCAATATTAATTATTGGAATTATCCCAGGAACCCGCTTAAGAGGCTATTACCTTGACCCAGCTAATTTTCCATTTCACTGGGAACCCAGTGGTGTCGGTGCCATTTCAGTGAGTACCAGTGGTGTGGTAATCTAATTAATAAAATGTAAAAAATATAGTAATTATAATTTAAACTGACAATGAGAAGTCAACAAATAATTATTAAGTTGATTAGTTACTTCACTCTACTTGCTCCCAAAACTTTCAAACACATTGCAGGAAGTGGAATTTTCATGATGAGCATTCATATTTTCCTACCTCAAACTAACTTTATATTCCTTTTAAGGCCAAAAATAAAGTGTTCTTCTGATTTAATAATGTTTCATAAGTAGAGGTGTTTTGATATGCTGAACCGAAGGTAACTTCCCTTAGCTAATTCAGTACATCGTGCCCAGAGTGTAATCAAAGTGAAAACTGGCTCACTTTTATAACGATAAAATAATTTTAAAACTGACAAAAATCATTATGTTAAATGTCAAAGGTACCAATAATTTGTTATAATGTATTGTACTGATATTGAAACATGTTAAATATAAATAAAATCAACAGCTTATAAACTAAGTTAATTAGTTTAAAGTAAGCTGAACACTCCAAAGTTTCCAGGAAATTATTAAAAATAAATAATATATTACTATGGCACATGACATGTAAATAAAAATATTTAACCAGTATGTGCATTTGTACAATACAAAATAAAAAATAGGAGTCAAAACATCTTGAATATCTTGAGCACTAAGTCATAACCACCATATACACCAAACACTAATTTGAAATAAACAAATAATGAAAAATTAATTACACATTTTTTTTCATTCCTAATCCACAGACACAACTCCTCATACTACACCTATAACTTGAATATTGTACTTGAAGTCCTTATCAAGTAGACACTCACGAAGGTACAAAGATGGTATCTGCTCCCGTGGTAGCTTGAGCTGTGAGGATGGAAAATGACCTCTGTCCAAGGTTATCCTCAACAAGAGGGTGTCTCGAAAATTCATTTTCCTGCATAACCTTCTTCAAAGCAGGGCAGCCCTCGTTTTTCCAGTTGCTCCATTCATCTTCTCTCTGTACCATCGCAGAAAACAAAATTCCTTGGAAAATAACTGATAGGATATCATGAGATTTTATTTTTACACTATTAATACAAAAAATAAATGCAGAATGATCAAGATCCTTCATTAAAAATAATAAAAAAATATGATTAAGTTTCCTTGTCAGTAAAAACAAAATGTTTTCAAATAGAGTTAGGCAATTTATGTTATTTTTATTAAATAAATAAATAAAATAATAATAATATGCATTACTTAGTTTAAAATATGCAAATATCACACTACATAAATATGACCATTTAATTTACTTTTGACTATATTTTAAAAGATATTTCAAGGATAAACCTGATTAAAATCATTCATCTCAGTAACTGGGATCAGCTCAATACTAAAAAAAATTAATTGAAAATTTTCAAGGTAAATTATTATATTTGCAAGACATAAAGTATTATTATGGACATTTTGTATATCTACTCACCAGCTGTAGGTAAGGAGTCTTTTCAATACATAATATTATTTAATTTAATAGACCCAAAAAAGTGATAAATAAAAGTAACATTCATAAGAAAAGTCTATAAAGATTAACAATAAAAGATTTTGTAAGCAATTAAGTTCAAGTTCAATTATTTATTACCTGACTAATTGAATAATTTTAACATGCAGCAGAAAATTATGTAAATACATTATCTATTATCTGTTCCAATGTGAACTAAAATAAGTATTGTGATCACAACAATTTTTAGTTTTCAGATAATCATATTGTAACAGTCAGAAAACAGTCACCACTGTAATGAAAAGATAGTAGCCATAAACACTAAATAAACTAAAACAATATATAGGGACAAGATTATTTCTGAATCAAACAAAAAAAAACTTAAGTAGGATGTTCCAATTAGTATCAAACTAAAGGATGCCGGACTAAAAAATTTTTACTTTATCTGTTAAAAATTAAATGGTCATAGTGAAGGGATACTGCAAATTTAAAAAATAAGTTAAAGAAATAAACTAAGCTGCTAACACCAAGAATTGTATAGTGTAATTCATGTCTATTAAAAAAGCTCTCATGCATATGCAAAATGCTAGATTTAAATATTCAGTAATCAAAATAAATAACCTTCATTATGATTTAAAGATCAATTAAAATTGATTTTATAGTTGTCCTATTTTTTTTTTCTAAAGCGCGGTACTACGATTTCTTAAATATATTATTCAAATGAAGTTATACAAAAATTTTCTTGGTAATCTTAAACAATTTAATTAATGTAAAAACAAGTGAAAACCAGGAAAAAAAGTTTATATGAAAAAAGTTTTATAAATTATTATATCTTACTTGAAATAGCCTTACCATTATCATATTCTTAGCCACAGCAAGGAATTCTTCTCCATCTGGAGGTGTGTCTTTTAAAATAGAATATGTTTTTTCTAATGTTTCTTTTATCCAATCATTTTCTTCAGATGATAGTTCATTATTTTCCCTGAATGACATAAAGTGTTAATTATAAAAACTACCAAAAGAAAAAAAATAATGTTAATATGGGAGTACCACTTTTTTTTATTTCAAACATTTTGTGAGAATGTGGATTGTTTTATAAACAAATATAAATCTACATACTGTTTGAAAGGATTCTGCCATAACTTTTATCTGGAGTTATTAGTGATTCCATCGTTTTTCAATGTTGTCTTAGACAGGTATAGATGTAAAAAGGATGTTTAAAGAAAAAAAGTAACAATCTGAAGGAGTGAGGATTAAAAACATAACAAAAAAAAATGTCTTGAATAAGAGACAATGAAGGTTAGATCCCCCTTTAAATCATTAATTATTAATTAATACAAATATTTAATAAATCACTTAATTTCCACTCCCCATTAAAAACCTAATAATTATTAAATTAATAAATAAGTTTCAGAAAAGACAGAGAACATTACTTCATGATTCAAAGTAGGATAATTTTAAAACACAATTAAATGACATTGTCTAAAGGAGCTTATTGTAAATTGAAACATCCTTCAGTTAAAACTATTTCTGTAAAAACAAACTTGATCCAAATTTTGTACATACCAATGTTAACATTTCAGAAATAATTATTATCTATTAATTTAAAATGTTTTTATGTGTAGTCAGTAAATGATAACAAGAAATTATAGGTTGTCAATACATTAATAAATTAATGCTCTTCAATATCTTTAGTTATTCGAGAATCCTTTAATTTGAGGTGAAACAATAATGAATGCTTGTTTATTCACTTTAAAATAAGAATTTACACTATCTTCATACCTACAATTAAATTTTCAAAAATAGTTTGTAACTTTAGTGTAAATGTTGTAAGTTGAAGATTAATTCCAATAAATATCCTTTCTTCATTCAGTAGGTTCTAAATCTATCACCAATCATAATTTTTATAAAAATAAAATTTTAACTATAAATTCTATATGTCAATATATCTCGTTAATAGAACATTACATCAACCCTTCCATATTTTAAATTAAACCATTGATTTTCTTCTAAACTTCGAAATATTTGAACAGTTAACCCCTTGACATACAAGATGCCTGGGAGACATCTTTTATTTCATGCGTCATTTTAGACTTTGACGTCTCTGAGACATTAGAATGGTCTTTGGTGGATGCTGTACAGTAATTAAATCATTTCATTCATTTGTTCACTTGGTTTTCTTTAAAATGTTTAAGATACTTATCTTTCTTTCCTTCACAACAGGACAGATAATAAAATTGCATCGAAATTACAATAAATTAATAAAAATCACATCAAAAGCAATATTCAGTATAGCAGTTATCTTTTAAGGTATGTAGATTTGAATTTGGTAAAATTAAAGTAATCCTTACAACAGGTTTGAGTTGAATGCTTATCACTTACACTGTCACTTATATGAAAGTGATAATGTATGTCTAATGGGATATTATATTCTAGTGATAACCAAATTGAAAATGGTCATAAAAATGTTCATACTTTTGATTATTCAATTGATGCCCGTTGAATTAAGTTTTGTAAGTATGTCGAGGGATTAACAAAATTGTTAAAAAGAAATCCAAAAGTAAAATTAAAACCATAATATAAACCCTTGTATAAATTAAAATATGTACTTGTCATCTTTCAATCCAAATATAATACATTTAATTGCATGATTATAATATTACATTATAATGATAATACATTCCTCTGTAAGTTTTAAGTTCAAATAAAGAAAGAAATCTCCTAGATTTATTTTCATCCTTAGTATTTCTCTTTATTACCTTTCTTGTTAACAGCCTCCATCTTCCTTTTTTCGCTGCTGATGCTAGCAATGTCTTTTGAGTTCCTGAATGATCTTCTATTTACAAAAATTGAGTCATGATAATACTTTTTTTTCTGGCTATTTAATCGAAAATTATTACTATCTCATGTTAATGTCTTTTACACTTTTTGAAGATCACTGTTCTTGCAAAGATTTTCATCTCACAGTTAATTATTTTAAATACTGACAACAGTTTGATGCTCAAGTGCTTAATTTCCAAAGGAATGAGTAAAAGATTTTTTCCGGTGAGGTATGATACTGCTCTGTAGATCTTGGTATAAAAAATCTGGAATTCCTTTATACCATTGACTAGCGTCTGTTTTAAAATTGATAATGAATCATTTAAACAACTTCTTGGATAGAGAACACAAGTATGTATAAATCAATTGCAGCCTTGTTCCTAATGTTAAATAGCGGATGGTATTTTTTTCTTTTTATCCATGAATGTACAGGTCATAAGTTTCAGATTTTCCTATTAATCATACTTTATTGGTACTGAAACAGTTTTAACTGATTTAAAAAGTTCAAATGATCCTTTAATCTATAACGAAGCATGTTCTGGTATTATTCATACAGCTACTGAACAAGGAAAACAATAAAAACAAGTACAGCTCGCAATTCATATGTAAGCTAACAGTCCTCGAAGTTTTGACCAGTTGTTGCTAAATATTTTCCCTATGACAAGCGTTCCTTGCATTCCACCAAGATATCTGCTACATCTCTCTGCCCTGATGTCCTCGTTGTCTTATCTGAATATGCTTTCGATGACATCTTCAAGGTTGTTTCGAATACTATAATATACATATATACTCAAATTAATCCAATAGAAATTCATATATCTTTTGTTTCATTTTACGAAGACCCTGCTACGAGTAAAATTAACTTCTCAATCTGTTTCAAATATTCATAGAAGCAGTTTAAATGTTAATAAATATATTTTATTATTAAGATTTTCACTCACTGACTAAAATATAATATCCTTTTCAAGATTTTTTTTTTTTCGACTGTAGCCTTTTTATTCTTGATGAGAATTCAGACATATAGTACAGATATAAAGATGTATATTTATCTCTTCTTAATCCAAAAGAAAAATTAAGTTGGGGAAAACTGATATCACTGCCGTTTTTTCAGCCAAAATTGTTCTGCAACTCATGTTTTCATAAATGATTCCAGGATGGCCCCATAAATATACTCTCAAAAGTGTACTGAATATCCATGAGCTCTGATATTCTTTCATTTTTAATTTTTAGAAACATAAATAAAAAAATATATTAATCTATTCTTCAGCCATTAAGTGACAAATAATCATGTTGCAGCTTTCAACAAGTTCTTCTTTATAACATTAAAGTAGTAAAACAGCATACCTCATTCAATTCAATGTCCTTCTTTTTTTAATTTAAGTAACATAAATTACTAAAAATTATAGATTCTTGTTGTTTTCAATCATAAAAATTCTAAACAAAATATTTTTCTAGCAGAATTTGTTTCCTCAATAATAACAGCCTTTCCTAGAATATTTCATAAACTGTTTTATATTTATCATTTTATTATTAAAAGGATTTTTCTCTTTCTTAAGGTCCTTCCTCTTATCATTTCCTTCAAAAGCAACTTAGCTTCAGTAGGATATGCTCTAAAAATTAAAAAATAATAAATAACACAAAGATACCATTTGAATGTAGAAAATACAGAAAACTATAAAAGAGTAATTACAATTATTCACTATCAATAGCACATATAATATTAAAAGAACAAGAAACATTAAGACCCTAAAGTTTTATTAATATTACCCTAGGCTTGTATTTTTTTATGAATTTAATAGAATTACGATTGTAAAAGCAATTTAAAGGAAAAGAAAAGATGATAGAAGGTCCCTAATGTATTCAACATTTTATAAAAATTTATTTATTGAAATTTACAACTATAGTACATTAATACAAATAAATATTTTCAACAATATCTAAGAGCATTGCGGCAAGTATAGAAACTGTATTTAATGTAAAAAACACCACTAATCAGAAATACTAAATAGTAAAATATTTTTAAGGTCCTAATTTTATAATTTGTTCACAATTATTTAATCATTTTATTAAGAAAACCATAATTAATTTAAATGAAAATATAAATCAATAAGTCCTTAGACAATAAATAAATAAAAGCAATAAACCACTTGCAGGATCTTTTGTTTGTATGAATACCTACTGAATTAATTACATGATAGAACGAATACACACTGGACACATTTACTAAGGTAACTATGTTTGTGAGTAAATAAATAGAAAAAAATTATAATTCTCTTTTCTACATTTATTACTCAAAGATCATCATTTATACTCAAGTTAACATTAACAAAATATTAAACGGTGACAAATCGCTAATTATTGATTATATAAATGATCCAATAGTTTTGTCAAAATTTAAGAATGCCCCAGTAACATTGGTAGATGTAGAGAGGTCATTTTCCGCATGCAAATATGTATTTGTTGACCGATAAAAGATTAAGTTTTTCTGAAAGTAATTTCGAGATGCACATGATATTCAATTACAGTACTTAGCATTTTATATTGCATGTTATCATACTTTTTACTGTATATTTTGGTACTTTTTATGGCATATCATATGGTATATTTAGATGGTTTTTGTTGCAAATAAATCCGGGCCCTAGTCATAAGTAAATGAATATCGACCAACGTTGGTTCAGAAGACATTCACATCATGACCCTTGAGATACCATCCTCAAAGTGTGAGTGAGAGGATTGCATCAAGAGTGATCTGGCAGATTTGTGTTTGGGAAATGACTCATTGACGGAAGTTTGTAAGGTGGTATCGATATCGAGCCTTTGGTTTCATTAAACCTTAATATTATTTTATGTATCTGGTAGCTCTAGTTACTAATATATCAGTATATCAATTTGCTATTTATTTTTATTTTTGTAGGACAAACTTATCTTATTCTTACTCTGTTGATATTTATTATGTATCTTTGATTTAATTTCAGCCTTGAAGATGGTTTATTACTAATTTAGGTTGAAAAATCAGCTTATAGAATAATAAATTTATATTTATTTTTATTCCATCATGAATATCACATTCAAACATCAATAAAACAAATACAGTTGGCATAGTTGGACTATTTCCTTATATAGGTTATAAAACAGAAGAGAAAATAAAATAAATTAATTATACTGAAAAATAAAAAGAGACCTTACATAAATATTAAGACCGTGGAAAAAATTCCAACGAAAAGCCCTCCAAGTCCAAGTCTCCAATCTAAATCAGAAATTACCTGTCCAATATTTTGCCCATTCAGGCATCGTCAGAGTATAAAGAGAATAACAGCAAAACAAAACATGAATAATGCACCCAAGAAACATCCCACCACCTCCAATATTACTGAATATTGGAAAATATTACATTACTCAAATGCGACTAATGAATCATAAGGAGGTGGTGGGATGTTTCTTGGGTGCATTATTCATGTTTTGTTTTTCTGTTATTCTCTTTCTACCCTGAGGATGCCTGAATGGGCGAAATATTGGACAGATAATTTCAATTTCTGTTTTAGTCTGGAGACTTAAGGGCTTTTCGTTGGAATTTTTACCATGGTCTTAAATTAATTATATTAAGTAAATGTAATTATTCATCATGAAAACGGTTGAGCTCAACTAGATGAACACTTTAACATCAAAATGGTTAACCGTCGATGTGGGATAGGTGAAAAAGTTTCTGACTATTTAAACATAACAGTATGAAATGAAGAGAGAGTTAAGAATACTGAATAAGTTATTTTAGGGAAGCCAAGACTTAGGCTGTGAGTAAACACTTAATCAGGAATTTTAAAAATATAATAAGATCTTTAAGAGTGCTTAGGCAAGAAAATTTTTGACGACCTGTCTGTAAAATTCATTACGAAACCTAAGAATGATGCTTGATGATACTATTTACAACATTAAGTTAGCTAAAAAATTAAAATTTTATCTTTCATAAATTGGAAAATTTCAGTAATATTTCAAGCTGCTCATCTGTTAAAATATTTATCAATTCTCAAGGGCATCATAATTTGCAGTTCTTCGTTTTTTCAAGGGACTTACTTCACATATCACACCACACAGACTTGTAAACACTATTTTATATCCCTGCTGAAGGACAGCAGCACAACCAAGGATTTTATTGTTATAAAAAAATCATAAGACCCCCATACCAGGCTGCGAATCCATATCATTTGGCACAGTAGGTTGTTAATCTAACCACTAAAACCACAAGTAACCCCAAATAAATTATAGCTACCTCTTAATGCTCTAAAAATTAAGGGTTTCAATCCCAACTTTCAGGTAAATGCACAATATATCAACACATAAATTGTGTATGAAAATCTTTTATTACTTATTGTGAACCAAGTCAAATACATAATGTGAGTGATTGATAACACTAATTAAATACAAATACTTACGGCTTTGTTTTGATCTGCCCGGTCAAGTATTGAAATAGCATAAGCAATTGGAGGCAAATAGTTCTTCTGAAGTTTGAATCACTTAGTTGAAGAACAAGTAGTTTATGAGAAGTGAGAAACTTGGTGAAGTATTGAGATCTATATTTCAGATTTAGCCTGTCGACTGATTCTCTAGTCAACTTATTTTTCTTAAATGTTCCAAGTACCAAATTAGTAATCTAAAAATAAATTAAAAAATCACTAGAACAGATATATCAATGAAATAAAAAATATCCTTAACAGTTTATAAAATATATATTATTTTTTTCAAGAGAATAAACTTTTTTAATCACTTTTCCCTCATTGATAACTGCAATTTTATTTTCCAACATATTCAGAAAATAAAGTTCCATCTTCAACCCTCTATCTTAGTTTTTGTCAATTCACATCCCTACTCATCAATTCCTTTAAATTTCTATCCTCTAATCCTTGTTTCTCTTCTTGAAGGAAGGATAATAACTATTCCTTTTTTAATAGTCAGGTGGCTCTTAGAAATTTTATTTTAATATGCACAAATAAAGAAAATAAACTGTTCAAAACTTTTCTATTTATATGTGTTTTTAAAGGCAGTTGCAATTGTATTCTGAACTACTTGACCTATTAATCTCATATACACATAAAATATTTGTGTATCAAAGACGATGGTCCACAGTCATGGTGAGATCTGATTGGTAACACTACATGACATTTATAAACAAATTCTATATTACAGTAGAACCTCGATAATCCGAACTAATTGGGACCGGGGGTGGTTCGGACTATCAAATTGTTCGGATTACCAAACAAAGTGCTTTACAGGCATATTAGCATGCTAAAAATGAACACTGACATACTAGTTCCTATAAAATAAGAAGCACGTTGTATTATCGTTCGGATTGTTAAAGCAACGAGGTTTTTTGCTTTTACCAATCAGCAGTAAAGGAAGAGAATGAGTGCCACTTGCATTGGCACAAACCATATCTGTCACCCTGTCTTTGCTCACTTTGTAGCCAGGAGCACGAGTTTCATTACGTGATGCAAGAGATTTCGTCGGCAAGGAGCGCCAATTTATCCCAGTTTCGTCAGCATTATAAACATCATTCCTTGACAATTGCTTATCAAGGGTAATGTTTTCAAAAGTTTTTAGAAACGACACTGCAGCAGCAGAATCACTAGATATCATTTCCTCTTGAACATCAAGCTGTCTTATTCCGTAGCGTTGTTTGAAGTTAGCCAGCGACCCACTGCTGGCCTTAAAATCAGGAGGCTCATTAAGTTGTTTATTAAAATCTAGAGCCTTTTCACAAAGAAGCGGGCCTGTATTGGTTCACTTAAGCTCCTTCTTTGTGTAAACCCTAAATATAAGGCATCCTCAAGAGCCATATTATGCGCTAATTTTAATGTTTTTCTGTTTTTAGGTCTCTCATTGCTATCTTGTTGGGATGCATATTTCAAGATAAAATCTTGTTTAGACTTTATGTTCTTAATTTGTAGACTTACCGACACCGAACTCTCAGACTAATGCTGCTCCGCTTTCACCTTTCTTAAGTCTTTCCAGGATTTCAAGTTTTACCTCAATATTCAGTGTCTTGTGTTTTCTTTTAAACGACGCTTGTGAAGCCATTTAACTTGAAATTACAGTACACAAGTAATGTTTCACTGTTCATTAAACAGTGAATTTCGAAAGTAAAAACCAATACAGACACAATTATAACACTCTCCCTTCCTTCTCTCAGTCTTTACTTACGATTCTGATTATTTTTATTTTTCCCAAAACGGCGTTCGGATTACAAAGGTTCGGATTATCGAGGTTCTTCTGTACAAGATAAAACCATAATCAGGTAATACACTAGTATTGTTAAATGTTAACATTTAACAATTTACGTAATTACACAGTGGATGCAAATACATTAGTAATATAATTATAGTTGAATTATCATGGATTTTAACATACACCACACATAAAATATTTATTCTAAATTTGTTATAAGATAATTGAATGAAAAATGTGAATATTACTGTTTATTTATATTTAAAAATAGACCAGCTGGAATGAGTTTGGCAGCAGAAAAAATTGTATAGTCTAAATTGAATCCACCACCCAACCAATGAAAAATCTGGTCATATATATAATTTTTCTTAACAGATTTTGCATAAAAAAATATATTTCTTTTATCTAATATTCTTAAAACTGTACAAATTATTGGCTATAATCACTAAAAACCATAATATGGCAGGTAAGGATGAGATGGCAAGTACACAAAAAGAAACATACACAAATGAGTGTACCATACCAACAAATAATTGCGCGTCCAAAAGATGATATTTTAGTTAAATATAACATTTGTATCCCAGTTTTTGCAAGTCATTATTAGCGCATGTTTTCATCAATTTCTGACGAAATTGTGTCAACGTTTCTCCAAAAGAGATCAGACTATTTAATGACATAGAGACACAGAAAAACTTAAATGTTTTATAACATGAGTATATATCCAACATACTTCCACAAATTCCTTCCACTGTGTCTTGTTGTAACAATGATTTGGGTTCCTGAAGAAATCTTGAAGAGACCAAAACTTTGAGTGAAAATTATTATCAACCTTGGTACTGGAAAAAAAAACTAATTAGTTTTTTGTTTATAAAATCTACAAGTAGAATGAATAGTTTACATAGATTACTTAAATAAGAGATTAATTTTTATTGCTATTACATTTTTATTTTAAAATCACAAGTTTTTGCTTGAAATGGATTCTTAATTTTTTCAATTTGATAATTTTAACATTTAAATATTCATGTGGATTATCAGCAACAAACCTTGTGCACATTAAAGAAGCTATAGTTTAATTATTTTGATTGCTTAATTTTTTTGGAGTGACATTTTAAATAGCTTTTTCTTCCTACATTCCTATGGCGCTAAGTAAGGAAAATGCTAAATTGTGAATTTGTTAAATTTCCAATTTCAGTTTTCAATCGATCAATGCGATTAGGAATCTTTGATTTTACAAATGCATTTTGAATCATTTGTCTGTACTATGATTATATCTTCAACAAGTGAACCAATTTGGATGCTTTTCCAAAATTCTATTTAATGAGGTTTCAATATCATATCATCGCTGTCAAAACAATACCGCCAAGGTACACTTTGGGCGACTTTACAGGAGAGAAAAAGCGCAGACTGCAGACTTAGCAATGAGTACCTTCCTTAGTGTGTAATTCAACCTGTAGAATGTGTTACCGTTTACTAACTCATTTTCATAAAAAGTTGTAGATAGGCAGTATTGTTTTGACAGCGACGATATGATTGTTTACATAACTAGACTTTTAATATGCTTGCTTAATATTAAAAAAATATATTTTAATAAATTATTCTTGTATTCATATTTTTAAAATATTCAGAGTATTTTCAAATGGAAACTCATTTAATTTTTTTAATATTTTGAATTAGGTCATAAACATCAGAAATATTGCAGATGCTGGTTAGAATGATACTAAATGTTTTAAAAATGTAACTGCTAAAAAATAAAATTCCTATAGACCAATAAAGAATTTTGAATCCACTGAATTGTACGAGGTTTCTCTAATTAGTCTACAATTAAAAATTAATTCTGAGTTGTTAAAAACAAACCAATGTTAGTTTGCTAGTGAATATAAATAACAATAATTTAACAAAAAAGAGATCTAAAATAAAATAAAAACTCACGAGACATCCACAACTTCTATAGATTCTTCTACAGGATCAAATTTAGGATCATACTTGTGTAAATTATCAACATTAAAATCACTGACAATATTTAAACCTAGAAAACAAAATCAATTAATCTTCAAATTTAGGTATTTATCACCTTTAAATTGGTTAATAATATTGCAAAAGTAACATTAAAAATATTCTTACAAAAAAACTACAAGGTCATTAAAAAAAAAGAAGAAAAAAAACGGGAGTTACGTTTTTAATTTTGAATACATTCCAAGCATATAGATAATGACATTGTTATAAACTCTGTTATCATTGATTATCGTTTTAACATTACCTATCGATGTTATTAACAAATAAATGTCAATATAAATATTACATTATGTTTAAAAAGTTCCAACTTTTGTAAGGAAAAATGTATAAATATGTTTTTGTTAACTGAATATTTAAAATTCTTGTTCACTGTTAATCATTAGATAAAGTAAGATAGTGGAGAACAAACGGTTTAAAAATACAAACACCTGTTATCGATTTTCCTGAAATATCTTTATCCTCATTTTTCTTTTCTAGATGGTATAGTTAAGTCTTCTGTCATGTCATGTGGTATTGTTTTTAAGACTAGACTAACTTGTTGAAGCACACGTAAATCAAACATAAAAATACTCAAAGGGTATTTGAGGTTGAAATTCATTTCTCTGAAGGTTAAGCAGAAAAAACGGAAGAGCATATATTTATAAACAGAGGGACTACTTAGAATATCTGTTATCTATTGATCCCTTAACTAAAGGACTTAAATCTTAAATATGAGCAGTTTAGGAGCATCACTTCTATTACTGGACTGGAGGATGATGATGAGAGGTTAAGTGCCTCAAAAGAGAATGCCAGGCAGAGATGGTCATAATTAAAAACTAAAAATGTTGGTGCAACGTATGCACCATTTCACAAAATTTCACTGCAGTTGTAAAGCTTATTATAATAATGAAATTCATAAAGTTAAAAATTAAGTTGAATAGAAAATATTTTAAGAACTGCAATAGCAGTAGTGGGCTGGGTACCTTTCAGCGACACCTGGAATTCGCTTTTGAACATGCTCATTATTCCTTCAAGATTCTTAAAACAAGCAGTTTTTGAGCTTCAGCAATATTTAAAATAAAATTTTGTTTCTTCTTAATTTTATATTTAATTTTTTTTTCCAGACGATATTCAAAATACACGAAAATTTAAAAGAATATAAAGAAGACTATGAAAACTGGTATTGAGAAAAACTTTAAAGAGGATAGTATAAAGTGGCACTTTAAGTTGATTGTAGTGAAAAAGTTACCAGACACCTACGTATCTTAAATATATACATTCAGTTTAATAAAACTTGTCATTTCGTAGTAGATAGACAGACACAGACAAAATAAATTTTAATAGAGATATGAATCAGTGAAACAAAAAGTGATATAAAATAATATAGATATTATATTAATATAGATCAAATAGTAACATAAAATAACATAGATACCTGATCGTTCAGAGAATGGGAAAAAAACAGCTAGAAACAAAAGAATTCTCCCACAAAAAGTTGTATTTTGTGCTTTTGATAATCGTCTAAGTAAGTCTGGAACATTAATAATTTAAATTCAATCATGAGAAATAAAAACTTTTGTCAATCAATTATATAATATATTGCAGTACCTCTATAGAAAATTTATAAATGTAAATAGAAATTACTACTATCCAAGTTGTTTCTTTCCAAAGTAAAACCATAATCATCACTGATCAATTTTCAAGGACCGAGAAAACAATATTTATTATTTAAATAATGATAAAACCATGTTTAAGGAAAACAATAGAATAATATTCATTACCCATAACTCTCCAAATCCTATAAGGGCGATTCACAGGTAATAAAATAATAAATAATTTATCTGTCATAGTGGAATTCAAACTCAGGACCTAGCAATAAGTAAACCAGCATCATGTGCACAGAGCTAAACCATTCCTTAAACCTTATAACAAACAGTGATTACTTATTAATAAGAACTTTAATTAACAAAGAATTAATTAATTAAATACAAGACTGAAAAGACAAGAAACTGCTCGACGTTTTTGCCTACTTCAACATTTACTGGACAAACGTTCAAATCTCCTAATTAATTACAAAAGACTCATTTACATGACAGTTATCAGACCTAATTGGATATACGGAATTGAGCTTTGGGGCTCTACTAAACCATCCAATTCATCTCGTATCCAGTCCTTACAATCCAAAATCCTTCATAAAATCCTCACTGCTCCTTATTATGTCACAAACAAACTCATCCATCATGATATTATTATCGCATATGTTGCTGATTTGGCCCAAACTAGATAGATACCTATCCTTCCATGACAAGCTCCATACACACTTGAATCCGCTAGTATCTCAACTTGCTTCTCATAATATTCCTGATAACCCTCCAAGGCCTCTGAAAAGAAGATGGCCTCGAGACCTTCTACAATAGAACTTTATTGGAGTGCTATCAATGGGTAGTTTCTCCACAAGTGTTTTTTTTTTTTCATGTCCTTTGTTCATACAGCAGATTTACTTGATATAATATAATTACAGTTGTACATATCAATAAATTATTCTAAAAAAAAAAGAAAACCAAAAAAAACTCAACTACAGATATAATCTTATCTCCTCTAACAGACAATATTTACTTGCAAATCTTAAACATAATAGTGGGCTGCTAGTGAAGTCACTGATCTTGTTAAGTAGTTGGATGACTTCTATACTCGAATGAATCTCAAGACCATTTTGATAATTAATTTAATTTTTTTTAAGGTTTATAAGTGACACAGGCGAGAAGTTTTTGGTATGCAGATGGGACTTTATGTCTGAAATGGTTTCAAAACATTCATGGTAATTCATAGAGAACTAAGAGCCATCAAACAAATACATTTGAGTTACTAGCTCAAAAAATCACTGATTAAACACATATAATACAACGTGTTCTTAACATTTTATGGTTAATATAACCTATTTCATGGTTTGGAATATCTGCTATATATGCTAATATTATAGAAATAAAAATTTGCAAATAGAATACTGACGCATTAATATATTGAGAAGGGGTTAAAAAAAATAACAATCATGGAATCAGATACTATTTAATTAATTGCTTGAAATATGAGTTTTTAAGAGGACTACCAGGGCAAATCAAATATTACAGTGAATACCTTTCTATAACTTTAACAATAATATCTTTGGAAATTGCATAAAATTCAAAATTCTATAACTCACCATTGCACACCCGGAGAATATTATTTTTACAAGCAGTGAAAAAAGTATTACTCTTCCATGTCGGTAAGTGGTCTTCAATAAAGTCAAATAGTTTTTCACATACTGTTAAAGTTGAAGTGTCAATAATGTCACTGAGAATATTAACAGAAAATAACACTGTAGCGAGTTCATTTTTACACAAAAATATCACTCCATTTAATAATTTCTTCAAGTTATCGACATATTTAGGTTGGTTGGAGTTATTAATTAACATCACAGTTTTATCTCGTACAGCTTGTTCCATCGATACTCTTTTGGTGATATCTCTGAAATAAATTTAATGGATCAGATATAGAATGTGATTAAATAAACAAACCTGCAGTGGGAAATATACTTACTTGGCTTGGTATGAGCTCCATTTTTGCTTGAGTTTCTCAATGTCTCCAGAAACTAGGAAATTAGTCAACTCTTCCTGATGAAAGAAATATCAAAAATTAAAATATAAGCTCTTCATGACACAAATTTTAATGTGGTAATTACTTACAGCAAAACCAGATTTCATTTCAGCAAAAGAATTAGAATTTTTTGAAACATTTCTCGTTAATTCACTTTTAGGTTTCACTGTCATCTCAGACAATGAAGAAATATCTTTATTTTCTTCTGCAATAGAAGTACCATTAGTGATAGGAGACTCCATGATTCAAGTTTTCAAGAGTTATAAAACGTCAAGGCGGCATAATTTCAGAAAAATATACTATCTTTTGTTACAAATATTTTGTGATCATAAAACTTTTTTGTAGGACTAAGTTCTAATTTGTTTTTGACAAAATATAACAGACCAATAGCAACAATACCACCAGCAAGCTTCGTAACAGTAATGGGAGGTTGTAAGGAACTTGTTCGTTGTTAAATGTTGACTTGTTCGTTTTTATTTTTATTGTTACGATTACACTAAAATTAATTAAAATAATTGGAATTTCATATAAATAACAAAAAGGTTGATTTTTAATTCGATATATTACAGACCGTTAAATTTAGTTTAGGCCAATTTACAAAGAGACCATTTTTGGACTTAGGGTGTCCAACTGGCTGGCTCTTTTGGCGGCGGGTAGTTTTAATAGCACAAGATGCTCTGAAATAAAGTACAGAAGATTAGTGAAGGATAATACAAAGTAATCTCCTAAATTCGCTGTAGGTACAAAAGTTGTTTAAACTATGTTATCCATACAAAAACATCAGTTGTTTAAATAGTGACCGTGGAAACATAAAAGAGTATGTTTTCCATATTTTGAATCATAACTTGAAAATATAATTTTAAGAAAATTTTTATATGTGATGTGTCCCTTGAAATTCTTATTGTATGAAATCATAGATGGAACAGATAAATAACCTCTAGGTAACAACAAAGCAGTATAGGCGTTGTTTTATTTATGTTTAAGTTTAAGCATAAACAACAATACTCTATCAAAGTAAAAGAGTTTGCAACAATATGTATGTACGTTAAGTTTAGGACTACACTTACTTATGAATCATTCATTTACAATTCATTGGAGGCCTTTAGGTTTTTTGAGATAGCGAAGTTTTTTATTCCTTTATCATAATTAAATTCATGCAAACTTTCTTCATAAAATAAACTTATCTTTCCCTTCAACATGTGCGTTCCCGTATCCTTAAACAAGCTTGTAACATTAGTGATAGGAGAATCCATGTTTCAAAATTTCAAAACTTATAAACTATCAAGGCGGTTTTAGTTTCGCGCGATTCGAATTTAATTTCACCATCACTATGTTTAGTAGGTTAGTATTTATATTTAGCAAGCGATTTTATATCAACTAATGCAATCTATTCCCAATCAGAGATCCGGTGCATAAACAATAATTACTGCTCCCTCTTTTCTTAACGAAAGCTATCCTGTCTGGCCATTCTTTTTTAGTATTACGATATCTTTTAGATGCTTTAATTGAAACCTAAAGGAAAAAATCCACGGCTACCCAGAATATTCTTTTAACGATGCTAGGTAAGCTATGGGGGGAAGAATTCCTTTAGATTGTCGGAAAGGAACAATTGTAAAGCTTTAAAAAAAAAATGAGACGTATCAACCTGCTATCTTTGGAGTGACATTGCATTGTTCTCTGCACCAAGTAAAGTAAAATCTTTTCGCAAGAATGAACACGTTTTCAGAGTGGGAAGAGTTATATAGACCTTATAAATTCTTTGTGCATCTTATTATAACTACGATTTTGGAGAGATGGGACTGTTTTCTGTTCGTACAAAATCACGAACACAAATACAACGTTTCAGCTGATTACTACCCAGATGGATGGTCTTACAGTATTCCTATCAAACAATTATTGGAGGAGCAAAAATTAGGCGACCAGAGGCCATCTCAGTTTCTCTGCAAATGCCTCTGCAGTTGGCCGGAGATAACTCGAAAGCATTTCCAGCTTACTGTGCTTTTGAGGACTACCTTAGAGGATGCCAACAGCTCTAATTGCGACTGATGTTAGCGACATGACTAAGTAAACAGAATAACGGTAATGCAGCAGCCCCTTCCTCGATAGGCCTGCCATTATGAGCCGATTGGAGCCAAGACGAGAATGGGTAACCTGGAAGCAGCAATACAAAGCTTAACAGAGGAGGACCATGGAATAATAAACTTTGCTATCTTGATGGATGACCAAAGCTTTCAATAAAGTTAGAATGGTTGGAGTTATAAATCTATCTTTCGATGCACCACCCCTACAAGGAGCCGAAATATCACCGAAGTCTGCAACAGGAAATTTTTTGACAGTTCTAACAACCAATCAAATTTTGTCATTTTGTGTCACATGAAACAATTTCACCCAATCATGTCAACATTACACTGAACTATTTTTGACAGTTCTAACAACCAATCAAATTTTGTGCCATATGAAACAATTTCACCCAATCATGTCAACATTACACTGATAATAAAAAAATTTTCCACCGAATATCCCTTGGACATTGACAAATGCCTCTTAATTTTGTGACAAATTTCTTAAGCTCGTTGCTTGGTAACAGCTTTCAATTGTCATAAAATTATCTCGTCTATTATCAATGCCATAGGGATATTACTACTGATAACCACACCATCGTAATGATCGAAAAAAAGTTAAAACTTGCACGAGATTAGAATTTTAAATCTTCAGTGACAGTAAGGTTATATTCCTCAACTGGATTTGTCATATTGCTGAATATTTATAATTATTTAAGTTTTATTAAATATTTTATTTGAAAAGAAAAGATATGGCCAGGACCGGGACTCGAACCCGGGTCTTTCACCTCTCTGTGGTGACGCCTCAACCATCTCGGCCACCCTGGCACGTTTCTCGGCCAGCCTAGAAATGTAGGCAAAAAAATTATATCATATAACAATTTAATAAATTACTTAAGTTTTACTTTGATGCTTTAATCCGGTAATGCAACCATCAAATCTCTACATCTCAGGAAGTATACCCCATCCACACTTTCTTGGACTTAAGACAGGAGAATGGGCCTGAATTTAAATAGAAGACCATTAACAAACATCTCAAACTATATTACTCATTTAAAAAAAAATAATTCGGAGCTTAGTCAGTTATTAAATACTTACCCAAACAAACCTCATGGATTGTTCATTACGTCACAGCAAAATGACTAAATTGAAAACATTATGTTATTAAATCTGTTATTTATAATCCTAAATTATACCAATAAAAAAAGAGACTTATACAAGTGAAAAATAAAAAGTTTCACGACAGATGCACTTTCGTGCGTGAGTTAGGACCAGGGATGAGATATCCATGTTATTTGCTTGGTTTTAAATCCTATCAGTATAGGATTACTACATTAATACAGAATAAAAGAAAATTCCTTAAATCAGGATGTAAGAGTTTTTATCATTTTGGTTATAATGAACTATCATAATGATCAATAAATATATTATAATGTACTAATAAACAAGTAACAAATAGAATTGGTGATTTTAAAAATAGAGCTGTACAAATCAATAGATTATATGTTTGAACAATGTTTCAAAATTACTAATATTTGATTTTATGTTCAAAATAATAAGTAGCCTTTTTTTTTTAATTACCCATAAGTAGAGTATTTCTAATGAGGCATGTAAATATTTCAATATCTGAATATAATATGATGTCATAGCATCATATAATTTTCATGACTGAAGCTTATGTCATAACATGCTAAATATATCATTAATGTATATTATACATGATCATAAGCCTGAACACATGGTATAAAGCTGAATGACATGATCAATTTTATTTTTCCTTTACTTTTTTTTAAGTGAATGTTTTGTAAACATATTTAGATAACTACATTAATACGTAATAATGTGCTTACCGACATATGTTTACAAAATATTCACTTTAAAAAAAAAGAAGGAAAATAAAATTCATCATGCCATTGAGCTGCAGACTCTTAAACGTTTATGAGAAGCTTTCATAGTGAGGTTGATGTTATGAGATTAAAAAATAAACGAATTATCATAAATGATGGAGAGGTGAAAAATAAAACCATGATATTGTGTTTTATACAAAAATACATTTATTGCCACCGTGGTTTTTGCGATTGCTCATTAATATACAAATATAATACAAAGTTGAGATAATGTAAGTTACTGTACAGTCTATTTAGTAAGGTCCGCTGGCACCTGGGGTTCCGTAGCTGGTCGATGGACCTGATGGGCCAGTGCTTCCGTGTCCTCCTCCAATTCCACCTCCGATACCTCCGTCTCCTCCGTGTCCACCGCCAATGCCGCCGCCAATACCACCACCGATACCACCGCCGATACCACCGCCGATACCACCGCCGATGCCGCCACCGATGCCGCCTCCAATTCCTCCTCCAACGCCTCCACCAATGGCTTGGGTTTCTTTCTGCGTCCTGTACCTGATGAAGTATACCTCTGGTTTGGAAGGCTGGGTTGGAGCGGCAGTTGGGATGGTGATTTCTGGACCGTCTTCTGGCCTCTTGACCAATACGTAGATGAGGGTCTTTTCTTGGTCTTGTGGGAGCTGAGGAATGATTGGTGCAGTTGGGGTTGGTGGAGTTGGGGCCTTGATGAAGATGATCTTGTAGTGTTTCTGAGGAGCAACTTGGGGAGCGATTACTCTTGCTGGTTGAGCGATTTCAGTCTCTGGTGGTGGAACATGGACGTAGATGTGTTTCTGGATTGTGGGAGCGCCGCCGCCGAATCCACCACCGAATCCGCCTCCAGATCCGCCTCCGAAGCCACCTCCAGAGCCACCTCCGAATCCACCACCGAATCCGCCACCAGATCCGCCTCCAAAGCCGCCTCCAAAGCCACCTCCTGAGCCGCCTCCAAATCCTCCACCAATTCCGCTTATGCCGCTGATTCCACCTCCGAAACCGCCTCCATGACCTCCACCAATGCCTCCTCCAATACTACCGCCTCCATGGCCTCCACCAATACTACCGCCACCGGATGGTGCTCCGTAACTGCCCGAAGGAGCGGAATAGGAGTACCCAGCTTCTGGCTTGGGTTTAGCGTGAGCAATCGCTGCCAAGGTAATTACCTGAAAAAGGGGAAACAATAATAAGAAAAGGAATGGTCATAACAAGTAATCTAGAAATACTAGATCTTGAGTGAAAATGGATATACAAATAACTGTGTTTCCACGAAGGAGTATAACTTAAATTAATTATTAGCTTTAGTCATATGGGTGGTGCAACAGTTTTGGAACATTTACTATTATGAATAATTATTGTATGTTTGAAGATCTTTAGTTACAATAATTATGATGTATAAAATATCTGAATATTTGAACAAGAAAAAATGAAGAAATATATGAAAACGAAAAAAAAACAAATGCAATACTTGAAATTATATGTATCAGTTGAGAATTTACAAGCCTGATAAGGTGGTACTATTGAAGGGCCTAAGAAATAGAGCTAAAAATTGAAGAGAGTGTTTGAGGAAATAAGGCGTGAATAAGTGGCCGTTGAAGACGCCCAACCACACCGAGAAATATTGGACGTCGGTACATCCGGTCTTAAAATACTTTCACTTCTTAAGTAAAAGGAGAAGATAGCTTTTCCAGACTTACGATAATCTGGTATCTTTTTCTCAATCCTAGTTGTACACTTTCTAATGATATAATAAAAAAACCCGCGTGCAATGCAAATTTGTCGGTTATAAATGGTGAAGATGTGAGCGTGAGAACATATGTAATGCTTAACCTGATAGTGCAGTCTTTCCGAAACAATTTTTTTGTTTTGATAATTAAAACTAACTATATCATTCTGGTAAAAAAATAGAGAATGTCTTGTCTAATCGTTGAAACGGTGAACTGGAGAATGATATCTCTAAAAAGGACGCCAAGTAGGTAAGACGCTAACGGAATTTTAATTTTGGAAATTTAATTCAAAACACCGAACAACTTTCACTGACCATTGTGTTCACGGTTTTTAAAGACAAGAAAGAACACGAGTTCTAGTCCGTATTAGGCACGTTTGTTCCTTATGAATTTGTTTTTCGTCTTATCCCGATATTGTTACATTTAACCGTTTTAAACATTGACAATTCGCAATTTAAATATTAAGGAAGGGAATAAAAATTGCCATATACTTTTTATGGAGTAATAGAAGACTTTATGAATCAGATGCATTGTATTTTGTACTCTCCAGTTGTAATGATAATGTAATGGTTTAATATTGTACTTTAATGAATGGGTGTGAATATTAAGAAATTTTATACAAATCAATAAGATTCCAAATGCAAAACGTTTTTGTGATCGAACTATTTTTTCTATTGTAAAATAAATAGTAATTTGATCAATGGTATAGATTTGAATACAATATTGTAGAATTAAATTAATAATTATTTTTTTACCAAAATCATAGGAAGAAGTTTATACTTTTAGAAAGAAGTATAAAAACATATTATGCAATTATGTATGAAAGTAATGTTTAACCGATTCTTAAGTCACCCTGATGGGGATCACTGCAAAACTCATTCGGATTCACTGTTTTGCACAGATCACTCGAAATCATTTTTTTCAAAGCTCGATAGAACCGAAATGTTTAGTCTAGCCTCGAGATGGCGGACACTGAATGGACAAGACACTGTGATAGAATGATATGGTGACGTATCCTGGACCGCTATAACACTCAATGAGCACTCACCAGAAGACTCCTCATGGTCGAGCTGTTGGCTGACTGATGCTGATGCACTACCCCGTGAGTGGCTATATACCCGAAGCCCCCACTTCCAGCCGGCTTACACAACCTATCCCCTTTCCAACCCCTGCCATCTTCTTCCTTAGGGTCACCGGGAAAAGTTAAAAATAATACGACGGCCAGTAGAGCCACTTACCTAGCTTTTGTTTCGGACTCTGATGATTTCTACTCAGATATAGCTTTAACCTAGAAATATCGACTTGGTGGGTTAAAGGAGCTTTTGACTCTTGGGAGCTTCACACTAATTCCCTATCGATAAATTTTATGTAGATTTAATAAAACATTTTGTCCTGGGTTTTTGATTAGGAGATTAGGAAAAATAAAGAATATCTCCATAGGATAATGAGCAAAGAAATTACTTTTAATTATTATAATAATATATTTTTAATTCCGCTGATCACACATCTAACGTTTTAAAATCGGTTATAATAGTTTTCTTCTTTCTTTATTGTTTTGAGGCATTTTTTTTTATTCGTAAAATATAATTAATTAAGACAGTTTCTGGGACTACGGTTGTGCAAGAAGGTAATTTGTACGATCACACTCAACCGCCAGAATCCCCCTAAATTATGGGTACCCACTTATAGAGACTGGGTGAGCCCCACGAGGTTCTACATATGCCAAAGGGTCCACCCCAGGATATTAACAGATTCAATAATTTATCTGACATAGCCGAATTTAACCCGGGATATTCGGCACTGCCACTCAGCGCTCTACCACTTAGGTATCCCGAAAAATACATAAGAAACACAAATCAAGCATAAGAAACAGTCGACTGAGAAAATCATCACACTTAAACAAAAGACATTTCTTAATGAATTTAAGTATTAAAAACTGATTAGATTTTAATAATTATTTAACACTTACCATATATTATTAGAAAAATGATAATAATTTGAAATTAGATCAATGCTGTAAGACCAAAATGTATCATTGATCATTACCTCAAGATCGTTTTTAAAAAAACATAAGATGGTAACTACGCACTCAACCGCCGGACCTGCAGCATAGCAAACAAGCGCTATACACCCTGAGCTGCCCAGATCCCCCCAATTTCTTACAAAAAATTAAAATGTCTGACTTTATTGTCTTATTTGACAAGCTTACTATTCATGTAAGATATGCCACTATTAAACTGTGGTAAAGTTTATTAATACAAACTATTGATAAATTGAGGAATAAAGTGATTCAGTGTTGGGAAGCATCATAGGGAGTTTTGTTGAGAACAAAGTAAAAAACTAACTAAATAAAGAACTTAAACCCAATCTGTCCTCATTTCATCCAGTTAGATCGTTAAATTCTTTGTGGAAGATTATTTTAGTTCAGTGTTGAAGGTTTTTAAAGTTATATTATATACAAATTATACGTTGGACTTGCTTACAAATATGAGTATTTTTTATTAATTGTTTAAATTTTATAATTTTGATAATATTTTTATTTATTTTATAATATTTTTATTTTGAAGAGAATGTTATTTGTTTTACTATATAGCCATATTGTTCTTATAATATAAATTACATAGACATATTATTTCTTTTATATTATATATTCATATGACATATTATATATTCTATGATTATGATAACTTAATGAGTCACTGAGAGGTTAGATTCTTGAAGTAAAAATACATTAAATGTTAGTTTCTAATATAATAAGTAGAATGATCAGTCTGTACTTCTATCTTCAGAATCATAACTTTGGTATCATTTCTCTCAATTGAAATATTTTCATTTTTATAGTTTTAAGCCATATTGTGCATGGAAATGACCTTATGTAAAAATTTCCAGTTAGTAGCATTGTGAACGTATTATGGGGTTTACAGTTTACAGAGAGCAAAAGTTTAATTATCGATAAGGCCATCTTTTTCCCCGCCGGACTACGTTGCGAACAATATTCAGAGCGGATGAATGCAACAATCACTTTTAGGCTTTAAGTTAACTGTTCTCCAAGTGCAATCTCCCATCACCCTTTCTCTCTTATCTCAATAATCACCAATTATTTTTTTTTAGGATCTTCTTCGTTCTCTTTTGAGCATTCGCTTAAGTAATTAGTAGTCGATACGTTCTTATGCCGAAGTATTATCTAATAATAAAGAACCCTCCGCAGAACAAATTCATTATTTTATTACTTATAATTAGTGGTTAGATTTATGGAGGAATGCGATGTTTTTATTTTATTTACTTTTCCCCCTCAATAAATACAGATTTTTTTATTTTTAACCCTTTTTTCTTTGAGTATAATTTATAACTGTCATATATATATATATATATATATATATATATATATATATATATATATATATATATATATAAGTATTTATATAAATACTGTGTCCTATTTATATATCCTATGTACAAGTGACTAGATTGTTCTAGAAACTATTATAACGTTGACAACAGTTTTATCAAATATTTACATCTTTATTAAATTATGTAGTATATATTTAGAAATAAAACTTTAGGTTTTACAGTATCTTTTTTAAATAAATTAACAATGGAACAATACATTCGGACCTTACGTATTCTTAAAAATTATTACTAAAAATAGGTATTTATAAATACTTATTTTAAAATCAATAATATCCATTGCGTGGTTTACATAGTATTTATTATTTTTAAAATATTTGATGGTGGAATTTTAATTCTTATATTAGTATCTTGGTTTGAAAATGGCAAAAAATAGAGGCAGAAACATCACGATGTAAAACGAACCTTCAAATTTATGTTATGTTGGTAACATTTATTTATTAGGGTTACAAGATCTCTATGAATTCTATAAATTTTTATTTTTAAAAGTATTTCATTTAACATAAACTGATCCAGAAACGCTTCAGTACTGGCATATTTGAGTACATATTCAGTTTGATAAAATTGATGCAGTTTATAATTAATCTGCGTTGTTAATTTACATCAATTTAAAGTTTAAGTTATTATAATAAACTATAAACAAAGCCTGAAAACTTCTTCTGGACACTGATATTGAAACATTTCTCTTATGACTCTAAAGTAACAAGGAAAAAGGAGGGAAGGACTTGTCCAAAAAGAATTTACCACCACTAAGCTAAAAGCCTATAAAAATTTGAAAGTCATTTACCACAGATGAATCGACTAAGATACCCATAATGCAAGCATTTTAATTGCCTTGGAAAACTTCATATTGTATCAATGCTGTAGAATGGCTAAGGATATCGCAGTTTTACTGGGCTACCAAGAGGGTAATAGGGAATTATTCAACAGAATCCGAATGAAATAGAAATTTACAAATTCTAACTTATTTTCTCGATATCTACGTACAGTAAAAAATAATAAAATTGATATTTTCTTTTTCCAGTGTGCTTCTCAGTTATGTCATAAGACGTCTTGGAGCAGGGAATTATCTTTTCAGACGGGTAGTTGGGATGATTTTTAAATAATAGATTTAGTTTAGACTAACATCGCTGGTTCTATGAATTTTATGAATCTATGGGGTTTGGTTTACCATACACCGGAAAATATTTAGTAGCCATTTTGAACTCGAATCTTCTGATTATCTGATGTGATTTGGTCTTGCTTGGAAGATCACGCGAATCTATTTATGAGTGGCGCGGCATTGCTAATCTGTGTTTGCAAAAAAAGGAAACATCGTTGTTGGTTCAAAATAATCGATGTAGTAAGGATTCCAAAAAAGTGATTGGTATTATCGTTGCCAATCGATTTATTTTTATTATGGTTTCTTCAGACCACTCCATAACTATTCCTGAATAATCCATAACACAAAAAAAATTATTCATTATATATATCTAAACATGGTAATTGATAAATATAATGATTTTTAGTGAAATACAATGTTTTAGTACAACCTTTTAGTTATTTCAGAATATATGCGGATGAAAAACAACCTGAAGAGCGAACACTAAAGTGTTCATTGATAAAAATGGAGTGGAGAAGGATCTTGTGTTTTGCATAATATTTTCCATTTGCGATTGCTACGACTTAATTCGAATGCAAAACAATCTTACACGTATTAATTACTATACTTTTATATTTTATAACTACTTCATGGATTCATTGCCATGGAGTCAGAAATATTTAAAAAAATGTTGATAAGGTACGGAACACAAATAGCCTCGCTTGCAATGCTCGAAACGATGTGGCTATGAGTCCCAAACGGAAGATTTAATATAAAATGCACTAGAAATTGATCCTGACACTCCCATGGTGGTTAGTATTAGGCGATAACCTTCATGTGTCCGTCACTTGTTTTCTAAAAGAAACATAAACCAAACTGGTTTATGTTTCTTTTAGAAAATATAAACAGAATTAGATAAAATTATATGCTTATGAGGAGAATATCAATAGATGTCTCGTTTTTAATAAATTCAGTTCTTTAACCAGTTGATGAAAAAGGATTTTATTTTTGTGTTGATACTAATTTTTCTTCTTCTTTGACTTCTTTCCTCCCTATATCAGCATCGACTTGTTCCAACCCTGGATCCCCTTTGTTTTATGTATCTCGTCATTTTTGTCATATCATCCTCCACTTTTATCCTGCATGCTATGGACTCTGCTAGGCTGAACAACCCAGTTGGAATTAGCTGTAAGCCAATCCCAGCGGAAGACTGGGCTAACCTACTGCAGAAGGAGGCTGTGATCCTTTTTGCTGAGCCATGCATCTGAAACGTAAGAAGGCGACATTAGATTCAGAGAAACATTTACAGCATCGGATATGAATATGACAACAATGCAATTCTACTGACTACCTTACTCAACATCCAATTAGTGTCAGTGCAATTATCGCGGCTGGGATAGAGAAGCATTGGGATCTCCTGAAATTATACTTTGCCACTCATATAACATGCATGGAAGTTATTTGGTCCGAAAGTAAATAAATTACTTAATTTAACTTATGAATGTGTTCAAGATGATTTTTTTATTTACTGTTCATATATCTGTTTATTTATATTTATTTTTGATGCCCAAAGTATTCTTAATATTACTTAAAACATTTTTCTCCAGTCTGCTGTATATGGTTTGGATAGACTAGTTGCTATTTTAACTGACTATGTAGTTCTAATGAGCACAACCATATTCTTATCTTATATTAGTCTTTTTTATTTTTTAATATTTTAATTGAGTGATCCTACTATTGGTATGGACATTATTTGCTTCGATACAGTCTCGCATAGAACTTTTTCAGGTTGCGATCGTATTGGCTTAGTCTACTCCATATTGGAGACTTAGATCTATAGATTGTTTTATGGACATATTTGTACATACATACATGCACACACATACGCACTTGTGTTAACGTATTGATTATTGAGGTGATAGGGATTTGAGGCTGTCAAAAGATGTAACGAATGAGTGGGGATGCCAGTTAGCCGACTCAGTCATTAATCTCAATCAATGACATTCCCAAGTTGATGACTGTAGTAGCCACAAAGGGTCTGTGGTGAGTGAAACTGCAAGTTATATTGGTTCATTCATTAATTGAGAGTTTAATTCCGAAATGCTACTTTATTAAAGAGGGAGTTGAACTCACTCTAGAGCTTTATAAATCTATAAAAAAAGTATTTTTTAGTATAGTCCTCTGTTTATAACACCTCCATTTTTGTTAATAAGTTCCATTTTATTTGTTTAACCTATGCATGTATATAGTTTTCATGAACAAACCCGACTTTTAAAAATGATCTTTTCGAGGATAAGTATCAGTATCTAGAATGTGCAAGCTTATATCATCATTTCATTAACATCAAAAAAATCCAAAAGCGGAAACGAATATTTTTAAATATTAGAAATGGACTTATCAATAGTATCGCTTGGGGCAAGTATTTCAATTTTTCTCTTCCTACTTTCGGTCATTGGTAAAGTTATTCTAATACGTTCGTGGGAAAATAAAGCGTTTAAGAAAAAAATATGTTCAATTTGTTGTCAAGTATCATAACAATAGTGTTCCTCCTTAACACGCTTTTATTAGCTTAGCCCGTATGTTAAGAAATCTTTGTACTCCATTTTCGGAAAGTTTAAAACGTCTAACTGTATTGAAATTGTTCACACTTCTGAAGGACCGGAGACAATACGACACGGCAGCGTCTTTTGCCAAGTACCTACTATGGCATGCATGATTTAATCTTTGAGACAAGCATATCACTTATTGAATGTATAATTATAAAATATATGGTTTGATATAAATATATCAATAAAATATAAAATAATAAAATATATAGCTATAGTACAAAATTTAGCCATTAATCGATCTAAAAAAAAAAATAAAAAAGAATCATACGAGTTTATTATGTTTTGTTTATTCATGTTTATTGGTGAACTATTAGGGTGTTGATAAACGTAGTGAAATAAAATAAATACTATAATTTATTTTATATTTATTATTCTTATGATGGTGATAATTTTTAAATGTTTTTATTTTGTAGAGAAAAGATTTGTCCAGGCCAGGATTCAAACCCGGGTCACCCGCATCTCTAGCGCGGTGCTTTAGCCATCTGAGCTAACCTGGCTCGTAACACGGCTAGACAAGTCCATTCTCTTCACCGATCCCGTATTCCCGTGTTCTTGCAATTTTGCGATGTATAAAAGGGGAAGATTGTTCATTGAACATTACTTTGATTAGGATCTAGTTGATTTACGTCAATTTTATATTATAATTTATTTTATATATATTATTCTAATCAGGGTGATAATATTTAATATTTAATATAATGTTTAAATGTGATAATATTTAAATATTTGAACATTCTTCCCCTTGCATACATCGCAAAAATTGCGAGAACACGGGGATATGTGATCGGTGAAGAGAATGTATTTGTCTGGCAGCTTAGCTCAGTAGGTTAGAGCACCGCGCTAGAGACGCGGGCGTCCTGGGTTTGAATCCCAACCTAGACAAACATTTTATCTTCAAAATAAAAATATTTAAAAATTAAATACAAGTTTAAAAGAAGTATAAACCAGGCTGCTTTTTTTACTAATTAAAAAGTAAAAAATGAACATTATTTAAATAAAAACCTAAACAACGCGCGTTTAAATCCAACTGAAAAGTAGAGAATAAATTACAGTTTAAAAAACACTTTAATTGGAAACGTAACTAAAATTTGGAAAATAATTTTCAATAAGTTTAAAATAAGAATAGAGCGATGAACGAAAAAATTAATTTTATCGTAAAAGAAGGTGGAGTGCATGATGCTAATTGTTGTAAATATTTAATTGACATATATTGGTGATAGTAGAATCATTAATTTTACTATTTTTTACAATAAAATTAACTTTTTGTTCAATTCTTATTTTAAACTTATTTTCTACTTTTTAGTTTTTCTTCCAATTAAAACGCATTTTCTAGGTTTTTAAACTACTATTTATTTTATAACATTTAATAAATTGTTTCAATTAAAAATTCGGAAAATATTTTTCTAACTACGTAGTCTAATGATGATTTTTATAGTTACGTTCTTCGTTTATAAATATCTTAATTAATTTTATTAATATACGTAATAATTCATTATAATGATTTTATGATTCCATAAACACTTTGACTGCCAACTACGAGATAACTCGTAGATTGTGTTCTTTTCTAGGACTCCAACAACGAGTAATCCCGCCCTGTGTAAATTTTTTTGTAAAATACCATATTATAATTATACTGATTAAGTACAATTTTTTAAGAATTGTTTTAGTTGATTTATATAGTTATAATAATTTAATGCATAAGGAATTAAACAATAGAACTCACCTCTTACCTCATAGCTCAAAGGTTTTAAGTCATTCTTAGACTAACATTTGACCATGGGGGATAAGTTCATCCCTAGGATGATAAATGTAAAAATTAATTATTTATTAATGCACTTTAAGAGGTATCTATACTTGGTTCACTAATTGTTAGGACAAGTTTTTAGATTAATAAACATTTTTTAAAATTGTAAATATTGTTTTTGCAGATAATTTGACTTATAACTTATTGGGTTATATAAGATGATGCACAATGATTAATTTTAACAATTGAAAATTACTTAATTGTCGAAACGTTTTTAAATAATAAATAATTGCTTAGACTGGAAACTGGATTTCTTGCTTGATCATGATAACTAAAAGATTGCAGTCCAATGTAGTATATACGAATTAAAATGAACTCGTCCTGTGCTTACTTGCCATTTTTGTGCAGCTACCATTAAACTCAATGCACTAGAATTAGTGATTAAATCAAGTTTTCATTTTAGGCCAGATTTATGAAAATTGCCACAATCAACGTGTTAATTTTATAATTCAAATTTTGTATTTTTTTTGAGGAAGAAGAATGTAAAATTAAAGTTAGAAAATCATGTTGGAGGGTTGAATATTTAATCGTGTATCAGAATCGTGATCGAGATCGATTGCTATTACTAATACGTAATTTTGAACAATTTTAATAATCGACTTAATCTAAATGTGCTTAATCATTGCTTGATTTATAGTTGCGATTGGTAGAGACATTAGCATGGAAGATGGATTCATCCAAACTGCAGTCTCTCCCCCCTCTACAGTTGCAAACACCTCATCCTTTTATTCTGGTATATAAGTCCTCTAGAGGAAGTTCCTGGTGAGAAGACTCCCAGACGTCAGGGGAGGCAGATCTACCTTTCTCCATCTCTTCATCCGAAGCATTATGTTCTTAAATAATGAACATAATACTTAAGTTAGTCGGTCCGACTTCGCTCCTAGAGTAGTTGAATCAGAGCATTATTATGCCAAAAGACAATCCCAAAATATCTCGAAAGCGGGGGAAACCGCCTTATTATATTTCGCTTTTGTTGATAGTCACTAGCACTTAAAAGTTTAATATTTATTTAAATTTTAATTTTATATACAACGATTTACAGCTTTCGATAGATCTTGATTTATCTGATCCTCATCCTTTTTTTTTAAAATCCGTCGCTCCAATACTCCATTTTCCAACCCTGTCTTAAAATTTCTTGTAAAATATCATCATTTTCATAAAAAAGGGCATTTTAAAATAATAAAAACTATTGCATTTAACTTGCACATTATGCTTTATTAAATGCTTTTTTTACTTACCTATTTCATATTAAAAACTTATAAATTCGTTCGATTATTTTATATATATTTTTTTTCAATTTACAAAAATGATTCTGAAGAATACAAAAATATTCGTAAGATATAACCTTTCCTTATTATCAATATGCAATTAAATTTTGCCTATATTTTCATATTTTTGACTAATTGCTGTTTGAAATTTTTTTTATTGACTCCAAATGATGATAGTAATAGTTTTCTATTAATTTATATTTTGTTTCTGTCATATCTTTAACTGATAATTATCTTTATTGGTTGAAGCTATAATTGTCGGAGAATAATCAAGTTGCTATTAAATATTAACATTTGAAATTCGAAATGAAAAGAGTGATATAGTCTTCTCTTCTTCTTTCCCTTCCTCCTTACACCTTTCAGAGTGGCTCTACCCAACTGTGCCAGTCCTCTCGGTCCCGTGCCAACATCATCATCTGCTCCAGGGTTTTGTTCTCTATACCAAGATCGTGGTCTTCCTGGCGGTCTTGTGCCTTCGAACACCTTCCTTGGGTCTCGTTCGTCGGCAAATGTGTCCAAACCACCTCAGCTGCCGTTTCTGCAAGGAATCTTTAATGCAGGGATTCCCAATTCTTCCCTTATTCTTAGATTTCTCACCCGGCTCTTCTTGTTTTGCTAGTGACTCTGAGGAGATATTTCATTTCTAATGCGGTAATGCGGCTTATATGCTTCTCCGTTGTGACCCAACTCTCACATCCGCACATCAAGGTAGGGAGAAATACCACTTTATAAATATGGAGTTTTACTTTTATACTTACTTCTCGTTTGCCCACAATTGTGTTGCAAATCTGATAATATACCCGGTTAGTTTTTATTATTCTGCTGAAAATTTCTTGTCTATCTTTCCCGACTCGCAAATAATTGTTCCCAAGTAAGTAAAGTCATTAGTGCTTTCTAACTCTTATCCATTGCAGTAGAAATGCACGTCTGTTTCCTCCTCTCTGGAGACTACAAGTAATTTATTCTTGGTTGAGCTAATTTTCATTCCTTTGCGCAGAAGCTCCTCCTGCCACTCAACTATTGCTTGTTGCAACTTTTCTTTAATATCGGCAAGAAGGACAATGTCATCAGCGAACATGTAACATTTTGTGAGGATTGTCCTGAGATTCTTTCCCAACGAAGTCCATGCTGTCCTCCTTTTGCAAATTTTATGGACTTCATCTATTAATGTAATGAAGAGTAGTGGGCTAAGGCTATATCCTTTGCTTCACACCCTGTTCCATACGGAATGGCTTAGATGCTTGCCCATTTATATGTACCACCCCTTTTGGGTCTTGATATGTCGATTTTATAGCATCTGTAAGGGACTTGCTTTGCTTGAAGGGCTTCCCATATATATTTCCTAGGAATGGAATCAAAATATTCCATAGGATAGTCATAGTTATATAGTCATAGTTATATATTCAAAAGAGTTATATAGTCATAATTTTAAAATAGTTTCAACTGGTAATAATGATTTAAAATTTGATTTGTTTTTTAAGTTTTATAACTCAATGTTCTGAAAACTCAATTTTATTTGTTTACTGCAAAAATCGTTTTTGGTCAACTCTAAGAAGATAATTTTACAACAGCAGTAAGCGACTCTAAACTAGAACACAGGAAGTGAATTGATTGATTTAATGTCAAGATTAGTCCTTGAGAAGGGTTCCTGGTGACTCTGAAGTTTGGTTAATTGATTCACTGTCTACTAAACTGAATGAAAAGCAAGGAGATCTAAGCACCACTGGGGAAAATTGATTTTTATAAATGCCTTAATTTTATGAGGACATTTTTCTATAAAATAAAAATAAGCATAAATATGCTTGTTATATTTTAAAATTGTTAATGTTAATATGATAAATCATTGTAATATTTACTACAGCATATTAATATCTGTTTTGAATAATGGTCTGGGATATGAAATTTCAAAAACAAAAAATAATAGTTTAAAGAACTTAAATACACATTTTAATAAGAAATAATACTAAAAAGTAGAAAATAATTTTCAATAAGATTAAAATAACAATCTATCTATCTAACGGTGCTATGGTCCTTGGCCTCCTCAGTGATCCTCCTCCAACCCGATCTTTCTTCGACTGCCCTTCTTCATCTGCCGACACCCAACGTCCGAAGGTCCTCCTCCACATCCTGCAGCCAACGAAGTCTTGGTCTCCCTCTGCTCCTTCTTCCACCAGGGTGTCCCTCCATCATCGTTCTTGGTAATCTACTTCTTTCCATTCTTTATACGTGCCCCAGCCATCTTATCCTGACACTTAATCGCGGCAACAATATCTGGTGTATCATACAGATTTCTAAGTTCCTCGTTTGTCTTCATCCGACAGCGATCTCCTTCTTTTGTAGGTCCAAAGATCTTTCTGAGGATTTTTCTTTCCCACATGTTTAACAGTCTTTCATCGTTGCGTGTAAGCGTCAAAGATTCACTTCCATACATGATCACCGGTTGATGGACAGTACGATACACTCTTATTTTGAGAGCTCTGGATATATTTCGGTTTCGAAATATTTTCATTAGAGACCAGTAGCATCGATTGCCATCAGTTATCCTTGCCTTAATTTCTTCTCTAATCTTATTATCTTGAGTGATAACATTGCCCAAATACTTAAACTGATGTACTCTTTCGAAACGATAACCAGCCCCCTCGATATGCCTGTTCCCTTCTTCTCCCTTGCTGGTCCTCATATATTTAGTTCTTTCCGTAGTAAATTCCAGTCTTGTTCTACTAGCTGCTACTTCGCATTCCTCAAATGCTCCAAGTAATGCACTGACTGTTCTTCCGGTGATCACAATGTCATCTGCAAACGCTAGATGCTGTGTCAGTCTGTGGTAGATGCATTCCTCCAGACCTTGTCCGGATTGACCTCATGACAACTTCTAATACCAAAATAACAATAGAGTGATGAATAAAAAATTCATTTTATCGTTAAAAAAAAGCGCGGAATGCTTTTATTTCATAGTGACTCAACTTTTACCAGTATGAGTCAATAAAATATTTAGAACAATTAATATCATGTACTTCACACTTTTTTACAGTAAAATTAATTTTTGTTTCGTCACTCCATTCTTATTTTAAACTTATTGAAAATTATTTTCTACTTTTGTTTCATATTAAAGCTTGTTTTTAGTTTTTTAAACTAGTAATTAATTTCCACTTTTGGTTTTAGCTGGTTACAAAAGCTAATTTTTTTTTTTAGTTTTTACAGACCATGTTTTTTATATTTTTTGCTGCAATAGTATACGAAACTCTCCAGTCGATCCTGCCAATATTCATATGCTTGTATCAAAGATTGAGCCATATATCTATGGCACCTGTGCATAGTGGGCTAAGTCGAATTTTGTGTATTTCAAGCTATCTACTTAGAATCGTAATTTTTCTGAACTTATTTTAAGTTCAAGATTGAAGTTTCAGCCCACGATTCACAAAGGAATATCCTTCATTGCAATGGACGGAACACTTAGCGTGTTAGACCCAAGGAAAGAGAAAAAAAAATTACGATTCTAAATAGATTGCTTGAAATTCACAAAATTGGACTTAGCCCATTATGCACAGGTGCCACAGATGTGTCATAGCACTTGACATACAATACACTACCATGTCTTTGTATTTGAAAAATTGCTAATCCTGAAGATCCTGGGCAGGATAATGAGATAAAAATATTTAATTATTGTATTGTCATCGGTCCTTGATAGAGGCAAAGTTTAAATTTAATTCTCTGTTCTAAGATGACCGAAAATCGAAATAAAAAATTCCTTTAACTAAATATGTACTTACATGCAGCCGAAGCTAATATAAACGTGTTAAAAAAGGTTCGTCTTGATCTGGAATCCAAGAAAAAATAGAATAAATTATTCATGAAAAAAGTAAAAAACGCTCTTCCATTTAAATACCAGAAAGCTCAATATTGATTCTGAATTGATCAACATAACAAAATGTTTGGAAAAGATTTTTGTTCTTAAATCTTTAATATCGGCGTAACAATAAATTCGTATACAGACCTGAATTTAACACACTTTTGAACATCCAATTTTATCGTAATCTTCACCTTTTTAGGACCCCGATTTTCTTCTTTGGATAGTAAAATGTTTATGAAGAAGTCACTTATGAAGAATTGACGGCTGCTATTGCAGTGCAAGACCTGCCAGATGTTTGCCATATCACTCGTTTTTGTATGTTTCTTTTTTTATACGTTCCTCTATGATGGCTTTTTCTTCCAAGGCATTAGTTCCAAACGTTTTCTTTTTGTAGTAACTTTCTCGCCACAAGTTTTTCTATTTTCTGAGCTATCTTCACTCTGGTTATTACGTATGGTTGATGCTGATATCATTAAAAAGAATTTATAATGATACGTGGCTTTAAGATGTTATTTCTCATTTATTACTGAAATCGAATCCTCAATTTTTCCCGGCATGAAGCATCCTCGCTAATGAAACGTGAAGCATTGAATTTAACACACTTTTGAACATCCAATTTTATCGTAATCTTCACCTTTTTAATTTTTGTTGGAATATACGTGAATTTTGTTGGAATATACATGATTGTCTAGAATGCCAGGCTTGATTGATATCCTGAGAAATAAATATTGTACAATTTAATTCGAATGCTTCAATTTAAAAAGAAAAAGATGAATTAATGAATTCTGCTACTGTTGAAGAAAGAAACATTCCTGCCTTAATGTTCAAGGAAATCGCTTAAAACATTTAATACGACTGTTAATACTTATATGTTATTATGTATTCATATATATGAGTGTGTGGAATTTAAACCACGTACATATTGTTACGGTCGCCAAGAGGAAGGCGGAAGCAAAGGATTAGCGGCTTAAATCCGTCGGCGGGAGAAGTTAAAATAGGATTAGGACCGTTCTAGATCGTCTCCTTTTGTCGGAAAAGGATTAAGAAGAGTCCAGATTTGTCTGGCCCCTCCGTGTTCTAGAATGTTCGGCCTTGCCTATTTAAATACTTCCTTCACCTCGAGCCAGTCAGTCTTAGCCTGAGAGTAGACCACGCAAGATCTGTGATAAGTGAGTGTCAGTGTGATAAACTAGTCAGTGTTGAACCGGCCCGTGTAATAAGTGTATCAGTGAACTGTGACAGTCTCGCGAGTGTAGTAAACTGTTTCTGTGTGTTGGAGAATCTTACGGTCGGTGGACTAGTGAACTGTAAGTGTTAATTAGTAGTTAATAATTGTAATAATAATTAGTAGTGTAATTTTATAATATTCATACAAACTATTGTAACTAGTAATATCTTATATTATTGTAATAATTAAATAGGAGTTAGGCCTAGATTATAATATTTAGAATATTGTCATTATAAATTTATATTAGTTTAATAATTTAATTGTTAATAATTTACTTGTATCCTTTTTATCACTTTTGTTAATAAATATTAGTATCTTTAATTAAGGAATTGTTTAATTCATTTTAATACCCAGTAGCCCGTAACAATATGTATTATTAATATCATATAGACAGATATTAAAAAAGACAAAAAGGGATGAAATGTAAATCTCTGATAATATTGTTTAATTTTTCTTTATTTTTTTTTGTTTTTTTCTTGGCATAAATTTGATATAAATGTGAACATAAATTGTTTCTCTTATATAATTATTGTTAATTTATTTTATTTATTTTTCTTTCTTTTCTTATAATCTGTTCTTAAAATACTGTTATTGTAGGTAATTCACATTTTTTTTGTTCTTTCTCACTTATTAAATTACTAGTAATAATTAATTAAATGTAATTATTTTACACTATAAGACATAATAGCTTACAATGCCTTTATCGTTATTCTATAGAGACTTGTCCCAGAATAAATAAAGACATTACTATTATTATTATATTTAATGAGTAGAGTTGGCACAACTAAAATGAATTTTATTTATTTACTTATGAAATGATTCCTAACAATGAAAATCATTAGGTGTGGATGCCAAGAAACAAAAAAAAAAAACAAAACAAAGAATTTACGGGCATACCTCCATAGGAATTGTTTTTTTTTTTTATTTCCTTGGTTCACTTGTCAGTTTGGACAATTTTAAAAGTTTCAGGTTGGACAATGATATATAAGTATATACTTTTATGCTACATTCTATACATTGTATTCTATATTACATCATACTTCATATAGTATAGTACTTCAACTATTTTTTTAATTGCCCGACATTGGGGCAGAAAAGAGCTGGTAAGGCACCAACAACAAAAACTTGTTATGCAACAAAATTTATTCTTAACAAGCCTTAGCCTTAGCCTTTATGGTGCTTACCATTTTAAAAATAAATGGTTGGGTGATATCTATAAAAGTATTTCAGAAATATTTATTTGAGGGTTTTTCTCATATCCGCAGATCCTCCTGTGGCTCCCTAATAATAACGCAGGTCTGCGATGAACAAATTTTTGCGTATTTATCTAATGGGTTTAACAGTATTTTGTTCTGTTCATTACAGAAAAAATAGTGAACAAATTCCATCACCCCTAGATAAGTCACAAATTTCACCTGAATTTTTTTATTTTCAGGGGTCTGCTCCTTCCCGATTCATAAAAAAGGAGTTTGAAAGTTGTAATTCTTCACAATGGTAATCTATATGCTTCTGTGCCTGTTGGACACTCAGTCCATTAGAAAGAATGCTACGAAAATCATGAGTTTGTTCTTAATAAGCTCGGCTATTATGATCATAAATGGACCATTTGTGGAGATTTGGAAGTTATTTCCATGTTAGTAGGTCAACAAAGTGGTTACACAGTTTCCATGTTTCCTCTGTGAATGGGATAGTCGTGACAAGAAACAATACTATGTAAAGCAGACATGGCCAATCAGAAAGGCTCTTATTCCTGGAGTTAAAAATGTTGAAAGACAAAGTTAGTGGATCCTAAACAGATCTTACTTTCTTCATACTCCACTTCATATCAAATCGGGGCTGATGAAACAGTTGGTGAAAGTATTACTCTAAGAAGGAGAGTATTTCAAGTATCTTTGTGAATAGTTTCTTGGTATATCCGATGCTAAGCTGAAAGAGGAAGTCTTTGTTGGCCTGGCATCAGAAAACATTTAAAAGATGAAAGCTTTGCCACTAATATGGAAATGGAAGAAAATAATGCTTTGAATTCATTTAAACTTGTAACAGGCTTTCTTGGAAACCGAAAAGACCTAAACTACAAAACTTTGGTTGCTGAATTTTTACAAAACTACAAAATGTTGGGCTGCAACATGAGTGTCAAAGTTGATTTGCCTCACTCACATCTGGACTGCTTTCCAGAAAATCTTGGGGCTGTAATGAGGAACAAGGAGAACATTTCCATCAAGATATAAAAGAAATGGAGTGCAGATACCAAGGTCGACGGAATGTCAACATGATGACAGACTACTGTTGGATGTTAAAAAGGGAAAAGTCACATGAACACAGCCGAAAAAGTACCAAAAGAAGCTTTGATGGAAAAAGAAAACTTTTTTACAAAGACTTAAAATTATTTTACAACACATGTGCATCACTTTTATGTTCATTTTAGCTAGGTATCTTTGTTTTGTTTTTTTGCTTTAACTTCATATTAAAGTGTAAAAACAAATCCAAATTTTTTCGTTTTTTGTACTTTTTCCAACTTCAACTTTATTTTGTAGGCAAGCCTTATGTGATAGAAAAAAACCAATGTCATTTTTGAAATCAGCGTAAAAAAAGAAATAATGATCAGTTCACTAAATCAAAAAAAATTTTTAGAAAAGTTTTTTTTGCAGACCTGTGTAATTAGTGAGTATCTACAATAATTAGACCGTATCTATAAAGTAGGTAATAATCCCTAATTGGCGATAAAATCTTGTTATTGAGTGTGACTATGTTTAAATTATGTAACTACATGACCATTGGCTTAAAAACAGCATCATGTATCTCAGAATATACCCATCATTTACTGAAGACCCTTCATGGATGGTAATGTTTTTTTTTTTGTTACAATATTCATAAATTAATAAAGCTTAATAACAAGTGAACTAATAAATAAGATTGTCTAACACAGACCTCGACAGACGGACTACTCATTGTCTAGTTAACCAGTGTTCTAGTTAAATTTTTAATGATGTTTACTGTACAATTTTTTTTTGTATTATTTTTCTAATGAACACGTTCAATCAACAAGTGAACTATAATTGTTTAATCAAATAAGCAATTTAACATAACAATCGAGAGTAAATTGAGACTAAGTTTAGATAGTATGTTCTTTAGTGCTCTTTCACCTTCTGCTATGAATAATTACTCAGACAGTTAATGTCAATAACGAATATATTTATGTTGGTTCATGCGAACATGGAGGGAAGTGCATTGATTTGCATTACATATTTACCTGACTGTACGCATCCCTCATCTGTTGATATTTTTCGATCTTATCTTATCGAAAGTTGATAATCGATTCTAGCCCATATCAGCATGTACTGAAATATTCGCATTTAGCCGCTCGACCATTGCTAATAATTATGCTAATTTCGCTTAAGGAAACGGCGATCGTTCACCTCCATAAACAGTAAAATGAATAACCTTAGTGACCCACTGATGCAACTTGGCCTTTCTTACAGATTTGCTTTCACCATTTAATATCTGATGTCTTTTATCTTATCAACGTAAATAATTTTTCGTACTATTAGTAAAGAATTGAGGTTCATAGTGTATAAGATAAGCGATATATTACTATCGGGATAACCTTTAATATAAGTTACAACAGCCAAGCCAATGAAGAAGTAACTGTAGCCCTTGATTACAGTTTGAAATTTGTGATGGATTATTGATCTTGACTGAGGACTGATAAAATAAAGGTTTTTGTAATTTTCGAAGTAATGCATCTGAATTGCATAAAATAAATATTAAAACAAATTTTATCTTGGACGTACCTTACCTTAGATTCCAGAATACAATAAAAGCCATTAAATAAGTTGCAATTCGTAATCAGCACAGAAAAACATAAATGAATAGATTTTCAAAATCTTTCAGTTACCATGAACATATGGATGGCTCCTAGCATTTTACGTCTAGTTGTCATCCTCTAGTCTTCATACTTGCATCTTATCCAGTTCCAATACATGTTACTCCGGATGTCACCGACGATCTGGACATCTATAGTTGAATTGCTGATTAGTTCTAAGCTCGGTAGTTATGCTTCTCATCTTTCTTAAATTCCCAGTGAATGTTCAGATCAATATCCGTAAATCAATATTCCTCGAACTCATTGATGTTAAGGTAAAACTTGTAATAAGGGATATTCCAGGCAAGATGGGTGGATATGAGCTGTTGCATTTTTTTTTTCTAGAGGGCTGATATAATTTGCCGGATTTAAGTATATATTTTGTAAATCATATACAACACGTATTTGGGAATTACAACTTTTATTGTTGGAAATATTATTTTTGCTAAAATATATATAGTATATATATATCCTAGCTGACCCGGCCACGCGTTGCTGTGGCTGTTTTAATAGTTTAAAATATATATATGTATTACCTGAAATTTGAATTTTAAAGAAACTATGAATGAATGGAAAAAATGAATAAAATAAATTTTTGATTTTACATTTTATTCATGTTATCTATTTTAATCATGTTATATCTGAGTACAGTATATAATAAATCAATAATATACAAAATTCCTAACTGATAAAATATAAACATAAGATTAATGAATGAGTTATATCATGGTTGATTTTATATTATGGCTAATAATATATTTTTAAAGTTTAACTATTTATTTCAATTTAATTGAGCGCTAATCAATGCACAGTTTTTTTTAATCTGTTCTTTACTAATACAAATAGATTAGACGGTTTAATAACACGTGAGCATGCAATATATAATTGTCCACTGGAGAAACATGAATCCAAACCGCAAATGAACATTGTCTGGCCTTCAGACTTGATGGTCATAGCCAATGCCAAGCTTAGATCAAATTGAAATCTTTTGAACGCTATTATGGGGTCTGATAGTATCATTGGAATACGTGGTTACAGGACGACTTCTTTAAAGATTTCAGTCAATATTGCTGCTTCAATAACATTCCCGGTGATATTTTTGATGACCAAACGTGTAAGCTTCCATAATTGGTGGATTCGAATTACACATCATCACTAATGTGACACGACAATTTTATATATTAGATAACATATAAGATTCCGGTTACTTATTTTATGACTGGAACTTAACTCACGATCTGTTAAATCTACAGACCTGCGTTTGGGCTTCAATTATAGAAAATGTAAGATGTATGTATGATGTCGAGGAGGACTTAAAGCTGCTGGGTGTACAAGGCTGGAGGAAAATAGCGCAGAATCGCAGAGATTGGTTGGCTGTGGTAGGGGAGGCCCGGGTTTTTGCAGGACCGTAGAGCCAAAATAAAAGTAATAACATATATACATATTTTCAAAATCCATATCTAAGTAGGATGCAATAGGGAAATCCCCAAAACAAAGCCTTTAGTATCTATGTATTACACTGGAAAAAAAATGGAAAAACAGCCAGAGATCAAAGATTGCTGTTTCTATTTTATGTCTGGACTATTAGTGTGAGATTTACTGTACTTACATCATTTGATATGTCCCCTGATGAAGAGTTTTTTTGTGGTATTTTAGATACTTAAAGCTTTCTTTTTGCGATTTTCCCAATTATATCCTCTGTATATATATACATTTATATGTAGGGATGCATCCATGGAGTAAGGACCTAGACATAAACTGGTCGCCATTGGAAAGTGAGGGAAGGCGGTCCTTTCTCCGGCACCCCTGACCTCTCCAACCTTTTCTCTTAAATCATCCTCTCCTCTCCATCTCGTGATTTGTATGCATCTTATTAATTCCGGGATCCTCGCACACTATCTCGTGTCTCATTGATATTCTGTCATTCTAACCTCTTAACCAATTTCTCGATGCCCTTTCAAATGTATTTTATGTGACATAAAGACGTTATCCATTTCGTTAAAGAATTCCATAATATCAAAGGAGCCAGTTATTCTTCCATATCACCAGAAAATATTTTTTTTTTCAAATATATAATTGCAGTTTTATTGATTTTCGGGTCACAGAAACAGGCATTCATTTAAATGCTAGTTTATGAGTCAATTATAAGAAAAATTAAAAAAATAAATAAATCTGTACCAATACAGCCCATGAAGAGGCTTAGGTTTAGTACATGATAGAGACTGTACAGGCTCTAGGACAAAGGTTGTGCAGGGAGCTGATATATCCGAGACCACACTCAACCCCCAGTAACCCCCCCCCCCCAGTTAATATTGTATAGAGACAGGGTAAGCCCCAGAAAGGTCTCTTGACCCCACAGCACCTTCCGTGGTTGTTAACAGATCAAATAGTTTATCTACCACAGCCGGATTTGAACTCGGAATTTTTAGCCTAGCAACCAAGTAGTCCACACACTGAGCAACCCCGCTTCTTTAAGGAAAATATAAGGTGTAAGAAAATATGTAACAGTAATTTATGTTTTTCATTCTTCTTACCTGTGTAAAACATTGTAAGAAACTAATGCGATCGAGAAACATTTAGACTGGTTTTCTTTATGTTTCCTTAGTCCAAATCACTAAGTTCTGTAAAATATCTTGTCATTGTGTGTATATATGGACTAAGTCTAGCCCAAAAACCAAACGTTGTGTGAAGCTGATGATGTGTTGAAGACGAAGGAAAGTCTACTTATCGAAGTATCGTCTCATACAGTTCTTCCGGACCCACTTTCCTCATATCCTACCTTCGGCTACGGCGCGCCGTATCGATAAGATCGGCGCGCCGCGGCGATAAGAGAATCACAGGGCCTAGCCTGTTGTCGTAGTCATAGCTGATATTGCGTTCCTGGTTGTACTGATGTTAGCACTTTATAACTAACTATGCTGCTTTATTGCTATAGTTTGTTTAATGTTTCTTTAGGTAGTTTACTTAATATCTTGTATTTTTAATGCAAACTAGAAGCAATAAATTTCACATATATCTGCAAAGTCACGTTTATATTCAGCGCATTTGCGCTATCATTAAAATTAAGGAATTTATATTGAAATAATAGTCTGTAAATCGGTTCGTAAGGTCTATTGTTTGCGTAAAAGAGTTCTTTTAGTTCCACTTAGAAGATTTCATTATATTTATGTACAATATACTATGTCTTTAATAGAAGCTGTCTTATTAAACTTGGAATAGTCTGACAGAACTCAGAGTTCTCTTTAATTTCATCCTCATTACATTTGTTTCCTTAAAATAGTTTAACTTTTTCTCGATGCTAGTAGTTATTAAACAACAGGTGAGTAATTAATCTCGGATTAATCTCGTAGAATACGATTGAAAAGTGACAACTTTTTTTGCATAGGTGTCTTTATTAAAAGACACCTATCCTACCATATCAGGTTTTGGTTTTCCCGAGTGACCGGTGTTCTTGTTTAGATTTGCGCCTTAGGCTGCTGGACTCCACATTTATCCTGTGGGTAAAAGACAGCAGCTAATCGGGCAGCGTTGCGCTGACAAGAATACCCCCTCCCTTGTGTAGAGACTGTGAACATGACGGAGCCAACAGGACCCTCCACTACAGCAGCAGCGGTCAGCACTGCAGGGCCCACGGTGACCAAGAAGAGTAAGAGCGACGTCGATGACGGCTGGGAGCAGCCAAAGAAAGTCTGCAGGCAGACGAACCGGACGATAAACTTCTCGGTGAGTACCCAAAACAGTTATTTATCTCTGTGTAGTGACAGTGTTCCCAGTGATAGTGCCCCCAGTGCGCCACCTAAATTCAAAAAACCACCTCCTATAGTAGTTAGTGGTGCGACTAGCACAATAAGAGCAGTAGAAGAGCTTCAGACCGCTGGGTTTCAGGACTTCAGCATTCAAAAAACCAAAGATGGAATCAGAATTTTCCCGGGCACCTTAGAAGCGCACGCGGGAATTGTGAATTTTTTAAAAACAAAAAATAACCCATTCCACACGTACGCGACATCCAATGGATCCAGAACAAATAAATATGTCATATACGGGCTAGACCTCGAATATGACATAGAAGAAATAAGTACATTTCTAAAAACGAAATTACAGGATGTTTTAGACGTGCGCCGCATGAGGAAGAGCAACAAGGACGGAGTAAAAACCGAACTTCCACTTATCCTGATCACCACAGCAGCGACAGTAAAGCTGGCCGACCTACAAGCTGTGCAAGCAGTCAATCGAGTTAGATTCACTGCCAAGATATACAAAGGACGGACAGGCATTATCCAATGTCATAGATGCCAACAGTTCGGACACACTAAAAATCACTGCTCTCGAGCACTGGTATGTGTCCGTTGTTCGGGCCCACATTTAGTCTCTGAGTGCCAGAGAGAAACAACCCCACTGAAGTGCTTCAATTGTGGAGAAACTCATGTAGCCTCATTCTCAGGCTGTGTAGTCAGGAAAGCTCTGCAGGCGAAACTGGAGAAACTCCGCCAAAGTACCAGGACTAGAAGCAAGCCTAATCCAGCAGCACCACCAGCATTTAACGAGAAAAATTTTCCCCATCCCCCCAAACTAACTCAAAGACGGACTGACGGACCAATGAGGGACCGACCTCAACCTCCACCCAGGCAGACCGAATGGACTTCAGCGGAGAGGACCGTTGACAGGCCCTGTTACGATACTACACCCCCTTGGGTAGAACAACTTATGACAAATATCAACAATTTCACAAACACTGCAAACAGACTCTTAGAGTTATTTTCTGCTCTACTGACAAAATGAATAACCCAATGACGCTACTAAATTTCAATACTGACGGACTCATGCCTAAAATTACAGAGGTATACGCCCTGATAGCACAGACCCAACCCACTGTAGTGATCCTCACTGATACCAGAGTTAATTTCCAGCGCATACGCATTCCCGGGTACGATCTAACGGGAGACCATTTGGTTGAGCAAAAAGGTGGGGTCATGATAGCCATTCGACACGGTACAAGATGGAGGGATCACCCCACACCAGGGGCCATCAGAGACCCAAAAATACACCACAAAACCATACAGGTTCAACTGGATAAACCCACCATTATTACAGGGTTATACAGAAGACCTAGATCATCCCATGAAGAATTCTCGAGACTGCTCCACGCGTGCGCCAAGAGAACAAACCATTGGGTAGTGGGCGACCTAAACGCCCGGCACACCCTCTGGAACAATGCCTCTTGCAGTGAAGCGGGAAAAATTATTTTAAAATCACCGTTTACAGTGGTTCACCCCGATACCCACACATTTATACATAGGGCTAATGTGGCATTCAGGTCAACGATCGACCTACTTCTAACTAGACAGCCCCATCGCCTTATTGAATGCGTAGCGCTGGATATTATAACAACGGACCATAGGCCTGTGCTTTACTCATTAGATGGAGAAACACCATTCTCACCTCCACCTACTAAATTTAAATATCAAGCAGCAGATTGGGAGTTTTATAAAGCTCATGTCCACCATAATTTGTCAACTGTTCCTACTCTCCGAAAAACGAAAGACATAGACGATTACCTAGAGTTTTTTACAAAAACGATCAGAAGCGCCGCGGATGCGGCCATACCGAAATTTAATCCACTTCCGCCAGCCCTGCGTCCCCTACCAGATCACATTCTTTCACTTATCGCCTAGCGCAATAAGTGGAAGAATAAATGGTACAGGACTAGGGATCGTGAGGTAAAATCGGTAGTGAATTCCCTTACTACTCAGGTTCGCAATCTCATGAAACAATGGCGGACTGCATAGTGGCATGAGAAGCTCCGAGCAATCCATGGCGACCACCGTAAATTTTGGAAATTACTCAGGGCGAGCACAAGGAAGAGAAGCTCTACATTACTACACGACGGAGACAAACTGTTGACAGATGAGGAACAAGCAAGTAAGTTCGCTGATCACTACAGTGCCACTATAGCCCGTCGAACAGTCAGTATGACTGAAATCCCGAACGAAGAAATAGGAAATAATTATATGTTTGTATCCCCGAAGCAGCTGAAGGCGATACTCCGTCGTTCGCGAGGGAATAAAGCCCCAGGCCAGGACGGAATACAAACTATACTCCACGACAAACAATTACCAATTTAATTAGTTTTAATTAAATATTAAATTATAATATTTAAATATTAAATATTAATTAAATTTAATTAGTTTAAAACAATTACCAAGAAGAGGCATAGCTCACCTGACGAACCTCTACAACTCCTGTCTCAGGCTAAGATACTTTCCTGAGGCATGGAAAAGAGCTATCCTCTTTCCGCTGCTGAAGCCCGCAAGAAATGGTAATCAGCCAGTCGACTACCGGCCTATTAGCTTACTTCCGCACATGGGCAAAGTTTTTGAGAAAATTATTCTTAATTATCTCAAAACCTATTGCTCAGAAATAGCGTTAATCCCACCGGAGCAGACCGGCTTCCAGGCCGGACTGTGCCCGGACCACCATCTGGCGAAGCTACACGCGGAAGTAAGCCAGAACACAGTTAAGAACGAGGCAACCGCTTTGATATCCATAGACTGCACGGAGGCGTTTGACTCAGTGTCCCATAGCCTTCTATGTAAGACACTGCAGGACAACGAGTTTCCCGAGCAGCTATATACTATCATAAGGTCCTTTCTGACACAACGTTCAATAAAGGTACGAGTCGGCAAAGAGCTGTCCAACCACTTTCCACTCACGTGTGGTGTACCTCAAGGGTCTGTGCTATCACCGGTATTATTCTCAGTTTATACGGCGGAAATCGTTGGTGCCAAATACAAAAAAGCTACTGTGGCGGTGTATGCCGATGACATTGCCATCTACAGTAGCTCATTGAATGCAGAGAGAGCTCTACGGCAGGCGGAGGTGGCCTGTGAGGAAATAACTAAAAGACTGGACGGATTGAATATTACAGTTAATCCCAAAAAGACCGACTGTATTATTCTCTCCTTCCAAAAGAATAAGCACCCTCTACCTAAGGTTTATAGAGTAGCAGGCAAAGTTAACAAACCTGCGAATAGGATAACGTATCTCGGTGTCACCCTCGACCGGCACTTGACGTTATCCCAACATTGCAATAAGAAGATCAGGTCGGTGAGAACCAAATCTTACAGGCTAAATCATCTTTTAACCTCACCGAACTTATCACTCCGCCTCAAAGTAATGATCTATAAGGCAGTTATTAGACCAGCACTCCTTTATGGGGCGCCTATGTTGAATAACATTTCGCCAACAACCTCAAAAAGGCTCCAACTATTTCAAAACCGTATGCTGAGGCGTATAGTAAGGCACACTTCTCTACAAAGGACGAAATCAGACATAATACACGAGACTCTCGGACTCCCGACGGTAACGGACTTCATCACACGGAGGCATATCAAATTTTTTGATAGCCTCCAACACTGCACGAACCCACTATTCAACGCACTTACACCGACAGGCCGACCTCAGCGCTGGCAAACACACGTACAGACGCTCAACATGGACTGAGTAAACTACTAACAAACTCCAATCAGACAGAACTAGTGAGCCCCATCACTGGATCCCCCACTCCTTCCATTTAATTAATGTTCAGAAAATCCTTCAGACAATCCTCTCTTAAAATGCAGCTGGTGCAGTAGAAGAGATACAATCTATCATTAGAAATTTTTAATATGTTATTTTTTCAAATATTTATAACAACCAAAGGGGTTAAGAAAAAAAAAAGAAAGTTATTAAGAACAATTCAAAATATTGATAATAAATAAAAGGAAAACATAGGAGGGTTTTTTTCCACGTTAAAAAAAAAATAATTAAACAGGAGTGTAAGACATGAAATTCAAAAGCTAACAATTTTAGAAAAAAATACTATTACAAATTATAAAGTTGAATAATGTATTTGGAGGGTGATATAAAAACAATAAAAAAAAATGTATTTATTGAAATTTACAACTGTATGCTAAATACATCAAGTAAATATAATGAAAGATAAATCATGTCCCATGATAAAGGCAAGTAGAGAAACTACCCAGTGGTAGTACTCAATTCAAAAGTTATCAGGAATTATAATATACAATATAGTTATATATATGAGGATTATCAGGAATTGAAGAGGTAGCTATTTTTGAAACTAGTGGTTTTGTTCAGAAATGAAGTTTGTCCTGAAAAGATTGATATCGGATTCGTGCTAAATCAGCAACAAATTAGACATTAAGGTCATTATGGATTACTTTGTTCGTAACAAAGTATAAATTTTCTATTTTTATTACAGTAAAAAATTCAAAATTTCAAAAAAATACATATACAACTTCTTAAATGTTGGAACTATACTCATCGTGTACGCATCGTATACTTTTTATCAACTTTTTTATTAAGGAAATATCAATTGAATAAGTAAATAAATATTAATATTTTTAAGCATACACGATTTTACGAAGGATTGTAAGAATTGAAAACGAGAGGATTTCGATGGCTTAGTGAAGCCCCAAGGCTCTATTCCGTAAGTCCAGATGGGGCTAACGATTTTCATTTATATGAGTCATTCATATTTTGTAATTAATTGAGAGCTTAGAGCGGTTGTCTAGTTGTAGAGAATGTTGAAGTAGCCTGCAACGGCGGGTTGTTTCTTGTTGTTTCAGGCTAGTATGAGGATTCCAAGATAAGCGTTTGTCAAGGTGTAGTTCTAAGTACCGGACATGTTCTACAGGAATCAGGGATATTAAGCGATACAAGAGGACAAGAAGTCGTTGGCTTACGACGGAGAGTAAAGGTAATTTAATGAGATTTGCGGGGATTTATTTTAATCTTCCAGTTTTGAAACAATTTTTCAAGATCAGTGATATGGGATTGAAGAGTACGGGATGCTATAACTGGATCAGTGTTGACAGATAATAGGCATGTGTCATCCGCATACGTGGTAAGGATAGTATTAGGAAGAGTTGGGATGTCAGCTGTATAAACTGTGTAGAGAATTGAACCGGTAACACAAAAAATTATAAATTATTGTTGTGGATTGTACGTGAAACTTTATTAATTTGAAGCTAAACCTCCTTACTGATTCCAGCGTTGAATCATCACAAGAACCTTAGTTAAAATAGGTGATAGGCATTGCTTCATCTTTTAGTAGAAAATAAATTATATCAAAATTGTTTGGACCTTTTTGGGGATAGTATTTTATATACTCGTGTAATATATGTCCATTCAATGCCCTGATTTTGATTATTTTTGTTTCGTGAATATTTACTTAATAATACCGCACATCGTTAGATTCCCCCTAAAAAAATTAATCGCCCATTAAAATTAATGTTTACATTCTTCTTTGGTTAGAGCAATAGACCAGGTACAACTTTGGCTGCATGATGACATCATTAAATTACTTTTGGGAGAATAGACAGTCTGAAGGAGGTCACCCAACCTCACAGCTATTTTTATTTATTTTATTTCAGTTATTTTGGTTTTATATAAGTTTTGTAATTATACTTTTACAACAAATCAATATATAGATCACAAAACATTTAACACTTGGAGGTGGCCTTCTGGCTTTTCATCCGTGAAAATAAGTCGACCATTAAACTTCTTAGAATTGATCACGAGCCTCTCGTTCAAATACTTTGGTAGGTCGAGTGGAACATTTCTTTATTTGGGGATAGCGAGGTAGGTAAGAGTTCAATGTATATTTTTCTCCAAGGTAGGGCCTTTTATTTTGTAGTTTGTTTATTTATTAATAATTTGTCGTAACGCTATTGACATTGGACTGGGTAAAATCAGTCGAATTAACGCTTTTATTATCAATAAAATGACAGTAAATAATCTTAAAAAATATTAACTTTTTACTAAAATGACACAAATTTCCAAGTTGAAGCAGTCTTGTTGAATGTAAAAATATTTGTAATCATTATTACTAAAAACAATTTTGTAAAAATCCTTAACTAATATTACTGAAAAAACAACTAATTTGGAATTACTTTGTTATTATAAAACAACAATTTCTTTTTATCTGATATTATTATTTAGGTGAGGTTTATCTTGATCACACATTTATCAAATTTAATGAATATTCTTTTTTTAAAGTAAGCAAAAAATCATTTAATATCTTTAAAAAATATAATGTTATAAACATATATCGCTTTAGGGATTGACCATTTTAATTACCGATTATTTTCTTTATAAACGAGTTCAGTAAATCTTTTCAGGATCATTTTAGATAGCCCTATATCCTGTGTGATAGAACTCTATAAGACCAAGGAAAAAATGGTTCAGATACTTTGAGTATTCTGACTTAAGATAAGAACAAACGTATTACCAAATATATGCTATTAAAATATCGATTTCACCATTGCTTGGTAAAAGTTAACTTTTACTTCGTGCATGCCATCAAAAACGCTCATATATTCACATAATGAAGAGAACATTTATTACAACTATGTAATCTTTTTTTGTAATATTTAAACCATGCAGATTTTGTAATATTTAAAAACAATGTAAACTATACATATTTAATAAATGTTTTATCAAATAAATTTTCTATTTTTATTTCAGTATAAAATTCAATATTTCAAAAAAATACATATAAAACTTCTTAACTGTTGGAACTATACTCATCGTGTACGCATCGTACACTTTTTATCAATTTTTTAATTAAGGAAATATCAATTAAATAAGTAAATAAACATTGATATTTTTAATTATAAAATTTATTTTTTTAGTGTAATGGTATGAATTTTAAAGATAAATATAAATTAAATTGTGATTATTTTTAATACTATTTTATGCAAATAATACCAATAAAACCACTAAATAACAAATCAAGATGACTCTTAGTACTATATAATAAATAAATAAATTTATGATGTAGGCATTTTTCAGCCATAAATTTCAGGTACGGGTAAGAAAACCGATCGAAAGGAATTTAAACTTCCAATCTCTTCTCCTAAAAATTGGAGTTTTAATATTTCTATCGGCATTCCGTGTTATATATACATTTCTAGGATGTTATTTTCGAAAATTATTATTTAAGGATATATCTTAAAATAAAGGAGTTATTAGAATTCTTCCTCCCAGCAGCCAGTAGCGTATTCCACGAACGTAACTAGCGTCTTGTGCAACCGTACCTATTCCCAGGAGAGGGAGGCCTCACTTTTTTACATGAGATTTTAAACTCTGACCTATAAAGATAGGACCGACAAAGTAGTCTTATATAACTTTTTTTTTATTATGGGATCCATGATCTAATCTTTTGTTTACAACTAATGCATCTTCAATAGCAAGACCAGACGCAGAATTGGACTGTCTTAGCTCTATAGCGAAGCCAAATTCAATAGTCATTTAAATTTCAAATTTCAAAATATTGAAAAACAATCATTAAATTAAAAAGAAAAGAAACACAAAGAAAAAGCATACGTGATTAGTGGTGCTATGTTTCTACTGTTAAATATATTTTGAATATGTAGCTTGATATTTGGGATGCTAGAGTCTCATTTAGGATGAGTACTCAAATTATTATTTATATGCCTTAATCTCAATTGGGGGGTGAAGGGTAGCTACAAAGCACCCAGGGAGATAGGCATCTCTCAGTCCGATTGGTCTTGGCTTCTGAGAAATTTTTATTAGTACCAGAACCCATGCGAGGTGAAGAGCCTCGTCCTGCACGTGGTACCCCTGCACAGTGGGGAGTTCCTCCTCACTGACGAAACCCATCGGAACTAGACTGGGAAGTCGATAAACATCCCCCAATCCAGGCGGAACTGCATAGGCTATTGGATGAATGGCTGAGGGTGATTCAGTCCTACTATGCGAACTCCGGACACCTGGGCGACCTCCGGTTTCAATAAATGCCTTCCTATAGTAACAAGGCTCTGCTATAGGTGACCTTTTATTACCTTTGCTACTCGTGGGAACAAAATGAACCCAAATTACACAAACATTAAAATAAATGAGGACTCCATGGAGTCAAATACGACTCGTCAGTAATTAGCCAATCGGTCTCTGAACTGATGGCTAACCTAGAACAAGAGGTCTCAGACCTCGCAGAGGAAAGGGAACCACCTGCACAGCAGCTGGCAACCACCTCTGAGATCAATATAAACAAACTTCCAGACGAAGTCTGGAAGAACATGACGCATAGCCAGAGGAAGAACTTTCTACGGCAAAAGAAAAAGGCGACTCCCACCGAAACTCAACCCTCAACATCCAAGGATGAGAGGAAGAGAGGTAGGGAGAAGCAGGAGACTCCTTCACCTTACAAAACGGTGAAGAAACCAAAAATGGACTATAGTGGAGCAGCCGCAAGCATCAAGGTTGCAGTTGCCCACACAGATTATCCTCATCAGAAACTGAAGGACGAAGATTTTCAGGGCCTTATGCTCAAGCTCCTGAAAAGAATGAGGGAGAGGAAGGTTGAACAAACCCCCGTCGGCTTCAACGGCTACTCCCTGAGAGACGGAGCACTCGTGGTGAACTGCAAGGACGAGTCCACCAGGGAGTGGTTCGTTAGTAATATTGCGGAGCTCTCCCCATGGGATGGAGCACCGCTGAAAACCTGCGACCCCAAAGAACTTGAGGGTTTCAGGAAGATAGGCACCTTCATACCAAACCCAGTGGAAGGTATTAAGGAATGCCTACAGAATCTGCAGGTACAGAATACGGGTCTGCAGACTGAAAGATGGAAGATTCTTGGTAACAAGACCCATAAACATGGGATGTACTTTGTGGCATCCATTCCCGAATCTGTGGCCAAAGCCATTGAGGAGAAGAATGGAAGAATCTACCACGGGTTCCACAACCTACAGGTAAAATTCTTTCCAGGAAAAGACGCACCCACACCGGAAACAGCTGTGGATGATATGAAGACTGGTGAAGAGGTGGGAAAAACAACGGGTGGTGAGGGTGCGGCTGTCTCGGCGGCTGGCGTCACCGTGCCCGGATCCACTTCGGGCCAAAGTGTATCTGTCACTGCTAAGCTTGGTACCAGGCGGCAACGAACGGAGCACGGAGGCAGGAGGGATTACGGGGTGGGGCGTCAGGCCGTCGGCGCGGCCGGGCCCGTATGCCGCAAACCGTCCTCGGGCAGTGGAAAGGAGGAAACTCCACCACATCCCGGGGGTGATCCTCCCTCATCACTATGATCAAGCTGCTGCAGATAAATCTCCATCACTGCAGGGCAGCCAGTGGAACTCTGCAGCAATATGTGGTAAGTCATGGCATCGATATTATTCTTATACAAGAACCATGGATTAACAAAAATAGCAGGATCGCGGGACTGGGCCTGAAGGGATATGTACTTATCCAAGCAAACTGCCCAAGGCCCAGAGCCTGCATCCTTGCAAAAATAGAATTAAATTGTTTTCCAATGTGGTCATTATGTTCCAGAGATTCTGTGGCAGTAATGATCAATTTAGGGGGCCAGGAAGTCATCCTGGCCTCATTGTATCTCCCATTTGAGGAACAAGTCCCAACGACCTGCCTTGAGAGTATAGTTGACTATCTCAAAAGACAGGAAACGATGGGAATTATTGGGGCGGACGCCAATGCCCATCACAACATCTGGGGCAGCAGTAACACTAACCGTAGAGGTGAGTCCCTTTTGGAATATTTGCTAGTTAATAATCTAGATATAGTTAACAAAGGTAACACACCAACTTTTGAAATTTCTAACAGACAGGAGGTCATAGACCTCACTCTGAGCTTTAAATCAACTAGAATGATAAATATTACAAACTGGCATGTCTCTAAAGACTTTTCCAGTTCTGATCATAAATATATTAGGTGGGAGCTTGAGGCTACAATCTCAAAGCCTGAAACCTATAGAAATCCCAGAAATACAAATTGGGAAGGCTTTAGGACAAATCTTAAAGACTTAATTAAAGAATGTCCCCGTTTGGCTTCTAATACCTACCAGCTGGAGTTCTTAAATGGACTACTGACTAAGGCACTTATCACTGCATTCAAGGATAACTGTAGAACAACCACTAAAGGGTCAAACTGCAATGTACCCTGGTGGAATATGCAGTTAGAGAAGTCAAGATCTAGAACCAGAATACTTTTCAATAAAGCAAAAAGGACTGGTGAATGGATCGAATACAGACACGCTCTAACTGAATATCATAACCTCATTAGGAAAGCCAAACGGAACTCATGGAGACAGTTCTATGAAGAAATTAATAATACGAATACATGCGCTCGCATGAATAAAATACTTTCTAAGAGCAACTACTGTAATACAGTGGGCTCCCTAAAGAAACCAAATGGAGATCCCATGAACATTACAGAATCTATAACTGCTATGCTGGAATCGCACTTCCCGGGGAGCAAGCTCACAACCTCGGATACGAAGGTTTACCTCCCTGAGGATAGGTGCAAACCGGACTGGACATCAGTCCGTGAAATCTTCAATACCAGCGCCATAAAATGGGCAGTTAAAAACCTCAAGCCGTACAAAACACCAGGCTTTGACGGAATTTATCCTGCCATGCTAAAAGAGGGTCTTGAAATCATCTTAGGCAGGCTCTCCACTCTATTCCAGGGCTGTTTGGCCTATAATTATATCCCAACAGCTTGGAGAGAAGTTAGGGTCACATTTATTCCCAAACCAGGGAAAGAAACATATGATGAACCCAAATCATATCGCCCCATTTGTCTTTCCTCATTCTTGCTGAAGACAATGGAGAAAATTCTTGATAGATATATCAGGGACAAACATCTCAGTGATGGATTAGTAATGTTGCATCAACATGCATACAGAGAGGGAAAATCTTGCGACACTGCGCTGCATGCAGTGGTGGACCAGATAGAAGATGCTCTGCAGTGGAAACAAATCGCGCTCGGAGCATTTCTAGATATAGAGGGAGCATTTGACAATACCCCTACTCATATATTAACTAATGCCCTACTAAGGCACGGCACTAGACCAAACATTGCTAATTGGGTCATTGCCATGCTAAAGAATAGGGTCATTCAAGCCAATATGGGCAATTATCACCTAAAGGTTAAAGCAGCCGCAGGCTGCCCCCAAGGAGGTGTCCTTTCCCCACTCCTATGGAACCTGGTAGTGGACGAACTACTACACCTCCTAAATGAGGCGGGTTTCCAAGCGATAGGCTATGCAGATGACATAGCAATTATAATCAAGGGCTTTGACCAACAAACTATTTCAGAGTTGATGACAATGGCACTAAGAATGGTGGTGAGATGGTGCACAAGAGTAGGATTGAACATCAATCCTAATAAAACGGTAATTGTACCTTTTACAAACAAAAGGATATTGAGGGAACTCAACCCCCCTAGGATGAAAGGGATGAGTATTCCATTCAGCAAGAAGGTTAAATACCTCGGTGTTATTATGGACAGTAAATTAAACTGGAATGAACATATCGACTATGTTACCAAGAAAGCCACAAGAATTCTGTGGACTTGTAAGAGCCTATGTGGCAACAAGTGGGGAATTAGCCCCAAGATGGCCCGTTGGATGTACACAGCAATAGTTAGACCTGTGCTAACCTATGGCTCAATAGCCTGGTGGCACAAAGCTGGTATCCAACAAAATAGATCAAGGTTGGAGAAGGTGCAGCGGCTTGGGTGCATCATGATCACTGCGGCCATGAGAACCACCCCTACCGCTTCACTGGAAACTATACTTGATTTAACTCCTCTTGACATTCTAATTGAATCAGAGGCATTGAAGACAGCCTACAGGCTAGTAAAAATAGGAGGGGTCAAAAAACCCACCAACGATTTTGGACACAGAAGTGTCTTTGATATAATCGAGCAAAATGCAGATCTAAAAAAGCATTCTGATTCAATGCTGAATAAGTATAACTTTGAAAAAAGATTTCACGTCAATATACAGGCGATTTGCAAAAGCAAGAATGATTGCTTTAATCCACCCAATGGTCTAAATGTGTATACGGATGGATCCAAAGGGGAGTTTGGTGCCGGCTCGGGATTCTGGTTTAGGGGTTGTCAGGACATGGGTCATTACTTAGCTCTGGGCACGACACCCACTGTATTCCAAGCGGAAATATGGGCAATACTTGCAGGTGCCTTCGCTATGAAGGACCACAAGAATAAGGTAATTAACTTTCTCACTGACAGTCAGGCAGCATGCAATGCATTACAAAATGCAGTAACAAACTCCAGACTAGTGGAGGAATGCTGTCTAAGACTAGATGAACTAGCTGTACATAACAGAGTTAACATATTTTGGATCCCTGGGCACAGTAATATTCCAGGAAATGAAAGGGCCGACAAATTGGCGAAGAAAGGAGCAGTTACTGCTCCTATTGGACCAGAACCATGGTGCGGGGTCCCCCTTCCCCTGGCTAAGGATACAATTAATAAACTAGCCAAGAGGAAGATAAAAACACGTTGGGATAGAGCCAAGATAAGGCATACAAAACTTTTCATAAAGGATCCCAACGATAATCTTTCTGATAAAATCAAGAAAGAAGCTGCTCACTCGTCGAGAACCGACCTCAAAAGTATGGTTGAAACCATCACTGGGCACTGTAAACTCAGGAAACACATGCATCTCCTAGGCATTGAACAAGAACCTAGGTGCAGATGGTGCAAAGAGGAGGACAAAACCCCTTGGCACATCCTCTTTGAATGTATAGCACTAAGTCGAAAGAGGACATTTGACCTTGGCCCCGGTGGATACAAGGAACTTCAAGAACTGAGGTTTAAAGACTATTTAAAATTTCTCAGAAGTCTAGACCTATGTTAGGGATTTTTTAGGACTCAAGCACAATGGGCCTCTTTAGGCCGAAGTGCATAGTAATAAGGGTCATACTTAAATAATAATAATAATAATCTCAATTGGGTTCCTTTCCAAAGGTCTGTTCATGTGTTTACCAATTTTGCTCATCTATTATACCTTCAATATATTATTTATAAATAAATAGTGTATCTGGGGTAGGTAAGCACCAAAAGAATTACAATAAGGATCGTTTATTTATCCAGTTTTAAACAAGGTTAATGATTCATATGTTGCTATATAAAAGGGATTCCCATAAAATACGTTACAGAAAATAAATTAATCTTATCTGTGAACAGGGGTAGATTGGGTTACAGGTCGGTCTTCGCCTTGTCGCTTCCGGGGCTCTCCATCTTCTGGGATCTGTAGCCAGACCTCCTTGCTTCTCCGGCCTTGTCTTCTCCGTGTCCGTCTCAAGAGTGACTTCCTCAGCCTAGTTTTGCTTGCCCCCCTATTCTTCTTTCTCCACCATCTTGGACCATAAAGGCTCCATAAGGGGACAAAATGTCTGTTCTTTATACAAAACATATTCCCTTTCATGTTTGCCGCCCGAATCAGTGCCGACAATACATAGCAGTGGCTATGCCATTTCCTGAATTCACAAAATTATAGACACAAGTTTATATAAAAATTTTCCACAAGAATTTTCAATAACAATAATTTTACTTGAGTTTCCGCTGGATTATTAAGAGAATAATCCCGGCGTTTAGAAGGTTTAATTTTCCGGTTGGTTTTACCAGTATTTTAGATACTTAAGGCTTTGTTTTGGAATTTTACCTTTTGCATCCTATTTTTAATTATCCTCTCATTTTGAGTTTTAATTCACTTTTATTGAAATAAGTATATTCCTTTTGAAAATAAAAATATTTATTTACTTTATAAAGCCCTATAAAATGTGCTAACACTTATATAAGATTTAACTATAACTAAATCATTTGAATTTTATTACATAACTGACACCTCACAAGGAGAAGGGAGGGGTATTGGTTTTTATTGCTAGAACAAGGAGGTCCTGAGAGATTAGGTGTGTCCAGAATTTTGTTGTGAAGTTAGATAATTTCCAGACTGTTGGGAGGCATGTATAACATTAATGATTAAGGTTTATTAAATTTGTTTGTTTATATTCTACCTCTATAAATTATAGGCAAAAAATAAAATTTATATTCTACTATAATTGTCAATTTTAACGCCAGATGACAGTAAAAGAATAACTATTCTTTAAATCCATTTATGAATTTATACTTAATAACAATTTACGGTTTTTTATCCCTGTGCTCCTGTTCCCGTCTTGCAACTTTTGTTCTAGATGAAGTTATTTTTTTTATTGGGATTCAGTTACAAGAGAACTTATACTTGTTTAAAAGGCACGTTACTTGTTTTTCTATGGCAGCTTACCATAGAGATAGATTCAAAACATCTATTATTGAATCCTTCGCACTCTCTTTCGAATATTTCTTGTTTAGTTTTTGCGATCTTGTCCTTCCAAATTTATATAATATTTAGTAAATGAGGCGTATGGATTACATAAATATGTCGAAAATTACTGCAAAAGACGAATATGGTTGAGGGATTGTATCATCTAAACCCTTAGTTCCCAAAGTTAAACAAACCTCCAGGGGTCCACAGGAGACTCGACGGGGGTCTACGTTGGCGTGACAAAAATGGTTTTAATAATTAGAATCAGTTTGCCGTCAGTGCTTTGTTTATTTCCTTGAAATAATTAATTAGGTAATCCTATTCTATAAAAATGGCAAGCTAAATTTTGAAAGTGGTCTATGAGAAAAAAGTCTGGGAACCTCTGATCTAAACTAATATTTCCATTCCCTTAATTTTAAGTATTAAACTACAGTGACATGAAATAGTAGTTGTACGAGAGACCGAGAGAAATTTGATAAAAACCGAACTGCAGGCATTTTCGGTTAAGAAGCCTTTCATATTGGGACGAATAAGATAATGCATCGAAACCATATACTTTTTTTTTGTTGGCTGCAGTGAAGGCACTTTCTCTACTTATTTATTTTCTTATGACATTCACCACAATGTTAAAAGTCGAAGGTTTAATAATTTTAGCTAGGATGATAAATATGCTCCATCGATTTTGTTTAATATTTTATTGAATGACATGAATATACCATATCTCATACGATATAGGACAGTAGCATGCGGGGAGAAAGATCCTAAGATTTATATATACAGGGTATTTTAGGAAATAAGTTTATTGACCGGCCTCGCATAGACTTTTTGTTTAATGTCACCCCAAACAAAGAAATCAGTAGTGTCAGGTTTGGAGAGCGTGCAGGCCAAGCTACTGGTCCTGCTTGCCCAATTCATTGATTGGGATAATTAACATTTAGCCATTGTCGTGGACCACTTCCGTAATGTGCAGGACAACCATCTAGGTGAAACCAAATGTTACTTTCAGTTGTAGTGGATTTATTCATTAAGAAGAAGGATAAATGAATCTTATAAAACAAGAGCATATCCTGTGCTTTTCTCCCACTGTTGCTGTTGAAGAAGGATACCGAGACTGTCTTAATGTTCAAGGATATCACTTTGAAGATCTTTTCATATGAATGTTAATGTTATGGTAAGCCTAAAAAAAAAAAAAGGCTTACCATAAGAAATTTTTTTCTTGTTTTAAGAGACTTAGTTGAAATTTTTAGTTTGGCTAATTAAAACCATATATATATATATATATATATATATATATATATATATATATATATATATATATATATATATATTGTGTATGTGTATCAGTGTGTGTATTTAACTCTTGAAGTTTGTGAACTGCTTAGTATTATTGTCTCACATATTTGTATATAATTTTTTTACTGCTTAGAAAATAGAATAAAGCGACATTATAAGGCTTTAGTATTAACAAAAAAAAATAGCTGTACTTCAAACACCTTACTTGTTTTACTTCAGTTTTTGATTCTTGAGATCTCAAAGCACATATATATTTTACTAATCCCAGATTTATTCTTTGACAGACTGAATCTTAATATAATATTTTTATTTCCTAAAATTTGCCAAATGATTTTAAGAAAAATTAAGATGTCTGTTTTAATAAAGCATTGCTCAATAGTTTAGGCATAGCTGCTAAGATGGTTTTAATCTTCAGCATTCGGTCTTCCCTGCTGCTCTCCAGTGCACCCTGAATCCGCTGCAACGCCATCCATCCGAGACTCTCCTTGAAATCTTCTCTAGGATCATTCCACCTATGAGACCTGCCTTTCGGAGATAGATTTCTCCTATCTTAAACGGGTATTTAAGCAGCAACGGCATTTTCTAATACCCGAATTGCAATAAAAATATTTTTTGTACTTTTGGTTTAAGAATAATTTGCTGACTTTCCCGAATTTGAACCAATTTCCCGAAGGAATTCAGTAAAAATTTTCAGAAGTTGTCGAAGATCATCACTAATTTCAAACTTAAAACTCACTTTAAAAAACGCCTACAGTAGAAAAATAAAATAAAATTTGACGACAAGAATGAAGATATTAATATTGGTGAGATTATGAGAAGACGTTATCTGGTAGCTACTGCTCAGAAGTTGACGACAGAAGCCGACAATGAATTTACATAATCACCCAACTATTGATGATTGATTATCCGTCCTAATGTTACTAGTTTTATCTGATGGAAGGTGGCTTGAAGAATGTAGGTAGCTAGCTTCAATGATATATCTTACTTTAATAAAGAATCATCAAGTTATCTAAATGTGTATCACCTTCTTCAGCTTCATATATTTTTTATTAATTATAAATAAACTACCAAGATTAATTTTAAGTACATCTATAAGCGAACTGCAATGATGATCTTTTACATTTAACTACATTTAATGTTCTTTTTTTTATATTGACGCTACATCCCAGTTACTGGTCTTGGCCTCTCCCAAATAAGGCTTTGTACCGACGCCATCCAATTCCTAACTTCTAGGAAGTTGCTATATCACCAGCCACACTATCTGACTACCCTAGCTTAAGTCTTCCTCTTCTTTTTTAAACAATATTTGTTGGCATTTCTCCATCTGTTATCCTGGCAATATACCCTGATCATGTTAAACGCCTCAACTTCATTATTCTAACGACATCAGCATCTCTAAAATGATTATACAGTTCCTGGTTCGTGCTTCACTTCATCTCTTCTCTAACATTTATACCTCCAAAGAATACGATGCTAAATTAGTAGTTCTTTTTCTGAAGCTTTTGAAGTCGCCAAGTACTCAGATCCATATAAAATGTATGGTCTTCACTGGCCTTTATTCTTTCAGGAAGTTCCGATGATCCGACATGATACAACTGGGAGGCTCTTATGTTATAAATACCCCTATCATAAGGATTTGGAAAATTTCTATCAAACATATCAGATAATGACTGGTGTTAGCTCTCCGCTGTAAGGTTGCAGTGCATCAGGAGAACACCACGCTAGAGACGTGAGCGACCCGGGCTCGAATCCCGGTCCTGGACATATCTTCTCTTTTCAAATAATTTTTTTTTTTTTTTTATTTGAAAAGAAAAGATATAAACATTATCGGGACTCGAACCCAGGTCTCCCACCTGTCCGTGGTGGTGCTTTAACCATCTCAGCCATCCTGGTTCGCTTCTCGGTCAGTCATATCCCTTCTTTTCACTGATCCTATATCTCCGTGTTCTAGCAATTTGCGATATATACACGGGAAGAATTTTAATTGAACATTACTTTTATTTTTGTGAAGAAGGGATATGACTGACCGAGAAGCGAACCAGGATGGCTGAGATGGTTAAAGCATTACCACGGACAGGTGGGAGACCCGGGTTTGAATCCCGGTCCTGGACATATCTTTTCTTTTCAAATAAAAATATTTAAAAATTTTAACAAATAATAAAAAATAAAATAAAATAAACTGTAAAAGTTATTATGTCCGATATTATTGTTTACGGTTAATAGAATGTTTATATTTTTTGTATATTTTATGTATTCTATTCGTGAACTGTTTGAAAATATGGACCCCAAAATTGTTTCAATAATATTTTCGTTTTTCTTTAATGTCGGTGGAACTTTTGACGTGAACTGTATTCGGTAATAATTTCACCAATAAAGTAATATTAGCTCTTGATAAAAATATTAAGAGTTTTTGTTAATAAGTAGATTTATATTACCTTCGGGAATACCTAAATTCTTTTTTTAGATCACCATTTTAACCCAAGACAAGAAACGTGAATATTAAATGAAATGTTTAATTTTAATTTTTTTTTTATTGATCATGCTTCCTGTGCCCTCCGGTCTTAAGCCCTCAGAGAGGTGTACATCAAATTAAAATTTTAGCACTTCCTTACTTAGGAATAAGACTTGCTGCTTATTATTTACGATAGTTTCCTTATAGTTACTCATCCAATTGTTCAAATACTATTACGCCAACATGTTTCGCTATAAATTATTTATATATCCTTAAGTTAGTACCTTCCTAGACGACCACTCCTGCAATCATCACACGTCACCGGTTGGCCGCCGCCCCATCTAACTTGAGAGGCACAAGTCCAATTGTATTCCCGGGAAGTGAAAGTCTTTCGGGAGCACTCTGCCTATAGGTACTTATGATACGAGCTGAATCTTTCACAAAGTCGATTCTTCATGACTAATAAAACGGTCTAGAAGTAGTACCAACATAAGAAACAAAATAATAGTTTATTTTATTTTTGTTAGCAGTCAACTTGTTTAGCATTATGCTATTAAATAAAATATATTATATTTTATATAGTTTATGCCTTTAACAAATAACACAACCTGTTTTAACCCTCGAAGGATTTAATATTACTCCATATTTTATACTTCTAGTACTATTGTATTAGTATAGTAGGCTGTTTGGTAACAGTAAAGTCCGTGAAAGATCGAAATTACTAAGTGAAACTACGGTGGATTTTTAAAAATACTGAAATTTATTACTATAAATCTTTTCTAGAACCACAAGATTGCCACAAACTGTTCGCTTTTCAACTTGATTATATATGTTCAATGATAGATTTTTCTTTTTAAATAAACGATATTTATTTTTTCTTAAAAGAAAATTTTCGTTTACTCACTATAAGTTGTGTTATATTTATTCTTTTAATGTTACTTCATGCTGCTACAGCTTATCGGACGATGGTACAGTGGGTGCAAATTTTGTCTATACATTTATGTTTAGTATAGGGATCTATAAAGAGTACCTGACACCATACAGGCTCAGGATCCCCATTTTACGTCTCTTCCGAAGGACGGTATGACCAAGGATTTTTTACTTCCATTAAATCCACCTGCCAGGCTGCAAACCCGCCATTTCGAGCATAGTAAGTTGTTATGCTGACTACTGGATCACAGAATACTCGAGTTGTGTCACAATAAAAGTTCGTTTGCAAGCTAATATGTCAATTTGCAACCGTTTTGTTTTATTAGTGTTAATTATATTAATATATTTTACTATACAGCGGTCTATGGATTTTTGACAGCATTGTTCATGCCGAAGAAAAAAATTGCTAAAACGTTAGGTGTAGGTAATTTCCAGTTTAGTTCTAACACGTGTTATTTCATAAGTTGGAGAAGAAATACATACTATTTTTATTTATTAAAATCTTTTATGATCATGAATTAAGGTATTGCTTTTAATGATAATGTAATGACGATAAAGAAGAGTGCACAGTTAGGTATAATAATAACAACCATATTTCAATTTTCTGCAGTAAACGGTTTTTGAGTTACATATGAGACGTGAGTATGCATATACGAAAGAGGTTATTTCGAAATTATTAAAATAATAGTTTAAGAATAAGAGGTTATTTCATTTTAAAAATATCAAACATTTTTTCGGCAATTTGAACGATTGTCAAATACTTTGGTATTTTTAAAATCCCGATATGTCATCTATCGTGGTAGGCGGAATGTGCTACATAGATAGTGCTACATTATCTCAGGACCCACTTTGGTTTCAAACGTTTACCAAGTTAGTGAGATCGAACCTAAATGTTGAATTCTTTGGTTTCTTTGAATTCTTAAAACCACCTACCTTTTTGTCTATCTTCAGATTTGGGGTTCCCAAAATTCAAGAAAACTTCTTCTACTGGTGGGTGGCATTGTTGAGATTCCGTTTGAACTACAAAAGAGTTTTAGAGTCCGCATCAACATAGTAGGAAATCGGGTTTTTTACCCGACCTCGGGTTACAAGTTACTTTCATTTAATACTATGCTTTAAATAAAATAATAAAATAAAATAAAATAATAGAGAGCAATGCTCTGAATAATTCAAACTACCTTTTCCGTTAGTTAAATGTCCCATTATTGATTATAGAGCAAAACTAAGATCTAATTTATTAAAAATTCAATTGAAGATAACATGAAATCACTGTTTTTATTCCTACTACCTATTAATATACATCATCAATTTTATATCGCTAACCGCAGAAAGTCAACCAGATCAACTTTTTAGATTTTTAATTTTTTTATTGATTGAGGAAGAATGTTCGTTGAACATTACTTTAATTAGTTCTATCTATTTGTTCTATTATATTATTTATAATTTATTATTAATTGTTTTAATTTTTAAATATTTTTATTTTGAAGAGAAAAGATTTGCCCTGGCCGGGATTCGAACCCCGGTCGTCCGCCTCTCCATGGCAGCGCTGTTACCAATTGAGCTACCAGGAGTCGCCTCACAGTCAGGACAAATCCGTTCTCTTCACCGATCTCATATCCCCGTGTTCTCGCAACTTTGCGATGTATACACGAGGAAGAATGTTCATTGAACATTACTTTAATTTTTAAGATTTTGTTTTTAAAGCTTTAAACTTTTACCAGAGACAGAAGACATCGTTTACAACAGAAAGGACACGTTCACAAGATGAAAACGCCTTCAATATTTGGTTTACTGTAGATAGGAAACCGTAGTTAATTATAACTTTTTTTTTATAGTCCAGCACAATCTTCCTATTTCTGTATGTAATGTAAAGTTTAGAAGAGTGGACTAGTGACCTATCTGTTGTTAGCGATTCATATATACAACATTATTGTTGTTCCTGTTTCCTTGTGTACATTTTCTATAACAATAATGGGTGTACTGAATGAGATGTTCATTAGTAACAATAATTGAAAAGTATCTGGTGATATCGTTAAAGAAAATTCTATTTTAAGTTTAATATAATTTCTAAAACGATGTTAAATAGTAGGGTGTATAAAAAAAATAACCATTTTTTTAACCAAATATTTGTATTATTATTTATTTTATCGATGTTTCGACAGACCACACTCCCTGGCAAGTTCGAAACTACTTGTTGACGGATTTGACTCAACAGCTTCCTTCAGAACCTCATCAATATCCAATAATGGTCGCCCGGAGCCCTTCTTCCTTTCCAACGTCGTATCTCACTGCTAATTTTTTCAAACCAATGCCGCGCAGTGCGCTGGTCAAGGACACCTTCCCCTTCATATTTAATAATTTCACGAGTTGCTTCAGCAGCTATTAAATTTTTTCCCCAGTGAATTTCTTAGGACACTGTCATGTTTCTTGTTTGTAATAAATAACTAAACTGAGGCTTTTTTTGAAGAAGTCTAGTGTTAGTAAACAAGCTTAGAGAATGCTCTATAAGGGATTATTAAGTGTTGGTAAATAATGAATAGCATTAAAATATTTACAGACTTTTGACACTGGAATTTGATAAAACGGTAATTTTATTTTATACACCCTATTATTTAAATTTAACCTTTCTTTAACGTTTCTTGTGTAACAAGGAAATAAGACACTATTACTTGTAACCGCATAGATTTTGATAGGAATGCTCATCGTTGAGAAATATCCCTCATTCATCAGTTCATTGTTTATTTATATTTTCGAAAACATCCTTTTGCCACTCGTATAAAAATGGAACGTTTAAACATAAAAGTGTATATGTCATGTAGATTTTAATATAAATGTTGAAAAAAAAGTAATTTATTTAGTATTGATATGATTAAAAAAAATAATGCTTCCGAGTTCCGAAGGATCTTTGTAAAAGGTAGAGTAGATTTGAATTAATTTTTGGAAGTGAGCTGAAAATGTTTTGTACTTTTTTGGATAATTCACCGCAGATATCCTAGAAATTAAAGATTTTCTTATGTTAGAAAGAAATAATAAGAAATCTGATTAAATATTTCATATATCTACAACTCCGGTGAATAACTGGTTAAAATGTTTTTGAAGGTTTCGTGTACTTACGAAAGCGGAATCGTGTTATTTTCTCAGTGAATAAGGAGCTAAGTCAGGCATTGGCTTGTAATGGGTTTATTGCTTATATACAAAACTCCATTTCATGCCAAAAACTACGATAATGGCGCATACAATTAATTCACCCTGGACAAAATTCATCTTAACCCCATATTCACCGGGGCTGCAGATTTATATGTGTAAGGTAAAGAAAAATTTAGAAATCTTGGTTTTTTTGCGGATTGAATCTTCAAGCCGCACGAAAATTGCCTACATGAATTCGTTATAAATTACTTACAAAGCAAAACAAAAACCCATCCCATTACATTCCCGATTAGGAGCCACCAGTAGATTATCTTTGTTGGTTACAAAGACGTATCACACTAATTTCAGATCACCCAAGTGGGATGCTCAAGTTTCTGATTCTCAAACATTCTACGATTTAAAGGTTATGGGGCAGGTTACATGTAATACCCTGTATTTAACTTTTTTATTCAACAGAGGGCAGTTAAAAATATTTGTACAAAGAAAATAAATTTGATATAGATTGTTGATTTATCGAAACAGACCAATCATATGAAATTTTTTTAAAAATGTATTTATTGAAATTTACAACTTCATTATAACAATAATGAATACAGTTAATATAATTGAAGGAATGATACATAATGGGATAGATAAAGGCAAGTAAAGTAACTACCAAGCGGTAGTACTCAATATATGAAAATTAAAAAGAAAAATTAAAATGTATGGAACAGATTTTTTTTTTTTTTTGGTAGACTGGGTAAAAACTATTACTCCCCTCGCCATGTCCTGGAAAGATTACGTAAAGGAGAATATTATAACCGACTCGCATTGGATGCGGTTGCCATCGAGCATTGCGTTTTTAAAATTCATTCTAAACCAGGTTCCAACAAATCATTTCCTACTAGCTTTCCTTTCCTTGTTATAAGAACGAGTTTTATTTTGTTTTTCAGCTTTTATAGATATAATTTGAAAACTACTTTAGGTTTATATAACTAAGCAATATAAATATTTCTAAGGTTTAAGGGGACTATAGCGGCCTAGATCAGTGTGTAGAGTGCTGTGTTGTTATTAAAAAGATTCCGGTTTCAAATCTGGCTGAGGCAGATAAATTATTGAACCAGCCAACAAGCTGGATTCTGTGGGATCTACAGACCCCAGCCTCTGTAAAGTGATTGCCTTTGATTGGGAGAAAAACCAGGTGGTAGAGCTTGATCTCGGACAAATCACTTCCCTGCACAACCGTTGTCCTTGAAACAGTACAGTTTCTACCGTGTACTGAAACTAAGTATCATTCAACACATATGTTTGCATGTAAAATCAATACTTAAAAATCTAGCATTAGTACATAAACCTTCTCTTTGCGTACGCCACTAAGGGTGGTATTTATGCTGGCATTTTTATTTAATCAGATATGCGACTTTTTTATTACATACAGAATTACATCATACAATTAATTTTATGTTGGACCATTATGTTAACTCCCTAACACTAATTATGGTGTGATTAAAACATCAAATAGTTACATTAATCTGTGAAATAACCTGTTCAGTACAATACTTTTAAGCACTATTTAGTTGATTGATATCTTTCATATTATATGTAATATTATATTATATACAATTTACAATTTGTAAGCATTTTTCGGGTTAGTCATTTGTACTAATGCTTCGTAATGAAATGTATAGACCGAGTGAATAGGTTTTTAATCGACTTCTTTTACCACTAATTAATCACCTTGTGTTTTCTAGATCAATCGATTCTTGTGAATTAGAACTGAAGAAGTGTTAGAAGGAAATGCAAGCCTTTCTATTTAAAGCACTTAAGTAGATTGAATGTGTTGTGATTTTTACTTTCTCATGTGCTAGCAACAAATTACTCTAAAGAGGACTCAAGGGAAAACATCTTCCTGACATTTCCGCTCTGATTAAATTTATGTTAAATGATGCTAACTTCTAATGATTTAGTAAAATGATTTTTTGTAGCCAACCGTAATTTGTCCAATAGGAATAACTTATAGAACACTTTTAACCAATTAATTTATACATATAAAAATAATGTAAGGAAGAAATAATATAAAAATAATGTGGTATATTTTGTTTATCAGGGAAGATTTGGATAAGCATACGGAACTTGTGAAAGATTACACTAATCAGAAAGTAAGTTGTTTGTAATCAAAAAATCTTTGAAATTAATAAATAAAATCACTACATAAACTGTCATTCGTAATGAGATAATTTCAAAGACAAATATTATCAGGGAATAGTGAGTACAACAATACTGACCGTGATATCACAATACCCACTGTATGTTATAAGGTAAAAATAAGTGTAGAAAGCCAAATTATCTTTTTTTTTAAATCTATGTAATGTATTTGATCTGAAAAGTAAATCAGCTTTACATATTATAAAACTGAGTCTTCCGCCGTGTTTGTTTGCTTATTCGCGTTAAACTCAAAACTACGGCACGTATTTGCATGCATTTTTTTTTCATGCACCAATAGATAGAGTGATTCATGAGTAAGGTTTAGGTATATAATTTTTCATGGTTTTGTGTATATTGGTTAGAATATAACGATAATTGTTGGGAATGTTGGAAAAAGTCAAGCCGCTTGTGAGCATTCATCGAAGACATTGTCCCTTTGGGATATAACAAACTATGCATGAAGGAATATTCCACTTTTATAGATACACCGAAAAATCCGTGATAGCGTATATCTTTCTATTGAGGATAGCTTACTTTTCCTACTACATCTTCTAAAAAATTGGTTACGTACAAGCGGTCATTGGATAGCTATTTAGACGGATACAGTGTTAAACCTTATCGTAATAAATACTTTAATTGCCTTTTTTCATTCAGCATTTCATGCACATTATTATAATGTTTATATCATATAATTTAAATGAATATCTTAGGATTTATCGCAAAAATTTAACTCGTTTATAAAGAAATATTTTAATAATACAAATTTATTTTATAATAATTAATAATACAAATTCTAAACTGCAACTAAAAATAAAAAGGCAGAAATGAACTGTATTTAATTCTCAATTCTTTACTGTATATCATTTATACTAAACTTTAAATCATCAAATTTTTATTCAGGCGGGACGTGAAAGTAAAGGGAACTGGGACGAAAAGCAAAATTTTAGGTTTACCTATTGTATCTCGATAGACCGCAATACCAAATCTCAATTTTCTGAAGTCACGAACCATGAACACGAAAACTTTCCTGATAAATAGTCGAAGTCATATCTCACTAAATTCATAATAATTTTACCCAGCGGAGTTATGAATGGAAATAAACGCATTGTTGAATACGTTTTTGGATTCGATACCTTAACAGTTCGGTTTTGGTTTAGGAATAGGTTATTTTAGGAATAAGTCAGCTAATTAGTCTTTGCCCTTGATGAAACTCTGCTCAGAATAACAAAAACTAGCATTCTGCAAAGTTTCTGCAAATGAACCAATTTTCTTACAAAATATTGTAAGGCCATTTATGATATGACTTTCTAAATTTTTAATGAGTTGCCTGAGGTTCAACACTCCTCTGCCTTGATGGATGGTCTAAGAGTTAAATTTAAAATTGAAAAACCGGTACATAATAAGTAAGTTTCCAATTCCACTGATCGATACACTACATAACTCATTCATTGAATACACAACTCAGGATATCAGCGATTAACCATGTCCACATCAAATAATATTTTAATGATCGAATAATTAACAAATAATTATTTTACTGACTATGTATTAAGGTAAGATCTTTATTCTTAATAAGATAGGACTGTGGGGCTATATAAGGCTGTGTATATGTCATCATTGCGCATTATTAAAAATTACGTTTTACTGAATCAATGAGAAATTAAACTAAGGATAAAATGGCCTAAAACAGTAGCTTTTCAAAGTAGCAGAGGATAAAAATAGATTTAACCACAAGAATCCAACGGGTTTTTATTTCGCGTATGACTCAATATAGGCTTGTAGGCTAGTGTGTAACTTAAACCACATACCTTCCTGGGCGGAAGTTGTCTTTGAACTGGCTTCTGAGACCTTGCTACCACTTTCTTCTGAGATAACAGATCGTATTTAATCGGTAATAAAACGCAACACATTTATGCACGTGATTACTTAATAAAATACATAAAAGAACCAGGCCGGTGGATATTATACAAATAATTTTAATCTACCAATCGACCCAGAGAAAAAAGAAAGAAAATAAGAGTGAAATTATATACACTTTTTTAATAATTTGTTTATAAATATATATTAATATAGGAGAACAACAGATCAAAAGAGAATTAAAAAATACTTTTTAAGACGTTAGTGGAATAATCCTAACCAAAAAGCATTGTCTCTAAACTATAAGCAGGAAACAAAAATCAACATGTCAATATTTCGCCAATTCAGGCATTATCAGGACAAAAAGAGAATGAATACTGCTATATTGACTTTACTGCCCAAGCTATGATCTCAGGGAAAAGTCAGATCCTTTGATCTGAGTATATTTAAATACTAGAATGGGATGCAACCCTGAGAACGTTATACTTAATATTTATAAATTCTATATAATTAATAAATAAGAAACACATCCCTCTCTTCTCCAAAGTTTGACGTGGTTGACTGACCGGGAGTTGTTTATTAAATTATAATAATTATTGAATAACATTATTTTTATTTGTGCTGATGGTTACATGATAGTTTATAAAACTACTAAAAAAGAAAGGGGGACGCTATATGTGACTGGATTTTCCACAGATCGACGGATTACAAGGATCCGTCTTCTATTGAAAGGTTAAGTCATTGTTTGATGGAGCAATCTGATGAAAACATGAAACTATCTGCACCTGGACTGAGGTGTTGCGCAGAGGCCCAATAACTGAAGGGCCCATCTAGGATAAGTTAATGAAGAGTGATTGTTTCCATTACATATTAATCACCTCATGGAGGCATTATCTGAAATTCCATCATTAGATTGCGACTGATGCTCATGATGCAGCAATTAGATAGTGCAATAATACCTGGCACAGGTAATTTAACTTAGTAAAAGCTAGCACATCCACATAACTTCTGGGGGAAATTTATCTCAGCGATGGTTGGTCTTGCGTAAAGCATCCGCTCCTGAGTAGTGAGTGAGTGGGCTTGCCGAAGCTCATTCCCTGGGATAGTCCGCACTTCTTCAGCGGGGGCCATTTATGGAGCACGACTAATTTTGAAGTGCCCGTGAGCTATGTTAATAGGGTCAGTACAGCTTCGGGGCAATGCATGCTATAACTAGGCAGGTTATCTCTTGCTGCTCTTAGTTTATTAATTTTAAGTTCCCTAGGTTCGCCGTTTCAGGCTATTTCAACACAAGCAAACGCTCTAAGCACCCGATTAAGTACAAAAACTCATACATGGCTATAGTAAGACCCATTTGGAATTACGGAGTAGAGCCTTGGGGCTCCATTAAGACATACAATTCCTCTCGTATCCAAATATCACAATCCAAAACCCTTGGTAAAATCCTCAATGCTCCTTACTTTCTGACGAATAAAGTCATCCATAATGATCTTAATGCCCGACTTGTTACTGATTTGTCCCGAGCCTAATACCAACCTTTCAGGACAAACTTTATTCCCACTCAAATATACTGACATTATATATCATTCATTGCATTTACTTTTAGTAAATTCAATAAATCAAAATTCAATAAATAAAGTTAATAAAATTAAATTAAAAAAAAATGTTTAACTGATATGAAACAAATTCAACTTTCGACTCAGTAGCCACTGTTTTGTTTAAGGTTTAAATTAACCATTACGAATATAAATATATAATATTGAAATGCCAGCTATATTTTCTAGCGTAGTTTTGACTCTTGGGTGATGGTATAGGTATTAATAGCCTAACCACTAAAGATTGAAGATAATGAAGGCAAATGATCTAGACATTAATGTTTAAGGTGAAACTCGACTGGTATACTATTTATTGGAATAATTATTCCTAACATGGAACCAACGCAGATAACTGGTTCCAGACTTCGTGTTTATATAATATAAAAAGAAACCGATAGGACTCACCGACAAACCTCTTGATCTCAATGGAGCGGCAACCAGTTCACCGACCTTGACTCCTTCGTCCAGTCGCGACATATCTACTGCAAGGTTTTTTTTTTTATTCTTTCTTTTACAATACATTGTTTACACAATGCCGGTTTCTAAAATATTTCTCATGCAGAAAATTGGGGGACAATTTTAACTGGTCAAATCAAGTAGCACCTAGGATGATCAAGAAAAATATAGATATCAAACTCTTAATAACTGCTTAACTTAATAAGTATGTTAAGAGTATTTTTTAAGTTACATAAAGGTTTTAAGTCTGTTAGGCTTAGACTCAAATTTAGTAGATAGACTCTTCTCCCAGATTCTAAATTCATCTTCCCAGTAAAAGATTAGCACACCATAGAGGGGTAGCTCAGAAACCAAGTTCAAGGTGGAAAATAAATAATTCTGTTAAATCCATGAATCGACCCTGCTGGGATCTGGAAACGTATGGGGCTCATCCAGCCTCCATAAAGTGGGTAATTGGGAGAAAAAGCTGACGGGTAAGCATGATGGTATCAAATCTCCCCTTTGCCTGTTATTGGTATGGCAACAGTATAAGCCTACCCTTTATCAGTTGCAGTGGTTCTGGATTTGTGGAACAAATTAATTAATTTATTTTATTAGTATATTATTTTAAATTAACAATAAAAGCTGTCTTAAAAAAGTTATAAGTTATGTCTATTATATCTATTGAAATACAAAACTGGAACATATTTGCGATTATACTTCCTTTACCGTGAAAAAAGAAGTAAATATAAGATAATCCGTAAATATAATACAGCTTTATACCTAGGACTCATAGATTTAATAAGTTTGTTTAAGCGCATTCAGTAAAGAAGCAAAATCAGGACTAAGGATTGACAGGTGATGTAAACGATCTGCAGTTTTTTTTTTCCAAAATGTTTCTACTTTTTGGCAACAAGCTTTGCAAAGTTTTTGGCAAGTAGACATAATAAAGCATCTTGTATCAGGAAATCTCCAGATTTAATAATTCCTACCGGTCGCCGCAGGAATATTTTGCTCATCAAGATACAAGCTGTTTACTTATTCCAAACTCGTATCGGACTAACAAATTCTAGATTTGAACTCACAGAGTAAGAATAATTTTGAGAAGGAAGTTATGGCTGTATTTCCATTATAAAAGGAGCAATCCTGATGAAATATTTCGTAATAGGAAAAAAATGAAGTACTTCGGCCTTTTGGGGGTTTAGGCTGTTCAGTAAATATATAGGAGTTCTTATATGATTTTTGGACAACCCACCAAGGGAATGGAAATTACCTGTATTTGGAAATCCTCTAATTGTTTTAATTTATTTATCATGTTCCTTGGGCCATAAATACAAAACTGAAACTAACTTTCATTGCTTCGATAATCCTATATACGTGTTTGAATAAACTATTAATATTTCTTTCTTTTTGGTGCAATAAGCTACCAGATACAACCACCTGCTAGATAGGTGGAAATTCCCTGGAAGTTCCTCCCGTTTAAGTTCGATGGACTCGCTTACCAACAATGAGAGCGTGCCTCCAGGTTGCCGGGGGGATGTGACGTAGATTAGAATGCCCAACTCACATTATTTTATAGTTAAAAAAATACCGCCAATATTCATGGGTATTTCTTAGGTAATATAGCTTCTTATCCGGATGTAAACTAGTTGGGGTCACCGGGTCTGTTTTAGGGCATTAGTGGTATCTCCATCGAGCCTTTGGGTCCGGTAAGTCTTATTATTATTTTTTTCCCGAACAATAGTTATACATATTCTTTTATAGCCTGAAGGGATAGTCGTCTTCAGTCTACATTAAGTAACTGACTTCAAGCTTCCGAATTCGAGGTCCGTGACTCAGAAAACTTTCTGGGCTCAGCCAGACTCTAAAACTTTGGTACACTAGGGGGAAGAATCTGTCTGTTAATTGAGATCTCGACCAAATCACCTCAATGTACCGTTGACCAAAAAACAGTACATTTCCTAAGTTTTATTGGACCAAACTGAATTGGTACAGTGTTGTTTTTTTGTTTTTGTTTTTTTACTTATCAAATCTATAGATATACATATTGAGTGGTCGCCGAAAATGGACAGATAGATCTTCCACTACAAGAATGGATAACCGTGTTTGGGCTTAGATAAATAAATGCTTTGGGCGATCTATTACATAATGGTCTGGTTGTATAATCACTAACCCTAGTTCATTTATAAATTTCTCAAAATGATTACTTACATTCCCTATTAGGTTACGCTGGTTAAAACCTTTTTGTTTCTTTTTTATTTGATTTATATGAGGCAATCCTTTCAATAACTTCAAGGCAATATGCCATGTACCCTATAGCCTAAAGATATATTGTATTTCAATCATATACGGAACTTTTAGGATTCACATTATTTGGAGTTTATGGGATCTCACCACGATGAAATTCAAAATGTTGCCATTTCTTGAGGACGCTGATTGTACGGTCAAGTCCACTGTATACACCGGTTAAGTAAGGTCCCGATAACTTAAATCAATTGCATATCGGAATTTCGTTTATCTTAAGAGAAAGGAGAGAGTAAATGTCGATACATGTATTTAAAGCCATATTAAAGTTCTATTTGTATATCGAAGTCAGGAAATCCAAATATAGTATGGGATTTTATTGACTTTTTTTTTTTTTGTATTTGAAATCAAATAAATGCTCTCTTGACAGAGTTGCTAATATCATTTACTGTTATTACCGTAGGTTAAGATGTACAGTAAAATCATGACTTGGATATTCTGATTAGACTGAAGTTCAATTTTCTGTCATAATGGGCTTATTCGGCAACTTGATATTAAGACACTATTGATAGTTTTTCTTCTTAACTACGATTAAAATATTAACATTAGATATTCAGTAATTTGAAGTAAAATAATATTAAGTAGATACTTAAATTTTCTTGAGAATAAAGTTTTGAATAGATTTGTAGTCCTTGACTGAACCCTTTATTTCATATTATTACATCAAAAATGAATAAAATGTACCATATCTGCGTACATACTATAAAGAATAAAACAAAAATAACAAATATTAAATAAATTACTTGGAGAAAAAGTGCGTATTCCAAAGTATAGATATTTCCTAAACCAAGGATTCTTGTTAAACTAATATATACAGTGAGTTCCTAATTCTAGGAATTTAATTTATTGTTTTATAAATTGTCACTAAGCAAGTAACAAGAATAATAAAAATTGGGAATTTGATGAATTTAAACTTGATCAAATAGATGAATCAGAGTTGATAGAAATTGATATCATAACCCATGGAATTCAAGTAAGGACTTGCCCTATTTTTTTCTATTCAGTGTAATAATTTATTTTAATTTTAATGGGATACTTATCAATAAAAACTAATAAAATGTATTGTTTCTTATTTTCATTTTCGTAATTATCACACCATATGAGTTTTTTCGAAGTGTTGTATAATTTTGAACTACGGTCTTCATAAGAAATTTCAAACTACCATAGCAGATCTAGTGCTTTCAAGTTGGCTAGAATAAGATATTTGAGTTTCTCTTTATTATAAATAAATATGCCATTGACATACATTGTCAATGTCAGTTATAATCGTTCAATTTACCAATTAATTATCACCATAAAAAAAATTTTAAAACTCTTCAATTCTTTGTTTTTTCCCCAAAGATTATAGCAGTGCAGATAGTGATCATCAGTAACTTGCACCGATGCAGTTAGCAGTTAATAGGATAGAAAACTTAAGCAGTTGGCACATCCTCCTTCCCAGTCACATGAGACCCGTAGAAGGGCTCTTTAAAGAGACAAAAATTCCCTGAGGTTGTGTTTGGGAAAGGAACCGATTGAGGAAATCAAGATGTTGAGAATGGTTTGCGCAAGTTTGTGAAGCGTTGCCCGCCTATTTACCAAGCATTAGCTCTCTTGCGAAAGGATGAATCCACTTTAAATCCAATTTTCATTTCGTCCTGCTGAGTTCGGCATTTCAAGGACCTGAGCGGCTTTGTCAGCAGTTTCCATACAAAATTGCAATTTCCTTCTAAGTTTTTTATATTCGCGATGACAATAATTATTTCATTTTTGGTGATTTAGCCAACTGTGTTTTCGAAAGAATAAATGAGGCTTGGAGATGCAAAAGTGGGAAATCCTAATTTGAAAATTTTTCAGGAAACTTATATAAAAATATATGAAAAATCAGATGATTATTTATTTGACACAATTATTTTTAAAAACATAAGATTGGATTTAGCATGTTTTGAATGGTGAACCATGTACGGCCGTATAGAGGACGCTAAATGATAAAGTATGGATTTACCCCTTTTTGCATCTTTACGCCTCGAATGATGCCCGAGTATGATTTTGAAGTTTATGTCTATTTTTTTTTTTAGTTTTAACTGTCGCCTTCACTTTCCTACCACATGTGTGGGGAGATGCTTGGTTGCAACTTTCCAGACTGAGTGAAAACATTTTACATGCATCATAGAAGCAAATGTTTTCTAGATATTTATATCATGTACCTATATTTTCTTTATAGATGGTATATTTCGAATCACACTATACACAACGACATGAACATTCCCACTATAAAATCATATATTCATAACAAATACATAACATTCCACTCACCGACACAATATCACCCAAACCCGCTCGTTCTTCCACTTTCCTACTCCCTGTTACCTGGAAGAAAAAAATAATAAAGACATTGGCCTAGAGACTTACTCTACTATTGATATTTTTTTTTTCTTATTTGTATTCCAAAACTCGATGATCATGTAGAAAAGCGAAAAGAAAGACACTTCGATCAAATTTGCTGGATGCGCAATTGCAAATGAAAATTAAATAATAAATAAATAAATAATGTTTTATTTATATTAATTTATTTTTATTATATATACTATTCATATAGACATGGTATGACTGGATTTCTGAATCAATATTTTATTATGTGCTTAATTGAGGCTATTATAAAGATTATAATAACAACAACCTTTTTTTCATTGAACTTTAATAGCCTTTACATTCAAACGATTGTAATGCATTGTTATATTTCAAAATTTATCCTACTTTTTGGATAAATTTAAACTGTTTATTACTTTTACTTGGCTTTAAAACAAATAGTGCTGACTTATTGAAGTCATATATATATATGTATATATATAAAATTACCACTGGACTTTTTAGCCCCCTCCCCTCGAACTTTTAACACAACCTTTTTCTTTCTTTCAATTGCATTATAATTATTATTTTCACTCATTTTCAGTTTCCGCTCATTTATCTATTTATAAATTTAGCGTTTACATACAGGCATTTTAATTAAGTTTCATATTGCACTGACATAAGTCCTTTTATTTTCGATAAGTATTTATCTGGCCGTATAAATTACAAGGGAAGATTTAGTTCAAACGTCAGAAATGTCAGATGTCAGAAAACTGGGGCTTAGTAAATTTTGTCGCTTTACATACAGCCCAGGTTCTATTTTTGCCTCAGCTTCACTTTTTTTCTGTGTCCTGGGTGGTCTATATTTTTTTCTTTTTTGTTTTCTTAAAGTTATATTTAGTCAATAGGTAATGTGAAGCGTTGTTTTTGGCTATTCTAACTCCTTATAACCGTTTTCCATTTTGCTGTAATGCTAAGAAACATGGTAACCTTTAAAACAAACAAAAATGTCTTCACAGTCACGGAGAAATATTCCGAAACGTAGACATACTCGACGACAAATTAGGTTATTTGCAATCTTATAACTGAGTGAAAACTAGGAAGATGACCGCAGTGTGAAAGGAGTGCTCATAGTCATGGCGCGATGACGACCATGACTCGGCCTGCTATGACGGGGTGTGCTCGGGAATCCGGGGGCGGTTTCACCGGAGGATACCTGACGCAGAAGAGTTCCTCGACATTCCTTCTGAGGACGTTTGTTCAAGTCACCCTCTGCATCCAGCTTCCTCATTTTATAAGACATTGCTATTGTCTGAGGTTATGTTTTTTACAAAAACTCGCCAATGGAAGTACTTTCTTTCAGGGATTTTTTTTTTCGTTTAAACTTGCTGGACTTGAAAGATTTTATAATTGATATTATTTGTATTATATTGAGATATGAAATAATCCTTGATAACAATGGCTCTGGGTATTTATAAGAACTCATCTGTTAGTCTAGAAAACCTATATCAATTATGAATTTCTTACACATGGCATTTTTGAGATCTGTTATGGCGATTTTTTATTTTTTATATTTTATTTGTTTTTTTTACGTTAAAGTCCTCCCTGAGATGCCCTTATCTATGGTTAAAACGATTTTGGAGAACCAAATAATTCAGACTGCAAGAGATATGTTAGACCTTTAATATTTGTTCTTTCGACCAATTTATCAATGTTGTGGTAGAAGGAGCTCGTAATAATAATTCGCTAACCTTCTATCCGTGCGAATTTGCCGGTTGTGAATTCAATAAAAAAAACCTGATGGTTTGATTGGGTGGCAATTTCCTCAATACAACGATTGAGGCTAGAAAAGAATTCATCAAGTAAATACAAATGAAAAACAATATAAAATGAATAAATAATAAATGTATAATGTAAAAATAAAAAGAGAGAACAGCTACAAAAATATAAATATGCACAACTAAACCTAAGAAAATACAAAAAAGGTTATTTAAAACTAAATAAAAATTATGAAAAAAGAAATGCAATAAGTACGTACAAATAATTATTTTTCCAAAAAAAAACTTGAAATTAACTATTTAATAAAAAAGAATGAGTCTTAAAACAAAAAAAATATTAATAGTCTGTGAATCAATAAAAATAACTGAGTTCTTGAAAAGTGTGAGGTGAGTTCTTGAAGATGGTGAGTTGATAATTCGATATGTTGAGGAGTAGAAATAACTAAATGTCTCTTACCGGTAAGTTCAAAATTACATGAATATAGCGAGAAGTTTTACTGACGAGATTTGACAAAATTCAAGATGAAGAAGGAGAGAACGGCGACAAAATCAAGTGTAGAGTAGCAAGCAACCTTCTCACAGGACAACTGTCTTGAGACTGATCTTGTTTTGTTTTTTCGAACATTACACTTAATATTAAAACATATGTTTTGAAAATTACTCTCTGAATTCTTTTATTTCCTTTTAATAAATTTTGTTATGATTAGAATTATACAAAACAAAAAAAAACATCCGGCTTTTAATGTAATCAAATATTCCTTTGGAGGTAAGAAAAAAAAAAGCTATTGATACCAGACAAATGCCATAGTTCTGGAAAATCGTTCTCATTTCACAAAACTCATCACTGTTTTCATTTCAATTCACATCTTCCAATTTTTTGCTCTCCTGTACAATTAAAAAAATGAAATGTTTTCACATACCGTCAGTTTTCACTAATTTTCTTTATAAATTTTAATTAATTTTAAAACTCTTTTTTGATATATTGAATATTTTACAAAATATCTTATTAAAAACACAGATTAACTTAAAATTACCTACACATTTAAAAAATATATTTAAGAACTAGCTTTTGCCCACGGCTTCGCTCGCTCGGAATTTGGTCTGCCACATAAAGTTTTGTGACAGATCATTTTAAATAAATGATTTAATTTTTTAAACTATAAGTTGCATGTACATCCAAAATTTCAAATGTCTAACTTCAAAACTGACGGATTCCATACAATCTTTGAACCCCTATTTTATTAAGGGGGAAACCCTTAGGGGTGGAATTATCCAAATTCCTTTCTTTTTCATTTAAGCTATACAAAGAACCTATCTGCAAATTTCGAGATGCTAAGTTCAGTGGTTTCTGCTGTGCGTTGATCGCTGGGTATGTTACTCAATCATGTTACAGTTTTATATAAACTTCGCCTGTTTGGTGTGTTGATAAAAATTAGCCTATATCCTTCTCCGGGCTTGAGATTATCCATATTGTTACGGCCGCACAAAGGAAGGCGGAAGCGGGGGATTAGCGGCTTCAGTCCGTCAGCGGGAGACGTTAAAATAGGATTAGGACCGTTCTAGATCGTCTCCTTTTGTCGGAAAAGGATTAAGAATATTCCAGAATTGTCTGGCCCCTCCGTGTTCTAGAATGTTCGGCCTTGCCTACTTAAATACTTCCCTCACCTCGAGCCAGTCAGTCTTAGTCTGAGAGTAGACCACGTAAGATCTGTGATAAGTGAGTGTCAGTGTGATAAACTAGTCAGTGTTGAACCGGCCCGTGTAATAAGTGTATCAGTGAACTGTGACAGTCTCGCGAGTGTAATAAACTGTTTCTGTGTGCCAGTTTGTCATACTTGGAGAATCTTACGGTCGGTGGACTAGTGAACTGTAAGTGTTAATTAGTAGTTAGTAATTGTAATAATAATTAGTAGTGTAATTTTATAATATTCATAGAAACTATTGTAACTAGTTAAGCTATCTAGAATTAGTAATATCTTATATTATTGTAATAATTAAATAGGAGTTAGGCCTAGATTATAATCTTTAGAATATTGTCATTATAAATTTATATTAGTTTAATAATTTAATTTGTAATAATTTACTTGTATTCTTTTAATCACTTTTGTTAATAAATATTAGCATCTTTAATTAAGGAATTGTTTAATTCATTTTAATACCCAGTAGCCCGTAACAATATAAAATTTCATCGCAAACGGATCAGCACAGCCGTGAAACATACATTCACACTGATTAACAAACGGGACGGACAGAAGTCACTTTCGTTTACTGTTGTTCGTGTCAGTAAAGGATTAGTATGTAATGTTAACGTACAAACTTTCGAATTTATAATATTAGTAGGAAGTAGGATAGTAGGATATCCAAACAATAGTTTCATTCATGCTCTTTCTGTTATTTTAGCAACTATGATAATGTGATTTTCCTATAATTGTGTACTATAATGGATTCTCCACAGTACACAAAAAGCTGTCTAGGGGGAGGGCCACGTGCGTTTGTGCCCCCCACCCCTAACTCCGCCCTTTTAGCCTTTATGTTATTCTGATGTGTAACCTATAATACTGTAAAGTTTCATCCAAATCCTTTCAATAGTTTTTGCGTGAAAGAGTAACATTTATAATATCTCATTTATAATATTAGTAGGCTATTTACTTTATGAACAACTGCCACTAAAATGTGTGGTACTATTTGCACTGCATATAGTAAAAAGAGTCTTAGATGTTTAGTTACCATTGATTGGGAAGGAAGATCAAATTATTGTAAGGATCAATTAAAGGCGGAATCTACAAAACCGGGTTATTTAAGATGTTTTAATAAATGAAGGCTTGCTTAAAAAGGTTGAGAAGTTATTAGAAGAGTACCGTGTATGTAAAAAATAACCCAAATATGACTTATTTTTATGATGAACGGAGAATTTAAAGCGTTTATGGAGTAAATTATGAAGAATCTAGGCTCAAAAGAAACATAAAATACTTATTTAGACTTTAGTGGAACAATTTTAACAAAGAAGTCTTAAATCTGTAAGCTAAAAACAAGAAACGAAAAATCCTGTAAAGATTTCACCTATTCAGACATCTTTGGAACGTACCTCCACCCCCAAGGCCCATAGGAAACTACTCATATTAGAATAATTTAGATTTTTAAGTCCAACTGCTCTTTGTGAGTAGTAGTATAATGGTTAAAGATCGAAGGGGCAGGATGTTGTGGGATGATGAAATATTATATACTTGATTTCTTTTACATAATATAGCTGAGCGGACGGCTATCTAGGATGTCGTAACTCGGGTTCACGCGGGGCAAATGTCGAGTCGGGGTGTATTTGGTAGAGGAAATGGCCAAACGGTCTGTTACGTGTATACCTATAATTTAGGAGTATCATGTGGTGTAATATGACAATATGAGTCATTATTGATAAGCTAAATATTAGCGTTGTAGATTAGTCCACAACTAACTAGGCGCCATGATGACTATTTATTGTAATATTACAGCCATTATAACTTTAATGTATCTCTTTCATTGAGTTATAACTTTAACTAGACCTTATAAATTCTCAGTTCATACTATCAATAACGGAATTTGCACTCGTATCATTGCTATATATAGATAACTAATAACCACTATACAATAAGAAAAATTAGTTGTAATAAAGGTTTTTTTTTTTATAACTGGTTTCTTGATAATATTTCATCTGTGGTTTCTTTAATTTTTAATTATATTTAAGATTTACTTGGGGTGAGAGGAAAGGTGAGAACATTTTTTTTATGAAGCGTGGATGCTTCGTTAATCTCAGTCCATGGTATTTCGTTGGAAGTTTGGATAGTCAAGAATTCATTTAAGTAATTTTTAATAAATCTTAAATATGGCATTATGAAAAAAATATGTTTATTGCAGTTGACACGGTACCATTCCCATATTACATCGTTACGGGGTTATGAAGATTGGGATTTCTTGCTATACTATTGAGAAGAGAGAACTAATCCGACGTTCGAGGCCGATTACGGTAGACGATGATTTCTTATATTTTCAGACTTGTCCTAACCCATGAGCTCGTTCCAGGGGCTCACCTAGCTTCTGTAAAGTAGTGTTATATATTAGTGACACTATTTAAAATGTCATGAATATTTAAATAAACCTGAGAAGGATTACTGAACTGGTAGAGTAAGGGTCTGGAAAAGGAGAGATGATACAGTAGCAGACAGGACGGCAGAGATTCAAGACACTCATATGTAATGAAATGGAATACATTGTAAGTAGTCATATATTTTTGTAACCATGATGATTATTTAATAAAAGTAAATTTGAAATAATTAAAGTGAAGTAAATTTGTATCTGATGTAAAAGGATCTTTATTTATTAAAACTACTCCCAGTCAATCAGCAGTGTAAATTTTTGGAAATGAGAGGGATATGTATTTTATTCAATAACTATATAATATTACTGTACCTAAGTTGTAATCATTTAAGGTTGGTTCCCATATTGTCATTTAAAAATTAATCATATTAATGGATGTTAACTTTACCTTAGATCATTTTGGGGCAGATGAATGCCCTTAATTTAGAGAAAATCTAACAGTGTTGATTGACCAGTAAGGTTCTGTCCGTGTATTCAACCCAAGATCTTTCTTCCCTTATGGACTGGCAAGGCCCCCTGTTTTTAATAACTTATCTATAATTTAATATATTAATTGTTGATGTATTTAATAGAGGCACGTATCCAACATTTTATCGATGCATTACGATTCTTTGAATACAAAGAAGAAAAGGATAAATTGAAGAAGTTCTAAATATTAGAATAATCTAACAAGTTTATCATCTATCGGTATTTTGTGGTTCATTGTATCGTTAATACCATGTATTTACTATTTTTTTGGTGGGAAGGTTTTACCTTTTTCCTCTCCTCCCATTCTGCCACTATCAGAGGGATCAAGTTAGACATAGAGTTCAAGTATAAAACGGGTATTATTATTATAAACCTGTTCCTACGGTTCTACAAGAACCCGGGTCCTCTACACCACAGTCAACCAATCTGCGTGATTCGGCGCTATTCATCTCCATTCTACACAATAATACAATAAAGCGCTTATACTTGGATAAAATATTAAGTGTGCATTTTTCAATATTCTAGACCTTTTTTTTTTTGAATTGCCTAAGATAAAAAGTTGGATTTATACCCACCTGCTAAAACTGGAAACGCTTTATTTAACAAACAACTGAAACTGCTCTCTTTTTTGCAAATATTCATAATTAAAATTTTAAAAAGAGCTAAATAAGTGTACACCTTACCACAGGTCATCTATATGGGTAATATTTAATCTATATTTAAGTCAATTTAAAATATCATTGATAAAAAAGATGCCTGGTAATCAACAACTCGGCTATTTTATGTGAACATGTTCCTGGGTAGGAATGTAAACAGTTGCTATAAATATTTTGTTTAAGGTAGAGGCAATAAGCTGTATAGATATATATCTTGGACGAAACCTGGTAAATGGTTCTACTCGTACTATCCCCTCCCTATCACTGGTCATGTGCTACCTTAATGCGAATCTCCTGGTTATTCCTATTCTTCGTTATATCTATAATCTCGCTATGTGTCATTTGGTCGGTCCATTGTTGAGGTTTTCGCCAATTACTTTACTATGCTATGCAAAACATCATACTGCAGCTGACTGCCTACCGTGATGATCCCATAAGAGATATGAAGGGAAGTTTAGCAAGAGGACAGGAGAATTACTTAACGGTCAGGGGTTAGCAAAGCTCCCTCATCAACTTACTAATACAGATCTTGCGGAGGCTGACCAGAGTTGGAAGATATACTTTCGAAACATCTCCCAAGATTTCATAGCACTATTTAGTAATTCGGATGCGGGCCTGAGGAATATATAACGAAACCATTATAAATGGCCTATTAGTTTTCATGCTCCACGAATTAGTAATAATTCAAGGGATAATATTAAATTAACGTAGCTCATATTGGTGCTATCTAAATATGCATATAGATGTAACATATAAGATATTTTACTTTTACTGTAATCCGGTTTTTCCTAAGGGTTGCCGTCCAGTCCTTTGATTCACTAGTATAAGGCCTTTCCTCGTCGTCGCTTCGAAGTCCTCTTGCAGATATTTCAAACTCTGCTTATTCTTGCTTGCGTTTTCCGGCCTATTTTTCTCATTATTGGATGAATACAAATACAAAATAATTGTTCTGTGATATAGTAATTTGTAAAATATAAGAACTTGAAGAATCTGAACTTATTTTGGAATATTGTTATTCAATATGGAGTCAGATACATTTCGTACAAATACACTATTTTTGAAGATGGAATGACAAAGCATATAACATATATAAATACAATTAATTTTTATAATTTATGAACATATGAAGAGGATGAACGAGGAGAGACTGAACAAAAAATATTTCAGTAAAATTATAGGCTATAAATTCAACCAAGGATACATAGAATAAACAGGACAAGAAACACAGAGACATGGGATTACACAAGATTTGTTAGAAAACAGAACAGAATACAGTAATTCCTCAAAACTGTGTTACTTGTGGCCAGAAAGAAAAAAATTTCCGTCCAAGACCTAGACGAAAGAGTCATCAGTGGCTACATGAGGCAAAGATGGACTGTGAAGAAAAAACAAAAAAAATAAAAACAAAAAACCGCTGCACCGTAATCGCGTAGTCCTTCAGGGCTGTTTCGCGTCAAATAAATAATTTATGTTATAATAACGTATAATGGCATCATATGTTTTATACATAATTTTAAATGAGAAAATATAGTGAATACTGAAATACACTTTAGCCAAAGATAATATGTTTTATCCAATCACAATCAGATGAGAGCTTTAAATAAGACTCTTAATAAATTCCGTTATAAATTTATTAATAACGATGAGAAAGCATGAACAAAGTACCTCAACTGACCGAGTTCTATAATGGCGGCAGGAAGTCGAAGGTGCTGCAATTTGGACGACATAAGAAACAGTAATGACCGTTCCCATCACGAATACGTTAGAAGTGTTCACGAACGAGGTGGTTTGAGCACTGATATTTTGGTTCATTATTTCAAAAAAAGCAACATAAAATCGATGATTATTTAATTCCTGAAAACCTGTACCACTACAACCCGTGAACGGCTCTGAGGTTCAGTACATAGTAGAGACTGTGCTGTTTCATGGACACGGTTGTGCAGTGAGGTAATTTGTCATAGGTCACGCTTAACCGCCAGATTTTCCTCCCTTATATATGGTATTCACTTCCCATGGGTCTATCTCCGGCTGCTAACAGACTGAATAAAAGTTTTATCGGCAATGGGAATTGAACAAGGATTTTCGGCATGGCAACTCAGTGCTCTACCGCTCCCTGATTATTTAAATCGATATTCAATAATCAGGTGCTGCTCCGAGATACTGACTAAGATAATTCGTAAAAGAGATATTGATTTAAATATAGTTAAAACAGGAGAAGCCTCCTGAGTAAGAAAAACAGGATAGCAGGGTCGCTCAGCATTAGAGCGCTGAGTTACCCTGCCGAAGGTCCCGAGTTCAAATCAAATTTACTTTATCTGTTAACAGCCAGGTGTGAATTCCGTTGGATTTGGAGATTCTGATGGGGTTCGCCCAGTTTTTATAAAATAGGTACTTTTAAGAGGGGGAGAAACCTGGTTAGGGTTGAGCTTGATCTTGGACACATCACCCCTCTGCACCACCGTTGTACTAGAAACAGTGTAGTCCTTCCCACATACTGAACTCAAAACTATTCTTTTTTAAAATTGGTAGTTTTTTCTGTATAAGAAAAAATTAATAAATCCTGATTCGTAATACCAATGATTCGACTTATCGATACACAGTGTATAATGATATAAACCGTAGATATAAGGATGTTCTTTGAATTGGCAGACTTACTCAACGCACGTTGGAGAATGTCACAGCAATTTGAAGTGCTAATGAGTGACGGCTCTAATAAGTGCTGGCTGTTGACTTGCTAAAACATCCCGATTGGCAGTTTTGTCACTACCGGAGGTAATTCAGGTCACAACAAATCACTCTCAGTGGTTTTGGTCAGCCTCATGGCAAGTAAAAAAAAGCTGTTATTTCAAGTTGGGTCTACAATTTATTTTTTTATTTTGTTCAAGAAGTAATTTTTATAAATGAATTGTTAATTTCATAAGGGTTGATTGTGATTAGCTATACTTAAGCATCCTACTTCAACTGTTAGTGTTCTGGAATCAACTTTGTTGTAAGGGTTAGCCTAGCAACCTTTTATGAACAAGGTCGTTAGTTCTCAGCCTGGTCCTAGCATTTTTCAAAATATAGTAAAAAATTCTTGGTTATGCCGTCGTTAGGAAACGGGTTATAATTGTATAAGTTCTCTATCCTAATTATAACTGGATAAGCAAATTTTAAGACTCCCAATGTAGCATTGTCCGATTAGGCATAGTAGCATAAAATGACTTTGAACGAATAGTAACTACTTTGATAAAACTAGTTTGAAACTGATCATTATTTTTAATTTCTTCCCATGAAGTTAATCATATTATATTGGGCTATAAAATAACTGATGCGTGAGGTATGATCGAGTTTAAGATGTAAAAGGGAAAAGTAGTATTTAACACGCACTGTTGTAATGCAAATAATTTTTAAAATTACAAAGGATTCCCAAAAAACATATCAACAACTACGATAGTAAGTGGTTACCTCAAATTTTCTTCACACCTAGTTTCTTGTATTTAAAAAAGCGGAATTGTTTTCTTTTTGTAGTGAATTTGGGTCAAAGTCAGATATTGGCTGAAAAAAGAGCCATTGCTTATATTATGATTCAATTTCAGGCCAAAAACTACGAGTATCACACGATTTCACTTTCCTAGATACAATTAACTCTGGACTAAATTCGACTTAACCACTCATTCATCTGGCTGCAGATATATATGTATATTAGCTGGTCACTGTAATCCTCTCCTTCTTTGACTTTTCTAGAAGTGTTACATCGCTTCGTTCCATCGCAGCCAAGGTCTTAGCGACAGTTAGTTGGAAAGGTATTCCAAAGAAGACCTCCATATTGTCAGCTGTCGCGACGTACGAGACAGCGGTGCTGTGTACTCCCGAGCTGGACAGGTCTTGGCAGACCAAGAGGTCGCTCTGATGCAACCAGCCCTTCACTGACACTTTTTATGGAGGATTGCCTCGTCCTCTTTCACAAGCGGCTCTCATCTCCAAGATAAAAGGGTATTAAAGAATCGCAATTACTTGCGAGTCCCCCAGGATCGAAGGACTTGATCTTGAAGATCGATCCCGGAGTCTCAAGACAGGATCGAGGGTGTCGGAGGGTGATATGTTTACTAAATCTGTACCATTCCAATCCATGAAGGATTTCGGTTCAGTACGTGGTAGAGACTGTACTGTTTCTAGGTCAACGATTGTGCAGGGAGTTAATTTGTCCGATTTCACGTTCAACCGCCTGAATTTCACCCCGTTTTCGGGATCCACTTTGCAGAGAGGTCCTAAACCACATAGGACCCATCTCCGGCTGCTAACAGATTTAATAAAAGTCTGTCAGCAAACGGGATTTGAACCCAGGACCTTCGGCACGGCAAATCAGCGGTCTAAAACTGATCTATTCCGCTCCTTGATTTGTTTATAACATATGTATAAGCATTAACAAACATTAAAACTACAGTAAATTTAAAGCTAATATTTATAAAATTTATTCATAAAGCTAATATTTATAAAATGTCTATTTTAATCAATAAATATTGATTAAAAATAAATATTTTTTTAAAACCGAGTAAACTCGGATTCTTACGAATGTTGATTATCATCATAGCGATTATGATTCTGTTTGCCCCATTTCTAAATAATTTGGCTGAGGTCAATCCACACAACAAGCGAAAATTGTGGAACCACGGATTTCTTCTCTCCAGTAAGCGGCCACTTGTTGAAGAATCGTCATTCACGTCCTATTTCTTCTTCGCGGATTCTGTTATGATTGTTATACACCAGCCGCTACTAAATGTAGATGGAATTTTATTCTCATATGGACAGTACAGATATGAAATTTTCATATCGGATGACATAGTCCTTGGTATTTTATGTACACAAAGTAATTATAGGCGAATATTATACTTGAATCTAATAATCCCAGCTTTACGTTTATTAAAAAAAAAACTCCACCATAGCATCTCATGAAGGATTTCGGTTCAGTACGCGCTAGAGACTGTACTGTTTCTAGTACTAAGATTTGTACGAGATCAGACTCAACCGCCAATCAAGGGTACCCAGTGTTAATAGATTAAATAATTTGATGTGTCACAGCTGGATTTGAATCAGGGACGTTAAGGGTAACAATTCAGCACTGTACACACTGAGCTACCACTGTTCACTTTTAAAAGAAATAAATGGAAATATAGGAAGGATAAATGGAAGTTATGACACTGGTTAATAATTAATAATATTAATTAAAAGGAAAAAAGCTATAAACAGTATTATATCGTAGCGAAGAATGCTAAGTGGAATTTTATCTTAATTACGAATTATTATCTGTATGTATTCCAACAAGGTCAGGAAAGTGTCCTATGGGCAATTAATGTATTCTAGTCTGAGTCAGAAAGTTGAACTCGGATTCACTACTCAAGTTTTACACATTTTAAGTGTATAAGCTTTTTAGTGGAGTGCTTAGATTAATAAGATTCACGCCTGCATACTACCAATGAAGCATTTAGGTGACGAATTTCGTTTTAATGATCTGAAACATTTGCAATAAGCAAACATACAAAACCGAAAGAACCAAGTGAAGGGAAGGTGTTATAACAAGAATGTGGCAATCCGCAATTTATAAGTTAATAAGTATTTTATACACAAGACTTATTAACTTATAAATTGCAGAATACTTGAATACCTTGAAATATACCTAAGCTGACATAATTCAGAGCCAAGTACAGAAAAAATCTATTAAACATAATTTTTAACATTATTTTAAATATATTTTCTATTAAACATTTATTAACACATTAAATTAGTTTGTTCTTTGTTCTTTCAGTTTTGTATTTTTGCATGAATTTTATGCCCTTTAAAAATTAACTACATTGCATTGAGCACTAATAGCTCAGCACTAAAGTGCTAGGAGAAGTTAAGTGTAAAATTCTATAGAAATAGGTTTTGAGCGTTAGCACCTTTGATATTTCATGGAGGCTTTTATTACCCATATTCGCCTATGATGGTAAGGAATGATGTTAAAATAAAATTGAATGAGCTACACCCAGCCTGATAAAGCCTATAAATATATGCGTTAGGGGCTCCTTTTGTATTTAAAGTATCCATTTAACCTATCAATTTACTGCAAATTGGTCGAATGGCAGCCTCTCTTGTGAAATGGCATAGAAAATTTGCAATTCTTAAAGTCAGCAAGTAGATTTTAAAAATCCTAATCGAATAAAGATTCTTAGTTAAAATCTGAATCGCAAATAAGTTTTCTTTTACACTTGGTACGTTCTGATTAAAATATATGTTGATTTTAATTAACAATGCTCTTCTAAGTGCTAATGAGGGTTTTATCGGCTTTTGAAGTATGTTTATTCATTTTGTAGTTGTAATTTTAATATGCTTATTCTTCTCTAAGCTTTCCCGGTTAGGATTCGAAATTCTAAAAAGGCCGTAGCCATCTTAAGCTTTGATGATGCGATTAATGCTTGATTGGTAAACAGTCTGAGATCTGAAGTTACGAGGAGTTAAGTGCCTTGATAAGTCCCTCAATTTACTGGCTTCTCCTTTTTCTCCGGGCCTTGGGTTTACGTTTAGGTTTAAATTATTCAGGAATAGGAGGGAAAAGTTCTTCTTTTGGTAGCTAGTCTTGTGTCATGGGCCTGTACTTTTCTGAGCTTGATTAGTCAAAGATAATAAATTTGTTAATATTATGATTTTAAGCATGCTTCGTTACGAAGGTTATGAAAGAATCCATTCTCAAGCACCTCAGAATGTCAATGGCCTTTCTTAATATTTTTAATTATTAATCGAATACAGACTAAGAATATTTAATCAACTCATAATATTTACTTAATATTATTCCGATTGCTCTTACACTGAGTAAATTAAAACATAATTAAGGATATTCAATTAGAAATTAGGTAGCAAGGATCGGGAAGATTATTGTGGAAGGTTTTAATAACAGGAGAAAAATAGAGAATGATCTATTTCTTTATTTGTTCCAATTTTCTTAAACAAAAAAAAATATATATATATCGGTATATATATGAGAATCATTTTTAAAAGAAAACAATAGCTACTGAAAAAGAATCATGTTTTCCGAAGAAATAGAGCAAATCATTTTTTTAAATTTTTATGAATAGATGATTCCCACTGACTTAGTTTCTTTTACTCTTTGATTTCTCTTAGAGTGTAGCACCTAGACAACGTTATCAACATCAATTTTCAACAATAATTGTGTCCTGGCGCACTCGTTTACGATTCCAAGGGAGAGGAGGGGAGGGGGTGGAAAATTTCCGTTAAAAAAATGCAATCTAAAACTTAATTAATTAATTAAATTAAGATGATCTTAGATGCCATCCTCGATTATTCATACGAGTAGCGGAAGATTTGTTCAAGCGATAGTTCCACTCCACATTCTTTTAATTGTTGTTTCAATATATCTTGGCATCCTTTGGTAGTCATATTTTTTATAGTCTAATAAATATGACTATTTATCGTCATGAAAATACAAAGAAAACAATTAACTGACTTTGACTTTTGTTGCTGTTAGGAAATTGAAAATTGACATTTTTGTTTGACTTCGTACCTCAGAAGTTATTCAAAATATTACAATTCCGTTATTCACAAAGCTGAATTAATTACCGTTTTATGGATGTGTTTTCCAACCACTGACTTGTCCGAATTAATAGATTGTGGTACTCAAAATTATACACTGTTAAGGGCTAAAAACCAAATAGGTCCGCATTCTTAACGTTTGTGGCTGCCTAAAGATCTCCCAAGAACACCCAAGCCAGCATTTTTCACATGAAACCAAACAAATAACATTTTAAAATAAATTAATACCATATTTGCTACGTATTGCATTGTAGATCCATATTTTACTCAACGGATTGCTTAAGAAAATTTATTATGAACTAAGATGTTGGTATTCATGAAATAGTTTTGATATGTTTCTTTTGATTCGATCTTTTCCGATTATCTATTATTTTCTTTTTAGGTAACTGCTTTAGTGCTTACCCAACATACCATACATGGAATAATCGAAGATAAAATCTAAAGGTAATTTATTTACACCAATATTATGACGATTATATCGTATCAGAAAGTAACATTTTACTTTAAGATCTAGTAAATGTCTAAAATTTTTATGTACAAGTGTACAAGTGTAAAGTTAACCTCAACATAAAGTAGGACACGTCTAAATAGCAGATAGCCGCTAGTACATTAAAACTTCAACGTTTCTCCATTTTAGGATCGAACGCTGACTCCAGCCAGTCATCTTTGAGATAATCTGTGTTTCAGTCGTTCCTCTTCTAAATGTTCAAACCAGTCTTGTCATTGGTTATGAAACTATTAAATTGTCACAAGAACCTTTCATAACAAGAACTTTCACAGGACCAACCTAATAATTATTTCTTATAGAGATTGATTAGTCTCTGTCTTCTATCATTGGTAAGTCATATCAATAAACACTTCTATGTTTTATAGCTTCATAAATAGAGCAATTCCGGAATAATTAATAATACATTTCGTGAGTTAAATTGTTGTAAGATATAACTTAGTTATGAGATTAGTTTTGGATTGGGGTATATATATAAACAAATTCTGTTCATCTATATGTTTTTAGAATCTTCATTTTATTGAAAATTTTCCCTCCTTGAAGTCTCCCTCCTGCAGTCCCCTCCCCCCTTGAATGCTGTTTTCATATTTGTTGATTGTTGAGGGCATAGGTTTGCATAAGGGTTTGAAGGAGATAGGCTATGGTGTAAGAATAACACTCTGTGTACTATCCCCATATTTATTCACCAAATCGTGGCGAGAAAGTGAGTTTTCCAGGTCAGTTAAACAATTTTAAAGCAATTAAAAAAGAGATAAAAAATACTCCAACTAAAATCATTAATGAATGATTTAAAGATTATTGGGAGTAACAAATCCATTTCACATGACCTCTTTGCTCCACTCAGCTGAGTTAGTAACCTTCCCTGGTCATGAGCAGATGCAATTACTCTTCGAATGAGAAATAGGAAATTTTATCTGAAGAAGTCTCTTTATTTCGATTCCACCGCTTCTGTTTTTCATTACATATTAATTAATTGACAAAGTATTGGTGTAAATACAAACCTTACATTGGTCAGTTTGAAAGTCATATACTGATTAAAGGCCGTTTAAAGCGAATAATGAACTGCGCTCCAAGATTTGTCCTTAGTACTCTGAGGCGATCGCGGGTGTCACATCACTATGATGAGTTAAAGTGGCTCTTCCCAACCATTCGTAGACAATATTTCCTTAGTGCTTTTCTATACCAATCCATTGACTCATGACACCCTTCATATATCTATAGTGTTACGGGCTACTGGGTATTAAAATGAATTAAACAATTCCTTAATTAAAGATACTAATATTTATTAACAAAAGTGATAAAAAGGATACAAGTAAAGTATTAACAATTAAATTATTGAACTAATATAAATTTATAATAACAATATTCTAAATATTATCATCTAGGCCTAACACCTATTTAAGTATTACAATAATATAAAATATTACTAATTCTAGATAGCTTAACTAGTTACAATAGTTTCTATGAATATTATAAAATCACACTACAATTTATAACTAATAATTAACACTTACAGTTCACTAGTCCACCAACCGTAAGATTCTTCAAGTATCACAAACTGACACACAGTAACAAACAGAAACAGTTTATTACACTCGCGAGGCTGTCACAGTTCACTGATACACTTATTACACGGGCCGGTTCAACACTGACTAGTTTATCACACTGACACTCACTTATTACACTTATCACAGATCTTCACTGGTCTACTCTCAGGCTAAGACTGACTGCCTCGAGTTGAGGGAAGTATTTAAAGAGGCAAGGCCGAACATTCCAGAACACGAAAGGGCCAGGCAATTCCGGAATCTTCTTAATCCTTTTCCGACAAAAGAAGACGATCTAGAACAGTCTTAATCCTATTTAAACGTCTCCCGCTGACGGAGTTAAGCCGCTAATCCCCCGCTTCCGCCTTCCTTTGTACGCCCGTAACACTGCCCCCTCCTTAAAAGTGCTCTGCCCCAGAGCATAGTCCGGAGAAATCGGGCAGTTATGAGCTTCTACTGATGGAGACGCACTTTCTTTCCAGGGGTTGAACGTGCACACCAATATGGCAACTCCAGAGTTGGCGAATGTCTGTTCGATCATGTCCCTGACAATCTTCCACTCCAAGCTGTCGTATCCACAGCCCAACTTCGGAATAGCGAGCTTAGTGACACGCAGTCTCAGAAGCTTACTCCGAAGGTCGTCGAGGCTTCGCCGCAGTGCGTCATATGTCGGCTTCTGATAAGTGGCACGCTTGGTAACCAAGTAAAACAGGTGTCGTCCTTCGTGCGGCTGGTGGAGTGCCTTCCCGACACTTGGTCCTTGGCGTTCCAGCTCCTCAGTTCCGCCGAACTTCTTCCTGAAGACCGTTGCAATCCCTCGAGAAGACCTCAGATCTTCGGCAACGCAATGGGCCAGAGAATACTCCACTGGTAACGAGAAGATATCCCTGTAGATTACCTGAGTTACTCCACGGGTCCTGGTACTTTCGTATGAGCAACTGAGTTATTTGTCTTGACGTTGTTTAGGTGCCTGACCTGCTGGTCTTCTTTCGGGCCGTGGTCTCCTTTGTACGGGGCCAGTCTATTGAAATGGACTATCTTGGGTTTTCCTTTAGGCTGCTTCCTGATCCTATATATGACGTCATTGATCCTCTTGACGATCTCAAACGGGCCGTCCCAGGAGTTCTGAAGTTTAGGTGAGTAGCCTCGCCTTCTTCGAGGATCATGTAGCCAGAACAAGTCTCCAGGTTGGTAGCCACCTTTCTCAGCCCTGATGTCGTAGCGCTCCTTCATTCTGTCACTGGCTCCCTGGATGTTTGTGCGAACCTTCTCGTGGATATTATCCAGTCGCTTCCGTAGATCCGAGACGTACTCCTCTCCGGCAATTTCCTCATCAGGCTTGAAACCGAATTTCAGATCACAAGGCAACCGAAGTTCTCTGCCGAATACCACATTTGCGGGAGTCTGCCCCGTTGCCTCACTGACTGAACTGCGGTAGGCCAGCAGGAACAGGTGAAGATACTGGTCCCAGTCTCGCTGATGGTCGGAGACCACTTTGGACAAATATCGACCCATAGTCCTGTTCATGCGCTCCACCATGCCATCGGATTGAGGGTGAAGAGGTGTCGTCCTGGTCTTCCGTATTCCCAGTGCTTCGCACATCCCGGAGAAGACTGCAGACTCGAAGTTTCGTCCCTGATCAGAGTGAAGTTCCATGGGTACTCCAAACCTACTGACGAGCTGCTTCACCAGTACGTCCGCAACCGTGACTGCCTCCTGATTCGGAAGGGCGTAAGCTTCCACCCACTTGGAAAAGTAATCCATGGCCACGAGAATATACCGGTTACCTTCATCCGTCACAGGGAAAGGGCCAGCGATGTCAATTGCTATTCTCTCAAACGGTGCTCCCACGTTGTACTTCCTCATTGGGGCCTTCTTTCTTCTTATGGGTCCGTTAGAAGCCGCACAAGTCGCACAACGCCTGCACCAGTCCAACACATCGTCCTTAAGGTTTGCCCAGTAAAAGCGTTCACGTACCTTTTCCAATGTACGGTGAACTCCAAGGTGGCCGCCAGATACTCCGTCATGAAGTTCCCTGAGTACTTCGGGCACTTTACTCTTTGGAACGATAAGCTGAAGTCTGCGCTGATCTCCTTCCGTGTTCTCCAATGCCCGTTTCAGCAGCCCGTTGTCCACTAGAATGGAGTCCCATTGGGCCCAGTAAGTCTTTACATTCTTCGACATTGGAGCAACATCCTGCCAGGTTGGTCTTCCTTGCCCTGATAGTTTCCACTGCTTCATTTGTTTCAAGTCCGGGTCCCTGTCGTGCTCCTTTGACACCTCTGCATCCTACCAACTGTCCATGACCACCGTTGTCCTCAACACTGCTGCCTGCTTCTCTTCTTGTCGAGAACAATGCCCGCAGTCTTCGCCACAAGGCCTCCTTGAGAGCGCATCCGCATTTCTGTGACTCGTTCCAGCACGATGAGCAGATTCAAAGTCATATTCTTGAAGGCACTCTATCCACCTCGCCACTTGTCCTTCTGGTGACTTGAATCGTAGCAGCCACATTAGAGCCGCGTGGTCCGTTCTCAGGAGGAATCTTCTGCCGTATAGATATTTGTGAAAATGCTCTATAGATTTCGCCACTGCCAGAAGCTCCTTCCTTGTGACACAATAGTTGCGTTCCGGAGCTGAGAGCTCTTTACTGAAATATCCAATGACCCTTTCTTCTCCATCTTGGAGCTGAGAGAGGACGCTCCCAATAGCGGTGTTGCTGGCGTCTGTATCAAGTATGAACTTGCCCTCGGGACGGGGATAGCTCAGAATAGGAGCACTACTCAATTTCTTCTTCAACTCCTCAAAGGATGCCTGACACTCGTGATCCCAAAGGAACGTCCGTTTTTCCTCGGTAAGCCTGGTAAGAGGTTTTGCAATGTTAGCAAATCCTTTCACGTACCTCCTGTAGTAGGTGCAGAGGCCGAGAAAACTTCTTACTTGGTGCTTATCTCGAGGTACTGGCCAGTCGGTGATCGCTGCAATCTCCTCTGGGTCAACGGCAACTCCGTTGTCTGACACAACATGCCCCAGATAGTTGACTTGCCTTCGGAAGAGATGACACTTCTTCGGGTTCAATTTAACGTTCGCTGCACGCAGTCGTTCGAAGACCTTCTCCAGATTCTTCAGATGGTGAGCGAAGGACTTTCCCAGCACAATGATGTAATCTAGGTATACCAGGCAAATTTCCCAAGAGAGACCTCTTAACACGCTTTCCATCAGCCTCTCAAATGTTGCAGGAGCATTGCAAAGTCCGAATGGCATTACTGTAAATTGCCAGAGTCCAGTCCCAATCGAGAACGCTGTCTTCTCTTTATCTTCAGGTTTCAATCCAACCTGCCAATATCCACTGCGGAGATCCAAGGTAGAGAAAAGTTCACACCCCTCTAGGGTGTCCAGCGTATCATCAATCCTGGGGAGCGGATAGCTGTCTTTCTTGGTGACGTTGTTCAGAAGGCGGTAGTCCACGCAGAATCTCGTTGTGCCGTCCTTCTTTTTCACCAGTACAACAGGAGACATCCAGGGGCTACTCGAAGGCTCAATGACACCATCAGTCGCCATCTCCTTGATGATCTTCTCGGCGTCCTCCCGTTTGGCTAACGGCAGCCTCCGCGGGACCTGTCGGATGGGCTTAGCATCCCCGGTGTCAATCCTATGCTGGACGATATCCGTTCTACCCCGTGGCCCTGGGCTGATCTCGAAAACGTCCTGCCATCGGATAATCATCTTCTTCACTTCCTCGCTCTGTTTAGGGGAGAGTTCCCGACATGATTCGTCCACAAATCCTGTTAGTTCTTCCGGCAGTCCTCGCAGCTCGTTGGGATGACGTTGCAGCTGACGAACCACTGAGGTAGCGGTTGTACATTCCCCTACCGGTGTTCCTTTGTTCAGCGTTACTGGGAAGCTGTTCAGGTTCATTAGCCGAATCGGAGTGGTACGTCCGACCTTGATGAGAGACCTTGCAACCATTACGCCGCGTCCGATCTCCTGTTCTTCTTGCCTTCCAGGTTCAAGTAGCACACATTGACCCTCAGGTAGATGCCCTTCGATCGTCCCATGCGTTATGATTTGGCTCCGTGCAGGTAAAGTGGTGTCTTCCAGTAAGCACACTCGTGCGTAGATATCCTTTCCCTGCCGCAGGATGACTTCTTCGTCTCCCAGCGTCATCACATCTCTCGCCATATCCAGCTTGATCCCATATGCGATCATCAAGTCCGTGCCCAATATGACATCTTCATCAATATCTGCCACGAGAGCGCGGTGCTTTAGATGTTGATCCCCGATGATGAAGTCGGCAACTGTCTCTCCGTAGACCTTGGCTGACTCTCCTGTGGCAGTCCGTAATGTCCAAGTCGTTGGCAAGATCTTCTCAGCGGGAACTGTCCTTGAGTTCAAGATTGTCATGGTTGCACCGGTATCCAGTAACAGACTTCGCAGTTGCCCGTTCACCATCCCATCAACGTAGAAGCTGTTCGTTCTGCTCCCTAATGACGCAACTCTTATGGTCTTCCCAGGGCCTTTGACGTTACGGGTTGACAGTTGCCCCTTCCCATCAACCCTACTTAGTTTTCCTGTGGCTTTTCTTGCTTCTTGGATGGACACTTGCTTCTAGGATGTCCAAGTTGGCCGCAGCTCCAACAGCGTATCTCTTTCTTACGGGTCCTGAGGGCCTCCAAAACCTTTGTCACTATGTCTTCGACGCTAGGGATCACATTAGGCTCCGCTTCTGCTGCTCGAACACGTGCATGGCCCCGTACTGACTGCCTGACAGCCTCGAACTCCATGGCCTGAGATAATGCGTCTCCCAAAGTCTTTGGCCGGGCGAGCTTCACTGCTTGTTATGTCTCGGGGTCCCGAAGTCCATCCAGGAATTTGTCGACAGCCAGGCTCTCGTAGACATCATCGGTGACCGATGGGTAAGCATTCCTAACCAGCCGTGCAATGTCTGCTTCAAATTCCTGTAAAGTCTCGTTGGTCTTCTGGATCCTGCTTCTCAGCTGTGAGCGATATAGCTGGTCCATGTGGCGGTGGCCGAAACGCATCTCCAGTCTTCTAACCAGCTCCCCGTAGTTAGACCGCTCCGACAGTGGCATCCCCTGCAGTACTCCCAAGGCGTCTCCCCGCAAGGCCAGGCACAAAGCTGAAGCTTGGGTCTCTTTCGACCACCGGTGGATCGAAGCCGCAGTCTCGAAGAGAGTCATGTAGTCCTCCCACGGCGTCTTTCCGTCGAACACTGGAATGGTGTTGTGAGTTGGTGGCGTCCCTGAATTGGCGGGCATAATGGTTTTATGAAGGCTGCCCTCGGAGGAAAGGTCGGTGTCGTTCTTCGGTGGGTTGCTCATACGTCCCTCGAGAGCCTCGACTCTTAGCCTAAGTTCGTCTTTAATTGAGTTCAGTTCTTCCCCTAACCTAGATTCTACATTAGCCACTTTATTATTTACATCGGCTAACTTATTACCAAAATTAGCTACTTCATTATTTACATCGGCTAACTTATTACCAAAATTAGCTACTTCATTATTTACATCGGCTAACTTATTATCTACATTAGCTAACTTATTCTCAACATTTTCCATTAACTTAGTCTCTAATATGCCTAACTTAGACTCTAATGTATCCAATAAATCACTTTTCACAGTACCTAATTCATTACCTAGCTCATTTTTAACATTGCTTAACTCATTTTTAACAGTACCTAATTCATTCTGTACATTACCTAGTTTATTTTCTACATTGCTTAACTCATTACCTAGCTTATTTTCTACATTGCTTAACTCATTTTTAAAAGTTGCAGACAACCTGCTTAAATCAGTTTCAAACAGAACGTCATCTGGATTTTCCCCTAAATCTACAAAAAATTGACGCAAGCGCTGTTGCAACACACTTTTAGTTCCGGATGAATCCAGATCACGCTCCTCCAACTCCCGTTTCAAATCCGCAACTTTTAAATCAATTAATTTAACACTTTTAGAAGCCATTCTTCATACAGTAGCCCAATAATTACAAAATGCAAGACAAAATGCAAAATTACAACAATTACACAAATATCCCACCGCTGCCACCAATTTGTTACGGGCTACTGGGTATTAAAATGAATTAAACAATTCCTTAATTAAAGATACTAATATTTATTAACAAAAGTGATAAAAAGGATACAAGTAAAGTATTAACAATTAAATTATTGAACTAATATAAATTTATAATAACAATATTCTAAATATTATCATCTAGGCCTAACACCTATTTGATTATTACAATAAAATAAAATATTACTAATTCTAGATAGCTTAACTAGTTACAATAGTTTCTATGAATATTATAAAATCACACTACAATTTATAACTAATAATTAACACTTACAGTTCACTAGTCCACCAACCGTAAGATTCTTCAAGTATCACAAACTGACACACAGTAACAAACAGAAACAGTTTATTACACTCGCGAGACTGTCACAGTTCACTGATACACTTATTACACGGGCCGGTTCAACACTGACTAGTTTATCACACTGACACTCACTTATTACACTTATCACAGATCTTCACTGGTCTACTCTCAGGCTAAGACTGACTGCCTCGAGTTGAGGGAAGTATTTAAAGAGGCAAGGCCGAACATTCCAGAACACGAAAGGGCCAGGCAATTCCGGAATCTTCTTAATCCTTTTCCGACAAAAGAAGACGATCTAGAACAGTCCTAATCCTATTTAAACGTCTCCCGCTGACGGAGTTAAGCCGCTAATCCCCCGCTTCCGCCTTCCTTTGTACGCCCGTAACACTAGTCTCCTCCTATTCACATCCTCTGTCCAGCACCACAAAACAAGAGCCCGCCTTTCCGATCTTTGCACTCGTTTCTACAGAATCAATACATCCGTTCCTTCCTCGCCCGCTCGACCCCTGTGTGGAACTCAATCCGCCATGCTTCTTAACTGGCTTCATTTAAATCCTTGCTTTTCCAACTTTTCTTGACATCCCAAAAAGATGCTCTCCAAGCAGGTCAATCTTCCGCTTAAATAAATTAGTATTGAATAATCGATTTCGTTGCCTACGTGTTTTGTTTATTTTTTCCAAAGAAGATGCAGACTATGTAAATACTTTATTTCATGCTATCCCATTCATTTATTTCATTTAGTAATTTTGTTATTAACTATTTTACTAATTTTGTTGATAATTACTTTGTTGGTATTAATACATTTATTTTCGACAATTACTTAAAATCCTGTCAAGTTTCGTACTTTTTAGTTATTTCATTTCTATTTTTATTTTTTCTATGTTTTTGTCATTTTTAATTACTTCATGATTCGTATTATTGTTTAGCCTTCTGACCAGATGTATATTATGTTTATTTTTTTTTATTCATTATTGTCATTCTAAAGGGACTTGGTCCCAGAATAGTTTTCTGTCTTGTTTTCTATTCCGTTCTATTCTGCTTTACTTTATACTCGTATACAGACATTCCGACAAAGGTGGACTTAACTAGTCGGAGCAGAGCTCCTCCATCCAATCCTCTTCCTGCAGACCTCAACCAGCCATCTCTTCCTATAGTCCCTCCATCCACCTAATATAAATTTATAACATTTAAGAAATACTACCAATTCAAGTGAATGCTAGCAGAATAAAAGTTGGGTTTAGCAAAAATGATACGATTATCTAAAGGAGCCATAAAACAATCTGACCTTATAAATATTTTGTTGTTAAATTATCGTAATGAGCATAATACTAGCATACACGGAGAGCTCCAAATGGAGCCTATAGTCAAATAAACCATATTCTGGGATAATCAAAGCACTTTAATTGGGCGAATGACGTGAGATCATATAAAGGTCCAGACGTAGACTCCGATCACTTTGTGGTAGTAATGAAAGTGAATTTAAGGTATCACCTGTATAGTACTAATGTAAGAATCAAAAAGAAGAAATGGTGCACAGAAAGTCCGTATAGAGAAAAAAATATTTGATATGCCGGCTAATGAAGGAGGTTACGCAATAGAAGAGCAATGGAACATATTGCAGCACATAATAAAAGCTACGGCGGACGAATATTGCAGCAGTAATATAATATACACACTCACAGAAACGGATGGTTTGAGGCGGAATGTGAGGAGGCTGCAAAAATGGGTTATAACAAATGGGCCATACTTCTTATACATGATACTCGCTAAAAAAGGAAGGAATTCACAGAAGCTCGGACACAGGAAAAGAAAATCTGCAGGAAGAAAAAGAGGTTGGCGTTGGTACAACAAATTAGGAATCTAGAAACATCTTGGGCCAAGAATGAGACAAGAAAGTTTTTCCAGGAGACTAAGGAGATAAAAACTAGATGGAAGCCAAGGGAAACAATGATTAAAGACAAGAATGGGGCGATGCTACTAATAGAGGAAGAAGTGTTGAATAAATGGGATAGGTATTTCAGTTATGAACTGAATCACAGTAATAGTTATGGTGCAGAAGAAATACCCCCAGAAGTAGTAGATATTGCTCTACAGAAGTAGAGGATATCGTGGATAAACTCAGAAATATAAAAGCCTCGGGGATAGATGGCATCACGGTGGAGTCAATAAAAGTGATAGGCCCTCAAGTGAACAAGGAACTGAACAAATTGGTTGCTCACAAATGGCAAGAGGTAAGACTACCTGAAAAATGTAAGGAGTCTGTAGTTGTTCCAATATTTAAGAAAAAAGGGAATCACAAAGAATGCAGAAACTACAGAGGGATCATCCCTCATCAATCAAGCAGACTTCCGATCAAATAGATCAACAAAAGACCAAATATTCACACTCAGGCAACTGGAAGAAAAGATGTATGAATTAGGTCTCAATCATTGGGTGTTTTTTTTTAGACTTTGATAAAGCGTACGGTTAAGAGATCAGGAAGGAATACTAACCAAGTAGGAATAAAGGGAAAGAGTTGGGTATAGTTCATCAACGCAGGGCTATGGCAGGGTGACGCATTGGCACCACTACTGTTTAACATAGTCCTCCATAGAATGGCGGCACTGTATTCACAAGAATGGTACAAGTACTAGCATGCGCGGTTAGATCACTTGCCAGTGTAAGGGAGGATTTTAAAAAGATAGACCAAGAAGCTAAATACATGGGTCTCAGGGTCAATAAGAATAAAACAAAGATGATGTGCATTAGGAGAAAATACAAGGCCCCAGAACAAGTACGGATAGGTAACTGCACTTTCCAGTTTGCCCCTAGCTTTCAATAACTGGGATCAACTACAGCTAAAAACATGAACAGACTTACAGCAGCAAACGGAGCGTATTCTCCCTCGCCAAAATTATAAGCAGTAGATTATTAAGCCGTGCTACTAAAATGAGGATCTACAAATGCCTCATACGGCCAATAGCAACCTATGCTTGTGAGACGTGGACTCTTGACAAGCCCGATGCACAGAAGGTAGACCGCTTCGAAAAGAAGATCCTGAGACGATCAAAGAAGGCCTATCAAAGAAAATTCATCCTGGCGACTACGTCGGAGTTTTTATTGAGAATACCAGAATAATTTTGATAAGGTGCAGAGATTAAAATGGCTTGGACACGTTATTAGAATGGAGGATGGGAGGTGTACCTCCAAGGTGTACAAAAATACTCCAGTCGGGACCAGACCTAAGGTAAGACCTAGATCTCGGTGGAGAGACAATGTACTAACAGACATTAGACAAGGAGGAATAAATGTAGTCCAAGCTGCAGATAGACCTGAGAGATAGAATCCTGGGGCAAAATGGTTGAGCTGGCCAAGGACCGCTTTAGGCGTCTGTCGTGCCACTAGAAGAAGTATATATACATATAATAATACTACACACGAAGCATTGCACATTCATTCTGACCACTTCCGATGATATCACTGCCGGTAATGTCATTAATGCGTATGTAACAACTTGGCTAATTTCCAAATAGCCTAAACGGTGGTTTTATTATCAGCACTTAATCTGGCGGCAGCGGGCCAACCCTGAAGGAGACAGCACGTAGCATAATTATATGTCTGTAAGTTACCTAACGCTATGGCCGGATGAAAGCTAAAGTCTATCTCATCACCGTCTCTACCTCTATAACGTCTTCAATTTAGATAATTCGATTTGATTCAAGATGTTGAAACGGCTTTTGAAAACAGGCATTATCATTTTTATTCAAGATTTTGTTTCAAAGCTTACACTTGTAGGTTTGAAAACTACTTATAATTCTGTTTATATGTCCTAGATTCTGGAAAAGACAATGACCCCAGGCCACGGGGTCATTGCCTAAATAAGGTTATCGTCATCGAACTACAACCATTTGATGAACTCGCTCCTATTATCCACAATTTCATTCCCTCTGTCCATTTTTCGCATGATATATGCAACGATGTTGTCAATCTTAGTTGAGGATAATTAAGAAGGAAGGATATAATAATGAGGTTACTCTTTGGAAAATAACATCTGGGTAAAATTGATACCGGAAAAGAAGGTCTTAGATAATATTGAAACCAGAAGGTTTCAATGCTGAGGCCAGAACAACTTTTTTTTTCTCTAAATAAGACGGAATTTAAGAATAAGAGAGAATAACTAAGAAGGAGATAGATGGGGCATGTTAAGGAGAGGATTTTTTAAAAGGTTCTGAGGCGTTAGGAGTCGCAGCGAATGTTGGGATAGAGTGAATACAAACGTAAGAAGTATTTGTTTATTATGATTGTTGTTGTTTACTCATTTAACGTAATAACATTTATGCTAAAGTGGCTAATCGAACGATGTTACAATGTGTCATCAGACTGGTGCTGCAATCCTAGGTTTTGCCTATCCAAGTATAATTTGGACAAGAATCTTCAGCGAGTATCTGACACCGCACCATGGCATGGAACACCCATTTTACACCTCCTTCGAAAGACAGCATAGCCAAGGATTTTTTACTCATTTGAAAAGAATCCTAAGGTAACCTACAGGGCTGTGAACTCTCGACCTTGTACATAGAAGGTTGTTACGCCAGCTACTACACGAAGGATGGCTCTTTATTTATTGTATACTTCATCAGAGTTTTGTCACTTAATAATTATAATATAAGTCATCATCATATTCTATCCTCTGGAACCGTCTAAGCAGTGTGAGAAGTATAGTGAGTCAGTAATGAATATTACAAGCTAGGCCAGGAATTACTGATCGATGTTTCCTAAATATTGGAAAGTACATTTAAGGAAATGAGGAGAAAACCAGATCTCAGTTCATTGCAGACTTCTGATAATATTTTCAAATGTGCAGGGAAACTTCTCGGACCGAATTCAGCATGCCAGTATCTACAACTAATAACGTAGCAAAATGAATACATTTAGTAAACCTGTAAATACTTCGTACAGTTTTCACTAATCAATATTAATATTTTATTTCCGAAAATAAACTTTTGATATGCTAGTTGAAATAAAAAGAAGAAACGTGTAAATCATGAGGTTCTTCAGAGTTGATAGGCACTTCCTCAAGACTGGCGTGAATACTAAAAGACCTGGTGGTATCTTCAAGATATTCCACAACATGGGCTTCGGAGGTAATTATTATCGACAGGAAGTGGGTGAAGGTGTTGTGTAAGTAGCCTATACTTAAACACGAAGGAGGGAGTTGGGCTTCGGAGACTTCGAGTCATTGCGTCACTTCGATTCCCCGCAATGTTTTAAAGAATTTTTCCCCAGGCGCATTTGGACATCAACCGCCTGACAATCATGTCTACAACAATCGTCGTTTGAATTGGTGATTGCATGAAGCAATCTAACTTGTTTTACTCCTCATCATCGTCTTCTTTTAAACAGTTTATATCTTTTCTAATTGTTATTTATTCCAATGAAACAACAATTGATAATACAGAAACAGAAACTCTTACATTCCGCATTGCCTTGCTGTCTGTATATTTGCAGATAAGTTTGGTACATTTCCACACACTTGTACTTGTTCAATAATTTGGACTTTTACAATATTGTTAGAGAAAACGACTGTTTCAAAACCCTTCTTATAAATTCCTATTTAATATTCTAAGAGATTCATATAAACCACATGTTACTCAATAGTCGATCCTTCACAAAACATCCTGCTAAATGTTAGATTTTCTTTCTCAATATTTAATAGCAGGAAATAATCGGAAATTCTAAACATCTATACTTTGGAAATGAGGTGTAAAAAGTTTTTAGAGTACAATAAATACAACAAATCTCCCCAGGACAACGAAGGTACGAACATATAAAACTCTGATCAGGCCTGTTCTCAAATACTCGGAATGCTGTACGGTGACGAAAGCCCTAGAGTTGTGTCCTAGCTAGACTTGAAAGAAAAATTCTGAGAAGAATTTTTGGACCTGTTTGTGACAACGGTGTAGGGAGATTGAGAAAAAACGCTGAGCTTTTACATCTGTAGATGCGCTATATAAAGACCAGAGTATTGTGAAGTTTATAAAACCCGAACGTCAGATATGGGCGGGGCATATTGCAAGAATGAGTGATACGAAAATCCCACAAAAGCTCCTTGAAGAATAAATTTTTGGACGCAGAAATGCAAAAAAACGGAAAAAGTGGTATTGTGTGGAGGGATTTCCAGAAAATACTACGGATTAGAAATCGGGGAGCAGAAACAGAAAACAGAGCAGACTGAGACTACAGTTACATACAGACTACAGGTACAGAGCCCTTGACTCTTCACGAATTGTAGCACCATTGAAGAAGAAGAAGGAGAGTGCAACATATAGCAAGTTTATTGCCAATATTCATCATCAAATGATTATGAATTAGTATATATGAGTATGAACTTACTGTTTGAAAGAAGAAGAGATTGTTTCATCCGCATAATTTTCAGAATCCGTTTTAATTTTGACAAAATGCTTCGGGTATTTCCGAAATTCATACCCGCACCAGTACTTCACTGTGTATATAGGATTCATATAATTGGATTTTTTCGTTCATTAAATTTGACATAGCCTGCACATAAATTAATGATATCAAGATATAAGAGTTGCTCGAGCCTATATATATATATATATATATATATATATATATATATATATAACTTAAGTGTCGTGACACGGATAGTAATGAATAAAAGATTAAAAGGAACGAAATAACACACACTATTAGACTTCTGAAACAATACTGATTTATTCTGTCTCATAATCCTGCTTTTATATGTTTTACATTGTTTATATTTACCATCATGGTATTAACAATAATACTGTCCTAGTTACACTTGTAACTCCCCCCTGCCAGTTTCCGAACAGTCCTCGGAAACTCTCACAAATAACAAACAAACAAAAAAAATGACAAATGAAAATAGAATCTTATAAGTTAACACAACAGAAAATGACATACGAGAACTGTACACCAGTTTACCTATAATAAAAGAAAATACAATAAAGAAAGAAAGTCTTTTACACATGTTATATATAGTACACAGCGTAGAACGCAATCATTGCAATACAAAATAGTCAGAGAAAGAAAGAAAAAAAAACTTAACTCTATTATTAACACAATTACAAACTGAGATACAGCTCATACATGTCTCCGTATCTGTAGACGGGAGGATACTCCAGTAACTACCCAACCGACGGTTCGCGTGCTGGGATCTTCAATTGTTCGATATGGACCGTCCGTCTCCGATGTGGGGCATTCAAGCTCTCGATGGTAACCACATTGTGTTCCCGGATCACTGTCACCCTGAATGGTCCCTCGTAACGCGACGGTTCTTTTCCTCTATTGGACCCTAGTTTCCGGTACACAATCGTCCCAATCGCCACTCTCCCTGTCGCATCCCGCACGGCCAAATTCTCTCGCGCCACCCTCTTTGCTTTCTCGGCTCGAATCTTGCGATAGGCCTTTTTTCATAATTCTCTCATTTCCAGGCGGTTATTTACCATTTGTACCTCGTCTTCCGTGACCCCTCTAAAATCCCTCCGACGTTCCCTCAAGCCGAAAAGTATCTCAAACGGCGAGAACCCCGTGGCCGCATGGATAGAATGATTGTACGCGACAATAGCTTTGCTCATGGCAACGTCTGGTTCCAAACCTTTCTCACCTTGGTATAACCGCAGATGCTCACTGAGAGTGCCGTGAAGCCGCTCAATACATCCCCTGCTTTTAGGATGTCCCGGCGTGTTGAGATGCCATTTAACGTCTAAAACGCGCATCTCCTCCCGAATTGCTGCGTTATCGAACTCTCGACCACTATCTGATGCGATCTGTTCTGGAACCCCGTAAAACTGAAAGCAGCGGCCTAATGCCGCTAACACCGCATCCGCCGATCGTTCCTGTACCGGATAGGCCATGGCTACCTTACTAAATAGATCCACCATCGTCACCCATTTGTATCCTCTCCAGGTGAATGTGTCGATTTGGATATCCATGAGCGGCGCCTCCGCTGTGGCTGTCTCGTCTTGTGTGACCTTCGGCGGATGGCGATCGTATTTCGTGCGGAGACATACCTCACAAGTCCCAATGATGTCACTCACCGTCTTCCGCATGTTCGTCCAAAAATACCTCCGCCGCAATGCCATCAGAGTCTCTGAAATCCCCCGGTGATTGGTTTTCCCTTGGTGATGAGCTATGGTCACTTCCTTCTGCCGCTCCTCGTCTCTGATGGTCTCCACCATACGTTTACAGCGAATGAAGCTGCGGTCTAGCCCAATGCGTTCCGATCTCCATACCCTCTGAATTTTGTCCCAGATAGAAACGTTTCCCACGTAGATGTGGTGTACTTTCCCCTGTTTCGATACATCCTTTAGGACTCTACAAATTTGGTCATCTCCAATCCCAGGCTGGGACCATACCGTAATGACGCTGCTCGTCCCATATTTTGCAAAATCGATCTTCAGTAGACCGGATGTCCGGATTTTCCAAATTACTTGACGCCTCTTGTCATTGATGATATCTATTTCTTCCATACTATCCGGTCTGTCGTCTGTGGAACTCTCCTCGGATGGTAGATCTTGACCTCCCGTTGCCTCCCCTCCTTCCCTCTCAGGTGTCCATTCACTCAGGAATTGCCGTACGTCTCGTGATGATTCCCCGACTTCTTCCACCGCGTTCGTTGTAATAGCCCGAGACAGCCAGTCCGCTACAACGTTCTCCTTTCCCGGTTTGTAGATCACGTCCATGTTATGTTGAGCCAGGAACTCCTTCCACCTGGCCACTCTCGCTGATGTCTCTTTAAGTCTTCCAATCCAGTGGAGTGGCCTATGATCGGTGTGTACTCGGAACCTCCTTCCGAAGATGTACGGCCGGAAATGCTCCACTGCCCATACAATAGCAAGCAACTCTCTCTCCAAAGCGCTATATCTCGTCTCCGCGTCTGTCAGCCGTCTACTTGTATAAGCTATCGGACGCTCGCCCTCAGCCTCTCCTTGCGAAAATACTGCCCCCAAAGCGTACTCACTCGCATCCGTCGTTAACGCGAAGGGTCTTTGAAAATCTGGAAACGCTAGCACAGGTTTTTCTTGCAGCCTCTCCATGCATTTCCGAATGTTGTTTTCCATGATAGGCGTGACGACTATCCTCGACCCTTTTCTGAGCAGCTTGTTCAGAGGGACGAGATATGCTGCCATGTCCGGTATAAATCTTCTGTAATAGTTGAGAGTTCCCAACAGGCGACGAATACCCTTAACATCATGCGGCACCACCATCTTACGAATCGCCTCCACTTTAGTTGCGTCAGGTTTGATCCCTTCCCTGGAAATATTATGGCCTAAGAACGTGATTTGTTCTTGCCCCATAATCGATTTCTCCTGGGACAGCTTGAGGCCAAACTCTCTGATCTTTGCGAAAACCTTGCGCAAATGTTCCACGTGTTCCGTCTCCGTCTTACTGAAGATAAGGAGGTCGTCCATGTAGACTTGACAGAAGGACTCTCCTAGGCCTCTGAGAAATTCATCCATCAAGCGCTGGAAGGTGATTGGGGCGTTCTTTAGGCCGAACGGCATGCGCGTGAATTCGTAATGTCCTCTCTCGAAGCTAAACGCGGTTTTATGTTGATCGCGCGGGTGCATCTTAATCTGATGGTATCCCGCTTTAAGGTCGAGCGTACTGAAAATGGTCGCCCCGCTCAGCCTATCTAAAATATCCTCGAACCGCGGGATCGGATATCTCTCGTCAACAGTGTTATCGTTAAGCTTCCGATAGTCTACCACCACTCTGTACCGGTCTTTCCCATCCCCCGGTAAACTCTTCTTCTTAACCGCCCATAGAGGACTATTATACGGCGACGTACTATTGACGATGATCCCCTGTTCCTTGAGAGAATTGAGTTCTTCACGGATATGGGACCGAAGTGCCTGAGGATATCTCCGTTCCTTAACGTATGTGATCCTGTCCTGTTTCAGGGGAACCTCGTGCACCGTCCTGCCCGTGACCCCTAAAACATCCCCCTCGTGAAAAAAAAATGTCCCGAAACTCTCGCTGAATGTCCCCCCTCCAGTCATCGATTTTGGTTACCGCCCCAATTTGCGTTTCCCTACCTCTTTCGGTCCCTCTACCGCTGAACGAGCGCGTCCCGATCCTAATATCCCATTTCCCGTGATGGATCCGCACTCTCGATCCTACCTGATCCAACAGGTCGCACCCTACAATCATCTGGTACTGACGGGTCATTCCTTCCACTACATGGACGTTCAAATTTCCCTGTTTCCCTGTCCACCGATTAATCTCAATGTTTATTTCTCCCTCTACTTTGCATGGCCCGCCCAGAGTAATTAATTGGCATTTACACTCGCGTACCTGGAGTACCCTCTCGTTCCCGTACAACTTTTCCAACGCCCCTTTTGTCACAATAGTGTTGGAACTCCCCGTATCCACTAGACACAGCACTCCCCCTCTAATCCTAATAATTGGCAACCAGCAAGACTCACCTCTAATGTTATTGCAGGTCTCAGCGCGGTCGCCTCTCCGCAGACACCCTCCTCAGATTGCTGCGTGCTTCCTGCTCCTCGCCCCTACTAGTCGCTGTTCCTTCCGCTGCTCTCGTCCACTGCTACCTGGTTCTTCCTCCTCTGTTTCCGATACACCCGATGACTCTGTTGTCTCATCAGCTGATCCAACTCTACGGCTCCGTCCAGTGTCCCTCCGCAACCTCTGCATATTCACCTCCATCGGTTCGCCCCGGTCTACTTCTCTTCGCTTTATATAGGGGCATTGTCGTGCCATGTGCCCCTCGCTGTTGCACTCGAAGCACCTTGTGCGAGGGCATTGAGCCACCAGATGGCCCGTCTTGCCGCACTCGTGGCACCTTCTATCTTCCCTTCTTCCACTCCTTTTATCTGTTCCTGGTCGCCTGTCTCTCGCGAACGACCTCTCCTTCCTATACTTCTCGGGTTCTCTTCTTCTCCCAGCTTCTAATCTTGGCCGATTACTATGTATCTCAGGTCTACGATACGTAACCCTACTCCATCCTGCTTCTACCTCTTCGCTGTGTCTGGCTTCCTCTTCTCTTGCGCTTGAGTCAACCATCTCCTGGGCGCATTCTAGAAATGATTTATCTCGCGGTAACCCTTCTTTTCTGCCAGTATCCCTAGCGAGCTGGATCTTCAAGATTCTGGACAGAAAATCCATTCTGGCCTCTACCTGCTCCGTCTCCATCACTTCGCGTAGTTTCTCTGTTATTTTATTGTACCGCGCTAGCAGTACTGCTGCGTATTGCCCCTGTGTTTGTCCAGGTTTCCGATACTCCCTGAACATCTGGAGCATGTCTTCCTCGAGAGCCCATCGTCCCCCACCAAACGCTTTCTTTTTAACCTTTCCTTGACTACGTGCCACGGCGTTTCCTCATCGGCCTGGATTAGGTTGAGTATGCTCCTCCTGACACGACATACCAGGGCTGCCCTTAGTCTAGTGGCATCCAATTCCTCTATGTCCTTTGCCTCGGTTTGAATGTGAATATAATACATTATTCGGTCTCCTCCCTTCAGGAAATGATTAAGCTCCCCGACTTCACCGTCAAACCTCTCGAGCTCGCTTATCTCTCTCCTCAGATCCCGCGCGTTGTTCTTCCTAAGCTTCATGCGCTCTAACTCATTCGCTTCTCTTGCAGCTAGGTCCGCACGCGGTAATGACAACGTAGTTGACGGCAACAACGGGAAATTAGGGTTTAGTTCTAAAACTGATTCCTGTGCTTCTCGCGGAGGTTGTGTTGCGGGTTGTGGTTGAGGTTGTGGATGAGGTTGTGCGTCCATCGTGAGCACGGCTGGTCTCAGGATATTGTTTCCTTCAGACATTATTACCCTTTTCGTGATCACAATAAAGGTGCTACACGGATAGAAAAGAGAAAAAAGAGAAGAAAAAAAAAATTCTTTAACCTGGTTTTCTTTTCACAAGTTCCCGGGTTTCGGCACCACTTAAGTGTCGTGACACGGATAGTAATAAAAAAAAGATTAAAAGGAACGAAATAACACACACTATTAGACTTCTGAAACAATACTGATTTATTCTGTCTCATAATTCTGCTTTTATATGTTTTACATTGTTTATATTTACCATCATGGTATTAACAATAATACTGTCCTAGTTACACTTGTAACTTATATATGGCAAAACTTCAGGAACTTGTAGGGGACCGAAAAACAAAGACAAAAAGTTCTTTAGAGATTTGCTCGTTTTTGCTTAGTTTTAGAGAAAATCGCAAAAAAGAAATAAAACAAGTTTTCATTTTTATACTTATTTATTTATATTTATATTTCTATTATGTTCTTTTTAATGTAAATATTGCTCAAAATGTTGTCCTCTTGCACCAATGCAAGCATTACATCTAGCACTCACTTGATAAATTGCAACATTTTTTGTAGAACGACTTTTCTAATTATTTAGATGACATTCCCTTACAACAGCGGATTGAAATGTGGTTCCAACTCGATGGATGTCCAGCTCATTATAACTGAGTTGCTCGAGCTTGGCTGGATATAAATTATTCACTACGATGGTTTGGACATGGAGAAGTAGTACCTTGGCCACCCAGATCACCTGATATGACACTCATGGATTTCTTCGTATGGGAAACTTTGAAGCAGAAAGTTTATTCGGTGTCAATCAACTCAAGAGAGCAATTAAGAGACCGAATCATATCTGCCAAATATCATCAGAACAATGTTTAGCTGCAATTTATCAAGTGAGTGCTAGATGTAATCCTTGCATTGGTGCAAGAGGACAACATTTTGAGCAATATTTACATTAAAAAGAACATAACATAAATATAAATGTTAATAAATAGGGACATTTTGTCTTAGTTTTTCGGTCCCCTATAAGTTCTGAAGTTTTGCCATTTAAATTCGGGACACCCTGTGTGTGTGTGTTTGTGTGTGTGTGTATATATATTGATACATGACGCAGCTATCGTCTAATCAAGAAAACATAATCATTCCTATAAGAGCATTGAAGAGTTTAAATAAAATGCCGGTAGGGGCCGGCAGCTAAACCTATCCCCTCCATAGATAAAAGGGACTTCAGTTAAAATATCCCCCCAAGTAACAAATCACTGGGGCCCTTCGACCTATCAACATTAGAAGCCACTTCCGTTCAACCCTTCCAGCGAGTAAGATAGGAGACTTCATTTTCAACCCTTACATCAAGACCTTAAGCTATAGAAGAAGATTGACCATCGCGGCTGGAAGTACCATATCGTCTGTAAATGCAAGTACTAATAGATCACTATTCTGCAGAATACATCGATAGCTACACAATTTTTAGAGCTCATAAAATTTAAATTAAATAATTTCAAAGCGCTATATTATATTATCTGTTTATTATATAATTTTTCTATTGAGATGGATTTGTCCATTATATTATTCTATATTAAAATCAATTTGTGTATATTATTGTTTTTAACTGTGGTTAATAATAAATTAATGTTAGTGAAATGTATTTTGCCTTATCTATTGATTGCCTGATGTTTATCCATATTTATATTAAAAGAGTTTATAAAAGGTTTATTAGTAGTTAACAAAAGTAGATAATCAATTCAAAGTAAGATTTTAAATTTAGCTTTAGTAATTTATTCCAGTTCTTATCAGTGAATATAGCTAATTAAAATAAGCCCATTTAAACCCGTAAATACCTTAGATAAGCGGAAGTATTAATTAATTAATAAAATAAAATTTTATCACTGGTAGGAATGGAGTAAAATGGGGGCCGCTCCGGGATATATATATATATATATATATATATATATATATATATATATATATATTAGATAAATTGTATTTCTTATAGCTCTGATGTAAAACTATGTCTTGTAGATTTAACTTCGAGTCAACTTTTAGTTTTGAAATAAATGTATAACAGTATTTCTTGTTTCGTAACATCAGCATTTTAGTATCGAATTCATAGATCCTCAAACAACTTGGTAATAAAAGAGAGAACCATTAAATATATTTATGATGTAAATACTATCACTGACACTAATTACAAAATAGTAATATCCGGTTGGTGAAGAATGTTCAAAAGGACAAAAATGGCCTGATATCCATCAATCTAGTGTGAGTTAGAAAGGTGAAATGCTTCAGGAGGAACTTCGTGACGCTAATGTCACCTTGATTAATGGATACCGAGTGGTGCCGACAATCTGATCGGTAACCATATGCTTTTGATGATAAGCCGTTCATCATATTTATACAAGGGCGGATTTAGGGGGAGGCACGGGGGCAAGTGCCCCCAGACTGTTTTCTGTGTACTGTGGAGAATCCAATACTGTACATAGAATATAATATAATAGAAAAGTAACTTTATTCTGGAACTAAGGTCCTTTAGAATAACAAATATGAACAGAAAAAGAAACATCATATTAATCCGGTCAGAAGGCTAAATGTTACAAATAATAATTACTTTAAAAAAGTGACAGAAAACAATTTAAAAAGAAATAATTTAACAAACAAATAATAATAAGTAAATAAATAGAACGAATCTTGACAAGATTAAAGAGAATAGATAAATCCATAGCTTTTGTTAAATGCATGCAATAATTTCATTACATGATGATTAATAGATAATGTACATCTTCTTAAAAAACAAAATTAAATACTAAATAACACAATGGATTATTCTATATATTACATTCTAAGAAAACAACTAACCTACTTAGAGAGCATCTTTTTGGAAAGCTAATAGGTGTTGAAAAAGCAAGGATTTAAATGACGATAGTGAGGCACTATGACAGATATTAGGAGGGATTGAGTTCCACACTGTGATGGAGCTGGCGAGAAAGAAACGTTCGAATGCTTTGGTTCTGTGGGAACTTACATAGAGATCGGAAAGGCGAGATCTTGTTTTATGGTGTTGAACTGAGGATTTAAATTGGAGGAGACTGTAGATATATGAAGGGTGTTGGGATTGGGAGTAAATGGATTGGCATAAGAATGAACAGAGGAAATATTGTCTTCAGAGGAGAGGGAAGAGCCACTTTAACTTATCATAAAGGTGGGACACGCTGGATCGCCGCGGAGTACCAAGCACAAATCTTAGAGAGCAATTCATTATTATCTTTTATTTGTCTTAGAACATTTTAGAAAGGCCTCCATATACAACGCTACAATAGTCTAAATGAGCAACGGTACATACTTATAGGCAAATCACATGATCATAGTTGTTAAAATGTATGAATAAAATAACAGAAAGAACATGAATGAAACTAAGCTTTAGATATTTTAATAAACCTTTGAAACCTTTCTATCAATACTAAAAGTTGATTTCTAAATTATTGTTGATTTTTTTGCTCGTCTGCCCGTTGTGCCCTCTCCCACAGAAAAAATCCTGGATCCACCCTTGTACATAAATATTAATTGCACTATTCATAAAAGGACAAAGAACTGCCAAAAATGGCAACGTTGGATGCTTTGTAACATATAATGGGATTTAAAGTAAGAGGCGAAGGGCAAAAAGCGCGCGCGAGAGTCGCACCCAAACGGACGTCACTTTACCTATAGCTATAACTGACATCTCTCCGAAACAATCGTCCCTATTTATTGGAAATGATGCATTTTGTAATATAAACATGTTTTTCGTTTCATAGCTTAGAGTAAATTCCTGGAAGATAAGCAAGTTTTTTATATTTGGATAAACAGAATTTTCTTGTTTCTCAAAGAATACAAGACTTCCAAATACTGGGAGTGGTATAATAAAAATAAAAGTTGTTAATTAAATTTAGTTGGGCACAATATCGTCCATTGTGTCCAAACTCTTGACTTGTGAAACGTCACCTACTAAACGAGGTGAGTCAGCTGACGAGCTGTTCCTCTTTGTGATATTAAACTGCTGCTTGAAAACGCATATTAGTGCATTGAAGCATTAATCGTGCTCAAAGAAAGCAACTGTTGCAACAGATCTAAGTTTATGTTTCATTGCTGTGATATGAAAGAAACCTCTTTACAATTTCCTCTTTGGCAACTATAGTTCCCCTGACAAGATGATAAACTTGTCTTGTATTGTTTGATCTAAATGGAATACTTGACCCGCTTCCTGGGAGGTTTAATTTGCCATATGTGGGAATGAAATGGTAAGAATGCAAACCTATCCCAGAATTATAAAACATGCAGATCATATTTTTTTTTATTATAGTGTTCCTATGATACTGGGTCAATTGAACCTTTAGTATTTAACACAAAACACACTTAAGGAGCTTTTTAAAATGTATGTAATTAGACTCAGACGTGGATTGAACAACAGAACAATAGCTTTAACCTTCTATGAAGATGATAACAACATTTGAAACGTATGAATATATGAAATTAAATGTGCTTGAAATAATTGGTAAAAACATTAAAATGTAATAATAAATATTATTGTATACAATAATAATAATAAATATCATACATTAAATACAAAATAATGATACATTAAAATGTATGTAATTAGACTCAGACGTGGAGTGAACAACACAACAAAAGAGCACGCTTGGTAACTACACAACAACTGTAATCTTCAGTGAAGGTGATAGCAATATTTGAAACGTATGAATATATAACATTAAATGGGCTTGAAATAATTGGTAAAAACAATAAAATGTAATAATAAATATCATTATTATACAATAATAATAACATGTTAGAGAGAAAAATAGTTGACTGGAAGATCTAATGGAGGAAGGAGATAGTTGGGGGTGCAGTAAAAAAAACACCAAATAACTCAAGACTTATTTTTATTTATGCCGACGTTTCTTGTAACTCAAATAATACAAGACTTCTAAATACTGGTAGTGATATAATATAAATACAAGTTGTTAATTTAATTTATTTGACCACAATATCGTCTATTGTGTCCTAACTCAATACATCCTTCTGTACATTTATTCTGTAATTCTGTATTCTTTATCCTTAATTATATATCTCACTATTTTTATTTTTCTGCATTCTATATGTCATTGGAGAATGGAGATAGTTGGGGGTGCAGTAAAAAAAAACACGAAATAAGTCTTGACTTATTTGGTGTTTTTTTTACTGCACCTCCCAATTATTTCCATTCTCCAATAATAATAATAATAAATATCATGCATTAAATACAAAATAATGATAAACTATATACTAAATAGTTTCAAGTCCATAGAGGCCATAAATGATCAGTGGACCACAATAGAACCAAGTTAATCAAACCAACCACAATAGAACCAAGTTAATCAATTATAATCATTAATTAATTACTATGTTTTTTTTCATATAATGGAATAGCCTTTGGGGCAGATGTTTGTAGTAAAACCACGAAAGATAATGATTTTTTTTCTTTTTTTTTTCTCTTTATATTTCCATCCACGCCTGTCAAATTATTATTATTCAGTTATTGACAATCAGCAGATTGGCAGACTGAAAAATAATAAAAAATTACATGGAAGGCATGACATAGAACAGTACCCAGCGGCACCTCTCCATTGGCGATAATAATTAAATCTTTATTATCCATTAATTCATAGCTATTCGTTCTATCAGGAAGTTATTTTTTTATTAGTGCATGGAGAATTTACATTTTTTTAAAAATATCTTTCAGATGAAAACTAATAATCACTAAGTGCTTAAATTCTCTTTATTAATCCTGGAATAAGATCTGGATTTGTGTTAAAGTTAAATTTAGGCCTTAGTTATCCTTTTAATAATTCTTTTATTTTTGATAAATATTTCAGCAAGAATCACATAAGTTCTTCTTTCGGGAAAAAAATAGGTACAGTGTCAAATGATATAAAGCATGACGTTTATTCATACACATATTGAACCTGTAAGATGATCAAACAAGAGCCTGTTAACCGTGGAATTTCCTACAAGCTTTATTTAAAATGTAATTGTTCTTTATGAGGTGATTATGATTGTCGTTGCAGAAATGAACATAATAATGTGTTGATTGTCCTAAATGACTATTAGAGATTCTCATGTATATTTTAATATACCCATTATTATTACTTAATAAATAGGATTTAGTGCTAGATCCCTCATTTTGAATAACCTGTTAATACCGTTAAGAATTTTTTTCAACATTAAAATCATGTCGATTATATTTGAGGGTTTAAGAAGCAGAGAAACACAATTAGTCAGATAATATTATAGTTTTCCGATACCATTTTAACTTCAACGGAATTTAGATAAAACCTGAAATGCTTAAACGTGCTTCATAAGTATGTTATGCCTTAATATATGTCCGTGAGTAGAGAGCAATAAAACACTGTTGAAAAACATCTTATGTATATTAACAATCCATAGCCGCACCTAATTTTACATTCGGATAACAAGTTATATGTTACATTAGCTTATGCAACCATTTTATGCCTCATATGCAATCAGTCTATAATACAACTTATGTAGATTGAGAATATTTTTTTACTGTAACGTTATACACTAAAAGTGTATAAATTATTGAAGGAGGAAAAAGGAAACAAGTGTGACTATGGATGCATGAAATTATTTCACGCGGTCCAAATCAAGAAGAAGAAAAATGTTTAAACATTAACATTCATGGCTTCAAAGTATTGGTACTTGTATGTTGTAGTATCACCACCTTATAAGTTAATAGAACTTATTGAATTTCATGATTATGAAACACGTGTGAAGTAATCGTATGTAAATTGGTAATAATATAACTTTTACACGTTTTATTTGTGTGAAAATGTTTCTCGTTAAAAAGCATATTTCAAATTTAAAAAGCGAGGTTCAAGACGAAAATGGGTGTTCAGAAAGATCTGCAAGGAAACAAATGAATGTTTCCTAGAATTGGTCCAGGATGGATTGGAAGCCCCGCTATTAGCAGTTATAGAAAAAAGTATTCGTCCTGGAAGTATTGTAGTGCCCGAAAGCTGGACGGGATTCATGAATCAGTACAAGCTGGGTTATGTACATAAAACTGTGAACCACAGGTACAATTTTGTTGATCCAAGAACGTTTGCGAATATGCAGAAGAGTGAAGAATTATCGGGATCTGCCAAGTGGGGTGACAAACGAAGACGAGGAATAAAACGCACTTTTCTGACATACATCTTATCTTGCTGAGTTTATATGGTGTAAACAACACAAGATCCATTTGCCCAAATTTTATTAGATATTAATGATTTTTGGATTGATGTAAACAATTTAAATTAGTTTAATAAGAACATACGGTAATTATTTATTTTAAATTAAATCAATTACATTAAATTCTAAAGTGATGATATCATAACATACAAGTACCAAAGTATTAAACTTTTATTGAGTTTTTTCGATGTAAAAAAATGTAATTAATCAAAATAGAAAGATCAGAATGATTTTTATCTGGTTTAAAATAAAAATTCTAAAAAAAGACATTAAAACTTAAGAAGTTGTAGTAAATACAATTAGGTTTAGATACCAAAAATTAAGTTGGTAATGTTTAATCATCCCCTGTTGAAAATGGAAACTATTTAATAGTGACTGAAGGTGCAGCATGAAAATTAAAAATACTTTTAAATCCGTATGATACAGTTTAAAATGTCGGTTTTTAGATATAATAAACAAACTCTAGATAAACATATGACTCTTCCTTACATTGTCAACGATCTTTTAATCGCTCTTCCCGTAGTAGTTACAGAGGTATGCTGTATCAATATAAATTTTTTATAAGTAATTAATCTTTGTAAATAGTATGTAACTAGTTAATGATAAGTAATATGATTAATTGTTGCTAATACAGCGGCGTTAGTACATTTCTCCGGGTAGATGATTTGATAAGAAGAAGGCATCAGTGATCGCTAGTGTATATAGTTCTTATGTACGTTTAACACATAGTTATTTGGATTATATTAGTTTTTTTTTATTCATTTAATGTCCCTTTATGCATTTATGGCTTATAGAAGATGCTACAGTGAGTGACATAAATACTTAGGATAGGTACCTTTAAGGAATAATGGATACCAAACAGACTCGGGATCTCCATTTTCATTCCAAATGACGGCATAACCGAGGATTTTTTACTTCCTTTAAAAAATCCTAAGGTCACCTGCCTTGCTGCCACATCAGTGGCTCCTTGGATTCCTTTTGGTTGGTTTTCAGTTCTTGTTATTCTATTGCAAATGGTAATGTGAACTTCCACACTCCCAGAATACACCACCAGGGATTAATAAGCATATGGGGATTAATGCGCAGCACAAACTGGATTCTAATTAGGCCAGAGAGACAGAGAATATAACCACCTCTAATCTTGGAATAAAAATGATTAGCAGGAATCGTCATCTGAGTAAATCAAAAGCGGTGAAGAGGGAAAAATGACAGAAGCAGTGGATTTGGTGGTATGTTGATGTTAGGAAAAAGTTAATGTTCTTATGCTACAAGACTCTTCTTGAAAAAAAGAGAATAATGATAATGACAGGATGAACCCTGTCTCTAGACTGACTAGCAGCAGATCATAGAGGGTGTTCTGCTCGAAGGAAAAATATTTTAAAGAGTATATTGACTGACTCCTACCGTTGTCTTCTGGCCGGAGGACACAAAAGAAATATAGAAGTGAAAACGACCTGTCTCAACCTAATCAAGAAGAGTTCAAGGATGAACTTAATATCCTAAAATATTGCTGATATGTTGTAGGCTGATATTTTATAGCCTAAAAATACAAAAATAAATTATATTGTAATTAATAGTTATAAAAAACTGAATATCAATTTTATTAGGTTTAAACTATTTAATGTATCTCAGAACGAATTTTAGCCAAAATTACAAATTCTAGAATTAATTTTAGTCCTCGACATATCCTGATGCCATGGAACAGAAGATTCCATTCCGAAGACGTTGAGGATACACCTTTGTTTTCGCCTCGGGCGTAGTACTCATTAATTATCCCCTGAAAGGGATCCATTACATTTCATTAGCGGTCCATTTGAGTAATTATTCCAGCATTATTATCCTCAGCTGTTGGCTCCTTGAATAGGTCTCTGCAAGCAGCTGATTTATTGTTACCAGAATAGTTATCGCCTGTGAAGAGAATAATATGGATAATGATATTTAATATGAACTGAGCTTAAACCTCAAGTTCTTTATGTGTATTATTATAATGGACATTTAGGATGATTCTGAAACAAGTGTGACTAAAAAATTTTACAAAAAATATGCCTCTTAATCTTTCAACAAATGGTGAATCATTAATCCTACCTTGTCCTCAATGAAAGAACTAAATGTCTTATCACTTCACGACTAATAGGTAGTTACTATCTGCACATAACATTAGTATGCATAAGAAATATTCTCTCGAATCGATTATCACTAAGCAAGATCATATTTCAAGGCCTCTTGATGTCACCCCATTGAATTTTTTTCTGCAGTCAAGTCACCTTGTTAATCATGAGCTAAATCTTTCGTAAACCCCTTCAATTATGACCTATGCATCACTGCCGAAGCAGGAAATTTCATTCCTCAGAGTAATCATTTAAGTATAAGATAATGATTAAAATAAGATTTTTTTAACATTAATATAGCAGAAGATATGTACCACATTATAGATGTTTATAATTAACTGTAATCAATATCATAAAATGCTCAATATGATTTAACAGAGGATTTAACATACATAACACATAAATATCTAAAACCAAGAAGAAGTTTACAAGTTAGGTCTACTGGTTACTCTATTCTTCTAGTATTAACTGGTTACTCTTATATTCTTGAATGTATTTCGGTTTCTGGTCTCTGTTATCGGATTTGGATAACCGCCGAAACTAAATAGTTTTATCAACGACTAGCTTTTCTCTTGAGTTCCGAACCATAACTCCGCTTTTGGGGTCAAGAAATACTTGACTAAGACGAGACAACCGCAACGAGTTCAAAGGTTGCATCCTGCCATTCCATCCTTATTGATCTCGTGGCATTCCAACACAAGTTGCATTCCCTGGAGTGCAACCAGGATTTCGGTGAGGAAATGGCCAGCAACCGCAAGCTATAAGAATATCCTTTTAAGTATACCTTTCTCAAGAACTACTTTAAAAATGGATAAATAGATAAACTTAATGAGGTTTGCTGGAAAATGCACAGCGAACGGAAATAACGAAGTATACATACAAATAAATATTATTATGGTGTTAGCTAAAGGAGAACAGGTTTATAGGTTTTCCATGAATTACTACAGAAAATGTAGATTTTAGCACTTCATCGAAAAACCGCCTCAAAAAAATCACAATGAATTTTATGGATCCAATAAATAATAAACCTCAAATGAGGTGTACCAATTTGGTTGTACTAAATAGTAATTAACGAAATGAGATATTTTAAAATGTGAAAATAATTGTTGTTTACAATGTCCAACTAACCAAAATTTGCTATCATTATGTTTACATAAACAAATCAAAAAATATTTCTCTTAGATTCAACAATCTATAAATTAGTGTTTAAGAAATCAGGCGTTGCCAAAAAACTATGATTGAAAAACCTAATCAGATTTATGTTTTACGACAAAGTTCTTGAGATTCCAAACAGTTTCTCATTTAAATCAAACAGTTACTCATTCAAGTTATTACTGTGGTTAGTTAATGATATTGTAAATGAATGGCTATAATAGCAATAACTGTAGTTAATAAAAATAGGCAGCTATTATAAATTTTAAAAATCAATAAATAAGTTTTATAACACAAAATTGTCACTCAGGAGAGTGCTTCTTTTTTTGACGTAAATATTTTTTTCGTCGATTATATTTTACTATTTATTTATTCTTATATGAAATATTCATATATTAAATATATAAATACACTGGCATTTTCAAAACATCGGGCTTTCATCTTGAAGGAGATGATCACGTACCCCAGCGATTTGCTCACCTGCGGTTTCTAAAACCCGCCTAGGAAAATATAATCCTCGTTGATGTTATTTACTTTCTTCACCTGCCAATCTGCCGCGGCTTCTAATTAATGGTTAGCCTATGTAATTATCATCCTGCCTTCCAATAATTGGTTAATATAGCCGAGCTTATCTCAATTCCCTCTACCGCATTTAGAGAAGAAAGTCAACAATAGGTTCTAATGTCTTAAAGATTCTGATAGCTCATATTATCTTTATTAAATAAAACTTGTTTAAAAAATATTATTATTTTAAATTTGATGATCAAATATAAATTGACATTTCAATGAAAAATCTTTGAAGAACTGAAACAAAGTGTTTATTTGGTTGAAGCCTTTTCTTTTGTAACCTAAAACACCAAAATGTTTATGACACTAAAAATACATAGCTATATGTTCAGGAATATATTGTGTCCAAAAACCGACTTTTAAAACTTTGGTTTGTCTTATGCTTGTCACGTAAATCTCAATGTTTGCATGAGTGTCAGTGACATTATGTCATAAACTGGATACTGATATTGTTGACATATTTATGAGTAAAATTCAATTTAGATATTAAAAGATAGGCCCTCGGCCGGAATTCGAGGAAAGACAGAGGTTCCGGGTTCGAATCCCGGCCGAGGGCCTATCTTTCCTCTTTTAAAATAAAAATATTTAAAAATATAAAAAAAATGACCAATAATTATGAAAAATTATAAATAGTAATATGACGTAAGTCAATAAGATCCTAAAATTAAAACTAATGTTCAAAGAACATTCGTTCTAGTGTATTCAACGCAAAAATTACGAGAACACGAGGACATGGAATCTGATAAGAGAAAAGATTTGTCCTCTGCCGGCAGGCGGCCTTGGTGGCTTATATGGGAGAGCGCTGTCACGGAAAGACAGAGGATCCGAGTTCGATTCCCGACTGAGGACCTATCTTTTCTCTTTAAAATAAAAATATTTTATTTTTGGTATGAGCCAAAAATCACTCTTATTGTTAAAATGTAGCTTTAATTATTAAAAGTAACTATGTCTGTAATATCTTTCGAATCTGCAAGTTAATGTAAAATCAGCATTTCCTTAAGGGAAAATTTGTAATTTAAAAAAATATACTTTAACATATCCTAGTAGTACTTGAAGGAAGCTGGAGTTATCTTATAAATTCAATATATGAGCAATATTTCTAATTTATTTTATTTGCCTTTCGAAGTTTCGGCAACATTGCTTGTTCTACGACAAGAGGCAGACGACCCAATGACCGGAAGGAACCGCCGAAGAAGCACTTTCTATTCCATTCCCACGAAGGACGCTTGACCCTCGGGTCGTATCTTTAATGGCCTACCAGTGATTTTTTTTTTATCTGGCTAGTTATCGCATACCTGTTAGTGGCTAGAAAGTGTCACTTAGCAAACTTATTGTGAAACCGAAAAAGTGGGATACTCAGGAGAATTGGTAGGCGTATCTAAAAATCAAAGCGGTCCTCTTTCATATGATATCTACTGTTCTGTATCGGGCCGGGATGGACTTTTCTAGTTGAATGGTAATCGTATCTGTTGAGGTTTAGATAAGACCCTCATGGTGCTATACTGTAATTCAATATCATAGAAGTGCCAAGGAAATCAATATCATAGATTTTTGAATTTTATTTTTACTTATCAAAGGAAAAAAACAATGTAGCACTATAGCCCATGAAGGTTTTTAGATTTAGCACCGATCGAATTCTTTCTATTTTAAATTTATTTATTGAAATTTACTACTATATTGCAACTGTGCAACAATTAATATAACGAATGATACATAATGCCATGGATGAAGGCAAGTAGAGAAATAACCCACTAGAGTGGTAGTACTATAGTGTACTATATGTAGTACTATAAGGTCACAAGGCTAGGTTTGAAACATAACAAGGAGCATTCAAAATTTTTCGAAGAGTTTTGGATTGTAAGGATTGGATACGAGAAAATTTCGATGGCCTCAAAGCTTGACTCTGTAACTTCAAATGGGTATTATAATAACCATGGATATGAGTCTTTTGAAATTAATCTGGAGCTTAGAGCGTTTGTCTAGTGTGTTAAGAAGTAGCCTGAAACGGCACCGATTACATTCAATACAGATTTAGTATTTTATCTTCCTCAGCTGCATTCGAACCCGGGACTTTGAGGACAGTAAATCAATGCAAAACACACAGAACTACACCGCTCCCTTACCTAAGGCAAAAAAAAAACAACAAACAAAAAATGATACAGAATATTATTGTTATTTTTAAAGAACATAGCATATTCTATATATTATCTTCCTTGATTGAGATACTACTTCTAATCCAATTATTTTTGTTTAATCAACATTCCTTTGTTACCCATTCATGCTCATAAAATAAACAACGGTTGCAATAAAAAAAAAAAAAATATTTTGCTTAAAGTTTTAACCCGCTAACAGTGGATATGAAAGTGAAGCTGAAATTTTTTTATTGGTTTTTGCATTGCTGACGGCACGAGGCTCGCTCATCCGTGACGCGGGAAGACCTCCTTTCTACCTCTCGCATGCTTTGCCACTTTCAGTGATATATCTGCTATGGATGTTAGTCATTCTACGCTACACATAGTGGACATCTTCATCATGTGAGTAAATCTGAACAGCTGATGGTAAAGATGAAATATTTCTGGAAGTATCCACGAAATATTCTATTAATATTCTATTAGAAATATTCTATCCATGAGATATAATTAGTGAAAATATCGAAAGTGGATAGTATATGATTTGACAGTATAACCTCATTGCACAACCGTTTTCCAATAAATAGTACAGTTTCTAAAACATCTTGAACCCAAGATTCTTCATGAATTGTAATGGTACAGGAAAAAAAAAAATTGATAGCATTAAAAATATATATTCTAATGAAAATCTACTGTTAAAAAAAGGCAAACAAAAATTTAAGATAACGAAATGTTTATGTTAATATGGTATACGATTTTCCCAAACCTATCCAATAAAACCAATATCAGATGTTTAAAGAATATTTGTGATACTTGGCTTATGAAAAATCTAAGGACATTTTCAGGATACGGGAAACATTAGGTGGATATTAATACCAAAGCTTATTCTTCTATGCTCAAGTAATCCTGAAATATTTCGTTTAAAAAGTCGAAATATTTTGAATTTATTGTTAGTTCATTGCACTTAAAAGAAGCTAAGATGAACGGTTGTTTGTGGCGTGCAAGAAAATTAGTTTAATTTGGTAATAGATATGATGCGACAGGAAAAAACTCCCCAAAAAGTTTCAAGTCTTTAAAATACTTCAATACCCAACCAGCTCACGTTTCGCCAATTCAGGCAATAGTTTTACAACTGGAGTTGTTGTAAGTTGAGAGACTTGGAGCAAGGATGCTGTCTCTATTTGATGAGTCTGTTTGGACTGTTAGTGTGAGATGTACTGCACTTTGTTTTATTTCATGTTATTTTCTTTTGGTATGTGTCCTGATGATGCCTGAATTGTTAAAACGGTGATTGATTTTGCCTATCCAGGTTTAATTAGGATAGGGATTTTTAACGAGTACCTGACATTGTACAGGTTTGGGACTCCCGTTTAACGTCCCTTCCGAAGGACGGCGTAACTAAGGATTTTTTACTCCCTTGAAAAAATCCTAGGGCCACCTGCCGGGCTACGAACCCGCGATCTTGGGTTTAGTAGTTTGTTACGCCAACAACTAGACCACAGATGACCTTAAAAATATACTGTACACATTCATACTATATTTACAATTTGCCTCTGATGATTTTCCAGTATATTTTCCAGGCTTTGTCTTTTTGAGTTGTAGTAATAGATGTATCAATTGACTGTAAAAGAACAACACAGTCACCTACCGCTCCAATTTGACTTTCTCAGAGATTTGTGAAGAGGGTTTAGAAGGAAGCCGTCTCTGATTTGCAGACATCAGAGAAAGTGAGGAATACATCTGAGAGATCTTACTATGTAGAAAAAAAAAGAGACAAATTGATTTTGCACAGTCCAGATGACGGAAAGGTATGAACTATGAAAAACATTCTCATTAGATTCAGAACATTTTTCAAAATGCGGATAATGGGTATTCTTTTTTTCATAAAGTTTCATAACAACTTTTATGTTTTTTCATAGATATCTTAGTTCTTCCTGTATGTTCATAATATAAATAAGCAACAGTAGTGTACATATTTTAACATAGTCCTGAACAAGAAAAGATTATAGATAAAACACTTTATTATTTAGGGGTTTAAACAATTCTATGTTTTGAGTAGAATGGGGCATGAAATAAGAAGGAAAGTGTGTTATCACCAAATAATGAGTATGTAGGATCACCAATAGATTTTAATAGATTATAATAACTATTCTGCAAGGTATTCGTTTATTGTAATTAGTGTATTATGTTTCTGGAATTATAGTTGACCTACTATATATATATATATATATATAGGTATGTATGTACTATCTATAATGAGCATGGATATACACCTCAGAAACATTCATAAATTTTTGACGATGCAATTTTAATATTGTCAGGTTAATGCAGGAGAACCGCAGGGAAACCTATGAGGCCCAATTTTGTAATATATAAATATTAATTAACAGACAACGCCTCAATCAATTTTCAAGTTCAACGAAATTGGCTTGATAAATACTTAGAGTAAAAGTGATTGGGATTAACGATAAGTAGAAGCCTGGGTATTACACGCAAATAATCTAAGAAGATAAAAATATGTCTGAACCTTTTGACTAAGACGACTTAGCAGTCTAGGACGACAGTTTTATAGATCTACTTACGTACTAATAACTGAAAATGTTAAATCTTCCGTTGTGTCTTATTTTTTTTTTTTATTTTAATCATCTTAAATCATTCATATTCTTGATATATATTTGTATCAAGTATGTTTTTTTTTATTCATATCAAATCTTGTTAGTGGATATTGAAAGAATACAAAATTCTTTTTCACATGAAAGTAAAATTAATCATGAAGATATCACTGACTGTGCAGTGGACAATGTTATCTATAAAACTTTAAATAAAACTATTTTAAAGAAAACAATTTGACAGATAGGAGCTTTCACATCGTAAGGACAAAATCATATTCTTATTTTCCTCTTTCATAACAGACACCGCCTAGACGCCGGAGTGGTTTTCTGGGAACGGAGAACAATCTCCTAGAGATATCTAACTGCGGATTCCATCTTCAATTGAAGACGGTATTTTGATGCAACTCCTGAGCCCAATATTGCACCCAGGTACTTTCTAAAGAAAATGGATTACGGAGAGAAATCCCATTATGATGAGCGATGCCCATCTCGGTTTTTTACAAGATGCTCCAGATTACATTCTGTCTGTTCATTAAAACTGATACTTTTGATTCGTTTTATAATAAATTTCCCTTTTCAAAGGTATTTGGTAAAACTTTTTTATGAAATCAAATCATTTTTATTTAAAATATTCACCCACATATTCTATGCATTTTTCCCATCGTGTTATCAAGTTTTCAATCCCGACGTAATTAAGTCTGAAAACGCGTGTTTTACAAAAGAAACATTTTAACAAAATTGTGCTCTTAAAGAAATTGTCAAATTGTCTGAGCACATAGAAATCTGTTTAGTGTGGCGAATAATTGGGGGGACCCCCCTCCGCTACCCCCCATAACCCAGCTCGTTCAAACGTTAGAGTATATGTCCCTTCCGATTAACCAATGCAGATTGATGTTTAATAAGTTTTTTTGTATTATCTTAATAACCATCTTATTGTGCAGTATGATGTGTATGTTATGGTTTCCCCTCTGGGTAGGAAGGAGAAATAAATGATTCCTGTCATTGATCACCATTAAGGAACCAATAATATCCTGGTGGAATATTTCACAGAACAACGGCGAATGGTCTGTTTTTTAAGGTTTTTTAATGGTCTGATTAAAATTGGACTACCGAATGTCCAAGTTCATAAAAAAATTTACACGAAAATCTCACTTTTTCATATTCATATTTGATAGAATACTAAACAAAGTTAGTTCAATAGCAGTGATAAATAATATTGTAAAATACGAGGGGATTAATAACAGCACATTAAAATCTTTAAACTTGAACATAGTAATAACTAGCTTCCATTGGCGTTTAATGCCAGTGACGCGGCTGGAAAAGGGGGCTGGGGCCTCCCGGACTCCTACTTTGTCCTCATTCACGAGGAAGAAGCTCAGTTCGGGGACCCCAGGCAAATTGTAAATATAGTATGAATGTGTACAGTATATTTTTAAGGTCACCTGTGGTCTAGTTGTTGGCGTAACAAACTACTAAACCCAAGATCGCGGGTTCGTAGCCCGGCAGGTGGCCCTAGGATTTTTTTAAGGCAGTAAAAAATCCTTAGTTACGCCGTCCTTCGGAAGGGACGTTAAACGGGAGTCCCGAACCTGTACAATGTCAGGTACTCGTTAAAAATCCCTATCCTAATTAAACCTGGATAGGCAAAATTTAGAGCTCCCACTGTAGCATCGTCCGATTAGCCATAGCAGCATAAAGTGACGTTAAATAAACAAACAATACAGTATATTTCTTTTATGTTTTATTTATTATTATTATATTTTTTATTATATATATATGTATATTTTTTTTTTTACTTTATTTTTGTATATATTTTTCGCTTGTAAATATTTATTTATACATTTATTTTGTTTATATCATTGATTTTTTATGGAATGATTGTAAGCTACATAGCAACATTACTTATTGCCCACAAGAGGCAGATTGTAATGCTTCAATAAAGTGTTTTCTTCTCTCTCTCTCTAAAAAAGAACATAGTAAATTACAGAAGTCCACTAATCCTACTTTAGATATAATAAAAACGGACATTTAATATCAAACGACCCAATTGCAGGAAACACGTCGGAATCATGATTGGATCAATAACATAAATCATTATCAACGTTTTATGCAGGTACATGATTTTTAAAATAATTTTCTATATTCTATTTATTGCAGTGTGTTATATGAAAACTCGCAGAAAGCTGAATCCAACTGTATATCAATCGAAATGATTAGAACTGAAGAGCGGATATAGAAGCCTCGGGAGAGAACTTTCCGATATTATTGATACAACTTTTCTGATACAATCGGGCGATTCGAGTGCAGATGGAGGAAGTAGGAGAATAACATACTTTTTGTCAATTTTTGTTTTTCTTCTCCAATTTCACTTTGTTTTTTAAAAAATATTTGAATCAACAAAATATCAATCTATTGTTTGAAATATATATTATTCATATATTTTGTATGGTAAAATCAGTTTTCTTAAGTAATGCATGCTAGAGCAACTTAACTTAATTGAACTTGCTCTAGCTTCATTTTTAACTTGAATATCACTATTATTATTATTACCTCTATTCGTAATTTTTGAACCAACAATTACTTAGCACGAATATGAGTGTTAGTGCATGTAATGGTTACATGAGTAGGGAATTCACCGGATCTTCAACTGTTCTCTGTTACCATCCCGATTACTCTGCCATGAAAGGATACTCAGGGAATATCCCACGTTGTTGGACAACGTTTCCCACACTTCGTGTAACCGAGGATCTTCCCAGGGGATACCCATTCCCTTCCGTCCAGGAAGAGTCGTCCCGAAAAGAGGTTTGTTTATTGGGTCTGCTTGATGGTATTTCTATGCACTAATTAGACTCCGATTGTTGTATTTCTTGCTGTAGATCATATATCTTCAGGATCCTTAATAATATGAACAAGCTATCTCTTGAAGCGTGATTTGTGTGCGTGGTATAATTTATGTTAATGTTATCAACGGATTATAGATATCTCGTTGTCTATGGAATGCTATGCCTTTAAATAAAAAAAAAATCTTATATCACAGAATATCTATAGAATATCTTCGGGAATATTTTGCGAAGTATTCGAAATGAATAATGTTTACTTATTTCAAACTCGTCCGAGAGTTTCAAATTCCAGATTTCAAAAAATCATTCATAAGATCAAATCTATTTACTCTCATTAGAAATATTTATTTTGTATAAACTTGAACTGCAATTGAAGCAGAACAAATCACATTTTCTAAAATCACCCACATAATGATCAGATTCCTTCAAACGAAACATTCATTTGCAGTCCTGAGCCACAAATCATTTAATGCGTCCCTTGAGCCAGAATGAAAAAAATGTAAAATTCTGGCACAGCGTTCGTGCCCGCTTACAATCGAAAAACCGAACAACTACCTCGTAAAATTAGATCTATTTCGATTGCAGAACACATGCAGCTGGAGCATAACCTCTTATATAACCAAAGAACTGCAGATATAGGTATGCTGTTGTTAGTGGCTGTATATCACAAAGATCAGGGTAATAACCCTTCTGCCAATTAAAGGCGAACTAATGAATAAGTCCCTTACAGCATTACAGTGTTTCGAAAGGGGTTTCAAAATGGATATTATATCTTTAAAAAATATTGTGTGATATTATTTAATATCACAGGGAGCGAAGTGGCTCAGTGGTAGAGCACTGAGTTGCCATGCCGGAAATCCTGGTTAAAATCCCGCTACAGGCAGTTACTTTTATTTAGTCTGTTTGCAGCGGGATATGGATCATATGGGATCTAGGACCCTCCTGGGGCTCACCCAGCCTCTATAAAATATTATAAAAATAGGGTACCCAAAATAAAGGGAAAATCTGGCGGTTGAGCGTGACCTGGAACAAGTTACACCCTTGCAAAACCGTTGTCCATGAAACAATACAGTCTCTACCATGTACTGAAACCCAGACCCGTTCACGGGTTGTACTGGTACAGGTGAGTAAGGTATTTAATATCACAAAAAGTCTTAGTTTTATAGTCCTTTCGTCTCATTCTGGCTACACAATTATAAGTTCTTTTTTAACCTTTATCAACATGATATACCCAAAGACGCGGGTTCGCAGCCCGACAGTTGGCCCTATGATTTTTTAAATGGAGCAAGATTTGTTGGTTATGCTGCTCTTCTAAGGGGACGTAAAATGGTGTTCCCATGTCTCTGTGGTATCGGGTACTCGTTATTGATCCCTGTTCTAATCATACATCTGTATCATGCATCATGTATCTGAATATGCAAAATATAGGCCTCTCACTGTACCGTCCCCTGATAAGCCATAGCAGCATATATTGATAAACAGACAATAAATTCTTTATTTATTCTGGAACAAGTCCGTTTGGATTGATATTACATTTAATGAGATATGAAATATACAGCCTAGCAGTAAAATAGAGTCATGTAATAAATTAATTAAATAAAAATAAATTATGAGATAAACCCTTCCTAAATATTTAAAAAGAAAATTTGATAATATTGATGTAAAAAGATAAAGCAACATTTACATATGTACAAATTTTATGAAGAAGAATGAAATAAAGAATGAATCGTCAATTCACAACTGTATATTTCGACACACAAATTAATGTGTGAATGATTAAAACGCTTTTTTATCCCATCTATTTCAAATTTAATAATGAAATTAATTCAACAATTCAAGCATTTTCAACGAGTCAAAAATTGTTAAAATATTATCCAATAATTCAATCATGTTTGAACTGATAAAAATCTAATAGAAACAAAACGGATTTGCAGTTTTCTTATCGTGGACAGTGTGACGGTAATACTAGTTATTTCACAACTTCAGCTAGACTTGCATAGCCTAGCCTCTTATTATATGCAGCCAGGGAAATGCAATCCATTGAGTTCAATCGATTATGTAAAACTGTAATCGAACGTAAATCTTCGCCGAGTGGTCGGACCGCTTGAAGCGTTCTCTTTCAGCGCTGTCTGTAACCGTTCTTGTGTTCATTGAGCGCTTTGTAGGCTACTGGATTGAACAAATTGACTACGTTGATTTTATTTTTTTTTGTATATTTTTATTCATACAAATTTTAATTATACATATAGTAAATTGATTTAGTCAGAACCATTTTTTACTGTGGAATTCCGACAGTTCGTAACGTCAGCAGGGAAATGAAAATTGTCAAAAACAGGCCTGAGCTACTTATTCAGTCCCTATTGGCTTTTAATCGGTTAGTTCAGGGGAAATAAGCCCAAAATTTCGATTGGGGGATCAGGGACGATATTTTCAAAAATAATGCGCACAAAGTATTTTGAACAAGAAATCATTTTTTTTATATTTTGTATTTCTTATAGTTTTGATGATGCAGCCGAAACATTTTTGAATGATTGCTTATTCACAAAAAAAAAAAAAGATTTACTTAAACAGAAAAAAAAAATTGTGTGGAAACGGGAATTGGACTTTTTCAATATAATGTTCACAATGCAACCATCAAATTTTATAATTGATTTTTATTAAGTTATTGAAAAATCATTTGATAGTGTCTAGCACAAGGGTCTTCTCTGGAAAATAATACCTCACTTACCTCCTACATACTTTTTAATTCTTCAATCTTATTTCCAAGACAGATTCTTCTGTACTTCCGTTGACTCTTCGATTTCCTCCTTCATTCCTCAATACAGGGGTGTACCGCAAGGCAATGTTTTAAGCCCCATTCTCTATTCTGTATACATCTGTGATATTACGGAGCACCCTTGCACCAATATCTATACCCTCGCAGACGATAAAGTCATTATTTCTTCACACTGAGACTCAAACCTAGCGTCTATAGCTCTTCAAAATCATTTATTTGATTTAGAAAAGTGGTTCTATAAATGGAAAATCAGAATAAACGCCTCAAAATCGAGCCATGTAAGCTTCTCTCCACGCAAAGCTTCGTGTCCAGCAGTCAAAATTGACAACGACGAAGTACCTTCCAAAAATTATGTACGTTATCTCGGACTATATGTATTGGACAAAAGGCTTGACATGGAAAGTAAATACAAAATTAAAAAGACAAGAACTGACTAAATGGTACAAACAACTATCACATCTCCTGGACTACTGATCTTCACTTGACTTGAGGAACAAACGACTTATCTATAATACTATACTAAAACCTATTTGGACAAATGGAGCAGAACTTTGGGGTTCAGCAAATAAGTTCACATACACAAGATACAAACAACACAGTCCAAAATTCTCAGAAAAATTATTAATGCACCATTATATATTTCGAATCACACTATACACAACGACATGAACATCCCCATATATGTTCATAAAATCATATATTCATAACAAATACATAACATTCCACTCATCGACACAATATCGCCCAAGCCCACTCGTTCTTCCGCTTTCCTACTCCTGCTACCTGGAGTTGATAAGAAAAGATTAAAAAGACATTGGCCAAGAGACCTACTCAACAATTGATTTTTTTTCCAAAATAACTCCGGTGATCATGTAGAAAAGCGAAGAGAAAGACACTTCGATCAAATTTGCTGGATGCGCAATTGCGCAGGTGCAAATGAAAATTAAATAATAATAATAATATTTAAAAAAAAAATATTTTGTGCTATTTTTCTTTATTAGTGCGTTAATCAACCTAAGCAGTTAAATTAATTTATACATTATTTTTAATTTATATTAATTTCTCTTATAAACATTAAGCGGACGTTTCGTAAAAAGGGTGTCTGTTTCTGATGTACTTACCCTTAATAATCAAGACTATATTTCAGCCCCAGTGAATGAGTGGTTAAGTAAATAATTGTTCAGAAAGAGTTAACTGTATTGAGGGAAGAGGATTTGTAGCGGAATTGTAATAGAAGCAATAACTCTTTGTTAAGGATGCCTGACTTAGCCACTTACACAATACTATATAGAATAACACGATTCCGCTCTTATAAATACAAGTTCTTTTGTATAAGATTCGACTTATCATACATCAGAGATGTAGGCATTATACATGTTAATTCATATTTCCGAGCATGTAAATATTTATTTTGTATTAATCAACAATAAATTTATGCCAAAAGCACAAATAATTGTAATTTTGAAAACAACTATTTGAATACTATGTATAATTAATGCCTTGTAATGTATCAGGAAACAAACTTTTCCTAGAAAGTTATATCTTGCAAGGCACTGAAGAATTGTTGCTGTGAACTTTTAGGTATATTATTCACTATAATAACATACCCACGCACATTTCGAAATGGAACACTTAAGTACCAGAGTAAAGCCTATTGATTGACAGATGAAAAGTGACAGAGTAGCTAAAACAGAGTAAGCGGCTCGGAGATGTTGCCTTGGGGTAAACCGCATCCTAGATGGGTGAGAGATCGCCAGGGTTGGGGGGTCAGCCTAGGCGGTCATTGTTACGTCGTCCGGTGAAAGTGAGGTCGAGAGCCGTCCGCAGGAAAAGGCGGAAAGGGGTAGCCGTAACGTAACTCCTCTTCGGCGGATCTCTGCGAGGCGATGCTCAGGGTGTCGTAAGGAAGAGAGTGATGCTTCTAATGGAGTCACTGGTTGCGGATCTTGTAGGAGGTACATGATGGAGTACTCTGGTGAGTAGGTGCATCCACTTTTTATAGGGAAGGGCTTTTAGTAACTATAAGTATTTCAATAATAACAAGCTTAGGAGCAAAACAATATGCTATATTGCATCTATAAGACTCTGTTTAATGTAAATAAGTAGAAAGAAATAAACAACTATTTATAATGTTGAAGACTCCTTTACCTTGATGATGGTGTAGCTGGGACCATTCACTCATTGTTCCTTCTGATAAAATTAGGTATCAAAAATTTAATATGTACTGATACATTTAGCTATCATATCTTTTCATTATTAAATTTTCAAATTTAAATTAGCATTAGACTTATACGAATCATACTATTTCAAATGGTGATATGTTCCTTCAACTGTCTATTCAAATTTCGCGGTTTACACATGATATCGAGTTTAAAACACCTAACTGATTTTCGTCATTACTCTAGAACATTCCTATTTATGATTCTTTGTTTGGTTTATAAGTTTAGGTATTAAACGGTAAATAAATATTTATTCCGTAAAAAATATGTATTACGACTTGGAGAATATTATGCTACAAGGTGTAAAATAACGATCCATCCTCTGAATTAATCAATTTTTAATTCAATTTTCAACTAAAATATTTTAGTCCTTCAACTCAGTCATAATCCTTTCCTGTCATTTCTTTAAATATGAGTCGGAAGGAGTTAACAAAATGTCTCATCCCTGAAGATGCCTAACATTAAAGGTTTATTATCAACAGTTTTATTACTTAAATAATTTTGAATATTCAATAAGTAATTATAAACAATAATTATAAAAGGTTTCATATTTGCGACTAGAAGGGAGCGGAGTGGCTCAGTAGCAGAGTGCTGAGTCGCAATGTCGAAGGTCCTGGGTTTAAATCCCGCTGCTGGCAAGACTTCCTCAGCAAATACTTATGTAATAACTTCTAATTTAATATCGGAGATCGTGCACGGGAAAGTAACTACTCTAGGTTGGCCAGAGCTACGGACTGGAGGTGGGGTCTGCCCAGCCGAGCGTGGAAATTGAACTTTCTGGCCGCCCTCATTACGGACAATTATTTCTAAGCCTCAGGAAAGCCGAGCGAGCTTCGTCGGTGAGCTTAACTTAGCTGATTACTTCGAATCTGTAACATCCTACATCCCTTCTACATAGTGGTTCGTACGATCTAAGGTCACAGGATCATTAAAACTTTTTAGCCATACATGGATTTCATAGAGTAGTCTCGTGAAACTAGTAAAATTATCTATTAATGGCAGGTCAGGTCTATGATATGTTTTAAGTTTATATTTTGTAAGTAAATTTCAACGATTCATCAGTCAACAGGGAATGATTAATTTTTTCAACAACAGTTGTTTGTTAATCTATTTAACGTCACTTTATGTTGCTACAGCTAATCGACGATGCTACAGTGCGAGTCCTTATTTTTGGTCATCCAGATATAACAAGGCTCTTTAACCTAATTACACTTGTTCAATAAACAGATTTGAAAAAAAAAAAATCGGACATCTTCTGTAATATATAATAATAATAAGGTTTAGTGAGAAGTAATAGAACTGTAACTACCACATATTGAATATCATGAGTTGTAGTGGGAAAGTTAAAAAAATAATAATATACATTCTAACCAGGTAGGACGTAAATGGTAATAGTTTAGGAGTACTATATGTCCTCTTTTATTACTTTATTTCATTATATCCTTATTTTATTAAATTTAAAAGGTATTTATTTGTCTAAAATTTTACATAATTATTGCCTCTAAAACATAAAAAATTAAATTAATTTTACTTTACTTTTTTTACCTATACTTTAGGTAACGGTAAAGATAAATAAATGACTAACACTTCACAAATAGTGGTAAGGTTTCTTAAATAAAACCATGTTGATAAATTATTTATCACACGAAGTCGGAAAATAACTCATGGTAACCAATTATTATATAACCAGGGAGAGTAATCTCAATTGATGGTTGTCGAAATGACATAAATGGAAAGGAACTAGCCCGTTAAGGATTTAGTTATTGCTGTAAGATTGCCAAGCACAGCCCTATCATGTCGGTCTTCAGGGAAATGCCCATGCGGCAACCAATAGTATTAATTACATCATAATGCAATCAGCAATTAACATAAAATTGTAGGCAATGAATACAATAATATTGTTATTTTAATATAAATATTAGAGACCAAAAGTGTGTAGAATTTTTTGATATGGAGAGTAATGGAAACATGGGAGCTGTCTACAGCTGTGAACAAACGTATATCACTCTTTCAAAAGAACAACGACGATGAGTGATATATATTTGAAATTTATATCTCTATCGCGAGGCCAAGAACTTTTCTTCATATTGAAGTGGATCAGCAAAAAAAAAAAGAATAAAAAGATGAATGCAATTGCATGACAATGAAGAAGCTACTAATCAAATTAAAAATAACAAAATTAATAACACCATGAAATGACGTTAAATGAATAAAGAAATAACAAACCTAAGAAACAAATTTAGTTTAAAGAGGTTACACTTATACTGTTAAATCGTTGTTCCTTCCAGTTCTGTTATATAGGTCAGAAAGCTGGACTACCCTCGATAAGAACACAAGCTAGATTTCAGCGTCCGAAATGAGATTCCTCCGAAGAATTGTGTGCAGGGTCAAGACTGCGTCAGAAATGACAGAATTTGTAAGGATCTGGGAGTACGTTCGGTGCAGGATATCCTGGAAGAGCGGTAATTAAAATTGCCGCATCTACAGAATGGATGATGCCCGAAAGGCCAGCTGGTTATTGGAAGCCAGACCTAGAATTAGACGTTCTCGTGGCACACCCTAGGAGCATTCACTCACACTTCATTGGAAAACTGAGAAAGAAAGAAAACTTCGTACCATCCCGAAGATAGGACTTGCAATGGACAGAGACTGGACTGAGTGGGCTAACTCGCCGATCCATGCTTAACTTCACACGTGGGTAGTGGAAGGTCATAGTTGACTCTAATCTCCTTTATTATTTGTAATCTCCTTTATAATTCATAATTTCTTTGATGAATTTAATAGATTTATTTTACGAAATATTATGAAAGCTTATTTCGTTTCACAAAAAGTTCTGCTCAGCTGTTTTTGATTTCATTCATTTGAATATTTCTTCTAATCTTTATATGATTCTTTTATATAATCTTTATATTATATCTTTATATAATTCTTTATATAAAATTTATCATTACAGGGGACGTAAAATGGTCGCCTCTAGCCTGTACGGTGTCAGGTACTCGTTAAAGATACCTGTCGTATTTATATTGTATTTTTATTTAGTAAATATTAATTTATATTATGACAAGTTCAATGCGCTTCACGTAATAATTTTAACGACTATTATTAGGAATTAAATTTTTGAAATATATCTAGTTTTATTTCAAAATTGATTAAAATAAATTTACTTGTCCGTCAGTATTTTTATAACAATACCTGGCTTTACAAATAATAAAAAACAACAGTAAAACATTAACAGCTGATTAAATAAACGTATATTAAAAAGACACTTCTCACAAAGTACGTGACTTGGTTGGTTTGACTTTCTCGAAGCACTTCTCCTTGGATAAGTCCCAACTCTTCAACGTCCTCTTAGAGAGAAAGGTACTTGCGGAGGTGAATAGAAGTGCCACTATCACGACAAAGTATTGGTTTAATATTCACTCCATTGCACCATAGTTGTCTGCATCGACTGGCTGGGATTGGTAAAGGTTGGTGAGAACTGACTACTGCTGGGAGGAACAAATCTGGTCCTTACGTTGCAACGCGTTGTCAGTGGGTACCAACAGGATTCACGTTTTGATCCAGTCCGAGTTCAGGATTAGGAGACAGTTGGAACAGCCTTGAAGGTGCTACTGTTAGTAAAATAATAAAGTTTGCCTTTTATTTATTTTTTGCGAAAATCACGCAAAGCATTCTGACGTCGTTCTTTCCATTCTTCCTCTATCTTTTCTCCAGATATTCTTTTTATCTCCTCTGTCCATTTTGTTGCAGATCTCTTCAAGGCTTCCTTCTATGGCATTACTATTCACTTTTCTGCCTCATTTTCTAACATTTTGTTGTCAGTAACCCTACTTCATTCTATTTTTCATTTACCTGTCTAATTCATGATGTGGTTGTATAACCTTTGATATGTAATTAACCATTCTGTTGGTAAGTATTATTTTGGGGAGTCTATTAATATACATATAAAAGTTTTTAATCGTCGTAAATAATCCTTTTACACTCTCTCTCTCTCTCTCTCTCTCTCTCTCTCTATATATATATATATATATATATATATATATATATATATATATATATAAGTTTATCGATAGACTTAGGAATATGGCTTTCTCGCACTGTGATTCGTAGTAATAATTTTAGCAAATACCCAACTTTCAAGTTTGAGTGCTCATATAACTTATGCATCCTTTGAATGGTCCAGTGTGAAAATGATACCATTTTGAACTCAAAACTTTGAAAAAAAAAATGATAATATTTTGATTATTTTCGTATTTTAAAATTAGTAAATAGTAATTGCTTATGGTTTTAATATACAAATTTCCAAAACATGAAAAATCGAAAACATTTCAATTAAAAATATATTGTTTTTTAATATATGAAGGAAGCAACCCTTACAAACTACTTTATCCAACTAATGGTTGTTCTTAAAGTTAACGTATAATGAAAATTGGTATATATCCCTACCATGGAACGGAAGTAGCACGGAATGCACCTGTGCATTTTAATATATATATAGCTTCAAGCATCTTGTCTATTAAAAAAATTAATTAATGTATTGATGAAAATTATCTTAATTTTAGGTAAGGCCGGGGTGTGGAAGATTACCTGCCAACGCTCGAACTTTCAATACTGATAAAAGAAGTTCATTACAATTGATTATTCAATTCTCAGTGCATTTATGTAGACATAAAAGCACATTCCGTATTCAAAGTAGATTTAATATTATAAGAAATTTTTGCGTTATCTAAGGAGAGGGATAGCTCAGTGGTAGAGCGCTGCCTTGCGAAAGGTCCCGGGTCCGAAGCCGACTGTGTCTGATAATTTATTTAATCTGTTAACAGTCGTGTGTGTATCTGGAGACCCTCTAGGGGCTCACCCAGCCACTGCAAAGCTGGAACCCATTATAGGGAGGTAATCTGGCGGTTGAGCGGGATCTCGGGCACATCACCGTTATACTAATACCACGCACTAAATTCATACCCTTCATGAATTACAGTGGGTAAAGTTTGTTTTGTTTTTTAAATTATCTTTTTAGATTTTATTTCATTATTTTTCAGAAATAAATTACTTTAATTTATTAAATAATGTGGCTATCCTACATAATAATAACGTATGAAGTTTGTAGCATTTAATATTTGTGTAGTATTTAAAAATTACACAAATTTTTATTAATGGACTAAAATTACTTTGCTTGGTCATATGTGGTAGGAAGTGCATCCACAAATCTATCATAATCTGATTACTTCATGTTCCAGCGGACTCTTGCCCAAGTGACCTGTGAGGAAACTTGTTCTGCATCCGTCCAAACGCACATCGGCAGTATATAAATGCTCTATTATACAAGAGTGATTCGGATGATGTATCTTACGTAAAGTAGTTCTGGAAAGCAGAGATGAAGCGTTGGTGGAAAAAAAAAACCTAATCTAAACCACATAACTCGGAGAGAGTGTTTTAATGTTAGTTACATAGAGGAAAACGTCTAGCTTAAAATGTGATATGTGATAGATGGGGTATTACTTTGGACTAAAGAAAGCTTTCTGGGAAGTTAAGGTCAGGAATGTTGAGTGGAATTCAAGTAAATCGACAATCGACAAGTAAATCTTCGAAGGAGTTTTATTTTTATTTAAAAAGAGATAATAATAAATAATAAATTTTAATAGAAGGTGGGCTTAGTAATGATTTATCGCATTCATACTTTCATTCGAAAAATGAAGTGATTGTTGATAAATTGTGATTCGTCCATGGATTAACTGTAATTTATTATTTTTGTTTGTAAAAATGGATAAAAATATTAAAATTTTGGTAAAGTTATTGAAAAATTAAACTGAGTAATACATTCCCATATTATTGATATCGAATCTAATCATTTCATTCTGTTAATGTCATTTAATCCAGTCAATACCAAAAAAAGAAATTTTATCAATCATATTTACTAAAAAATCTATAGCACTACTACTTATGAAGGTTCAGGGCTTATTGCATGATAGAGTCTGCGCTGTTTCTAGATTAACGATTGAGCAAGTGCTTTGTCCAAGATGACACTTAAACTACCACGTTTTATGTAAACCAACCCCCAGAAAGGATGTTGTTCCCACTGTGTACACCAGTGGCTCTTAAACAGAATAAATAATTTATCTGCCACAACCGGATTTGAACACAACTTTCGGATTTAGAAACTGGGTGCTCTGGACACTGAACAACCCAACATTTACTGAAGTTAATTGTATAAATAGGATAAAATTTCTTGAAGCATTTGGCCTGAGTGGTAGCTGAATTTTTCAATGGCAATCTTATTCTTATTTTTGATGTTTCAGCGATCCAATGATGAATCTAGATTTCATCGAGCGACAGTTATATTTTTTATACAATAAAGTTTTCCATTAATTATATCATAGAACCGCGTCTCACCCCTAAATTTTATAATAAATTTACTAAATACCTGTTAGATATATATTCTGTTTTCTTACTCTGCGAAATTTTGTTTTTCGAATACAAATTTGATTCTACAAACTGGATAAATTACACAGCTTTGAAGAGTTTACAAACGAAATACAATAAATATCCAATTTTTTTTGATATTTTAGACATTCCCTACAAGAATTATTAATGATTAAACATATCTGCTACCAATAATCCTCCAATTTATCTTAAGAGAAGATGGCCTCGTGATCATGACACATTTTTATTTAATATATCTTCTGGAACCTTCACCGAATAAGAAATATACGTTTTAAGGAACATTAAAAAAATTGAAATATAGGAGCAATTAGAATTGAATAAATGATGTCTGAATAATCTTCAAAATATTTTTTAATAATTAAAAATATTATTTAATTAATATCTTTAATAATGACCTTCTTCTTTGTGATATTCACGGAATGTTTTATTGTTACTGACGATATTAAGGTTAGAATATTTCATGGGGAAATACAGTGAAATCGAACAGTTTATTACACAATCTGTAAGGCATTATATTCTTATTGGATAACTGTCGAAGAGAGTCCTAAATATCTCCAGCACTAATTAGAAATAACATAAATGCAATGAAGTATCGCATCGCTACCATAAAACGTCTTTAAACGTTATATAAGCTAATTGGTAAATTGCGATAGTAAACATTATATACATATTTCGTTTACCATTGGATTCTATTACTGACAGGGTTCATTAGATGTTTAAGTGCATGAAATTGAGAATTATTTTATTTTCTTCGCTGGATTTATAATATTAATCCCGGAGGAAGGATCACAAACCCATATGGTTTTACGCAATCTAGGCACTAACGTTATTAAGTAATAGATTTTGCAATAACTTATTGCAATTAAATAAAAAGATTCAAAATTAATTTTATCCTTCTCCACCTATAATGAGAAAACGTCGTGTAGTTCAAATCTTAACACACATTCAAGAAAAAGGAAATGGTATTCGAATGAGCTTCGAATTCGTATTCGAAATTAACGCTAGTTAACCCCCCCCCCCCAAAAAAAAAATTAACTAGATAAGGTGAAACAGTTTTTTCTCTTAGCTTTGTTAACATGAAAACGAAACAAAATATATACAATAAAAATGAATTTACAAAAAACTATCAAATGTGCGAAAGAATTTTATGATCTTTTGAGACCCTCCTCTAAAGCTCGTTTCTCACAATTTTGTCAATATCGCAAGGATTTCAGCGATTTGTTTTAGATTTATATATACCTTATATATATATACCTTAGGTTAGTAAAAAATTACTGCATGAAGCTAATTTACAAATTTAAATGGGTAACGTTAAATATGGTGTAGGGGGTTAGTATAGCAACACATTATGTCCATGGATGGATTCGCTGCCCGCATGGATTCGCAGCCCGGCTATAGGCCTTAGGATTTTTTAAAGATAGTGAAAAATCCTTGGTATGCCGTCCTTTGGAAGTGCGTTCTCCATCCTAATTATTCTTCTATATACAAAAATGTTAGGAGACCCACTTTAGCATAGCCTGATTAGCCATAGCTGTATAAAGTGGCTTTAAATGAATAAACAGGCAAATTTAAATAAAAGCCTTCCTTGATAAACTGTTGTTATCGAAAATGTTTATCTAGTTATAGAATGTGTAGAAGTAAACACAAATAATCGTATGCTATTTGAATTGATACTATTGGTATATGAACAAATTTTGGTATCAGTTCTGCTCTGGAGCGACGGTATCAAAAGTGGAAGCAGTCTGAGATCCCAGTTCAAATATAGAATGTATCTAAAGTTTTGAATGATAATACTTTTCATTAATCTTGAATTATGGACTGTCGTGAAGATTAAAGTTCTTAGACTGAGTAATGAACGAATGCCTAAAAAGGGTTGTGCCGACTGCTAAACGTCTAAGGGATTAACGTAAGGTGGGAGGATTGCGTTAGAAATGATCTGGCAGATTTGGATCAGATTTTTGAAGTCGGTTTCCGTGGAAGGAAGTTTCTATGCAGAGACTGGTGGTATCGGCATCGAACCTACGGGTTTTCTTAGGCTTATTATTATTATATAATGAAGCGATTCCTTGAAAATGAGAAGAAAATACCTGACTCAGGAGGATCCTCATAGCGTGTGGAAGGTGCTTGCCTATCTCGTCCTGATGGAACAAGTTTTCCCCCGAAGGAAGGGGTAATTGCTTCCGCATCTGTAGCAGCTTTAAACTGAATATTTAATTAGCATCCAATAAAGACCAGTTAGGAAGGTTTTATTGGTATATCGAGGAGGATTTATCTTCAATCAGACTCAAATGAATCTTTCCTTTAACTTGTTAAATATTTTTTAGAATGGTGATATATATTAACAAATTTCAGTCACTCAAGCAAGGATTGTGATGTCTTGATTGTTTTGTTTAAAGGATTGTTTAAAAGATTGTATATGTGAAAAAAACATGGATTTGCCGATTACTTTAGCTTAATAATAGGCGGCTTTATTTTAATTACTATGCCATGAATATATTTACAACTAGGAATTTATTTTTATAATGGCTAATTTATAATTAATAAATAGCAGTATTCACTGATTTAAAATCATATTGATAAGAAGACGTTGAGAGATAATGGTATACCCAGTTGCCAGTGGACATGCCTCTTCAGGACATAGTAAAGGTAGAAGCGTATGTACCAAACGATTAGTATATGAGGGCAAACAATATTTTCTATTTAATCTTTGTGAAACCAGACTTTTTTTGAGATGCTACATCTTCTTGGATTGGCACTGCCAACGAAGACCATGTAATTATTACAGATCTGATTAAAGAGTGCATTAGTTAGAAAAGGATAAATGCATGGAGAGATACCAAAACATAAAAGTTGTTAAAGTGTGCTTATAAACCATTTGCCAGAAGTCTGTTTATTTTAATTGACGATGGATTTGTGTTTATTTTTATAAAGTTATATTTTTACAATCGTACGTAGTATATTGGCCTAAAGAAATAAAAAAAATATGAATCAGTATATTTTAGTTGTTCCGTATACCATTAAGGTGTGTCAGGAGTTCATTGAATTTTGTGTCATGGAAGTTTTTTTTACAAATAATTGTAATTCCAAGCAGTAATTGGTGAACATTATAAACTCGTCAGTTCTCTTTTGAATTTTTACGATATGGTCTTATTTCACTTGTCATAAATTTGTTTACAGCCCATCCATACTTATATTTATTCGTTCAGTTGACTATATATTACAGCCAGTAAGGACTAGGAGCTCCTTGTCATCAAATATCACAACTAGTAATAAATTATTTCTCAGAAATCAATTCGTTGATTCATGAGCGAATCGTACTCACTGAAAAATTTACGATATACGTCTGATGTATATATTGGGTATGCTTGGGTCACTATGATGGGTATGCAGGTAAAGAAATAAGAAATAAATAAATAATATATATATATATATATATATATATATATATATATATATATATATATATAGAGAGAGAGAGAGAGAGAGAGAGAGAGAGAGAAAGAGGGAGAGAGAGATAAAGAGAGAGAGAATCTGATTGGTGGACATAGAAGATCAATTAGAAGTTATTTCTCGCATAGGCAATAGTGTTGTTTGAACTGGTCATGGCTATATCTTGAATTTTGTTTATTTCTTCATTTATGTAAAATAAAAATTACTAATTTTAGCTAGAAAATTGACCATGTTTGATCATTCTTTTCAAATTTTTATAATATTCGGTTATTTTATCAATGCTTCTAAGTATTAAGAACTTTGATTGCGAGACCCGGATTTTCAAATATTGTGTAAAAAATGTAAAACTTGTTTTTTATTGCAAACCTATATTTACAACAAAGGGGCAACTGGATACTTTTATGACTTATGTCAATCAGAAAAAGTACAATGATGTGAGGATTAGCTCTCGTTGGTCTTCCAAAATAAACTGAATTCTTTTTTGGGAGATTCCACTGGAATTTAAAGAAAAGTTTGTGCAGTTTATTTATTTTGTGAAATTGACAACTGTATTATAAAAATACAAGTAAGTATAGTGGCAGGAATTGTATATAATGGCATGGATAAAGGCAAGAAGAGAAACTACCCGGTAGTAGTACTAAAATAACAAATTCAACTTAGAAGGCCACGAGGCCATCTTGTTTTTAATTGATTATTGGCGAATCGAAGAAGTAGCTAGGTTTGAAACTAGTGGGTTTGAGTGGTTCCATAGTTTGTATTGGAACGACTGATATCGGGCTCAGGCAAAATCAGCTACGAATGCGACATCAAGGTCATTATGAATACCTTTAGCTGCCGAAATCAAAAAATTCAAAAAAATTCTAATAAACCTTTCAAAAAAGGGTTCTCGATTTTTTTTTCAAATTTAAATTTATTATTACAGAACGGATGTGAAACGTGAAAAAACTCTTTACCGCCATGACATTGAAAATTTCAAAGCCTTTTGGATATGGTTGTCCCTTTAAGTGTCTCGTATCTGTTGGACAAGACGATAAGCAAACGAGAAGGTGGTTCAGAGAATGGACTCCAAAATACGAGCTCGTACATCCAATCCCGTCATCAAAGACAAAGAGGACCGCACAGGAGACATCATTCACTATTAGGTACAATAGCCATTGATACTTGGAGGGAAAACAGAGGGAAAGTGTTGTAGAGGACGGGAAAACAAACCATGGCTAAGAAATATCAGAGACCGGGAGAGCTGTGATGGAAATGTCCTCATGCATCAACTCCAGCTGAGGGAATTATGTGTCATCACCTCAATAGAGGCGGTGCTTTGCAGCAGATTACTCACTTCACAATTGTATTCATTGGACCAATATGCTAATTGTAATTGTAAATGCTTTGAGGTGACTTGTGGAAAATATGTTATTACAACATAAATAATTTTAGAACCTTTAAAACCACAGTAATTCGTCTGAAGTTCATCAGGCAAGGTCTTTTGTGTTCTCCTTTTTATAAAATACATTAATTTTAAAAAATAGGAGATGGACAGATATGACGGTGACAGATAAATTATTTAATCTGTTGATATTCGAAGATAGACCCTCCCGGGATTCCTCCAACGTTTTCTTAGGAACATTATAGTCTCTAATATGTACTAAATTCAAAGCCCATTAGGGGTTGTATTGAAACAGTTTTTTATTTTATTGTGTTTTCCCCCGTAAAATATGGCAAATACGTTTTATTTAAATATAAATATATGTCAATACTTTACATCAATAGAATTCGTAGAAGAATTAATTTGGGAAAACTCACTTTCTCATTTTAAATACATATTGGAAATCGCTTAAAACTCTTTCCGTTCTAAATGAAATTATAACATTCAATGAAATATATTGTGAACAACGGGTAACGATTGGAACCTCATATATTATAAAAAAGTAAAAGAAAAATTGTTTATAAAAAATTCGTTGAGATATAATAAATAGCTTATAGATAAAACAAAGAAAGAACCAAGGTGCAAGAATGGTCAATGGTGGTTACTGATCTTTTATCAAACTTATTCTTTGAAAAAACAATAACTGTGCTATAATGAGATATTTTTGTAGTTGATGATACATTAATAATGACGTTAACAATAGTTAACATGTAAATTTTGATACTAAGTAAAATGCATTTTACAATAATGATCGTGTCTACACACTTTGTAAAAAATTAACAATTTTCGAATTTTCTATCGAGTTTACTTGACCATAAAATTGAATGTTTCTACTTGTGAAACCCACTAAGTTATATCTTATTTATTTTTTCAATGCTTCTTAATCACCAAGTACCTACTCCAGCCTTTTCATCAGTGTTCTCTAAAAATCAGGTTGTTGACTTAGTAGATTTCTCTTGAAACCCCGCTATATAACATTAATTTAATCGTCTTAATATTATTTCAAAGTTGCAAACAATGTGATATTGTTGGCGTTGTTGAATAATGTAGTTTTGATCCGTTAAATCATAACAAACAAGCTAACAGATGTTCTTTTTTTTTTTTCAATTATATGTTTATTTTTATTGCTAGGTATAACATATGATTTATGTTTAAGCCTGATTATTTTCTCATTACATTTCCATATGGCTTGTGAGGAACTGTTAGTAAATAAGATAATATTATTATGATATTCTGGGTTACAAAACCCGACAACCTGACCCACTTATGCATTTGGGTTATGACTAAAACGTTTTAGCCTGCTCTAGTTTAGCCTGTCTTCCTGATTGATCCCACTTTTGAATAAATCACAAAATTATATAAATACAGTGAATTAGATTCCTGTTATAATACTACTTAGAATTGATCTGAAAATATTATATTGATTAAAACATTTCATAACAACTATTGATGATTCGATTCACCCCTCCGGTTACTCTCTACTATAGTAACATCGCCGTTCAGGAAAATGCGGCATGAGCATCCGAACAGAGCTTCCAGGCGGCACAGCAAGCCTTAAAGGGTATTTGATAATGAGCCGGGGACAATGGAAGATACTAACTCAGAGATCTGTTGACATTGTTCATTCATTGCATACCGACTGCTGGTCACTCCACCGTAACATACGACAGTAATCCGACTATTAGCAGCGAAGCATGACCGCCTATGGTCACTGAAGCCAGGACTCTTTGATCCTGATACGGTCGCTTTGCGCTCCTTTAATGAACCTCATTTTTTTTTAAGTTACGATGGGACTTAAACATCGTGAAGAAGATAATACTGTCACAAGAACTATAGCAGAGAAAATACATTATTATTATATTTTCGATTCGTCTCACTAATTATAAAACCTCGTAATCCCACCTTTTATAGGTTATGTTTTTTTTTTTGTACATTGATTTAAATAAATTCCTTCATTGAAAGCGTAGTAATCGGGAAAAAAGGCTTTTTGTATTCTAAAGTGCTTATTTGATATTATTTATCGATTAATCCGCATCCTCAATAAAGGAATTTATTCATATTCATTTAAAAAACAACGAACACGTAATGAAGTTACGAGGTTTTATAATTGGTCTGACGAATCGATATATGAATAAATAGTTGGTTCGATAATAAGAAATCTATACGTTTTTATCCACTAGTTGCTTCCTATTAATAATCACTTTAAACGTATTACTTTAAAAAAGTTTTAAAATAAATATTGGAGGCTTCATAACTTTCTTAAATGCTTGTTAGTCGCTAGTAAACTTTTAATGATCGTTTTATTCAGCTGTTAACATTTTCTGCTACGTTATGTATTCTTTACCCCAAGACTTGTCTTAATTGTCAGCGATTTAGTCCATAAATGGAAAAATATTTAACATTCGAGGTATCTAATGAAACAAGAAAGAACTCTTTCTTAATAATTGTTTACATTTAAAAAAAAGTTTTTCGAATCCACTTGGTTAACTAATTCTTTTTTTAATGTGTAAGTGTATTCTAGACTTACTAATTATATAAAGATTTTTCGTAGGTGCGGCTGGTGAAAATATTTATTTTGTTTATTCACTATTCATTGTGGTATAAATTATGTATCAACACGTTGGTTGTTTTGTCCATGTACATCATCGGTTGATAATGGTATGTGGTTTCCCTGATATCAATAAATCATTCTGGCTGCACTCAAATTAACCATATTTAATTCATTCCCTTGATGTTCGAGAATACTTTGTACTTCGGTGACTTAATACGTTCATACTACAATGACGGCTTCTGTTTATTATGTACCAGATATATATTAAAATATAACAAAGTTAAATGTCAACTGGTGTCGAACATTAAAATTCCTTTTGTTTTATTAAAAATGTACGAATAGTTACTATTTCACAAAACAATCTTGCAGCTGTCGTAATATTGCTAAAAATCCCTAATATTTTACATTTGTCATTTTTCTTTAATTTTTTAAGTGTATTTTAACTATTTAAAAGTTTTTTTGATTTAAAAGTTAATTATCGTCTACATTTACAAACATATTATCAATATATTGAATATTATGTTCAAAAAAAGCATTTACAACTATTAGGTACTACTTATATCATTCTACACTTCAAGATTTTCTTATTTCGTACAAAATAACCGTTATATTCATTAAGTGAAGCCTGAATAAAAATGAATTTATTAAATTATTATATTATCGTAACGTATAATGCATATCATCATAACAAAATATAATTTCTAAAAACAAACCATCCCTTACTTGTGAAGCGGTCAAAATAGAATAAACTATTCTGGATTTAAAAAAAATATTAATAATCTAATTTAGTGCTAAAATAAAGATTTGTGACCAAACCAATTTTCGTCCAAAAGTATTAATTGTTTATGAATTTATTCATTCACAGACAACCATAAACCTTCATCCATTGATGGCACATTTGTAATTGCCAAATCGGCACTGCCCAATTACTGATCCTCCAATGTGAAAAGTCCGTTAACATCAAGTATTTCGTCAAGGTCCACCAGTAAATACCTGTACAATCTGCAATTCGTAAAGTGTAGTAGAAACGGCCGGCCATTTATCTATAGTCCTAGAAAAAAACTTTTCACGTTCTTTCCACACAGTCTTTCAGGTCTTCAATTCCATAAAGGTTACACTGACGTAACTGGCCTAAAAGAGAGGAAAAAAACTTTAAGAAATAATTTTTTCTCCTCTAAATGAAACGCCGGACGTGTACTAATGGCTAACGGCTACCGCTATAGTTCACAGCCTCTTGTATAAATATGGTGGAAGCGGAGGCTCAATGGAACTCGCCACGCAGGCCCAGCTTCCGGTCTTGCGCAATAGTCCTGCCCCACATGTGTGAATTTGAGATTCCTCTAAAATTATCGAGGTCTCTTTCGTAACTGTAATTGATAGCTTTAACTGCTTACATGTTCTACCAATTTTCTTTGCTCTAATAGACGGGTAGAAAGATGAAGTGATTCATAAACAGATGGTTTGCGAAATACTTTTTCTTCTGTTGTATAAAGGAAATACTAATTAGTGTTGATGTTGATGAAGATATTCTTCCGTGTAGCAATTAATAGAAATCTCTATCTATCTATCTCTTTTCTCTTTCTCTCTCTCAGTGTATCTATCTCTCTCCACTGCAGGCCAAGTATAGTACTTCTCAGAATCAAAGTTATTTAATAAAAACTGGTTGTTTAGGTTTTTAATGTTATTTAAATGCACGAATCCAAATCAGTTCAAAACATACATTATAAATAGGTATTGAACTATGTCTATAGGCACTGAATGTTCTAAGAAATCAGTCCTCTTTACTTATTGTGTACATGAGAAGCTTAAGAATGGAAAAGGTGGTAGATGAAAAAGTGAGTTTCACCGCCAGACAAATCCATTCCGTGTTGCGAGCCAGGGTTGCTCAATTGGTTTGAGCACCACTACGGAGACGTGGGCGACCCGGGTTCAAATCACAGCCCTGGACAAATCTTTTCTCGTCAAATTAAAATATTTAAAAATTACAATAAGTAATATAAAATAAAATAAATTATAAATATTTTCCGCATGTATATATTTATTTATACATTTAGTTATTTTAGTTTGTTTATATCAATGTTTTGTTATGGAATGATTCTAAGCTACATAGCACCATTACTTATTACCCAAAAGTGGCATATTGTCATGTTTCAATAAAGTGTTTCTTTAATTTAATAAAAATTATAAATAATATAATGACGTAAATCAACAAGATCCTAATTAAAGTAATGTTCAATGAGCATTATTCCCCGTGTATAAATAGCAAAATTGCGAGAGCGCAGAGATGTGGGATCTGTGAAGAGAACGGATTTGTCTGGCCGTGTTACAAGCCAGGATAGCTCAATTGGTTAGAGCACCACGACGGAGACTCATCAAAATAAAGCATTTAAAAATTAAAACAATTAATAAAAAAATAAAATAATATAAATTATAAATTAAGAGATAATGTTCCTCACTGCAAAGAGTGTTGCAGACTAAATCGCTCTAAAACAGAATACTCCAAATATTCTTAGTAGTTATACATATTACTGGTAGTCATGTATTGACGCTAATCATATCTCCTGACCAAAAGAGACCAAAAAAAGACTAAAAGAAGAAAGAATGAGGAGCTGTATGCAGAGCCAGACATGGTAGTAGTGATAAAGCGAATTCGAACAAGATGAATGGGACATGTGGAGCGTCAAACCAAGGAATAAGTGGAAAAAGAAAGGAGATGCCCTCCGGACGGCAAGAAAAGTTATACATTTAGAAGACATCCTCAGAAGATGTAGAAAAATAGCACAGGATCACGGAGATTGGTTTGCAGTGGTGGAGGAGGCCCAGATTCTAAAAAAAACCTTTGTACCATTTTATAATAATAACGTACATGTCGTAACCCAAGAATGTTAAATATTTGATGCAATTTTAAAATAAAAATTAATTAAAATTGTTTTTGTATCTAGTGGAGTTAAGAATAACCCAATCATCCTTTGCTATGATTTGTGCTCCCTAAAATAGAGGATACCGAACGAACCTGTGTATCACAATCGCATTTGATGATGATGGAACTTTGTAACTCAAGAAATGCTTGTTATTTAATTTCTGCTATTGAACTAAGATTGATATTACATTTTAGAATGAATTTTATAATACAATTTCGAAACGTTATTAAAATATAATGAAATTCGAAGACAGGTATATATAGATGACGTCCCTTTCTAGAATAGATGGTTATAAGTAGATATATCCTCGGGGCGGACGATCGCTCATAGGATAATGGCTCCTAGACAGGCCTCCGGTACCCTTCACGAAGATTGTATAACTTCAACTTCTTCAAATAAACCTCAAACTAGATGGAAGAATGTGTCTCTTGTCCAGTCTATGTCGTGCTCGTTAGCAGGTTATCGCCTCCTGACTGACGTTTTTTTTTTTTTATTTCCCCGCATGTTTCTTACGCTGCAGGGAGATCTTTAGGGAAGTTCGTGCCGTTTCTATTACGGGGCGGTGCACCGCTATGCAGTGAACCGTATTTTAATGGTTACATAAGAGATCGCGGCCTGGCTAACTTTAAAGAGGATGTGAGATATATCGTGACTACCGCTGATCGCTGTGTTTACGCTTTAGCTCGCATTGTAATTACATTACCTGATAAGAACTAACTCCACCTCAGCGGGTTGAATACTTGTTTAAATGGTTTCGGTAAGAATGTTTATGCAATTGTTTAAAAATAATTTAATTCTACAGGGGGGAAACTTGGTAACTCTCCCTTCTTTCAAATGCTGTTGTTTGTTTGTTTTGTAAGTAACGTGACAGTGTAACGTCACTTCATTCTGCCATGGCTAATCGGACGATGTTACAGTGGAAGTTCTAAATTTTGCCTATCCAGGTTTAATTATTATATCCTCTAGGATAGGGATTTTTTACGATTACCTGACAAAGAGGCTCGAGACACCCGTTTAGCGTCCCTTTCGAAGGACGGCATAACCAAGGATTTTTTACTCACTTTCAGCAATCCTAAGATCTCCTGCCGGACTACAAGCGAGTGATCTTTGTTTAGTATGTTGTTACACTAACCACTAAACCCGTAGGTGACCCTGTTTAAGAAAGGTTTAATGAATAAAATTAATATAAAAATAGACAAGAGCACAGATCGCCCTTAAATGTTAAGTAGACCAATTTTACCGCGGAATAGGTATAATAATTTTTATTAAAATCCATTCTGCTTGCTGGTTCTGCCAGTCTAACAATGAAGACGGTGGTTGAGGGGCTTCCAGCCACATTTCCTCGACTTCTTCAGGAGTTCCACCTCGTAGAAGTAGCATTACCTCGTTTTGAACCGTTTGAACTCGTTTTTCTCCTGTTTTGACCACATCATATTTGGAGTTTTTCCAATATTGTATTTCTCCAGCAGACTTCAATCGTTCTGGTGATTTTTACACTAAACAATTTGTGTAGCAACAAGTTATTGCTTCATTCATTTTGTTTATGAGTAACTCAAACCGAATAGTGAAGTATCAGGGAGAAAAGTAATTACTCAGTTTGTTTACATCACTTGACCGATCATACCCAGGTAATGAAATGAGTAGACAGACAGTGGGAGAACTTAATGTACAGAAAAAGGACTATCTTCTATCCATTGTCACGCCTCGATCACTCTCCCTTACCAGGCGGAATAATGAATGACAATCACTGGGTCCGACTTAAACTGATGTAACTGAGCATCTTGACGTATTGCGTAATAATTCCTGAAAAACAAAAATGAATGATTGGATCGGAAAACTTTTTTAGCTAAGTTACATAACAGTCATTACTAGTAGAATCCAGTTGAAATTAATTATAATATATAATATTACGTCGATCTGACGATATTAATATGGTATACAAGAATATTATTACTTAATGTACAAACAATATTAACAACTATTCGATACTAATTTTAATCCATTAAAAAAAAAATGTATCACTACAACCTATGAATGAGTCTGGGGTACATGGTAGAGACTATACTGTTTCATGGACAGCGGTTGTGCAAGGAGGTGATTTTTTTTTCTTTTTTTTACTCAGTTTGTTTACATCACTTGACTGATCATACCCAGGTAATGAAATGAGTAGACAGATAGTGGAAGTAATTAATGTACAGAAAAAGGAGTATCTTCTATCCATTGTCACGCCAGTAAGGAGGTGATTTGCCCTAGATCACGCTGAACAGGAAGATTTTCCCCCCTTACTTTGGGTACTCACTTTTAGAGTCTGGGTGAGCCCCCGGAAGGTCTTAGATCCCATATTATGTATCTCCACCGCTAATAGGCTAAATAGAAGTCATGCCTGGATTTGAACCAGGATTTTTTGCATGGCAAGTCAGTGTTAATCCGTATTAAGCCATCAATTAATTTCAAATTACTTAATTATGCATACGAAAGCATAATTATTTTAGAAATAATTTTTAAGTTGTACAAAACTTTAGTAAGACGTTCGGTTCAGAAACATGTTGCCTGTCTAATATATAAATTAAGTATGCGAGCGAAAAATAATAAAAGATTTTATGGTGCAAACAAGGTAGAGGGGGAGCACTGGCGGATCTAGGAGAATTTTCAGGGGGGAGCATGGGTCAATGTGACTTTGTTATCAAAGTATACGATCTATATATGAACAAAAAATATCAATTTTTAATTTAAGACAACTGAGGCCAGAAAACAATAACATGGATAAAATGAGCTCCTCAATAAGATCAAAGCTGTAGGTAGCTACCTATATGTGAATGAAAAACATAAAAAGGTTCGGAATCGTCGATTTTGGATGCACCCATTGAGAAAACATTCGATATAATGAATAATTTTGGTGAGTAGAACGTGTTTTTTCTTGTGAAAACCAATTAAAATTCAGCTCAATATCAACTAATTAGAACTTTAGGGGGAGGCATGGCCCCCCTCAAATCCACCAATGCTCTTGAGAGTGAAAAACATCTATGAAGTTCAAGAGATAAGTAATGCAGATATAGAGGATTAGATTATAAATAGATTAGAATGAGCAGGACACGTTGTGCGAAAGAGCACAAAAGAAAACTATGAACCCGTTCTTGCATGGCAAAAGATGACGAGGCAGGCAAAGAAGTTGATGAGACAATGAAGTTTTCAAGGGTTTGGGACTGTAAGGTTGTAAGCTTGCAGCTCTGAATTCTTAGGAAAAGGGTGGCTGCAATGGACAAGGATCAATTCGAAAGCAGCGCCAAGCAGTCAGTTAGTTACATCCCAAGCTATTGCAATTGATAATATATTGTTACGGTCACAGGAAGCAAAGGATTAGCGGCTTAAATCCGTCGGCGGGAGAAGTTAAAATAGGATTAGGACCTTCTAGATCGTCTCCTTTTGTCGGAAAAGGATTAAGAAGATTCCAGGATTGTCTCGCCCCTTCCGTGTTCTAGAATGTTCGGCCTTGCCTATTTAAATACTTCCCTCGCCTCGAGCGAGTCAGTCTTAGTCTGAGAGCAGACCAGGCACTGTGATGATCTCGTAATAAGTGCGTGTCAGTGTGATAAGTGAGTGTCAGTGTGATAAACTAGTCAGTGTTGAACCGGCCAGTGTAATAAGTGTATCAGTAAACTGTGACAGTCTCGCGAGTGTAATAAACTGTTTCTGTTTGTTAATGTGTGTCAGTTTGTCATACTTGGAGAATCTTACGGTCGGTGGACTAGTGAATTGTAAGTGTTAATTAACTATTAGTTATAAATTGTAGTGTAATTTTATAATATTCATAGAAACTATTGTAACTAGTTAAGCTATCTAGAATTAGTAATATCTTATATTATTGTAATAATTGAATAGGAGTTAGGCCTAGATTATAATATTTAGAATATTGTCATTATAAATTTATATTAGTTTAATAATTTAATTGTTAATAATTTACTTGTATCCTTTTTATCACTTTTGTTAATAAATATTAGTATCTTTAATTAAGGAATTGTTTAATTCATTTTAATACTCAGTAGCCCGTAACAGTATCAACCAAATGAATATGATTATACTTTTATTTTACTTAAAAATCTACAATAATAATTCGTAATAGGAAATGTCTGTTGCTTTTATCAAGTGGAAAATCGTCTATATGCTTTCTCCCCCCATTACATAAAGACCCAATGGTGAGAACACTTCTTTGTAACTATTGATTAATTGAAAGGGTAGTGATTTATTTTAATTAGGATTCATAAGGCAATTAGCAGGTAATAATCTTAATCTGCAGAAGATTTGATCTTTTATCGGTCATCTGCTGATATCTGAACCTTATGAATAAATATGAAATTGAGCATCGTACTGTTACACTACCGGGTGTGTTATATATTTTTATGTAATACACAGTATGAATAGGATTTTCCTAAATATGATTGACGAGTCGACTCTAGAAGATGAGAAATATCTCTTAGAAATTTTGCTTAACACTATAATTGTATATTCAACACATCGAGAGAGGCCATAAATATTGATCATTTTCAAGTGTTTGCCGTGCAAATGAATAATTGAAGAGACATCAGTGGTTGAGGTTCAGTCGTGGGCATCGAGTTGGAGGAGGCGCTATCCAAGATTGTAACCTTTTCATCACGCCTCTGAAGCAATGGTTTATCAAGTTACATTGAGGTGTTTTTTTGGAGTAATGTGTAGAATATATTTGCATTTTCCGACATGCATTTAATTCAAAGGGTATACTATAATGGAACCACGCTTTTAATAAACTCAAAGAGTCTACAGCTTATCCTTATGTCACTGACTAGGACGCCGTAAATAAATAATTTAATTAAACATTATACTAATTGTTGCATATTCATACTGTTGATAATAGAGCAAGGATGGTTGCCTCAGTGGTAGAACGCTGAGTTGCCGTGCCAAAGGTTCCGGGTTCACATTTGGACGTGGCTGATAATATTCATCTGGTAATACCCGGGCATGGACCCTGTGGGATCTAGACAATCTATTGGGTCTCACCCAGCCTCTATAAAGGGGGTACCTTTAATTGGAGGAAAAAACTGGCTGTTGAGCGTTGAGGACAAATCGGAAACCTGCACAACTGTCTTTATAACATCATACAACTCTGCCACGTACTGCACCTAAAACCACTTCTCTTTTAATGCAACAAGTTGGAAATCCAGCAAAGAAAGAAAATCTGAATTGACTAATTACGCATTTTTTATTTTGTTAATGGCTGATGTTTATTATAATATGAATTGTTATTTACAAATAAAATAAATCACAGTTTAATTTAATTAAAAGTTTGTTTTTCTATGGTAAATTATTGATGAATTACCTTTTTTCTTCTATGAGCATTATATAAAAAAAAAAGAACAGTTTTATAAGACTGCATTACTCTATCAAAAAATAAATTAATAAAAACTCAATAGTTTACTTTAAAAATGAATGTTTACAAACGTTAATGCTAACAAAATACCTCTAGGTAATAAAGAAGTAATAACAGCATATTCTTCCGGTTTATTTTTTAACTAACTTTCACTTCAAATACCTAGAATTAGAAAATGAATACAGTAAAAAATATTTATTCAAAATAAATCATGAATACTTTATGAAATATTGATATATAGATGATTTTTGCAAATTCCGAAAACATAAACAGGAACATAAGAACCATAACGAAAATAAAATTTATTGTGTAATTGAAGTAATAGAGAAATCGAAATTTATATTTAGGGAAAAATTATTTATGTTGTTCTGATATTTAATTTGTACTAACTTCAAATGCTAGTGCATCTTGGCTTTTGGTACAACTTAAATATCTTTCTACTATCTTTTAATAACACAGGGGATTGGCAAGAATTTTCTGCATTCACGGTAACACCCAAGACACTGCTAACAGATCGAGATAGAACATTTTATAAACGGCTTACATTGTGGTTTGACATTTCCAACTTGCTAAGGCCTAGCTTAGTACGAGCTCTCACTTCATAAATTCCCATAAATCCTTCTCCAAACCAGGTAACACTTCTTCTTGTTAAACTTTTATCTTTCATTACCCTGTTTTACTAGATCTCTTAACATCATACTATTAGTTAATCTTGTAATATAATAAATTTATTCATACAAGTCTGGTAAATTTTCAAAAAAATATATATGTACTATCTACTTATAACTTGTACATATGTAAGTATTTTGTTAAGCAAGATAATATGTTATAATTAATTAACCCCAAACTGCTGAATATAAAATCACCTCAAAGTAATCTAGAAGTAATTATATAATAGAAGCTATTATTTAGAAGTAAATATATAAAGTGAATACTTTGCAGTACCATAAAGCGTCTTTAAAACTTCCCACATACGCTTCAATATTTATTTAACTATCGCTTGATTCATAAAGTAAAATAATGACACGATAAAAATCTTTAGTTATTCTGAGGTAACTTCCTGTAAAGATAATATACGATTAACAAAAAGTGGTCAAAACGGAATCTAGACATAAATTATCAAACAAATAAATAATATTACATAAAATTGGGCAAAAACTCAAGAAGATACATAAATTATAAATAGGGTGCAATAGAGAAAATACACAAACCAAAGCCTAAATCTTCAATATACTGGAGCAAAAGCAAACAGTCGACTTTTCACCCATTCCGACATTATCAGGACATACCTCAAAGAGCACAAAGTGTAGCACATCTCACTCCAACAGTCCAAGCAGACTGACCAAGTAAAGACAACAACCTTGCTCCAAGACGCTCCAAAACAGGTAGTTGTCTGTGATCATTGATGTGATTTTCTTCTGATGTGTTCTAGATAGGCCGCAATAGCCAAATGTCGACTGTTTTTGTTTAGGTATTTTGGAGATTTAAGGTTTTATTTTTGTAGTTTTCCCTTTTCCACCCTACAAATAATAGCAATAAGTAAACCTCAAGATTAAGATATTTTTGTTCTACCTTCCACAGACAGAAAATATATAATATAACAATCAAAGAACATTGGTGGTTCAAGTGATTTGGACAATTACACAATTAGAACAAAGGGGGTTGATCCGCCATTAGATGAATGTGGAAATAATTTTAACTTTTAAAATATTTTTTCTAATTAACTCTTTTATAAAATCTTGCAACTTCTTTAGAATTTCAAAGTTTCCAAAAGAACATACTATCCCTGGCGATCTATTGGTCAGGAAACGTAGCTCTAGAAGTCATTGCCACCTCATGGGTTTATCGAACCTTAGAGAAACTTCCCTTCTACGACGCGGTGCCAAAAAATAGTCTATTTGCAGTCATGGGGCACTTCTACTTTCTTACTTAACGTAATTTCAAATTTTCGTAGCGGTGCAGTGAAAAACCAGACTTGGCCCATAACGGATTACTTTACCTGGAATGTGAAGCCCATGACTCAGTCTCATACGCAATAATTGTGTGATCTGTTTGATCAAGTCTTGTTATCGTTCTGTTTTATCCAATTTACAATGCTTCGTTCGTTGAATAAAGATTAACCAAGTAATAGTCTATAGAAGTTTTAAATACGTAATATGGTTAGCATTAACATTATGGAGAAATAATTAAATAGTTCCATTATAAATTAATTAACCTTTAGAACAGGGGTTACCAAACGTTTTTGTACCTATTGAAACGAAAGCCTCTCACGACTCCATTGCACAATAAATTTATGGGCATATTAAAAAACAAACAAAAAAAAAGCAATAGCATTGAAACAAAGCATGTATTTCCATTGTCACATGGTACAATTTATACGTTTCTGGTAAGAAGTACTCGTAAGAGAATAATAACTAAATTTAAGTGAGAAAATTTTCTTTTATTTGTCTGGTCTCCCCCCCCCGACTTGTCTTTACGCTTTCAAGGTTGGGAACTCCATCTGTAAGCTCTTCTAGTTTTCCAGACACTATTTTGAGTTATTACAATTTCAACCATCTCATTGCACTTCCTTTATGAAGACTTATGTTTATTTTTCTTACATTTTTTGTTTATTTAGCGCCAGATCAAGGCTATGTTTTATTTTTTATTCCAAATTCGATGAGAGCGGGGTGGCTCATAAGTAGAGCGCTGAATTGCCTTGTCGAAAGTACTGGGTTCAAATCCAGCTACTGCAGGCGGATAAATTATTTAATCTGTTAAGAGCGGGGGGTGGACCTTGTGGAATCTGGAGTCCCTGAGCGTGATCTGGAACAAATTACATCTCTGTTGAACCGTTGTCCTAGAAACAGTACTGTCCCTACCATGTACTGAACCCATAGGTTGTAGTGGTATAATTGTTGTTTCCCCAGAATTCGATATCCTTGGATATTCATAAGAATTACTAATTTCAAATCTTTTAATCCTTTCACCCGCAACATCCTTAAATGAGAGGTCACAAAAGCCATAAACCTCACGTAGCTTATTAAAAAACAACTCCGTTCCAAGGTTTCTAAAAGTGATATCACTGGAGGTATAGTAAGTGTATAAAATTCTCGAAACCTATAAATAATACTTTTTAAAAATCGGAAACGATCCCGACAGATTTCCTTCCCGGTTACGAAACCTCCCACGGCGACTGTTCACGCCACCGTAAGGCACTGACGGCTCAATGTAACAGCTCGTGTCCGACACTCACAGGATGATTGCTATTGAGTGGTCGTGTCGGAGAACACTCTTATCGTGCTAAAATATTAGGTAATAAATGCTGATAATTCTTCGTTAGTCATGAAACGCACGTTGAAAGCCCACGCCATCTCGAAAAACACAGGGATGGGTGTAAAATTGGGTATTGGAATGTGCGAATAAAATAATAAAAGATTTCTATCCATTCCAGAATTCGACAAAATAAACTATACACGAATGGAATAATTCAGATGAGGATAAAACTGTGCTTCCCAAATTAGAGTTTTTCCCAGCAAGCAAATAATTTTGTACGCCAATAAAACTACCCTTATCAGTAATACTGAAGACAACTGTCCTCTTTCCTTAATAATTCGCTTTTTAAATTATAGCATATGTGTATTTTTTACCTATCCATTTTGATTACAACCTAGAACTAAACAATTAAGCTCATACGATCAGGATATTTGTATTCAATTGAATCCATTACACAACAAGCTTATTGTTAATATTTAGAATTTTACTTCTAAAATTCTATTTATTAGAATATCTCTGTCCCAGTGTCAGGTATATGGTTGGTTTTCCACATTTCAATCCCTTTGATTTATATATTTTTTCATTTCCTTATATACTAGTTTTGCTAATCCAATTGGTCATAGTCTATTTTGGTCTCATACTCATAGCTGTAAATCTAATTTTATATTCACAGCTATATTCAGTATTATTATTATCTAAGTTGAATTCCAGTTATATTTCTGTATGTTTCTGGTGTGGTAGCCCTCTATCTCCCGTTCATGAAGAAGGTTCCCGTTTTTACTTGAAGAGCGTGGTTTTGAAGATATAAGGATTGGAAGTTTCGCCCTCTAGAAATTTCTATAACAGTCCAGAACATTCGAGTGTATTCTAGAGCATTCCACAATATTCCAGAATGTTTTTCGGATGTTCGGGAACACCCCAGATCATTGTGGAATATTCGAGAACACTCTCTAATGTTATGGAATATTCCAGAGCATTGTGGACCATCAAAATCTCAAGACTTTTGACGGTTACCTATACAAGACGTACAGAGAAGCATGTCAACGCTTAGGACTACTGGAAAACGACAACCACTTGGTATGAACATTACAAAAAGCCTCACTCACAGCCTCAGCTGAGCAAATCAGAGACTTATTCGCCATAATACTAACAACATGTATCCTTCGAATCCAAAACAGCTATGGAACTCTTTCAAAGAGAGTATGAGTGATGACGTACTGTACCAAATCCGGCAAGCTAATCCAGAATTGGCCATCGAATTTAACCACGACATTTTGAAGCAAGCCCTCATTTGACTAGAAAATAAATTTTTAGTAATAAACAACCAGACCTTAGTACAACTTGGGATCCCAGCACCATAACAAGATGCTCACAGTGTGGTAAACTTCGAAATAACAAAGGAAAAAAGATACAAACTCCAAAGAACTACTTCAATACATTGCTCATATCAAACCACTTCTCAATGACAATAAAAAAAAAAAAATCCAACGTTATCATGGACCGGATCAACAACGACACTGGCGGAAATATTTACTTGGACGCACCAAACGGCAACGGAAAAACATTTCTATAAATCTATTGCTGGCAGAAATACGTGCGGTACAACACATCGCACTTGCACTGACTTCATCTATGATTTCCGTCATACTTATGGAAGGAGGACGAACTGCCAATTCCGCTCTACAACTACCGTTGAATATAGCCGAAGAACATTTCCTGGTATGTAAACTCTGAAGAGCATCTGGAGGAGGTAAACTGCTTAAACAAGCTAAAATTGTCTTCTGGGATGAATACATGATGGCACATAAAAAATGAAGCCAGGGATAGAAAATTACAAGACTTGCGAGGAAACTCTGAAGTAATGGGAGGAGCTCTACTCATACTATCAGGAGATTTTCGACAAGCACTTCCAGTTATCCCCAGGTCAACACGAGCTTAAGAAATCATGTATGGCTAATAAAATCATTTCTCTGGCAACACATACAAATACTGCGACAAACAAAAAATATGAGAGTTGAACTATCGAAAGACAAAACAATAGTGTGCTCAACAACTTTTACAAATAGGCGAAGGCACATATCCTAATGATCAGACGACCGGCCTCATTGAACAGTAATTTCTGCAACGTAGCCGCTACTGAAAGCGAAGGGCAATTTTAGCAACTAAAAATAAAATTGTTGACTATACCAACTTTAATATTCAAAAGAAAATTCCCGGGGAAGAGAGGATAAACAAATCGATCGACACAATGGTAAACGTTGAAGAAAGTGTCAACTTACCTAAAGAATTTTTAAATGCTTTGCAATTACATACTAGGAATGCCATTAAAATGCCTTCGACTGAAAATTGTATCTCCGATCATACTGCTCAGAAATCTCAAACTAGTAAATAATAAAACTGTTCTTCCCAGCTAGTAAATAATAAAACTGTTCTTCAAGATCAGCTGAGTATCTTTTAGTTTTAATTTATTAGGATTTGTACAGTAAAAGATACAAAACTACTTCCTGTTGCTAACAATCCAATGAAAGTTTTTTTTTCTACGCTAATTCATCATATTTTCAGATGCGTCAGAGAGAATCGATTGGAAAGGTTTGAAATCTATTAGCCTGAATAATGACGTTTTCACAGTCCGAAATTATCGGTGTCGGATCCAGATTCGATTTACTTTACGTAATTGCATGAATGTATACACAAGTCTTAAATAAAAAATGAAAATACACTTAATGACACACAAGAGCTTTTTTTTTTTATTCCGAAGGCATGTCAGGACATGATACCGGAAAAAAAATATGACAATACTGTATAGTCGATATGACGTCTGACGTCAGTACTATTTTTGTAATAGCAGAACCAGGAAGGCTACATTGTACTGAATTTTATTTGGAGTTTTAACACAACTTTATTTAAGTTTATATTTAATAAGAAATTTAAAAGTCCAAAATACTGTTAATTCAAAAGTCCAAAAAAGGAGTTTCAATACAATATTGCATTGCTCAATAAGATGTATCTTTACTGGCAATGGTTCCATTTCATTTTGTGGACAAATTAAATAACTTTTTTAAAGATAAAATTTATATAAAAAAGAGGTTGCCTGTGATTTAGTGGTTAGAATAACAACCTACCATACCCAAGATCCAAGGTCCTCAACCCGGCCGGCGGCCTAAAATTTTTCAAAAGGGAGTAAACAAATCTTTTGTCATGCCTTCTTTCGGAAGGGATATAAAATCGGTGTCTCGGGCCGTACAATGTCATTCTAATTATTCCTGGATAGACAAAATTTAAGACTCCCGATGAAGCATCGTCCGAGTAGCCGTAGGAGTATAGGTAAAGTTTAATGAATAAAAAAAAAATTAAAAATATTTACTTTTAGCTTTAAGCAATAAAATAAATAATACACTATTGTTTCATAACTTTTTGTCGATGGTGTTCCTGTAGTAACAAATTGAGCATTCGCAGCGTGATTTTCCCTCAACTTCTAGTGACATCAGAACTTGAGTCTTTTCATTTATAACGGTTTATTTTTTTGGTTTTGTAAGAACATTAGTTGACCTTCTTGTTATAATTTGTATAATAAACTAAAATATATACTTTTTGAGTTATTTGCAAATATAGTATATCCTTAATAAATTCTTTATTAGAGATGTTGCTTCATGTGTGAATGGTTAAAGAGTTTTAAAGAAAAGACATCCAGCAGGTTTTATTAAATTTATCTGAACGACTTTATCGCTACTCTCCAGGGAAGGCCTGGTTTTTCGGCTATTGCGCAGCCGCTATATCTACCATGGTAAATTTTCATATTACTTAACCACCTGAGGACCATGAAGATGATGTTAAAATTTGGTAAAGATTGATCTAGTTCTTTTTGCGGTTAGTATTACAAAAAAAAAAAGGGTTGTCCTTTTATATAATAGTGAGATGTTAAGAGAGGCTTACTAAAATGGTTCCTTTAAAAATCCTTGCTTTTTCAAATATTCTCAAAAATATTAATCTTCGTTGAATACTCAAGTTTAAAGGAACGCCATATCTGAAAGATAATACTCACTATTGCAGCATGCTCTAATGCATACTGTTGTAAACAAGTTTGTTAAACCACCAGATGTTCGGCGGCTAACATATTAAATAACAGCCTTGTCGGCAGCGGGATTCGAAACTAGAACCTTCGGCGTGAAAACTGAGTGCTTTGCCACTGAGCCACTCCGCCCCTAGTACAGTACATATTATGATAGTATAGTTTTTATATATTAATTATTATAAGGTATTACCTCACATTCTGAGTGATGAAGCGTTCCGCTCTATATCTCTAAAACTTTCATCTGATCCTTATTAATTTTATTTAAGTGAAAAACATTCAGATTGTAAGAATAATGCCTTAAATTGGTTATAAATGCTAGTTCAATAAATTGAGGGAGCCTCTTAATTCGCTTTGAAGTCGAATAAAAACGCATTGGGCAGCGGAGGATTTCGTTCATGTTCAGGATTATAGCTCAACCATATTTCAAGCCTAATATTCTTGTAGATCCGATGTTTATAACAAGTATTAATTTTAATTCGCACAGTTGTGCTCGGAAACCAATATTTCTCACTTCAGAGCTACAAGATGATTTTAAGATAGTGACTCGCTGGAATAGAGTTAGCGGCTTAACTTGAAACTACGAATAGTGGAATAATTCCATCCTAATCTTCATTAATTAATTTAATATCGTAATTATGGAATCGATTTATGCCAATAGGTATATTCGCTGATAGATATAGTATATGTTATCGTTTAATATAATATTTCGTGTCAGACTTGAGGCGAAGAAGCTACTGAAGCTTCTTGATACTGATTTATGTATCAGTAATTTGAGGTAATCTTTTGCTATCGGCAACAGTTTAGAGTTGAGGAAGTTGCGGTTTCTCGATCCTTCCCGTACGAAGATATCTTAACAGGAAGCTAAGAAAGTATGACCCTGAATATTTATCGAGAAAGTGGGAAGTGAGTAAGCAGTGTCCTTTGTTCCTAGATCCTCCGAGAAGAGGCTCAAGAATACATTTTCCATAATTCTTGTTAGCGGCCATTCGCTCAAGATTTTACAGCGTGTCTATTTCGAACTTCGTTTGTTCGTTTCATTCTAAATAGGATCTTGGAGCAGTTCTATTCACTCCCTACTTTGCTTATTTTCGTTATCACAGTTGGAAACCGTCAAAATAGAAAGTTTATCTAGCATCTAATGGAATTTGCTATTTATGATTGGGATAAGAAATGTTTCAGTAAGACCGGAACGGATTTGTATCGTCCATTGTTGTGTTCACTCTCTTGGAGAAAATCAGCTCTACTGAAAAAAGTGTACTATTGTTAGATTTTAAAAAATATATATGCCTGGAAGTATTCTAAACAAAAAAGAGATTAGTTTTTAGAAATGAAAAATAATAATTTTTTGTTTGGCTTTACGCGATCCTGTGAAAGTCTAGCAGTTCACGTTTTTGACTATCAATAATAGACATCCTTATATTTTATTATCTCAAAGACGTAAGCACGAAAATTGATGATTTTATCGGTATCCTGTAATTTCTTATTAATAAATTATCTCTGGAATTTTTTTGCAGTGAATTTGTTTTTTTCAATATTTTTCAAGCATATTCCTACTGATTCTTGCTGTAATGATTTGATTGTTAATGACTATGTCTATGATTAGCAACCGATATTAGTATAATAAACTCAAAAATAAAGAACAACTGTACTCTTTTGTGGATTTATGAATCAATTTAAGTCTGAATTATTAAAATTTCAAATTTATAAATTTCAATTATTAACAATAGGCTGGTTTTCACATGTCCTGACACTCCAAACAATAATTTTATAGATTTTCAAGTAGTTAATTTATTAATCAAAACTTAAGATAGGTTGCACAAGTTCAATACAAAATATCAATAATTTAATTGAAATTGGTAAATAGTTATATTATTTATACCTTGTATTTGTACTTATATATCAAAAGCCCCGGTGAATAGTGGTTAAGTCTAATTTTCTTCAAAATGAGTTTCTTGTACTTAAGTAAGCAGAATTGAGTTATTTTCGTAGTGACTAAGGGGCTAAGTAAGGCAATGGCTTGAAAAGGAATTATAGTTTATATTATAGTTTATTAACTCTATTTCAAGCCAAAAACTACGATAAAGATAGATTCCCGTTATCTGAAAGCAGTTAACTCTCTCTAGAAGAAATGCGACTTAACCACTTATTCACCGGGGCTGTAGATATATGTCAATGAACTTTATTTTCATTGTCAGCATTATTTTCATCGTTAATATTCAATAATATTTAGATTATTTTTTCATCAATCATTTAATAAAACAAGACATTTGACTATAAGAAATAAAATCTTTTAGGGGAAATGGAAAGTTCAACTAGTCATTGATATTTTAAGTTGTTATAAGTAACAATTGCACAACTTTTAAACTTCCTTTTAACTTAAATGTTATTATTCTTATATCACTTCTGACCTTTGAACTAAAGTTGATTAAAACAAATTGCATAGCTCATACACAGGCCGCTAGGTGTCGCTAGTCTCGCGTAATACGTTACGATCATGTCACGCATGTCAGTGACGCGAAACCATAAGTATTTTCCCTGCTAAAAATCGCTAAACGCGTCTTTAGAAGATTTCACTTAAAAAATGCAACAAAAGAAAAATGTGAATTTACCCATTTTTCAATATCAGGTTGTTCTCAATTACTATTCATGCAGGGCTTGCAGAATGTTCTAGGGATCAAACGCCCTGAGGTAACCCTAAGCCGAGGACTTGGGATGAAAGTCTCACCGGTGCTTTCTCCGTTGCAGCGCTTCATCAGCCCACTTTCTCTTTTTATTGTCCTTGCAGCGGGTGTGGGTTATGACCTTTCTTGCAGCTAAGGTATCGCATACCCTTCATTTGTAAAATATTTAACATTATTTAAGCTCGTTCTAGAGTATTAGAAGAAAAAATAAATACCTATTGGATTTAATTTACGTTTGCCGTTTCAGAAAACATCAGAACATACTAGACTCTAAGCTCCCAATTAATTATAAAAGACTCATATACATGACAATCATAAGTCAAATCTGGACTTACGGAGTAGAGCTTTGGTACTACGCTAAGCCATCGCATTCCTCTCGTTTCCAATCCTTATGATACAAAACCGTTTTTAAGATCCTCAGTGCTCCTTACATTGCTATGAATAAAGTCATCCACAATGACCTTAAGGTTTGTTTGTTTCAATCATTTGTTGCTGATTTGCCCGAACCCGGTATCAATCCTTTCATGGCAAGCTTTACTTCTACTTAAACCCACTAGTTTCAATCCGAGCTACTTCTTCATTTCCCAATAATATTCCGAGGCGTCTGAAAAGAAAAAGGTCTCGTGACCTAAGTTGAATTTGCTGTTTGATTTCGACCAATCTCTAACACAGGGTAGTTTCTCTATTAGCCTTTATCTATACCATTATGTATCATTCATTTTTAATATTTACTTGCTTGATTGTTATAATAGTAATAATATTAAAAACTAATTTTCAAGAAGTGATCTGAGCCAAATAATTAACTAACAACAATATGCTAAAAAATTATCTATGTTTATCATACAAAAAACAAAATTAACACCCTCCGTTGTTTGTCCATTCTTAAATACCATGTCCTCCTCTTATATCTCCGAATTAAATATTGTATTCGCTACTGCTTCAATGAAGATGGAAATAAACAACGTTCATAAATATTCGCTATTGACCAAATATTTGAGTTTGTTCAACGTATAAACAATATTTTAAATATTTTCATTGCTACATAAAAAAAAAACAACCTGAAACTGAACCCATTGAGCAGGGAGGTTAATTGTCTGAGACCATTCTCAACCGCCAATTTTTCCTCCAATTATGGATACCCACTTTATATAGGCTGGGTGAGCCCAAGGAGGATCTCCTGATCCCACAGGGTCCATCACCTGACAGATTAAAAAGTTATCTTCCACAACCGGATGTACGTATACCCGAGACCTTCGGCACGACAACAAAGCGACCTACAGCTGAGCTGCCTTCCTCTTTAACTATAATAACTAATAAACTTTTAATATACAAATAATAAACTGTATTAGAATTTTCCTTTTACTTACTGATAAGTGATATTGAACGTAAAGAAACAGACAAAAGATTAATATTTACATGAATAACTTTTTTGTTTGCTTGAAAATAAGACAATGTAGCATGATACAATTATATTGAAGAAATACAACGCAGACTATCCTGCAGTACCTACTTATTCAAGATAATGTACTTTTAAGGCTCATCATACGTAAACAATAAAAAATACGGAAAGGGCAACACTACATAAAACAATTTAAATGAAAAATTTCTTAAGAACCCTAATAAATAAATAAAAAGTGTTGATTCGAATGTGAAATTCGTGCTTCTGATTAGGTCGATGACGACATCCTCGCACTTTTGAAACAGCTCAAGAAGTAAAAGGATGATTTTTACTTCGTCATCAGCTGTCCTCGTTGATTACCTTTCACATATGGTCATATCATTTTCATAGCAGTCTGATATGTCCATAATCGATTACAGATGTCTTAGTAGTGGATACGCTAATCGCCGTCTATGTATATCTTAAATTGTATTATAATATCTAAATTGCTGAGTCCTGAGATGAGTCCTGAATGGGTCCTATTCGAAAAATCCTATAGAAAAATGAAAACACTTCTTCAGGCATCATTAATCGAAAGTGCAGTATTAATCTTCTATATTTACGGGTATATCTTCCTTTTAAAATAATTTTGACAGTGATGGAAATCGTAAGGTTTAATTATTGTGAGGAAGTTGGCTCTATAATGAGCAACTCCTCTGTATTCCTATCATATGAGAATCTGACCGTTCACGCGGCAATTACATGAGATATTAGAAAGTACGTAAAAAATTATCAGAAAGGCTATAATAATGAGAGAAAACCGTCAAAAGGTGAATTCACTTGTGCTGTTTTAATTGTCTATGAATTAAATATGATATTTAATAATTTGATTATTAATGATATATATATATATATATATATATATATATATATATATATATATATATATATATATATATATATGTATTGGTTTCTGCTTATCTTGACTGTTATGGAAAATATATATTCTGATTCTTGAGTTCCAGTCAATTAAAAAGCTTAAATTTCTTTTGGCGACGTGTCGAGACAAGGTTAGTGTCAATTTATATTTATTTTATAATTTATTTAATTGTTATATGATATAATTTAAAAAAAAATATTTTATTTATTTTAGTGCGCTATTTAATGTATTTACTATTATTTTTCACTGTTAGGGCATGAGAATGAGATTAACCTAGTCTCGAAATGTCGCCAAACGAAATTTAACAACTGATGTATATATATATTCTATAGTTCGTATTCATTTAAGAAATGAATAATTATCCATCGGTTTTAATAAATACACATACATAATAATAAATACATTTAAATTAGGTATAAGTAACCATTAATACCATCACTTATTCCTGAGTTCTCTAAAATCTGAACAGTCTTATTTCTTGTCTTCTTCGGAACTTCATGAAACCTTCTATCTTCATTATTTATTATTTTCTTTAGATTTTCACTTTCTTTTAAAATATTGCCCGATATCTTCAAATCATTAGATCCTTTACCATGTGAACAAACAGTTTACCTCTTATTTTTACTTTGTAGGAAATAAAAAATCTGTTTAGTTAATCTATTTTCATTCATACCACTAGATGCAGGTAGATGGCAAATCGCATTTTTCTTTTATATCAGAAATTCTTTCTACTTTGGAGTTGTTTATTCATCAACGTCACCTTATGCTGTTATGGCTAACCGGATGATGCTAAAGCATAAGTTGCATATACTAATAGCCCAGAAGGTGGAAAGGTTAAATAGACTTTGAAGTCACTTGCATATAAATGGTGTGAGCAGATGTGAATCCACTGGGGAACATTATAGACATAGCAATTGCAAAGGAAACATCAACAGCTTTTCTGAACGTTACCTTTAGCTCACTTTCTTTTTTTCTTTCTTTTAATCATTTATATTAGTATTTTTTTGTTGTTGTTTATTCATTTAACATCACTTTATGCTCCTACGTCCAGTCAGGCGATGCTCCAGAGATTCCTAAATTTTTATTATCTAGGTATAATTAAGATAGCGATCTTTAACGAACACCCGTCATGTAAGTTCCAGGATTAACATGATTTGTTATAAAGTTAATGCGAATAATTAAAAACTTATTGTCAACAGGTAAATACCGCGGATATACTTTGCTGTGAGGGTGCTAGGAGCATTCAGAGGATTTAAAAGCTAGGGAATCCCACTTCCACTTGGTATTCCAACGAGCTATCAACGGATCACCTTCCGGTTTCTTACATAATGCTGAAGAAGCATCCGGTACTTCTTCATTCGGTGGTAGCTAGGCCCAACGTCATGAAATGCAGATCTCCCCCCCAATGTGAACCACAACGGAATGCAACCAGTGGCAAAGGAAGGGTATTAATCGAACTCCAATCAATCAGGCGGAAACAATTAGCGGTGATCCCACACCTACACCGAAGCTTCATCAGGATCTCCGAGAGAAGAGAGGACGCAGGACACTATCGGCAGGTGTTGCGCAAGGAGCAGTGAAAGTCAAGGGAAAGCGACCTTGACCCTGAACTACACCTCGGTCGCCGGCTACAGCCTCGTCCTTCTATGCCTTAGTCGATTAATTGTAATATTCAATGAATTAGTGTCACTGTCGGCTCTATTAGTTGGCGTAGTGGATGACGAGGTTTACGTCAGAAGAGATTTATTTGAGACGTTAATTAAAATTATTCAGACTAACGTCTTACAAGAAATTTAAAAGAAGAAGAAGAATATATCCTTAAAAAAAATGGTGTCTAGACATCCCTAATTTTATCATTAATCCCGAATACTACAAATGATGTGAACATTGAAAAAAAAACAAGCAACAATTATTCTTGAAATCCTTGTATCGACAACATATTATGCTATATTAATTGTACTTATATATACCCTTTATAGAAAAAAACAAACAATTTGTCTAGACATCTCTAATTATATCATCAACCACAAATACTACAAATGATCTTAGAAAAGAAATGTAAGTACCAATTACACAGGTCTGTAAAAAAAACTTTTTTAAAAATTGTTGTGATTTAGTTAACTGATCTTTATGTAGTTTTTTGTGCTGGTTTAAAAAATGAAAAAAAAAATTCTACCACGTAAGGCTTGCCTACAAAATAAAGTTGCAGTTTTTGGAGAAAGTACAAACAACGGAAAATTTTGGATTTTTTCCAAGAAAGCCTGTTACAAGTATATATGAATTCCAGGCATTTTTGTCTTCCATTTCCATTTATGTGACAAAGCTTTCATCTTTTATAAGTTTTCTGGTGTCAGGGCCAACAAAGACTCCCTCTTTCAGGTTAGCATTGGATGTACCAGGAAACTGTTCACTAAGATCCTTGAGAACCAATCCTTCTTTGGGTAATGCTTTCACAAACTGTTTCATTAGCCCCAATTTGATATGAATTGGTGGAAGCAAGATCTTTTTAGGATCCACTAAACTTTGTCTTTCAATATTTTTAACTCCAGTAATATTTTCTCTCACGGCTATCCCATTCACAGAGGAAACTTTTTGTAACCACTTTGTTGACTTAGTAACATGGAAATAACTTTCAAATCCCCACAAATGGTCCATTTATGTCAGAGTAGCCGAGCTTATTAAGAACAAACTCATGATTTTCGTAGCATTCTTTCAAATGGACTGAGTGCCCACAGAAGCATATCGGTTACCATTGTGAAAAAGTACAGCTTTCAAACTCCTTTTTGATGAATCAAATAAAAAGTTTTCAGGTGAAATTTGTGACTTATCTAGGGGTGATAGATTTTTTTCCTCAATCGGCTCAAAACAAACTGTTAAACCCACTAGTTAAATGTGGTACAATTTTTTCATCGCAGACCTGTGCTACACTTGAAATCCTTGTATCGACTGCATATTATGCTAAACTCACTATACTGATCAACATCCGCTAGTAGATGACCATCTTTAAATTAACAGCAATTTATTTAAGACAATAATTACAATTATTCAGACTAATGGTTTACCAGAACTTTTTCTAATTTTGCATCCTTAAAAAAAAAAACAGAGGTGTCTAGACAACTCTAAATCTATCATCTATCATCAAATACAAATACTACAAATTATGTAATCATAAAAAAAAAAAAATAAAGAACTTAGGCATTAATTATTCTTTAAATTTTTGTACCGATCGCCTATTATGATCACAAACTAATCCTTTTAAAAACATGAAAATGAAACATTATAAAAATAAAGCATGGTGATTATGGGCCTTTTTAGTATATAAATTTAACAGTAAACTATAAAAATATAGTATAAAATAATAGCAATAAATTTACATTCAGTTTAATTACGTATATTTAAAGTCTGGGATGGATACTTTGGGATCTGGGACCCTTGAGCTCTTCCAGCCTCTATAAAGTGGGTATACAAAGTGGAGGGAAACCAGGTTGAGCGTGATATTGGGCAAGTGACATCTCTGCTCAACCGTTTTCCAGGTCAATAAAGTCTACCATGTACTGAACCCATGGCTCGTTTGCCTACCTGTAAACTGGTAATCCAACCTTGCAATTCAACTTGTTTTTGTCACTTTCAGGGTATATTTAAGAATAATTAGTTATCTAATTATTTTATACATTTTTAAATACTATAACCACACATCTACTTGTTTGTAATGCTTCATCTTATTTCTTTCAGATAGTCCTCGATGACGTCTGAAAAGAAGATGGCTCCAAGATATTTATACACAACTTCTTACAACTCTAAAATATAAACATACATCTTTTATTTAGATCGTAAGTACTGTGAGCTGTAAATGTAATATTCATATGTAAATTTAATACGTGTATGAGATGAAAATAGTTGACTGGATGATCTAATGTAAAGGAGACAGTTGGGGGGTGCAGTCAATAAGAACACAGAATAAGTGAAGTACTTATATTATATTATATTATCGACCTACAGTGTAGGTCGAAACGTCGGCACATAATATAAGTACTTCACTTATTCTGTGTTCTTATTGACTGCAACCCCCAACTATCTCCTTTACACCGTAAATTTAATACATTTTTTCAAAAAATTTTGAACTTATTTTGCACTTGGTAATCTTTTAACTGAAATTCCACTAAAGCACTAAGGCAGGGTATTACGTGGAACAAAAAGGAAACGTATCCCTTTCGTATTTTGATTACTATTACATAAAATCCATCCACTTTCTAATGTTAGGGACAATTATATTTTATTCATTTACCTAAAATTGTCTATGTGTTTCCCTTCTCAGGCCGTCTGTTACAGGGAATGTCTAAAACTCCAGGCCAGCTGGCTATTCTGTTTCATTAAGAAGTAATCTCATAAGTTGGATAGAGCGCATCTTAATGAGTTATAGAAAGGTGAAGTGACCCACTTACAGGTAACTCTCCTTTTTTATTTAAATCTTCCATGATCTTAGAATACTTGGAATATCTGCAAAGTTCATGTAACCGTACTTTATGGATACGACACAGTTAAGAAAAACTTTATTGTTTTTAATTATTAATTTTTTTGTTTAAGCTTTTAGTTCGCCATTTAATTAATTGGTTTTCGTTCGTCTAGTTATTTCACCAGCTATACCACTTTAATGCAATTACTAATGCAACCTCAAATAACCATAAATTTGATTCCATGAATCATCCATGAATATCTTCCGATACTTTATTGTAATATTTATAGTAATATTGGAATATGAGTAACAAAATCTGATAATTTTTTCTCTAAAAAATCAACGAAAACAGTGGATTTTTTGAAAGAAAAAAGAAAATTTAAGGAAAAAAGAATAAGAAATTGAAATGTTATTGTTTCTGTTTTCATCTTAAAATCTAGAATCACTGTATTCAGGTCAACCATCTCAACATTTTGACCCCTCGCATTCCATATTTAGTTAGGTATGAATTTTATTTTATTAGTATTCCCTGTCATTTTTTTTTGTACCTGTTTACGGTATCCAGTTTCATTATTTTTCATTTTCAATTTTAATTTTAAATCGTTACTACTGACATTTATATTTAATTCAATCTAATACCCCCTTTACACTTTAATTTATTATTTATATATTTATATTACACTTTTAATTTATATATCGCTTTAATCGTCTAATCGAAAAACTACTCCACTTTAAAAAAATATTAAGACTTTTTATCAATCAAATGATATCATCAGAGCCCATCATCTCTCCCACCCCTTAAGTATCATCATCACCCAGACTCCCCGTGTTTAACCCCGCTACATACCTGGCAACAACGGTACGGCGGACCACTTCCACTGTCTGCAGCCAGTCACTTTCCCGAACTTAATAATTCATAGTGTGAAATATTTTTGAAAATAAAATTATTGAAAAATTTCCTCATACCATACTATTTCGGTTGGTATTACAGTTATCTCATTAAAAACTTGTCAAAGTTAAATATCACAGAAATTTGATTTGACAATTGATTAATTAGAAACAACGTTTGAAACCAATTGATTATGAATTATTTTTCTGATAGATGAATAATTAACGTATTTAGGATACTTTTTCAGACCGAGGTGAATGGACCAATAGCTTAGAGATTCCTCCACGCTGAAAGGCACATAAGGAAGGAAGAAAGAAAAAGTCACTTTTTTCTACTTCAGTGGCCAAAAGAAAGAATCCGACCATCTTCTCCTTGTCAGTAGATATTCAAGTACTTACTCCCCATAAAGAAATGCCGCAGATGGCTAGTTGACCCTTGGCTCATCTATGTATGCGTGAAAATAAAAAGGAATATTAACAACTTCCTCAACTTCTTGAAAGCGAGCTTCAAGATCCTAATATGGGTGCAAGTGTGGATGTTCGGTGCATAAAAATAAAAAATTGGAAGCCTCTCCCAAGAACTGAGGAATCACAAAAATTTCACCGAAGCAAAGATCAAGGTAGCAGTCGCCAAGAAAAATAAGACTCCTGAGATGTCACTATTATTAAAAAATCTGGAAAAAATTCAATACAATAAATGCTTATAAAGTTACCCTTTATCTGCACCCATGGTGAATAAGTGGTTAAGTCAAATTTCGACCAGAGGAGTTACGGATAGTGTTATTCTCGTAGTTTTTGGCTTGGAATAGAGTTGTAATATAAGCAATAACTCCTTTCAAGCCAATGCCTGACTTAGCTTCATAGCCAATATGAAAATAACACGAATCTGATCACCTAAGTAACTAATTTGGGAGAAGATTCGACTTAACCACTGATTCTCCAGCGCTGTATATAAGCTTTGTCTTAAGTCCACATAGTTCAAACCTGTTATTTAGAAGTGAGCAACTACCATATAACTTTATATCCCTATATCTTTCGCTAATATTTCATAATAATAGATAAAGTGAAGAACGTGGATCTTTGTCTTAATAAACACACCATATCAGCCAAATCAAATCAGACGGCCTCTCGACTGATGGATATCAAAGAGATGTGAGATAGCCGCGAGGGAGACAATTTTCGAAAGGATGATTTCGGGAGGAAGAGAAATTTTGAACTCTGGCCCAGGGAGCGCATTTACGTAAGAGGTCCTCTAATGGCCATCTGGGAAAGGAATATGGTGAAAGAATATTTAGTTTGTTAAACCTTACGTAATTTCTATTATTTTAAAACCCTATTTTGGTTCTAGGTTTTATCGCTTCTAACTTTTATGTCTGTCGTTCACATATTAAGGATTCGTTAGATAAATTTGAAAAATGCCCCGTATCCTCCTCTTTGATATATAGTCGAGGGAGGAGGGGAAACGACGTAATATGAAACACGATCCGTCACGATACATAATTAAGGTGACCAGGCGTCACGGACTGTAGCGCTGGGTACATAAATGTTATGTGAACCCAGAATCTCAATTATTGTTCCCCTGATTTACCATATTTTTTTATGGCTCTCAAAATTGTAAAAATAAGTAAATAAATGAATATAATAATAATGGAGAAGTTTCTCTTGAAAATAAGACCTGGAATAAAATATCGTGATAAAATTTGGTTTAAAAAAAACTCCAACTTTAGGGAACACTCAATAAAGAAAAAAATAATAAATTATATTCCAACAACCATTACAATAGCCAATTATTTTACTATCTTCCGTATGAGTTAAGATGAAATAAGTAGACAAAAAATCTACTAGTTTATATGAAGATTGCAGATGAAAAACGAGGTAACTCGATGATAAAAAAAAAATTGGTAACACCGGGTTATAATAGATTTTTCGGCGGTTCATACGATTGTGTTGTCAAAACAAGATAAAACGTTTTTGTTTTTTTTCATTTTAATTCTCTTGTTGATGTTACTGGAGTACATATTTTTGAATCATTCATTCAAGTGAGGAAAAAACCTTTTCCAAAATTTTTTTTTAATTTTTTTTTTTTTAATTTTTTTTCTTTATTTAAAAATACGTTTCGATTTATTCAGTCATTTTCAATTTTCTTTTCTTATAAGTCTATTTTTATTTAATTTAAATATTTTTACTCATAAATTTGGTAATGACCATGGAGTACATTACAAACTCCAAGTATTAAAAGAAAATTTTAATTAATTGACAATCTATTAAAAGGTATCTATACTTATTTTCAGTATTTTAGGACATGTTATTATATAATTATGTATTTATTGGATTATTCTTTTTATTAAGGTCAATGATGTAGAATTTATGAGTAAAAATATTTAAATTAAATAAAAATAGACTTATAAGAAAAGAAAATTGAAAATAAATCGAAACGTATTTTTAAATAAAGAATAAAGTTTTTTACTGGAAAGAGGTTTTTTACTCACTTGAATGAACGATAAAACGGGTTTAAACTTCTCACAACTGCTGAAGAACTAAGTCCGTACAAGGGGGAACAAGTTCATCCGAACGGTGTGGGAAAGAATAGGGTGTGGGAAACCACTCTCCGAGTAGAGTTTCGAGCATCTCAAACATTCTCTTCATTGTCAAATGGCAGGAACAACAATATGCGTGGGCTTACAAAAATAAATTAGTAAAAATAGTGATGATACTAATACTGGTAGATTCCGAGGGTAATTTCGCCCTCCTCAACCTTACTTCATTTTCCCTTGTAGTCGTCATACGATAACGTATATTGTATGTTAATAGCAATATACACTAAAGAAATAAGTTTTCAATTAATTAACTGCCTAAATTAATTTTCTTTCATCTCCCATTTAAAAATATTACAGAAAATAATGATCAGGAACGGCCCATTCCAGAAAATGAGGTAATGAAGCCTTATCATTACATCTCAGAAAGTTACTATTAATAAAAATTACTATCTAGCGTCAAATATTCATCCTCCGCACTTTCATTTCTTTATACTGTTGTTTTAATTAATCAATACGATTTATATTTAATTGCTTGATAAAATCTGATTTTCAATTTGTAGTTTGTTATGTTAAGAATACCCATTTCTGTTTTTTGTTACTGCTTTTTTAATAATTATTAAGCTGCTTCCAAAGTGTGCCTCTTTATTTATATTTATTAGAGTACCTTTAATTGCCTGGTATTTGCCGATTTTAAAACAGCGTCGAACATCCGGAAATCTAAGCTGAAGAGGATTAGACGACGCGGTCGTGATCCGGTGCCCCAGCTCACTTCCTCTAATCGTGAGGATTCTCTTCACTTGTACATCCTTCCTTACTAATTACGAAGTGGTTAATGAAGTTCATGTTCAAGATACTTAAAAAGCTTAGAAGAGAAATCATTCCATTCCAATCTCAGAATACGATTGGTTTGCTTCAATTTAGAAAAGGGTGTAGTTAATATTTTTACAATTAGAAGAAAATATAGGCCCGTTGTGAGAAAAATCGATACTTAAATATCCATGTTTCGACTGATCGGGTTAAGGCTACCCGGCAATAATATTGGTATATATAAAAATTAATATATTGAGCAGCCCGGCAAGCGGCCCTAGGATTTTTAAAGTGGCGTAAAAAAAAACTTAGTAATGCCGTCATTCGGAAGGGGCGTAAAATGGAGGTACTCGTGCTGTGCCATGTGAGGTTAAACACCCCTACCCTTTTTAAACATGGATAGTCAACATTTAGGACTCCCACTGAAGCATCCTCATATTAGTCATAGCAGCGTAGAGTGACGTTAACTGAATAAACAAACATAATGTATCTATATATAAATCTTTCATCAATCTAATACATCTAATGATTATGGTTATGGACATGACTTATGATCTAAAGAGAAAGGGATGCAAATCTGTGCAATTATATAGGGTTTAAAACAGTTTTGAACAGCACGACTTTAGATTTGATAAAGTCATTTATGGTGAAATTGTTACTATACTGTGCTATATAATACTGCCACTCAACTCTAACTTTACGATTCGTAAATGATTGGGGATGAATGAACATGCCTTGTTGATAGTTTTACGATGTAAGCCTCCAAACGATGCCAAGATGCTGAGGAACCTAAAATTACATTGAACCTTTACTATCACTTACAACATAACTGTTTGATTGACATACTAAAAAGTTCAAATAGCATTTATTTGATTATTTTTTAATAGTATTACATAATGTTATATCACTCCTTCAATAGGCTTTATTTGGTTGAAGTTTTTAAATCGATGAACAGCATATCTGATATTTTCCATCATATATGAAGCCTTTTTTTTTTTTTACTAAAGTCTTATTTTGAATTGTATCATTTTTGAATCTGAAGATTTATGGTAATAATCTCTACTCACCCCTCTTTCCTAAAACTGCTGGTGTTTCTCAATGCAGTGTCCTCGGCCCAATCCTCAACACAGTTCATACAGATGACATCCCAACCCATCCTAATATTATCTCGTATCATAATATGTATGCGGATTATTATCAGTTAACACTGATGAAGTTATATTAACATCCCACTGATTATTGTAGAACAGGTCCGGTACTTAGGAAGACACCTTGACAAATGTTTAACTCTGAATCCTCATACTAGACTGGAACGACAAGAAACAGCTCGCCACTACTTCAACACTTACTAAACATACGCTCTAAGCTCCCAATTAAAACAAAACACTCATATACATGACATTCATTAGACCCATCTGGACTTACGGAGTAGAGCATTGGGACTCTGCTAAGCCATCGAATTCTTCTCTTATTCAATCCTTATAATCCAAAATCCTCAAAGGTTACGAACAAAGTAATCCACAATGTCCCATTTGTTACTGATTTGCCCCGAATCCGTTATCAATCTTTTCATGACAAACTTTATTCCCACTCAAACCCACTAGTTTAAAAACTAGGAACCTCTTTAATTCCTGATAATCCTCCAAGGCCTGTAAAAAGGCATGTGATCTCTTAAGTTGAATTCGTTATTTCAGTACTACCACTGGGTAGTTTCTCTACTTGTCTTTATCCATGCCATTATGTACCATTCCTGCCATTTACGTGTATTGTTATAATATCAATGATATAAATATCATTGAATAATTTAATTTAAAAAAAGAGAGAAGTTTTATGGGAATAATGACATAAATTTCAATACCATCATCCCAATAGGAATCCTTTGCTTTGCTGATACCCAAATATTAATTTTTTTTTCACTCATCAGGTTTAGTTTTGACAAGACATGGAACTTTCAAAAACCTCAATTGAAAAATTAGGTTTTTTGAGTTATAACTTTGTTCTTTCGAAGTTTTTTTTTTTGTGTTCAGTTTTTTATCTGCTTAGCGTACACAACCGTTGTTCTAGAAATAGTACAGTATCTACCCTGAACTGAAACCAAGAGCTCAATCTTCAAAGTGAGAAAATTAATATTAAGTTCTAAAACTGTTCTTTGTAGGGTTTCAGGGCGGATTTAAAGTTGCGGATTGCAAGTTTTACTTGTGGACAATACACTGTCTTCCTTCCGATGAGCTGAGTAAAATCACTCTTTCAGTAAATAGCGATGATAGGTTATCATAGTAGAAGAGAACAATGATCTGAAAGATTTTTTAAAATCTTTTTTTGATATTTTTAATTTGTGTTTAGTTTATGGAATAAAAACATCAAAAAAAAAAAAGGAAAATGCTCCAGTCCTCGATTTTTTGGAGCAACTTTTTTTGCACAATTAATTGTTAAGGCGTAAAATGAACATAACAGTAGGGGCATTGCGTGCCCCGTCACGCTCTCCTTCTGTATGCACCAGAACATGTAATGTTTTTCTAATCCATTTGCATTCCCAAAGGAAAGCTCATGCATTCGAAACAGATCTCGGAGTGCCTTGAACTTGCTAACCAGTCGTCGAGTGCGAACTCTACGTTTCTATCTCCTGGTGCGAATTAGAGGAGAAAGCAGGAGCACAAATAAAACGAAGTGAAAAGCATTATTATATCAGTTATCTCCACACTCTCTTAGATAAGAAAATAATAATATAAATTAAAGAAAATTACAAAATATAATAATAATGCTGTAAAAATACAATTTTCCTTACAATCTAAAGTGTTTACTGGAACTAAATATTTTAAGGAAACTAAGGTAATTAAAATATATATATATATATATATATATATATATATATATATATACACATATGTATAAATAATTACTGGATTATTACATGAAGAATATGCTCAAGCATAGATATCTGCTTAATCTTATCTGGATTGGAAGACGTAAGTATAGCCATTTCAGAACGGTTTGTTTATTTAACGCTAATTTATGCTGCTATGGCTAATCGGACGATGCTACAATGAGAGTTCTAAATGTCACCTATCTTGGTTTCATTAGGAAACGGATCTTTAAGGATTAATTGACAACATACAAGCTCGGGACCCCATTTTACATTGCTTCCGAAGGACGGCATAACTAAGAATTTTATACCAGCTTAAAAAATCCTAAGGCGACCTGTCCTAAGGCGAACCCATAATCTTGGACATAGTAGGTTGTTATAATAACCACTACAGATGACCCTGTTTCAGAGAGGTTTAATGAATAAAATTAATAAAACAATAGTAATCAAAATGATAAATTGACAGTTTAACGTAAACAAATTGAAAGTATCATTGAAATAGGAAAAACAGCAAGTTTAACGTTTTCATTTCACAAAAAGATCTATTAATAGTGTAGTCATTACTACATATCAATTACAATATTTTCTTAACTTAAGGATCGTTTGATTAAGAATGTTCTAAACCAAAAAGTAACTAAAAGTGTAAAAGATTAATCTAGTTTCAATAAAGGTTCCGGTAACAGTCAGCAATGAAAAAAGGATAAAATTATTTTTTTATAACGACCCTTCGAATTATGGATGTATGACAAATCAAAGTAATATTATAAATGAAAATAAAAATAAAATACAAAAAGAATTATGAAAATATAATGTATCCTCTTTGCTTAGCGATGTTAACATTCCTGACATTCTATGCTGTAATTTTCTTTCTATAAGTTTCGAAAGTATTATTTAATAGAGATAAGTTGTAGCCACATTTCGAACTGTTCAGTTACACAACAATAGAGCTATAAATATAACTTGCACAAATGCAGGCAATTCAATAAAACACATTGGATGACTGGATGTGGCAATACAGGATGAAAACATGGCCAAGTCAGTGGAAGTTGAGGGAGAACTTGCCAAAATAGCTAAATAATTAAATCAATGATAAATATGGTAATGAATATTCATTCGATGGCGGCGGTTGGTGTACCACAATAATGCTTAATCTGAGATCCCACTTTTCTGTACATTTTCATAACTAATTGTATATATATACATATTATATAGTGAATCCATGAGGAAAATATGGGCCGAGAAAAAACTGAAAAAAAAAATTATAATAATAATTATAATATTGCAATTGGAAAAATCACCAAAAAAAAAATGCGTTAAGTCTCCAAAAGCCTTAATAACAAAAACGATCAGTCGACATTTCGCCTATACCGGTATTTTCAGGACAATACTTCGCTTTTAATGTGATCCCTTTGTGAAGTGTTGTCCTGAAAATTCCGGAATTGGTGAAATGCCGACTGGTTGTTGTTGTCTCAGTGTTTTGGAGACGTAAAGCTTTGTTTTGGGGATTTTCCTATAAATGATTTCTCTTTTAAGCCTTTTTTTCTCATTTTACTCTTTTTTTCTCATATTTATTGATAAAATTCATAATTTTACATATAAACTATTATTTTATCTTTCTAAAATCCTAAATGGACAGCAACAAAAGCGGTAAATGACGCTATTGTCGCGAATCCGTTGGCAAATGATGTGTGGCAGATGACGGCCATCAAGAGGAAACTTGGCAGCGAGCAGAATGGGCGACAGTATCCCGATGAGCGGGAGTCCCTCGCTAACGACCTGGTGAAGGGCTTCTGGCGAAAGTAGCCTTCATTATCGATCTTCCTATTCAAGTGAGCTTTTAAACTATTACATTCGTTTATTTTACTGTATATTTTAGTTTAGTTTTATCAAAACTTTTATAATTAAATTGCAAAAAGTAAATTATTTAAGAAGAAAATATTTAATTATACTTAAGTCTATTTCGGTTCCATTTGAGATAGATCTTGTGTCACGGGCATCTATAAATCTGTATACAATGCTTTATTACTGACACACCAGGTTTAGTAATGGTTTGATGGTGAGTGATGAATATTTAATGGTTTTTATTATAAAGTAGACTTTATAGTAGTATTTATGTTTGTTGTACGTAAAATTAGACAATGTATGACAGGTGATTTTGTGAGGAAGATAATGTATTAAGAAATGGTTGTATGGAAGTATTAATAGTTTAATATATATAGAAGGTTGTTGGACAAGGTTGTTTTGTGTTTTTGAATAAAGTATAACATCAAATTATTTATTTCTGTCATTTTAACAATCTTTTTTTTATTTCAACCTTCTTAGCTAATCCATAATCCGTTGAAGACAATCTTAAAAATAAATTCATATTTTGTTTAAAACTTTCTTCAGGCACGGGGATACACAGTAATAGTGCTGAAGTAACGAAGTTGAGTGACCACATAACGAACAAAAGGGATAAGTTGGGTTGGAAAAGATTAATAAATCGCATTATCCAAAAAATGGAAAATATAACACATGGGCCACATCATGTGAGATGACTAATATCGTCTACAGCTTGTGATGTAGTAAAATATTTACAGTAGGAAGGGACCAGGACTATGGAGACACTCCTGGGGCCACATTTAAAGCAACGGCTTAGTCTCGTAACTGAACAATCATTTAGGATTAGCCCAAAAAAACTAAGTTTCCATAGCGTTTAACCTCCATGTGTTCAGGTTCGTGTAGACACCTCTATCACATCTAGATCTTACTGAATACTTGCAAATGCTACTAATAGTCCAGAAAGTGGGAAGGTTAAATAGATTTTGAAGTCACTTGCATATAAATAGTGGGAACAGAGGTGAATCCAATTGGGAACATTATAGGCATAGGAATTGCAGAAGGCTTTCTTAGCGATACTTCCTTTCGCTCACTTTCTTTTTGTCATTTATATTAGTATTTCTTTTGTTGTTGTTAATTCTTTTAACATCACTTCATGCTGCTATAGGTAATCGGACAATGCTAGAGAGTTAGTCCTAAATTTTGACTAACCAGCACCGGCTCGGACCTCCCATTTTACGTCCCTTCCGAAGGACGGCATAATCAATGTTTTTTTATTCATCTTAAAAAATCTGCAAATCCCTCTTGGGCATAGTTGGTTGTTATACAAGCCACTATACCACAGACATCCCCTTTTTCTTTCGCTTTTGTATTCCCATTTTAGATACTGTAATGTGTAATGTGCCCTTAGTGATTTTTTAAATATTATCAATAAATACAATTAGCAATATTTTACCCACTGATATTCCTAGACTAAAATCATCCATATCCATTGATAACATTAAAGTTTTTCGCCCTAAATCCGTAAAAAAAAGAGAACATGAATTTTTGGATGTTACAATTCGTGGAATATTGAGTTCTGCAAGTAATAAAAAGAATTGGAAATGATTATCTTCTAATATTTTTTTGAATATATGTATTACTTTTTCTTCTCTCGTAATTTTTTATTGTTTTTAATTTTAATTTTAAGGCACAACAAGTATTTTTATAGTGTCAAGCTGCTTCTAATTATGTATGCGCTAGTAAGATAGGTTAATTAACCTCTATTGATTCGTATAAACATCGTATACCAATAAAATTTAATTAATTTTCTTCGCCAAAATAAAATTAATATAAATTTTAAATAGTACATACTTGTATATACAAGCCCTTATGATTTCGTCATCCACAACGAACGCCTTAAATGAGTCTAGCTACTAAACCCGCACTGCTTATAAGTCATTACCAATAGTGGAATACATTTTTTCAGGCGAATATGAAAGAATTTTTATAATATAAAGTTAAGAAGTTACTAGAAACCATTAGGGGGCTTATAATAAATAACACAAGGGAACAACATTTTTGTTGCATGAAATATTTTGACTAATATTCTACTTTCTCGAGGTGCTGATTTAAGATCTGAAGTCAGTTTGTTTGTATCAGCTTTACTTTTGGGGTTATAATTATAAACTGTTTTTTAAGATGAAAATATTTTTTATTAAGAAAACTATTAAAAAAATTACCACTACATATCAAAAAATTTTCTTTTGTAAGATTTTCTGGCTTGATTCGGTTCACGGGGGCTGTTTTTAATGCTCCAACAATAGTCCGCCATCATGTGAGCATTCCAGTGACCTTGGTAACGTTCCTCCATAGTTCGAATGTCCTGATGGAACCGTTCCCCTTGTTCTTCACTCAGATCACCAAGATTTTCAGGGAAACGGTCCAAATGGCTGTGGAGGAAGTGTACTTTGATGCTCATATTACAACCAAGCTGCTGGAAGTGTAACAACATTAGTTCAATATGCTCCGCATAGCTTTCTTCCTTTTTGTTTCCCAGAAAATTTTGAGCAGTCCAAACGAATTCATTCCAGGCATTTTTTTCAATATCAGTCATGTAACTAATAAAGTTTTCATCCTTTATCAACCTTCTTATTTGGGGACCATCAAAAATTCCATTTTTAATTTTTTCTTGGCTCAAATTAAAGAACTTCTTAGAGATGTATTTATAGCAATCACCACCCTTGTTCAAAGCTTTGACAAATTGTTTCATGAGCCCTAGTTTGATATGCAAAGGTGGCAGTATTATTCGATCCGTGGGCACAAGGGGCTCATTTATTACATTCAGTTGTCCCGGAACCATAGATTGCCTGGAAGGCCAATCTTTTCTAATCCAGTGCTCAGACCTAGCTCTGCTGTCCCATAAACAAATAAAACATGGATATTTTGTATATCCACCTTGTTGTCCAAGAAGAAAATTCACCATTTTTAGATCAACACTTATCAACCACTTTTGTTCGTTGTATTTGATTCTATCCATTACAGAAGCTACAGTAGCATATTCTTCTTTGACTGTAGTTGAATGTGCAATCGGTATCGAACCCAGCTTATTGCCGTTATGCATAAGTACACATTTCAGGCTACGTTTAGAGGAGTCAATAAATAAATGCCATTCATTTGGATCATACTTCTGTACTCCCATTGCTTTCAATAAACAAGGAACATCTGAACAAAAAGCAAAGTCGTCATCTTTAGAAAAGAATGACAGCAATTCTGCCACTCGGTTACGATAGTATGAAATTCTTGTTTCTGGGGTTAAAAGATTTCTTTGCTTTAATCGAGAAGCTAGAATCTCCGATGTCTTCTTAGAAAGACCAAGACCTCTGATTAATGCATTGAGGTCTTCCTGATTAAAGAGCTGGGGCTCAGAAGTAAAATCAGGGTAAGAATCACTTGTCCGACTTTCATCACTTGAAGAATAGTTTTGTTTTTCTATATCATGATCATTTTGTACAGATGAAGAAGCTTGGGGTACTGGTGCATCGCCAGAGAACAAGACTGGTCGAGTAACAGATAACAAGTTTGGATAAGACCATTTCGACCGGTTATTTTTATTAATTCCATTAATATCAATCACACAAAAATAACAATCATCTTGATGATTATTAGGTTCCCGCCAAATCATTGGTGTTTGATACTTAAAATGGGGTCTTTTCTTATTTGCCCATAATCTCAAAGACTCAACACATGTTTTACATACCATATGAGGGATCCAGTACTTGTCACGGATGTCCAAAGCGAATCCAAAGTAATCAAAATATACCTGTGTTATAAACTCTGACACACTTAGCCTACAATTTTTGAATGTATATTCACCACAAATGTTACAGAAATAGTTTGGATCGTTTCTACAGATATTTCTTAACTTGGACATTGTTATTTAACACAAGAGCACAAACTTTTTCACTAAACAACTCAGTTGAATTGAAGTTTGAATGTGACTAGTACAAATATATGTCTATCAGCTGTTTGCCAAAAACAAAAGGTGCTGGAGAAAAACTGAGGCTAGATTTGTAATCACCAACCTCTAATTAGTAAACAACAGGCCTAAAACTCCATGCAACAAAAAATTAATAAAAATTTGTTCCCTTGTGTAATTGCTTACTATATCTATTTAGCGAACAACGAGTGCATATTTATTCTGTATTTTTAGTTGTTTACTGCTGATTTATTGATTACTCAAACGATAATCTGAATCACTTGTTATTTGCTGTCCTTTATTTCTCAGTTCAACTAAGGAATAATGAATAATTGTAATTATATAATAATAAAAAGATATTAATAAATACTGAAAGTAAGTAAACTAAAAAAAAAAAAAATTATTCGTTAGTTATAATATAAAATAAAAAACATTAGTTATTCGTTGGTCCAAATTTATTTTTTGTATTTTTTCTATTTGTACCACTACAACCCGTGAACAGGTCTGGGGTTCTGTACATTCGACATGGTAGAGACTGTTCTGTTTCATGGACAACGGTTCTGCAAGGAGGTGACTTGTCCTAGGTCACGCTCAGCCGCCAGATTTTTCCCCCTTATTTTGGGTATCCTACTTTTATAATATTTTATAGAGGCTGGGTGAACCCCAGAAGGGTCCTAGATCGTATATGATCCATCTCCGGCTGCAAAAAGACTAAATGAAAGTCTTGGCCTACAGTGGGATTCGAACCAGGATTTCCGGCATGGCAACTCAGTGCTCTACCACTGAGTCTCTCGGCTCCCTCTTTTTTTTTTAGTTGAAATAAACTTTGCCAAATACTGCTATATATTTAATTAACTAAGTATCAATAAAACAGACTTTTGACTCATTGATCTTCTTCATATATCTCGTGAACGGACGAAATTCTAAAACTCTAAACTCAAAAACTTATTTAGAATTCTACACGGATTTTCCGCAACATAAAGACAGATTAAACAGAAAAAAGAGTTGAAATTTCTAAATTTTTCATTCGCTTTTCTATTTAAATTTTGTGAACGGGAGAGCGGAATTTAGCGGTTCAAACGATTTTCCGAATATTTAGATCTATACTTGGAGGAAAAGCAAAAAACAAAAAATTGCAATGTTTTATTCGCTTTTCCTCTATTTCTTGGAAAGACAAATGAAATTTTTAGTGTTATAAACCTTTCCGCGAATATTTAGATATTATTTAAAAAGAAAACATGGTGGTATTTTCTGAATTTTCTTTCGATTTTCCTTCTACATAGTCTGAACGGGATGTTTTCGCAGTCCATGCCATTTTCCGAATCACTTATGCACCTGCAAGAGTCGTAGCCATTTAGAAATATAACCAATGTAAATATATCCAAATCCAGAACAAAATTACCCTCATCCTCATCTGTGCTCTACTCCTAGATTCCAAAACTTTTAGTAGGTGAACCTGTTTACTAGTTCAATCAAAGCAATAAAAGACCATTGCTCCTCACCCATTGAATGTACTTGGTAATCATCGAATAGAGACTAAATAGTTAGTTACACAATTGATTCATTATCAGTGATTTTGCTACGATTGATACGAGTGAATTTGCTACTGAATTTAGTTTGCTTGCTGAATTTTTTGCATAGGTGTCTTTATTAAACACACCTATCCTACCATTCACTTTGTTGTGTATTGTGCGCTGTTCATCTTGCTTAGCTTGCGCCTTAAGCTGACGAGGTCCACACATATCCAGTGGAATAAACCTCAACAGCCAAACGGGCAGCCTTGCGCTGGCAAGAGCCCCCCCACTGCTCGTCCCGACGTCACGGCCCGTCCGGTTCGGCGTATCTAGTTTCGTCACGTCGTTCCCAGCCATGGCTACCGGATCAGTGCCTGTTGAAGAACCTAGTACCTCGATGGAAGTAACTGACGACAACAGAGGAGAGAAGAGGTCAGGAGGACCCACCGAAGAGGAAGTTTTCCAGCCTGTATCTAAGAAATTCAGTTCCAGACCCCCAGTCTACAAGGGACCTACACCCACTAAAGTTGCGAACAAATTTGGTACCTTAACTAATATCAGCGAACCAAGCACATCGGCGACCAACACAGCTACTAAGAAGAGGCTCCCTCCTCCGATTGTGATCAGGCCTCCGATCTCGCAGCGAGAGCTCACGGAAAGGATGGACAAACTAAATATCACGAATTATGCCACCAATTCATCTGAAGCAGAACTGAGAGTTTATTTATTTAACTACCAAGATCATAATGCCACCAGAGCCCTACTAAATACGGATGGCACGACGCAGTACCACACCTATGCCCCAAGAGGTACCAAGAGGTCGAAAAAGTTTGTCCTCTACGGTTACGATATCGACGCAGACATGGAAGCCATCACTCAGGACCTCATGATAGGCTTAACAGGGTTCAAATCTGCTAAGAAGTTGATGCGAAAGGACCCCACGGGCACACTACGACCCACCGAGGGCATTTTGGTAATAACTGACCACACAGTCAAAATCGAAGACTTGAAGAAGCTAAGGTATGCAGGTCGTGTTAAATTTACCGCATCTGCCTTTAAAGAAGAACGTGGCCCTGTACAATGCTACCAGTGCCAGGAATACGGCCACACCAAGCAATACTGCGGTCGAACATGCCACTGTGCCTGGTGCGGCGAGCACCATCTGCTGAACCAGTGTAAAAATCGCGGAGAAACTGCCACATGCCAGAACTGCAAGGGCCCCCACCCAGCCTTCTCGAAGGAATGCCCAAAGAGACAAGAACTCCTAAGATCGAAAGCGAAGAAGAAGGAAGCCGCCGTAGCAGCCACACCAGCATCAGGAAGGAAGCCTAGCCGCCTAGCCACCAAGGACACAAGCTATTCTCAACTCATTGGAGGAACACCTGCACAGCAGCCGAGCCAATCAGGTAAGGGACCGCTTCCCCACTCCTCTCTTACCCCCCACCACCTTGCTTACCTCCACCCCACACCTGAACCACCTCTAGTGACACAGCTCCCCTCGGTACCATCAGCTTACCAGCTGGCACCAGGACAAGACCTCACCCTCTCCTGCCTCTTCGAGAAGTTCAACTTGATGATGCAGATGATGACACAGATGATGTCTCAGATGATGTCTTTGGTGATGGATACCAGGCGACATGACTGAACATCTAGTCATCAATTATAACATCAGAGGCCTTCTCTCGAAGTTGGCCGAAGTTGAAATCCTCCTACAGCAGCACCGTCCATCGGTGGTGGCGCTGACGGACACCATGCTACCCTCCTCAGCTCGAATATATTTCCATGGTTACACAGTGTACAGGGAGACCTGTGCAATGGGAACCAAGGCAGGCGTCGCCATCCTCGTCCGAAATGATGTACCATCTAGGAGGGTTTCTAGTCCAGTGTGTTCAACTGCCGGCACTCATATAGTCACTGTTGACGTGCGGTTCAAGACCCGTTTCACGTTCAGCTGCGTCTATAGGAGGCCGAGAGCTGTTCATAAAGCTGTGAGATCGTTGTTGCAACACGCCCAGTCAGTCAGTCGCTATATAGTCCTTGGTGACTTCAATGCCAAACACCCTGCCTGGCTATGTATCAACCATGACCCACTAGGGACGTACATTACCAAGACTGGACTAGTCGCCTACCACCCCGGGGTTCATACCTTCCGGCATGATTCCCTACCCGGATATACCTCAACTCTAGACCTCCTCCTAACCAGGGATCTGCACACCATAACGGGCTGTATAGCGCTCCCATTCGGTCCGTCAGATCATCGGCCGATTGCATATATTTTCGGAGGTAACCCCGCAGCCCCGACTGCTAGCAAGTACCTCTTAAACAAGGCCGACTGGAAAGGATTCAGGGCTAGCATTGAGGAAAATCTCCCCGTGATCGATCGCCTGAGTACAGAGGCAGAGGTGGATAGGGCGGTGCAAGTCATCACCACTACCATACTGGACTCAGCAAACCAGCATATCCCGAAGTTTAGTCCGCAACCCAACGCCATCAGGAAACCTCCAAAGCACATTCTTGCCCTCATTGGCCAACTTAATCATCTGAGGAACATTTTCCAGCGCTCTCATGACTATGAGTTAAAACCGGCCATCAATGCGATGACCCGGCAGATAGCCAGCCTCATGCGAGTCTGGAAAACTTCCCTCTGGCACGAACAGTTACTTAGGACTCATGATGACCACCGCCAGTTCTGGCGACTCGTCAAAACCTACGTAACTAAAAAAAGGACAGTGCACCTGACTTCCGGAGACGAACTGATGACGCCGGGGGAACAGGCTGAACGTTTGGCGAAGGCATACGAGGCGAGTGATGCTGCTCGGCTGGTAAATGCTCCACCAATCCCTGAGGGGCCACTTCCCTGCCCCAATGAGAAACCCATTTTTTCCACCTTCAAAGGTCTTGAATCGGTACTACGGCGCACTAAAGGTAAAAAATCCTCTGGGCTAGACAGCATCCCTTATGTCATGTTGAAGATGCTCCCTAGAAAAGGTAAAGCCTTCCTATTGAACATCTTCAACACCTGTATGAGAATCTCATACTTTCCTGAAGCATGGAAAAAAGCCGTTGTAGTACCACTACTTAAGCCGGGGAAGTCTGGTAAACTACCTGATCACTACCGGCCGATCAGCTTGCTCTCTCATATGAGTAAAATTTTCGAGAGACTTGTCCACCACCATTTGCTGACCCACTGTAGAGAGGAAAACATTATCCCCCCAGAACAGACTGGTTTCCTTAGAGGTGTTTCCTGTGACCATCACCTGGCAAAGCTCCAAGCGCACACCATAGAGCAGATGAACATGAACAAAGCCACGGCCTTTATATCCCTTGATTGCACTCAGGCCTTTGACAGTGTGTCTCACACACTGTTACTCCGACGCTTGGAAGAGTTTAACTTCCCAGGCTCGTTATGCCGTTTAATCCGAAGCTATCTTAGCCGAAGATCCTTCGTCGTGCGAGTCGGGGAAAGCTACTCGACTTCTAGCAACACCACCTGTGGAGTACCACAAGGGTCTGTACTGGGGCCACTGTTGTTTGTGATATTCACAGCACCCGTGGTCTCGGTTAAGCATGAAGGAGCGGTAGTAGCGGCCTATGCGGACGACATAGGGATTTATGCTTCAAGTGCCAACGCCCGTCATGCCCTTAAAAAGGCACAAAAGGCGTCGGTGTCAATTATTGATGATTTAAAGATGAATGGCATCAGGGTGAATCCGTCCAAGACGGATGCCATCGTGATGTCATTTCAGGAAGGCAAAAAGCGCCTCCCGACGACCTTCACAATTGAAGATGAAGATCGTCGTGTATCTAACTCTATCCTCTACCTTGGCGTCACTCTTGATAGGCATTTTACCTTCTCGAGTCACGTCAGGGGGAGGCTGAAACTGGCCCGACAAAAGTCCAATAGGCTCTACCACCTCCTCACTTCGCCCCAACTGTCGTTACGGCTTAAATGCCAAATTTATAAGTCGATTATTAGACCAACGCTGCTCCATGGTGCGCCGCTCCTTAAACATATTTACAAAACCACACTAAAAAGTCTACAGCAGTTCCAGAACTCCATCCTTAGGCGTATAGTTAAAGGCACGTCGCTCCAAAGGGCGCGTAATACTAAAATCTATGAGGAGCTGAAACTCCCGTCTATACCGAACTACATTAGCCGGAGGCACATCAAATTTTTTGATGGGCTGAAGGCGTGTAGCAACCCACTCTTTAGAGACATAGTTCCCCCTCCCAGACCTGGGAGGTGGCAAGGCAGTGTCCCCTTGGTCGACGTGCTCTCATTGGCCTAGGGATGGGGTGAGGACTCCCTTGTCCAAGCCTTTCTTCCTTTCTTCCTTCCTCTCCCCCCTTTCTTCTTCCTATCACCTAATCCCTTAAAGCGGTCTCTCCCTGCTTTGAATGTATAGAATCAGCGGCCTTGGCCGGTTTAGAGAACCCGCCTTCAGCGGACTCATTCTATGTATTGCTTAAAATACCTCCGGGTAGAAAAAGTACTATAATTATTTCCGTATATATATATTTATGTATTGTATATATATATATTGTAAATATTTGTTTATATAAATAAATGGAGATTCGAAACAAAACACAATTGATTTCCACTGGTTAACATATGTTTATTTAATTGATATACAAAAAAAATTTATTTTAAATTTTATTTTTCTTCTATAAAGGTATATAATATATAACATTATTCACTTGTGAGGTGCATGGGGTAGGGTAATCACTCCTTTAACGGTTTTCTTGAGTTGCGTCCAATAGGTAGACGGCTTCACATATTCCCCAATCTTTTTGTTTCTAAGCAAGCTAACTTTAGCTAGTGCTTTCACTCGATAGACCACCACGACTCCCTGTAGTTTCATATGACGTTTATAAAAATAATAACAAATAAACATTTTCTTTCTGTCATGTTTATCAATATATGCACAACTCCCGGTTGTGCATAAGCTTTCTTCATCCAACATAACTTTCCAGATCAATCAAGTTGCAAAATATTTAGAATAAGTTATGAAATATTCGCTTGGATATATAACCAATGAAGTTGTCAACACACGATTCTATGACAATGAGCTTTCTTGCCTCTTCAGATATCCCTTTCCACCATTGAAAGATCACCATCACGAAAAGAAAGTCACGATGTTCTCTTGTTATTCCTCGACCGGCAATCCCCACACAACTGTCTCCCTGTGATTCGATAATAATTGTGAATCATATCTTCATCATCCTCTTACTTCCTGTCATTTTGTTATTATACATGTATTCCGTAAAACCTTATGTTTAGTCGGTAAGGTTGTTAAATATAAATATTGAAATTATAAAAAAAAAATTAATATAATAATAACAATTGCGTGAAGAGTCTTCGTAATTCCATCTGTACTGTATCGCTTATGGTGTTATTATTTTTTGAGGTTCTTTGCTTTCTTTTCAGATCTGCACTTCAATTTTTATTAAAAATATTCGGTTCTAAAGTTAGTGATAAGAAAGAAGAAATAAAAAAATCTTTGAGTAAAGTTGTAGATGAAATAAAATTACTATTACTTCCATATAAAATATATAATTCATATTTTGTTGAGGGTCTTAAAATTATCCAAAGCAAGGTTATATATACATATTCTACTAAAATAAAATATTGAATTATCTCCATATGGGTAACCGCCGTCACAATTAAAATATTTACGGTTAATCCACGCAATTTATTCAAATTAATTTAAAACATAACAACTACACAAACTTTAATAACGAGATTTTATTTATATGGTGGCGAAATAAAACGCAATGTTAAATCATAATTTGTTTTCAACTGAATGCTATTTATTACGCTATTTATCCATTATAAATAGTTAAACTTCATTTTAAAATTTATATTGGAGCGTGATTAAATCTCTGGGAAGATTTTCTGAATAAATGTAGTCCTTAGAAATATAACATTCAACTTATTGCTTTCGATATTGTTATAAAACACATTATAGAATTGAAGTGACCTAAATAAAGAAATAAATAAGTAAATGAAAAGAAGAAAAATGTTCTAATGCCCTAACATAAATACATACCTAATTATACCATGTCTTAAAAAACTAATCATTTGGAAGAGTGACTAATGTTATTGCGATCATTAAATTGAAAAATGGTCAATTTAAAACAGTTACTGGTCGCTTTAGCAGTCAATATTATGAAATAAACGTTAGGCAATATTACGCCCAAGAATGAAACAGTTTAATGTCGATAATATCGATAATAGAAGAGTTTAATTAAATAAACAAACATCTGATAATAACATTTTTTAAAATGTATTTTATATCGGAATTGATCCATTTCTATCAGTTAACAAAGGATTTTCCGCACTACTGCTTGTTCCCAATTATCCAAAATAATGTATTAATATACATGACCTCTAGCACTATTATGAGCCAAGTTCCATATTATCAAGAACTATCGTTGTAAAATCCTGCCTCAATTTCAGGACGGTATGATACAACACGGAATTAATTTTAATCCTTGAACAGTACTGGCCAATCAATCATCAATTAATCAAATACTCGAGTATTAACAAAAAAAAAATTCACGAAGCTCCAAATTATTTAACTGCTTTGATAAGAAATAAATCAATCGAACAGCGCAGGTGATATAACGCTTTCCGTTGCAGACCTTCCTCCATCAGATCCACTCTTCTGATGATTACTCCTCCTTGAATTGGTTTTCAGACAATTCTTCTTTAGATTTTTGTTCAAAACAAAATTTCGGGAACTTGGGCCAGAACAGACATCAGCAATAATTGAGTTATGAGTATATCCTGTAACGATTCATAGTCCTATTTCCAAGGGACGTACCTTTGAAATTGTTAAAATTAGTAACTTATTTCTTATTACGAGTACCTACTATAACTATACAAAATAATAAAATGAAGTTTATAAAAAAAAATAATATGTAATGTCATTGCGAATTTCCCAATTGATTGTGAAATAACCTTAATGCAATTCAATTAAAATCCTTGGTCCACTCCCATAACAACTGTTCTCCATTCTCAGATATAAGTATATAAAACCTGCCAGAGAACAGCAGCTAATGACAGATCTTTCCTTACCCGATCCTCGTTAATGTACATCCAATTTCCTTTTATCCATACAATTATCAAAAAATCGCCAATAGATGTTCAGTTTTACAATCTTTCATGTTTCTTTTTCTAGCGTCGAGAAGACTCTACTATTTTTTGTTCAAAGGTTAGGTGAATTTCTTCGAAGCTGCAATACGGTGATTGGTCCAGTGCTCGTATCCTAGGGACATCTGGTAGTTAGGCTATACCCTCCAATTTCCTCAGGGTGGACGGTCCTGAATTGAGTACTCTGTATGAATTAATGTATGAATAAAGTGCTAAGTGTACTCTTTTTCTATTGTTTAATCGTCAGAAAATCACCAGTGCTGGATGAACTCATATTTTATATTCTTCAGGCAGGACTCGTCAGGTCAAAGCCAATACGAAAAAATCTTTTCTACTGAAATAGTTTTTTAAAGCTAAATATTTACTCTTACAAATATTGGACTCGTTTCATTACTACTTATTTCGGTCTCTCCGGAGTAAACGTGAACATAAAATAAGTGAAATAATGCTCTATACAGTAATTTAGGTTTTTCTATATTATACACAACCTTTCTCTACCTGATGATAATAAAACATGGATATTTAATTTACACACAACTTTATCTGATCCTACTTATTACAGGTTATTTATACCTTAGAGGTGATGTAAATTATACTTTATGAAATCACCTTTTAACTCCTTTAAAAGACGTTCGCTCCTCCAACCTATCATTTTGTTTCCTAATTGCTTAGAGATTGCTATTAATACCTTCCGTCATTGACGCATGGTATTTCCAAACTTCAAAGCGTGGAAGAATGCCTAATCCATGAAAAATTATTAAACACAGGCTCCTATACATTTACCTAATTATAAATAATTATCGCATTAGAAGGTGCGCTGACAATCCCGACAATCAACAGTAGTAGCCTTTCTATGACCCAGATGGAGGCACAGTTGAGGACGTGGCGATAGACTCTAACGAAGCTGCAAATGTGTCACTGCTTGTACACACCGTGTTTCTGTCTTTCCCAGGTTTTGGTTAAAGGTTACATCATTCATTTAAGGATTATACTCATTACCGGGCGTTGTTTTGTTTTGTCAAACAATAAATAAGATTATATAAAGCATATTTTCTACGAAAAAAATAGCATATATTATTTATATTATATAAATTAATATAATTATATTAATATAAATAATTATACATAATTGATTGCAAAGGAACAATTTTATCCTAAACGAATACTATATTTATTTTAATTTTAAAAACGGAGTACCCACATATGAGCTTAGTCAAGATTCTGAATAAAAACAATGGCATTTCACTTATTGGAAACAAAGTGTAATTTCGTACATATGTACTTACTTGCTTTATTATTATTATTATTATTATTATTACTACTTAAATACTTGCTTCTTTGATAGATAAATGTTTGGTTTGTGTTAAATAGTGCCATGGGAACTTATTTTTTTTATTTATCGTTATTTATATACATGAATAAGGGAGAGCGGGATAGCCGAAATGAGATAATCAAAGTTAAACAAACTCCAGTGTGTGTAGTACTTGGATAGGTGACCGATTTGCATGTGATCGCCCAACAGGTGATTACGTGGATATCGACGAAAATCGAGATTCGGCAAATGATTATCTCCCAAGAGTATGTGGGAGCTGTCAGCCTTCTGAAGACAACATAAATACCGAGTGGAGGAGTTATCAGCTCTATCGGCAGCTGCGTTGTGGTTTTTAAGGATGTTAACTGTTTTAAATTAATAAAACAGAATATCCGGTTCTTCGTCAGATATTGCATTTTTACTTCAAATTTCGGCAAAAACTAAGATTTTTGGCTTGTGAGGTGATAACCCAGATATTTGTTACTTTAAAAAATAAGCTCTGTTTATAAATTACAGCGTAATCTGGTAGATGAATTAATAATGTATTTGAACATTACATACAATATTATTTTTTGGCGGCAAAGGAATGAAGAGAATGAAATAAACATCACACGTTACTTTCCGCGTTGCTTTAATGTTTGTACATGTTGTAATGCGTTGTTAATCATAACAACAAATATATACTTAGTGGGGGTATTTTAGGTGGTAATTGCTAGTGCTACCCGGCTAGGAAAAATAATAAACCATGCTGATGTCTTGACAAAGGAATGGGGAACGGATAGTGGGACTGGAGTATAATCAGTAGTCGTTTTCAAGTATACTGCTCTTAAGGATCTTCCTTTAATTGCTTATAATTTTTTCGTTTTTTCCTTTCAAACACTGTTGAAAGTAAAAAATATACGACCCCGGAAAGACTAAAGAGAATGGATTGAAGTAATAATGTTTGATTATTCCGATATACACTGCTCTAAATTAAGCCTTGTTTTTAGATAAATATTCAACTTTTGAGATTGATGGTTAGACTAATGTTAATGCTATTATTTATATTAAATAGTTCTCAAAATAATTTTCTGTCGTATTATATTATTTTTAAATATTTTATTTGAAAAGATAAGATATGACCAGGACCGGGACTCGAACCCGGGTCTCCCACGTATCCATCGTGGTACTTAGCCACCTAAGCCATCCTGGTTCGCGTTGGCATACGCCATTATATATTACTATCATTTATTTATTTTATTTTATTGTTATATGTTATAATTTTTTTTTATATTTTTAAATATTAAAAAAATTATATTAAAAATATTAAAAAGTCATTAAATATTATTATAATTTATTTATTTTATTTTATTGGTAGATGTAGACGGATACGAGGAAGACCCGGGTTCGAGTTCCGGTCCTGGTCATATCTTTTCTTTTCAGATAAAATATTTAATAAATTATAACATCTAACAATAAAATAAAAGAAATATATTTTATTTTTACTTGCAACCTACATAGTAATGGAGCGGGGTTGCTCAGTAGAGTGCAGTGTAGTGCAGAGTGCTGAGTTGCTATACTGATGGTAACAGGTTCATATCCAGCTGCGGCAGAGAAAATATTTAATCTTTTAAAAGCCAAGAATGGACCCTATGGCATCAATAGACCCTCCTGGGCTAACCTGGCCTAATTTAAATAGTTTAAAACATGAACTCATAATCGGGGGAAAACGTGACTGTAGAATGTGATCTCGAAAAATTATCTGTTGCACAAGCATTGTTCTAGGAACAGTACAGTCTCTACCATGGACTCAATCTAAGTCTCTTCATGGCTTGTAGTTGTACTTTTTTCCCCTATGATTTTGTTTATATCGTAAAGAAAACATTATAATCGCGAACATTTTTATTTTATTATTTTTTTTATACTATTAAACTTTTAAACAAATAGAAAATGTTTTTGCTATTACTACATTTTTTACTATTCTTGAATCCATTTTCGACTAGTTTTGATGTGAAATCTGTATCTACGTAACAAAAAAGTAGGTACTCATAATTAGTGAAAATTAAAATATTTTTTTTAAATCTCACAAAGATTCTTAATTATAGATGAAATTATGCCGAGTTGGGTATGAAGCTCTGATCATAAAACTTTCTGAAAAATCTAAATAAACTAACTGTAAAAGAAGGCTCGAATTCTATGATGGTGTGAAAGATGAAGCTTACCGATTTAGGAATTATTCCATTGTTACAAGAAATAACTTTATTTATTTTACTATCATTAAAATTTACAAAACATTATTCGAGTATTGAAAATGATAAATTGTCTAAAATTAGCACGTGATTGTAAACGCTAAATTTCAATACATTACTAATAAAAAAGAAGAAGTTAACGCAACAAAAAAAGTAAAACATTATCTTTAAAACTTTCTTACAGTTTATCAAATTTGGTTGTATCTTTCTTGATATAATTGCCTCAGAACAAGAACGTGGCAAGAGACATCTTTTAAGTTGATGATTATTTTTAACGAAACACTAATTTGTCACTCTAAGTAGCTCATTATTATATTATTTTGGATGCATTCCATAAGATAGTCCTATATCATCTAAACTCGCATCACAACAATAAATAAAAAGGAAGTGTTTTCTTTAAAGTAATAATTACTTTCAAATATAAAGCAATTTAGTTAGTTAGTTCATTTAACGTCACTTTAAGCTGCTATGGCTAATCGGACGATGCTACAGTGGGAGCTCTAAATTTTACCTATTCAGGTTTAATTAGGATAGGGATTTTTAACGAGTACAGGCTCGGGACCCCCGTTTAACGTCCCTTCCGAAGGACGGCGTAACTAAGGATTTTTTACTCCCTTAAAAAAATCCTAGGGCCACCTGCCGGGCTACGAACCCGCGATCTTGGGCTTAGTAGTTTGTTACAAATATAAAGCGTTCTTGCTTATTATAAAAAAAAATTAAACTATTCAAAATTCTTCTATCTGAAAAAAATTAAAAAATTGGAAATTCTTTCCTCTTTAGTATCCGAGAAAAAAAAAAAACAGTTACCAGGTGTTGGTCGAATATTCGACACGAATAAAAATAGATAAATACGTTAATCGTGACGTCTGACCAATCTTCCCATTGAAAGGCAGAACAATTATTTCAAATGGCTTTCTTTCTTTTTTTTCATTTTAACAATGCGAACTTAGGAAAAAATAACTTAAAACCGTTTTTAATTATTACTTTCAACCAAACCTATTAACTGATGTGAAAAGTCAATACAAATAAAAATCGAATATTTAATTTAATATTTTACTTTATTGATCTCAGTGTTAAAATATGCACCTGAAGACGGTAAGATAAAGCCAAATTAATGATCTGAGTTTTCGGCTGGGTGGATAGTCTCTTAGCTGAGTACGTTACTCGTATTTTTAATGACCATTAGTGGAAAAGCATGCTAATAAAAATATGTTTATTGCAGTAGGATATAAAGAATTAGAAATGGTATGATTTCATCTTTGAGAAAAGGTAAGCACTAGGAAAGAAACACCTATTTAAAGTTTTGTACCACTGGCTGCTGAACCTCAAACCTTTTAGCGTTCTGTGGATCGGTGTGCGGAAAAGGTCTCCACGTGGTGTGGAACGGTCATCCTCTTCTTAATAACTCCTACTTCTTAAAAAATGCGATCATATAGATCCAGGTCCTAGACAAAATACATGTAATGCTTCTGCCCAACGAGGCTAATTTTATGATTATGCAAAGATGATATAGTAGAACAGAAATACATGTTCTAAAACGAGAAAGAAGAGATGGAGTCGATTTTATGAAGAAAGGTGGTCCTGGAAACCTGAATAATGGCGATAGTGGCGAATGCGGTAATTATTTAACAAGTCACGACAAGGCTTGATGAAATGATTACCGAAGTATACAAATTTCCCATAATTATATTAAATGTACCATGCTAAAGCTCGTGATCACATGTATATTCTGCAAATATTAAAAATTAAACAAATGAATAGTTGAAACTTGTAACTCAACTCGAAGTAACAATCTGCGGAACAGATACTGCGAGTGCTATAGTACATAGACTATGGAACCATGAGTTTGAAAGCCATTTGCCCCGTGAGCGTACAAATTGTCCTTTATTTGAAGATATACTAACCACTGCGCAGTATTGCCGGGGAGGGTTAGGGTCCTTCTATGCTCAACAGGCTGCCGTTGGAGCCAGGCAACCAAAAATCTTATGTTCTTTGTAAATACAAAAGACATAAGACTAACCTATTAGCAAGCATTACTTCGATTATAACTAACGACAGTATGATAGAACAAAAAGTAAATAGTCATCTATGTATTATTTCAACATTAGAGTTTAACTTTAACAAAACGTTACAAGTTATTACACTATGGTTTCAAGGGCGGATCCAGGATTTTTTTCTGGGAGGGGCACAGCGGGCAGACGGCAAAAATATCAAAAACAACTTATAAATAAACTTTTAGTATTTACAGAAAGGTTTCAAAGGTTTATTAAAATATCTAAACAATAGTTTCACTCATGTTCTTTCTGTTATTTTATTCATATATTTTAACAACTATGATCATGTGATTTGCCTATAAGTATGTACTGAACTGGATTCTCCACAGTACACAAAAAAACGTCTAAGGGGGGCTCTTGTATGGTTTACTAATTCCAAATGTTTTTGTGTCAAAAAGAGAAAAAAAACTGAAAAGTTATATTGGTTTTTTAAGACTTTAGGAACCAACAGGCATTCAGGCTATGACTACAATTCTGTAATAGAAGGAGCAAAATTTAATAGATATATGATGGAACGTTTAAAAGGAAACAACAAGAATGAAATTTGTTTAAAATTACAAGGAATCTTAAAAATGAATATTTTTAAATATTATGAATATTTAAGTGACAACTGGCCATCTCGAAAAACATATCCCGAATGGAAAATAAGTCAGTAACATAACTATTTAAAGGTATTCAATAATACATTTTAATTTATATATTTTACTATAATGATATATAAAGGAAAGCCAAAAGGAACTCCGAATGCAGATCGGTGGTTTTTGACCACGCCTAGGTACTGCTCTGAAAGACTTTTTCAAATAAGGACTGCAGTAAATCCAATATACATTTCTAATTATAAATCTTTAATTTATATTCAATAATTATTGAATTATAGAAGAATTTATTGAACTAATAAATATACTATAAGAAATCAAACATGTTTTGGCGGATAAAATGAATCAACACTGTTAAGGGAGGCTACATTACTACAGGTCTCAGATGACTCGATTTTTCGGTTTCCATCGATTAGGTTATAAGTGTTAAATTTTACCGAACATAATAGTTAAGAAATTAGTACAATTAAATTATTTTTTTAAATAGTCAATTTTGCATTTTCCGTTTTATATAAATCTAATTTTAAGATTCGCTTCTATCAAAATGGGTGATAATACTGAAAATAAAGAAGGAGGAGACAGCACAGGCGAAACTCAGGGCCAGGGAACTGTTTCTACTTCTAAAAGGTCTGATTTTACAGTTAAAAACCGCTTCACCATGTCCTTTTGATTCAGTATAAATAATGGACTTTATGTTTTGAGTTCTAAGTTCAATGCAGAGTTAATTATTTCTTGAGAAGCATATGGAAGTTTATTTCATTTTCTTTAATTCGTTTTATTTATATTATAATATTACCTGTTTTTTGTCTGATATTCTAGCTCTAAGAAAAGGAATCGTCGGAAAAATAAACAAAATAACAATAGCGACATGACTGTTCGTATAGATTCCGTGAAGCTAAATGTTAATGAAATAGAGTTGCCTGGCAGTTGCAATATTTCATTTCAGGTTTTTATCTTTATTCCCAGTGTTTTGTGCCATTTTAATCCACATTCCATAACAATACAACCATTTTAGGAAATTAAAAAAGCTATGGAGGTTCTATCTATCCAACAGAAGGCTGCCAAGACTACTGAAGAAGCAATGCAAAAACAATATCAGTTTTGGAGCACTCAACCTGTTCCTCGAATGGGTAAGCAATCCGTAAAGAAAATCCTGATTATTGTGCTGTAGTTCATACAATGCCACGACTTTGTTTTGTTATCCCCTTCTTTATTTCGTCAAAATTACTATTTACATGAAGAGTTTTATTAAAATTGGCCATAATAATATAACATAATTTTAGAATCATGGTCATGTTATCTTTTTAAAATAAAATGGCTTGATTACTTTCAATATCATGGATCAGTTAGTTTATTGAAGCTGATATTGAATATTAAATTAACATTTTCTGTTTTTTGAGACACTAATTTATTTAAATACTTCAATCCTTCCTTTGTTCCCAAATAATTAGTTGCAGATATAGTTTGTCATCCAGAAAATTTAAAAAGTTTATCAAATTAATTTTACTAATCATCATTAAATTTAAAATAAGCGGTTACATACCTTACATTAATGTTACTACTTGTTCAAAAATAAAAAGAAGCTGACAAATGTTTATATAATAATATCTGAATGGCTAGAATGCCAATTTGTTTTATAATCTAAGTTCTTTGATGGATTTTATAAAAAAAAAAAAAAATATGTACATTTTTATAATTATATATATATATATATATTTTTTTTTAAAATTTTTTAAATTTTAAAAAAAAATTTTAAAAAAAAATTTTTAAAATTAGTTTTATCACCAATAATACTTAGTTAATTGTACATATTTCACATATTTTAAAAATATATGTTGTTCAGATTAAAAAATAATTTTACTTATAATATAGGGTTAAATATTATAAGTATTATGTTTTCTTAAGGCCATATTTATTCCTATTGTTTAGCTTAAATTAATTGCATCCTAATTAGCATTTATTTTTTATTCTTGATAATTTTTAATGCGAATTTTTTTTGTATATCAAACTAAGCTTGGTAAAATGCTAGATAAAACTATACCCACGGTACAGTTGTGGTTAGCACCGTTTTCATCAATATCCTTTTATGTTTCTTAAGTTGGGAACAACACTATAACTCCAAAATTATTTTTTTACAAGGGTTCCAATCAAAGTTTTGAAAATCTTTTTAGTATTGTTACTTCATTAAACATGACCATAATAATGGAGAATGGAGATAGTCTTGACTTATTTGGTGTTTTTTTGACTGCACCCCCTATCTCCATTCTCCATTATATCATCCAGTCAACTATTTTCCTCTATATCCATAATAAGCTGATCAAGTATCAGAACTTGATTATCACCAACAAACTCAATTTTTGAGTAATCACATTTTTCATTCACATTCAACATTTTTCAAGGTTATGATTTGACGTATCCAAGGTTGTGATTGATTGACGTAAGTCAATAAGGTCCTAAAATTAAATTAATGTTCAAAGAACTTCGTTCTAGTGTATTCATCGCAAAAATTGCGAGAACAAGAGGACATGGGATCGGATAAGAGAAAAGATTCGTCTTCTGCCGGCAGGCGGCCTTGGTGGCTCAAATGGTAGAGCACTGTCACGGAAAGACTAAAGTTCCGGGTTCGAATCCCAGCTGAGGGCCTATCTTTTCTCCTAAAAAAAAAAATTATTTATAATTCAAAACCACCACAAAATATGTTTAAATTATTACATAATTGAAAAAAGTGATAATATTCTGAACAAGCTTGTAGAGACCTTTCTTCTAATTTACTTGGTTTAATGATTTTGTTATAATTGTATTTAATATAGAACAAGTTTGTGTCATTTCAAGGTAGCTATTCAATTATTTATGCAGTGTTCAAGTTTTTGCTGAAAGAGTATCAACTATGGAAAGAATACTTGATCCCATGACTTCCAACAATTATGATCCTAACAGCCTCAATAGGATGTTAACTGCTCAATAAATATATGTTTATTATATTAAGACTGTGTATCACTAATTCTTCCTTGATCTGTTGAGGAATGATTAATTATTTTCTTACTTAATTGTTATTTTTTCTTACGAATATTTGTTTTTTCATTATATTGGGATTTATTTAAATCAAATATTGGTTTTCTGGTCGATGATTGAATGAGATTTCTATCCTTAAATAATTAAAAAGATTTATACTCATGATATTTATATTTAAAAATAAAGCCTTGTTGAAAATTGTAGTCTATTTTAAAGAACAGAAGTATCTATATTTGTATTTATCATGTTTTAATTTTTATTGTTATAACTTTGCAGATGAGAAGATTACAGTTTGCGGTCCAATAGAGCCCGATAAACCAGTTTCCGAGATCCGACAAGAGCCATATTCATTACCAGAAGGATTTACATGGGATACTTTGATCCTTGATGATCCATTGGTTTTGAAGGAGCTGTATACTCTTTTAACAGAAAACTATGTAGAGGATGACGATGCCATGTTTAGGTTTGATTACCCACCCCAATTTCTTAAGTGGTAAGATCAAATATTTTCTTTACATTAATTATAATTCACTTTGAGCTCTTTTATTTGCTATTATTGTTATTAATGTAAACACTTGTATTTTCATATAAAAGAGTTTTGATTTTTTTTAAAACGACAATTAATTTTTTTTATTTATAATAAATTAACTAGCTGATATTTGCTAATACCAAACCTAATGAAAATAAAAAAAATAAATCAAGAAAGTTATTCAGTCGAAAAGATGAAGCCTTCATTAAAAATTGCTATTTATTATGTATTTTTCAAAATAGGTTTTAATGAATATTTTTGTGATTAAAGTCAGTTTAATCAATAAATTATTAGTACTATTATTGTGCTAAAGAAGCTAAACAACAAGAATTTCATATCAATGATAATAGTTTTGTATTTTTATATTTTTGTTTCATCTTATATAATATTATCAGTTTTAACTAAATGCTTAAAAAGTAGTTTCCTCTTTGTATTTATCATTGAACACAATTTAATCAGTTTGATATAGTACTAGAATACAACAAACATTCAAGAATAAGTTGAATGAAGAGTTTGGGATATTTGAAATTTAACAACGGGGGTAAATTAAAATTTTCAAATTATATGTATTCTGGATGAATATAATATTTATCAAGGAAGTTTAATGCTCCTTGGGTAATGTCTTTAAAATCCTTATATCACAAGCAAGTATGCCGATCTTTATGGTTCCTTGCATAGTTTAAAGTTTAAAAAAAAAAAAAACTAAAATAGAAAAATTAAGGATTGGAGAGGGTTTGGCTCAAAACACAAAATTACTTGTTTTTTATTATTGAGCTATATAAAAATAATGTTGATTCTTGTCTTGTCCAGATAAGATTTTCAACAAGTAAGTATCTTTGGTGACTATGATTTTCGGAATTGAAGTTCTTCATTTATAGGTTTAATCAATATATATTTAAAACCAGATAAATCGAAATAAGGATCAAAATCTAATAATACTTTAATCTTATGTTTTATTTGTTACTAATGTTTAATTTTATATTATATTAATCTTTAATATTTAGGGCTTTGCAGCCACCAGGCTGGAAGAAAGATTGGCATTGTGGTGTCCGTGTGTCTAAAAGTGGCCGTCTCGTCGGCTTTATATCTGCAATCCCTGCGAAACTATCAATATACGGCCAGTATGTATTTTGTTAATGCCTGCTTCTCTGTTTACTTTAGATGCTTTTTTTAAATTTAAGCTCAGATTAATAAACATAGTTGCGTTTATCTGTGATTAATACTGTTCCCAGTTGCACTTAAATTGTTAAATTCAAATATCACCCTCCAATATTTTTATAATTTAATTACCTCTTGGTAATTTAAAAAAAAAAAAAGTATGCAATCATCTGTTCAGATGATTTTCATCAGTAAAAATATGTTAGTCATTGTGTCAATGAAAGCTCAAATGAAATGGGTAACAGCTTTTCTTTCTTTTTTTTTGTTCAGGTTTTTAACCAAGGACTTGCTAATCTTCAGTTAATATTTTCTGGTATTTGTAAGTATTTTTATAACAAAACAACTATTTTATGTATTAATAGTTGGTAAATTAAGAATTCCATTCTATTAATACTAACATTAACTGTGACGGTTCTATTAATGTTAGAGGAGTTAGTTTTATTACAGAAATAGCTTTTGTAAGATGTAGATAGTTTATGATAATGTGTTTGATTTATTTTCAAGCTTTTGTGTTGTTTTATTTCTCTATCATTTACCTCTAATAAAAAAAGTTGTTTTTATTTGTTTATTGTTTTTATGATTTATATTATTATCACTTTTTGATCAGATTGAAGAGATAAAAACATATTTGTAATTTTTTAACTTTTTAAATAAATTTGTAACTTGAAGAGATAAAAACATATTTGTAATTTTTTAACTTTTTAAATAAATTTGTAACTGTTGATTGGGTACCATGTGGATCGAATGGGTTTGATCTGTCTTACCTCTATAAATGCTATATCAGAGATGAAATCCACACCCTATTTGGCCAAGCTAAGTCGATCAAGGTTTGATATTTCTGGTACCTCTTTAAATTTTTGTGTCACACACATTCATGGCTTGTACATTACCATCATAAGTTACGGCATTGAGAAAGAAAATTGAAAATGTACAATCATTTACAAATTTGAAGCCTAATTTCTTATGGTATTTTAGAGATATGCCTAAAATGTATTTGAAACTCGCTGTGAGTTGTAAAGCATAATTTTTCATTTTTTGAAATAATGTGGTGCACTTAGATCTATTGATTAGTCTTTTAGATGCTAATTGCAGTTTGGACTTCAAGTGAAGCCATTTTTGTTCATTGTTAAGGCCAATTTAGGTTTAGAAGGGAAGTTCAACAGACAGAACTTAAGGAACCAAATTTTGTCGTCATTAGTATTTGCGTTAGTAAATGTCACTTACAATAAACTACCCTACTCTGCTTCTCCCTCCTCCCTCCTCTCTCATTGCTAGTAGTTCTTAAAACAACGAGAGATATCTTGGCATACCCAATGATATAACTACGTTGTAGACATCCTTCAGTATTACGTTCTGTAGCAACTGCACTTTTTCATTTTCCTACGTTTTTAATTAATTGCATTTTGTGAATATATAGCGTAGGCTATAATAAATTAAACGATCTTTGTTCATATTTTCAAGATTAGGTGTAACAATTATTCTTCAATGGGTGGTATAATTGTTTTTGGCTAGGTAGAGTAATTTCCTAAATCTTTATTCCTTTTGCTATAAATGTATTTTATTTTAATACTATCTTATATTTACAATGTGTTACTAGTATTTTACAGCTAATGTTGAACTTAATATGATAATTGGGAACTTATTTGTGTGATTAATTTGTTGTTTTGTTTTGTTAATTTGTTCCTCTGTTTACTATAATCAAAAGAGGCTTTTTATTTTTCTAATTTTTTTTCCCAGAATGGATGAGTTAATTTTTAAATCATCATGATGATTTGAAAGTACAATTTCTTCTAATAGAGATGTTTTAAGATACTTCTTTGAAAATGCTGGTTTTCTTTCCACTAATAACTAATACTTAATCTTGGTTTTTTATTTGTTTGCTGGTCATCTTTTTTTAAACTGAAATATTTGAGATATAATGAAGTAAACTCTAGTGATTCAATTACATTTTATGTAAAAGCTTCTTTTTTCCTTTTTTTTTATAGTATTTACTAGTGAGTACAGAATAAGTTGAAGATTAGCAACTGCTTGGAGAATTTCATCAGAAATATCTGTTTTAATCATAAAAACTGTTAATAATAGATTGAAGAGTTTTAATAATTTTTATATTTTGTCTGAAGTATTTTTTTAATTTCACTACAGGAAGCAGTCGATAGTTGAAATTAATTTCCTTTGCGTGCATAAGAAGCTGCGGAGTAAGCGTGTTGCTCCTGTTCTGATAAGGGAAATAACAAGGCGTGTGAATCTCACAGGTATCTTCCAGGCAGTTTATACAGCTGGTGTTGTGCTACCAAAACCCGTGGGAACATGCAGGTCGGTTTGCATTTATAAATTTGTAGGCTTTGCTTAATTGAATCAAAATATATATTTTTAATTTATTTCTGCAGGTACTGGCATAGATCGCTAAATCCTAAAAAGTTGATAGAAGTCAAGTTCTCACATTTGAGTCGTAACATGACTATGCAGAGGACGTTGAAACTTTATAAACTGCCAGAACAAACAAAAACTCCTGGTTTCAGAAAGCTCGTTCCAGCTGACCTTCCAAAAGCCAAAAAACTTCTGACAGATGTAGGAAATATGAATTTTTAATTAAGTTGTGAAAAAATATCTTGTGAAATGAATTTTTAGTAGCTTCATAATCTTAAGTGGTATATTTAATTAGCTTACTCTTCTCCATCGTTAAAAAACATGGAACCGTTTTTTAATTCTTATAAACTTAAAGTGAAATATTTGATGTGGACATTTTGATCTCAAAGTTCATCAGTATTATTTTGTTTCTAAAACTATCCAATCATTACTTTTTTGTGTTTTCATAAATAAGTACTATCTTTTCTTTTTCAATGAATATATTAAAAACTTAGTTTTATTTGGCCATAAAAACTCTTTGAAATTTTGACCTACAAATACTAAAATGGGAATCCCTTGCCTGTAGATTTTTATAGGCGTTTGCCGGATTGAATGTTAATTAAGCAAAGAGTTCTTCGCTAGAGATCGATTTGTTCGATTAAAAATTCTTGAATATCTCTGTATTTTATTACTGTTCCTTTAAATTAATTAACTTAAGTTATAAAATTAAATTAATTTTAACCATTTTATAGTACCTGTCAAAATTTGACCTTGCTCCTGTATTCTCTGACGAAGAAGTAAGGTATTGGTTTCTTCCACAACCTGGAATTGTGGATGCTTTTGTTGTAGAAGTGGATGGAGAAGTTACAGGTAAAATATCTTTTGCATATTTTATATTTCTTTACTTTCTTCTTAATCCTTTGTGCTAACCGTTAGCTACCAACTTTGAGCTATTTGTTTACATTCTTTATCACTACTAATGGGTAATCGAGAATAAATTATTTATTTATTTCACCTCTCCAAGTTATTTGGCTTGAAATTTATTTTAAAAAATTCTAATTTTATTTATTTATTAAAATAATAATTATGTAATACTAACACCATTAAGTATGTAATGAGTGTTATCTTTGAAACTATGCATAACAGGGCAATTAAGTTAATAAAGCTTGAGCTGCTTATTTGAAAATTTCTTGACAGTTCTAATAACCATTCAAATGTTGTCATTTTGTGTTACATGAAACAATCTCACCCAATCCTGTCAACATCACACTGATAATTGCATTCAGTGTACTAGCTTTTGCCCGCGTATTCGCTCGCAATGAATTTGGTCTGCCACATAGTTTTGTGACAAATCATAAAATTTCAGATGTCTAACTTAAAACCTGACGGATTCCATACAATCTTTGAACCACTATTATATTAAGAGGGAAACCCTTGGGGGTGGAATTGTCCAAATTCCTTTCTTAGTGCTCATTTAAGCTATACAAAGAACCTATCTGCGAATTCCTAGATGCTAAGTTCAGTGGTTTCTGCTGTGCGTTGACCGCTGGGTGTGTTACTCAATCAGGTTACAGTTTTATATAAACTTCACCTGTGTGATGTGTTAATAAAAAGTAGCCCATGTTCTTCCCCAGGCTTGAGATTATCTATATCAAATTTCATCACAAACGGATTAGCACAGCCGTGAAACCTACATTGAGACTGATTAACAAATGGGACGGACAGAAGTTTACTGTTGTTCGTGTCAGTTAAGGATTATTATGTAATTTTATTGGATTAATTGAAAAGAATTACTTAGTAAAACGGTTTCACTTGTACGGCAGCAGCGAGAAATTAAAACTAAAAGGATTGGAATAATGTGCATATGTAGGTAATTTATCAATATGTTTTTAGTTTTGGAGGTCCTACACTTACTGCAATATACTCCTGTAAAATATGTTACTTGATATGTTTCGTTCAGCGAAAATATGTAGATTTTGCGAGTAAGAAACATGTAAGCAAGCTACTGAGAGAGCAGAATTTTATCCGACTTACTCGATATTTATCATTATATTATGAACAATTACACATCATTGTAAATTTCATTGTATTAAATTGTAAAGGCATACTTCGTTCTAAAAGTTGGTGTATACCTATTCTATAATCGACGATTTCATCTTTACTTCTCATAAAAACTTATAATTGTGAATCAACGCAACCAAGCACATCACATATATAATTATAGGAAGAACATTTTATCAAAACCGGTAGAGGAAATGCAACCAAATAATAAGTAATAAGAAAATGAAAAATAATTCAGGATTTCTGATATAAGCGTTAAATTTATATGCTAAACTTGGCGTAGTACTATGAATCTAGGAGACAGTTAAAACTGTTATTGCAGCCATAAATGGTTTACTTGTAACATCAATATGGCATATATATTATTTTCAATTTCTTTTTTGTTACAATTACAATTACACATCATTGTAAATTGTAGCCCAGTGGCAGATCCAGGATTTTTTTCTGAGGGGGGTACAACGGGCAGACGAGGAAAAAATCAACAATAACTTACAAATAAACTTGTAGTATCTATCGAAAGATTTAAAAAGTTTATTAAAATATCAAAACAATAGTTTCACTCATGTTCTTTCTGTTATTTTAATAACTATGTTCATGTGATTTGCCTATAATTATGTATAATAATGGATTATCCATAGGACACAAACAACTGTCTGATGTACTCCCCCCTAAATCTGCAATTTTTGTAGCCTACGGGTTATTCTGATGTCTAACCTATATTACTGTAAAGTTTCATCCAAATCTGTGCAGTAGTTTTTGCGTGAAAGAAAGACAAACATAGAAACTTTAGCATTTATAATATTAGTAGGATTATAAAATACATTTAAAATTAAATATTAATTAATTTTTTTCAATGTGCTGTTAATAATAAATAAATTACACAAATTTAATAGATCAAAGTATTCAGTATTATTTCATTATTAATAATAAGTACTTCGATGTAGCAGATTCTCAATATAACCTCCAACATATGGTCAGTAGCTAATCGCGGTTATTTACTGTAACTTTTCGCATTTGTAATATTAGTAGGATAGGATAGGATAGTAGGATTATTAGGATGTGGCTGCTCACTCATCTAGTTAGATATTTTTTAAAAATAAGTGTAAACCACTGATGGTATTGTTTGAATTTTTCTTCATTATTTAGCGATTCTTTCTCCCTATGATAAAAAATGAAACTTTGGTAGAAACTTAAAGTAAAAAACTTCATTTATGCCGAAAACTGGCATCAAAATCAGACCATGTGTAAGACACTCTGCAACTGATACAGACCATTTCGGAAAACAAAATAAGGGTTAGGAAGATAAACAATGAGGAGATGAAGTGGTGGGGGAAAGTGCCGGTAGGGAAATGTAGACGGCGCTGGTTATCACCTACATCATAAGGAAGACCTTAACTAAAGAAATACCTTATATTACACTAAATCATTATAAATTGTAGCCTATGTGTTATTCTGATGTATAAACTATATTACAGTTACGTTTCATCCAAATCCGTCCGTTTTAGCGTGAAAGAGAGACAAACATACAACCTTTCACATTTATAATATTAGTAAGATTATGACAACACGTGTTGAGTTTGACAACTTCATTCCAAATAAATTTCAAAATGTCATGTTTTGGCAATGCGAATGTTCAGTGTAAATGTGCTAATCAAAGAAAAATTTCCCAGAAATACAACCTACTGTCACAAATATATTTGGGGAATATTTATGGAATTTTGCTGCGAACGAGAAATATATTTTAAGAAATAACGAGAATATGAATCAAATGAACAGAAGCTTATAAGAATTGGCGTTGATACTAAAATATTGGGCGACCAATATGAAAAAGAAAGAAAGGAAAAAATTTTCTGCCGAATATCCCTCAGTTATTGACAAATGCCTCATAATTTTATGGCAAATTTCTCAAGCTCGTTGCTTGGTAACAGCCTTCGGCTTAAGGCTGTTACCAAGGAACGAGTTTTCAATTGTCATAAAATTATGTCATCTATTATCAATGTCCTGGGGATATTACTACTGATAAGAAACGCTTGCATCCGTTCTCTTCCTCACAGTATTGTCATGTGACTATTAAGTGTTCATTTTTATTTTACCTCTTGCATTAAATGATAACCAGAACAATCATGTAAAAACTTATTATCAATTTTGAATGATTAATGGTTGGCCATATAAATAATATGGAGATGGTTCAAGTGGAGATCAAAATAAATCTCAAATAGTAAGAAACAATTTGACTTCTGTCAGGGCCATCTTCTCCATTTAAATCAAATAAAAATACTCTTGACTATTTCAAGTTACACTGGTTGGAATGTGTGGAAGTTGAGTCTTGTATGACGAGATGTATGTAAACACTAAAACTCTTTCGTTTAAATGTAAGTTTTAAAAAAACATTGAAATTATAGTCTTTCTTTAAATTTTTTGAAAATAAATTACTTTGTTACTTATTAAAAATAATAGTTATATTAAAGTCAAAATTCATTTTTAATTGTGAAATTTATATTGCTTTTTCCAAGTCTTTTGGAATTTCAATGAGGAACAATATCTTGGTTAAATTTATAGGCTTCATTATTAATCTAATAATAATTATGTATGTTTATTTATTGTATTAAGTAAATTGCCTAATGTACATGATGTACCCATTAAATTATTTTTTCTCATACAATTGTAAGCCATACCATATTATTTATTATATTAGCCTCTATTGCTATTTTCTACGTACTTCTGATTTGATTGTGACTACAGATCTGGTCAGCTACTATACACTGCCCTCGACTGTGATGCATCATCCTGTCTACAGAACTCTCAAAGCCGCTTACTCATTCTACAATGTTTCTACTAAAACTCCGTGGATCGACCTCATGACAGACGCTCTCATATCGGCCAAAAATGTAGGTTATGTACTTCTAGGTTAATTTTATTATATCAACTTGAAAAACATCAATATTGGTTTTATCTCTCAATGTGTGTAGAAATGATTAATTGTTTTTATTCTTAACTTGCAGGCTGGGTTTGATGTATTTAATGCTCTTGACTTAATGGAAAATAAGGAATTTTTAGAACCTCTTAAATTTGGAATCGGAGATGGAAATCTTCAATATTATTTATTCAATTGGAGGTGCCCCCCTATTCCACCCAATAAGGTATGTTTTTGAGATTAATGTTTATTTTATTTTATTTAATCATCGGTATGCTTGTAAATTATGAACACTTAATTGATTCAAAAGTGGAATTAAAATATTTTTTATTGATCAAAGTTTGCATGACAATTATATTTTAAAAAACACACTCTTCGTGTTACATATAGTTTAAGGATAAATGTCTTAGACTCTCCTGAGCATAACTTTGTTTTTGACTTAAGGAGAGTAAAAAAATATGAACTTTGGGTGGTTAGCGACCCCACCCAGTATTAGGAGGGTTAAGAGAGATAAGGACAAATTACAACCACCAATATCCAGATTAACATAGAATCTTGCTTGTTCTTTGATCCTATTTCATGATTAAGTACAAGATGGCCATGGTTTACATGTTAATAATTATGATTAGTTATAAGTAATCTCTAAAAATTTCCACTTGTAATTTACTATGAAATAAGATTCTATTTGTTGATATTTATATTATTTACACCACTGATGTAAGTTATTTTACTGTTAAAGCCTTTTCTCACACAGCCCCGTTTTTCAAAAGTTTCAGTTTGCTTTAGCTGTGTTATATTGAAATTTCAGCTTTTTACTAGTAGTTATAGAAATTTCAGTGATTAATAAAGATACAATTATATAATAATTTGTATTTGCCATTATTGGCTTATAAATGACTATTTTTGGGTACATAATTTTTTTTTGTTTCCAGATTGGGCTGGTATTGCAGTAGGCTAGCATTGGTACAATAACTATGACCTATGCTCATTTGATATCATTATCTCCCCCAACTAGTCGATTTTGTATTTCTGTGTCTTTTACCTATTTCTCTTTGTATGTTTCTCCTCTCGATCCAATTCCATTTTAAATTCTTGTTCGAATTTATGGGGCCTAAAGTATCTATCTTTAGAGGCTTACTGAAAGGATAGGATGAGGGTATCCTTAAATGTTACAATTACTGGAGCAATACCATCAAATAATGATACACCAAGTTATAAACAGAAGTAACAATTAACTGCTAAATCATATAATTTTTTCCTGTTATTTTTTTATTATTATTATTGATTGATTAATCTGTTACTTAAAATTGTGTCAATATTGAATCATTGCTTTGATTTTATAACCAAATTGATTGTTTAAGCATAATGTATGTATGCTGTCTTATTTATCACTATTTTACATATATATAGGTTTTTTTTTAATTTGCTCAGTTGGTATGAAAGCACATTTTATTTCTGAGTTGCTGAAGTAATCTGAGCTGAAATGTTGGAGGTACGAGTTATAATGAAAATCAGCCATTGTTTTATATTTATATAAAGTTGTATAGTGAATTTATACATAATTTATCTTGCATTGTTGGTTAATATTGATGATGCATAATAAAAATTAAAGCACCAACCTAACATCTATTATTTATTTATCCTTATTCTCTTGATTATTTCATATGAGTCTTTACGAAGTAATAAATAAATTTGTAATACTTAATGTATTAACTTGATTTCCACCCTCTCTTACAATGACAATTATTTCACTATTAAGTTAATAATTTATATTTTATTTTAAAATTATAATTTATGTATTTTTCCATATTTTTATTAGAAATAATTCCAAATCAGGGTTAAAATTATAATAAATAAGTTAACAAATAATATGGAAAAAGACAAATGTGTTCATTTTTAATAATTAAATAATTGCTTTTATATTACTTTTCCCTCATTGGGTTAAATAAACTGAAGCCCTGTGAAGCAGACAGAATAAATAAAATGATGAGTATTGTAATCAGATTAGAAGTTATTTTAAAAATTACTTGTGCCATTGCTCAATTAACCCACTCGCATTTTTACTAACCAATCTGATCAAAAGGTTTTGTTTAGAGTTAGCTCCTGTTTAAGTGTGTATCGTACTGGAGATGTATGTTGTGTATTATTATTTAAATGAAAAAATATAAGTATTTATTCAAATCACATTGTTGACATAGTTGTCTGAAATATTTGTTCTTCAACAAATGGATCCATTGATCAATAATCTAACAAAAACTGAAATTTTCTTGATTTGGCCCATGAATATCAGTAGTCAAAGAAACTCTTTATTTCATTAGAGTAATGTCTTGTAGCGTTACTAACTAGGTTAAAACATTAAATAACCCTGATTACCTACTGACCATATGTTGGAGGTAACATTGGTAATGTTATGTGCAAGTACTGTTTATTAACAAATTATAATGGAATAATTTGAAGTATTAACCTTTTAGCGACCGAATACGGCCGGGTCAGAGCGGGCTGGACTGAGTGGTAGAAAAGTCAACATGCCCGCTGAACCGATTACTTTTTGACTATGAAATCATGTTTTTTTAATTTAATTTCTTATAGTTTCCCATCATCCTTTTTGATCTGGACTTGGAATGGTGAATGGACTGGCACTGGTGAATTTAAAAACATATTTTAAAAAAAAAATTTTTTAATTACTGTAAATTAATTTTAATTATTTAAAAAATGATACAATTATATACTTTATTTTTTTAAATGTCTATATACAAATTTATACATATACTTTATTTTTTTGAAATGTCTATATACAAATTTATACAATTAAAAATTCTTTTGAGTGTGATAAATGCCGAAACACGACAGACACACTTTACGAAAAATAATATAGCCAAAAGTGAATTTGTACGACATCTGTTGTCAAGAAAAAGTATTTCAGCTTGTCATGCGGACACCTAGATGGCTCTAGGAACTGAACTACTATTGTAGCTCACGGTCTAGAAACGCCGGAGAAGCAAAACTATTATAATAGTCCATGGTCCTTGGAGCCCACCTGACACCTTACTATTATAATAGTCCACGGTCCCCACGGCACGGCGCGCTCGGACTATTATAGTAGTTCACAGTCGCTAAAGGGTTAATTTCGTGTTAAAAGAAAATTAAAATTGTAACCTTATAGTAAAGGTGTGTTTGCTGAAATAATTGATATTATTTTGTACGGCGAGGTAACAGTCTTTTCAAGGATCCACGTTTACAGAGATTTTATGTAAATATTTCATATGAGAATGGTACAAATTGATTTGTGTAAAGAATAAATAAAAACATTAAGCATTACCTCACGGCGAATCATCAAGTTCAACATAACCATCACGTTTTAGCACTCTTCTAATTCATTGTCACAATCTGATTCTGTTAGATTCCTCTTTTGAAATTTTGGTTGCCTAATATCAGATTAACTATTCACTATTAAGTCAATACAATTTGATTCAAAATCGCTTGGGCAATCAGATAAAATAGTCAGGTATAATTTATTCATTTTCATTAGTTTGTTCCGACATTATTGAAATGTTTTGTTACAACAAATTACACTATCTGACACAACAGGTCTAATAAGGGAGACACAGCTTGAGGTATGCTGACCAAGAATTTCATAATAGGATCTCCAACAGAACACTGAGAAAACAACAGTGATGAAACAAAAGCATGTCAACCTAGAAGTTTACTCAACCTCAGTCAGCTAAATTCAACTATGAAAACATGAGTTAACTCGTGACCTATCAACAATCTGTTAGCTGTCATTAGAATTATAGGTATTTTTTTATTTTAATCTTAGAACATTGACATATCATTTATTATAATGCAATTGGAAAAAAGCACAATGCAAAGCCTTATCATCCTAATATATCATCCTTTTTTAACTATGTTTCAAATTATCACAACTTCTCAAATGTTTAAATCTTCAAAAATGCTGTGATTTTTATAATGTGAGAGTGTATTTTGGTCACATTTATAATTTCTGTTATGATTACAGTTGCAAAAACTAATAATTTGTTTGATAAAACCATATTATAAAAATTTAAATTCAGGTTGAAATTTTATTTTATTATAATTAGTTAAAATTTTAAACATTCCACAATCCAACTCTTAAAGCAATGGAATGATATGATATAGTCTAAAAAAAAAAGGTATTCTATCAACAGTAAAGTATAAGCTAAAATAACATGGTGAACAACTAAAGCAACAGATAATTTTTAAAAACTGAAAACAAAAGGTGATTGTAAAAGCACTTCAATTTATTAATTTTGGACTAATGATTTTACAGCTTCCCTTTTTCACAATGGGAAGTTAGAACTGCGTATGTACAATTATAACAATAGAATATGAGAGCTACAGAAACTCCGCACCAACGCCAATTTGCAAACCAGTGACTGGGTTGTCAGACTCAGCTGCCTTTATTGGATACACCAAATTCAACTCTACTCTAGCCATGTTTCCAAGTTTGAGTACAAAACCCAGCCCTGCTGCTATTCTTAGATTATCTTTCTGTTCTTCGAAGAAGCCTTGAACACTATCTGTAATAAAAAAAGAAATTATTATTTAGATGTGAAAATGGTTGACTGGATATACATATGAAGAGAGTGAAATGGTCGGGTGTTGGGAGGGAAGTTAATTGACTACAATCCCAGGCCAGTTCAAGCTCCTCAAACAACTTATTAGATAAAATAAAGTAGTGGTGATAACTGAAGGATTCGTGGCAAAAGCTAGACAAGACATTTATAAAATTATCATTCATGCATGTTTTTAAAATGCATTTTTTATTATATAATTTTATATTATATAAAAAATTAATGTAAATATAAGGAATGCCTTACTTAAATCAAATTCCCCTATGTTTCCAATATTAGTGAAAAAATGTAATTTGAAGAGGTCTCCAACACCACCTTCAGCAGGCCTGAAAGGAAGAGGTGTATATAGATGGAACCCGGTAGCCCAATACATCTGGAAACAAAATATAGAAAATTCATACATTGGAAACTTTTACTCTTAACAACTAATTATGGTGATGGCTTCATTTGTATGGATCATAGTTGAACAGCCTTGACGGACTATCCAAGAAAATAATTTTTCAAATTGGGCTGATAATTTCTGAAATTAAGTCCAAAAAAACACACTCTTCAACTTATAAATTGATATGGATTTATTAACTATAATCTTACTGTGTTAAAAATTATGATAGAACTAGTTCATATGTTACACTAGTATTTCTAACGTGTCACAACTCAAAAATTAGACTTTTTTCTATGAAGAGAAATGGGTGAATATATTTTCATCACTCATCAAAACTCTATCAACCTGGCTTCAGATCTTGTCTGTCAGAAGGCACTTGTGTCACTCTTGGTTTCCCAATTCTATTCCAAACTCACTAGTAGTTTTCCCTTTTTTCCAAAATTGTAGATTGGACTTATGTTGCCTTAGAAATACTTGTTCAATATTATGCTTTTATGGTATTGAATTTAAAAGTTTTTCTCGAGTCTAAATATATTTAAAATATTATAGGTTCTTACTTTTGCTCCTATATAATCTTCACCAGATTTGGGTCCCATGCCCCTTCCGGTAAATCCTCGAAAACTTAAAGGGCCACCTAGGAAAAAGGAGTCAATGACATCAACATTTCCATCACCAACTGGGTTTAGTAAACCCAAGTTCAGGCCACCTTGAAGGATCTGAAAATATTAAAATTTTTCAAAATATTAAAATTACACAGATGATTATCAAGATTTAATTCATCATAATTATTGTTCCTTTTTTTTTTTTTTTTAAACAGAATGTCTAAAACAGGCTTTATCAATAATTCGACTTTATTTTTTTTTTTAAAGGTAGAGAAGAAAACAATTTGAAGACAACCTATTTATTTACAATAAAAATTAAATGTACATGGACTTTAGTTGAATTAAACCAATATCCACAAATAAATGAAAAACTTCTTTATATCCAACTAAATTGAAGATAATAGATGGATATAAAGTTAGAGAATTGTCAACCTAGGAACACTATGCTTATTATCAAATGCTGAATTCAAAACGGCTAAAGAGTTCAAATGAGAGGGTTTTTTTCAATGCTTACTGGAACAGATGGATAAAAAAACTAGAAAATATATATAATCTGAGATTTCGAATAGAAATCTAAACTAGAATGTAACCTTTGACATGTTACAAGTTTTTAAAAACCATCTTCAATAACAGATTTCATCTATATGAATTTAAAAAAAGTAAAATCAACTGAGGATAGTTGAGATTTATAAATATCTTATCAAGTTCATGTTTATTAACCAGTAATGATGTACAATTTTTTTAATGCTTATAACTAAGAGTAACTATGTAAAAACATAAATATACTTACAAAGTCCCCTTTTGGGATAGTGTTTTGAAGGCGGATTTCATTTTTGAGAAAATTAACATTTCCGCCAAGGCCAGCAAATTCCGATGTCATTTGCATCAAATGACCACAAGTTGGAAAAATGCTTGAATTTCTGGTGTCGATATTCCATATATGTCGAATACTAGATTTTAATGTCGAACCTGCTTCATTTCGAACAAAAAATGAAGTCTGCTTGGTATCGGCTCCCATTAACCTCCAATTAGCCTCATATTGCAGTTTATGGTTCCACTGAAATAAAAAAAAATTATAATAATTATTTTATTAAGCCTTTAACAGTAATATCTGAATGATCAAAAATATATAGGAAATTCAAATTTAATTGTTTGCACAAAGAAGTTGTTCTGAGGTTAAAAAACTATGTAATCTAACATTTGTAATAAAAGTTATAAGCTGTAGGCCATAGTTTCAACCACATTTAATTTGATTTAGTTACTAAAATAAAAAATATATAATCACCTCAAATAACTACTTGTAATATAATAATCGGCCTAATTTGTTAGAGACATTTTCAAATAAAATTGTAAAAATGACAAGGAATTTTAATTTTTTTAAACATAAAACACTCATAATTAATTATTGACTATAGGCACTGGTATATTTATGATACAAAATACTATTGTTGAGAAGAATATTATACTGACCCCTGGAAAAGATGTATAAGCACACTCTGCTACCAGCGCATTCTCGAAGAGCTTGTACCCTGAACCACCTGGTTCACTGTAACTTTTAATGGCTGAAAGAGACCCACTGTAAGGGTTAAAGAAAATAATTCAATAAGTAAGGAATAAAATTGATGAAATTAAATTAAATAAATCTTTAGAATTGTAGTTTACATTGTTATGTAAAAATAAAATATGTAATTTTAAGGTATCCACATCATTAACAGGTAAAGAGATTTAACAAATTATTATAAATAAATTAATAACATCGATTCAGTATTTAAATGTATTATTATAAATAAAAAGTAAATGGCAGGATAACTAAATTGTTTATTGTTTTTCAAAGTAAAAATTAAGAGCTTATTGTCTTGTTAAAAACTATATGTTCGGCCCTTGCTAATTAAATAAATATTTGTTGTACAATGAAGCAATTAAATTTAATCTCTATAAATCAGAACAGTTTATAATCTATAATTTCTATAAACAGTTCAGGTATATGCAATTAAATTACAATTGTCCAAAAACAAGAATGTGCTATATGTTATTAATATTATTCGTAGAGCATTATAAAAATGATTGAAATGTCTAACTACATGAAATTTAATCAACATAAATACCTATATTTTTATTTTTTAAAGAGAAAAGATAGGCCCTCGACCGGGATTTGAACCCGGAACCTTTGTCTCACCGTGACATCGCTCTGCCAATTGAGCTATCCAAGGCCCCTGCCAGTCGAGAACAAACCTTCTCTCTTTTAGATCCTATAGCCCCAGCGTGCTCCCGCCATTTTAGCGATGAATACGCAAGGATGAAGTTCTTTGAACATTAATTTTAATTTAGGATCTTATTGACTTACGTCATATTATTATTTATAATTATTGGTCATTTTTTATGAGTTATAAATATTTTTATTTTTTAAAGAGAAAAGATAGGCCCTCGACCGGGATTTGAACCAGGAACCTTTGTCTCACCGTGACATCGCTCTGCCAATTGAGCTATCCGAGGCCCGGTCGAGGGCCTATCTTTTCTCTTTAAAAAATAAAAATATTTATAACTCATAAAAAATGACCAATTATAAAAAATTATAAATAATAATATGACGTAAGTCAATAAGATCCTAAATTAAAATTAATGTTCAAAGAACTTCATCCTTGCGTATCCATCGCTAAAATGGCGGGAGCACGCTGGGGCTATAGGATCTAAAAGAGAGAAGGTTTGTTCTCGACCGAGAGGGGCCTTGGATAGCTCAATTGGCAGAGCGATGTCACGGTGAGACAAAGGTTCCGGGTTCAAATCCCGGTCGAGGGCCTATCTTTTCTCTTTAAAAAATAAAAATATTTATAACTCATAAAAAATGACCAATAATTATAAAAAATAAATACTTATAATTTGATTTACTTTTGCATCTGACTTTAAAATAATCCAGTCATGAAATTCATTCATTTATTGGTTATATGCTTAATAAAAAAGAGGTTGTGTATAATAATACAAAAAAACAAAAAACAAACAAGGAATACAAAAGCCCTTCAGATAAAAATACTATATCCACTGATAAGATAAGCTTATTAGAGAGGAGTATCTGAAAAGAGACTATTTGGGTGATTAAAAAAAAAAAATCATGTGTATTTATTTCTTGCTACATATATTGCAGTTGTATTCATACAACATAAGTTGTATCCACTAATAAAACTGAGGGTTGAAAAGACCAAACTGTACCACTGTAATCCACAAAAGTAGAAAGGGTATTGGGATCAATTCATAGTAATGGTTGAACTATTTCTAATAAAAAGACTAACAGAAATTTAAAAAAAGTATTAACAGCAAAAGAATACCTGTATAAATCCCTTTAAACTTGTAAATTTTAAAAATAGTATGCAATCGGTCTATAATAGACAATTAAAAATTAATATATGTAAGTTAAACTCAGATAATAGTATGCCAGTCAGGGATGAAGATGAAGCAAGCTTAAAATTAGACCAAAATTTTCATGATATTTTTTTTAACCTATCAAATCCACGCAATTAAATGAAATTTAACCTTAAGTGTTTTCGTATATATATATTATGTGGCAAATATATATATGAATATGAAATACATACACAATATTATATGGAGATATGAAAGGCTTGACAAATGTTACGTTTGCCGTACTTGAACTGCCTGAGCCATAAGACACATCTCCCTTTAAACTCTCCCCTCTACCCCATAAATTTGGAAAGATACCTCCAAACGAGAAAATGCCCTCACCAGTATTGGAAATATTGGTAGTTATACCACCAGTTATTCTTTTTAATTCACTCACTTCATAGTTAACCTGAAAAAAATAATCTTCATAATCTTTGAATAATGTTACAATACCGTTAGAAAAAGGCTAAAATAAAAATAAAAAAAACAAGATTGAAATATAATTGATTATTAAAAAAAGTCATTAATTACATTAAGCTTGTCTGTCCGACAGAACGAATGCCAATACTCTTCCTTAAATTAATTTGACTTCATTTTTTTTTTTTAATTTGGCAATGATACCCTAGTTTGATTCATAGTGCACTAATACAGGTACATTATCATTGTCTAGTATTTTTGATTTTACGAAATTTACCAAAGTAATTAACCCATGATAAACTAAGTATTACGGTTAAATAAACTTAGAAGACGTTTTAATTTTTCTTTTTATTGGACTTATGTGAAAATATTAAAATAAATTAAGTTGTAGTCAAATCTAGATATAAAAAAGTTTTTGGTCATTTTTGAAAAATAAAAATAGATTGCTAAATAAAAGAAAATGATTAAACTACAAAAAAAAATTATGAAACAATGATTACCTCAAATCCAGTAGGTGTTGCTGATGAACCTGAACTAGTATCAATATGAATGGCAATGGATTTAAAACACCCAAGCTTAAGCAATTTCTGTCTGACAACATGAGCTTTTTTGATTATCTGAAAAAATATAGATTGCTAAGTGTGATGCAGTGTCTGAAGATAATGCTATGATTCTCATGGTATAATACAATATATAGATTGAAATACAATAATTTCAGATAATTAAATTACCTCTTCAAAGTTAGTTGCATTGAATAAGTCTTTAACAGTGTTTGCAACTATATCATCTTTAGTTCTCCGTAAACCATCCACAGTAACAACATCTACCCTCGCCTGCAAAAGAAAAGATCAATTATAAAAAATATGTACAGATAAATAAAAGTGAATACATATATTTTAAATACAACTTACTGAAATGCCTTGCAGATTGATACTTTGTGATTCAGTTTTGTTAGAAGCGGATTCACAAGACGTACCACTACCGAAGCGTGTTTCATTCTAAAAATCAAAAACTAATACATTTTTAGCAGTTTTACTTTAAGTATTTTATTAATGTTTAGTTATATTAAACAATTATATTATACATAGGAATAAAGTAAAAAAATACTAAGATGATATTACTTATAAACATGCTTTATGTTTAAGATAGACAAAATTATCATCAACTGCTTGATTTAATATTTTTCAATCCAATGATTTAATCTTCAATTTTGACCACATATTAATGTTCTAGAACTGAATTAGAAAGGCAATTTGGCCTCACTTGTACAGAGTGGTAAACGTTCATTTAAGTATAAGAGAGAGAGAAGTTCTAGAGAGGGAAATTTTTTGTAATATCTTCTTTTCTACATAAGAACCAATTTAAACATAGCAGTTTAGTTTGTGTCAGTCACCTTCAACCAGTTTAAATGACTGCCAACTGTTCTTCAAAATGTTTTTACAAAATATTCATTTCTTTCAAGAAAATAACTAGTAAATCATAAACACTTATCATATTTTCCAATAGCAATAATCACAATTGCTTTACTATTTGAATAATCTTCTATTTCCAGAAAAGCCTTAATTAAAAAGTTCTTAGACACTTGGTTCAAAATTGTAAATATCAATTTACTAAATAAACTTAGTAAGGTAAAAAGGAAAACATCAACTTATCAAAATCCTATAAAATATATTTTTAAAAATCTACAATTGGAGTAGACCAACTAAAATTTGACTAGTAGATCCTCATATTTATCTTGAATTTGAAGCAAACAATTTTTCTGGCAAATATAACATACATTCTGGTATAACACCTCACTGATAAGGCAATTTCATCAGAAAATTTATATTAAAAAAAGTTGTTTTCTATTAACAGGCCAAACAATATATTTCTTAATAGAAAATACTATCTTAGTAACTGTGTTTTTTATATTATTCAAATTTACTTACTAGATCAAAACCCAAGACACCTTTCCTTCGCTCCTGGAACATTTCAAAAGCTCACTAGTTTAAAATGAACTACACAAATATTGATTGAAATGAGTTATTAAACGTCAAAAGTCACTTAGCACTGTAATTTTAATAAAATAATCTTTAAAAAATCAATTTTAAGTAATATAACCTGCTCAGAGAGCAAACACCCATCACCAAAAATAGGCACTATTCAAATTACTTTTTACTAACAAGTACTTACTTTGGCATATACTTTGGGTATCATCGTGCTAATCAAAATAAGAGTATTTTCGAAAAGTCAAAGAAAAAAAAAATCGTCTAATTTGAAATTGACATCGCTACAAGGACACAACCTGCTCAGAACTACATCATTATAGACTATGAAACTAAATAGACTTGGCCAGCCTTATTGCTCTTAGGGGAATTACATCTGTTTAGATTGATAATACGACCGAAAGTGATTGACAAAATTTTAAGTATCGTTATGCATCACAAATACTTTTGTTAATTTCAACTATAGTAAGTACATACATTTTTTCATTAACTATCAATTGAGAATTAAATCGGATAGAATATAAGCTAGCATAAAAATCAATGTAAACAACGTTTGTTTTTTTTTTATTGCAATTTTAATTTTTCATGGCTACAAATGGCAGATCATTCCATTAGAATATGTATATCCAAGCTACTTTATTTTTTACCAACTTAATGTATAACAATTAAAATGTATATAACGAATATAAAATAAAAAATATGAGCTGAAGTATTGAAGGTTTCAAGCCTTATTTATCATTAAATCATAAATAGGCAAAACGAAATGAAAATTATATCTACATTTAGATTGCAATTTCAATTATAAGGAGATAAATGACATTTTGTATATAAAATTGGCTCATTATTGAGTGACTTTGCGATGACAGCTTCTTCTGAAGAAGGCTGCAGTAGAGAAGCATGTCTTTAGTTGTATGATTTCCAAAAGTCAACACAAAATGTTTCGAAACTACAGAACGTGAGCCAGATTCGACAAGCTAAGGATTATCATGGTTACATTTAAATATTTGCAATATGGTTTGTTTGTTAATTATTTAGTATATCAAACTAATAATGTTGCATATTCAGAACTGTCTGAAATATGTTACTAACATACAAGGGCGGGTCCAGGATTTTTTTCTCGGGGAGGGGCACAACGGGCAGACGGGCAAAAAAATCAACAATAACTTAGAAATAAACTTGTAGTATTCATAGAAAGGTTTATTAAAATATCTAAACAATAGTTTCACTCATGTTATTTCTGTTATTTTAACAAATATCATCACATGATTTGCCTATGTATGTATGTACTGTAATGGATTCTCCCCAGTACACAGTAGGAGAAAAGCCCAAAAACCTGGCCAAAACCTCAAATGACCTTTGACGGGAATGAAAATTGGCTTACAGGGGTTTTCAAGGTCGCTGATTACGAATCTGAAAGCCAAATTATCGTAAACAAAATGGCTGACATGAATGTTAAAAAGTTACCAGATGTTGACAAAAATTGTTATATCTATTGTTTATAACTTGCAACAAAGAGCTTACAGCAAATTGTTATAAACAAAATGGCCGAGTATCCTGCTAAATAGATATATTAATATATTTAAAAAAATCATCATAATAAAATAAACGTGAACAGTGTATTCTACGCAATTATTATTTTTATTTCCAAAATACATACGGAACGTTTCAAAAATAGAAAATTTTATTCTTAATCAAAATCGTAATCGGAGTCGGAGTCGGAGTCAGAATCATTATCCGAGTTTGTATCTATTACAACTCCCGGCACGGCTTCAATCTCTGCGCAAAATTCGTCTGCTGCAGCAGTCACTTTAGGAGGGATCAACATCGCTACAGCTTCCGGCGACAAACTCTTCAGCTTCTTCTGTGGTAGTCTTCTGACACTTGAAATGTACGGATCAGAAGTAACTAAGAGCCGATGAAAAACATCTTCCATAGTTTTAACCCTGGAACTTTTTCGCGCAAAATCTTCTCGATATCGTTTGATGTCTTTGTTTCGAGCTTCCTGAGCATCTTCGGATAATTGGCCGATTGGTAATAGAGCATGAGTTATTATCACTGGACCATGAATTAATAGTTTGTGCACCGAAGTAGGCATGGAGTACCAAGGGTATAATGCAACGGCCTTTCTTGCCGTTTCAATAGCATACTGTTCAAATCTTTCATAGTTTATCTCGTGGCCACACGATATAACTTGTAGGATTACGTACAAGCGTTTAATAACTTCTTCGTTGACCCCCGTTATCGCAGCGGAAACCGTCGAATTTTCAAAGAATCGCCGAGCTGTGTTGCCATCATTGCTGCTGCCGTATCCAGGCTTTGGGCGATCGATATTTAGACCCAATTGCTTCTTGAATCCTTCTTGAATGGCCCTCTTGCGTTCCAGGGTAATCTTTTTTTCTTCGGCACTTCGAGCTTGCCATTTTTTAATGCCGAGTTTGTAAGACACGTGTAAGCAATACTCGAAGCACCGTATCCACGCGTGCAGCGTCGACAATCCGAACTTCAAATTTGTTTCATTGATTTCCCTTTGCAATACAGTGTCGATGGCATTAAAATCTTTGCTGGTTGCTCCACACAAATAGCACCGTTGAGCAGATTTCGTCAATGATACAGCGTTGCAAACTTTACCATCTATCATGGTGAACAACAACTTGTACATTACGGAGATTTCTTTTCCAGCTATTACACTTTCGAATGGACGAAGTGACTTTATTTGTTCTTCAACAATTTGGACTTCATTAAGTGTTGACTCTGTGTCTTCGCGTAGAAACAGTAGTCTAAGCGGTCTACAAAATCGTGGAGACGAGGATCTGGGGTTCTTCCAAACAACTATTTCTTCCTTCGATTGTTGATCATAACACACGAGTTGTAATGGCACGGCTGAAGTAAAGAATACATGCGCATCAGATTTGCTGTCATCACTGAACGTCTGCTTATATTCACTTTGCCCAGAACTTCCATCGCAACCCCACTTGCAAATCAAGTCCATTTTACGAACATTATCTGGAGTCAATCTTTGAATGAGTACATTTTGGACGAGTAAAATACGTTCAACTGTATGATCTAATAGTGCCTGTAGTTGGACTTCTGCACTACTCTCTGTAATCCTGATTGCATCACGTGGTGGATAACAACGCTTTTTTGCTTTCATCACTTTTTCGTAAGACGGATATAGCTTACAGTTATTTTCCTTCCCTAATCTTCTCATTCCCTGGTAAGTACTCTTGGAGAATTTATAATCAATCATAGCGGAAAGTGCAGCCTCTTCGGATAAAGTAATTTCATCCGTTGCTGAGTAAGCTTTACGATACTTGGAAGCTCTTAAAGGACTCGTCATTGTTACGTCCTTAATAACTTTTGCGGCGTCGGATTGTCCGGAAGAGCGAAGGCTCATCTGAGTAGCGTATGCTAACTCGACCGAGTTGAACGATGTACGAATATCTTGGGTCTTCCTTCGTTTAGATCTATCACTGGACATTGTAAACTCAAGGGATGGGCGGCCGCCCGTATTACCCGGGCTTGTTACTACAGTGTCTGTAGGTGCGGCAAAATATACCTGCTTGCTAAGCCATTCACCGTTATTCTTGAAAAATACACAGGATTTTCTGTGAGCTTGTTGCCACCTCGTTCTCATTTGATTGAAGAATATCGAAAAAGTCTGTTTCGAGTCCTCAGGCACAACTGTACGTCCGGTGTCCTTGGAAATATTTTCTACCATAAATTCGATCAAGGAAGCGAATTTATCGGATAAATGCTCGCTGATTATCAGAAATACTTCTTTCCTTGTCAGCACCAATTCTTTGTAACCGGATCCTGAAATAAAGACATAAAATTGTAGAAAATTGGTGTTAAAGGAAAAGATAAAATTTTCAATTAATACAAAAACTTGAACAATGTACATTATTTTACCAAATAAATAACCGCAATAATTGAAATAATTTTAAAAAAATTAGACAGAAAATATTGACATGGATTTGGTTAAAAGAAAGCTTTGCTTACTATATAATATATGTTTATTCAAATATTTTATTTGAATGTTATAACATTTCATTCATATTTAAGAAATTTTTATGTGGTTGATTTTAATATGTATATATATATATGCATACGTATATATCATAATTAAATCACAGAAAATTTATATATATATATATATATATATATATATATATATATATATATATATATATATATATATATACACATACATATATATTAAAATAATTTATTTCAAGCGTATAACAGCCGTCTTGTCCGTTATGATGCTACTTCACCCATTCTCAGGTAGAGGCGCAGAGGCTGCTCAATAGTGCCGCGTGCACGCTCGGCTACCGCACGATGCGAAAAAAATCATAACGGACAAGACGCACGTTTTCCGCAGGTAACTCTTGTAAATTTCGAAAGCTTATACATTAAACTAAAGGCCGAGACTAGGAGCTTTGCAAAATGTGACAAAATATATAACTTTTCGGACCGTTGAAAATATAAGTTTTCAAAATTATTCAATTTTATTTATGCCGAAGGCTACACTACATTTCAATCATTTATACATAAACTTTAGATTCAACCGATGTAAAAACATGTTCTACATACCTCCAGAAGTCGTATCCATGTTGCAGAATTGAAATTAAACCCGTCACTTTAAAGTTATGGGTTTTTGAAGTCAGCGTTATTTTCGTCTGTTCAGCGCGTGACACGTACACTCTTCACGAACACTAACTGCCAACTGACGCTGCGGCGCAGGTATACACTTAAAGGGCTTTCCCTTCCACAATAGAATGCAGTTACTAGTCCTCTACCTGAATGACTACTCAACTGACCCTATTTCGAAAATTTATTTTTTGGGGTTTTGGCCAGGTTTTTGGGCTTTTCTCCTACTGTGCAGTACACAAAAACCGTCTAGGAAGGCACGTGCCCCCGTGCACCTCCCTCCCCCCAGGATCCGCCTATACTAACATACTACACATGTTAGTAATAAAAGCAATGTTAGTAAGCCAATTTAACCTCTTGGAAATTGGCTTTTTTCGGGGGAAATGGTAGCGTGTCATATATCCTCCTTTACAGAGCATAAGCAGTGTAAGGAGCTTTATCCAGCTGTCTCTATCCTATACCAGTTCATTTCTTGTTTCCGAATTTATTCTGCAAATCTATCAGTCCCCTTATCCTGCAAATTTCTTTCACTTCAGCCTTTGTCATCCATTTCCTTCTTTGCCCTCCACCCTAGCATAGTATGAAATTTTGCGATGTGGCTTGGCTCTATACGTAATATATCTCCAAACCATCTGAGCAGTTCCGTTCTATTAGTTCAGAGACTGAAACTGCCTCGATTTGTGTTTTATTGTTTTGATATGTACCGGTCTCTTCTGGTCTTCCCTTCCACCTCCATAAGAAACCTAATTTCGGCAGCTTGAAGCCTTGATTTGTGCTTGGTTTTTAGATTCCATGGTACCGAGGAGTATGTAAAGTTTGGGACAAACTTAGACTTGTGTCTAGCCATCTTAGTTTTTAAACTTCGTGGCGGTTTAAGAAGCCCCTTTTCACGGCGTTGAACGTTCTGCTTGCTGTCCCAATACGCTCCTATATTTCATTATCGATGTAGCCACTTCTACTATTCTTATTGTTTTAAAAGCGGAGAAGGCAACAACAACATTTTACATTATTGGTTTGGATTTACGCCATTTTCTACTTTTATTAAGTTAAATAGACTCGTTATTGTTACGGATTATAAACCTTCTTAACCCATAACGAAAAGTCGAGATCCTCTGTGTGGATCCATCAAAATAAATGAATTTCAACCCACTGAGGAGTAGCTATTTCAAACTGCTCCCACACATCTACGATTTTACTATATTAGCTCTCAGCCATTTACGCAATTACAACTATTACACCGGTTCTCCACCACTGAGGCACCAGGGATCGTTTCTGACCATTTTCCTTGAGTTCGGCATTGAGCACTTTGCGTGGCTTCTGAAACATTAACGGTAGACTTACCGGAAGATTTTTGCTGAAAAGAAATCGGGTCATAAAGATTGAGGGATATGACGGAACGCCGAGTCCTGCACCGCGCGGGCCTCAAGTTATTGAATCTTTCTAAAACTTATTTTTTATGAAGAAGGAAAAGGGGGCATTACGATATTTTAGCTTCATAATTTAATATGATAGTTAAATTAATTATTATGTATTATGGGGAAATGTAATGTTATCAGTAATTAGAACCTATGATAAAAAGTTAAAATTACAATGAAAACTATTACTCTTTACCTATTATTGAGCATATGTTTTCGACAGAAAAACTATTATTTATTTCCATAATATTATATAATATAAAGTAAATAATATGCATTTGGGTGACGCAAAACGACCTGATTGGACATTTTTGAAGTTTAAATATGTTTTGGATGATGGAACCAAGCAGGTATTAAATTGATATTTTATTATAAATATAATCCTTTTTAGAAATTTTCAATTATTAAAAAAATCCAAATTGTGTATTTCTCATTAAATTTGCACATACTGTCGGCGATTTATTATTATGGCATGCCTAGACAATCAGAATTAACATTTTATAAAAAGTTAAAAATCTCTAATTTTTATGTTCGCAGTAATTTTTATCACTATACTAGTACCAACATTTTGTTATCAACCTTGAAATTACGCCAATTGATTAGATGAAATTAAAAGAAACATTGTTGAAGAAACTAGATCTTATTTTTCACTTCGACAATTAATTAAGATTAATAAGAATCTCACCAGTTTTCATGCATAGGAGTGAAACTTGGGTGTTAAATAAGAACACATGGGAAAGGTATCGTACAGTTTTATTTCCTGTGATGCAATGGTTCAGGATTAAATATGATGTGCCAGGAAAAATAAAGACCAACATAATTTTTATACATATTATCTTATCTTCATCAAATATAAAATACCATCACCTTAAAATTGCGATAAGCTGAGATCCGATTTATTTTATTTATAATTTTTTTAAACGTGTAAGTACTCTTTTAATAAATCAGTACCTCATTTTCGATAATACTGCCCTTGGAATAAACCATTCTATTTAAAAATTACATTTCGGATAAAAAAATTTTAATCGTCAACACTCATTTTCCACTTCAAATCCTTAATAATAACTATTCTTCCAATAAATTAATTTTGAAAAAAAGGATTTTTTAAAAATAAAATTCAATTTTTTTTAATATCCAGCCCACGGAAGCTGAGTACTCATGGGAGACGAAAAAGATACGCACTTTACTTGATAAAATTGCCGCACCAGGTACATTTACAGAAGCTGATAAGAAGTACATATATAGGGTATGAATATCTGTATTTATTTTAATAGTTTAATATTTAAATTAATAAGACAATTACAATAATTACCTTTGCTACGATTTTGATATATAGCATAATATTATCCCAAGATACAACCAACATTATATTTTAAAGGTATCTGAAGAAAAGGCGACCCTTGCAGAAGTCAAAGATTTAGGTAGTAAAGTGCAGCAAATAATAGAAAGCCACAATTTTCCAAGTAGAGGAATAAACCAGGAGAGGCATCTCATGTGCAGCTTATTGTTTGGTAAACCGTTTTTTTTTAAATTATTGACAATAATAAATTGTTTTTCATATACATATTACATTTAACATACAATGAGCCACAAAAATTAATTCTTGGAGCATAATGCCAGCTATTTCCAAAAACGTTTCGCCTTCTAGACCGTATAATAGATGCCACTTTTTCTACCAATGCATTTTCGAAATCAAATTGTTTATTGGATAACAATATAATACAATCTGACACACTTGAGGGCAAGTATAAATGCTCTAAGAACACATTCACACCAATATTCATTATTTATATACTGCTCAAGGGATCTGCGAGCCCACCATCCACCACGGGTGGAGAGCAGAAAGGGACCTCAGGGGATCCATGCGCTTCTTTCCCAGCCACGTTACAGGATTTGAGACCAATAGAGCCACCCAAATAGTCTTGTAAATTAGTGGTTCGTTTTGAATATGTAGTTAAGATGTCCTGCTTCGTCAAGATAAATATAGTTGGCTGAGTCTGCTGTTGAGTTCTTGTCTTTTAAGTCTTGTATATGGATTTCATGTGAGTCTTAGTGTAAGACGAACTCGATGCATAACACTGCATTGAATCTGGGTAAAGAAATGTTATTAAATAGGACCAGTGGACACGAGCTGCGACGAATTGTAAAAATTACAAGTGTGCATTTCAATTCGTTAACTTTTAGACGATTTTTCGGGCCGCAAAACTTGTTTGCAGTAGACGCACCATTCATCGCTATTACCTAAACGAACAGATATACTTTACGTCTTACAAATACTTACAAGCTTGAAAAATTTTTAACTTTCAAGTTCAAACTTATGAGCTAAGTTTGTTTGGAGAATTTCGTAATTAAACCTAGTAGGTATTAGTAAATAACCTGCTTGGTATAATTAGGAAATTTTTGGAACTACCTAAAGAAACAAAGGATTAACAAGTATGTAAATAATGTACGAAGCGCTCGTATAATGTAGTAAGCAGCCGTATTGATTTTATTCTTCATATTTTATAGTCCAGCTATTTTTTCGTTTTATTGAAGTCATTTTTCAATGTTATTTTATTTTTATTATTATTTATTCTTTAATTTTCATTTGCACGTGCGCTATTGCGCATACAGAAAATTTGATCCAAGTTTTCTCTTAGAAACAGGAGCATCAAGTTTTAGAATAATATTATTTTCGGAATAAAAAATAAAAAAATATATTAAGAAATCTATTCAATTAATAGTTAATTGATTCGGTTAATAGTTTGAAATCGTTAAAAGTGAATTCCTGACACTGAACTTAATATCGTAAAACTAATTTTAGCCAAAGAATGTAAGCGTTGTACTAAAATCTTCAATTACTTGGTAGCAACATTAATTTTTTCCATCTTTAGTCTCTTTCATGTTATTCATTTTTTATCTGTAATGAATAACACTTGCAGACGAACTTATACGACAGGTTATTATTGAGCAACCAGGCCTTGGCGAAATCTTACTTAGAATCAGGGATCATTTCCGACAGGAAATTTATAATGAACAACAGCTTTACACCGCCAGCCAGGTGTATGGATTTCGGAAACAGTTTACGGAAAAAGTAAGCAAAGCTTCAATAACTAGAGCTCAAGGTTTTCGATATTTTGAAATTGTTAAGTAGACTTATCACCTGCCCAGGGCAAGGCCGTAGCCAAGGGAGGGGGAGGGTTAGGGGGGTCACCCCCCAAAAAAATTTAGTAAGTATTAAAAATTAATACTAGGTTTAAAACGTGCAAATTAAATTATAAACAACATAGACAACAGAGGATCCAACACATTTTACATCATTATGCATTATAACAAGCATACTTATATTTATATTTGCTTGAAAATGACCTCCAACAACTTCACAATAATTAACAATCGTATCGAAAATCAAGAATTGAAGTATTGTTGTTGTTGCGTATTGTATTTAAATCATTCATCATCCAATAATCTTACTAATATTATAAATGTGAAAGTTTGTATGTTTGTCTCTCTTTCACACAAAAACTACTGGGCCGATTTGGATGAAACTTTAGAGTAATAGAGGTTACACATCAGAATAACACATAGGCTATAGTAAACGCGGATTTATGGGGGGGGAGGCACGTGCCCACCCCGACTGTTTTTTAGGTACTGTGGAGAATCCATTATAGTACATAATTAAAGGCAAATCAGGAACTTAGCATTTTGAAATTTTCAGATAGGTTCTTTGTATAATTTAAGAAAGAAATTCGGCTAATTACTCCCCCAAGGGTTTCTCTTTTAATATAACGTCTGAAATTTTGGAAGTACGAGTAACTTATAGTTAAAAAAAAAATTAAATTATTTATTTAAAATGTTCTTTCACGGAACTTGATGTGGCAGACCAAATTCCATGCGAGCGAAGCCGCGGGCAAAAGCTGGTATTTTATATGGCAAATTTATCCAAATTAAAAAAATTATCATGAGTAATGGTATTAAAATCTTCGGTCCTGACCTGACCCCCCCCCCCCGAAAGGTTTTCATGGCTCCGGCCTTGGCCCAGGGGTAAGAAAACATTTGACATTATGCCTACTCATTAATATTACTATTATTACTAATATTACTCAACCTGATTCTATACGGAACCAGGACATCGATAGTTCATCCTCGAAGTTGTAATCGTTGGGTTCCATTGAAGAGGTTAGTATAAATATTTAATAGACTTTCTATTCAGTATTCTACAATCGGCTAATATTTCCAGTAACCTTCAAAATATATTTATTACCGTCTTGATTTTTCCCAAATCATTGGAGTTATTCCCCCCTCCGAACCTAACCTTTCTCCTGTAATGTAAAGGAGATAGTTGGGGGGTGCACTCAGAAAGAACACTGAATAAGTAATACACTTATAATTATGTGCCGACGTTTCGACCTACAGTGTAGGTCATCTTCAGGGCTATGAGAAAGAAACAAACAGAACAAAAATTATAAAAATGTACAGTAACAATAATATGGTGACAAGTAATGTAGAAATTTAAAATAGTGGCAGATATGAAGATGGATGATAACGAATATTAAAAAGTGACACAAGTGATAAAATTAAGATATAGATAGATTTAAAAAAATAATGATAATGAGGAGAAATTAAAATAGTGACAGATATAATAAAATTAAGATAGAGACAGATATAACAAAATTAATGATAATGACAAGAAAATGAAAATAATGACATATATAATAAAGTAAGACAGATTTAATAAAATAAAGAGAATGAGCAGAAATGACAAATTATAAATAACGTATATAAAATAAAATACAGAAAATAAATGTACATTAATTTAATAAAATTAAAGAGAATGAGCAGAAATGACAAATTATAAATAACGTATATAAAAGAAAATACAGAAAATAGATGTACAGAAAGAATAGTAAAGTAAAAATAATATAAAGGAAAATCAAAAAGGAGGAGGTAAACAAAAGAAACAAAATGAGAATATTTACATATATAAAAAACGGTTGGAACATGAAGAATAAAGAAAAACTAGTAAAATAAAGATATAAAATGAACGATAACGGACTTAAAGATGTTACATGTTACAGAAAAGTATGGAACTGCGTGTACAATAACTAATGTGAGTAATAGAAATACTATTGTACAGTAACATTAGTGCACAATGACTGTTTGAAAAATAGTAGATAGGATTAATGAATTTTGAAAAATTAATATTAGTGACAAGCTATTGTACAGTAACAATAGTGTACAATGGCTGTTTGAAAAAAGGTAGATAGGATTAATGAGTTTGAAAAATTAAAACTAGTGCTTAAAAATATGAACTCTTGATTACCAACATATGATGGATGCCAAAATGATAAGGGAGAAATAATAGTGTGAAGAATGGAGAAAGGATAAAGAGAAAAGGATATAATCAATAAAGTATAAAGAAAGGACGTACCTATATGGAGAGAGAAGCCGGCTGACTAATACTGGAAAAGACCGTTAAGGGCGGAAGGGGGAAGGGTTAGAAGCGATCTCTAGCGGCCAAAAAGTTAACTATAGAAGGTATCTATACTGGAGTATAGGAAAAAAAAGAGGGAAAGTGAATAAATGGATAAAATTAATATAAATAAAATTAAAAATTAAAAAATTATACGAATTAACAGATTCGTATATTAATATAAATAAAATTAGAACAAAACAAATTTATAAATGTCAATCGTGTGATAACAAAAGAAACATCAGTGACGAAGTAACAGAATTTAAGGTTTTTTGAGTAAGTTAAAAATTTGGGTGTAGGTAGAGGAAAGGTGATGTGAGTCAGTCTTAAGATTGATAGTGGAGGAATCTAAATTTATGTGGATAGTTTCAGAGAGGAAGCGTTTTTCATGGTTAGGAACCGTAGCTAGGATAGACGTATTATCAAAATCAAAAGTGTGGTTTAAAGAAAGGGCATGTTCGGAAAGTTTAGAGGAGGTATGGTTACAGGAGGAAATGGCATATTTTTGTTGGGTAATACGGTCTTTAAGGAAGTTTTTGGTTTCACCTATATACACCTATGTCAGGAAGAGTTGCAATTAGTAGTAGAACAGGGAATACGATAAACGACATGGGAACGTAGTTTGAGGGGAATAGGATCTTTGATACGGGTATAAATATGGGAAAGTTTGTTATGAGATTTAAAGGCAATACGTAAATTGGGGATAAAGGAACGTAAGTATTTTTGAATGTTATTAGAGAGGGAGGGTATATATGGCAAGGATCTGTGTATAGGGATAGATGGTGGATGTGGCGATCGGGTGGGGGTGAAGGGGTTATAGTAGTCATGGATGAGTTTATTAACAATATAGGGAGGAAAATTGTTCTTAAAAAGGATTTCTTTGATACGGTGGGTGTTGGTTGTATGGAAGCAGGCGTCAGAGAGGGATAGGCCACGGTGAATGATATTTTTAGCGACATTAATTTTAAGGTGATGTGGATGTTGGGAGTAATAATTAAGAAGTCTGCCAGAGTAATTGGGCTTAGTATACCAATCTGATAACGTCGGCACATAATTATAAGTGTATTACTTATTCAGTGTTCTTTCTGACTGCACCCCCCCAACTATCTCCTTTACATTAGATCATCCAGTCAACTATTTTCATCTCATACTGACCTTTCTCCGTATTATATTATTAAATTATGATAGTCCCGTAAAAATTATTTATTTTACCTTCGGTTTATCTTATTTCAAAATCCACCCCTTTATCAAAGTTTTCTTCATACTGTTTTCACCATTTTCAGAATGATGAACGACTGAACGAACTGGAAGCAGAGGCTGAGAATCTCTTGAAGGAACAAAAAAGAGCGCTCGAAGAAGTGGAAAAGGCTTATGAAGAGAATGCTAAATTGATAGCCGAATACAATAGGATTGAGGTGGATGAGGTTGAGTACTGGAGAGCTGTAAATTTTTTCCAAAACTACATCAAATATCTTCTCGTAAGAAACATCATTAGTAATTATAAAATATAAGATAGCCTTAACACATTAACGACATGTGCGGCACCGGTGCGCACGACCTGAGTACTCGTTTGGGCCGCGTGTTCACATATCCACAGGCAACCTTAATTAAAAATTACTTAAAATTACTTACAGGAGCCGCGCGATCACCGGTGCACACACGGAAAATTGATAATTGATAATAAAAAAATATTTTGGCCCGAATGAGTAAATCGCGATTTTGGGACTTAGCGCAGATGTGTTAAAATATAGGCATGAGGTGCGAAGAGTCCTTTTCCAGTTTTTTCCCCACAATAGTAAAATATTATTGAATATGAACTTATATAATAATAAGAATAACAACAATTAGCGGTCCTAAAGGCTCGATTTCTATTAAATCATCCTTTGCTTCCAAACTTTCGTCCACGGACCACTACCCAAACCCAAATCCGCCACATCACTGTTAAGGCAATGCTCCCACCTACACCTCGGCCTACTACTCAGACAGTTACTATTCGGCATAACGCTAATTATCCTTTTAGGAATTCGTTCCAATCGAGTCCAGCATTTTTACAAGTGTATCTTGATCTTAGTGACGCTGTCACTTCAATAATATTAACCGGATGCTTCACAATTTCGCATTATTTAATCTCCTAAATTCTCCAGAGGTCTCATCTTTTTTTTTGACCAAATATTCTACGCTAGTGAAGGATGGTGGTTTTATAAATTCTGATTTTTATATTTTGGGACAAAAGACGCGATCTTGGTGATGTCGAGACCGATCAATAACAAGCATTCCCTGCCTTTATTTCCTCTTGAATTTTATTTTTCCTCGTTACCATGTACCCTAAGTATTTAAACTTCTCGACACATTCAAAACAATCATATGATATAAAAATAATTAAAAATGAATATACTTGCCAAAGGTTTACCAAAATATGCCAGTAATTAGAATATGAAGAAATTATAGAAACATTTAGCTCTGTGCCATCAATAGCACCGTACTACATGTACAGAGTTTTTTTGTTTAGAAATCTTACAAAGGCATATTAAATGAAAATTTGTCTCTGATGTAAATTTATAGGCGTTTGTATCCTGTTCCTTGAAAATACCAATAACAAACGCCAGTGTTATCACACTGGCCAATATTTATAGGATATTCTCATAGAAGATATACCTGAGATTACATGGGTTTCTACTGTTCTGTAAATATTGTATTATATTAAAAACAAACTTCTTTAATGCATTCGATACGTTTTGGGGCTCTTTAGAAAGGGAGTGATGATTTCCTGTAAATTAATATCACTAAACGTTGTGTGGGGTATAAATTGCTACTGATTTACCTTGAAGAACTTGATGCTTCTAGTGGATCACATTGGTAAGAGAACAAGTAGGAACTATTAAATAAAACAGCGTTGTTTAAGAGAATTTCCCTAAGATCTATTTTTTTTTAATTAAGAAACTGACCTCATATCCGAAAAGGAGTTCGTGACATGAGGTCCATTTTTTAAATCAAATTTTGAATAAATTTGGTATGTAGCCTAATATATGTAATAGGACAACATATTTATTTTATATTCACTCAAAAATTTGAATATGAATTATTATTTAAACAATTCAATAAAACTTCTTTCTTACGCCTCCGCCTTGTTCGTCTATTCCAATTTTTTTTTAATTTCAAAAGACAGTGGTCCCTTCCAATTTCCAATTCCTAATTAGCTCTGGCTTCATGGATATTCCCCATATCTCTTTTCTAGACCTTACTTGCTAATATATGAAGTAATAATGTATGATAACTAATAATATTACCATTATAACCAAAACAATTAAAAATAATTTACTTTTGATTAGGGGAGTGGGGGAGTTCAGTGTGCTCTGAGGTGTTATGTTGAAGGTCTCAGGTTCGAAACTGGCTTTGACAAAGAACTACTTAACTCTGTTAATAACTATAGATCGACCCAGTGGGTTCTTGATACCATCATGAAGCTTAGGCAGCCTCTATAGTGTTCTATATATATCTAAAGTGGATATTTTTCATTAGGAGGAAAATAGGCGGTTGAGCTTAATATTGGACAAATATCGACTGTTGACTTAGCAACGGTACATTCAATACCTTGTACTGAACCTTAGTAGTATAAAAAGGGGGCTTCTAGACCAGCATTTTGATCATGTTCAAACCTGTCAAAACATGTTTGAACCTGTCAAAACATTTTTGAACCTGTCAAAACATGTTTGAACCTGTCAAAACAGGTTTGAACATGATCAAAATGCTGGTCTAGAAGCCCCCTACATAAACGTGCAGGTTCAAACCTGTCTGTCTACATGCACCAATAGGTGGATATTCTCTCCCTCTCTCCCTCCCACCCTTCCTCTCGCCCTCTCACCCTCACTCCCTCAAGCCCTCTCTCCCTCTTTCCCTCTCACCCTCTCTCCCTCCCTCCCTCTTGTAGTTACAATTTTTCGAATCATGCCATACAAAACGACATGGATCTTTCCACTATAAATTCGTATATTCACAACATTCCAGTCATCAACACAAAATCCACCTGTTCTTTCAATTTCACACTCCTTGTTACCCGCGCTTGATAAGAAAAGATCTTACCATCTCGGGCATCCTGGTTCGCTTCTCGGTCAGTCATAACCCTTCTTTCCACTGATCCTACATCTCCGTGTTCTCGCAATTTGCGATGTATACACGGGGACACCACGGAGAGGTGGGAGCCAATTGAATATTCGAAGGCTCTAGGTTCAAATCCCGCTCGCTGACAGCGTTTTATTACATATGTTCGGCCAGAGATGGATTCTATGGGACCTAGGACTCTCCTGGGGCTCACCCAGCCTTTATAAATTGGGTACCCAAAATAAGGGGTAAAAATCTGGCAGTTGAAAGTGATTTAAAACAAATCACCTCCGTGCACAACCGTCGTCCAAGAATCAGTACAGTCTCTACCAGGTACTAATCCCAAACTCTTCATGATTATTCTTGTAAAGGATAAGATTTAACCTTCATCTGCCTATTATATGATTTGGCACGTGGAGTAGGTAACCACCATAGGTATATGACCAAGCGAAATATAGTAGTTCAAAGAGAGGATCGGATGATACTACTCGGGGTTATATCAAGAATATGTAAGACCTAAACGTGAGGCACGTGCCCTTCGATATGCAATATACTCATGAAGAACTAACTAATCCGAGAGGCATACGATCTGCCGGTGAAAGCTCCAATCCACATTTAGCTCCGGCCACTTCTCAATAAGCCTTCCCTTATCTTCGACCTCTCAAAGGTTGCTTCCCTGCCTTTGGGACTCCTGTTCGCGATGAATCGAGCCAAATTAGCTTCCCTTTCTCGGCGCCCTTCCATAAAATAACCCCTAAGCACATTTTCACTTCCAAGGTAATATAATTTCGCCCCTGTCAAGTCGGCCCCTCATACCCTTTTATTATTTGTAAGAGTTCTGGTGGTCCCCAAACTGTTCTAGAGTTCTATAGATTTTAGGAATAGTTCTGTTGTTTCAGATGCGGGAGCCAACTTAATACTTTTGTAACTGGTAACTATAAAAACTCTGGTACTTTGTAGCTATCGATTGTAGGGTAAAAGTTAATGAGGATAATTTGTAGAACTCTTAGGAGGAGGGACTACCAGAACTCCAGAGAAATGGAATACAAATTATAACTGTACACTATCAGTCAAACCTTTTTGCCAGTAATCAAATATTTTTTTCAAGTCAACTTTATAGGGGCTATAATTTTAGTTTTATTACAATATATTTATTTGAATTCTTCAAGCACATGGTTTAGTTTATTTTTTTAATAACGTACTAAATATTGTAACTATATATATATATTTCTTTTTAAAACTTGACCACTAAAACCGTCCTTCAGCCCAGTCAACGAATGTAAGCCAGCGGCCAGGCACCAGAAAAGGACTTAGGTTGCAATAAATGGAAGAGAGCTGAATTTTTGATATGTTGTAAGGGCACGTCGGACTAGTGGAAATTCAAGTTTGCTACCTAAAAAACGTAAGGCGTAACTCAGAATCTGTTACTCCTACAGGCCTTAGTCTAAGCATAAATTAAAGCTAATTAAATTTACTACCTTTACTTTCATCGTAGGATCAATACATCGGCCAGTGTTCCTCACGAAAGTTGGCCAAAACTTAAATTTGGATATTTTGGAAAAAATGATCAATTTTCAGAGAGGCGTAACTCAGAATCTATTCCAGCTACAGAGCTGTGGTTGAGCTCAAATTTTAGCGAATTGAATCTAATTTAAAAACGGTTACTAATGTTGTTTTATCAAAAACGCACCGATTAGGAGATATAGGCCAAAAACTGAAATAACTTCGAAAATTTCGAGGTTTTTCGACCACCAAAGTTTTCCCATCCTTTTTTTTCGGTAGCAAACTTGGATTTCCACTAGTCAGACATGCCCTTACAATATATCTAAAATTCAGCTCTCTTCAATTTATTGTAACCTACAAGTACCTAGCCGTTGGCCTAATGATTCTGTAAGGAAAGGCATTAAGGAAGACCAACTATGGTACGTTGTCGGGTGTCATCCTCTTCTTCCGCAATAAATGCTGGTAGCACTGCATTTACTGTAGACAGTAGTACAAGCCTTCCGGGAACTGCACTTGCAGAATTTTATGTACAATAGTTCAAAACTTTATCCCTTACCAAAAGTCCCGTGTATAGCGAAGAAGAACGGTTACTAATGTTGTTTTATCAAAAACGCACCGATTAGGAGATATAGGCCAAAAACCCGTGTATAGCGAAGAAGTTTTCATTTTTTAACAAAAATCATCCTTATTTCTCTTATCGAAGTTAAAAAAGGATTAATCTATTACGGGTACCAATGGAAGGATTAGCTAGTAATGAGCTTAAATTAACATTATAATAATATAGTATTATAAACCTGTTCCACAATAACCCGTGAACGGGTCTGGGATACAGTACATAGACTGAACCTGTCTAAACTGAACGGTAGAGATTGTACTGTTTCTTGGACAACAATTGTGCAAGGAACTGATTTGTCCTATATCACGCTCAACCGCCAGATTTTCTCCCATTATTTTGGGTACCCAATTTATAGAGGCTGGGTAAGCCCCAGGAGGGCCCTAGATCCCGTATGATCCATCTCCGACTGCTCACTTTATTATTATTGATAATAAATGATCCCCGCCACCAGCGGGATTTGAACCAGGATTATCGGCATTTCTTGTTCTGATCATTGAATTAAAATGTTTACTTATCAACCTGTAACGTTCTCTCTAAGGTATGGCTATAGGAACTCATACATAAAAAACTTTTATTATTAATCAATAAATAATTATTTTTGTTTTAAAAACGGTTATACTTAATGTAGTAAGATAAATACACAAAAAAAGTGAAAAGAAGCATTTTTGAAGTGAAAACTTCTTTACCGTGTTGAGCGAATTTTGGTTGGGAAAAAACTTGGGGGTTCGCGCCATCGACATTCTCCTGACGTATTGCGTGAGACTGGTGGCCTGTGTATGAGTTATAAGATTTGCTTTATTCAACGTTAGTTTAAAGGCTAGAATTCCATCGGTATAAGAATACCTATATTTAACTAATGAGTCGTTTAATAGTTGAGCAATTTATATTAATAATAATTAAATTAAAACTGCAATAACTATTTGAAATTTTCGTTTCCCCTAAAAAATTGTATTGGTCTCAGTTAAATGTCTTAATTTTGTGAAATGAATGAAAGTTCAAATAATCTTAGTATTGTTGAAATTGAAACGATGATTTTTATTATTTCAATTAAATTATTGATATTAAACTACTTTCAAATGTTCATAATTATTGTTCAGAGTGTCAGAATCTGCGATATAACATAGTTATTCCATTGTTTTGACTTTTCACTTCTCTCGGCAGTCCTCATGACGGTATCTGTTCCGCGGGTTGTCGCTTCGAGTTAAGTTAAACCAGGTTTTAACTGTTTATTATAATATTTTCCAAAAGATGTAAGTTATCGTGAGCATTAGTACGGAAAAGAGAATAGAAATATCGTAATATTCCAACACATTTACACAAAACCTCGACAAATTGTATTCCTAAATTTTCCTGTTGAATCACTCTAAATATTGGTGAAAACCGCATGAAAATCCGTGCAGTAGTTATTAAGACTACCGCGAACAAACGCGGCCGAGGTTTTATTATATGTATAGAAAGAAACTGTTATATATTTATATGTAATACGACTTTATTACAACAATCGTCATATTACATATTCTTGATATAACCCCGAGTAGTATCATCCGATCCTCTCTTCGAACTACTATATTTTGCTTGGTCATATACCTATGGTGGTTACCTACTACACGTGCCAAATCATATAATAGGCAGATGAAGGTTTAATCTTATCCTTTACAAGAATAATCATGAAGAGTTTGGGATTAGTACCTGGTAGAGACTGTACTGTTTCTTGGACAACGGTTGTGCACGGAGGTGATTTGTTTTAAATCACGTTCATCCGCCAGATTTTTACCCCTTATTTTGGGTACCTAATTTATAAAGGCTAGGTGAACCCCAGGAGAGTCCTAGGACCCATAGAATCCATCTCTGGCCGAACATATGTAATAAAACGCTGTCAGCGAGCGGGATTTGAACCTAGAGCCTTCGAATATTCAATTGGCTGACAGTATTGGCGGAAAGTAAAATTATGAATATATTTTAAAAAGCAACCTACGCTTTTATATGATAAAATGTTTTTTTGTGAAGAACTCTTTTTTTGAACTTATTGCAAAATATTTTCTATCAAAGCGTGTTTTTTATCTATTTTCTACATTTTAGTTCGACTGGCTACAAAATCGTGTTATTTAGTTTTTCAAACTATAATTTTTTTCTATTGCAAAATATACGAAACTCACCAGGTGATAAAGCAGATGAGACAGCTCATTGACTGTTATGATTTCCAATGATAATTATAGTAATAGGTTGATTCATTTCTATTTACATATTCTTTGAGTGAATGCAAGTAAGCTAACGAAAAGAATATTCTTATAATTTATTTTATTGTTATATGATATAATTTTGTTTTAAAATATTTTATTTGAAAAGAAAAGATATGACTAGGACCGGGACTCGAACCCAGGTCTCCCACCTCTCCGTGGTGTCCCCTTGTATACATCGCAAATTGCGAGAACACGGAGATGTAGGATCAGTGGAAAGAAGGGTTATGACTGACCGAGAAGCGAACCAGGATGCCCGGGATGGTAAGATCTTTTCTTATCAAGCGCGGGTAACAAGGAGTGTGAAATAGAAAGAACAGGTGGATTTTGTGTTGATGACTGGAATGTTGTGAATATACGAATTTATAGTGGAAATATCCATGTCGTTTTGTATGGCATGATTCGAATAATTGTAACTACAAGAGGGAGGGAGGGAGAGAGGGTGAGAGGGAAAGAGGGAGAGAGGTGAGAGGGAGGGAGGGAGGGAGGGAGGGAGAGAGGGTGAGAGGGCGAGAGGAACGGAGGGAGGGAGGGAGAGAGGGAGAGAATATCCACCTGTTGGTGCATGTAGACAGACAGGTTTGAACCTGCACGTTTATGTAGGGTGCTTCTAAACCAGCATTTTGATCATGTTCAAACCTGTTTTGACAGGTTCAAACATGTTTTGACAGGTTTGAACATGATCAAAATGCTGGTCTAGAAGCCCCCTTTTTATACTACTAACCTTAGACCCTTTGTGGTACAGTTTTTTGTTTTTATACTCTTATAATGAATGATAAGAAATTTACTTCATGATATTCTTCTTCAACTTCAATGGGGATGGAATTAAAAATTTGTAATTCAGAAATGTTATAGTGATGTATAAGAGATTTATGATTAATAAAACCCTTGCTGGCTAATTGCCTTAGTTTAAGATTGGTAAACAATATTTTAATGCGACGACCAATATAAAAAAAATCCTCTACTGTTCCATTGATCGTCAATCTACAGGTTTAATATATTTAGAACCACTAACTATGGATCGCCCCTTAAAGTAAAGGTATAATCTTATCAGTGCTATAATTCTTGCTACAAATATACTTATGTAAAAAAAAATATATTATATCATATTGATATTAACTCTTACAATAATGGTTAAAATTAGATAAAAGTAAGTTCTGGTTTTTCATGTTAAAAACACGGTAATTATAACTTATTTTTTAGCGTTACATTGTAGAATTGACAAAAGGAAAGTTCGAAGAGAAAGAAGAAGACGTGGAAGAAGAAGAGAAATATAATGAAGAAGAATCTGACGTGTTTGAAAGTTTTACGATGGGTGATGACAAAGTAGAGGAAGAAGAAGAAGAACTCCCTACAGTGCCAGTGGATGATGTCAAAGTGAAAGCTACAAAACAAGAAAAAGAAGAACCTATTGATAAAGACCTTATTTACCGTGAAAATGAAGAAGAAATATTTGATTCGGACATAGATACAGAACAAACTGTTGCTTCAGAATTACCTACAAAATTACCAAAATCGCAGGATGATGATATAGAGATTATAACTCCAACAGAAACTGATCCTAACGAGCAGATACAAATGCTGCTGGAGTTGGATTTGAAAAATGACATCAGCTTTACTGATATAACTACAGGTTATATGAAGAAAGCTTATGAAGAAGAACTGAAAGCCATTGAAGAGGAAAAAAAGCGCAAAGAAGAACAAAAGAGGCTAGAAGAAGAACGAAAGAGGTTAGAGTTGGAAATGTCAAAAGAAAAGAAGAAAAGAAGACATTTTTCGGTTACAAAGGAAAAAGAAAGTACGGAGGAGTTGAGCGAAGAATCTATGGGGGAAGAGGTGGAAGAAGAAGAAATTCCACCAGAATCAGAAGAAATTGGGTCACTTGAGATATCTGAATATCGCGAGAGTTTAACCGTTTACCCGCGAGAGATTAGCAAAGCAAAAATTGATAAACATATTCCTATCTTAGAAAAACCAAAATATGCTTCTCTCAGAAGGCTAGTTAATAATGTAAAGTGTAAAGATTTAGTGCAACGGATTTCAGATGCCAAACCTGCCAAAGTACGAAAAGTAAAGAAGGTTCTCGTCAAAAAAAGAAAAATCAGACCGAAAACTCCTTCACAAGTTGAACCAGTTCCACAAGTTCCCGAAGCCGGTATAGAACCTTGTGAAGACTCTTTAACTTTTGTCAGGCCGTCAGATTTCCAATGGGGCACGACACTCTTGGAATACTTTGAGCAAATCGGTCGTAAGGTTTCTGTGTATGCCACACGAATGTCGCTAGAGACTGCAGCAGATGTCCAAGATAAGAAGCAAAATGTTGGAACGGAGGACATTGCTAAGGTCCTTAAAGAAGATGAAGATGTTCCCGAAGAAGAATCATCACTGTACAGTTCAGGTCTATCGATTGGCAGGAGCGAGAGTTTACAAAGCATCAGGCAAAGCGAAAAAGATTCAATATCAATTGATGAAGAAGAGGAAGAAGAAGTGGTAGAAAAAAATGAACCAGATGATTTAGGAGAGGAAGAAGAAGATTACCAAAGTATTTAGTAATTTTATTCATCCCAACGATATCATACATTTCAAATCCATAATTCACATAAAATGTTCAAATATACGGCTACCGTTTGTTTAATACTAATTAAATTGAATTATTTAAATATATTTCATTCGGTACACAACTGATAAATGATAATTGCACATTGGACAGAAAAAAGTGCAAACTACTGTAGAAAAGTATCACCTAAAAGTTCACACTCCCGTTACTTTCTTTACAGCTTTGGGTGTAAAGTACAATACTATAATTTATCGCTGTATCTTCGCTAATATCCGATTAAGACCATATATATATATATATATATATATATATATATATATATATATATATAGAATAGAATAGAATAGAAAATAAACTTTATTCTGGGACCAAGTCCCTTTAGAATAACAATAATGGACAAATTAAAGAACATAACATTCATCTGGCCAGAAGGCTACATAATAACACAAATCATGAAATAATCAAGTGTGAACAAAAACATTGTAAAAATAGAAATAGATAAGAAAAAAAATAAGTAAAATACAACGAACTTGACTGCTTTTTAACTAATTGTAAAAAATAAATATATTTATATTACCAAAATAATGATTAATAATATTAATACAGTAGTTGATGACGAAATTACTAACTAAGATAATTGATTGGCATAGTATGCGATAATATATTTAAAAAGTCGGTATCATCGTTGATGTAGGAAAAATAAACAAAACAAGGGTAGCGGGATCGAGTTTACAATACTGTTATATTCAAGCATACCTTTGACCTGCTTGGAGAGCGACTTTTTGAGATGCCAAGAGATGATGGAAAAGCAGGGATTTGAATGAAGCTAGTGAAGAGGAATGGCGGATGAAAGGAGGGATTGAATTCCACACAGTGGTGGAGCGGGCGAGGAAGGAGCGCTCGAATGCCTTAGTTCTGTGGGAAGGAATGTAGAAATCGGAAAGGCGAGATCTTGTTTTGTACAGCTGGACAGAGGATTTGAATGGGAGGAGACTATAGATATATGAAGGGTGTTGCGAGTTGATGGATTGGTATAGAAAAACGCTAAGGAAATATTGTCTACGGATGGGAGGGAAGAGCCACTTTAACTCATCATAGTGATGTGACAACCGGGATCGCCTCGGAGTACCAAGGACAAATCTTAAAGCGCAGTTCATTATTCTTTTTAAGCGGCTCTCAAGCATTTTCGAGAGGCCCCCGTATACCATACTACAGTAGTCGAAGTGGGGGAAGATGAGGGATGATACGAGCAGCTTCCGAGTAGGTTGAGTAAGGAGATGCCGGGAACGATGGAATAATTTTAGGGAACTAATTATTCGTCGGGATATTTGGGTGACATGTGGTTTCCAGGAAAGGTTTTGGTCGATGGTAATGCCTAGGTTTTTAACGGAGGAGCTGAAACTGATGGGGTGGTCGTTTAGGATTAATGTTGGAAGGGTGGGGATAGTTGCAAGGAGAGAGTTGGAACCTAGAACGATGGCCTGGGTTTTCATTGCGTTCAGTTCCAGTTTGTTCAGCTTTGCCCAGGTACTGATTCGATCTAGGTCTTGCTGAATACTGGCGAACGCATATGAAAGCCCGGATGGAGGAAAGGATAAATAGATTTGGAAGTCGTCAGCATATAGATGGTAGGAACAGTGGTGAACAGATTTAGGAAGATCATTGATGTAACAGTTGAAAAGGAGAGGAGAGATGCTTGAGCCCTGAGCCACACCTGAGGATAGAGTACGGAAACAGGAAAGGGGTTGGTTGGGCATAGAGACCGCTTGGGACCTATCAGAGAGGAAGGATTGGAACCATAGAATAGAACTGTAGGAAAAAGACAATGACTTTAGTTTGGAGAAAAGGATAGAATGGTCCAAGGAATCGAAAGCTTTAGAAAAGTCTAGGAGGATTAGCACGGTTATTTGTCTGTTGTCCATGGCTTTATATATGTCATTGGTGATTTTGGTAAGGGCAGATTGAGTGGAAAAACCAGGGCGAAAGCCTGATTGAAGCGGAACGAGGAGTTTGGACTGTTCGAGAAAATTTGATATTTGAGACTGGACTATTCTTTCGAGAGGTTTGGAAAGGTTGGAAAGTAAGGAGATTGGCCGGTAGTCCTTGGGAGATAATGGGGTTGGGGTTTTATTTATAGGATGGACTAGGGATTTTTTCCAGGAAGTCGGGAATACTGCTTTTTGTAGTGAGAAGTTATAAATGAAAAGTAGGACAGGTAGGATATCAATGAGGCATACTTTGAGTAGTTTGACGGGTATCTCATCTAATCCGGTAGAACTGGAGCGGGATTTAAGAACGGAGGAAATAATGTCTGTAGGTGATATGTCTGAGAAATAGAAATTGTCGGGGTTGAAAGATGGCGTTGATGAAAAGACGGAGGAGGAGGATTTTGATGAGTTAATTGAGGCAGACAAAAAATATGAGTTCATTTCGTCAGGAGAAGCGGGGAAGGCTCTAGAGGATGTTGGATTGCAAAGGGCGAGCTTTCGTAGGAGTTGCCATTTAGATTTAGGATCGGGAGCAGTGGAAAGGGCTTCGTGGAAGTATTTGGATTTTGTTTGTCTGATTGTAGATTGTGTCAAATTGCGAAGAGCCCTGAACGCTTGGTAGTCATCGGTAAGCCTAGTGCGTCTAAAGCGTCTACGAGCAGCATCACGTTTCCTTTGCAGGTCTTTAATTTTTTGACACATCCAAGGAGCAGGAGGGTGGCGGAAGGTTATGGATTTGAGAGGAGCGTGGGTATCCAGGATGCTTTTAAGATTGGCAGTAAGTATGTCGACCATTGAATCGACGGTGGTACAGGAATAAATTTGGTTCCAATTCAGGGTTTCGAGGGAAGGAGATATATTTTCAGAAGTGAGTCCGTCTAGATTGCGAAATGTTATAGTTTTCGGTAGGATTTCTGGGGTATGAATATTATATGAGATTTGGATTAAATCGTGAGAGGACAAAAAAGGGACAGGTATTTGTGAGGAAGAAAGGAGTCTCTGGGATGAGTCAATGATGAACAGGTCCAACCAGGAGTCAGATCGGAGTGTGTGATGGGTAGGAGAGAAAGAGACAATGGAGAGATGCAGAGAGTAAAAAAGGTTTTCAAGATATATTTTGTCATTTGATTGAACCAGAAGATTGGTATTAAAGTCACCGGAGATTATTATGTGGTCGTAGAGAGGAACATGGTTATAAAGGATCGACTCAAAGATAGGATCAAAAGGGACCAAAGGAGGGCGATACACTACAACGTATAGGAGAGGATTGGGTTTACATGAAGTCTCGACACCAAGGAATTCTATGTGAGGGAAATTGGACACTGGTGAGGAAAACAGGATGCGTGATTTTAGGGAATTATGGACGTAAAGACCTACACCTCCTCCAGTCCGGTCAACTCGGTCGTGGCGGAGGAAGGAATAGTCAGGTAAGGAAACAGTGGAGGACGGGATATAGGGTTTTAGCCAAGTTTCTGAGATTCCAATGGTGTGGAAAAAATTTTGGGTAAAATATTGCTGAAATTCGTCAAAGTGAGCGGGCAAGGATTGGGAGTTAATGTGACAGGAGGTTAGGACATTAGACATGGTGGGGAAGCAGAAGAGAAGCTCTCAGTAATTGAGGAGAGGAAGCTGTGGGGAGTGAGTTTTATTGGCAGAGCTAATTGAAGAGATTGAAAATGCGGAGAGAAGATTATCCGAGGCGAGTTATTATTAAAATCCGCTATAGATCTTGATGCTAATGAAGGGATATTGAAATTAAAGAATAGCGAAAGGAAAAATGATACATAGATAAAAAAATAAGTTAAACAACAGACAACAAAAAAAAGATATAAGATTAAATAAAGAATGAAAACTAGTTTTAGGTGAGGAAAAAAAGTCAATTTCCCAATATAATACATTGGAAAAAATAAAATTTTTATAGAACGTTTGAGTTTGTGGGGGTGATTCAAGATGAACCCGTGAGCGCCGTTGTGAGAGTCATGGTTATCCGTGAGGCATGAAGGCATACCGGTCTTCACTAGTCATTCGAAAATATCCAGGTCTTGAGCTTGATCGATGTAGACCACTCGGTGTCCATCTTCTTTTCTACACCGCACTCTACCCCCAGAGAACCAGACATATTTTATTTTCCCCGCCGCCCTCTTCTGACGTGCAAGCCAGTAGAGGTGCCTATTAGTTCCTGTCATTTCCTCACTTAAATAAATGCGGTGGCAGTCGTTTTCCTGCCAACCTATATCTCGGGTGGAGAAATCTCGCTTAACTTTTCTTTTTTGTATTAGGTCGTCCCTCACTGATTGTCGTGTGAAGCGTGCGATGATTGGTGGGGGTCGGGGGTCGTCATTCTTAGCCCTACGGCGCTGCACCGTGTCCAGGTCCTCGATATTTAGTTTTAATCCCAGGGCTGCTCCGATGCTTGCGACTAGACCAGAAGGAGTCTCTCCGGCTCGTATGGGGATCCCACGTATCTCAAGGCACTTAGATAATAGGCCCTGTTCACTTTTGTTCAAGCGTGCCTCCAAATTCCCCACTCGTGCCTTGAGCGCTTTATTTTCCGCTAAGATCTCCTCGATATATTTATTTTGGCCCTCTAGGTGTTTTTCGATCGAAGTAAGTCTCTCATTCAATTCCACCTTGATCTTCTTAATCTCCCCCTGGACATAATGATCAGAATGTTTTATTGCTGATAATATTTCCATGAGTGAGGGTTGTATTGATTTACCGGAAATTTGTTTTTCCCCGGCATCTGAGTTTTTATTGGCCTGCTCACACTTAGCGCACAGCCATTGTGTTTTTGACAATTTTATGCCCTCTATCTCCTTATCGCTGAGACTGCAGCACCGCCCATGGAAAATTAAATTGCATTTTGAGCAACATACATTATTTTTATCGTCACGCGCAATGATGTTATTGCACTTGGAGCAAACGGCCATTGTGCCTAAATAAATAAATAGCTAGTGACTTACGGAAAGAGTTGTTGTTACGGCACCTGGTTTTAATCCTGTAGGGCTTAAGAGATAGCCTAGTGTTGTGGCTCGAACTGTTTATACTTGGAATCGCAATAATTTCCAATATTCCTTCACTAAACTTTACCGCCTGTAGAAATTTATACACGTATATATTCACGTATATATGTTATATATATGTAAATATATAGTATGGTTATCCTGATATTAATGATTGAAAACTGAATTAATGACACTGCACTAATAACGTGAAAGCATTAAAGAGAGCGATGTACACTGGTTGGTGTCCCTGGCCAGACTGATATATATATATATATATAACTTAAGCGTCGTGACACGGATAGTAATAAAAAAAAAGATTAAAAGGAACGAAATAACACACATTGTACACACAGTATTGTTAGGCTTCTGAAACAATACTGATTTATTCTGTCTCATAATCCTGCTTTTATATGTTTTACATTGTTTATATTTACAATTATGGTATTAACAATAATACTGTCTTAGTTACACTTTTAACTCCCCCCTGCCAGTTTCCGAACAGTCCTCGGAAACTCTTACAAACAACAAACAAAACAAAAAAATGACAAAAGAAAATAGAATCTTATAAGTTAACACAACAACAGAAAATGCTATACGAGAACTGTACACCTCACCAGTCTTCCTATAATAAAAGAGAATACAGTAAAGAAAGAAAATCTTTTACACATGTAATAGATAGTACACAGCGTAGAACGCAATCAGTGCAATACAAAATAGTCAGAAAAAAAAATCTTAACTCTACTATTAACAGAATTACAAACTGAGATACAGCTCAAACATGTCTCTGTATCTGTATGAACAGGAGGATACTCCAGTAACTACCCAACTGACGGTTCACGTGCTGGGATCTTCAATTGTTCGATATGGACCGTCCGTCTCCGATGTGGAGCATTCAAGCTCTCGATGGTAACCACATTGTGTTCTCGGATCACTGTCACCCTGAATGGTCCCTCGTAACGCGACGGTTCTTTTCCTCACCTTGATATACCCGCAGATGCTCACTGAGGGTGCCGTGAAGCCGCTCAATACATCCCCTGCTTTTAGGATGTCCCGGCGTGTTGAGGTGCCATTTAACGTCTAAAACGCGCATCTCCTCCCGAATTGCTACGTTGTCGAACTCGCGACCACTATCTGATGCGATCTGTTCTGGAACCCCGTAAAACTGAAACCAGCGGCCTAATGCCGCTAACACCGCATCCGCCGATCGTTCCTGTACTGGATAGGCCATGGCTACCTTACTAAACAGATCCACCATCGTCACCCATTTATATCCTCTCCAGGTGAATGTGTCGATTTGGATATCCAGGAGCGGCGCCTCCGCTGTGGCTGTCTCATCTTGTGTGACCTTCGGCGGATGGCGATCGTATTTCGTGCGGAGACATACTTCACAAGTCCCAATGATGTCACTCACCGTCTTCTTCATGTTCGTCCAAAAATACCTCCGCCGGAATGCCATCAGAGTCTCTGAAATCCCTCGGTGATTAGTTTTCCCTTGGTGATGAGCTATGGTCACTTCTTTCTGCCGCTCCTCGTCTCTGATGGTCTCCACCATACGTTTACAGCGAATGAAGCTGCGGTCTAGCCCAATGCGTTCTGATCTCCATACTCTCTGAATTTTGTCCCAGATAGAAGCGTTTCCCACGTAGATGTGGTGTACCTTCCCTGCTTCGATACATCTTTTAGGACTCTGCAGATTTGGTCATCTCCAATCCCAGGCTGGGACCATACTGTAATGACGCTGCTCGTCCCATATTTTGCAAAATCGATCTTCAGTAGACCGGATGTCCGGGTTTTCCAAATTACTTGACGCCTCTTGTCATTAATGATGTCATCTATTTCTTCCATACTATCCGGTCTGTCGTCTGTGGAACTATCCTCGGACGGTATCTCTTGACCTCTTGTTGCCTCACCTCCTTCCCTTTCTGGTGTCCATTCACTCAGGAATTGCCGTACGTCTCGTGATGATTCCCCAGCTTCTTCCACCGCGTTCGTTGTAATAGCCCGAGACAGCCACTCCGCTACAACGTTCTCCTTCCCTGGTTTGTAGACCACGTCCATGTTGTATTGAGCCAGGAACTCCTTCCACCTGGCTACTCTCGCCGAAGACTCTTTCAGTCTTCCGATCCATTGGAGTGGCCTATGATCGGTGTGTACTCGGAACTTCCTTCCGAAGATGTACGGCCGGAAATGCCCCACTGCCCATACAATAGCAAGTAACTCTCTCTCTAAAGCGCTATATCTCGTCTCTGCATCTGTCAGCCGTCTACTTGCATAAGCTATCGGACGTTCGCCCTCAGCCTCTCCTTGCGACAACACTGCCCCCAATGCATATTCACTCGCATCCGTCGTTAACGCGAAGGGTCTCTGAAATCCGGAAACGCTAGCACAGGTTTTTCTTGCAGCCTCTCCATGCATTTCCGAATGTTGTTCTCCAAGATCGGCGTGACTACTATCCTCGATCCTTTTCTGAGCAGCTTGTTCAGAGGGACGAGATATGCTGCCATGTCCGGTATGAATCGTCTGTAATAGTTGAGGGTTCCCAACAGGCGACGAATACCCTTAACATCATGTGGCACCACCATCTTGCGAATCGCCTCCACTCTAGTTGCGTCCGGCTTGATCCCTTCTCTGGAAATAGTATGGCCTAAGAAAGTGATTTGTTCTTGCCCCATTATCGACTTCTCTTGCGACAGCTTGAGGCCAAACTCTCTGATCTTCGCGAAAACCCTGCGCAAATGTTCCACATGTTCTGTCTCCGTCTTACTGAAGATAAGGAGGTCGTCCATGTAGACCTGACAGAAGGACTCTCCTAGGCCTCTGAGGAACTCATCCATCAAGCGCTGGAAGGTGATTGGGGCATTCTTTAGGCCGAACGGCATGCGCGTGAATTCGTAATGTCCCCTCTCGAAGCTAAAGGCGGTTTTATGTTGATCGCGCGGGTGCATCTTAATCTGATGGTATCCCGCTTTAAGGTCGAGCGTACTGAAAATGGTCGCCCCGCTCAGCCTATCGAGAATATCCTCGAACCGCGGTATCGGATATCTCTCGTCAACAGTGTTATCGTTAAGCTTCCGATAGTCTACCACCACTCTGTACCGGTCTTTCCCATACTCCGGTAAACTCGTCTTCTTAACCGCCCATAGAGGACTATTACACGGCGACGCACTGTCGACGATGATCCCCTGTTCCTTGAGAGAATTGAGTTCTTCACGTATATGGGACCGAAGTGCCTGAGGATATATCCGTTCCTTAACATATGTGATCCTGTCCTGTTTCAGGGGAACCTCGTTCACCGTCCGGCCCGTGACCCCCAAAACATCCCCCTCGTGAAAAAAAATGTCCCGAAACTCTCTCCGAATGTCCCCCCTCCAGTCATCGATTTTGGTTACAGCCCCGATTTGCGTTTCCCTACCTCGTTCGATCCCTCTACCGCTGTACGAGCGCGTCCCGATCCTAATGTCCCATTTCCCATGATGGATCCTCACTCTCGATCCTACCTGATCCAACAGGTCGCACACTATAATCATCTGGTATTGCCGAGTCATTCCTCCCACTACTTGGACGTTCAAATCTCCCTGTTTCCCTGTCCACCGATTAATCTCAATGTTTATTTCTCCCTCCACTTTACATGACGCGCCCAGAGTAATTAATTGGCATCTACACTTGCGTACCTGGTGTACAACTTTTTTAGCGCCCCTTTTGTCACAATAGTGTTGGAACTCCCCGTATCCACCAAACACTGCACTCCCCCTCTTATCCTAATAATTGGCAACCAGCAAGACTCACCTCTAATGTTATTGCAGGTCTCAGCGCGGTCGCCTCTCCGCAGACACCCTCCTCAGATTGCTGCGTGCTTCCTGCTCCTCGCCCCTACTAGTCGCTGTTCCTTCCGCTGCTCTCGTCCACTGCTACCTGGTTCTTCCTCTTCCGTTTCCGATACACCCGATGACTCTGTTGTCTCATCCGCTGATCCAACTCTACGGCTCCTGCCGCTGTCCCTCCGCAACCTCTGCATGTTCACCTCCATCGGTTCACCCCGGTCTACTTCTCTTCGCTTTATATAGGGGCATTGTCGTGCCATGTGCCCTTCGCTGTTGCACTCAAAGCACCTTGTGCGAGGGCATTGGGCCACCATATGACCCGTCTTGCCGCACTCGTGGCACCTTCTATCTTCCCTTCTTCCACTCCTTTTATCTGCCCCCGGTCGCCTGTCTCTAGCGAACGACCTCTCCTTCCTATACTTCTCGGGTTCTCTCCTTCTCCCAGCTTCTAATCTTGGCCGATTTCGATGTATCTCGGATCTACGATACGTAACCCTACTCCATCCTGCTTCTACCTCTTCGCTGTGTCTGGCTTCCTCTTCTCTTGCACTTGAGTCAACCATCTCCTGGGCGCATTCCAGAAATGATTTGTCTCGCGGTAACCCTTCTTTTCTGCCAGTATCTCTAGCAAGCTGGACCTTCAGGATTCTGGACAGAAAATCCATTCTGGCCTCTACCTGCTCCGTTTCCATCACTTCACGTAGTTTCTCTGTTATTTTATTGTATCGCGCTAGCAGTACTGCTGCATATTGCCCCTGTGTTTGTCCAGGTTTCCGATACTTCCTGAACATCTGGAGCATGTCTTCCTCGGGAGCCCATCGTCCACCACCGAATGCTTTCTTTAACCTTTCCTTAACTACGTGCCATGGCGTTTCCTCATCTGCCTGGATTAGGTTGAGTATGCTCCTCCTGACACGACATACCAGAGCTGCCCTTAGTCTAGTGGCATCCAATTCCTCTATGTCCTTTGCCTCGGTCTGAATGTGGATGTACTGGAATACATGATGCGGTCTCCTCCTTTCAGGAAATGATTAAGCTCCCGGACTTCACCACCAAACCTCTCGAGCTCGCTTATCTCTCTCCTCAGATCCCGCGCGTTGTTCTTCCTAAGCTTCATGCGCTCTAACTCATTCGCTTCTCTTGCAGCTATGTCCGCACGCGCTAATGACAACGTAGTTGACGGCAACAACGGGAAATTAGAGTTTATATCTAAAACTGATTCCTGTGCCTCTAGCGGAGGTTGTGTTGCGGGTTGTGGTTGAGGTTGTGGTTGTGGCTGAGGTTGTGCGTCCATCGTGAGCACGGCTGGTCTCAGGATATTGTTTCCTTCAGTCATTATTATTGTTTTGATATCCAACTAATCCTGCTAATATTATAAATGCGAAAGTCTGTATGTTTGTCTCTCCTTCACGCAAAAACTATTGAACGGATTTGGATGAAACTTTACAGTAATATAGGTTATACATAACAATAACACATAGGCTATAGCAAGGGCGGATTTAGGGAGGGGCACAGTGGCACGTGCTCCCTCCTAAATACGTCCCCAGACAGTTTTTTAGGTACTGTGGGGAATTCATTATAGTACATAACTAAAGGCAAATCTAATCTGCTTTTACTACTAATATTATATATGTGTAAAATTTAGAGGAGAGGGAACGGGGACATGTGCCAGATAGTTTTTTGTGTTCTGTGGAGAATCCATTTGGGGAGAGTGGGATAATGGCGCCACCCTAAGGGAAAAAACTCTGCCAATCCCTGACATTTTGCTTAAAACAGGTTTTGAACCTTTGTATACCTGAATTAGTTATTTCTCTACCTTATAATATTTTTATATATGGTGTACCTTCTTGATTGAGGGTAATATTTAAAAAAAATATAAATATACACAAAGTGGCGTTATTTCCCTACAAGGTGAGGCAATTCCGCCATGGCCGTTGGGCAATTCCACCATATGCTTTATTTAACATATTTTTAGTAATAGGGATGAATAGGGTAATGGATAGGTTGAATGCATTTTATTGAAAAATACAAAAATATATCAGTAGGTATGACATTTTATAAGCAGAAAGTCATTAATTTCCGTTAAAATTTTAGAATCAATTGAAAAATAGTTAAGATGAACTTTCTTTCTGTTTTCATCCTGTTAATATCTAACTGTGTCTTCTTTACAGCACCGCCTTTAGATTTGTCGTTCCCTGAACATCTTTTCTTTTATCAGGTCTATCTTTCTTCTCCTTTTTGATTTTAGCTTCTAGGCCTACCTTCTTTTTTTCTTTTGACTGCTTCTGATCTTCATTTTCCACAAAAACAGATTTCATGGGTGTTGCTGTCAGAACCACCATATGGAGGTATTGCCCCACACAAACATGGCGGAATTACCCCACTACGCCATTACGGTAGTTGAAACCTTACAGCTACCAAACGACTTGATGAAAACAAATGAAATTTTAATTTAAAATACATGAAACTATAACGAACCAACTTATGCTTCAATACAAATAAAAAACACTTACCTTCAACCCAATACCACAGGTTGTAAATGTTGGCAAAATAACAAAAAATGATGTAAATTCAATCATATTCAAACAAAACTGATATTACAGACAACAACATCACTGACGGTACTGCCAGTTGATTCCCGTGTCTATCGCTAGCGGAGGACCAGACCCTCGTTCGTCTCCCCACAACGGAACAACCAAAAACGAGGGGTGGTGGAATTGCCCGAGGTGGCGGATTTGTACCACTCTCCCTTATTGTACATAATTAAAGGCAAATCAGTAACTTAGCATTTTGAAATTTGCAGATAGGTTATTTGTATAATTTAAGAAAGAAATTTGGATAAATCCACCCTCAAGGGTGAAATTATATTTCCCCTTTAATATAATAGAGGTTCAAAGATTTTGTGGAATCCATCAGTTTTGAGGTTAGACATTTGAAATTTTGGATGTACGAGTTAAAAAAGATATAGTTAAAAAAAATATTAAATTATTTATAAAATGATCTGTCACGAAACTTCATGTGGCAGACCAAATTCCACGCGAGCGAAACCGCGGGCATAAGCTAGTATATATATAAATGATCTAAGTATGGTACTACATTCCACATAGTGTGCCACTGATAACTTTGATCACTAGTAAATAGATGTTCTGTTCTGCAGACGTTTCATAGATCAAGAAATGCCCATAAATTCTTGCCTCCTAGCCCCTCGTTAGTCTTGCTGAAGCAACTGCTTAAGGTCTGATCTTCATTATTATAAAAAGCATTATACAAAATGCTTCATCTTCATCTCACGACTTGCTCTAATAGAGGTTACAATATCTCTTTACATGTCTAGAAGTTCAAATTTAGTGAGTATATATATATATTGTACGTTTGTACCATTGCCATTAATATTTGGCTTTCAAATATAACCAGAACTAGTTCCGGCTATTCTCAATCTTTATGGAGTTTATGTGAGTACTAACCTGATAAGTACATTATAAAGGCGGAATTAAGTGGATTTCGACAGAACCAAGTATCTTAAGTAGCATCTGTTAAAGAGTCATTCAAAAAGCCTTTTACAAGTACGAAAGCAGCCTGAGGTACGAAATTTGGATTATACAGCTGTATATTAAATAAATTCTTTGAAACAATAAAAGAAACAATGGAACGTTCTTAAGTTGTTTACATTTTTAAATTTATTCTGTTTCTTCAGAAGTTTTTGTAATATTTTTAAATTTCCAGATAGCCTTACTTGTTCATTAATTTTTGATCATGTCAGCACTGTTTTTACAATAAATTATGAGTTTATACAGGTGTCGATCATCTTATCACATTGTTTTATAAGAACTAATCTCTATCGCGGGATTTTTTAAACTAACTAAATGGCTGAAATAAATCTAGACAAAAAATTAGTCGAAAAATCTCCTATTAAAAAATGGAAACTCATTACAAAGTTCTTGAAATGGTCTGCTCCTTCGATGGCTCGAAAAGAAGAGGCTAATGACCGGAGTAGGGTATGAAAATTGTCATTATTATTATTAATCCTATTTACTCAATTGAGGTATGAATTATTATGATGCGTGAGGAATCATTCTCTTAGATATAAATTAGTAAGTTTATTTGAATGATAAATTTAAAGGAAGTAGTTTCAAAAGAAAAGCTTTGAAAAGTATTGTTTCTTTAGTCATTATTTGTTTTTTTAATTGTAAAAACGTAGAGCGGATGGGTCGTAGAAAACTTTGATTTATACCCCCTTCATTCTGAAATGTCTTCTTGGTTATTTAAACATGCTTAGAGAACATACATATATCTTTTGTTATACGAGGTGTGGCTATTAAATAACGAGACTGATGTTGCTTTGGATATTCATGAGATTGTGTACCTTCACTGGGTTTCTGAAGGTCAAAGTATTAATCAATACTACTACCCTGAAGTACTTGCAAAACTACGTGAAAGAGTAAGGAAAAAATGACACGAAATTTGGAAGGACAAATCATGAGTTCACCAAGAAAATGCGCCAGCTCATTCAGAGTTATCTGTCAAAAGGTTCCTAGCCCAGTTCAGCATCCCCGTGTTAGAACATCCACCTTATTCACCAGATCTTGCAACATGTGACTTCTATCGGTTCCCTAAGGTGCAATCTTCATTAAAAGGGACGAGATTTGAGTCCGTGGAAGCTGTAAAAGAGAAAGCGGCACGCGTCCTGAAGATGACTTCCAGAATTGTTTCCAACAATAGAAAATTCGCATGGAGCGTGGTGATAGTCAGTAATTATGTATAAAATAAAAATACATTTTATTGCAAAGTCAGTCTCGTTATTGAATAGCCACACCTCGTATGTTGAAATAAAGCACGCATTTGATATTATGGTATAACTGTATTGAATAACATAATAATAATCAGAAGCTAAGTATAAGTACACCGAACAAAATCACTACATTGCACTACTATTTCCATGGCGTGCTTTACATACCACTGCTGAACATTTAAGGATGTCATCTGCGTCAGTGGAAATCAGTGGAGGGCTTTTACGGATACAGCATTATCTTTTAAAATAACTCGTATTATTTTCTTCAACTACTGATCTTCTCAATTTAATTATGAATGGAATAGTATTTACTGTTGCATTTATTTTATCGCTTTTTCACACCAGGCCACACGGGAAATTGAACGACCAATAGGGCAAGGAACCAAGTGTGGTGAACTGAGAGAGGTCCTCGACTGCATCCGCCCTCCTAGAACTTGGTATGAAGACGGCGTTTACTGGCGGCAAGCGGTGAGCTTTTTTGTACCCAAGCTTCTATTGTTCTAATTTTGCCATATTTGTGTATTCTGGAAGGATTTAAATTCTTTAAAATTAACTATTAATAAAGTAATACAAACCTCACAATGCATGAACGGTAGAGAGGATGGACTATGATGAATAAAGTAATGCAGTTGCTTAAAAAAAAAATCTTACTAACAATTATTACACAGCGACGTAGCAAACAGGAACCAGGATCGTGGCGAAATCTAGAGTGAGTCCCATCCATCTCATTTGGAAAAGACATTACATATAACTTTTTACTTTCCTCAAATTTATAAATAAATTACTTTTCAAGTAAATGCAATAATTGATTTTTAATGAATTTTCTTAAAACGAGCCTTAAATAGCACATACTTAGAACCACCTTCTATTAATTTGTTGATGAATATTATTGCCTAAAATCAACTGAATTTTTAACAAATTTTATTTATTTAGTAACTGATAAATTTACTAAGTAAATGATATCCCCCACAAGTTGATGTGTGGAGTATCCCGTTTTTACCCAGGCATCCTACTCATCAATTCGTTTTAGTCTCATTAACAGTCCTTTCTACTATTTGTGTAGGCTTTTGTTGGGTGCAAAATCCATCCATTAACAATGTCATATTTTATCCCATAATATGTTCTCCACAAAGGTTTTGAAGTGAACTGTTGAATAAATTGTTACTAATCTATACCTACACTCCAGCTTTGAACTTCACACTGCAGCGCTTAGTCGAACAAGATATGGTAAAAGCTCTAAGCTCCGGCCCTGTATGATGATTAAAAGCTTTTAACGTTTTAAAATCTGTATATCGTACTCTACCTGAAGAGTTAATTATACCTTCTTTCTTGTAATTTTACTAAGTAAACTAGCTTTGAGTGATTTCCTGATACTGAATATATCCTTATACCTACAGCCCCGGTGAATTAGTGGTTTAGTTTAATTTTCTGTAATATGAGTTTCTTGTACTAAGAATAGCGGAATCGTATCATATCCGTAATGAATAAGGGGCTAAGTCAGACATTGGCTTGAATACGATGCATTGCTTATATTACAACTCCAAAAACTTCGAGAATGAAATCCGCCACTCACCTCAAAACACTGATCTATCTCGGGAAAAAATCTATTTACCCGTTTTTTCACCGGGGCTATACCTTTCTTTATAGTCAGAAGCCATTTTAAAGTCAATAGATAGGTAGTGCGTCCCAATATTGTACTCTCTGTAATGTAAGGAAGAAATAGTTGGGGGTGCAGTCAATAAAAACACCTTAATAAGTGTATACTTACTTATTGCGTGCCGACGTTTCGGCCTATAATGTAGGCCATCTCCAGAGCTAAGAGAGAGAAACAAACAGAAAAAAATATAAAAAACGTTGCAGTAACAAGATCTGGCATTTGATTACTCTGCCGTATGACAACAACCCTTCTACATTCTCTCCTTCACATTTAAATAAATCTCGCCTGTCCCTAGTGACATTATGTTATAGCACAGCACCACTTCCCCGACTGAAATTCTGCTCATTATAATTCTTACAACTTATAGATGATAATTTGAGGTGTTATGTCGTAATTTATACTAATTTATAGAATAAGAAGTTAATATAAAACCAGCCCAAATTTAACTTTATAATTATTTAAGTAATGTTGGCGAGCTAACTAATCCATTTTACTATAAATCAGGATGGATCTAACAAAATACTATTGAAGCATTACAGGTGTCAGATGAACCTGCAACTCGACCAGAAGTTCTTGCGTTAGATGAATGTCTTGACGAAGCACTTGCAAAGTTTCATGCCAAGGAGACTGGGATTTGCGAAGTTCGCGAAGTTATTTACGCAGATCTCTTTGGTAATAACTGAAAACAAATTGTTAATGCACGTTATGATAGTGTACTTGTTATCTTGAAATTGAGGGTATAAATACCAAAAAAACTACAACCCTTAGTTGTGTTCTGGTCTGACATGTTTTGTGCAGCCGCCTTTCAATTGCCAACAGTTAACAGTTGAACTAATTAACGTTATATGTAATCATTAATCAATAGTGATTAATCCTAATCATATATATCATATATGAGGTCAAGGATGACGCCCGCCAATAAGCATCTTTACTGGTTAGCCAGACAGAAGAAGGGAACAGCAGAAATTAAATATGTCTGGTTTAGTGGAGGTAAAGTTAGATGCCGGCAGTAAGACGGCTACCCAGCGGTCATCATAAGCAAGCCTAGCGACCTAGACGTATTCAGATGAACATATTATGCTGGTCACATCGATTTGGTTCTATTACTTTGTGTTAAAGACATTTTAATTTTATTTTTACTCATCCTCTGTTTTTATTTGCTTTTAATTTATTTATTTCATTATTTAATTTACTCATATAGTTCTTTTTTGCCTAATGTTTACACTAAGGATAATTATTTACTTTTCACTTATCTGAGTTATGAACCATGGTAGCTGTGCTTATTCTTTACTTGCTATATACTCCACCGTGATTTATTTTTTCAATTTGTTAAAATTATTAGAGACCCGATAATTGCTATTTTTCACTTAGTGTATTATTATTATTATATTATAATGAACTTACAAATTGAATATGATATAAAAAGTTGTATCCCATTCCTCAACCTAGATCCTTTTCCCTATGATTCCATCCCCTCTACCTGGAGTTATGACTAACATCCTAAATACCTGTCACGTTAATGCACAATCCCTTCTGGCCCATTATGATGAATTCAAACAATACTACCTTGACAATTTCTATCAAATAGTAGCTGTTTCTGAAACCTGGTTAAAACCCTATATTCCTTCCTCTCAAGTTTCCCTCACCAATTACTCCTTCCTGCGCCATGTTCGATCTGATCGAGTGGGAGGTGGAGTCGGCCTATATATTCATGACAGCCTTAAGTCTAAAATCCTTTTACGATCTCCTTCCCCCGATTCTCCTCACCTAGAATACTTGTTTGTAGAGATTTCAACTGACTCCTCTCCTCTTTTATATGCCGTTGTCTACCGACCTCCTCATGTTCCATTCGATAATCTCTTTGAATCCTCCCTTGTCCAACTTGTCTCCACTTACAGCAACATCATTATCTCCGGCGATTTTAATATTAACATGCTCCGCGAATCCAATGATAAACTTTTCCTTACGGACTTGGTGTTTTCCCTCAATCTTTACTTCTTACCTTATTCTCCTACCCATCACACACAATATTCCGACACCTGGCTTGACCTCTTCGTTACTGATTCTTCCAAGAAAATCCTTTCGTCTTCACAGCATCCTGTGCCCTTCCTTTCATCACACGACCTCATCCAGATTTCATATGACCTACCTGTTAAGTTCTTTACTCCAAAAATCGTATCATATCGAAATTTGGACCTCCTCTCCTATGAATCGCTTCAACCTGACCTAGATCCTGTCCATTGGAACATTATTTACTCCTACAACACCATAGACCCTATGATCTCTACCCTCACCTCAAATCTACAAACCTTATTAGACAATCACGCTCCTCTGCAAACCCGAACACTACGCCGTCCTACTGCGCCATGGATGACCCCCGAAATAAAGGAAATGATAAAGAGAAGGGATTCAGCAAGACGCAAATTTCGGAGAACTCAGATGTCAGGCGATTATGTGAATTTCAAACAATTACTTAATGAAACCCAAGCCGCAGTTCGACGTGGTAAATCCCTCTACTTCCATAACGCCCTTTCTACCGCACCTGACCCCAAATCCAAATGGAAAATTATCCCTACCAGAATCTAACCACACCTGTTCTCTCCCATCAACCCCGGATGATCTCAATAACTACTTTATATCCTCTGCACCCAATTCCTCACTTGCTATCGATTTAGAATATCATTGTTTCAATCCTGAAAACTTCTTTTTCTACCACCTTTCATATGATGAAATACTTGCCGCTATCCTAAAATCCCGCACCAATGATTATGGTCCTGATAACATTCCAGTGAAACTAGTAAAATCCTGTCTTCCCACCCTTATACCCATACTCTATCACATCTATAACTTCTCCTTGCAAAATTCCACATTCCCTTCTTCTTGGAAAACGGCCCTGGTCCGACCAATAAACAAAATTTCGAACCCTTCCTCACCTCAAGACTTCCGCCCTATTCCCCTTCTTTCTAACCTTTCAAAACCGCTAGAACGCCTAGTACAGAACCAACTTTCAAACTTCCTAGAAGAACGTTGCCTCATTAATCCTCTCCAATCTGGCTTTCGTTCTGGACATTCAACTCAATCCGCTCTCCTTAAAATAATCCATGACCTCCAGACTTCCATCGAACACCAAAAATTAACTATCCTTATCCTTCTAGACTTCTCTAAAGCATTTGACTCAGTCGACCATAACATCCTACTGACCAAACTTCAAAACCTTCCTTTATCCAACAGTACCTTGCACTGGTTCAAATCCTTCCTCTCAAACCGATCTCAGTTTGTTGTCGTTCCAGGCCAACCACCATCCAAGACTCTCCCCCTCTCCTGTGGTGTCCCTCAGGGCTCATCTCTGTCCCCTACTCTATTTTCAATTTATATAAATGACCTTCCCCACCTCATCCACCATTCCAAATACCATATCTACGCCGATGATTTTCAAATATACCTGTCCTTTCCCCCATCCGACCTATTACTAGCCACAACAAAATTACAAGATGATCTGAACCGAATAAGTCAGTGGGCAGTAACTAACAAGTTGAGGCTGAATGCGGAGAAGACAAAGGCGATGGTAATGGGTTCCAATCACCTCCTTAAAAAAGTTCCTCATTTCCCAACCCTTTACTTAAATAATGTTCCCGTCAAATTTTTCCAAACAGTCAAAAACCTCGGAATCACTTTGGACCAATCCCTCTCCTGGAAAAGTCATATTTCCAATATATCCCGCCGTACTTTTTGTATCCTGAAGAGATTAAACTATTTCCGTCACCTATTTCCATTTGAAACTCGTAGACTCCTAGTTACCTCTTTAGTATTCCCCCACTTCGACTACTGCTGCGCGGTATATGGGGGTGTCTCTGTGGAGCTCGAGGCCAAAATAAAACGTTTGATGAATTGCTTTGTACGCTTTGTCTTCGGGATCCCCAGGGACGCCCCTGTCTCCCGATTTTATAAAGAGTTGAGGTGGTTGTATCCTTCCTATCGCCGTAAGTATTTCCTTGCATCCTTCCTCTATCAAGTTATCCAATCCCGCCGTCCATTATACATCTATGAGCTCCTCAAATTTAAATCCTCCATCCATTCCCGTGATACCCGTTCACACCCTTCCGATTTGTATATAGAGGCCCATCGAACCGCTACTTTTGACAGATCGTTCCAGATTAGGTCCTGTTCCCTGTGGAATTCTATCCCTTTTTCCATTCGCTGTACCTTCAAATCCCGCTTATTGATTACTTCCTATCCCTCCAGTTCCCCGAAGGGCATACATAAAATTATCAACAGAATAATATTTATATTGTTTATTCATTTTTTTTTTGTGTGTGTGAAAAGTTCTTTTTAGTAATTATTTTAATTTTATTTAGGTTCTATTTCATTATCATAAGAAGTTATTTTTTTATTTATTTATTATTATTTAATCAGCTTTATAGATTGACTTACCTGCTTGTTTGTTTTTTCTTTGTACTCTAAGGCTCTAAAGCCCACAGTAATGTACAATTATGTTATTCTAAAGGGACTTGTCCCAGAATAAATAAAGAATTTATTATTATTATTATTATTATTATATGATTGTAATAGGTTGAATGAATTGTTCGTATACTTGTAGATGAACTGATCCGACAGGTAGCAATAAACTGCATAGAGCGGGGACTACTCCTGTTGAGGATAAGAAACGAAGCAGAGGATTCGATTAGAGCATTTCGACACCTAAACGTGAGCAGTTTAGCGTACGGTGTCAAGAAAACATTAGAAGTAAGGATATAAATTATATATTGTTAAGTTATTGCACTTTTTTTTATCGCTTTATAAAATATGGATGTAAAGCTTTATTTATACAAAATAATTAATTTAGAATCAAAACACTTAGTGCTGAAAAGTGTCAATTTATGTAACTAACATCTGTGTAGTTCTTCAAAACTATTTTAGAATCTTTCCAAGTGGATTTTAGAGGGTACAAATATTTCTGCAGCCCTGGCAAATAAGTAGTTAAGTCGAATTTTGTCCAGAATGAGTTTAATGAGATTGAGGAGATGGGAATCGTGTCTCATAGTGTTTGGCTTGAAATGGGGTTGTAAAATAAGCAATAACTCCTTTTCAAGCCAATGTCTGACTTAGCACCTAATTCACAAAGAATACAACAGATTTCCGCTTCCATAAGTACAACAAATTACTTACTTTTACTTTTACAGGTTTTTTCCCTCAATGGGTTGCCTGGTTAAGTCAGAGCGTCTCTCCACTTTTCTCTGTTCCGCCAATCATCCTCCTCAAGTCCCCTGCCGGCCATCTCCTCCTCCACGCAGTCCTTCCACCGGGTTCGGGGTCTTCCTCTTCTTCGTCTGCCTGGCTGTTCCCACAGCAAAAGTCTCTTCGGCCATCTACGTTCTGGCATCCGCTGGCAGTGTCCGTACCATCGCAGCCTGTTCCTTCCAATCCTCTCTGGAACTCCTTCGGTCACGCCCAGCCTGTCTCTAACATCTTCATTTCTGATTCTATCCAGGCGGGTGATCCTCAGGCATCTCCTCCAAAAGTCCATCTCTGCAGCTTGTAATCTGGAGTAGAGCCCCGGGTTCAGTGTCCAGGTCTCTGAGGCGTAGCTGAGGGAGGGCTCAACAATGCTTCTGAAAATACGCCTTTTGTTGTCCATTGAGATGACTGTGTTCCAAAGAACTGGGTGCAACATTCTAGTCACTCTTCTAGTCAGGCCAACTCTCCTCCTAACTTCGGGTTCCGACTTGCCGTTACCATCTATTGTTGACCCTAAGTACTTGAAAGAGTCCACCCGCTTGCATATTTTCCCACTAATATGAAGGTCTGTGGCTTCTCTGCAGTTCACTGCCAGGTATTCGGTCTTATCAAAATTTATTCGTAGACCCCATAGACTGTATTCTTTTTCCAGGGCCATCAGCGACTCTTCCAGACCATCTCTGTTATATGTGACCACTGCCTGGTCATCGGCAAAGAAAAGAGAGAAAAGCATATGTCCATTTATGTCTATGCCCTTTCCTCTCCAACGTGCGCTCCACTCCTTTACAGCCTGCTGTACATAAATTTTAAACAGGGTCGGGGACATACTGCATCCCTGCTTAAGGCCCTTTGAGGCAGAAAAAGGCTCAGATAAGCGAGAGCCGAGCTTCAATCTGTACTCGTCTTCCCTGTACAGACGTCTCACGGTATTTATTAAGGCATCGCTAATGCCCGCACTCTTAAGGGATTCCCACATCTTTTGTCTTGGCACACTGTCATAAGCCTGTTCTAGGTCTATGAAAGCTATATGCACAGCTCTTCCTTTCTCTATTCGCTTTTCAATGAGCTGCCTTAGAACAAATATGCTGTCTGTGCAAGACCTGGCTGCAGTGAAACCAAACTGTTCCTCTGGGGTGACAAACTCCTCTTCTAATCTTTGCTTCAGAATTCTGCCCACTATTCTTGATACCGAACTCTGGACACAAATACCTCTATAATTTCGGCATACATTTCTGTCTCCTTTTTTATGGATAGGTGTAAGAAATCCTGTCTTAAGGTCCTTTGGTAGCTCTTGCCCTTGTATTATCAGATTTATAAGCTTTGTAAGGGCTTTTAACAATGCAGGCCCCCCTGCCTTTAACAGCTCTACTGAAATACCTCCAGGTCCTGCAGCTTTCCCACATTTTGCATTTCTGAGTGCAGCAAGAACTTCATCTTCTTTTACAATAATATTTCCTTGTGCATGGTTCTCAGTTGGATATGAACCGGACCATTCTGGCCTTGATTCGGTCAGCAATTTCTCGTAATGGTCCACCCAGGTCTTCTCACCTATCAGAGGAATCACGTTTCCCTTCCCTTGTGTCCTGAGCGCCTTCAGTACTCTCCATGATTCGCGCATCTTATTGTAGCCCAGGGTATTATCAATCCTCCTGCAACAGGCTTCCCATGCTTGGTTCTTGCTTTCTGTGACAGTGCGCTTTACCTGTGTGTTAAGGCTTCGGTATTCTCTCCAATCTTCTTGGCTTCCGCTACATAACCATTTAATGAAGACCCGTTTTTTCTTGCCTACCATTCCATTCTATTACCATTCACAACAAATTCATTTTAAAAATAATACGATTTAACAGCTTAGCCCCAGGGGCTGTTTTAATAACTTCATTCTTAAGTATATAATTTACCATAACCCGAATTTTTCTTCTGTATTCGGGATTTTATTCTCTTGATGAAAACAAAAAATAAAAAAGTTGTATGTTTTTATGAAACCGCGATTCAAGTGAAACTTTTTTTCGGTTTGTAGGCATTTAACTAAAAAAAATTGGAAAATTATACGATTTAAAGTATTAAAATTGCTTTTTTAATAGTAACTTAATTAATAGTAGACAAAATATTCAATTATAAAATTTCATTTCAATTTGCGTATTAGAGTACGTAATTCTTAGTTAATATAATCATTTAGATGATAAATGCATATTAAAAAGCAAGAACAATATTTATTTAAATCATTGATTCATTGTCAACTTCAATTATTCTATCAATAACTTCATCTTCGCCACGAGTCTCACAATAGTAATGAATTACAGTTTATAAATGTAATTAACATTTTATGGTAACTAAAACAAGTAAATGCTTGTATCTCGACTCGTAGGTACTGGTATCATTGCCGCTCGTCCCTTGATTAGAACTGGCGCCCGATTTTAGCCGCTTTCGTTTCTAACGCTATATTTATAATTTATAGCATATATTTAAATATTTTGAAGATGACTAAATGCCTAAATAAAATTAAATATATTGAATGAACCGGATGAAAATTAAAATACTTCATCAAATATTCACATGAAATAAGTTAAAATAAATTCAAGCACTCAAAGTTAATTAATACACATTGATAAAAGGATTTGATAGTCTCTGCAGAGATTTGTTAATAGTAAACCTTAATATTTAAGGGTCAGCTGACTGGACGCCGCCATATTGGCCTTAGCTGCTCTGTCATGCACCTTTCACTTTACCCCTTCTCCAACTGTAACGACACGCAATAGATGGATACAAAATTTTGGGGCGATAGAATAAAAGTTTCACATAACAGTATACCAACACAATAAACATAATAAACCAACATAGATAAATTTAAGGAAAACATTACTCTAAATTGCGAGAAGGAACTTCATCATTACTGTTGTGTGTAACGTATATAAATTGAATTAATTCTTAACGATACGGTACTGAGGAGTTAAAGCAATTTTGTTACTACAACTACAGCATGTTTCCACTTACCATGGTCTCTATTTCATCAATAAATTAATCCATATGACGTAGTTGCGTACTTCTCCATAACAAACATTTAACATAGTCAAGTCAGCCTAATCCTGTTTCATTGGGAACTATTAACCGGTTTTATTAAACGTAGGCTGAAAAAGAAACAACTCTTCTAAAGGAGGAAGTCGATAAACTCAATGGTGAGAAAGCAACCTTGGAGGAAGAACTCGAAAATGTTATGTACACTATTGCTACAAAGGAGAGAGAGTTGGCTGAGAAAATGGAAGAAATTCAAACAAAGCATATGAACCAACAGAAACTCCTAATGGAAATTCAGGATAATCTAAAGGTGAGAAACTAGATGAAACGTATCAACACTTTTTTTTTTTTTTTTTTATTGATATTTACAACTGTAATAACATTACATCAAGTAAATTGGCTGTATGAACAAAGGACATGAACAAAAAAATCACTTGTGGAGAAACTATCCATTGATAGCACTCCAATGAAGTTTTATAGTAGAAGGTCTCGAGGCCATCTTTTCAAACGCCTCGGAGGGTTATCAGGACATTATGGGAAGCAAGTTGAGAGACTAGCGGATTGAAGTGTGTATGGAGCTTTTCATGGAAGGATAGGTATCTAGTGTGGGTCAAATCAGCAACATATGGGATATTAAGATCATGATGGATGAGTTCTTTTGTGACGTAATAAGGAGCATTGAGGATTTTACGAAGGTTTTTGGATTGTAAGGATTGGATACGAGATGAATTGGATGGCTTCGTAGAGCCCCAAAGCTCAACTCCGTATGTCCAAATAGGTCTGATAACTGTCATGTAAATGAGTCTTTTGTAATTAATTGGTAGTTTTGAACGTTAGTCCAGTAAATGTTGAAGTAGGCGAAATCCTCGAGCAGTTTCTTGTCTTTTCAGTCTTGTATGAGGATAACACTAGTTTAAATGTATTTATCTTAAATAAACAATTTTAATATACGTTCTATAAACCTTATAAATAGAGGCATACTTAATTTTTGAAGAATATGTATTTTTTAACACATTACTACATAAGAAGACAAAAATATTATTATTGTTAGCGCAGGCGCAGACTTAGAAGAGGGGTGGCGACAAGGTGATAACCTTCCCTCCGTTTAACCAATACAATACGAATCGATATGAGAATACTAGAGCTTCATTACTTGCTTGAAAGATACGAATGGAAAAATTTTCTATGAGACCAAGCCCCCCTTGTATAGCACCAAAGTTTTATTGATTTAAATTTAATTTCAAATCTCAATGATTTGCTTCGCCTTATACAAGAAAATAAATGTACTTGAGCTTGCCAGGTCCCTCAGACATCCTAAGCATCAGTCGTCAAGACATAGCGTTCATATTTAAGAAACCTGTCTACTTTAAATTATAATGCAATTGGGAAAAACCACAATGCAAAGCCTTATGTTTCAAAAATACACCCACTTACCAGTCGACGTTTCGCCTATTCAGGCATTATCAAGACATCAAACAAAAAAGGGGGTTATGTACATAAGGCTTTGCATTGTGGTTTTTCCCAATTGCATTATAATAAATAACAGTGTTTCTTTTTGAGTTTTTGTCTACTTTAAACTTTATTTCTTGCAACTAAAGATTCACCTCAATTCCTTGTAACTTCGGTATTAAATTTAGAGTCTCCATGACTACGCAGATCACAACTTCAACAGTGACTATCTTCCTGTCTGCAATATTACTTTTGAATCTCCACCCAATTAGTTCTTAGCTGGCTAGACAATCGAATTTTCACATGTTTAGTTGCTTTTGATAATGACGTAGTCATTCTTAAATATTGTTTTACTTTTTCTTCTTTAATTTTTTGTACATTAAATAACAAGAGAGGATAGCCCTCTTTCCTAAGGTTTGCGCTAACAGAAACTGAAATGCTGAAATAAAAAATAAAAAGTTGATCATAACTCATTTTTTTCAAGATGATGTATCTATGTTTAGGTTAATACATCATCTTTATTTTGACGTTATTAATTTTACAAGACAACCATAGATATCGCTACAAAAAAATATAATAATAAAAAAGATCTATCATTTTCACAAAAAAGTCAATGCTCAAAGGAACAACCCTGTTTCAATTGCCTAGACAGCAGTGTTGCCTTTTTGTAACTTTAAGTGGAGAAGAAGGTATGAATAGTTCATATAAGTATCCTGACAGGGAAATGGTTAATGTAATACACCTATCATATGTTTTTTTAAATTCAGTTGTAATATTGGTATTTAGAAATATTTGGTAAATAATGTCATTTACTCATTTATAGGAACAGCTTCTCGCCATTACATCTGTGAACAAAAACAAGATTTGAGGGAAGAAGATATTACAAGTATGCTTTGTTGACTAAATTACATTTTAAAAAATAGCGATGTTAAATATATTTGGATTATTTTGCATGGAAGACACAGTCAGTAATTTTTCATTTTAATAATTCAGTAAGTTGTAGATAATTTTTAATGTAGAACTTGTTATGGTACTCACACAATATAAAATGAAACCATCATTTCTATCTTGTATTTATTAAAGTATCAGTTCCAGAGGTTATTTAACCATTTAGATGATTGTCATTATTTAATAAACTAATTGATATTTAGATTGCACCATGGTGCTCACCCGGCCTCTATAAAGTGCCAATATCCTAGGGTATATTGTATGGTCGAGCTTGATCCAGGCCAGATCATCTCCCTGCTCAACTTTTGACTTAGAGACATACGATCCTTATCAAATATTGAATCCACGACCTTTTATGGCTTAGCTTGTGGTACACATTTTTTTTTTTATACCACCATTACCGTTATCAGCAATATAGTTTTAGTAATTAAATCCTTTAAAACTCTACTCCACACATATAAACTACTCAACTCAAATATAACTGACCTAAGCTTTAATATATATTTTTTTGATATATTATGTTTTGCCTAATAATGCAGTCTTCAGGTACATATAAAAGGAATATAAATGTATATTTGAGTTAAAACAATCTATAATATGGATTTATTTTTTATTTAACAAACACTTACACAACAACAATACAGGCTGATTATTTTATTTAAGTTATTGATAATTTAATCACTAGACATTTTAAATAAAAATGATTCTTTTTATACTTGTCGGTGCTTCTATTTAACAACGGTTTTTATATTGGGAGTTCTTTTCTTATTAAATTGTTTAGAATTTCATTTCTTTCTTATGGGTGTTATGTTAGTTTTTATATGTTAACTCACGTGAGTAACTTTTTTGTCTTATTAGTTTTGGTAATACTAAATTCTTGAACTATAAACACATTTAAGTTTGAATAAAATAAAGGTCATACATGTAAAATAATGGTATTATAAAGCATGCTTCATTGAATAATAAAAGTTTTTGTATATCACTTTTATTTTAAGGTACACTTTCGGTAGAACAGCATCAAATGTAAACTGTAATTAGTAATTAAATTAAAATAAATTAAATGATTACTACAAAGATAGTTGCAAAGTATTGACAAATAACAAAAAGAAAGAGAAACTTTGTTGCTACAATTTTAATTATTTGTTGAAACTGATGTGTATTATACATGGTTTCTTTATCAAAAATACTACTTACATTTTATACCAGTTAAGCTCTAATCTTTATACCTTTAAGGAACAGTATTTTTAAGTTAAAAAAACTCATGATACTGGCATAATCACAACTACAGGACTCTATGAATCATCTAACTCTATCATTATTTTACTTTGAGTTGATTATAATAAATTTATAAAGTAATACAATATGTTTTTGACTGATTTCTAATTTCTAATTATGATTATTTAGAATATATAACTAAATAGGTCATTTATAAATAATAGTGTATAGTATTGATATATATATATATATATATATATATATATATATATATATATATATATATATATATATATATATATATATACAAGCATAGGAGATGAGTATGTGAATATAATAATCCATCAGTATTTAAATATTCCTGAAATTTCATCTTAAGCTATTTAGATTGTTAATAATTAAATAAAATTACCTAAATAAATTAAAAATTATTTACAAGTATTTTACGAATAATATTAATGCATAATTAAACAAAACTACAATGTATAATACATATAATCAGAGATTACTATTATTTTAACAGATAAATAATGGTAACCATACATAGTAACCATGAAGATTAAATCTAAATAATATCATTAGGATATACAATATGAGAATATTTAGAATAATGTAAAGCCTTCAATCAATCTTTAATAAAAAAATTAAATTATTTGAATTAGCAAAGGGAACAAATTATTTTTATATCATAACTCAATATGCACTGCATTAACTCTAGAATTGCAGACAAAACTGTATAACTTTATTTGACAAGATACAATGTGGTTTTATATTGTGGTTGTATTTATAACAAAGATTAAAATGTGCAAATGAATTGTAGTAAAATATATATTGCAAAGAGCTATTTTAAACCAGAATTTACTTTTAAAATTCTATTCAAAGCACTAATTTTAGAGTCTAATTGTGGGTGCTAAGAGTTTTACGTAGTTTTGAGAACTTTTTTATCAGAACAATGAATATTTTTTGTAATTAAATAATACTTTAATAAAAGCATACATTCTTCCAATCTATTAAATCATAAAAAAGCAGTATAAAGTTAGAATTAAAAATTACTAAAATGATATTTTCATATAGCTACAACCAATTCGTAGTACTATTTTCTAAACATTCAATAATGAATTGAATTGTGTATAAGCTTTAAGTTACATAAATGTGTTGTGATAAATGATAAATAGGTAATCTAAATTGAAAGGCCTTGTTATATTCCTACATATTTCGAATGAAGACTTTTTTTGTACAAAATGACATATAAAATAATGCATGAATTTTATTATATAATTCTTAACGTCGGTCAATAATAAGCATACAAAAGTATTTACAATAATATACAATAATTAGATTAGTATGCATAAAAAAAATATGGCATTGATTTTGACAATTATTTTTATATAATATGGTAAATACATAGTTTTTATTTTTACTAAAGTGTCTAATAAGTATTTTTGAATTCTTTCCAAGGCTTAAAATTCAAACAGTGACATTTTGATGCATTTTATAAACTTGACACTTCTAATTATTAATTTTAAAAAATTTAACTGAGTATTTCTTACTAACAATATATATTAACTTAAATGGTGATTCTTTTACCTAATATATGACAAACTTTTTATTAATAAATTAGGTTTTTTAGTACATTTATATAAAAAGTAATGATATACCAAGTTTGGTGAAGAAATTGTTTATACCTACAAATGTTATGATCATTCTATCATTTTGAACATTGCTAAGGAAAATATTAGTCCCAGGACCTGAAAAAAAATTTATTAATACATATACATATAAGTTATGCTGATTACTAGCTATTTGGAAGCATGTAGACAAGGAAGAAAGAGATAAGGGCTTACTTAAACTTACCATTTGTAACCAAGTGAGTAATAAGATAATTTATTTTATTGTTATGTATGATATATTTTTTTTAAATATTTTATTTGAAAAGAAAAGATATGAACAGGAGTCCCGGTCCTGGTCATATCTTTTCTTTTCAAATAAAATATTAAAAAAAAAAGATTAATAAGATACTTTGATAAGAAAATTTGTCTCTTGGATTTTTTTTTTTTCCCTGTCTGGTTAAACATGTAGTGAAGTTGTCTGAGAGGCAATAACATAAATTGAAGCTCTCTAATCTATTACTTTTAATATTAATGGTTTAAGGTACTGGACTTGAATTTTATTTTATTTTGTTTTATAGATACAAAAACCCTTTTTTTTGTCCAAGTTATCATTTATTTATTTTTTCTTTAACATGTAGACGTTTCGACCCATGTGGTCATTCTCAATACATGTTTTTTATCATCATTCAGTTAGCTGAATTCAATCCGCAAAAATACATCATATTTTTTTCTTGTAGACCAATATTTAAATGAAGAAAGAGGAAGAAGGCTGGGTGGGGTCACCCATAGTCAGCTACTGTAACTAATAAGTAGAACTAGGACTTTGTCCAGTCTGGATTATCTATTACTTTTTTAATGATAATTAATGGATCAAGACAAAACAAAGTACATGGTCTCATCCAGGAAACTGTCATCCAGTGGATATCTCCAAGGAAGAGTTTTGAAAATGTTAAAACATTTATGTATCTTGGCACGATTATAACAGAAGATAACAGACTGGAACTTGATTTGAGTTTTTGATTTGAGTTCAGATTTGAAAACGGTAACAGATGCTATTGGTCCCTCAGAAACATATTCCAAAATAGAGCTATACCTCTGTAGCCTCAAAATAAGGGTATATAAGACGATAGTTTGTCCTTTCATCATGTATGGTGGGGAGGCGTGGACTCTATCCTAGTACCATGAGAAATTATTGAATACTGGGCGGAGAAAGATTCCTAGAAGAGTGTACGGCCCAACCAAGGAAGGAAATCATTTCCGCATATAAAGGAATCCAGAACTTAAGGACCTATAAGGAGAACCTGATACAGTTTCCTGTACTAAAAAAGCAAAATTGAGATGGTTGGGCCACTTTCACAGAATGGATAAAAAAAGACTCTAAAAGCTGATCATGGAGGGACGGATGGAGAAAGAGGAAGAGGCAGGCCTAGAATGCGATGGCTGGACGATGTGGAAGTTGACCTTAGGCTCCTGGGGGTAAGAACATGGAAAAAAGCAGTGGAAGATCGTTCAAAGTAGAGGAAGAGTGTATAGGAGGCCAAGGTTCCCCATGGGCAACCTGATTGATCAACTAATATGCAAAAAAAAAAAAATCAATGGATCAAGACTGATATATTATTAGGAGTTTAGGAGTTAATGAATATAGAATGAGAAATTTATATAACTTATAACTTAAAAAGAAAAAAGGGTTTTAATAAATTTATTTCTAAATTCTTAATATAGCAGGAAGCAGAAGTCAGTTATATGAATATTTGAAATCTTGACTCCATCTAACTCATATTGGTATTCTAATCTGGTATAAATGTTATCTTAGTGCAATAAGCTCAAAAGAATTGACTTATGAATTGCTATGGTGTTTTCTGCAAATGAATGAATAATTTCTTAAAAACTAATTGAACAATACTTACCATCAAACAGGAAACTGTAACAGCTCCAGCACCAATAATTGAGGCATGGTCTTTGACAAACTTTTCTGTTACATTAAGGCAACCTTTTGAATGTATATTAAGTGAGTTTTGAAATACCTTACAACCTTGTTTCTGTAAAAGAGTTTTCCTTAGAATAATATGATTTCTTTCATTATTTTCTATTCCTTTAAGTCTTGCCTCAGGTTCACAAAGAATGCACCACTGATATCAATTGTTAAATTGAATTTATCCTATGTGTATTGAAAAAATGAAATAGAGGTACAGAATTCATACTGCTTGTTATTTATTATAGCATACATTTAAAAATGTCCTTTACATTACTTGAAATTGTCAAAAGGCTTATTATATAAACAATGCTGCTTAATAATAATAATTATCTTATGTAATCCAGGGAGGTGGGGGGGGACCTGTGGTCTAGCGGTGAGTGTAACAAACTACTAAGCCCAAGATCGCGGGTTCGTAGCCCATCAGGTGGCCCTAGGATTTTTTAAAGGGAGTAAAAATCCTTAGTTATGCCGTCCTTCGGAAGGGACGTTAAACGGGAGTTCCGAGCCTGTACGATGTCAAGTACTCGTTAAAAATCCCTATTTAGAGCTCCCAATGTAGCATCGTCTGATTAGCCATAGCAGCAAAAAGTGACGTTAAATGAACAAACAAACATCTTATGTAATCCAATGATGTATGTGTTGAAACCTAATATTCTATCTATATAGAATGGCATTGTAAAGAAATCCTCGGGTCTCTTGATAATCCTTTCTTTTCAGAAAATAATTTAGCCAGATGTTATGAAAATTTATCTTGATAAATGTAAAATAGACACATTATAATTTTTGTTATTTAAATCACGTTTTAGGTACTAACCAATATCTTTGTGAAAAGGTATCTAAAAAATAATATTAGTGGAAAAGAAAAATGATTGTGCCTAGTGTCATGCTCTAATGAAGTGCTATAAGAGTGCAAAACATTTATTCAGTAACCAAATCATTTCAGTATTGAAATATCTCTTTGAACACACATGATAAAAAAATATGTATGGCAAATTTTTAATGCTCATTTATACTGGATAAGAAAACTGTTAATTCAGATAAGAAATAAAAAAAAAAATCTGTTCTTTCTTGGAGCCCTGGGTTATATTGAATTATCAAGGACGACTATGAATGACAACTGCTCAGGTACATTGAGAAGGGAAATACTGAAACAAAAAGAGTCAAAGGATAATAAAGATAAATAAATAAAAAAAGGACAGAATTTTAAATGGAATCAAAGCTCTTAGAGAAGCCAAGAACCAATGGTCAAAAACCAGATTCGATAAAGACATCATTAAGGTAAATGGAAACTTACCTTTCCAATAATCTTTCTTAAGGTTTTGAGATGTTAAAATATATTGAAATTATACTTATGCAAGAAGCCTGGAAGGAAGTTAATGAATATGAGATCATATAAATAAAACCTACTCCTCTCCAGGCAATCTTTAGGACTATAATCTAACAGTCTGTCATAAATTTATGCGTTTGGGTCTCATGTAAACAAAAGACTGAACTCATAACTACTGGGAACAGGTGCTTCTGAGAAGTTCAGATAACAATAACATTTCAGGAGCTTATATATCAAGCTTTACTAAGAGTTTATAATTGATGTGGAAATGGTTGACTCAATATATCAAGTGGTCAGGAGGTGCATGAAAAATAAGTTATACGTATTTTGTGTAAAATTCATTGACTAACCCCCTCCCCCTCCTCGACCATTCCATACCCTTCTAAGAGGTATAATACACATTTATAACAAAGGTATAGTACACATTGTAAGCTGTGAGACTTAGTCTCTTACCACTATGAGTGAGCAACTTCAGAATTGCTGCAAGCATAACATCTTTAGACTTATTAGTGGGAATTAAGCTATATTATATGAAGCTTAGATGTTTATATATTATAATGTGAAGCTGAAGTGTTAACCAGATAAGCTTGACTCAGATGCCTGGGAGATGTTGAGCGGTATCCACAAAAGATAATGCATTGAATATCAAGTGGAAAGGATTAAGGAAGGAAGTCCTACCTGTGCTGGCTGGATCAGGTCAAAAAGAGCATTGATAGTTATGGCATTCAAAAATGGAGGAGCGGTATTTAGAACATTTAGGCCTATATTATTGAGAAGTTATAGGGTACATCATTATCTCAACCAGAGATTCACCCTAATGAACTATCTTACATCCTGAATCACCAACCACTCACTAATTAAAGAAACTCTATGAATAATTTATTTTCTTTAGCAGATCACACAATTTTTGCCTTTGTTCACCAGGTTGTTTATTTTCAAAACCCTGGTTCTTTTCTACCACTGGTGGGTACTGCACGCAGATCAGGATTAGTAGTCAATGGGTGTAAAACAAAGTGTAAGGTAATAAAGATAGTAAAATAAATTCCCAAACACAGTTACTTTCGGGGCATATCAATAGGTAAAGGTTAAAGAGTTTACCTTACTGGGGATCTGTGGTCACCCAGGACAATGATCTTGATATTGTGATAAGGAGAACAATCACAGCAGCCAACAGATGTTAATATGGATTGAGGAAACAGCTAAGCAGGCGGATACTTACTAGACAGACCAAGTCCATCTTTATAAAACATTGGTTTGACCCATATGTTTCTGAGTGCTAGAAAACTACTAGAGCTGCTGAAAAGGAACTATTGATTTTTTAAAGAAAGGTTTTCTGTTTTATTTTTGAAGGTGTAAAGATTGGTGATGAGTGGCTGTGACATTCAAACCAAGAAGATAGATATAAGAATTAAAACATTATCCTACGAATACTCTCTTTTTGTTATTATCAAACAAAGTATAATTACAGCTCTAATTTATTATATAAACAAAAAAAATATGGTGGAGATTTGTTTTTATTGCCTACATTGCACTATTCAACGTCTAATTTGTAGTGTTTTAGCACTTTGTAGTGACTTTACTACTGAAAGCTTCTACTTTATAAAAGATGTGTATAAAAAAAATGTGTTTTTTTCTCTTAACTCACCATTAAAGAAGAGACAGTTACAGCTGCTGTAGCTATAATAGTTGCATGGTCTTTGACATAATTTTCAGTCACATTAAGGCATCCTTGAGTGTGGATGTTAAGTGAAAATGGGAATATTTTACAATTCCTTTTCTGAAAAAGAGATCAGTACCTACTGAATAAGTTAGTACTCATAAAAATGAAAACTTTTTTAATAAGCTCATTTAGACCATGGTGCTAAAAATTTATTCCATTCAAAATTTAATATTATTGAAATATGTTACTGATCCACTCATTGTTACCTCAGAAGTTTGGGATGGTCTTTATAATGACTATAACATTATCGAAGTATGTTTTGGAAATGCTGTCTATTTATGATCCCTACTTCATGGTGATCCAACAGTGCACATGGTCACAATCCGTAGTACATTTGAGGCATTAAATACAACATTTATGAGAACATGGTGGTAGTGCTCACTTGGAGGGAGTTATTAAGCTAATGAGTGAACAGAATTTTCCACTTTTTAATTAGCAGATGGAAACAGCAGTGGGACTTACCTATACTTTACCTTAGGAGCTCTGTTAATAAAGAAAAGAAGAGGTCTGGTACGAGAAAAATAGTGGAAACAGACTTCTAATTTACAAGACTATCCTTAGACCTGTTTGGACATATGGACCTGAACTGTGGGAGCGCAAACCTTTATCAAATGCATTCAATCATTTCAATCCTAAGTCCTAATAACAAAAGTTATGAGGACCCTACTATGTTCTCAAGATAATCCTACTTCATGACCTTGAGCTCCCTTTTGTTCTTGACCTTATACCAACCGAATTTTCAAAATTCCACTTAAGTTTATCCAATTATCCAAATTCTTTAGTTCAATCCTTATCCAATACCACTCATTCATACAATCCTTAGGACAGGAAGGTTAAAGCGGTAATGGCCAAGGGGCCTTTTATAAACTTGACGTAGGATTTCTATTATTTTTTGTACCATTCATGCCCTGAGTGTCGGCGGCTCTGCCACTCTTCCTCTCAAATCCTGTGATGCGGCTGGGAAAGAAGTGTTGGCATGTGCTCTCCTGTGGAGAGCAAAGCAAGACCATGATGTGGAGGGCGGAGCTGGGCTCATAGATTCCTAGGGCAGTCTGTAATAGACCTGTAATACTTATTGCCCTTATGTGTGGACGATTGTATTATTTTTCTTTACAATAAAGAGAAAAAGGTTTGAAACAAAAATATGTATCAATATTTTCTAGACCTCAAGGACTCAGTTTAACACATATTAAATATAATGTGCCTTCTGCATCAAATTTGGAGTTTATTTACAAGTATATCAAGACCCAATGATTCTGTTTTTGTTTTATTTTGGCTCTGCTATATTTAACAGAGAGAATGGAAAAGAAGAAGGTATAACAAGGTGTTCTATCCATGGAGATAATTCCAAACTGATGCAACCATGGTTGCAAACGTTTATAAAATCTGGAATCTAGGAAGATGGTCAACTGAGTCATGAGTCTTTTCCCTTTTTTTATTTTGCAAATTCATAATTTTTGGGGGGTTAAATCACTATCAATAAAAATTAATTGTATTGAATTTTAAATTATGTAATTTTTTCTTTAAGATACAAAGGGTAAATAAGTATTTTTATAATTTTGTGAACGTGTGAACTCTTAAAATTAAAGAGCAGTGCAGCTTTGTGAACCAGATTGACAATAAGTGACCATGACCTTAATTTATTACCTGTCCATTAATTTCTTTACAACAACTATCTGGTATGTCACCACGCCAATCTGTGTAGCTATTGACACCACAGCATTGCAGCTAAAAACAAATAATAATAAACTATTAATGTTTGTTCATTAAAATTTAAAATAATAGAGGGTAATATTTTCTTAATATGTATTATTAAAATAAAAAAAATACTATTCATCACAATGTATAGTTTTCCAAGTAAGCATAATTGAGATTTAAAATTACGTTTTCCTGTGTATCATCCCAAGCTCTCCTGATACTTCGTTTTTCTTTGTACAGTTTTATTGATAGATTCATTTCCTGTTCCATTGACCTCCTCACTTTCTCTCTAAAGACATAACCTAGGATTCCTCCCACAAGCATAACCACTAGGATAATGAACAGGATCAGAGAGTACTGCATAAATAAATAAAATAGTTTATATAAGTAAACACAGGTTTATAATACCAAAAAAAGTTGATTCATTATAACCTCATTTTTAAAATCCATAAAACTGATTGATAAGAATGAGCTATAACTTACAGTAAGCAGCATACACTTGATCTCTTTAATGGCGCCCAAACATCCAAAAAATGCTATTAGCGACACCATAGCTCCAGTGGCTATAATTATATAAACAGCACCCATAAATAAATTAGTTCCCAGTAACTCATTTACAAAACTTTTGTCCATAATTGTCCAGATTCCTAAGCCAAAAACGGTAAGTCCACCCAACTGCAAAAATATTGATAGATTCATTAATAAAGGTTTTAAAGTTAAATAGCTCTTACATATATTTAGTGATGGCTAGTTAGCACCCTAACAACTATTAATTAATGCCCCCATATAAATTAATTCAGTTATTGGGCCAGTTAAATACTTTTTGATCATAGCTTCAATTTGATTTTATCAGTCCATAATGTTAATTTACTAATACATAAATCAACCATATTCCCAACATGAAATCCTCTAGGATATATAATGCACATATATGTATTTTAAAAATATACAGGTATGTGCACATAAAATATACATTTTACCATATGTACTTCTTAATCAAATTGTTTTTTTTTATCAGTAGAATTGAGTGTTTTGACTGATTGAGTGTTATGATTGGTAATTTGACAAATTCAATGATGAAGAAAATTTGTTTTAAAAAGTTCTCTACTAAGAATTATTTAAAAAACTCTTAAATATTTACAAACATAAATTTAGCCTGTGATCCAAATTAGGAGACTATATAAATATATTGAACTAAAATTATTTTTATTCAAAATAAGGAATAAATATTTTTTTTCTCTCAAGAGAACTAGCCAGGTGCACATAACGATATGTATAACCTATTGCATTATTCGTTGTAAAATTTGATCTTGCAATTAAAATACTTACAAATATAATGAAATTTGAAACAAACATGCTGTACTTCATAAATTGGCCACAACCATCCATTTCTCCACTCAACCCCATCTGCAACAATATTTTAATAAATTATACTGTGACATTGAAGATATAATATAGAGCCTTGTAATAATTCAATATAATTAACAAGTGTAATGAATTCTACATAGATCTGAGTAACATATAGCTTTCCATCTTGAGGAAATCATTTTTTTAAAAACAATAAAGGGTTTAGTGTTGAGATGCTATGCAGTGTTGGAATATATATGAATAAAATACATAAAATAAGGAGAAATAAATATAATTATGGGATATTTTAATGTGAATGTGGGGAGAGAAGTGAGTGAAGGAGTAACTGAAAATCACAGACCAGGCACAAGAAATGACTGTGGAGATAAACTTATTCAATTCTGCCCCAAAAAAGTATATATATATATATATATATATATATATATATATATATATAAAATATGTTATGGTTCTTGAGTTTCAGTCCTTCTTATCCATAACCAACAAGATAACAAGATAAGTAGAAACCAAAATATATATATATATATATATATATACATATATGTATGTATATAAAGAGAGAGAAAAAGAGGGGAAGGTATGGGTGACTGAGTGGATTGATAATGCTGTTGCATAGGTTCAACTTGAGCTTCCCATCCCATCCCTGCAGTATGTGAAACCTGCGAGTCTACTGGAGGCACATATAACAATCCGGTGTAGGAGTTATTACCAGCCTATTTTTTTTATTGTACTAGGAACTGAGTCTGAGTCGGTGAAAGGATACTGGGACCTCAGAAAGGGGGTTGAAAGGGTTTGGCAATGGAGTTATATATATATATATATATATACATGATTGTTTGTGTCTTCATATAGGACTACATCATGCAGCCAATGATGTTAATTGTGGATGCACACACCTGGGGGTTTGATTTATGGGAGCATTTAACTAAAATTAAAAACTAAGTAGATTGTTTAGAGTACCATGAAACATTTAATAAATGAAGTATTAATATAATTTTAACTCAACACACTGGGTTATCCATCCATCTGTAGCAAATCATTCCGGGAATAAATCTTTTTAAAATAGCTTTTACTTAATTTAGATAAATCATCTATTTACTGATATATATATATATATATATATATATATATATATATATATATATAAGTTAGGTCCTGGAGACCAACAATATTCACTTTAATCCTATAGTACTCCCATGTAAACAAAGAGAAGATATAAATGTAGGATTACGAGAAAAATAAAATCAGTTATCATTCAGAGTTCGTGGTATTCATTTCAAACCTTTTCCTTTTTTTTAAGTTTGTCTTTCGATACTCGTTAAGTGGTGCCGAAACCCGGGAGTGTGTGAGAAGAAAACAATTTTTTTTTTGGCGAAGTAATTTTTTTTGTGTTTTGTTAGACTTTTGTGCATCGATAAAGGAAAAAATTCCTGAACCCGGACTTAGTGATATTTTAAGACCGGCGGTACTCACATTAGAACCGCAACCACAGCAAGCACCACAACCACCGCTAGAATCCCAAGAGTCAATTAATAATAATAATAATAATAATAATAATAATGAGTCATAAATGAAGAGTCAATTACTGATATAAACCCTGATTTCCCGATGTTACCAACTACTACGCTAGCGATGACTCGTGCAGACATAGCGGCAAGGGAAGCGAACCTGATAGAGCGCATGAAGTTGATGAAGAATAACGCACACGATCTTAGGAGGGAGATCAGCGAATTAGAAAGGTTCGACGGAGATTCGGAGAGCTGAACCACTTCCTGAAGGGTGGAGATAAAATTATGTACTACATCCAGGTACAGGCAGAAGCGAAAGATATCAATGATCTAGACGCCACCAGACTCAAAGCAGCCCTAGTATGTCGAGTAAAGAGGAACATTCTCAACTTAATTCAGGCAGACGAAGAGACTCCGTGGCATAGGGTCAAGGAGAGACTAAAGAAGGCATTTGGGGGAGGACGATGGGCCCCAGAGGAGGACATACTCCAAATGTTCCGGGAGTTCCGGAAACCGGGGCAATCCCATGGACAGTATGCAGCAGGGTTGCTGGCTCGGTATAATAAAATCACCGAGAAGTTACGAGAGGTGATGGAGATTGACCAGGTGGAGGCTCGCATGGACTTCCTGTCCATGATTCTCAAGGTCCAGCTGGCCAGGGACACGGGGAGAAAGGACGGGTTACCGAAGGACAGAACCTTCTTGGAGTGCGCTCAAGAAATGTTGGACCTGAGTGCAAGAGAGGAGGAAGCAAGAGTGGGTGAGGCTATCGAAACGAGCTGGAGCAAGGTTACCTATCGCCGACCCGAAACTAGCCGAAACCGCCCAAGATGGGACGGCGGAAGAAGAAGAGCCCTGAAGGGTATAAAAAAAGTGAAAGACCGCCCGTCCGGGACAGACGACCAGGCGTAGAGAAGAAAAACGGACGGAAAGAAGAACGAAAATGTCACGAATGTGGAAAGATTGGACACCTAATGGCTCAGTGCCCTCGCATGCGGTGCTTCGAGTGAGGAACGAAGGGACACATGGTCAGACAGTGCCCCTATATCTATTCTCGCAGGGAGCAGCAGAGGGCGGAACCCATGGAAATAAATGCCCAGAGGATATGGAGGAGAAACAGGCCGACACCAGCATCGACGGAGTCATCGGAGACAGAAGAAGAAGGACAGGCGAGCAGCGGAGTCGAAGGAGATAGAAGTAGTCACAGGAGCGGACGACTGAGAGTGATTTCAGGGAGGAGACAGCGGGCAGAAGACTGAGGTGAGTGTCAGCAGAGAGGCGACCGCACCGTAGTGAACTGTAGTGTGAGAGGAGGATGCGGCGGTTTGCCTATCATACAGCTGGAGAGAGGAGTAAGGTGCCTGTGGATACAGGGAGTTCCGGTACGATCCTGAGTAGAAGAGCGGTGGAGAAGTAATCGGATGGAAAGAGGACACCTCCGGTACAGGTATGTACATGTAGATTAACCACTCTGGGTGGCCCTTGTAGAGTAGAGGGGGAAGTCACTATAGATTTGGTGACGTGGTTTAGAGTAGGGACTCAATTGAAAGTACACGTAGTGGAAAAGATGTTGCGGGGATACGAGGGAATAATTGGATGCGACGTTTTAAATCAGCTAGGGACTCGAGTAAAGAATCAGGAGGGGAGATGGTCGATCAAGATAGGGGATAAGAGATACAGGTGTTCCGAAAGGGTGAAGGACGAGCTACTATGTGTAGGTGCAGTGAAACAGACAGAGGACTGGAGAGTACGGATACGGCGGGACTTCGATGATATTTTCTATAAGGAGTTCGCGAACTGTTGGACGCCACGGGTGAGACCGTCCACGAAATATCGTTAAAGGAAGAACGCGTGACGTATGTCAAAGAGAGGCGGTACCCGCAGGCGTTGAGGCAGCACATTAGGGAGGAAATAAAGAATCTCAAAGATCAGGGGATCATAGTATAATATAATGTAATATAATAGTCCACTGTGGGCAGTTAGGAAAAAGTGCGCACCTGGGGACGAGAAATACAGGGTCGTGATCGATTATCGGAAATTAAATGAAAACACAACTGATGAGAAGTGCCCCATCCCGAGATTTGAGGATATCATTGATAGGCTGAGTGGGGCTACGGTGTTTAGTACCCTAGACTTAAAGGCAGGTTACCATCAAATCAAAATGCACAAGAGGGATCAATCCGTAACGGCATTTATGTTCGAAAGAGGACATTACGAGTTCACAAGGATGCCCTTCGCACTCAAAAATGCGCCCATTACGTTTCAAAAATTAATGGATGAGTTTCTTCGGGGGGTTGATGAAGATGTATGCCAAGTGTATATGGACGATCTGTTGGTATTTAGCAAAACCGAGCAACAGCATGTTGAGCATCTCAGGAGCGTTTTCAATAGGGTCAGGAGATTTGGCTTGAAGCTATCCGCCGAAAAATCATTGCTGGGAAAAGGAGAGATTACCTTTTTGGGACACATTATTACGAAGGAAGGAGTGAAACCGGATAAGAGCAAAGTAGAGGCGATTTCCAGGATGGCGGTGCCGAGGGATGTGAAGGGTATTCGTCGTCTATTAGGTTCACTGAACTACTATCGACGTTTTGTCCCGGAAATGGCAGAGTACCTGGTCCCTATCAATAATCTCTTAAAGAAAGTACCGCGAAACATGACGGAGTTGGAGGAAATAATTAATGACAAACAGCGTCAGGTTATATGGAAGACAAGGACTTCGGGTCTACTGAAAATGGATTTTTCGAAATATGGCAAGTGCGACATCATCACCGTCTGGTCCCAACCTCTCAATGAAGCTTCCAAGCCGGGAAGAACAGCCTACCTGTACATTGGGAACGCCACCGTGTGGGATAAAGTACAGCGATTAAGGAGGTTGGAACGATTGGGAGTAGACCGCAATTTTGTTCGCTGCACCATGATGGTAGAAACGATCCGGGAGACAGATCGCCAGAAAGAGATCACGGTAGCCTACCATCAGGGAAAAACAAATCACAGGGGAGTCACAGAAACAATTCAAGTGCTTAGGCGACGGTACTTCTGGTTGAATATGAAGAAAACGGTCAAACAAGTTGTGGGAGCTTGCGATGTGTGTTTATCTACTAAATACGATAGACATCCGCCAAAAGGGTTACAAGAGGAGACGCCCACTGCAGAGTCACTCCTGTCGGATCTGCAAATCGACACATTTTCCTGGAGAGGCTATAAGTGGGTAACGCTGATCGACTGTTTTATTCACGAGAAATCAGCGGATGCAGTTCTCGCGGCCCTTAGGACGTGGTTTAAGGTTTACGGGATACCCGACAGGATCGCCTCCGATAGCGGGCTGGAGTTTGATAACGCCAAGATCAGGGACGAAGCGAAGGGACTCGGCATAGTATGGCGAATTAACACCCCAGGACATCCCAAGAGTAGAGGAGTCATCGAGCGCTTACACAGTACCCTCAGTGACCATCTGCGCATTTACCAGGTGGATAAAGGGTTAGAACCGGCCGAAGCGATGGACAAAGCAATCGCGGCGTATAACGAATCTATCCACTCCGTTACCGGCTTTTCCCCCTTTGAGGTTATTTTTGGGTTGCGACAAAGACGTACTGACACCAGGTCTACAACCGTTGAGGGCGAAGTAACGAATCAAGTGGTGGCTAATCGGATCTCGATCGCAAAACTGCGGGAGAAGGCTAAAGACAGGATAGAACGGGAGAAGCGGAGTCGGGTAGCGAGGGAAAACCTCAGGGTCAAGGATGTCATGGAGGGGATCAAAATTGGTACGATTGTTTGCAGACAGAAAAGTTCCAATCGGGGAAAGGAATTGATACGCTACGAGGGGCCATTCCGAGTGGTAGCGATCAGAGAACATAATATTGTCACTTTAGAACTCATTACAGATCCCAAACGGCGTAAGAATGTTCATATAGAACAACTTAAGCTCCCACAGGGAGAACATGCGTAACGACCTGGAGTGTCCTGGCCGTCATATAGCAGTGTACATTTTCACGTCTTACTCTTTTTATGTCTCTAGTGTTAGTGTATATATAGTGTGAACCGTGTTTGAGGTTATTCTGTGTATTTGTTCTAAAATTTGTAGATATAGTTTTATTTTTTTTCTATCATTTGAGTATCATTCATTTTAAAAGACATAAGTGGTGCGGTGAATCATAAGTCAGTGAAAGAGAGAATTTCATTTATATGTTAGTAAGTTCATTTTTTTGTTGTTTATTTTGTAAATCATTATGTATTTGTATATTGGATGTTATTGGCCTTTCGGCCCCTGGCAGACTTCTCCTTCAAGTTTACGGAATTTTCCGAAAACTGGTGGAGGGGAGTTAGGTCCTGGAGACCAACAATATTCACTTTAATCCTATAGTACACACATGTAAACAAAGAGAAGATATACTTAAATGTAGGATTACGAGAACAATAAAGTCAGTTATCATTCAGAGTTCGTGGTATTCATTTTAAACCTTTTCCTTTTTTTTAAAATTTGTCTTTCGATACTCGTTAAGTTTTATATATATATATATATATATATATATATATATATATATATATATATATATATATATATGTGTGTGTGTCTGTGTGTGTGTGTGTGTGAAAAGAATATTACTTGAAAGTATTTTACACCTTAATTAGATAGACGCTATCTATTGAAATAGTAACATTTCTTTTTCGAGGAGTAAATTCCAATACTAAAATATGTATTTGGCTAATTTTGGATACATCCTTCTTATAAAGGATATCTTATTCCTACTTGCTTCTGGAAGGTGATATTATAAAGTGAATGCAAGGCTGTTTTAGTTTTAGAGCGAAGGTTTTGTTTTATTGACATTTTGATTCGGAGCAGCCTATAGAGACCTTGCTTTTAAATCATTTTTCATCTTTAAGCGGCCACGGTCAGTTAGGTGAAGCGACTGTTCAGAATGATTACGTTCCTGAACGAATACTGAAACTATTTACAATAGTTTTTATTTTTTAAAGAGAAAAGATAGGCCCTCGATAGGAGGGTATATAAAATAATAAAATAAAATAAATAAAATAAAATAAAAATATTTATAACTCATAAAAAATGACCAATAATTATAAAAAATATTTACAATAGTATTTGTAGACTGATTTAGGCCCAGTTACCTGGAGCGTTAGATTTTTATATGCATATATTTGAAGAAAGTCCTTTCCACACGGAGGAATTGCAACTTCGCAATACAGCTCTGTTTTAAACTAGGTGTTTGATTTCCTTCACAACGTCGGCACATAATATTAGCTAGTAAAGAAAAAAAGTTATTTTAATTAAAATGGATAGACTTTTAAAAGAAATTATAAAAGAATAGTGCAAAATAGCCAATATCCAGCGTCATTTCCGTTAAATCCGATTCATTAAATCTTTCCTAATTATTGCACAATTTCGATAATTCTTTTTTTATTCGTTAGAGAATTGAGAAAAAAATATTGTGTACGATTACATACATAGTTTACTATAACAGATATCATTGTTTATTTGTACACAAATAAAATTTTATTTTTGTCATAAATCATTGTCTGCATTTTATCGGTGATATATTAAATATATCAACATTTGGAGGGTTTTAAGTTAACACAAAGAAATTTTAATTAAAACTGTTAAAGAAGAATACGAGAATATTGTAAGCAAATGTCAAATGTCTTGAGTGTTTCTTCCAGAGAGTAGACTTTGTGACGGTCTTTATTTAATCTGTTAACAGCCGGGGATAGATCCTGTGAGATCTGGTGGTCCTTCTGGGGCTCACCCAGCCTCTATAAAATAATGGGGAAACGGCGGTTGAGCGTGACCTCAGACAAATTACCACCCTGCACAACTGTTGTCTTATAAACAGTACACTCTCCACCACGTACTGAACTACACAAATAACCTTCATGCTTTATTGTAGTACAGTTTTTTTTTTTTATTTCATAGTAAATATATATACGCTTTGTTGCTCTAAAAAACAATCTAAAAAATTAAGAGGGATGCTTGAAGCTACATACTTTACTGTTCAGTTTTTTCATCCGGCTAGGTTTAAAAAAACGGACCGGAACCGCTTACCTGATTGTAAATAGGGCTGTATAAAACGATCAAAGAGTAATATCTTGATTTAATGTCCATTTTATTGTAGTTCTTGTAGTTATCGAAATGCTAACGCCTGATTAAACAAGACATTATTCAATCAAATATTCTTTTATTAACCCCACTTGGATGCTATGTGCATTCCAAGAGCCCGGGATGACGGACGACACCTGTATCTGGGTCAGGCCGGTGAACTTGGTTTGAAACCTTGGCCCGGATCTCTGGAGAAAGTGAAAACTGACGTAACAATTAATGGCCACTAGCCATCCCCTCCTAAGTACCTTCCCTTTCAGCGCAGTGCTCAGATGAATTTATGGTACGCAAGTGTACTATGCTTCCATTGCTTCACTGGCTTTGTTTGTAATGTAATGGTAATAGAAACGCTTTTCACGACTTCACTGTCTAGGACAACGGTTGTGTAGGGAAGTGATATGTCCGAGATCACACTCAACCGCCAAGTTTTTGCCCCTATTAAGATTACCCACTTTATATAGGCAGTGTGAGACCCAGGAGGGTCTCCAGATCCCACAAGATCCATCCCCGGCTTTTAATAGATTAAATACAATCTCCCGGATTAGAACCGGGGACCTTCGGCATGGCAACTTAACCTTGAAAAGTAAAATCTACATATTTCCAAACTCTAAATCTCTAACAGTCTGTGTCAAGTTGAGTACATTAAGTTGTGGCAGTTTTGAGCTAAAGAATGGACTAGTAATCATACATGAGTTAATTAATTAGTTAGGCGATATTAACTATTTAAAGACATTAGCTCGTTCTGATAAGATAAATCGAGCTTTTATTTTTCAAAGTGTTTAAGTTGATTTGGTGTGTTTGAGTTTATCCTTTTAAATAATTTAGATGATTATTATTTATTGATAAAAATCAAAAGGTGTATAGGATTAAAAGTTTACTCTTTGCTAAGTGCTAACTGATAGAAATATTTCCTCGTTTTTCACATATTTTTAAAGATTGACTTATGCTACTTTCAAAATTAATAGCTCAGTTAAGTTGTCTAACTAACGATCAATCATTCGAATGAAGAATGGATAAATAAATATATTCTCCACGTTAGTAGTCATTCAGATGGCCATGGATTTTCAAATTGCCTTTGGTTTATTGATGACTTCTTAGAAACTCTGAGTGATCCAGGATGTGGACCAAGCATTTGTATGAGTATTCTCACACCGCCTTCGATATTAATATAGTTAATAACAACGTTTTCAATGTTATCTACTTATGTACAGGCAATTTTTGTTTTATGAAAAAATTTCATTTTATTATACCTTCTGATTCAAAATAATTCTCAACCAATATAAAAAAGAAAAACTTCAATTTACCAGAAATCAATATAACCACTCAATTTTCCCGCGGGTGGTATCACCAATTCCAATGTATTTTTTTTTGTGTGACAGCAGTTCGAAAATATCAGACATTAATTCTACACTTCTTGCTGTAGGGAAGCCTTAAATTAAGAGAAAAAAAAATGCAAACTACTGTACTCTTTAAAAAAACAGTTTACTATTGTTTTCTGTCTTTGCTCTGGACCTACTTTAATGTTCTTGTATAATGTATTTACTTTTTCAATGCGAAATTAGAAAGAAAACACTACCGAACATATTAAATGGATTTTAATGCAGAAAATATCAATGAAACCAAAAGAAGATTCCGGAAAAGCAGGACAAGAATAAGGAAAAGCGAATCAGATTCGTTCCTAGCGTCCTTTTAAACCATTACTTAAGAATTTATGTCGTAAAAACGGACCTTACGAACTATATGAAAAGAAAAGATCTGTTATAAATTAGCGCTCATATTTTTTATCTCCCTTCTGGGGTACTGTTTATCGCCATTTTAGAATTGGAAAGTAGTAGGTAATTTTGTCTAAGAAATTGAAGTTTAATTCTCAAGTATTTTGGTCTTCTTGACCATGCAAATTATCAATGAAACACATATTAAGTCTTAAAAAAATTTGAAAACCAGGATTCCTAAGAAACCCTTTGGCAGATTTAACCAAATTTACAGTGCCGGCAAAATCTTTTTGATGAGCTTTAAAGAAGTGAACCTACGACACCATCATCCACAAAAACCCCAATATTATTTGTTTCGTGATCCCTTTTTCTTACGCGGAAATTCTAGATAACACGACAGATGTTTGTAAATAAGAAAATTTCTCTTCCTTAACGGTGAAATTCGAATTATATTAAGCTAAAGAAGAAGTACATACCTTCTAATAGAAGCGTTATTTCGTGAACTAAAATTTTGATACTCATCCGATCTCAAAAATTTAAATTTTTAATAATCGATGGTATTTTCGATAATATTCAATACATTTTTTAAATATGCACCGATACTTTTGATAATTAAAAATAATAACTTATTCATTATTTTACTTTTAAAATCATATCATATCGATATGTTACATTGAGAGAATGGGCCTCTATTCGCTTTGAATAGGCTCCAACAGAGAGAGTGCATGTTGCAATAGAGATTGCACTAGGTATAAAACATCGCTGCCTTTCGTCATTCCTGTCTTACACAATTCTTTTTTCATTAGTTTTTCTATTGAGTTCATTTGACATTCTTGTGGGACGTATTTAGGAATTAGTATTGCGAAATTGGATTGTGGATTTGTAGTTGACTTCTTAGCTTGCTATGTCTCTGTATCCTCAAGCGGGTTTACACTAGGCACTACCGCATAGAGGCTGCTAGAGAATAATGTTCAGAAAATTTACCTACATCTGATGGCATGTCTAGGAATAAAGAACCTTATATGTTTAAACTCATTATGACATAGATTATACAGTTTCAAAAGCGGTTGTCTAGGGAGGTTGTCTGAGATCACGCTCACCTCCGGGTTTTTACTCCAATTTAAGTTACCCACTTTAGAGGCTGCGTTAATCCCTGAAGAGTTTGCAGAGCCTATTGACAGGTAAATTAATCAGTTGGCGCAGCCTGATTTGAACACGGAATCTCAGCACAGACCTCAGCTCTCTGCACACTGAGTTAGTTACCCTGTTCCTCTATCAAAAAACTTACATTCCTGTTCCTCTATCAAAAAACTAACATTATCTTTAAAAAATGATATGTTCTTATGGGGGCACTACATGACGTGTACGCACCTTATTGAGTATCACCAAATTGACACTTAATATTTATTGCAGAGTATAGAAATGTATAAAATATATTAGGTATTAATACTAAGGAGAATTTAGAGCTTTAAGTAACATATCATTTCCGTTTTATTAACAAGAACTAGATTTAATAATTTTATTTTTATTTATATAAAACTGATAAATAGAAAATTTCGAAAAAAAATAGTTGTCCTAGTTATGTCCCGAAACCAAGAAAACGTTCATCTTACCTGCAATGGGAAGGCGTCAGAAGCTGTGTCGGAGTTTACATACTTAGGAATCGTGATAAGTTCCTCTAGTAAGATTGGCCTTGATTTATCTCACGGAATATCTAAATCCAATCAAGAGGATAATCTGTCTCTGAAAAGTGAGGATAGTGACGGCTGACCGTATGGTAAATGTATAATGAAGGGGAAACAATTCATGGAAACGGGTGGTGGTATATAATTAAGTAATATATGAAATATTTATAAAGTAAACTAGCGACCCACCCCTGCTTTGCACGGGTAGGATGACATACTATGCCTGCATGCTTGTCTGTCTAATGTATTTTATTATGTAGCTAATATAAACAAAATAGATAACCGCGAACAGACAGACAGACACGGCCACGGAAACTGTTTTATAATATGTATAGATAGATAAGAGATATTAGGGAGCCTCATCGATGAAACCCAGGTGGTATACTATACTTTTTCCAACATTTCCGACAATTATCGTTATATTCCAACACATTTACACAAAAGCTCGACAATTTATATTCCTAAACCTTCCTGGTACATCACTCTATCTATTGGTGAAAACTGCATGAAAATCCGTGTCGTAGTTATTGAGTTTACCACGAACAAACGGGGCCGAGGACTTGTTTTATTATATGTATAGATTACATCTTTAATTTAATAGAAGGTTCAGACAGTGGGATAGTTGAGTGAATTGAAAAGGAAGCAGACCTTGGCGATGCCCCGTCACCTCCACCCACCTCCTCCGTCAAGCACCCGTTTGCCTGGACCTCGTTCTTCGAACGTCTGGAAATGCCGACAGGTATCGATAAGTTAGTATGTCAAGATAATATCATAATTTATTTGTTGATGCCCTAAAACAATTTTATTACAGCACATAATGATTTTAACAGCCACTATCAAATTATAACAATCATAATTGAAAGTTGTGAAAATATTGCCAACTTTTTAATATGGTGTATTCAAGAAAAAGTTGATTGGACAAGTATAAATATCCAGTATTATACGATGCAATGTAAATTATTTTGAAATCGATATTATTCTTTATGCATCCACGTTGCATAGATTAATAATGAATAAATTTACTACATTACAAAAATAAACAGTTTATTTATTCAATAAGAAATGTAATTATGTTCTAGCTAATACTTTGATCTTACAATAAATATTGAATAGTAATGTTGCTAGCTGCATTTTAAGTTATTCTGTCATCCTTTTTGAGCATTTCAGTGATCAAATAATTTTGAAATTATGGCCATTGTTAATCTCATGAGAAACTATTTATTTATTTTTTTTTAAACTATTTATTTAATTTTTTTAATAAATTGAATATTAGTTCTGTATTAATAATTTTACTAGTCAGTAAGGAAGAATATAACAATAGATTGTGATTAACGGAATCTATTTTCATCACTAAAAGGCCTGCATGTGAATAATAGAAATTTGTTATCATCCCATACACCTTCCTTTCGAAACACTCCAGCGATTGGCAAATTGGTTTTCTAGCTAAGAAACAGTTTCGTCACCACTTACGTATAAATGTGTACGCTTGCGAAGGAATTCAGTTGATGTTCATTACAAAAGGTATTCCTTAAAATATTACAGCCTCAATATTATTTAGTAATATCTATAATTTAAACAGCAATATTGATAATTAAAACAATCCTGTTCCGTAATTTCTACATAGATAGGATCGGAAGTAAGGAAAGGTAAAGAGGTACTTGCGTCTTGTGAAAGAGAAAATATTTTTTTTTATTTATTTATTTTTTTTTAAATTTATTTATTGATATTTACAACTGTATTAAAATTATACAACAAGTAAATAGAATGCATGATACATAATGACATGAGAATGACAATTAGAGAAACTACCCACCGGTAGTACTCAAATTTTTTATTTTTAAGTTGAAATTAAAAAAAAGTTTGTATCTGATTTTGGATTGTTTTGTCCTTAATAGAAGTGCTCAATCAATAGAAATAATTAATAATTTCTGAACAAGATATTTGTTTAAATATATGTACTACCAAAATAACTGTTATGATATTGTTGACTTTTTCTAAGAAGGATGTGACAGAATTGCCACAAAATTAAGATTGCTTCTTCTTACAAAAATCATACGGAACTATGGCTTTGCTGTTAAAAAGGTCACAATTTCCCTCATGATTAATTTTAATTCAATTATCTATTATAAAATACTCCAATAGTAATATGTTTAATAATTTTTAAATATTATCAAAAACGTTATCGAATGGAGCTAAATTTCTGATTTATTCCTACCGAATGAGAAGGTAGAATGTCTGGAGCATATGATGAATAACTATGAGGATAGAACGAATATGTTTTTAAAACCAATTTTTGAACTATATTAATAAAGAACACTAAATTTAATTACGGTCTCGAAACAAAAATTAATAACCTCAATCTTAGTTTGATCCTATCTCAATCAAGTTAAATACACCAATATAAATGTTTTTATAAGGAATCCGTAAACATGCAACTCATATCCTGAATGTTTTGCGGGAAGTTTATGAAACGCCTTTTGTGTCTTTTTATCTTTCGCATGCCAAGTTACGCAGACCTTAGTTATTGTGTGTTTATCTTATGTTTTTATGTTTTAACTTAAGTTGCATTACTGATTAAAAACAAACAAAAAAGAAAGTAATCACTTCTGTAGGGATTATTCTTTTTTTGTACTTCCTAGTTCCCGTAACTTTCTACACGAAAATTAAAATTTTACTGTTGTTCAAAACTTCAACAGTAAACAATCAAAATTTCGTTTGGCATGCTGATTGTATAAATAATGTTTGAAAATATTGATATGAACAAATTCTAACTTTGTTTATTTTTCTCGATAATGACAAACAAAAGTCATATAACGTGTAATGTAAACAAAATACTTATAATATTAATTAAAATTAAATAAATATTTTACTCGATTCTTAATTATATTTGTATTTTCTTCTTATGGCGCCTTATTCATTTATAAATGTAGGATATAATTCTGGCGTACCGGCTTCTACGAGTATCTGGCGAGACTTTTAAGTTTGCCTTGTTTCTTATATTTGGCATAATTCTATATTGTTAAACATAAAATCTCTATTATTTTTCGGGAAGGATTTTGAAATTGAACTAAGTATATTTTTGCTATTTTAGAGCCAATGTTTACAGTTTCATTAATACGTACATGCATTTGCACAGATCATAAAACTGCTTAAGCATAAACCACTTACCACGACCTATGTTGGCGACCTGGCTGTAACCGTGGCCGACAATAGCTGTGCTGAACTGACTGAAAGGTTGTGTTGTTCAGGAGTGGCGCGTAAAGAATAAACTGAATAAGACCTTAGCTAAGGCCATCCTCTAAGAGGAACTAGAGATCTAGACACTGCACTCTCTACCAACCTTACAACAAGGTCAGAGAATTTGATCAGGCGAGGAGGTGGCGAGCCTTGATATAAGATAAAGCAGGATCCGGACCCAAACCCTCCTAGATTACTAAAAGGATAGGGTCAGTAAATGGAATTTGTCAAAGAAAGGGTGATTACCCCTCTGGGAAATCAAATACCGAAAATGTAACCGCTTTTAAAGGCCATAATAACCAGAAATATCCAACGCCTCTTGCCTGAAGCCTTACTAAGTAAGTAAGCTGAAAAGGAGATTTGGCACCTACAGCTGCTGGCTCTGCTAAGGATCACGTACACGAATAGAAAGGTGTCCCAAAGGTGAGCCCAAGTGCTGGGTGAAGGGGGATATTAAGGAGGATGCTCGGAAATATGGTGTGAATAGGCAGAGTCTGGAAGCATTACCAGAGGGATTTCGGCATAAAATCATCAAAAACCTAAACGAACGGAAGAGAGTTTTATATAAGTATAACATGGGGGGCTACGGAATAAGTTACATAAAAGATGCAAGGATAAGGAAATACTTTACCATGGCTTATTCAGGATTGATTTCATATTGGGTCCTCCCTGACGATGGAGTATTGCAGATTCTGACTGGACACAGAGGACAGCGAAAACGTAGCAATGCCAAGGGCACCAAGCCAAATTCCAATGAAAATCGGAATCTTCGTAAACGTCGTATTGAGATGTTTAATACCTATTCTGACAGAAGAGGTTTCCCTTAAATAAGGGATTTCGTATACGAGTCGTGAGACCTTCGCATTTTGGAAATGGAAATAGGCGAGCCGCATTCCGCACCAGAAAATGGAAGTTTATCAACAAGCAAGGATAGTACTTGACTTTAATGCCTAAACTCTGCCGAAAACCCAATGCCGCCGAAGAAAACCTGTCACCTGTGATTTAACCAATTAGATACTGCTATGGTAACGCTCGGATCCGGCCGAGGTGAATTGAAATTTATTTCGTGGTGGACCTACAGCATGTATCACTACAGTTTCACTCTGGTTAGAAACGCTAGTTGGTAACCTGCAGGAATAACCCGTTATAACCAAAGCATACTTAGGAACCACTAGTACATCACGATCTGTTTTTGTTTATTAAGATTCGATGTTTTGTAGGTTAAGCTGCTGAAGTAGATCAGTTAGTTAGGTGTGAAAAATTAGTTTTAGTTCAAACTAAAGCTTTATAACATATTGCCTGATATGAGAATGAAAAACAAAACATAAAATATGAAGATAATGCTCGCTATTAGTCCTTTTCAGGTTAAACACATCTTCAGAATTACGATAGCCCGTCGTTAAACTTTCTATTTTTGCAGTGTCGACTATCACAGCTGTAACGAAACCCAGCTCTTAAGGGAAAGTTGTGAGTCATGTTGCTCATTCGGTGGTGACATTGGATATTTCTTATTCATTAGAAAATACATTTTAAACATCAATGAACTTATGAGTATCTATTTTTCTATATTTCTATGAGTATCTAGTTTTAGTTTCTCTAGAGTCCCACCTAAAGAATATTTATTACGGACACTTATACTGTTATGCTTCATCTTTAAATTAGACAACATCAATAAAATTAAAAATACGTTTTTAATTGTTTATAAAGATTACTTCGCAAGGTGTATATATATTTGTAGGAGGATGTTATTCATTATTTTTTTGAGCACGAAAAATCACATTTTCATCTTTATGTATTTATTTCTTCTTCCTTTAACTATGAGTATCAGAATTTTCTGCTTTTATAAATAGTTTTTTTTATAAGTTGTATTTCATTGCAATTCATTAAACTATTATTGTGAAGTAGGTTTAACGAGTATTCATGAATAAAATAGTAAGCTTATCTAAGCCTCATTTAAAAGTTTGATATATTTTATTACTTTTAGAGGGACGAAATTCTCTTGTCTTCGGAAAATCACTCGATTCAGCAACGGTAGCATCGATTGATTCTTCTACTACAATCGATGGTCTATGGTTCAGTTCGTGGTAGAGACTGTGCTATTTCTTTGACAAGGGAAGTGCAGGGAGGTGATTAGTTCTAGACCACGCTCAACCGCCAGATTTTCCCTTTCTATTTTTTGGATATCGCTTATAGAGGCTGGATGAGCCACAGGAAGATCCTAGATCCAATAGAATCCATCTCCAGCTGCAAACTTAAATGAAATCTGCCAGCAGTGGGATTTGAACCCAGGACTTTCTGCACGCCAACCAACACAGTACCACTGAGCCACTCCGCTCCCCTTTTGTTTGGAGTTATACTGACCAATCATAATTTGTCAAATTTAAAGGAAAAACACAGCAAACTATAGTTATCCCATAGCTAAATGTTGTTTCACTACCATTATCAGCGAAGGTTATGAAAAAAAATGGTACGCTTTATTTGCTTGCTATATTTGTCTTAGAATTTGAAAACCATTGTGAAATATGTTTATAAAACGTGTAATTAATTAAGAAATACATAAGTGGATAAAGATTATGTGAAATAACAAACAATATCCATCTACTACCTTTTTTCCCAGCGATGAACATGTAATGTCCAATTAAGAAAATTATATAATTATTGTTCTTAGCTCTTTCAAAGTAATTTATTGTAAAGTAATGCTGGTTCCTGTGTTCGTCGACAAGTGCCTGTTGTACAACAGGTCTTCCTTGACCTGAACTGAGCCATATTGGACATTTTTTTTTACTTTTATGAAGTACATGTCATATCTCTGAGAGTCAACTAGGCATTTTAATGAAATAATTAAATAATCTAACAAAATTAGCTAGTTTTATGATAAATAAACTATTTTAGGACTAATTTATTAGTCTATTATTATCAATTTTACTTCACAGTACATAATTAAAGAATTTAGAACAATTACAAGAACAATAATTATTCTCGCCTATATTTTAGTTAGTAAGGAGAACATTTTTATAAATTAATAAACGAACGTTAGATTGATATTTAACAAAAACATAATTTCAATTTTTCTTTTTCAAAAAAGTAGTATCAACTAGACTAAGATAGTGTGCCAAATTAATATTTCCTATTTTTTCGAGATATGTTTCGCCTCTAAACTTATTGTATAAGGAACGTTTGAAAAAAGTAAGGCTTTTCTTGTTGTACTTTATAATCAATTAACTTAATAATATTATTATTTGGCCAATTTTTCCATAACTTTATTTATGTTCGACATAACTTAAAAAGCCCTCCAAGTTCCTGAAATGTTATGACAAAATAATTGTTATTTTTATTGAAATATAATACAATAACAGTTACATTCATCTAGCAATTATATGTATTGGAATAATGTTTACTATAGAATTGGAACAATATATACTAAGAATGAAAAAATATTTTTCGTCCGAAGGGATGGAATGGAACTGTATTCAACTTTCAAGTAAAGTATATTTCTCTGATCTTTCATCAACGAATTTCGATAAGACAACATAATTTTAAAAATTTTTTTTACGGTTCGGGAAAAAATTTAGAGATAACTCAATTTTTGTGGCTATGTAAAATACATCTATTTTTAATTAAGGCGCTATAGTTCCGCCATATTTCGTAATCATTTATACCACTTTTTAATAAAAAGCCTTTTAAAGAGAATTTTATGAGTTTAGTATAGGAAGGGTATTCAGTTTAGTTTAGTAGCTCTCTAAAGTCCATTTTTATTTTGATACTTAGAAAATAAAAATCATAGTGAAAAATATATTTCAATGATTACCAGCGCTTATATGAAGTTTTATAAGAAAACTATTTTTTTCTTAAGGCGATGGGTTCCAAATGAAAATTTACCCGTTATATTTGCAACTTGTGCTATACAGCTACTATTACAATTTACCTATCTATTAAATATAACTATCGCAATTTAACAGTTACATTTGTATGACATTTATCATCTGATTATTAACAGATGAAATAAATTAGCACAATATAAGTCAATTATTTATAACGTCACAGTTCATACAAGACAGAAAAAAAAATATTTAAATTCTCGATTTGAATGCTTTTTTTTTAATTACTATTAACTGTTCTTCATTATGATAATTTTGAGACTATTTACGTATGAGGGGATTTTGCCTGACCATTAACATTTTGTTAGTACCTCGAAGTCAGTTCTATATCAGCGTTATTTAATATCAGAATAGCATGACTGCCCTTAGGTCATCGGCTACCTAATGATTATTGACAGCGTAAACAAATAAATATTATTGAGCATTTTGATGATGATTTTCATCCTTGTTGTCACTCGTTCGGGTCAAATAATCTATATATTCTTCTTACAATACGACATCGAAAATGTGTAAATATTATGCTCTGAGTATTAAGGCAAGTATTTATTAAAGGATGCGATGATCAGGGAAGCTTTCCCGATTCATAAAAATAATAAATAAAACTATTCAGTGACCGGAAGTTTCGGTCCTTGTTATATCTTTTTGATGCTTCAAAGAATTTGATACAATAATAATACAAAAAATATTGTATTATTATACACAAATATTGTATTTTATTCTTACTGATTAAAAATTATCCATACTTTCTGATCTCCTTAAGGCTTTCGGCGATCAAATTATAATGAAAATGAAATCATACAAAGAAAACTCATGAATAGTGCAAAAATATATATATATATATATATATATATATATATATATATATATATATATATATAAAATAAAATAGTGCTTGATACTGACTATTTTTAATTAGTTAATTAGTAAATTTGTCAATTTTGTAGTGACTGAGAATTGTGTAATATTTATGTATATTTTATAAATATTACATCAACACATATATAATGACGTTGCAGAGTTATTATAACAATTATGAGTTAATAAGACACATTAATATTAATGCATGTATCTTAATCACAATTTTGTCCATTTTCCTAGGTAGACAAACAATTCCAAATATTCTCTATAGTGATTTTTCGTCAGATAACTTAGGTTTATTAATGATACTACTTATTTTTATTAAATAAATAATAATGGTTTGAGGTAATCAAATTGATTTATATGATGTATACCTCCTATTCCCGGAATAACAGAATGGCTGTAGCAGAAAAACTGTATATGGATCTTGATTAACAAAAACCAAGTTCTCGTTATATTACACAACCCGATCGATTACTAAAACTCTGTGTGAAAATAGTATTGCTTTTCTAATATTTATGAGCTAACCTCGTTCTCCTATTCAATTTAAAAAATAAACAAGTCCATCCAGGAAGAAATACGTCATTATTTGAGGTGGCCGTTCATTTATCTGCGAGATTCGGATCTAGATTTGCAAGAAAACCATCTCCCAACACTGCTGGGCAGGCCATTTGCACAATACACTTTTCTGAAGACAGAAATAACTTGGTGATAAACTCTTACTGATTTGCATAATTGTAACACGCTACTTATTTTGGGGTCAGTGGCCATAAATAAATCGAGGATGTGATCAATATGGCTCTTACTTCATTTTTTTATGCAATCTTTTACGACTTTTTTAAAAGTAATTGTTAAGCTATGGGAGATGGATATAAAAAAAAAATCGAATTTAAAAAGTATTGTTTACAGTGTGAAGCCACCTCAGTATTGTTTTGCAGTATTCATAAGTACACTATTCGCAACTGTATCGCTACAACAATGAAGGGTCTTTCATTTGAAGGTTCAGTGCCTGGTGGAACTGTACCGTTTCTAGGACAACAGTTGTGTAGGGAGCTGATTTGTCCGAGGTAGCACAATTACTAATTTATATTTATATTAAATAAAAAAAGTACTCTAACGACCCACGTAGACTCTTGGGATCAGTACGTTTCTAAGAAAACCGTTGTGCAGGGATGTGATTTGAGTGAGATATCGCTCGAACGTCGGGGTTTCCCACTAGTTTGGGTACCCACTTTATAGAGGCTGGGCAAGTCCCAGGAGGGTTTGCATATCTCAAAGGATCAATTCCCGGCTGTTAACAGACTAAATAAAATATCTATTACAGCGGGATTTGAATCCGGATACTTCTGCACGGCAACTCAGTTCTTTGATACTGAGCCACCTCGCTCTCTTATATTAAATAATAAGTTAAATAAAATTATGAAAAATGGGCGTATTTAAAAATTTGTTTTAAATGAGGAATTTCTCATATGGGGGTACAGGCTTATGGGAATTCGGGCTCAATCGGTAAGATGTTATTATGAAGTAAGTATTATTATACTTAATTGAACATAGTAACTGAATAGTAATTAATTGAATAAGGTTACGAACAGTATTAACGGTCAAATCATATGTATTTTTTAAATGACACTACGGTATACTAAAATCAAAGAAAAAAATTTTTATCGTTGAATACCCCACGCAATTATTTGAATGTATTTTTAAATTTTCTATAAATATAAATATCTTGTTAGCGATAACAAAAGAATTTACAATTTATAGAAACGGATAGGTGCAAGGTAGGGGGTAGGGGTAAGGAGAGGAAACACCAACTGGCTGTTTTCACAAATGCATTTCATTCACTACCAAATTTTTTTTTGTTATGTTATTCTAAGATATATGATGACATATAATATAACACTAATATAATATTATTCATGATTAGACTATTATTTTCCTCATTTATTAATTATATAATAATAATAAGTACATACATTGAGCTAGTAATCACCTTTCTCTTTGTTGTTTATTTTTTCAGTAAGAATATTCAATCTGCAAAAGAAAAAGGTAATGGAGTTTTTTTTTTAACAAATATAATTTATTACAGCTCAGATGATTTTGTTAGTAGGTTTGAAGCATATAGCGTTAGTATTTAAACACTTCTGATTTAAATTTAAAAACCGTATATTCTTCAAAACTAAGAAAAGAGAGTATATTAAAAATATAATACTTCTTCATTACTTTCTTTGAATAAATCAACTAACATGGTAAAAAAATATGTAAGAGACCTGTGCTAGTGTAGAAGGGTATAGATAGATCGCTTGTATGGAATAAAGGGCATAAATAATATCTTCTTCTGGTGCGCTATAAAATGTTTCATTTAACATAAATTAGTCGAACCACTGAGGAGGCCAAGGTCCTGCAGGGTCCATAGCGCCGTTGGATAGATAGATAGATAGTCGAATAGGCTGAGAAAATAATCTGAGGCTGACAGTACAAAAAATAATTGTAGATTGTTTATTATTATATTTAAAGAGTAAGAACCATCAACTCTGTAGATGTAGAAATGAGAAGTCCATTTCTTTTTTATATCTTTTTTCTTGAGTGTAGCTTTATTGCTTTATTGCAAAATCTGGGGGGGAGAGAAGGTTTTTTAATTATATAAATACATTTCGAAACGGGGAAATGTCTCTATTGCTTGGATTTCAAAAGTTATTGAAGCATATTCATATGAAGCACGTTTGATTATAGAAACATTTGTGTCTGATTTCCATGAGATAAAAGTGGATACCTGTTTTTGCCTGGAAACTGTTCTCAAATTTGTGATTGTGCTGTATAAAATCGACTTGGACTCGTTGTTATTAGTACCTTTATTTTGGTTTAACTATCTTTAAGTTATTTAAGGAGTTTTGAGGACAGAATTCCGTAGATGAAATGATAAGAGGTGAGGAAATGTGGAATTTTCCGGGTTTGGAGAAAACTAATTCTTAATAATGCTGAGAGAAATAATTCTGGGAAAAAAAGTGTTATGCCTCCGTTACAGTCCGCTTTAAAACTAAAATAAAATATTGCATAGTCAGTAAAACTTCTCTTAAATGCTTAAAAAAAAACTTCTATATGTAATAGAAAGATGAAGATTTATTTAATTAAGAAATTTGTCTATTACGTTTTTATTTTATAATTAATAATATATTTTTGAAATGTTGAAATAACTATTCCATTTTATTCATATTTTAATTACGCTACTCTATTTTTTTAAAGTTTATTTATTTTGTGAAAGCATATCTATTGAAAATACATATTAAATGTGGCATACCTTAGGAGAGGTATGTGTATATATGCATGTGTGGTATACCTTTAGAGAGTTGACTGTAACCTTACTGATAGTTGTGGTACACTCAAAATCAGTAGTAAACTTCAGCTGGTAACATACCGAACTAACTTATATCTAGTTGTTAATACTCTCGCTCTTAATCTCATAAATAAAACTGTTTTTCTTATCCCCTCCAGAATTTTGTAGGTCTTCGGTAACAGGAAACTGGAGCGTAAACTGATATCTTTCGGATTACTTGAAAATAGGAAGCTAAAGAATCGCTGTGAGTTAATCCTTTTATGGTGTTGAAAACATTTTTTTTTCTTGAATTATTTAAAACATAATAATATGCTTAAATATGTATGAAATATGTTTTATTCTAATTTGGTTTATAGAAAATTTATAATCAATGCCGTTATCAATGATAATGTGTTAAAGAGATAAATAAATAACAATTCTTAAAGAATTACTTAAAAAGAGACATTCTTGCCATAAGTCAACTAACCACACGTTACATCAGGCTAGAAACTGCCTCCTTTCACACACCTCCCGGTTTACATATTTCATTACAGATTTTATTATATGAATAAATTAATGAAAAAATAATTTCAAATTCGATATGAACGACTTAATACTAATAGACATAAACTTTAGATTTAATAAATCAGAAGTAGTAGTTTACATGAAGCTATAAACATAGTTTGTGAAAAAATAATAATAACAATAAATACATTAATAAAAGTGAAATAAGACAACATAAATGTTAAATATAGTTTATAAAACTAAGGTGATTCTTCAAACTCCTCTCGTCATCCAGTAAGGTGTAGGAATTGTGTTAAAAATCATTTATTAATTATTTAATTATTAATTTTGATGTTTTCTAGTTATTTTATTTTAATAAATGCTTATATAATAATACTTAATGTGGTACAGGCATATTCGTATTTAATTCTTTATTACTTTTGTAGGCAACAGGCGTATAAACATCAAGTGATTTCCTCACCACATTTGTATCTTCAGATTTCACTTAAATATAATAGAGATATAAGATACTGTTTTATGTTTATTCGTTTGCCTTCTCTTTATGCTGATCGGACAATATGGCTATGGGTAGAGTGGAGTTCTAATTTAGCATATCCAAGTTTAATCAGGATAGGGATTTTTAACGAGTGCCTCCATGAAACCCATTTGACGGGAACACCTATACGATGGAAAACCTATGGATTTTTATTCCCTTTAAAAACTGTCCTTGAAGAGTCAATATTTCCAAATTAATACCATTTTAAATTAATTCATCATTCTAACTTTCAAATGCCAAATGAATCCAGAAATACGTAACCAAGCAGTTCACTTGAACAATTATTGTGAACTTGGAAGAAATTCTTCATCTTTACGGTCCTCCATTAATACAAGTGGCATCACTAACGCAATGATTGCTTCCACATCCTTTCTCTTCCAAGGAAGATCCTTGCAGAAGCTTATTATACAGGATCTAGTGTCCTCGCCGGCTACCTCGATCGTAATACCTCTGAGTTATTTTGATATAGTTTACCTTCGGTTTTAAACAAGTATACAGGTGTGTACTTCTGTAAAGATATGTTTCAGGAAGAATAATAGCTGAATACGAGTTACTGATCTCAAGGTGTCGGATTGAAAACCCGCTGTGGCAGATAATTTGGGGCTCACCCAGCCTCTATAATCCCCCCAATAGTTTTAGAAAAGCCTGGCGGTAGATTTTGTTGACCAATCAACTCCCTTGTTGTTCATAAGCCGTGGATGGCTTAGGAAATTACAAATTCTACAATGTTCTGAGCCAAATATCTACCAAGAGTATTAGTAAGTTTTTTTTTATTAAGTCTTCCAAATATCTGATTTATTGAGAATAATTAAAATATTATGGATTAAAAAAAATAACGAATTTTCGGATGTAGTGGTATAAGTTTTCTTTTATATGTTTCCCATCTGTTCTCACTATTGATTATGAAGAAGGCATAACTGAAAGATGTGTTTTTTTTTGTTGTAATTTTTGGTTTTAAACATTAGTTAAAATTTTTTAAATAGATGTGGGATGGCAAAGATTTTAAAATATAAGAATAGAGAGTAGTTCTAAAAATTGTACAGCTCTCGATAGTATTAAGTACTAAATTTAGATAGTAATGAATCCAGCGTAGAACTGAGAGGAGCAGTGATAGAGCTGAGGAGTAACGCTCAACCTCAAGGGCCATGACATCATCCTTCTTTACGCTCTACACTGGGAATTTCCCCCTGAGCTATAGTAATGGTTTCCTAGCCGGGTAAGAAATGACAGGCAACTAGGATTTGAATTGTAAATCCCAGGTTTGCTTCAAGGAATTGTGATTGTCGTCGAAAAGCTGACAGTATTTTAAAAAGGAAAGTGTACAAAATACATGGAATGGAAAAGATTGAAGAACAGAATATCAAAAATTGCTATAAATAGCTGAACGATTGAGCGGAAACCAAACAAGGAAGTCCCTAAAAGCACTTATTTACTGTATTACATATGCGTATATAGTGAATAGAATTAGATTAAACGGATTTAGTAGCGCCGAGGCGCATCCTTGGACGTTATCCTGTGGCTGGGAAGTAGGAAAAGGAAGCGATTTTCCACGAGAGATAGAGATCGGCACAGATTTAGCCACCCGTGGCGTGCAGCCTGGTTATGCTAATACAGAGGGCGGCGACCGCCTTCTGGGGCAGCGAGAGTGAGTCTTGTCGAGGACCGTTCCCAGTGACGTCCTCCGTCAGCAGGTTGGAGGAATGACGGGCATTATTGATGGGTATAGGTGTCGCTGTATGGCACATATCGAGTACATAGAAGAACCTGTCCACTACTCCCTACTCTAGGAGGGCATTTACCCTAATCATTAATAACCGATGAATGGGTATTGGGCTCAGTACATGGTACTGTTTCGAGGACAACGGTTTGGCCGGTAGGTGATTGGATTGAGATCACGCTCAACCGCCAGTTTTTCCCCGCTTTATAAAGGTTGGGTGAGCCCCGGAACGGTCTGCTTATCCCATAGAGTTAAAATATATCTTCCAAAGCCGGATTCTAACCCGTTGTCTACATCTCTCCCCCGGTGAGCCGGTAATGGTCTTCCCCGCTCCCTTACCAACGGAATTGCATTTTAAATTAAGTTTTTACATTATTATTATTATTATTCGTTTTTGTCTTTCAATCTTGAGAGCTCTTTGGAATCAAAAGAAATCTTGAGAGCTTTTCGGTTTAAACAAGAAGTTTGAATGTTGAATTAAACATCTGATAGTAACATTGACATTATCGTATGTCTTTAAATGACTCTTTTCCAATGCGAATGACATGCCAACGTATCCAATAATTAAATTGGAAATCTCTTAAGTTGGAAGATTTCACTTTAGTTTCAGCTTCTCAAACCTCTTTATTTGGAACCTTCTGTGATGATGCCGTTAACCAGACTTTTATAAACGTGTGCTTATAAACTTTCTAATAAGACTATTGTCTAGAGAACTACAGGTATTTCGGTAGAATATATTTACTACAATTTTTCTTACTAAAATCTTGTTTAAGACTAGTTTTATGAAGCATTTTGGTTTCACTTAAACGGCTCATTTGTGTTGCAGGCTACTTTATTTATTGCTTTAATTTTATAATTGAAAAAAATATTTATGATAGTTGTTACTGGTCCCAATCCTCACTTAGTGGAACTCATTATCTTCATTTAATACAATTAAGTCTGCCGGCTTATTCCCACTAACTTCTGGCAAGTGGGATAGGGGTGCGGATCTCTCGGTCAGATTTGAAAATTAATTACTCGAGTTGTATGTGCCCCACAATGATCCAACATGGCTTAGAATTAAATTTGTACTGTTTTTTTTAATAAGGGATGCATCAAAATTTAACAGACTGCTAAGGCACAGAAATTCCGAGCAGGCTACTTTATTTATTGCTTTAATTTTATGATTGAAAAAAAATTGAATAAAGTATGAATGTTTTAGGATCCAGAATCCATTTCAACATTAACCAGTTGAAAATAATTACTGTAATATAAATTTTTTCATCTTCATGAGCAGAAATAGTAGCATTTTTATCTTCCTAATGTGTATATATATATACAAAATAACAATTTTGTTTAGCGAAATTATTCCTTATTCGTTTATTATAATCTGCTAAGCAACATATATTTTAGATATTAATTTAACTCATTGAGGAAGATCCAACCCAAGATCGAACATCTCAACACAGAGGCAGAGGTGAACAAGGCGGTGGAAGTCATCACCACTACCATCCTGGACTAGGCAAACCGAACGATCCCTAAGTTTAGCCTACAACCCAACGCCCTCAGGAAACCTTCTAAGCACATTCTAGCCTTCATTAGCCAAAGAAACAACCTGAAGAATATTTTCCATCGCTCCCGTGACTATGGGCTAAAACCGGCCATCAACGCGATGACCCGGCAGATAGCCAACCTCATGCGAGACTGGAAAACATCCCTCTGGCATGAGCAAGTACGTAGGACCCATGACGATCACCGCCAGTTCTGGTGACTCGTCAAGGGCCACGTTACTAAGATGAGGAGGATGGTGCACTTAACATCAGGAGGCAACCTGCTGACGCCTGGGGAACAAGCTGAGCTTCTAGCAAAAGCTTATGAGGCGGGTGATACTGCTCGGCTGGTAGAATGTCCACTAATCCCAGAGGGGCCGCTCCCGTGCCCTAATGAAAATCCTTGTTCTACACCTTCAACCAACTTGAGTCGGTACTAAGGTAAAAAAATCGCCTTAAAGGTAAAAAATCATCGGGGCTGGATGACGTCCCCTATGTGATGCTGCGGATGCTTCCTAGAAAGGGTAAAGCCTTTCTATTGAACATCTTCAAAACCTGCATGAGGATCTCATACTTCCCCGAAGCATGGAAACTTGCCGTCGTAGTGCCTATACTCAAGTCGGGGAAGCCTGGAAACCTACCCGAGCACTACCGGCCAATCAGCTTGCTCTCTCATATGAGTAAAGTATTCGAGAGGCTGGTCCACCATCACATGCTGAACCACTGTAGTGAGGAAAACATTATCCCACCGGAACAGACCGGTTTCCTTAGAGGTGTCTCTTGTGACCATCATCTAGACAAGCTCCAAGCGCACACCATTGAGCAGATGGGTAGAAACAAAGCCACGGCTTTTATCTCTTTAGATTGCACTCAGGCATTTGACAGTGTATCTCACCCACTGCAACTCCAACGCCTGGAAGAGTTTAGGTTCCCAGCCTCGCTATGCCGTCTGATCCGTAGCTATCTTAGTGGAAGATCTTTCGTCGTACGAGTCGGGGACAGTTACTCGACTTCTGGCACCACCTCTTGTGGAGTACCTCAAGAGTCTGTGCTAGGGCCACTGATGTTCGTGATATACACAGCACCGGTGGTCTCAACTAAACATGAAGGAGCGGTAGTAGCAGCCTTTGCGGACGACATAGGGATATACGCTTCCAGCGCCAACGCCCGGCATGCCCTTAAAAAGGCACAAAGGGCGTCGGGCCCAATCGTTGATGATTTGAAGCTGAGTGGCATCAGGGTGAATCCGTTCAAGACGGATGCCATCGTGATGTCAAATCAGCAAGGTAAAAAACGCCTACCGGCGACCTTCACGATTGAAGGTGAAGATTTCCGCGTATCGAACAATTTACTCTACCTTGGTCCTCAAGGTAGTATCCTTGGTCCAATCCTATATACAGTTTATACAGCTGACATCCCAACTCATCCTAATACTATCCTTACCACGTATGCTGATGATACATGTGTATTATCAGTCAACACCAATCCAGTTATTGCATTCCAAAGCCTCCAATCCCATATCACTGATCTTGAAGAATGGTGTCAAAACTGGAGAATTAAAATAAATTCTCAAAAATCGCATCAAATCACTTTTACCTTACGTCGTAAACCAATGACTTCCTGCCCTTCAGTATCCTTTAATAATATCCCTCTAGTGCCTGTAGAACAGATCCGATACTTAGGGTTGCACCTTGACAAACGATTAACCTCGAATCCTCATACAAGACTGAAAAGACAAGAAACTGCACGACGTTTCAGGCTACTTCAACACTTACTAGACAAACGCTCTAAGCTCCCAATTAACTACAAGAGACTCATCTACATGACCATCATACGACCTATTTGGACTTACGGAGTAGAGATTTGGGGCTCCACTAAGCCATCGAATTCCTCTCGTATCCAATCCTTACAGTCCAAAATCCTTCGTAAAATCCTCAATGCTCCTTATTTTGTTAAGAATAAAGTCATCCATAACGACCTTAATGTCCCTTTTGTTGCTGATTTGGCCCGAATCTGGTATCTATCCTTTCATAACAAACTTCATTACCACTCAAAACCTCTAGTTTCAAACCTAGCTTCCTCTTCAATTCCCGATAATCCTCCAAGGCGTCTGAAAAGAAGATGGCCACGTGACCTCCTTACTTGAACTTTGATTTGAGTACTACCAGAGGTAGTTTCTCTACTTGTCCTTATCATGTCATTATATAACACTTAGCCTATTTACTTGTTGTATTATTGTAATACAGTTGTAGATATCAATAAATAAATTAAAAAAAAAAAAAAACTCTACCTTGGCTTCACTCTAGATAGGCACTTCCCCTTCTCGAGTCACGTCAGGCAGAGGGTGTAGTTGGCCCGATATAAGTCCCATAGGTTCTACCACCTACTCTGCTCTCAGCAGCTCTAGCTGCGGCTTAAATGCCAGATATACAAATCTCATTAGACCCAGGCTGCTCCATGGTGCGCCGCTACTTAAGCACCTCTTTAAATCCAACCTCCGATCCCTACAACAATTCCAGTCCTCTATCCTGAGGCGAATAGTGAGAGGCACGTCGCTTGAAAAAGCACGAAGCACTAAATTGCACGAGGAACAAAAAATTCCGACGATCATTAATTTCATTAGCCGGAGGCACCTCAAATTCTTTGAGAGGCTAAAGGCGTGTGAAAACCCATTATTCAAAGATATAGTCCCCCCTCCCAGACCTGGGAGGTGGCAAGGCAGTGCCCCTATGGTCGACGTGCTCTCATTGGCCTATCACCCATTTCCTTTTCTTCCTTCCTCTTCCCCTTTCTTCTTTCTTCCTATCTCCTACCCCGAAAAGCGGTCTCTCGCTGATTTTGAACTGTATCGAGCCAGCGGCCTAGAGCCGGTTTAGAGAAAACGCCTTAAGCGGTCTCATACCTTGTAAATACTTATAATACCTCCGGGTAAATGAAGTACCTATGATGTATGCATATATATTGATTTGTAAATAAAATGTATATATTGTAATTTATGAAAATAAATGAGATTTGAAACAAAATCGAGGGAGTCCTCGAATCACCGTGGCTTTCAATCACCGGGCAGTGGTTTAATAGGGCTACACTGAATCCAGTAGCAGGGAGTATTTCCGGTGACTAGAATCAGTGAGGCGAACCATCCAATATAAAAAATGGGTAACGAAACCACAGGCAGAACCTCATGGGTGGTTTGGAATCCTGCCTATCTCATCGGTAAGTATTTTCTTCTTCTTTTACTTCCTCCAAGTTCTTTTCTGCTTCGAATTGTTCTACCCAAGGATCTGCATTTTCTCTGTCCCTTCCCATTTTTGTCGTCCCCTAAAGTCTTCCTAATAACCAATCGAAACACTAGATGTTCTTCTCTTACATATTTATTTAATTATATACGTACAGCTTTAATTATAACTAGAAAGTAAAGGTTTATTGTTCAGTGTCTACGAAGGTTGTGATCACTGGAGAAAAGACAACCAATTTATTTATGTATCTAGCCTTACTATAATACACAATCCATAAGCATTCGTATATAGATGACTAAGCACCCCACAAAGTGATCCTGGTTCTCAGCCTCCATATGCTACAGCTACAGCTTTTCCACATCTTTCCATATTTGAAAAGTAGGAGTTTTTAGTTTATGAAAGAAAACTATTACAAGTGCATCTAAGAGGGCGAGAACAAGAGATATTTATCTTATGATTTTACTTTAACCACATCTTAACATGCTACAATACATCAACCATAATTGTTCTTTATTTGACCTATCAATATAAACCATTTTCACCGGAAAAGAATTTCACGCACAAAACACGGGTTTTGACATAGCTAAAGTCATTGATTCATGCAGACAATCCAGAAAGAATGGTGTTATCCAACTACTACTTTTTGGGCATTTTTTACTCAATTCGAACTTTCTCATTCTGATAGCCTTTGAATAATCTATCTATTTTCTTGTTTATTTAATGTCGTATCTATTCGTACCTAGTAGACTATCTACATATTCTCTAATTCCCATTTAAGACTACAAATTCGAACTTTTTGAAATTTAGTTCTAGATATCTAAAAGATTTAATAATGTTCAATTTAAATTGTTAATATTTTTTTAATTATAATTTATTTTATTTATTTATTAATTTTTTTAATTGTTAATATATTCGACCCACAACAGCCATTGTTTATTATACTAACCATTTAATTAGCTCCAGAATAAAATGTATTTATAAATAAATAATAAAAGTTGTACATAAATATCTAATATTTATTTATTATATCCATTTTTATTTATTTAATATAAGCTTTTTTTAATTTCATTTAAATTTTTAATGAACCAATAATAGTTCTTCAAATAAATAACAGCAAAAGTACCCATAATACTTAAGTGAGGAAGATTGCATGATTAGTAAAAAAATAGTTTATCTTTTAACAGCTTCACTGTGGCTAATGCTTGTCTTACGACTAGAAACAAATTAAAATAATAAAAATCAGGTTATAGTGTGATTGAAAAATTACAGGCAGCATTGAATAGAAATAATTTATCGGTCGCCGAGGACCAATACCGCATCAGAGGAAAGTTCTGATATCGGTCCCCAGAGACCGATAACACACAGTAAAAGAAAACACCATTTCATTACCGCAGTGAAGGTGTTAAAAAATATATATAATAACTCAGAAAATTCAGAATTATAGTTTCATTCATTAAAATAAACAAATTTTGGACATGATTGCGTTGATTCATCCTAGGTATCTTCAAATTCCACTACCACGCCAATCTAATTTTAGACACTCTCTGTTATACTATTATATACTTTATCTTATAGCGGCAACTTTCCCGTCAATCTTACAAGGATAACTAGAAATTGGGGTGGTGAGAGGAAAAACGCCTGAAGGATGCCAGAAGACTGATAATTTTTCATGTAATGTCCTGTAGAATTGCATCAATCCATCTAAATTGCATCATACTTATTTCTTTAAAATGTTAATCCAACCAAACAATAAATAATGAAATCATTTCCTAAGAATATAAATTATTCATTGCATTTTCGAATCCCTGTATTACTGATTTATGCTAAAAATAATTCATAATAAGTGACAAGCAAATTAAACAAAATATATCTTTACCCCTTCAAATAGTTAATAATATTTCATTGTTCCTTTGTATAAATAAAAATCAATTATAATTTTTTTTTAACATTAACTATATTATTAATTCAATAAACTATATTTTTTAAAAGATGAATAACTAATTTATTATAGCTTACTGTTCACCACTTTTTAAAATATGCACCACTTCTTAAAATATTTATGCTGATTTTTTAACGGCTAAAATTAAGTGACTGAAAGTGTTAGAATGGGTTTTATTCAATTCCTGGTTCAGATTGGTGAGGGCTTGATTCTCTTTGGCGTCTGATATTACCGAAAAATTTTACCTTATTGCGATATTCTTATTTATTATAGCATAGTATGGTAAGCTGTCTTCAAAGGTTAAAGAAATAATTTTATACGTGCATACTGCTCATTTAAACTACTTAACTTATTTTTTTTTTTCATTTTAGTTAAATATCTATATTCTGGCTGTGGATATGGACGTATGAATCCTCTAACCCAGTGATTCCCAAAGTGTGCTCCGCAGCTCCTCGGGGCGCCGAGAAATATTCAATTGAACAACTCGACAATATTACCGAATGAAATTAGATATTTTATATTATCCCAAGGAAAATAGTAAGTATACTATATGTTTTTAATTTTTCGCTGTTAAATGGAAAAATCGCTTTTAAAAAAGAAGGTTTTCCAATTTTTCAAGAAAGTCAACAATATAGAAAACAAACCTGGTGTAACAAGGGCGCTGGGGGAAAAAAATCGATTATTTAGGGAGCCACAAACCAAAAAAAGATTGGGACCCTCTGCTCTAACTGCTTATTTTTCCAAGTGCTGATGTTAATCTCAAAGATATTCTTGAGATGACCTATGATTTAATTGGGAAATTTTAAATATATTGGTCCGGAAACCATGAAAAAATCGCGAAGGTGGTGTGATATTTTTAATGAAGAGATGTATTTTTTTATTAGTGTATTTTTGTTTAATGTTGTCTCTTCATCCCTCATCCTCAGAATACACGAAACTTGCAATTCCTCTTGAAAACTCGGAATCAAAATTTTTCTTCTTCCATACCGCAATATTTCGATTACAGGTAAGAAAAAGTAATAAAACACATTATTTAAAAACAGATAAGCATACTTACTAAACATAGAAACTAAAGACATACTTAAGACGCAAGTAAATGTTACCTCTGCATTGTTCAAATAAACAATTGACCAGTCAGTGAAAATTTACTAAAGGTAAATTAATCAAATAGAAATTTTAAATTATTCTTTCACAGACGATTCTTATAGATTTTCCACATATTAGTTGATATTTTATTCATATTTTATTATTCATTAAATTTATTTTTATTGCCAACTTCTTAATGTGCCAATATGATGCACTTATCACCGTTGTTCTGTGTAATCGCGTAATAAGCAGCTGGGATAAGTCGTTTGACTGTTACTGCACGTAGTGATTGAAGAAAGCGATTGTGCACTTACTGCAACAGCATTGCTCACATAATACTAAGCAGTCCCATGTATTGCTCTTGAATAGTAAGATGATGGTTATTCAATTCAAACAAAGACCTTCGGAAGACTGCAATCTCAATTTTTTTAAACTTTAAGATTAGACGAAATTATTAAACTTATATTTATGCGTGTAAGTATGCATATTTTATAATGACTAAATTAAGAGAAAGAATTAAAATGTTTCTTTGATTTATAATTAGGGATATTAAAGCAAAAGTAGTCTAAGTGACATTCAAATTAAAGATGTTCAATGTATAGTCGAATAGTTGCGATAGTTTTCGAATAAAAAATAAATCGACGCGTCTTAACGGGCCCAGGTGCTTTTCGTTTTTTAAATACTTCCTTTTAAATGATTCAAGATTATTTTAATATAGAATTTTAGAATTAATGTTATTATTATTAAAATTCAATATTCAAGTACCGATAGTTGTTTCAGTATTGATATAAATAAGTAGGAAAAAAAAGACAAGATGCATAAGCTTAATGGACTGGGATTAAGCTCTTGCCTATTCCGATTTTCACAAAGTTATTACGGCTATCTTTTTTTCGGTCTTCTAAGTCTCTTTCCCCTTCATTATTTTCTGGAAAGTTTTCCATTGGTCATTGTATTATGATGCTATCTCCTAATTCTGTACTCAGTCATGCTACCGTTAAGTTCATTGCGTATATCTTCGTTTCTTATAATGCCTTTCTTTGTGCAATCCTTAACTCTTCACAAGAATCTCATCTCTGCTGCCTGTAATCTGCTGTCACAGTTTTTGCTCATTAAGTGCACTCGCAGCCTTCGATCACATAAATTACTACAGGCTTTGATTTTTATATATTTCATGTTCAGTGATTTAATCTTCTAGTTATTGTTCCACAAACCACCTGAATTTTGTTTTTTCATTTATGTCATTCCAGTATTCCTATACAAAATATCTTCGATCATACGTGATCCTTACCTTCAAATGACGTAACTTTCGTCTTATTTAAGGATATTTTAATTCTTATAATTTTTTTCTTTTTTTAAACTGGATTTATTCTTCATTTATTTTGGGTAAGAGAAATAAAACCGTTTTTCAGTTGTTGTTTATTCAGTTATTTTCACTCATTAAAGACGTTTCGACACTATGGTGTCATTCTCAATCCTTTCTTCTCCTGCATCTTTTAACTGGAAAGTCATACTTTTAAAAATTCTTAGGAGATCACTAGTCCTCCATGGTCAATAAATTATTTATCAACTGGAAAACGGTTTTATTTCTCTTACCCAGGATATTTTAATGTATACTGTGTACACATCATGTTTAGCCGAAGTGTTGTCAATTGAAGTTTATCTTCGTTTTCTTGTATTATTACTTAGTCATCTCCGAATAGTAAGAACTCTTCTATAATAATACCAATTCCGCGGTAAATTTTCCCTTGCGATGAAATCATAACTATTTTTATTTTAAAGAAAGAAAGTATCGGAGCAGGTTTGCAATAGTGGTGTTTGGATATGAAAATATAATAGCTGTTTCAAACCACTACAATGACCAGATAATAAAAATGGGCCACTACGCTCGATTAAGTGGCAGTTATGTTTCTGAAATGCTGTATATGTATGTAGGAAAAAATATGAAAGTCAGGATAGAATATAGAAGAATAGTTAGAATAAGTCCCCATTTCGTGTTGATTTTTGATAGTGGATGACCAGAGAATGCTCGTTAAATGAAATTGGAGAGCAGCAACACAAAACAGAGGCCTTGACACTTCATGAGTTGTAGCTTGTCAAAATTATCCTTCCATGCAATGAAAAACATTCATTTCCTTCCGCTTTCTAACAAATGTCTGCATTTTTTATTTGATGTAACTATTATTGCAATATATTTGAGCTTTTCGTTAATAGGTTAAATCGATATTATTGTGCTTAATTTACATCCCTCCTAACAACTGTGAACCGTATAAGTTGAGTTATTGAAGACGTCTTTACAAATGTAACTCGTGCTTTCTTTTTGATTCATTTTTAGTGGAACCCGTAGTTCCTGGTTCTCGGTTTATTTCGTTTTTTGGATGAAAGATCAGTTTACGTTCCTCAAATTATAATATCGCTGTCATGACAAAATCATGCTGTCGAATTATAAAATGTGCGGAAAACGTAATGGAGAACACACCAAAATGGCTAATTTGCAGTAATTGGTGACGTTCGACAGGAAGAAAAGATTTGAGAAGCTTTGAATGCAAGCCTCTTTCTAGGGGATCCAGGATTGGATCAGAGATCAGAAAACTCCTAATTATATACTGCGCAATAATGAATAGGGTTATTGCTAATTTTGTAGGATATACTTTAACTAGCATTTACATTATTATATATATTAATAATTGCACACATACATACATAGATGGCACTATATCCCACGTGAGGACAAGGCCTCCCGGAACATCATCCGCCAGTCATCTCTGTACATAGCTGATGCTCTCCAGTTACGGATGCGTAAGATGGTCCGAGTATCCACAGTCACACCATCCGCCCACACACCATCGGAGCCTCAGTCTTTTAAGCCATCTTGTTCCATGCACTTTTTCTTGAAGTAATTGTTCCCAGATATGCGATGTGTCCTGCCCATCATAGTCTGTTCACCTTTATAAACCTGATAATGGCGGCATCTTTGTATAGTCCAGCTATTTCTAAGTTCGACAGTTGCCTCTACGTGCTATTGTGAAATACTGCTCTATAAATTCTCCGCAATATTTTTCGCTCAAACCTCATGATAGCGAGCTCCTGTGCTTTTGTGAGACTCCAACACTCTGAAGCATATGTTAGGACAGGCCTTATCAGGGTTTTATATATTTTTATCTTTGTGGTCCGGGATAAGGCATTACTTCTGAGGTGCTTTTGCAACCCAAAAATGCATCTATTTGCCGCCATTATTATTCTTCTTTGGATTTCCGGTTGCATTTCATTGTTGGCATTTATCCGGGTACCTAGATATACAAATTCGTTCACGTTTTGGAAGGTATAGATTCATACTTTGATGGTTGTTTCCTAGTGCATATTAATTATATATTAATAACTATATATAATAAATATTAATCCGTTTTATAATAAAAAATAACATAAAATGCTTACCAAAGTAAATACAACAAAATTATTGGTATCCGTATTCATTCTTGCGCAGTTTATAACATAGAACACCATTCGCAACCCTTATAAGTAAGAAGAAAACTATCCACGTGTCTAATCAAATTATTAAGTGCGTTCAATTGTGTAAGTGATGTAGATCCGCTAAGCCCTCAATACAGTCCAGAAGTGCGTATACTGTATACCTACCTTTATACCTAACTTTTTATTGTTGGAGAGTAATTAATTAATGAAACTAAAATAAATTATCTCCGAATACTTGTTTTGTATTTGTAAGCCCACCCACTTCTGGTCTATTATTAAATAAATCCAAATAAAAAAGATTTGACGTCGGTAATACGGCGTTGTCAGCTTGTAATACCTGAATCGATCAATCAGCTTTCGAGATGGATGCCACCATCTATCGATGTAATTTAATGTTTCTGTTATGCGCATTAATTTAATGTTTACATTTTGCTTGACACAAGTGTACCCTTGATTTATTTTTAATTTTTTCTGACCGACGCACAGGTTTCGCGAAATCTCTGGCCAACATTATTTTATGTAATTTATCATTATTATATGCATTAGTGAACAGTGAGAGGTATTTTCAAATTGGCTTTTAATAAATAAAAAAAAACAAATATACATAATTATTTAATTTTTGTTTTTGTCATCCTCTTCTTAGTCATATTTCCTTTCAGAAAGCACAAACCTCTCTACATGTCTGTGTCCGCTGCTACTTATTAATTTACTAGAAGTTAAAAATACAAATACATTTGATATGTTTCCATTGCACGACACCCATGGAAATATGCTTGAGTATATGTGTGGCTCCACTTTATTCTTAGAATTGTTTAAGTCTAAAGTAGAGCTAACTAGACGTACCGAGAGCGTTTTATGTTATGACATCTTTAGAAGTGGAAAATATTTGGTTATCGGACTATTTAGTCGTCAGAGAATAAGCATTTATGAAAGGGGGGAAAAATTTTTCTTGGGCTGGTACATTTATATGTACAACTGTTTAAAAATAAAATAAACCTATAAAGGATTACCGGTGGAGACCCACATGGAATCTCGAGTCTCCCTCTTATATTGTTATATTATACTATACCGTATGTTATATTATTATTGTACCTTATGTATGCAGTGATCAATAATCTGAGGACATCCCTTAGTATTATTTTGAAAATAAATCAGATCTTAACTTTCCCTGAGATTATTGTTTGGGTATGTGAGGACAGCATAGCAGAACTAACCAAGGGCATAGGCATATGAGAGGCCAGAGGGACTTTTCCCAAACCTTTCCCAACTTAATGAAATAACTAATCAAAACAAATTCATTGAATCGAATAAAAAGTAAATGACAGCTATAGACTAGTGATTGCAAATGATGCAGTACCTTTGTATCGTAATATTCTGCCCTCTGAAAAGAAATTCTATGTAGTATTCCGCTTTCCAAATTCAGCCTTGTTTATTTCGTGCGCGTCGCATTGTAAAACATTGCAAATCTTGTCGTTTTTTTCCTGGCATGGTAATTAAAATTATCTATTTGTTCTTTCCATCCATAAGCAAAATTACCTTTCTTGTTGTTCCTTGTCATAGGGCTACCATTGGATGGAGCAATGATGACCTCAAATTCGATGCTTCAAAACGCCAATCCACATCTAGTCACCTCGAGTTCATTCTCCATAATGAATAATCAGACCCCTTAACACTGTGAAGCACTTTTATAATATAATTTATAAAAAGGTATTTGCGACTCCTTTTTTCCTCTGGGAGATCTGTTCGAGATAAAACTTTGCAATTGTACAAATCTTTCAATATAATCGTTAAAATGAGGAAAATTGAATAAAATAAAAAATAAAGAAAATCGGAAAGCTTTTTATTTTTAATAACAAAATTTACATGATTTGTTAAATATTTCACACAGAAGAATCATTATAAATTTTCGTGGAGTTTTGATAAGTTAATACAACGTGATAAATAGTGTAATAAAGCGTGACAAGCAGGTAGACAGCACATAAGGTAATTAGCACCAGGTGGAATAGGTACATTTTTCAAAGCGTTCGCTTCAGAGGAGGCAATGAATCATATGTCTGCGTATAATGGAGCCTGATCGCTGGCAGCGGGTTCTTCCGAACCAAACTTCATTTTCCGATGAAACTTTAAGGTTTTTTATCTTCTCCAACCAACCTGTACATTTATTTTTGAAAAATCAACAAAATATAAATTTATATTTTATTATTATTAAAAAAAAAAACACTGGCCATTCATCCAAGTCTTTCAGAATTAAAAGTATTTATCTTGAGCCAACCCGGTTGATATTGTTCAAGTGATAGCGTAAAGAAGATTGAAATGGGCTTGTAAAGTTGCTGGGCTTAGTAACGAACGAATTCATATGAGTTAATGAGCGCTGTGCCGAATGGGAAGCGTCTGGGGGTAGACCGAGACGTAGGTGAGAAGATTGCGTTAAGAGTGTGTGACCTAGCGGATTTGGACTTGGGTAGTGGTTAATAGACAGAATTTATTAGTTTGTTAGATTGGTGGTATCGGCATCGAGCCTTCGGGTTCGTTAAGCCTCATTATTATCTTGAACCATTTCCGGATTTACTTATTAACAGTCAACGATTTCCTCCTGAATTTTCGAAACAGATGCGGTGTGCCAGATAACTGGTCCTTGGGTCATTTCGGATCTAGTTTCGAAAATTAACTACCTCAGCTAGAAATACCTTTCTTACGAAATTCAAATCGTTTAATAATGATGTCCAGATGGTGCTTCTAAACAATAAATAACCGAAAAAAATATCTAAACAAATAAGACATTTCCAGCACAAAAGATGCTTGTTGGTATTATAATAGTTTATTTTTGGACGATACAAATCATTAAAATAAACTCGTGTGTTAGTTTTAGGAATATTTAGACGACTGGATTATACCTATCCTAAAAACCAAGAGGAAATCGGAAATTATTGAGCTATTCAAGTTTTAATGTCGAATGTTTAAAATGTTTGAGAAATTTGTTTTAGGGGTTGATGTTTAATATTTAATTGTAGTTTTATGAAGGACCTAATATTTAGGCAAGTTATATCATATTACATTTAATACTGAACTTTTACAGTCCTAGGGTGGATATAGCTCATCTAAAATTTATGTCCTATTGATAATTATTTGATGGGGAGCGGAGTGGCTCAGTGGTAGAGCGCTGAATTGGCGTGCCGAAGATCCTGGTTGTTCGTTTGTTTTTTCATTCAACTCACTTTTTGCTGCTATGACTAATCGGACGATGCTACATTAGGAGCTCTAAATTTTGCCTATCCAGGTTTAATAAGGATAGGGATTTTAAACGAGTACATGACATCGCACAGGCTCGGGACGACGTAATTAAGGATTTTTTACTCCCTTTAAAAAATCCTAGGGCCACCTTCAGGGCTACGAACCCGCGATCTTGGGGTTAGTAGTTTTTTACGCTAACCATTAGACCATAGGTCGCTTCCCTATATTAGATCCTGGTTTCAAATCTCACTCGCTGGCAAACTTATATTTAATCTGTGAGCGGGCGTAGATGGATCCTAGGGGATCTAGGATCCTCCTAGGGCTCACTCAGCCTCTATAAAGTGGGTACGCAAAATCTACGATAAATCACCTTCCTGCGTAACCGTTGTCCAAGAAACAGTACGTTCTCTTCCAAGTACTGAACTCCCATGTGTTATAGAGGTACAGTTTTTTTTTAATCATTTGATGTATTGTATTCAAATATAATTTTTTTTTTTTTTAATCACTTGATATCTATAGAAGGGTTAGCCACAGATTATTTCCTTTATATTTCATTTCCCTTGAGGGAAAGTGAAATTTTATTTCGAAATTGGAACGAGTTGATTCGACGATTTCATAAATAAAAAGAGAGACCGGCCGGATTTGACAACTAATTAAATCGAGATTAAAATTTGCTCATTTGTTTATCACTTAAGTCCTATTTTATGTCCTTATAATATAAGCAAATGGTCTGTTTTCTGGGTCATTCCGAATGTTTAACCTTTTAAATGTTGTAATTGTAATAAATTTCTAATTTAAATTCACAATCCATTTCTTCGCTTAGCGGAGCGTACAACAGGTTGCCAACATTCAGTGCCTTATTTGGTTGTAATTTATGGCAAAAATATATAGCTTTTTTGGCTAGCATGTACCATTTAGCTTACAAAATTCTTAAGTTGAATTAGTAACTTTTGCTCGAATACCATATATTATGTTATACTAGCAGTATATGTTATCCCCTATTCCAAAATGGAACACTTAAGTAAGAAATGTATTTATCATTTATTCATCCTTTATTCATTTTATAAATTTTAGCTGACATATTATTTAATGGGCTAAGTCATAAAGACTAAATAAACTATTTATGCCTGTTTTATTTACTTTTTGGATCTCATGCCACATCCATGCATATTTAATAAAAGTTAGTTTCATTAACTTTAATGATTTAAATATTAAATTAACTATTTAAATTAATTTTTCATATGAATATATTTTATTTTATAGCAATGGAAATAATTAAACACGTATCGCTCCTTCATAACAACGACATAACTGAAAAATTTGGATTTTTCACTTTAGCTTTCCCTAGCAATTGTATTGTTTGAATCTCTTTAATTACGAAACTTCATATCTAAAATTCCATTTCCAACATGCTTTTATATCGTTTTTTTTTTAATCAAGTCATATTTTGAGTTCATCATGTTTGAACTTGAAATTTATTTTTGACATAAGTCAAAATCAAAAAAGTTGCAAGCTTTCAAAATTGTTGTTTTTAATTATCAACCCCATTTTTTTTTTAACTTTCAAATTCCTCCATTGAATATTTAGGTTTTTTATTATGTATCTGATGACGTGAGAATCGAAACGTCGAATTAAGAAGAATAAAGATTTTATTAGGTCGTGAAAATGTTATTAATTAATTCTATGATACGTTATGTTGATATCTTTTATTTGGTGTTAATGTATCTAGTGATTCTTTTTTTTTAAATTTTTGTATATATATATATATATATATATATATATATATATATATATGTCTTAATTCTCCTAAAGTTAAAGAAATACGTTATTGATTAAGAATGATAAAAATATAAGTTTTGACAGAAAAGTGTGATATAAAAAACAATAACAATTTAATTGGTAAAATTTTTTAACTGAATTAATTAATTAATCTCAAATTAATTATTATTATATAAAAACATTTTTATGAATATACATTTTAAAAATTAAAATGTTGAGGAAAATACTTTTTTTAATACCTATGAAGAATGAAAATATTTAATGAATTGGCAAATTGTTTTACCCGATTAAGCAAGCACATTTTCTTGATATTCTTTTGAGCCTGTTTCTGACTTGAATTAGTATTCGGATCTTCTAAACACTTCTGGATATTCATTATAGGATGGAAGGCCAGTGAACAAAAGAGATTAAATAACATTTAATAACGAAAACAAACTATTGTCAACTAACCTAAGAACGTGGGGACAGATGAGCGCTGCGTGTAGCCCAGTGGAAGACCAACTACGACCACTATCCCCTCCAGGACGGCCCAGTTGCGACACCCCTCATATATAAACATGAGGAGGGGTTTCACAAGAACGACGACCGCCTAGGAAGTGGAGGACTGTACTGACCTGCTTAGTTGAGGTCCTTGGATGGCCCTTATTGTCTCTGCAAGGATCAAACTTTTTCCTTTCTTGGTCTGGATAAATTGCAGATCTTTATCGGGAAAGGGGTGAGGCTGACGTTGATTGGCAGCGATTAGATCTCTGAACAACATTTCTTAGGGACTTGGTTTGGCATTGCCATAAATAACAGAAGCGTTATGATGATTCGCTAAAGCAATGACCAACTTAATAAGATTATTAACTGTTTCCAAAGCTCATAAAACTTCAAAAGCTCATTTTCAATTAGATAGAAACCAACACACCGATTCGCTCAACTATAACTTTAGTTTTTTCTCACGTTAAGATGAAACTCCAATCACTAAATCATAAACTCAATTTAACGTGTTCACGTTTGAGATAAAACTATAAATTGGATATCACACACAAATTAGAACACAGAAATTGAGCAAGTATATTTACTTACTAAAACCAGTTTGTACATATGCATTACATGTTGGGGTATTATTCACAGAAAATGACTACAAACACTTCTTAAAAAATACTTAGACTTGTCACAAAAACTCCATGGTATATCAATAAAAAAACTCTGCATACTGACTTGAAAGTATCAACGGTTGACCATTTCGTTCTATTTCACTGACAGCCAATCAGCTTCTTGTCAAATATTTGTATTTATCAGATTTAGATGCAAATATAGAGAGAAAAAAACTTTAGTTGGAATTGGGTAATTGTACTGTTGTACTAAAGTATTTGTACTGCTATTATCGATCCGCTATTTTACCCCAAAAAGATTATGCTGGGGTAGAGTAGAGGGTAATCTTAATTGGGACAAAACCTGGCAAAAAAGTTGTGCTAGCTATTAATTAAATAAACGATAGATATATTTGTCAAATTCGGCTGCTGGTAGATTTCATTTCATCGATCTTTGGAATTAATCCTTTGGATCCTTTTGGATCAGGGGCCGTCCTGGGCTCACCCAGCCCCAATAAAGTTGGATCCCTTAATTGGAAGATTAACCTGGGAGTTAGGCGTGATCATGGACATATTACATCCCTGCACAAGATATGGGTTGTGTGATAGTTTTTATTTTTAATTTTAGCACAACATTTAATAGGAAACAAGCTAGAATATCGATTATACTTATAATAACCCCATATCATGAACCAGAATTGCTGTACAAAAGTGAAGTATAAGTACATAACCTTGTTATACTAAATGACTTAAAGAGCTGGTAACTCGAAAAAAATAAACTATGAAAAAAAAATGACGAACCGGATCGGGCTAATAAAAACATTTTACATTAACAGCCGAGAACAGCGCCATCAAACTATGTAAAATCGTTCCCCATAAATGTCAGCGCCCAGCGTTATTTATATTTATTATTTATTCGGTTTCGTAATGGAATTTCCACATCGTTGGTTTTTCAAGTAAAATTTATAGATATAAAGATTGAGTATAACATTTTGTGAGGGATTCATGTTTTATGACGCTCAATACAGGACTGTAGCTCATCACGGTCGACAATTTTCCAAGTTTAAGAAGTTAAATTAATCCGTTATTAATATATTGAATGTCCAACAAAAGGGATTATAGGCGAATGATGTCACAATAATTCTGAACATTCTCTCACTGAAATCTGATGAAATATTCGAACATTACTAAGAAACAAATATTTTTATTTCACTACAGGTTATATATCCTCAAAGGATGAGCTGCTGGTAGGTATTAGAAAGGAGTTGACAATAATCAACCGATGATTGCGCTGGTATCGTCTAAAAATCTTGATTGATCTTCTTCATCGCATTGTTCCTTTACATTTCTCTTCTTTGTATAACAGATACAAATAAATCTATTTTCGATACCATCAGGGAGTGTAATGTTTTCTATAAACAATAAACAATATCCATAATTCTATAAACAATACATGAAAAGTGTGTCTTTGTTCATATTAAGGCTATAAAAATATAGAGTCATCTGGGATAGATTAATCAACTTTACAATTTTTAAAAAACTCATAAAAATCAATGAACTATTTCATACAATTTACTATCTTGATCTCCATTTTATTTTTTATTTCCATATTATTTTATTTTATTTCATTATTATAGGCAATCGATGTCATGACTAAGGTGGAGTTTGCTCTCCACAAAAAGCCCTTTTAAATACTTCAGAACAGAAATTTATGTTAATATTTCATTAATTTTATTCTTTAAAATGCCTGCTGTATAAATCTAGTTCTGATATTCACTCTACTAATGCAACTTTTTACCTTCTTTACTGATCTCTATCGTAATTAAACCTGGAAAAGTAAAATAAAGGACTCCCTCTGTAGCATCTTCAGCTATGTGATAGTATCATAAAGTGGCTTTAAGTTAATAAACAAACAAACAAAGGCGTTATCCCGAAAACGACAAATGGTAGTTAATTGATGGAAGGATGTTCCTTATCCGAATAGTTGAAGAAGTATAACATCACAACCGGGCATCATCCACAAAGGAACATCCTGCTTGACCAAATTGTTCAAGTTGTATCACGTGTCTCTGAAGTATTCAATAACTTCCCTTCTCCTTGGTTGCCACCACTCCCAGCCAGAACCAAGTACCGTCATATATAAGATACTTATATAACCTTATTTTAAAGCTTTGATGTATATATAATAGGTTCGTTTGGAACAGTTTTATGGGGGACCAATAGCATTGTTACTGTTATCGATTCTAGCCTTTATTTCCTTTTCCAGTTAGTTATATCCGGTTAAAATTGAGCCAAGATACTCAAATGTTTTGACATTTTCAAAACTGCAAGCTCTTCATAGGAGATATCCATTGTATGACCGTTTCCTCGATTGGAGCATGCTTGCAACCCGAGTTGGCTTTAGACTGCCGTGAGACAGGTTAGTTTTCCCCTACTCATAGGGATTCGTTTCTATATTAATTTTGTTTAGTACGATAGGAAATCCTTAAAAGATTATATGGTCCAACCAATGAAGGAAATCGTTTAAGTTTCTAAAATAACAATTACCCAAGGACCTTTAAGGAGAAAATTAATAAACTAGAAATTAATTACATTATCATAAAATATAGATAATTCATTTATTATTCTTATGATGGTGTTAATTTTTAAATATTTTCATTTTGAAGAGAAAAGCACTTCATCATCATAAGAATAATATAATCACCATGATAAGAATAATAAATAATTATAATATAAAATTGACGTAAGTAAACGAGATCCTAATTAAAGTAATGTTCAATGAACATTCTTCTCCTTGTATACATCTCAAAAATTGCAAAAACACGGGGATATAGGATCGGTGAAGAGAATGGATTTGTCTGGCCGTGTTACGAGCCAGGCTAGCTCAGTTGGTTAGAGTACCACGCTAGATAAACGGGCGACCCGAGTTCGGATCCCGGCCTGGACAAATCTTTCCTCTGCAACATAAAAATATTGACATTTGTACGTTCTCTACGCTCAACTGTCCTTTTTTCATTTCTATAGTTTCTTATGAATCATAGTGTGCCTAAAATCATATTATATTATTTTCAATATACATATAGTTTTACATATGTAAGTTTTTTTATTGGTTTTAGTAATAAAAATTTGATTTCTGTCTAATCAAATTAGTGATACTGCTAATAACTGTTGAATTCTCCATAGTATATTATTTAATAAATATCAAAATTATTTTAATTGGATGGCATTACCTTAATAAAACCTTGACAGCTACTGAAACCATTCAGGGCTAACTGCACGAGTCATCTATACTAAAACCTTGGACTTTAAGCGTAGTCACCGCCAAGCTGTTTCTGAAGTGACAGCTCTGTGGCCAAGGAATGGCCTCTTATCTTTAAGAAAGAACTTTGATCTTTTGCTTTCTTCCAAACTCCGAGTCCAAACGACTCCATGATGGATTGGTTCCAAATCATTCCAGCGCCCAAATATTCTGCTGACCTTGATATCGATTTTTATGTACATTAAATCGATTCAAGAATAAGTAACAGGAGGAGCAAGTGTCATGGCCGCAACTGAAGTTCCCTTGTAGTTTCGCTCCGTGCTTGTTACGTTCTCAGCCCGTTATTACAGAACGTATCGTGGTGAAACTCTATAAACATTGAGTTTATAACTCATGGAACATTTTTTACATTGACCTAAAAGTGAGGTGAGTGGTTAATTATTGAAAATTTGTAAATGAACAACATAGTGATCGGTTGATAGAGGCTACTCAGCCGGCTGGTAATTCCTCTAGGAGGTCTTATCAGCTATTTACTATAGACTTCACGGTCACGGCCGTATACTGTTTTCGTCTCCGGCCGATCTTAAGTTCGAACCCAGTGACATTAACTTTTTTTTTTTTTTTTCCCTTTCTTCTTTTATCCATTTTTTTTTTTTTTATGTATGTGTATTCAGAATGTTTTATTTTGTATGTAATTGTATATAATATTGTGGATACTCTAGTTTCTTAGGCTTTATATAAAGAACTTTTATTTTAATATTTCTTTATTTTATTTTCTTTGGAACGGATAAAATGGATCTGGATGAGAATTCACTCCCCGAAGACTCGGAGGAAGAGATCCCGTTTTCTGAAATAAGCGAATCTGATTCCATATATTTAAAGGGACGTACACTACAAAAGCGCCACCGAAATCCTGCCCCCGGCTCCGCGGGCAACTCACCTAATAAAAAAAAGAATAAATCAAAACAAACAGTCGATAAAAAACAATCACCACCAAAAACTCGCAGTAAATCTTCTGCAGCCAGCAATAAAACTATAAATACAACAACCACTGTTGAAACCTCCCACAACTCACCAGGCAACAATAGCTCAGCCAATAAGAACTCGGATTCTCAAGGTTTTTCTGACCCTGAGCCACCCCCTGTATATGTCACCAAAATAGACAATTTTCTGTCTTTCGGTGATGAAATCGCCAATCTAATTGGGCAACCCAACTTCAGGTGCTACTCACGTATTAACGATATAAAAATAAATACAAATAGCAAAGACAACTATAAAAAACTGATTAATCATCTAACTGCCAATAATTACGATTTCCATTGCTATCAACTAAGAGAAGATAAAGCGTACCGTGTTGTCTTAAGAGGTCTTCACTCAAGCACCCCCACAGCTGCTATCAAAAAAGGTCTCGAAGAAATAGGCCATAGCGTTAGAAACATATCTTCTGTTCTACACCCAACAGAAAAATACCCACTACCATTATTTTTTGTTGACTTGGAACCAGCTCGAAATAATGCTGAGGTATTTCAGATCTCAAGGTTAGTGTATTCAATAGTAAGATTTGAACAGCCCCGACAAAAACCATTAATAGTGCAATGCACAAAATGTCAAAACCTAGGGCACACAAAGGCTTACTGCCATCACCAGAGCAGATGCGTCAAATGTGCCGGCCCACACTCATCTGAGGTATGTCCGAAACCTAAAGAGGAGCCTGCAAAATGTGCACTCTGTGGTGAAGACCATCCTGCTAGCTACAGGGGTTGCATCGTTTATAAAAACCTCTATCGGCAGAGATCGCATAATACTGCACAAAAAAAAACAGAACAGAAGACAAATGTTGTTCCTGAGCCTGGAAATTTATCACATTTCCCAGAACTGCCTCACACATCTACCAGCCATCAGCACCCCACTACCTCAACGATCGCCGATTTACAGGAAGACATAAAGCCGCCTTCTCAAGCCTACACCAAGACTCTACAGCAGCCGCGACGTCAGACGCCTCAGAAAATTCAATCTAAACCCCAAACCTCTCAATCCAAGCCACAGATCCCCAAGGCACAGTCCCAACCTCCACGACATCCCATTCCTCCTCACCACTTACCTCTCCGTGTTAAACTTCCGCCAGAACACCCACTTCCAGTTCCATCACAGCCTTCTCTCATGGTAAACCCCTCATTACATCGACCAACGAAAGTTGATCTACCTCCTCGTCCCCAGTGTCGGGCTCAGCATCCAGCCAACACCCCTACTGACTTTCCATCTCAACCTCCTTATCCATATCCGCTCCAAGAACATAATCCCTCCGACATATATTCCATCCTATTTTCCTTCCTGATAGACCTACAACAAACTATCAAACCGCTGATAAACCTCCTCACTAGATTCCTCACAGAAATTCCATTCAACTTCCCGCGATGAATGTGAAGCCCCTAGCTGTCCTCTTATGGAATGCGAACGGACTAAACAACCGCCGAGACGAACTTGACATATTTCTTCATGACAATCAGATTGACATTGCCCTACTTACTGAAACTCACTTCACTAAACGTTCATATTTTTACATACGCAACTTATAGATCTGACCACCCAGACAACACTTCCCACGCCGGTTCTTGCATCCTTATCCATAAATCCATTCCACATTCCCTTATTCCCTCTACTCCAAATGCGGTTATCCAAGCAACCTCTATCATAATATCAACTCGTCCCCTCCATCTTACATTATCAGCTGTATACTGTCCTCCTGGCAATTCTCTATCCTATAACCAACTAGAATCCTTGTTCCAATCCCTCGGATCACGCTTTATTGCTGGAGGAGACTACAACGCTAAACACCAACGATGGGGTTGTCGAACATCCAACCCTCGTGGCAACATCCTGTCTCATGTCTCCACTTCTCGTAGTTATTCAATTCTCTCTCCCTCGAATCCTACCTATTGGCCAACTTCCCTGAAAAAACGCCCTGATATCCTGGATATAGTTGTCACATCCCAGATTTCTCCTTCCCATGTATTAATCAAATCCCTGGATGACCTCTCCTCAGACCACAGTCCAGTTCTGCTCTCATTACACTCAACCTTCATTCCTAAGCCCTCCTCTCCTTCATTGATTACAGGACGAATTAACTGGGAGCAATTTAATAACGATTTGGAAAGCAAACTAGACTTACGGATTCCACTAAAAACTAAACAAGACATTGACAGCGCAATACAAATACTTACAGCAACAATAACACAAAGTATAAGAGATAACACTACCATAAACAGAAATAATATCACACAACAGACTAACCTGCCACAGCACCTTCGCATCTTGCTAAGCGAAAAACGCAGAGCAAGATCTAAGTGGCATAGGACTCGTTACCCATCAGATAAAACGTATTACACCCAACTGACTAACAAACTGAAAACGGAGATTAGAAACTTCAAAATCCAAAATTTACTTAGTGTGACTGAAAATCTTACGACTACTAACAAATCACTAAGGACGACCGCCAAAAAGATCCTTAAATTCAAAGATTTTAATCACCCTCTCCTTACTGAAAATCAAACTTGGTCCAGATCTGATGAAAAAAAATCTCACATATACGCTCAACACCTCTTCAAAACATTTAATCCACACCCTGATATCCTCAACCCTATTCACATTGAGCGTATTGAAGCAGAACTGGATATCTCACTCCAAATGTCTCTCCCACCTAAGGCTTTTCATCCGTCAGAAATATCTAATATTATTCATAGTTTACCTTCCCGTAAAGCTCCTGGACATGACCTTATTACAGCTCACATCCTAAAATCCCTTCCTCGAAAAGCTATCCTATTCCTCACATACATATATAATTCTGTAATCCGTACTACCTATTTTCCTGATACATGGAAACTATCTATAGTAAAAATGATCCCAAAATCCAAAAAGCCTCCAGAACTCCCATCCTCTTATCGTCCTATCTCCCTCTTACCCATAATGGGCAAGATCCTCGAAAAACTCATTCTAAAACGTATTTATCCCATCCTAGATAGTAACCGCATAATCCCAGACCACCAGTTTGGTTTCCGAACATCCCACTCCACTATCCAGCAATGTCACCGTGTGGTGGATGTTGTCTCCTCTACTTTGGAGCGTAGATTGTACTGCACAGGAGCCTTTCTCGATGTAGAACAGGCTTTTGATCGAGTCTGGCACCCAGGTCTCCTTTACAAAATCCGACAATTCCTTCCTCCTACATACTTTTTAATCATTCGCTCCTTTCTAACTGGCAGAACATTTAAAGTAAGTCATAAAGGTTCCTACTCATCCCTCTATTCCCAGTCTGCTGGCGTTCCTCAAGGCAGCATCCTCGGTCCTATCCTTTACACAGTATATACAGCTGACATTCCAACCCATCCTAACACCTTCATCTCCACGTATGCTGATGACACATGTGTGTTATCAGTTAACAACGACCCATACATTGCATCCCAATCCCTTCAATTACACCTATCAAGCCTCGAGGAATGGTGTCGGAATTGGAGAATTAAAATCAATCCCAGCAAGTCCCATCAAATTACCTTTACCCTTCGTCGAAAACCCATGACTTCCTGTCCTACTGTATTCTTTAATAGTACTCCACTTATCCCTGTTGAACAGGTTCGCTATCTGGGACTCTACTTAGACAAGCGTCTTACTTGGAACCCTCACACAAGATTGAAAAGACAAGAAACAGCTAGACGTTTCCGACTACTTCAACACATACTGGATAAGCGCTCAAAGCTTCAGATCAATTACAAAAGACCTATTTATGTGACTGTTATAAGGCCTATATGGACTTATGGAATTGAACTATGCGGCTCCACCAAACCATCGAATTCCTCTCGTATCCAATCCTTGCAATCCAAAATCCTTCGCAAAATCCTAAACGCTCCTTATTTTGTCACAAATAAAACCATCCATAATGACCTTAACGTTCCATATGTTACCGATTTAGCCCATTCCAGATACCTATCATTCCACAATAAACTTCAAACCCATCCAAACCCACTAGTTTCCATCCTTGCATCCAATTCCATCCCGGACAATCCTCCTAGGCGTCTGAAGAGAAGATGGCCTCGGGACCTTCTATTATAGAACTTTATTAGAGTGCTGCCAGTGGGTAGTATCTCTACATGTCCTATCATGTATTATTTTCTCTCATAGCAATTGTACTAGATGTATGTATTACAGTTGTACAACTCAATAAAATAATAAAAAAAAAAAAATAAAAAAAAGTAACAGGAGGTTCTCTAATATGGAAAAAAATAATGGAAGCAAACAGAAAATTAAAATTATCTTTACAAATCCAAATTAAAGTACATTGCTTAATTCGTTATAAAATAATTTGAAATCGTATGTTGTTATTGTTCAAGATTTTTTAATAATAATATAAGGTTTAGCTAACTAGAAGGTTCGATGCCTACTATACTACTAAACAGCACTGTATACAAACTTCTGCCTACGGATTAGGTACTTACCAGTCTACACTTCATAAGTAAGGATTACGGCTTTATGACCGTTGAAACCATCCTTATGTCCTTCATATTGGGGATTGATTCTAAACGAATGAGACCTTGATTATACTGTGGCTCTCATCCCTTTTCTCCGATTTCCAATAAACCACAAAAACCCATTTCAGACTCAAATCTGTCTGACCGATTAGACTGTGATTAGTAAACAAATGCGAAAGTATCAGAAAATCTAAGAAACTTCATAAAATTTATTAATTAATCATTAGACCAACGCTCCTCGATGGTGTGCCGCTCCTTAAACACATTTATAATACCACCTTAAAAATAGTCTACAGCAGTTCCAGAACTTCATCCTTAAGGGTATAGTTAAAGGCACGTCACTCCAAAGGGCGCGTAATACTAAAATCTATGAGGAGCTGAAATTTCTGTCTATACCGGACTACATTAGCCGGATGCACATCAAATTTTTTGATGGGCTGAAGGCTTGCAGTAATCCACTCTTTAGAGACATAGTTCCCCCTCCCAGACATGGGAGGTGGCAAGACAGTGCCCCCTTGGTCGACGTGCTCTCATTGCCCTCGGGATGGGGTGGGGACTCCCTTGTCCTAACCATTCTTCTTTTCTTCCTTCCTCTCCCCCATTTTTTCTTCCTATCACCTTATCCCGTAAAATGATCTCTCCCTGCTTTGTATGTATACAGTCAGCGGCCTTGTGCCGGTTTAGAGAATCCGCCTTCAGCGGATTTAGACTATGTATTTACTTCGGATAGAAAAAGTATTATATAGAAAAAAAAGGGAGAAAATTTTGCGGTTGAATAACTTGTAATTCGAATTGCGAATATGGTGAAATGAAAATATCAAATATATAAAGGATTTATCATACAACTAGATAAATTATTTAAATTTAAAAGATAAGTGTTTTTATTTACTTTAAATTTCCTGTACTATCCAAATTTAGATTTCATTCACCTTATAACTATATGAATTTTTTAATTATACTCATAAGACGTATCATTATTTATTCAAATACCAATCACTTAACGATGCATGAAATGAGTCAGGGTTTGTCCTTGTTTGTTTAACCAACAGATCAAATCATTGTTAATTATATATTCTTAGTTAAATTATAACACCTCGTTATTATATTAACTTCTATTTTTATAAATTAACTTTGATAATTGATTTTTTTCATTCAAAAATCATTCATTCAATGTTAATTCAAGCAAGAGATTTACTCAAATTATTTTTTTTAAATATAGTTACAAAAAATATAGAAAATAGAGGTACAGTTGAAGTTTCGCAATAAAGACGGTGATATTTGTATATTTATTAGGAAATGAGGGAATACAAATTGTTTTCTACTATTCCATACACCGATTAAACGACATTTAGAAAATAAATCATAATAGTAAAATAATAAAATAATTCTTCATCTTGAGATTAAAAAAATTGTCAATTAAAATATTGTAACATGACCCAGTACAGAGATATTCCAATTATGTACTACTAATGGCGTCATTAGAATTATTTCCTCAGTGCCTGCCGTGGGCATGGTTACTTGGCCGGCAAGCTCCGTACTGAAGTGGTTAAAACTTCTTGCTCGTGGTGAATATATTACGCTTAACAAAAAATAAAGATAAAACTCAAAATTGGGAATTATTTTTAACATTTTAATAAAAACCTTAAAATAATTTAAGAATATTTTAATGAGCCAAATTTAAAAATTATAACATCTTCTTCTTTGTTTCCCCTTGTACCATTCCTTGCGTCGAGGAATCTCGATAAATTGCAGTCATTCCTCTCAGTCCCTACATAGCTCCTTCATTTGCTGGAGGGCTTGCCTCTTTACACTCCAATCCTCAAGAGAATCTCCTGGTAGGTAGCCCACGTCCTAGCGGTCTTTTCCCAAAGGGGTTCTATTTCATCCTTTATGCGGCTCAGTTGAATTGTCTCCAGCGTGGTATTTACTTCTATCATCTCAACAGTTCTCTTATTCGTATATTTCTGATGCAATCTCTTCTTGTCCTCCTAAACTCTCTCATCAAACATTACGTTTCTGCTACCATAAATCGGAATACTTGCTTATCAAGCATAGCCCAACTTTCGCTCCTTTATGTAAGGTTCGGGAGATGAGCAGATTTATATATGTGCCTTTTAGTTTCCATGCCTACTTCTCGGTGGCTGATTATACTATTGCAGGTTTAGTACACTTGATTGGCTTTATTTTGTATTAATAGTGTATAGGTAGTAGGTTCCCTTAGTAGTAATTGCGACACAACTTCTTATACCCCTATTGCAAATAAGATGAACGTTTTCTTGCAACCTCTTTGACCAAAATAGTATTAGTATGCTCTATGCAATTGGATCTTCAGTTACCCAACTCCCTTACCAGTGTTGTTTGGTGGTAGTTTATGTTATTGGTTTCGACGATGCTCTGAAGTCTTCAATGAATGCCATAAAAGGTACAATGGTTATGTTACATAAACACATATGTAAATTAGGTGTTAGAATATAACAATTATATAATGTTACGTTTCTTACTGGAAACATTTATGCATCCTGTAACATGATTCCTTTTGTAAAGGAAATAGTTCGCTTTATATGTTTATTATCAATCCCGTGCTATCAATAATAATCAGCATAACACTTGCGAGGAATCCTATCTTCGTGGAATAGCTTACAATGATATATTATTGTTCATGACTTATTATAATTTATTCTAGTTTTGTAAAACAAGTGAATCGTCAACAGCTGAAATGCAGCTAGTCCAACTTTTGAGATTTTTTATTTTAAAGTTGTTGCCTTTCGCAAGAAACAGAAGATATTGTTTACTACACAAAGGACACTTCTCCGCAAAATATCCCTTTACAACGTCTTCAATATTTCGTTTATTGCAGATAAGCAACTAGACTAATACAAGATCCTTTTTTTTGTTTCTCATTTAAAATTTACAAATTGGTCTAGTTGGATTGATCTTTCTCGTTTATTGGATTGAGGTATAGGTGGTATAGAAAAATTCAATTTACATTTTTTGATATACAAAGAATGTAATATTTATAATTGTATTGTTTAATATTTGTAAAATTGCTTTTTTAGAAAGGAATAAATAAATTTATTTATTTCGAAAAATTCTATATCTGTTAATCTAGAAGAAAGGAGGCAACGTGTAGATCTATCTCGAGAAGCTTTACATGGATGACTTTTGTTTAAACTGATCCATGGCGGCCTTACGAGCAGTTGTTTAAGTCAGATCACGACTTGCTATTTTGACCTTATAGCAAATTTCCTCAGGAATTTATGAAAATTACTGCAGGAACTTGAGTGGTCTTCGAACCCGATCAAATTATGATCATTATGGGGTTCAGAAAAGATATTTAAAATCTAATTTTTTACGATGTAAACGTTCTAGTTAAAAATAATTTAAATTAGTGCAAAGTAGTACATGGATCAGTTTGGTCATTATCTTATCAGAATAATATAAATTATAAAAAAAAAACTTAATTAATAAATGAAGCAATTGTTTTTATTTAACTGAATATGTTTCAAAGAGTTAAATTTTTCTTCTCCAAATCACATTTTGTTTGAAGCTAAATGTTAATCGAAGGTTCGGAAATGTTCAAAATAATTAAAAACGAATCTAGAATTTTTCAATAAAACAATGCGACTAGAGGCTTCAGAGAAAAGTTACTCTTGAGATAAACGTTTTACAAACATTCATATAAACAAAACCACTGGGCACAACAAATCCTGGAATAGACAAGGCCTACCGGATCCATTGCCATCATGATTGTTATTCACAACTATTTTCCCAATCAATTTATTTCAGGGTTTTCTGAATCGCTATTTTCTAATAAAGGGAAAATGGAATCATATATCCTGACCGGGGTGAGTTAATTCCACCCAGGTGTGACACCAATGGCAGATATATATAAATTTTCTTATGTTAATTATATAAATAACATAACAAAAGTGTTTATACCGATACCCCAAACTATAATATATATTATAACTAATTCTATTAAAGTGATAGTAAATATATAAAATCTGATTAACACGGCCATTATAAAAGAATTATCGAAGTACTGCGAATGAAAAAGGTTTTCGACTTCTAAAATTAAATAAGCAAATAAAAAATTAAGAAGTAATATCAAGGTATTTCATTGTTTCATACCATGTTTAAGGAGCTCTTGAGCCGTTATAAAGGTTTTGAGCTATTTATGGAATAATGAGGTCTCGAAGACGTTTCAGGAAAACCTAGGATAAGACTAATAATTATTAGTCAATTATAATTGATGTAACCCCTACTCCATTGCCAAAAGATAGATCACGGAATTATTTAATTATTTAAATAATCTTAGGCACCTTCATATACATTAGTCGATAGGCCAATTATACAAAAGAATTTGAACCAGGTTTGAAAAATGACTATTATATTCAGAATAATCACCTATAAAAGGGGTCATCTAGGATGTTAGGGTTAGCACGACAGCCATCTGTGTATAAAATTGCGGATTTGCAGCCCGGCAGGTTTTCTTAGGATTTTTTAAAGACAGTAAATAATCCTTGGTTATACCGTCCTTCGGAGGGAACGTAAAGAGGCGGTCCCGGCCTGTGCGGTGTCAGTTACTCGTTAAAGATCTCTATTAAAATTTATTGGATAGGCGAAATTTATAATTCCGTTGATGGAAATCCATTTCATTTTCAATTAAATGTGAAAATCATAAATTTGAGATTAAAATTTACTTTATAGAAACTGCTTCATAGGTTATCGAATGGAGGGAGCAGCACAGTGTGTAGATTGGTGAATTGCTATGCAGAAGGATACGGGTTTAAATTCAACTGTAGTAGAGATACATTATTTAATCTGCCATCAACTACGGATGGATCCTGCGGGATCTACAGGCCCTACTGGAGCTCACTCAGCCTCTATAAAGTGGGACTCTTAATTGGAATCAATCCTGGCGGTTGAGCTTGATCTGAGACAAATCACCTCTTTGTAACCAGTTGTCAAAGATAAAGGACAGTCTCTATTTAGTAGTGAACCCAAGAGCCTTCATGGCTTGTATTTGTACAGATTTTTTCTTTTTAATTAACGTCTACTGTTGTTTAAAATAGATGAAATATGTTTGTAGAAAAAACTTAGAAATTTTGGAGCATGTATATTTTGGTGATATATTTAAGATTAATGGACGGGACAGATTTCCGGATAAGATTTTAATTGCTCCATGGTGCTCCGATAACGATGTTTGTTGGCTAATGGCTAAAAGAGATCCATTCTCTCCTCAAGGCGAAGGGAGTAGGAGTGCCTCAGGGTAGCGTCCTTGGTCCATTATTTAGGAATATCACGGCGGTGTACTAATACCATCAGCACAACAACAAAGCTATACTAATACTAATGATATCATTAGCATTAGAAAATAGATCAACACTCACCTCAGGGCTTGGAGTTTGGGGAAAAAATAAAAATCCTCGGAATAATGACAAAATATAACTGCCTAAAAATTGCTATATAGTTGGTATATACAATATGATTTGTTATAACATAAAACAAAAATGGTCTATGGCTTATCCTGGCTTTCATTATTTTATGCAATTCGCGGTCGAGGTTTCAAATAATAGTCTTTATGATTCAACTTGATTTAAATATGACAATGAAAAAGAAAGTTTATTCAGAAAAAAATTAATAAAAATTTACATGGTTTCAAAGTAATATATTCATGTACATTCACGTATTTCTAATTGAAAAATATTCTTGATAATATAAATTTAAAAAAAGCCTTTATTCATGACAACAAGTAACGAGATTAAATAAATTCAGATGCCTACTTTCAAATAATTTAAAACCAACTAAAACATATTAGTTTACAAATGATTTGTTAACAATAAGAAGAACTTAAAAGCTTTTTAAATTACATTTATGATTGTAAATAGAAGAATACAAAATTTGATTACAAAACGAGTTATATGTACAGTTATCTTTGTAAGTTCTATTCGTGCTTCAAAATGTTTAAGGATTTTCGTTTAAATAATTTAAAAATACGTATAAACGTTAAGTTTACAAAGCAAAGAATGATAATTTTAACACTATAGATATTTTAAATTTCATTATGAAAAAATAATTATTATAATTATAATTATAATTTGTCCATTATAATGGACAAATGTCACGTTCAAAAATAACATCTCATAATTCATATTAGAGGAAGTATTATATTAGAGAAAGTTTTCGATTTTATATTTTAATGTACATTTTCGTTTTGATTATCGCTGAATCCTTTTGCTTTTGGCGTGACCCCTGCGCTTACTTTCGTTTGAATCTCCGCATAGATCAAAGTTTATAATCGCAGAAAGTTGAAATTTCATACTTACACGTACAATCAACAATAGTTATGCCCCATCCTTATTCCTACGCCATCTCCGAAACCATTAATTTCTTTAAGAGTCATTATTTTTTGTAAAAAATTAAGACCCCAATATAAACAAGGTCTTATTAAATTAAATATTTAACTGCTTTATATTAATGGAAATAACGCATTTTAAGTTTTAAATACTCATACAAGACTGAAAAGACAAGAAACTGCTCGACGTTTTCGCCTACTTTAACATTTACTGGACACACGTTCAAAGCTCCCAATTAATTACCAAAGACTCATTTACATGACAGTTATCAGACCTATTTGGACATAAGGAGTTGAGCTTTGGGGCTCTACGAAGCCATCCAATTCATCTCGTATCCAATCCTTACAATCCAAAAACCTTCGTAAAATCCTCAATGCTCCTTATTACGTCACAAAAGAACTCATCCATCATGATCTTAATATCCCATATGTTGCTGATTTGACCCACACTAGATACCTATCCTTCCATGAAAAGCTCCATACACACTTCAATCCGCTAGTCTCTCAACTTGCTTCCCATAATGTCCTGATAACCCTCCGAGGCGTTTGAAAAGAAGATGGTCTCGAGACCTTCTACTATAGAACTTTATTGGAGTGCTATCAATGGATAGTTTCTCCACAAGTGCTTTTTTTATTTTTTTTATGTCCTTTGTTCATACAGCAGATTTACTTGATGTAATATAATTAAAGTTGTAAATATCAATAAATTATTCTATTCACAAAAAAAAAGTTTTAAATACAATTGATAAACCGATACTGATACTTTTCTTGAAACTCTAAGATGTTTGTTCATTCCTAACAAATAACACAAGAATTATAAGAATGGTTAAATTGTTAAATAAATAAATACAAATAATTACAGGAGTGGTTAAATAATTAGATCGTCTATATTTTTTGTTTAGAAATTGTACCTATTATTTTTTAATTAGTTTTTTTCTGCAATTAGTGATAAATCAACAATACGTCTTATGGATATTTATAAAAAAAACTTTATTTTTTTGCCTCAAATAATCGCGAAATATTGACATAGTTACTGAGGTAGTATTTAGTGTGTCAAAAACTAAAAGTCGCAGTAAGAATTATGAAAAAATATAAGTTTCAAAAGACAAGCATTCCTCGAAGAAGCTTTTTAATGCCAAGGGTCGGCAGTAAATGGGTCATTTGATTCTAGAATGTAACATGCTACCCGAGGGACGAAACATTTCATTTCTTCTCAGCCTCATCTCTGTATTTTGTGTTAAGGTTCTATTCTAAAGATAGAGTTAATTTTGTCTTTTCTCCAACTCATTACAATGATTTTTGTCTAAATTATAGATATTTTGAAATTAATATTAATGTTAAATCTAATCTGTAGCACCGGTGAGTAAGTGTTTAAGTCGAGTTTTGTCCAGAAGGAATCAATTGTATGAGGAAAGCAGAATTTCGCCTTTCTAGTTGTGTTTGGCTTAAAATGGAGCTACAATTTAAAGAATAACTCTACTTCAAGCCATGATATGACTTAACAACTTATATACCACGAGAATAACTAAATTCCACTTCCCAGAGTAAAAGAAACGCATTACGGGTAAGCTTTGACTTAAAAACTTATTCACTGGAGTTGTAGAATTATAATGTTATTATGAAAAGGTTTGCTGATATTGTGACGCCTAACAACAAGATAGCAGTAACTCCTACGCGAGTCAGTGAACTGTTAGACTTCTGGTTGTCTTTATCCCTCAAGCGTTACCCTTATTAAATACCATACTGATACCATAAAAAAAAAAATAGTACTTGGATATAACCAGGTTTAATAAATAACCCAAAAATCAGTTTTGATACAGCCAAACACTTTTTGAAAAACCTTTTTATTTATTTTTTTACAGAGATAGTGTTAATTTTTTAAGCTGCTATCTTTTGACTTTGTATTAAATTGAACTTTTATTTGCGGAAGTTGTTTGATTAGTGTTTGAAAAACTTTTAAATTAAATCACTAGTTTGATTTATATGTCCTTTGATTATGTTGGGAAAATAGAAAAAAAAATTGTATAAACCTTGTACATTTATAACTTACTAGCTTTTTCCCGCGGCTTCGCTCGCGCGGAATTTGTTCTGTCACATACAGTTTCGTGAAAGATCATTTTAAATAAATAATTTACTTTTTTTTTAACGATAAGTTACTCGTATATCCAAAATTTCAAATGTCTAACTTTCAAAACTGACGGATTCCATACAATCTTTGAGCCCCTATTATATTAAGGGAGAAATCCTTGGGGGTGGAATTGTCCAAATTTCTTTCTTAAATTATACAAAGAACATATCTGCAAATTACAAGATGCTATGTGTTCTGATTTGCCTTTAATTATGTACTATAATGGAGACTCCACAGAACACAAAAAAACTGTCTGGGGGGGCACTTGCCCCCGTACTCTCCCTCCTAAATCTGTCCTTGATGTAGCCTATGTGTTATTCTGATGTATAACCTATATTACTGTAAAGTTTCATCCAAATCCGTTCAGTAGGGTGAAAGAGAGACAAATATACAAACTTTCGCATTTATAATATTAGTAACATTGTAATTTTTCTCTCGAAAAATAGTTACTTGGTTTTGAAAATGTGTAAACAAAAGTCTTTTAGAAAAAAAGCAAGACTACTGCTATAAGGTAAAATAGTGAAAGAAAAACAATAGTACTCGTCATGGATATGTGAAAAAAATGAAACCTGTAATCTTAAAATTTTAGTATAACAAATCAATATTCAACTCATTATTTTATTTATATATTATATCGAAGGAACATTACGTCGGTAGTTCATCACAATCTTTTTAAAAATTAAATTTTCCCCATTTTGTGAAGTGTTTAAATTAGTACCAGTGCGAATGATATAATAATCTAGTACAAAACATTGAAATCTTCAAGGAGTCACGTTACATGAAAATGTTTTTGGTTTCAATTTACCAAACACATTATTACCGCTCATATTAAGGATTTGAGATAATTTTCTTATTTTCCAATTAGGAAAAACAGTGCGGACAATATGTTCGTTTACACCCGTGCAAAACCCATTCGTTGATTGTAATTTAAAAGCGTAACTGGATGTTTTAAATAATGAGTAATTTAAAATCTATTATATAATTAATACGTTGGATGTAAGGAAAAAACAAATTATGAATATGGTTTGTATATAATTTCATAAGGTCAAAGAAGTTCAGTTGTTTTGATTCGGTCAGCATTAATTTTGCTGCTAATAGCTCTTCGATCGACTGGTACTACAAGAATAATTTTGTATTATTTCTTGAATATTTTCATTAAAAACCTATTTCTGGATTCAATTATTAAATTCATTTAAATTTAAATAAAAATATTTGGTATCTAAACCATTATTCAAGTGAAGAGTTGCTCCAGATTCTTTCTTTATCGCTGGTTCAATAATAAACTTTGTTTATTGAATTTTTCTCCTAATTACAACATTTTAATCTAATGAACTTGATAGAATCTTTAACTAAAGGAGTGGCTTAGGACAGTGTGTAGAGTGATTAGTTGCTATGCTGAAAGTTCGGGCTCAAGAGTTCCGGATGGCAGATAAATTATTTGATCAGTTAACAGCCAGGGATGAACCGCGTTGGTTTTACAGACCTTCCTGGAGCTCACTCAGCCTCCTTAATGTGGGTTTCTTAAATTGAGGAAAAAACTGGTGGTTGAGCGTGTTATCGGATAAATCATATCCCTGTAAAGCCGTTGTTATAGAATGAGTACAGTAGATCTACTGTGGGGTTTATAGTGGTAGTTTTTGGAGTTTACTCCTTAAGAAACGATTTTCGTATTTAGCCCGCAGTGTGAAAATTCATGAGTACTAAAATCGAATTCAGCTAAAAGTGGCGAGTAACGCTACATTCTCGATAATATTGTATTATTTGTTTTATATAGTAAATAGAAACTAAAAGTTAAATTCCCGGACTAATCGGGAAGAGATACGTGTGGCATCTATGGTAACAGTGTATTCTATAGCTTTATTCTCGAAGAGTTGAAATGCGATCATATTTTGTATAGGAACCTTTTTAAAGACACCTATCCAAACAAACATTACTACTCTTACTTAGATTCCGCCTTAAGCATTGGGGTCTATTCATATTACTTGGATACAACCTCAACAACGACACGGCAGCGTTGCTCTGATAAGAGTAAGAAATTGACTAGCTATCTAGAAAGGCTGCGCAGTGACTATTTAATTGTGTACAATGTGTAGTGTGTAGTATGTAGTACTACTAGGGTAGGAGATTGGTGTATTAGGAAGTGGACAGACAGTGATCATGCTGGGCTTAAATACAAATTCAAAAAAGTCAAGACAGGGAAGAAATCGGCCAAGAGGAAGACAAGGAAAGCAGAAGAAACACCACCGATAGTGACATCGAACAGCTTTACCGCTCTAGGTAATTGCAACAACTGAAGAATCTACGGTGGCCCCACCGAAGAAGATTTCTCCAGTTATAATGGACCGAGAACACTTCAAGCTAAATGAGGTGAGTGATTTCATGAACAAATTTAATATTAGTACAATTTTTGTTTTTGTATAAATATATTAATATGAATTTATTAAACAAAAGAGGACTGAAATCCATATTTACTTCCAATTAGAGACCGACCCATTAGAAAAATTTAACCAACTAATTAAATTCACAATATTAAATCTCAACTGTTTTATATATATATATGGGTGTGTGTGTGTGTTAATTTAAAATAGTTTTTTGAATAATTTAAAAAATTAAAAAAAGAATATGCGATGATAAGATTAATTGGCAAGAACACATTTAAAATTCATTAGAAACGGAAATGGGTAAACTCCAGTCGCGTGTCGGAGCTGACACACACACTTTTTTATTTTTTTAATTATACCTAAATAATTCATCTTAAGATTCAAACTATATTGTCATCTTAAATTTTAGTATGAATATAAAATGCATTAGCTGATGTACTCAATATACTTGGCTAATAGAAAAAAATATATTGTAGAAAAAATCAATTTTTATTTTATATTTATTTTTTAAATTACTTGTCACCATAGTTTACTCATACAAATGATAATATGTGTTATCATGTGTGTGAGCGTGAATTGCAGCCGCTATGGCCTCCTTTCGAAATTGCAAAACGAATTATAACATTGGTTCTCAGATACCAGTAACTAACTCCAGTTCGCATGTATTGTTGTAATATAATCTCTCAGGCTATTATTATGGTTATTTATGGATATTATTTATAAATATATAAAACACTTTTATTATACAAAAACCCAGGGTAAGAATACAATGGTATTAGTATTCTTGTCATATTAGTTACGATACAACTGAGCAAAACGTCAAAATTCATTCCATTTTGCAAATCATTAAATATTCATAACTAAAATTTTCAATTTTAAAACTATAAATTTTTAATAAGAAATCATGTAGGTAACAAAATATTAGTTGCAGTGTGTTCTCTGTATTATTCGTCACAAAATTCTACATAATGCTACGAATTATTTCTATATTTTTTTTTCTGCGCCAGTAGTTAATGTTTTATTTAAATATATGTATATATGTATATATTGGGTGGATCCGGAATTTCGTTCGATTTTTGAAGGGTGAAATAAAACACATTTCTTTCATATTACATATTCAATAATATATTCGCTGTTTATATTAATGACCTCTGACCATCTTAATATTGATTAATCCGATCTCGTAAAACATCTGGAACTTAGCGAAAAAGCGAAAAACTATTCGACATACGTTTTCAAATTCTCTCATCAGCGAGCGGATTATGGAGATTATCGTTGATGGAGTTTTTTTTTTGGGGAACGGAACAAGTTGTACTCGGATGGTGTAAGGTCCGGAGAATACGGTGGCTGTAATTAAACATTCCAGCCAAACTGCACTAACATTTGTTGAACGAACATTGGGGAGTAAGGTCTGGTATTGTCATGGTGTAATTTGGATTATAATTTTATATACATACTAAAATAATAAAAAGTGGAATCTTTGGAACAAGAAATCACCAACAAGCTTCAAGAAGTTAAGGAAGATTTGAAAAAAAGAACATATAAGAGAAGAAAATTACATTAAGAAAGATATTATAAGGAAAAAAAGTATTGTTCCATTTACAACACTGGAAAGGGAGATTTCAATATAAGAAAGGAAGGAAAATTCAAATAGACTAAAGTGTTCTGGAGGAAGAAGGAATAACTAGGGACATTTAAATCATCCCTTGAAAGATCCTACTGGAGAAAAAATGTGCTTGATTTGTTTTTAAAAAAAAAGGATAAATAAAAACAAAAATTTTATTTCCTCTTCGTTAGACGTTATTTAACAATAAATTAAGGCATTTTCTTCACATTCATAAAATAAAATAAACCTCGTTTATTCGTTGTGTCTTTCCTAGCCCTGAGAATGGCCTACACCTTTGGTCAAAAACGTTGGCACTTTATAATCAATTTTGCTTATTTTGTGTTATATTTGACTGCACCAATTCAATCCATTATTAGAATTATCCAGTCTCGAATATTTTCCACTCAAACTCATTTTTTTATTTTGAAGAGAAAAGATTTGTCCAGGCCGGTATTCGAATCCGGGTCGCCCACGTCTCTAGCCTGGTGCTCTAACCAACTGAGCTAACCTGGCTCGTAACACGGCCAGGCAAAGCCATTCTCTACACCGATCCTATATCCCCGTGTTCTCGCATTTTTGCGATATATACAATATTACTTTAATTTGGATCTTGTTGACTTACATCATTATATTATTTATAATTTATTTGATTGCCTCATTTTTTATTTGGTAATGTTTCGAATAGTAGAATTTCAAACATAGTTAATTTTGTATCTTTAGCTGTCTAATCATGTGAGCTCTCGTGATATTGAATCTTTCAAAACAAAAACAGACCTGATATGAATTCACAAGATATAATTGGTTTATGTAGTTTACGATAGTTTAGATTACATGGAATAATTAATAAATAAGGTTAAAACCAAATGTTAGGCGGGATAGGAAAAGTTCTAATACAACCTTCAAGATTCTTTAGTATCAACTGATGCTGATTCATGTACTAGTTGTTAAAAAACCTGTAGTTTAGCAAGGTTAACCTTTGTGGCCTCTGAAAACTGACGTTTCTTGGCCTTTATAAAATATAATACATAATAAAAAATAAAATATTCTAATAATGTATATGCTTATATTCCATATATGTCCTTAAAACAAAAAAACAGCACCTTACTATTTTTTATTGAACAAAAATGGAAGTATTTTTGAAAGTATATAAATATCATAAATGCCATACAGTTTTGTAATTAACATTTCTGAAATGAGCACCCCATGATTACGACCGTGGTTTCAAGATATGACGGCCGATAATACATCCTTGGAGTTGCAACAGTTGTTGATTAAGATATAGTAAATCCTTAAGAAATATTAAAGGTAAGATTAACCGAGTATAGATTATATGACGGTACAGTACAAATATATTCCCTTGAAAATAATTAAATGCTCTTTTAAATCACCCAGTTACAGTGGCAGTCAAAAGTAATTGCACTAGCCAATTATTGGCTCTATAGGTATATAGGAATAAAATAAAATTACACAACTTTTTCAAATGAAAAATCTTTTATTTAGACAAGTTTTAAAGTGTTAAAACATCAATTAAATAAAGCTGATCACATAAAAAAATACAACACAAAAAGGACTTTTCAAAAGTGATATGTATATTGTTTAATTTTTTAATATTTTGAGTGCAATCCATTTACACCGATAACAGCTTGATGACGTCTTGGCCTAGAATAAACAAGATTTTTAAAAAACTCTGGCTCGATTTTTCCCCACTTTTCAAGCAAAACTCAGACGTTTTTTGGAGGTGATGACATATTTTAGAATCCTTTGTTCTAAAGTGCGCCATAAGTTTTCTATGACATGGACTTTGGAGAGGTTTTCGAAGCCTTCAGCGTACATTATACCACTCCTTGGTCTTATTCGCAGTATGCTTAGGATCATTATCCTATTGAAAGAAGTAAGAATTTTCAATCCCCAATTTTTGAATGCTGATTTGTAGATTATGGCGCGAAATGTTGACATATCCATCTGCAATTAAGATGTGTTCAATCGGGCCAACTTTACCAACTCCATGAAATGAAGTGCACCCCCAAACCATAACATGACCTCCTTCATGTTTCACAGTAGGTCTTTTTAATTCTTTGTTAGGCTTTCGCCAAATGTACTTCCTACCATCACTCCCAAATATATTAAATTTGCTCTCGTCACAAAATAGAACATTTTGCCAAAATTCTACAGGTTTGTTTCTGTACTGTTTTGCAAACTCAAGTCTCTTTCTTCTGTTAATCTCACTGATAAACGGTTTCGTCCTTTTCTTTCTCTTTTTTTTTGCTGTATTTTTTTTTATTGATCAGTTTTATTTAATTGATTGAAAAAGATATGTAATTTTATTCCATTCCAATATAACTTAAGGGCGAATGTTTGGCTGGTACAATTACGTTTGACTGCCACTGTAACAAGCCAAAATAATCCGTAATAAGCCATCTTATTATAGGAGGTATCTCATGCTTAATGATGAGTTTTGAATTAGACATGAAATGGACTTGAATTTAAAACAGATATTTTAAATCAAAATAAAAAAACACTCAAATATATTTGGTGATTGTATGCCTTTGTAATCACAATTGGTTACGTTCGTATAATTATTGTTTTATCTAACTATTAAATATACCTCATTTGTTTATTTTAGTTCTTAGTAAAATATTTATAAAATGGTCCACGTGCAATAATTATTTTACGAACTAACGTGTTGTTTTAGACGTCACCATTGCCCTTAATACACCCAATAACCACTGGATTGAACAAAATTCAAAATAAGATTGATAAAATGTTCTTTTATTTTTTATTTCATTTCAATTGAACGAGTTCTTAAACAAATCATTAAATCCAACGCTGGTTTTTCGCTAAACTAATCAATTTAATGATTAATAAGAAAGAAGCCTGAATAGCCTGAATTTGTCAGTTTAACAAATGAATGATTACCTAAGCGTTTGTAAATAATGTTATACGTATTGTATATGAGCAGGTATATAGAACACGCACAATTAATTGTTAATTATGACTAATTTATTTACCTCAACATTAAGTATCAACTTTTGATCAATTATATTATTATTATAAGATAATATTGACGAGTTATCTAATGAATTTATGAATAATAGATGCGGCATACCGAAATAATGTTAATAAATATAATATTCTTATTATATGATTAAAATATGGTTGTACTCTATAATATGTAACAGACAATATTATTCTTTAAAAACTAGAAAATAAGTTAATATACATATTTTTTAAAAATAACAAAGATATGATATAAAAAGCGCTTCTGTCATAATCAATATCAGGAAATCAGAATCGATTCCCTAGTAAAGAAATGTTTATATTTACACTAACTGCCAATGAAAGAAACAAACATATACAAAGCCACATTTATAACACTAAAACTATAATCGAAAGAATAATATCAACAATTCTAATCATTTCCTCTTCAGTGAATAAACAAATCAGGTCTTTTGGATCAAAAGCGGATGTCTCCGAAATTTAAAAAACACACTTTTTCACATTTTTCGTCAGTTTAGTCAAGCATTTTTATATCACGACAATTTTCGCCTCTCTTCTCTTGGTTTTTCGTATTTCGGTTTTTGGGAGTATTGGGAGCATAAAATTTCTTGACTAAACTAGCGAATAATGTGAAAAAAAAATTGAAATTCCGGATTTCTGTTGGCACATGCAATGGATTAGAAACAGATATATTTTTTTTAGAAAACAAAAACAATAACGTTGCGTAACACTAGGTAGAGAACAGAACATGTGTTATATATATTATTTTTTAATAATATAGAGCAGTATGATATAATATGTACGTAATCTACTCACCGCTGACTGACAGACACAACCGCAAGGCTCTCGCTACAAGACTGCCGGCCTTACATCAGAGTCCAGCTTTCTACTCCCTCCACACCATTCTGCTTCCCCGCTCATATTTGTTTTTATCGATTATGTGAATGCATCCTTAGTAATTGTTGTATTTAACCGAAGGAAATTATATATACCAAAGGCGAACTCGTACTGCAACGTACTCCCAGAACACTTCCTATTTTATTTTACTATATTCTTGAAAGTCCAAGAAGTAACTGCCACACTCCACAGCTGTCAGCAATACCTGTTAATTTTCTTTGCCGATTGCATTATCATGAATGGAATGCGACTTTTTTTTGTGGTAAATTCACACAAGTAATCTCTAGGTTTTAATAAAAGTCTACTTTACTCAATTCGTTTTGTTATGTTAATTAATATTTATTATTATTTTTATTCTTAGCAATTATTATTTTCCTCAGTGTAAATAGATCATTATATAGTGCAATTTGGTCATTTTTACTGGTGCATTATGGTAGTTTTCTATCAAAAGTGTATCAACATGTATTCACTTATTTATTTCTAAAAAATAACTATAAATTGGGTCTGTGGAAGTAACATATTTTTACTTAATTATGAAATACTTATTTTACAGGAAACATCTAGATTTAAAAAGATTGAATAATTTTAAAAGGTAGGCTTTTAATATGACATGAGATTTTTTAAATAATAAATTGATGTTTTAACTAAGGATAGGATAGTTCTAAATTCTATTGATGATAAAATTGGCCTTATTTTTGTTTATTAATGCCTTCTCCTTGGTTTGACGATGTATAATTTGTTTGATTATAAGATAGTTTGAATCATATATCAATTTATTTTTTGGGATCGAAGTTTAGAGAGCTTTGCATTCACGCAGAAAACCAAAATTGTTTGCAGAAATTTAAAAAATCATTTTATTATGTTTATACATCAAAGCACGTAATTGGTTTTGCGTCTTTCTGTCAAACTAATGGTACAGTAATAATATGTATTACGCAAGTCCGGATTCGATAACGATTTCATGGTTTTCGCAGGCTGGTACGTAGCTGGTTCCTTAAAAATTTTTGTAAAATATCTGTCATTACGTCCCTTGTGCATGCACAAATTTATTTTCCTTTATGCACCTGTATTTCAAGAACGGCTAGTCCAATTCAATGTACATTCAGAGGGATATGAAATCCGAGTTTCTTTGGTGAGATTTAAAACATGAATCATTTACATCTTTAACAGGAAGCATAAAACGTCTGGATGAATTCGTAATTCGTACATGGGTCACGAAGTTAGAGATTGGTGCAGGATTCGCCCGTAGGTAGGTGAAAAAATTTTGATGGAGGAGGGATTAGATGGTATGCGAGGGACAAAAATTATTACCGCAAATGGGTAACCGGAAGCAAGTAAATGGAAGCAGATGAGTAACCGGAACAACATGTCACTGATACCAATACGATCTAATCACTGTCTTTATCTAAAACTTAAACTCGTTTGAAGCAACTCAACTGAAGAAATTTGGATCCCCCCAAAAGAGAAAATATGAGTTTTAAGTTATCGATTATGCGTTTTAACACAAATTTGTCAAAAGAAGAGTATTTAAATCTAAATTTGAGATACGCAGTAGTTCTTTAGTTCTCCCATAAGCCATTAAATTTCTCTCCCATCCAATCCTAACAACCATAAAATCCTCCCTACAAGCTCTTTACTTTGTTACAAATAAAGCCACTCTAAACGATATGATTTAGCCCAAACCCTATAATAATCCATTTATTGAAAAGTTTATTCCTACTAAAACTCTGTAGTTTCAAACCTGGCCCTACCTTCAATTCCTGATAATTCTCCAAGACGTCTTAATACGTGTAGAAGCGGCCCTCCTCATGTTCTAAGCTAAATTTGTTATTTCAATACTACCACTGGATAGTGTATACTTATTTTATTGTTATAATACAGTTATAAATTTCAATAAATAAGTTTTTTAAAAATAATTCTAATAATTTAACTATGTTATGAGTATACTGTGTATGTTAACAATGACATCTAAAATAGAGGCTTACGAATTATAGCCCCGAATCCTTTAGTACCTAATGTTGTCCGTTATTTATGTAAATACTAAGCAAAACTAGTAGTTAACTACTAAAAATTAGTTTTGCTGCCTCAGGCAAGTATCTAGTTTGTGTGGATATTGGAAGATCCGCTTGTAATTGTTTCTGCTAATTGCTGAAAATGGCTATACAATCCGTTATAATGGGAAGCTTCGAACCACTTCACCCAGCGGGGGGGGGGCGACCTGTGGTCTAGTGGTTAGCGTAACTACTAAGCCCAAGATCGCGGATTCGTAGCCCGGCAGGTGGCCCTAGGATTTTTTAAAGGGAGTTAAAAATCCTTAGTTTAGCCGTCCTTCGGAAGGGACCTTAAATGGGGTTCCCGAGCCTATGCGATGTCAGGGACTCGTTAAAAATTCCTATCCTAATTAAACCTGGATGGGCAAAATTTAGAGCTCCCAATGTAGCATCGTCCGATTAGCCATAGCAGCAAAAAGAGACGTTAAATGAAGAAACAAACTTCACCCTGTACACAGTGACAAAATATGAACTCCAGTAGTTAAATTTCAATACATTTCTGTACTGGTTCTGCCCTCCATGTTGGTATTGAGTAAGGGCTGGTTGCATATAGCAGGTTACTGAGCTTACAATCAAGGCCCGCATAGAAATAGCCGTCGTACATAACCCACTGTCCTCAATTACGTAAGCTATTAAATCCCTTTCTATAGCCAGTCATCAGGCAGGACTCAGGCCTAAGCAGCGCAACGGTTAACATATAGCACATGAATCAATTGTTTATTAAATTCAATTGTACTTTTAAACATCTGAAATTTGAGGAAAACTATTAATACGAATTGTTTGTCTCTCCCAAGGAAAAAATCTCTCTAATCAGTATGTGCATGGTATACCTTCAATTTAGTGGGGAGCTTCACTCTGACAACTAGTTTCAAATCAGGTTCAATGAATCTTGTCCAAAAGATTTCATTTGCCTAAGGGAAGCGGAATTATGCCATTCTAAACATGCATGAGTGGCTAGGTCCGGCCTTCGCTTGAAATGGAGTTATTGCTTAGGTTACAATTCCATTTCATACCAAATACTACGAGAATGACACGATCCCGCTTCCCACAGTATTATAACTCCTTCTGGAGTTATAATACTGAAGTCGACTTAACCGCTTATTCACCGGGACAGTAGGTATTATCATTACTGCAGTGACACTGTAAAACTTATTAATAAAATATCAAATAGGATCAAAGCGGATAACACCAAATTTCAAAACTTGACTTTTCCAGATTTTTCGCTCTTTTAATCGATCAATGCTTTACGTTCCCAAAACGATTCAGGTTCTGAAACGGACTAAAACCATGCGAAATAAGGCGGAAAAGTATTATTTTATACAACATTGCTTGACTGAATTAGTGAAAAATATGAAAAAAATCAATTTTTGAAATCTTAGAGTTATCCGCCTTTGATATTGATTGCCTCCTGAATTTTATAAATCAGTTTTACAGTTTCACTGCAGCACTGGTGAATAAATATTTAAGTCGAATCCTGTCCAAAATGAATTTAATCATCCTGAGGGAAGTAGAATCGTGTAATTCTCGTAGCCTTTGGCTCGAAATGGTGTTATAATATAAGCAATAAATTGCAAGCCAAGCCCTGAAAACACTTTTGAATTTTGAGAAAGACACTATTCCGCTTCCTTCAGCATAATTATATCGATTAAACCGACTTTTTTTTTTACAAACATTTCCCAAATATTACTGGTAAATATTATGTTATAACATTGTTTAATGCATTGATCCACATTTTTTAATTTTATGTTAGGAACTTATAATCCCCTTAAATATGGCTCACGAATTAAGAAAATGATACGCCATTCCATGAAAGCTCTGACTGGGTTTCTAGTACTTTGAATGAAAAACTAATTAGTTATCAATTATTGAAAGAAGCGGTGGTGCTAGGGGATGGTTAGGGCCGACATCCGGATTTTCACATGATATAACTTAAGTGACCATACGTTCTGTTCTGAACGGGACTGTCCCTTTTCTTTAGTCACCTATCACGTATTCCCCAAAGCACTGGGACTTAAAATAGTCACCTTTACCGAAACCGCGCGAAAATAGATAATTATGGAGTTCATTAGAAACGTAGAATAGACTTCCTTTAATGAATAAATTGTGGACGTATAAAAAAATCACTTGCAGGTTCTAATTCTGAAGGCAATGTTGATAACTAATGTTAATATATTAAAAACGTGCCAAGGATTTTATTCTTATTTAAAATCATCACCAGCTTTGTATAAATCAAATTTGTTCATCTGACAAATATAAATTTAATAATTACTGTCAGAGGAACTTTGTTTAACAAAGCTGGAGAACTGGTGATTGGTTTTTATATCTCACAATTTGTAATAATATAAATATTGTAATTAATCTGGATGTAGTTATAGTGAACACTAATTGTAAGAAGTTACAATTTTGCCAATTGACCTGCAAGCTGGCATAATAAACTCATTTCTCGTTATGAGTTAAAAAATAAATGGTCAGTTTCACTACAACAGAAGAACCAGGAGGATGTATTCTCTTTTCAGGACAAACAAACTTTTAACTCTTTGGGAATGAAAAAAACCCAATTGTGATACAAATTTCTATTTCTATGGGATTCAGGGGTTGGGAAAAACAATATTTCTGCATATAAAGAAGCAGTGCATATTAAATTTCATTATGACTCAACCACTTCCCCATAGTTCCCCAATATTACTCAAATATATGTAGATTAATATATTATTATTATTGGTGTCTGCCAACGTTGAGGAATATTAGTTGTCCATCTATTCCCATTGTATTTTTCTCTTTAACGCTTAAAATGAAAATATTAAAATATTAAATATAAATATAACTGAATTAAATTAATAAAAATTGATTTATCACGAATAATGTCTATTGACCTTATACAACATATACAAGGAAGAAAATATTCATTGTGGAAGTCAGGAAAAAATCTCTTTGGTTGCAGATCTTCTTCAGTGCTTATAATGGGGTTAAGGGTTGACAATTGACTATCAACTGTCAAAGACCTGACAGTGAACTGCCTTGTCACTAAAATTACTAAGGAGATTTATTTCTGACCTTTACTTAGACCATTTTATTTCTCAAAACTTTATTTTTAAAAAATAATCAGATTCCGAACATTCAGTTCAAAGCAATTACATAGCATTTAAATAATACTTGGAATGAGACATCATTGGAAGGGATCATGACCATTGGTCCATAAAACAGATATTTTAAAATTAGAATTTATAAACAAATTAATACACTAAATCCAATGACATTGCAATTGTGAAATTCATCAAAATCTTGAGGCTAAGATGTGCTGGGTATGTGTAAAGAACGGAAGAAGCCTAAAACATTTTGAAATCTTAGAGAAGAATTGGTCGACTGTATCTTCTAATTTAAGGAAGCAATAGTTGGGGGTGCAGTCAATCAAAACACCAAAATAAGCATAACTTATTTATTATGTGCCGACGTTTCGGCCTACAATGTAGGCCACCTTCAGGGCGAATAGAACACGTTACAGTAAGTTACATGTGAGCTCTCCAAGTTGTAACGTGTTCTATTCGCCCTGAAGATGGCCTACATTGTAGGCCGAAACGTCGGCACATAATAAATAAGTTATGCTTATTTTGGTGTTTTGATTGACTGCACCCCCAACTATTGCTTCCTTAAATTTTGAAATCTTGAATAGCTGGAAAGAGGAAGAAAGAAATACCCAAGATCAGTTAGGCCACGATGCAGTGAGGTGCACAGAGGTGGTGGACGGTATCTCAGGACTGAGATCTATCGAAACAATTTCTGATGGAGGCCAAGGCCCATGGGAGGCTGTAGGGCCGAGGATGTATGTATTGCTATATGTGTCACTAGAAAGTTAGGAATATCGAAATAAATAGGGTAAGGGTCATAGAGCAGCTAAGCTAAGCTTGCCAGCACCAGTACATTTTAGATACAGAACAGGGCAGTTGTTGGCAAGGGGTGGGCAAATCAACATTTAAACTGTCCCCCTTTCATTCTTTGTGAGTAAATTTATCTTTTATTTTATAACTATGATTATCAAGCTATAAATATAATTTTATTCAATTAAATGAAAAAGGATCTTTATTAATAACCAACTCCTCGTCAGTCTGCCTATATATAGCCTATATATACATATACATATATATATATATATATATATATATATATATATATATATATATATATATATATATATATATATATATAGCCTATATGATTCATTTAATACTATTAATACTTCATTTAATATATATATATACATATATATATATATATATATATATATATATATATATATATATATATATTGCTATGTACTGATGTGGGTGGCAAACATGAAAGGGAATATGTTTGAACAAAGAACAGACCTTTGGGAACCTTATGGTCAAACTCCTGAGAAGGAAGGAGAGGGGGCGGAGAGAGGTACTCTTGAGAGAGATGCAGAGAAGGAAGGTACTCTGGAGACGTATAGCAAGGAGGAGAGATCAGGCAGGAGATAGACCCTGCGGAAGATGGAGTTCCCGGAGCGACAAAGTGAAGACCGAACTATAACCCAATCTACCCCTGTCCACAGATAAGTTTAATTTATTTTCTGTAATGTATTTTATGGCAATCATTTTATATATTTAAAATCTGAATCATTAATCTTGTTTGAAATTTATATAATAAACGATCCTTATTATAATTCTTTTGGTGATTACATACCCCAGATACACTATTTATTTATAAATAATATATTGAAGGTATAATAGATGAGTAAATTGATAAACACAAGAATAGACCTTTGGAAAGGTACCCAATTAAGATTAAGGACTATAAATAATAATTTGAGTACTCATCCTAAATGAGACTCTGGCATCCCAAATATCAATAAATATATGTATATATAAAATATATATATATATATATATATATATATATATATATATATATATATATATATATATATTTAAGAGTAGAAGCATAGCAGTATTAAATGAATCATTAACCAAAAGTGATTTTAAAATTATTGAGAACATAAAGTAAATAAACATACTTAATTAAACAAATTCTAATTAGTAAATTGGATAGTAAGTTCCTCACAAGCTGGATGGTATTTAATAATGCTATATGGGGTATGTGAGCATCATATGAATTACAATAAGGATCGTTTATTTATTCAATTTCAAAACAAAGTTAATGATGCAAATTTTAATAGATAAAAAGGATTGCCATAAAATACATTACAGGAAATAAATTAAACTTATCTGTGGACAGGGATAGATTAGGTTACAGGTCGGTCTTCACTTTGCCGCTTCGGGAACTCCATCTTCCACAGGGTCTATCTCTTGCCCGATCTCTCCTTCTTGCTGTACTTCTCCCAGAGTACCTTCCTGCTCCGCCTTTGTCTCAAGAGTACCTTCCTTCTCTGCATCTATTTCAAGAGTGACTTCTTCAGCCTAGTTTTAGTAGTAGCTTGCCTCCTCCCCCTCCCCCTCCCCGTTTCTTCTTTCTCCACCATCTGGGACCATGAATAATCTAAATATATTATTTCTGTTTTAATATCAATTTCTCTATAAGCAATGATAATGCTGACTTGAAACTAAAGTTTGTATTACAAGCTTATACGATGAAGAGAATCATATAAGCTTGTAATACAAACTTGGTTAATACAAATATCATTTTAGAATTAGAAATAATTAACATAAATATGATTCATATTTACGAGAAAATTTTTGACCATAGATTCATTGTATCTTTAAATCATTGTCTTCTTTTTTTAAAATTTTACTGTATAAACAATAAGAAAGGGCAAAAAGGAAGAACCCAATGGCTGTTGAAAGGGTAATTAAAAGTTACACACATTAAACTTGCAGTGGCTTTAATTGAAACAGAGATTAATAAAAGGTTGATTAATACGGATACAAAAATGTGCTCTTGTGACGGGTAAGAAACAAAAGAGAGTGAACATGGAAACAAAAACTCATGGCCATCTATATTGATATCTTTTAACCAGTTACTGATGGCACAATATTTAAATATATGCTTTAGAGTTTATATAATTCAATAATGGTCATCCAATCCAATCCAATTCTATAAAATGTTTAAAATCATAAAATATTTCTATATTTTTCTAGACAGCTAGACTATGTTCAGTCAGATATTTTAAATTTTATTTCTTAGTTTGAAATATTTCCTGATCACATACACTTTTTATAAGACTGGGTTATTAATATTTAGAAGAACTTAAAAATTTCGATTTTAAATGTGAAATTCAAATTGTTCCTGGTAGCAATAATTTCCCTTTATATTACATGTACAGGCTAACTAAATGTTAAAAATTAAATATTAAAAAATTAACCAATCAATGTCAGGAAACATGCTTGGTGGACACAAAAGTGTGACAAACTCACTGAACTGAGAAGAAAGGAATGGAAACAGTGGCAATTGCAGAAAAGTGAGGACATCACTTCTTAAGCACTAGAAAAATGAAGCAAAGGCCACAAAAGAATAAAAATACACCAGGAAGATCAGTTCCTCTCACACACAAACAATAACTTCATTAGGATTAATACATGGAACTTTTATAAGACCTTTAAACAAATATCACTACAACTCCAGGAAACAGACGGAAATCTTGCCCACAGTAATAAATATAATTGCAAAATATTGGCAGAACACTTAAAAAATTCTCATTGGCTGCAAGGAACCAAAGGAAAGAATGCACTTCAGCGTCTCTTTGACACAGACCTAATTTGGACCAACTTCCACAGAGGAACTCCGGGCAATCATATTAAATCTTGAGAATTATAAAGCCACAGGAAAAAACTTAATGGCGGCTAAACGTTGGCTAAATGTCAACAGGAATGCCACTGAGTCTTTGCAAGGTATCATGGAGGAAAAATAAAAATAAATGAAAGAATCCCAGATAAATAGAAGACTGCAATCATTCATCCACTTCATAAGAAAAGGTCCAAAAATGATCCAAATAGTTACAAAGGGATCTCATTACTGGATACAACTTATAAAATATTCTCCAGAGCCCTACTCAAAAGAGCACAACCTCAACTGGACCATAAACTTGGGAAGTAGCAGGAAGGTTTCAGAAAAGGAAGATTCTGCTCAGAATAAATCCTAAATCTGAAGAACCAAAAGTCAAGAACAAAATCATATGTTGTCACTTTTATTGACTTCCAGAAAGTGTATGACTGAACAGACTGAGAATTCCTCTTTTATATGCTGAAGGAACTTAATCTTGATAACAAAACCAGAAACTTAATAGAAGAAACACTTACCGATGGATATGTATTCCAAAGTTAAATTCATATGGTTCTTTCAAAACTCCTTGTAGGTAAAAACAGTGAGATGGATTATCTCTACTACTATTTAATTGTGCCTTGGAAAAATTGGTCAAGGATTGGAATGAAGATACTCATGGCGGAATCTCACTAGGAACAAAGAAGAAAGGATTTATGACATACCAGAAATGAGGATAGCACACAATACAAGAAACCCAATCAAAAACATTATAACAAGTCAAAAAGATAAGATACCAATTATGGAAAACAAAAATTTAATATACCAACTTACTTGTAATAATTGTGATGGAATATACATTGGACAAACAAGTACACATTTAAAAAACAGAATATATCACCATCAAAATAACATTAAACCTAAAGCTAAAACAAGTACAGCATTGTCAGCACATTGTAAAAAAGAATTACACACTTTTGACTTTGATAAGCCTAAAGTTCTACATAGAGAAGATAATACTATTAAAAGAAAAAATTTAGAGGCTTTATTTATAAATGATAAATTAGAAAATGCTGTAAACGATAGAAAAGAAGCAGGAGAAATTAGTAAATTATATTCATCCATAATTTTGAAATTAAAAAATAATAGATCATAAGAATACTTATACAATGAAAACAAATCAGATAATAATTATAATAACCTGACCATATAACCTACTAGTAGATCTTTAATAAAATATAAAAAAAAAAAAAAAAAAAAAAAAAAAAATCCATATATTTCATAATTAATTAATTGATTTGATAAAATATATTTTTTATTTATTTATTTTTTTTTTAAATTATATATTAAAATAAATAAATAAATTAAATTTAAAGAAGAAAAAGGAAAAAAAAATAAAAAATTTACTTTGTAATTTGTATTTTTTGTTAATGTGCGTTTTAGAACATAATTTGTTATTTTATACTAAAGTCTAATGACTAATAGAAATAAGAAAAAGGATCTGATGGTTCAAAGATCAAAGTTTGGTTTAGAGTAGGAGATCAGAGAGGATGAAAAAATACTGGCCGCCGAGAAAGGCACATCCGCAGATCATTCACTTATGATTGATCCGGAGTGCCACAAAGTTGGGTGAAACTACAAAATAAAAAAAATAAAATTGAAAAGTTTTGAATTTAGTTAATAAAATTTAATAAAAACTGGACTGAAACCTTCCTTCATAAATAATAAGATTCAGAAGTCCCTCCTAATATTTTTTCATCACATAACATAAAAGTTAAAAGATCAGCATATTTTTAAAGACTGGGTCACTTGCTATTCACAGACTTGGTTACTGACATCATAAGTTTAAAAATTGTTTGAGTTTAGTATTACTAAAGGCCTCAGCAGCACAACAGATAACCTCATGTCAATCAATTATTTATTTATGAGAGGAAAATAGTTGACTGGATGATCAAATGTAGAAAGGAGATTATTATTATCTACAATTATTTATTTATTTCTGTTTTGTTTTTGGATATTTGAAATTCAAGGAAAATTATTAATCAGAATAGATTTTTCCTCCTAAGAAAAAAAGTTATGGTCGATCCAGGCGTCTAATGAACAAGTTTTGTGTGTTGTATGTTTACATTTTAATCATATTTCCGATATGAATTTAGAAGAGAGTCTTACTAATTCTACCACTTTCAAATGCTCATGAAACTATATCTTATAAAGGAAAATGGAGATAGTTGGAGGGGGCAGTAAAAAAAATACCAAATAAGTCAAGACTTATTTTTATTTGGGCCGACATTTCGACCTGCTTTATAAAAAAAAAAAAAAAAAGGTGAGATATAAAGTTATGGAAAACCTTTTATATTTTAATCTTTTTTCATTTTGTATCTTTCCGTTTACCTTCTCATTTTTCTATCTGTTTGTATTATGTTTACACTATCACCCTTCTGTACATTTATTCTGTAATTTTATATTCTTTATCCTTAATTATATATTTGCCACTATTTTTACTTTTCTTCACTCCATATGTTATTATATTCTTGGTACTGTAATGTTTTTTATAGTTTTTTGTTTTGTTTGTTTTTTCTCTCACAGCCCTGAAGATGACCTACAAAGTAGGTTGAAACGTCGGCACAAATAAAAATAAGTCTTGACTTATTTAATGTTTTTGACTGCTCCCCCTCCCCCAACTATCTCCATCCTCTATTATATCATCCAGTCAACTATTTTCCTCTCTATAACTTATAAACTTTCTACAGTTTTACAGTTTCACTGCAGCAATGATAATATATGAGCTGTTCACAGGCAAAAAGTGGACTGAAACCTTCCTTTATAAGTGATGTAATTCATCAGTCCTTACCAATATTTTTTATCTGTTGACATTATGTAGAAGATAAAATATCCAAATATTTTAAAGACTGGAAGAAATAGTCACTCACTATTCATGGATCATGAGTTTAAAATTTTGTGGAATCCATTATTATTAATTAAGTATTCTAGATTTTTCTTGCACTCCAGTCGTTACTATTTAAAAGGTATAAGTAATAAAAAAAAGCTTTATACAATTTATCAAAAATTGTATTAATTACAATTTCTATACATCATTTATAGATAGATTTATCATCAATATCCACTGTTTAAGGATTCTATCACTCTGTAAATATATTTCAATTACCCATTGTCTCATGAGTAGTGCATTTACAAGAAAGAACATTAATTTATATACATCCAAACCCCAATGCTACATAATATAATTAAAGGTCAATAAATGAGTAACTTTTACTCATGTAATATAAATTTATTATTATTTAATCTTAAACAATACCTTTTAATGTTATTGGGATTTTTAAAATAAATTACTGTTTCCCAATTTAATTGCTCCAATTAAAATTGGTATTATCTCTCTCTCTCTCTCTCTCTCTCTCTATATATATATATATATATATATATATATATATATATATATATCAGATGTCAATCCATCCTTACTTGTCTATACAAATCTTTAAGGAGTTTATCTATGATAAACTTTCCTATGTCATCAAACTCCTCCATGCATTATACAGATCTATAAGAAAAAGACTAACTTAGTGATCATATTGGGTTTTCATTGAGCAATTCTTGAAGATAATTATTAAAAAAGTGCAATTCATATTAATTGATTATGAATTTACAACTAAATTGGGTTCCATTTTCTATGCTTTCAAATTTAGTAATTAGAAAAAATCAATTTATGAATTTAATTATCAATGTTATAACATCAAATCCGTAGTGGCCATGGATCAAGTAAGCAATCAATTAATTAATCATGTATAAGAAATAAGAAAGTCTGGCTGGAGGTCAAAGAATTTCATTTTCCATCGTTCTAGTCCTTATATTTTAAATAATACCATTATTTAATTTTATAATTTTAATCATCTCTAATTTTGTATCTGTTTCCCCGTATAGATTTTTAAATATTTTATTTCATCAATTGTTTTCATTACAATTTTTCTATATCATTACATTTTTTATATCATATATTTCCCACTATATTTTACTCTTTTCTTCATTTAAAATATCTATTAATAGACTAGACTACTTTTAATTACCTTCTTAATCACTTATTGGATAACACTCACAAATTGTTTCCTTTGTTTTTAAATTTATTTACATGATTTTTCATCATTATCGTAATTTGTTATATCCCATTGTTTTAGAATAGAATAGAAAACAAACTTTATTCTGGGACCAAGTCCCTTTAGAATAGCAATAATGAACGAATAAAAAAAAACATAATATTCATCTGGCCAGAAGGCTACATAATAATACAGATCATGAAATAATCAAGAGTGACAAAACATAGTAAAAATAGAAATAGATAAGAAAATAAATAAATAAAGTATGAACTTGACAGGATTTTAACTGATTGTCGAAAATAAATATATTGATATTAACAAAATAATAATAAATAACATTATTACAATAGTTAATAACGAAATTGCCAACTAAAATAAATGAATAGCATAGCATGCGATGAAGTATTTAAAAAGTCGGTTTTAGTTATATATTTCAAATAATACCTTTATTTTATTTTGTAATTTTTAATTCATCTCCACTATTGTATCTGGTTTACCCTAGTAGCATTAATTCTATATTTTACTCAATTTATTTTCACTCTTGACTATTCTTATGTATCATTTTAATTTAGTTTGTACCTTGTACATCTAGCCCTCAAAAAGACCTGCAATATGTGTCCAAACCATCGGTTTACAAATAAATGATTCAATCCTATTTAAGAAATTATTTCTCTGACCTTCACCCTGATTAATGTAACAGGACAACTATAATTTATATAACCGGACAAATATAATTTATTAGAAATGTTATTCTTTTTTCTCACAAGCAAATAAACTTATTTTGGTGTCTATTATTAAGTAACTGTGTATGTGTGTGTGTGTTTGAACTTGGGTTATGTCAGTTTCCTCTCATTGGATATAAATTGTTTTAGATAGCCTCAATATATTAAAAAATAGTTACATATGTATAAAGACTAAGAAAATGCTACACTGAATGTGTGATTGATGTGCCCTGAGGTTGCATAATACAGATTCTGAGTCAGCATGCCAGAAAACATATAAAATCATTCTAAATTTATACTATCTTTTGGTTACTGTTGCTGTAGCTCTAAAGGCAGTCGGATTTGTGCATTCAAACTTGGGCAATGGCTGTTCAACTATTCCAATCTAAGTATTGTATTCCATTGATATATAACCGGACAAATATAATTTATTAGAAATGTTATTCATTTTTCTCACAAGCAAATAAACTTATTTTGGTGTCTATTATTAAGTAATTGTGTGTTTTTTTTTTTACGTTGGAAGGTGGAAATCTTCAAAAGACGCGGATAGACCCGTACCTATCCGTGTGTGGGATTTTTACCCACTAAAACCACCTTCCAAATCAGCAAATTCGCCGGCAGCAACTCTACGTAATGGGATCACATACCTTCGAGGTAGTGAACAGCTTCCAATACCTTGGCTCTGTCTTCAACGACAAACTAGATGAAACAGAAGAAATCAGATGAAGAGTACTGGCTGGGAATAAGGCATACTTTGCAATTACCAGTTTGCTGAAAAGCAAAAATGTCGACCTCAAAACTAAGATCACTCTCTATAAATCGCTGATTCGGCCAATAGTGACATATGCTTGCGAGAGATGGACCCTAAACAAGAAGGATGCACATCTAGTGGATAGATTCGAAAGGCGTATCCTCAGACGCATCGTAGTGCCCGTCCAGGAAAACAGTGTATGGCGCTTAAGAAAAAACAGATAGTTATATGAAAGATATGATGACATGACGATCTCCTCTTTCGCCCGATTACAGAGGATGAAGTGGCTGGGTCACCTGCTGAGAATGGGAGGAGAAAGAACTGCTAGAAGAGTGTTCGAGAACTGCCCTGATGGAGGCGTAGAGGGAGACCCAGGAGCAGGTGGAAGGATAGCGTCCTCGGAGATCTAAAAACATTGAGAATAAGTTCCATACATGCGCAGGACCGAAGCAGATGGAGCTTGGAGATTGAGCAGGCAAAGGATCGCTTTAAGCACCTGTCGCGCCACTAAAAGAAGAAGAAAAAGAAGAAAACCACCTCCCTACACCTGTTTCTCACCCTCCACGGGACCGCCGTTAGACATTACATCATGGGGGGAGTGGCTGAGTGCCGCCTCATTGATTTGAGCTACCTCCTGGTTCGCCTTTCTCTCTCTTCCTTTCTTAGCTTTTGTAGCACCTGCGCTGCTAACCTTTGGCCTGCCATCCAATAGTCCTGGTTGATCAGCATAAGGTTGAAAACATTATCTGCAGTGGGATCCGAGCCGCAGACGCGTCGGAACTCCATCCTTTCTTCTTGAAAGCGGGGACAGAAGAAGAATATGTGCTCTGCGCTCTCCTCCGCTCCTGGGCAGGATGTACATACACCTGTATCATCGAGCTTAAACCTATGCTGGTAGGCTCGAAAGCAACCATGCCCGGTGGGGAACTGAGTTATATAATAGTCGACCTCCCCGTGGTTCCTATTCACCCAAGCCTCAATGTGGGGCAACAACCTGTGCGTCCACCTTCCACTGAATGCCATATCCCAGCGACGTTGCCACTCCCTAACTGTCCGCTTTCTTAATTCGTCTCTGGATATGGGTTCAGCACTGTAATAAGAGCGCCTCCTCTCTTCAGCGATCAGCTCAATCGGTGGCATCCTGGCCACCACGTAGGCCGCTTCATACGATACTGTACGAAACGCGCTGATCATTCTTAGAGCACACCGTCGATATACCGACACCATCGGTCTTCTATAAGCAGCAGTGTCCAGCGCATCCTTCCATATCGCAGCTGCGTAGAGCAGAATGGATGGGACCACACTGGATATCAGCAGCCTGCGTATATTCCTGGGTCCGCCTACGTTGGGCATTAAACGTGACAGTGCGGTGGTAACTCGAGCTGTTTCATCACTAACCCCCTGAATATGGTCCTTGAACCGGAGAAGTCCAAATTCAAAAGAACTTGGAAAAATTAAACATAATAACTGCGAAAGAAAGTGGTCCGGATAGAGGTCAATGAATTTTTCTCAGAATTGGAGAAAAGTTTATTAAGCAGCCAACGTTTCGACCTACTCTGTAGGTCTTCTTCAGGACTATATGCTATTCTATAGGGCTATATGTCAACTATTATCATTCAATATAAACATAATGAAGTTAGAAAATTGTAGGAATATTTAGTAACTATGTTATGTATCGGGCCCGTTTGATAGTGTCTGAATAAGCAAAAGATAATTTGATTATGCATAACTATTTTAATTTATCCGAGGTAAAGTTTATTCTAGTTAGCTATCAATGTTTTGTTTCGATGAATTTTGTTTTTTCTAAGCCTTTCGGTATTTTTACATTATTATTTTTTTAATTTATATGCTTGGGTGCAAAGAGATCATCAATGTAATACAGATGTTTACATATATAATATTACATACATATAAGTTAGTCCGGAGAAACCTAATACTGTTGAATGGAATTAGGACTGTCAAACCTGTATATCTTTGTGTTGGGCGGCCTCGAATACAGAGACCAGAGACCAAGAATTTCTTGTTGAAATGTGTTTACAGCTGTGCATGAGACCACCAACTATCGGCTTAAAATTCTTTTGATTTTATCATAAATACCGCCTTATGATGAAGAAACGTGATAATGGGCCCCATAACATCAAAATATCATAAGTATTATTATAGTACGCCAATGAGTACGTTATATAAATTCTCGTTGAGTCCAGCCTCCCGCAAATTTTTACTAATATAATTATAAAATAATTTTCATTAAAATCTATTTAATCATCTTTAAAATTAATTTTAATATTGAATATTTCATTCTCATCTCAGCCCTGAAGAAGTCAGCAGCATGGTTGGCGAAACGTTGGCGAAAAATTTATCTGCACGGTCTAAAACAGAAGAAATCAACAAAGTCTTTTGTAATTTTTTAAAAATATTAATGCGTAACTTGAAATGTTATTTTATATTACAAATTCGCTTACCAAGTCAAATCTGCCAATGCAACACTAATGTTATTTTCCACAAACGTGATTTTTGTTAGCTAATTTTGAAGGCTATTAAGCCTGAGATGCTCTCTGGAAATTCAGTCTTTTTTAGTGAATCTTTTGTTTCAATTTCCTCACTAATTTTAATCGTTATTCAGTTAAAGTGATGCATGCATTTGTTCACCATTTATATGAATCAAACCTTTATGACGTAGAATCCGCTGTGCATTTCGTTATTGGATGATATTGGATATGATCTTGCTACGAGAACAAGACATCTCTCTTCTGAGCGAAACTGATTTTGATGAGGTCTGGCAGCATCCAAATTCTCTGGCTGCAGCTCTGTCAAAAATGTTAATCTCTTTAACCAGCTGATAGAATGCTCGGACTGTTTACAGCAACTAATAATGACTGTTAAATTGTAATTGTAGTTTAATTAATCACTATAATAACTAAATTTATTATTGTCGATTAAATCACTGTTTAATTCTGTTTGTTCTTAATCAATGTTTTTTATTTCCCTTTTATTTGAGATGGTTATTTAGTCTCTAAAATAACAGGTATTAACAGTGTTGTTGTTTTGTTTGTTTTTTTTGCCGCAAAAGTGTTTTGTTTGTTTTGAATACCTATTAATTCATGTTTGAAATTCACGTGGGGTTATCAAAATAAGAACTTTTTAAATTGAAAAAAGAAATAACTGGAGTATCTACTGGAGACACATTTTTATTATTACTCTTTTTTGTTTAATTGAAAAATATATTTTAAAAAATAATAAAAAGCATTATAAAAGTGAAATTTTCAATACGAGATTTTTTGCAAAATATTCCTAAACATGTAGTGAAAGATAAAAGTAGTTCTTTTAATAGAATTTTAAATGACATTTTTGAAAAATACTGTATCTGAAATGTATTGTGTTATTTCATTTAATAAAAAAGTCTTTTAAGAACTATACTTGAAAAAGTTCTTTTATATTTTAATACATTTTTTACCTAAATGCTTCGAACCACTTGAGCATTATGGCTTTATTATTGTGCCATTTTAATTTATGTAATAGTCTCCAATACCAAACTTGGAAAGAAAAACTTCGGTTATATGTATATCCCCCACCCAAACATCTGTAATGGCTTCAATTAAAGTTCGACATTGCGATAAAGAGCACTCGTTTTGTAGAGGTTATCATAGCAATCTTCAATGCTCAATATCACTGGTTTGCAGTCCGACAGGTGGCGCTAGAATTTTATTTAATAGGGAGGTAAAAATCCTTGATTATTATGTTCTTTCGAAATGACTTAAAATGGGGTTTCCGATTCTGTGCGGTGTCAAATAATCATTAAAGATAATCGTAATATCCCTATACTAATTATACCTTGCACTGTAGCATCGTCCGATTAGCCATAGCTGCATAAAGTGACGTTAAATTAATAAACAACTTTTCCAATTTAGCAAAAAATAATTTTCAAAAATATGTAACTAGTTTAAGCCTTATTATACAAGTTTTTCATATCATTTGAATATGATTTTGATGAGAATCTATTATGATGAAAATGTCACTTCCTAATATCATGAAAAGAAAAAGAGGGAGCACTATATATAACAAGCAACTTCAATAGAAAAAAAAAAGAAATAAAATAAACTATCTTTAACCCACCGGTTTTGAATTATGCTAGAAAGGGATGAACGTGCGTAAAAAACAAAGAAAATACCAACAACAAAATAGTCAAAATGGTTATTCCCAGAAAAATCTGAAAACATAAAATTTGAATGATTACAGTGACTTTAGCACTGTTCACAAGAAATAAAACTAGTCCGAAAATTCTCTCACATTTTCGCAATTTAAAATAGTTTATATTGAATCATGCTGCTTGAATCATTTCTTACCAAAAACAAATACAATATTGATTGCTATTTAGAATTTTACTTAATAGCCTAACAGGTACATGTTAACTATGAATAAGAATAGTATTTGTTTGTAAGATCGGGTCCTAAGTCGATGGAGCACGAGATTGGCCGAACCTTTGGCGAATAGAATCGAGAGCCTCACTTGAGCCAGTCGTAAGGTTGGGGTTGTTGGCGATGGATCTTCAAGACTTTTTTTTCTGGCCCGGAGTGATATTTTCCGTTATATTGTCAATTAGGTTTCTTTGTTATTTTAATAGGATCTTCAGATTATTTTTTTGGTCCCGATGGTGCAAGCAGATAGATTTGAAGGCCTACGGAAAGTGGGCAGGTAAGCCCTCATTATTTAAAAAAAGTCATTTTATAATAAGTTTTTTATAATAGTTAATTTTATCTATAATGTAATTGTTCCTGATTTTAATTATTTATTTTTTAACGACCTTAGAAGTACAGTGTATTTTATTACTGTATTCGTAATGTTATGTCTTTTATTATGTAGTAGTCGAGTCATTACCGATTTGACAAGTCGGATATTTACAATATATACTTGTATGTATAAATAATTTTGAAGAGAAAAGATTTGTCCTGGCCGGAATTCTGTCTGCAATATATAGACGAACCGAGTTCGAATCCCGGCAGGGACAAATCTTTCTCTTCAAAATAAAAATATTTAAAAATAATCACCATCAAAATAATATATATATATATCTTCACTGTTATAAAAAATATATATTCTGATTCCTAAGTTTCTTTAAGTTTTTAAATTTCTTATAGTGACGTTTCGAGACTAGGTTGGTCTCATATTCATAATTTACAGTGAAAAATTGAGCAGTTAAATAACATACTACAATAAATATAAATTGACACGTGTAAGATTTTAATTAGATAAGTTGTAGTAACAAGTTTTTAAAGAACTGATCTGATAACCTGCTTCTCCTAAACAATCTAATCAACCACTTTCTACAAAAAAATGCCGGGTTCAGAGAAAACTAGCGGTCGATGCTGGAGCAGGGCAAGACTCGACTACAAGAGTCGTAAAGCCGAATGATGATAAAGAATTTATCAGTTAATCATTAATCAGTCACCTTTCAATATTTCATGAAAATTTAATATTGTGATAGTTGCGATTAAGGTAACTGATTAATGATTAACTGATCAATTCTTTAAAAACTTGTAAGTACAACTCATCTAATTAACGTCTTAGACTTGTCAATTTATATTTATGTGTTATTTAATGTATTTACTAAAGGATCATTTTTTCACTGTTAGGGCATGAATATGATTCCAACCTTGTCTCCAAACGTCACCATATTATGTATTATATATATAACAAATTTAAGAACTGACTGGAACTTAAGAAACAGTATATATATATATATATATATATATATATATATATATATATATATATATATATATATATATAATTAAACATTACTCATTTATCACGACTCTTTATATTTACATTACATGCAAGTATTGGAAGGTATTTGACTGATTAATGTATTAATACCCATTCTTCATCAATTTGGCACGGTTAAATATGAGACCAATATAGTCTTAAAAGTCGTCAAAAAGAAGCTTAAAGAACTAACTCGCGAGAACCAAAAGTATTAAGAAAGAATTATTTATTTATTTATAATTAGTTTATATCTACATTTAAGGTCTTTACGGAAGGCTTCCACGACTTTTTCATTATAAATATTTTTAGTACAAATATGTTAATCGGGAAATCATTATAAACATTTGATTATTTCTTAGTTAAATTTATTCATGATATTCGATCCGGCCTGCTTGCTACTCGTTAAAGTAAAAAAATGAAATGTGTAATAGATGAATAAAAAAAATTTAACATTGAAATAATTATTAAATGTTTTTTTTTTTTTTATTAATAATTTCAATGTTAAATTTCTTTTATTCATCTATTACACATTTCATTTTTTTACTTTAAGGAGTAGCAAGAGTAAACAATTGAAATGAAATATTTCTTTCAGATAATGGATTCTTTTCTTAAAAGTAATAACCATGTCCAAAAAAAAAAAAAATTTAAAATTGAAATTATTATTAACCGCCTTCAGCGGACTCACATTGCAACGCCTTAAAATACCGAAAGGTAACAGAAGGCCTTTATATATATAAGCATTTGTATGTATTCATTGTAAATTTGTAATATATTGTAAATAAAAGTTTGGGTGGATGTGAAAAAAAAAAAAATATTATTAATAATTGGCCTAGTTTGGTCCTTACTGCCACCATATAAAAATGCCTTTCATTTATAACATTTATTGCTATATGCACAATAGTATACTGTGAGAAAAAAAAAAAAAAAAAAGCACAATAGTGTATTGTGAGATATATATATATATTGTATACTGCCATATATACAATAGTATACTTCCTTAAATTAAAAGAGTGTAATTGATGAAAATAATACCACTTATTTTTAAGAGTGTTGGAGTTTTTAATAAAAAAATAAATTAAGATATTTATAATTTTAAATATTTCCCAACTAGCTAATACGTAAATTTGTATTTAATATTTTAACTTTGAATGTTTCGCCCTGGATGTAATAGGTCCTACTGATTTATACATATGAAAACTCCCATAAGAAATTGCTGTCTTCAGACATTGCTGTTATGCTTTACTCAATAATTAACCCATGCATATTGAAGCGCTTTAATGGCTCCACTCTTCTTAATTTATTTTAACCTCTAGACATCAAACATTTCTCAAACAAAGAAATTTTACCAAAAATCATAGACCATATTGTATCTGCCATCGCAAAGTATCTTCTTCTTCTTTATTTTCCTCATGTATCTTTCAGCGTCGAGGTACCGGATGAACCCGGGATCTTCATCTGTCTCTATCTCTCGCCATAATCCTCAGATCCTGCATGTTCTTCCCTCTCGCTTGTACCAACTTGGAAATGTAGCTGCAGTACGTCTACCTTGGTCTCCCTCTAGGCCTAGTGCCCACGGGTTTTGCTTCCATTAACTTTCTTGGATCCCTGTCTTGACTCATTCTGTGGGTATGCCCAAACCATTTGAGCTGACGCTTCTCCAGGGTTTCTTTCAAGGAGGAAATGCGTAGCTCCTCTCTAATAGTATCGTTCCTGATCCTATCTCTTCTTGTCTTGAAAGTTACTCGTCGGAGAAATTTCATTTCGGCAGCTGTTAAACGGCTCCAGTCTTTATCCAGGAGTAAGGAGGCAAATACATATACGCTTTTAAATAAACGGAGTTTCATGTTCTAACATACTTCTCTTTTTCCTACAATAGTGTTGCAGATCTGGTAGTAAACATTATTTGCTTTTTTAATACAGTTCGAAATCTCTTATTCCACTTTCCCATTTCTGCAAACATTGTGCCCAGGTTTGTGAATTTCTCTATGACTTCTATTTCTTGTATATAAGTAATAGTATTATAAGTATATATTTTTTATTTCTTGCATACAATATGTATAACTTCAGGGTTTCTTCCAACTTGCAATATTTTACTTTTATTAACATTTATGATCGCACCTTTCCTGGCAAGCTCTGCTTCTCATTCGGTTATCGTCCGTTGCAGATTTTCAGAAGTGTCTAAGATCAGGGCTATATCGTCAGCATATACTACCACTTGTGCCAGTATGGTCCGCATATTCCAATGCCCAATTGTAGTTCTCACAGTTCTTCTTTTACATATTTTTATGATTTCATCTATGAAGATTATAAAGTGGGCTGAGACTGTCTCCTTGTTTTATTCCTTTGTCCATGGGAAAGTTCTTGGATTCAGTGCCATTAATTCTCACTATTCCCTTAGGTTTTTGGTAGCAAGATTTGATTGCCTTGATAAAGCCTGATGGATCATTCTTGACCATTAATGCCTTCCAATTTTCATCTTGAGGAACAGAGTCGAAGGCCGATTTGAGGTCGAGGAAAGCAAGAGATAGGTTCTTGTTTCTCTCCCATGCTTTTCCTATGATCATACGTAAGGCAAAAATATGATCATGTGTTGAGTATCGAATTGCTCTTCATGGTAACAAAGTATCGAATGTGAAAAAAATACAGCTTTCGTTTTCGATTTATAGCAGTTGCTTTAGGATTGATAATTGATATAAAATTCATATAGAACCACCTATCAGTCACAAAAACAATGTAAAACGAATGTCATTGGTTTGACTATAGGCACTAATTTTTATTGTACCTTGAAACTGCTTTCTTTTTATTCTGCTCAAAAGTACCGATTTTCACATTCGATAGTTGGAAATGGCAGGGACGATAAGAAGTATCAACCATGTTTATATTTAAAGATTAAGAACATTGTGTTCTATTTTTTTTCTGAAAAATAAATACATTAAAGTTGCACGAAAATTCGGCAAAAAATGACTATAACTATACAGATTTCATAGGTGGATAAACCTAAGTCATAGAGTATATTACCTAAGAGAGATTGATCCCCACATTATTTTTTTATCGATTTTTCGAAATAATGCTACATATTGAAATATATGCATTTCTTGAAATTTTCATTTTTGTTTGCTAGAAGTAATAAAACAATTGAGTACATCGTTCCGGATTTCAGAAGATCGTCCAAAATTTGTTTTGACATTTCATAGTAAAAAAAAGGGGGAAAGGTATTGAAAAAATGGTTAAAAAATTACTGCTATTTGGATATTGTTGGGCTAATCATGACTACTACAGATCTTGCAAATTATTTTGGGGAACATACATAAGTATGTTGGCATTTACCGCGCTGGGACACTTTTGCCTACTTCTCAGCAATTCTCTTAGGCATCTTAAAACATTCTACATAACATTCTATTACGTGGTTTGTTTTACATTGATAGAAAGCGGGGCGACTTTTAAAACTATTTTGTATGTGGTGTATTTTTTGCGGGTGAAAAAGGTTGTTAAATGTCAAGGGGACTACAGCACAAATGGTGTTGTGGCATTTAGTACTCTTTTCTGTTTATTTTTTGTTGAAGCAAGACTTTGATTAGATTGAGTAGTTTAGAAGCCACTAGCCCGCGAGCTTAGAAGGTTTGAGTAAGCAAATGCGGTAGTATTGATTTTTTTCTCTTAGCTCGTTCCATAAACTCTTTTATGTAATGCTGAAATCAGGAACTAACTTATTATTGACAGATGTACGCTAAGAATTATTATGACAAAAGTATGGATTTGCATGAAGTAAAAAAAAATAAAACGAAATCTGTGTCAAAATATGTAATCGCTTTAAAAAAAAACACAACATTTGTAAATCTTTTTCGTAAAAAAAAAAGTTATTTGGAAATCTAATATGTATTTTTAGGCATTATGTTACACATATCAACACATAATCTATTATGTTGAACTAATGCACTAGTATTTCCAAAATGGCATAAGCCGAAAACCTACATTTTTAGAAAAATTATTTGTGAACTTGTATTAGGACCCTAAGAGTGACATAAGTGCCTTTTGGCAAACAATTTTTACATATTTATCCATTTCTTTCATGGTCATAACCCACCAACGAAAAACGCCGATTTTTGAGTTGTGTGACTTTAGAAATGCTAGAACAGTATTTATACTTGCAAAACGCTCATGACTATAGGTTAGAACTACATTTCATGAATTAGAAACTGTAACACAATATGTTATGATTAAATAAATGGTCATCCGTCGAATTCTTTTTTAAGTAACGATTATTAAAAAACTGATTTTTTTTTTCAGTTAAACCCGCTATTATAACTTCTGTATAAATTCCATATATGAAATGTATCCATATTTTATGGTCTAGCTATTTTATATTATTAACTATATTTTATGGTCTTAATTATCAAAACTTTTTTTAAAAATGTAGTTATTGATATTTATAAATGTATTACAACAATACAACAAGTAAATAGGATAAGTGATACATAATGACATGATAATGACAAGTCAAGAAACTAGCCACTGGTAGTACTCAAATCAAAGTTCAACTAATGGCCATCTTCTCTTCAGACGCCTCGGAGCATTGAAGTGAATTGAAGAGGAAGCTAAGTTTGAAACTAAAGGGTTTGAGTGGGAATGAAGTTTGTTATGAAAGGATAGATGCCGGGTTGGGGCCAAATCAGCAACAAAAGGGACATTAAGGTCGTTATGGATGACTTTATTCTTAACAAAATAAGGAGCATTGAAGATTTTACGAAGGATTTTGGATTGTAAGGATTGGATACGAGAGGAATTCGATGGCCTAGTGGAGCCCCAAAGCTCTACTCCGATTATCAAAACTAAAAACAAAATTTACGGACTTGTACATCTGTTGGGACACTCTTAGTTTCATATACTCCTAACGACATGGATTTTAGAAAAAAATTAATCAAAAACTTTACAAACATGAAATATCATCCGACATTATTATAAACAATATAGAATTTGTAAAAAAAAAACTTTTTTAAAAAAACTGTTCTAAATTTTTTTCTAAAATAAAAGGCATTATATGAACCAATCACAAGCCTAAGTTCCTCTTTTATTTTCTGATTTCAGCATTTGTAATTATTTCCAAACATTTTTAGCTAGATTACCGAGATTTTTTAATGAAATTTATTTCCTATAGATATGCTTATGGTTCTTTAAAAGGCTATCAAAAAATTCATTGTTACTGAAGATAATATAAAAATGGCAGATTATAATTGTAGACAGATGGATAAATTTTGGGTCAAATAATGCTGTACATATTCATTTTTTCTTTTATTTATTGTGAGTTTTCCCTAAGTTGGAGTTTTCTCCCACTAAATTTTAGTATTAAAATTTTTTTCCAGGTCTTCCTGGACTTGGCTTATCCGTGAAATTCTTGGTCGGCCTCATCTGCTTTTTCCTTCAGGGCACCAGTGCATGGCCATTTTGGGTATTATATTACTCTCCAACCTCAGTATTATTTTCTGTTGATTTTTTCGAGGACGGTATTGTGAGTACCCAATACCTCTCGGACTACTGAATTGGGTATCCTATCACGCCTAGATATTCTGGCTGCCCTTCTCCTGTAGTCCATCCCTGAAACTGAAAGTTTCTCTTTGCTTCCTTTTCTCAATTTCCATATTTCACGGTCATAAGATAATAGCTATTATAATAACATGGAAAATCATTCTTTTTTAGGATATTATTATTCCACAGTATAATAAATAAGAAATAAGCATGCCAATAGCTTTTCTTCCTTCTCTGGTTCTTCGGGCTATATCCACTTCAGATATTCCGTCTTTTTGAAGGAGAGATCCTAAATATTTAAAATTCATTACATTTTTAATCTGTAGACCGTTCACCTCCAATGGTTTGTCCTCTGTATCCAAATATTCAGTCTTTTCAAAGTTCATCTTCATTCCCCACCTATCATATTCTTCCTTTCTATTATATCCACTTCTATTATATGAGTGTGCTACATAATGGCATATTGTCTTTTGGAAAAACTTTCGGTAGATCTCTTTGGTATAAATGTTTTTTTTTTATCAGGTTGGGGTCATTTTATTTTTGCTTGTTCGCATCAAGTATAATGAAATTGAGAACTTCTTAGAGCCTACTTATTTAGCTAGATACTTAACAGTATGCCGTATATCTTAATATTACAGATTATTCTCACCTAACCTTTTCTCGAATAAAAAATTAAGATTATTATTTAATAATGAGACAAGCTGTCTTTTATTGCCAGAATAGCACCAACTAATGTATTTTTTGCATGTAAATCATATCACATCTAATATGATAAGGAAAGCTACGGTCTCTAATAATAATTATTCAGAAAGCAAAGTTCATTCCTAATCAGAAACCAAGATAACCCTCGATACAAAATTTCAGATTAAAATAAATTACGAAACTACAACATTCCTTGTCATTTTTTGTTTTTATGTTTCTAGAAAAAATATGTTTAAAACAACGTTTGGTTAAACTTAGAATCCAAATTTCAAAAATTGACTTTTTCATATTTTTCGCTTGCTCAGTCAATCATTGGTTTTATAGTCCCAAAACTTCAGGTTCAGAACATGAACAAAACAATGAGAAATAAGTGGTGTGTTGAACTAGAGTAAAATGTGACAAAGTAAACATTTTGCAATTTTGAATGTATCCGCTTTTGTTCACGAACGTAGCTAATTTTTAAAATTTGATGCATGATGATAAAAAAAAGTGATATATTTGAAAACAAATGCACTTTAGTACTTATTGTTAATGTCCGTTTATAGAGTGTTGAAAAAGATTCTAAAGAATAAATTATGGAATTGTTCTGTCACAAACCATAAATAATTATTATTTTTATGTTGCATTAATTTTATGTGTTGTTTATTTTTAAGAATAATTAGAATGAATCGCAGAAATGTTAGCAATTATTCATTCGATTTCTTACTGCATTATTCAATGAAATGAATCGTGAAAATTTACTTTCAGTCATAATTAAAATAAAATTTAATTTAGGCATTAAAATAAAAAAAATAATGAGAATTTAATTCTTGGAATTATGAATATTGTATTCGTTATGATTTTGTTTCTCTTTCTTGCCGCTCAGGTTCTTTCCACTCCGGTCTCGACACATTCTTTTCACTTGGGCCAGATTTTTCTTCTTCTTGCTCCTATTCTATTGATGCGATCTTTAAGCAAGATTCTTGAGCGACCTCAGGGCCTTCTGGTCGGGCTTCCATTAAGTCTCTTGGCTGCCGTTCTTCGTCCATGTGAAAAAAATACCCGAACCACTTCAATTGCCTATTTCGGTGTAGATCTTTAGTTCGGGCACTTCTAGTTAGTCTCATACTGTCACATTCCGAACACCGTCCGTTCTTGTATATTACGACCACTATGGGAATGTACTTCATTTCTGCACATGTTCTCCGACTCATGTGTTTGTCAAGCAAGGCCCAACTTTCACTCCCAAGTGTAAGCATTAGTTACATATTCATTATGAATATGTATGAAAATTAGTAATAGCCAATTATTTTGAGAATAGTCCGATATTTTCCTAAAATTCATTGATCTATATAGTTACATATAACACTCCATACTTTTTGGGATTATTTTATCTTTTTCATCTTGTTCTAATAATGACCGTTAATGAACAGATACTATCCCTTTCTTCTACATGGGTTATGTTAGTCATGGTACATACCTATTATGTTATTTTGTAATAATCAACAAAAATGCTTATTTTTTTACATTAATAACAAATACATTTTCCATCGTTATTTTAAAGATATTAGGAACTTTAAAAAAAAAGCAACTATGGGAATAGTTGGCGATATTCGGGCTTAATGTTCCATGAGACTTGGAAGGTCCGCTATAATGTCCTGCAAGGAATGCTTCAAGCTTTGAAGGCCATCTTCAAGTTTTCTCATCATCAACCAAACAGTTTGATAATCAACCCTAACCTATGTGGCGATCAGGGACACATGGACTTCTGAAATCCACCCATAATGCGATTCTTTAATACCGGTAGAATAGTCGAATCCATCATATTAAGAATTTCATTTCGAAATATGCTCACAGAAACAATTTTTAATGAATCTGTAAATAGGACCATATATTGCAAGTTGGTGCATTTCATATTCTCCGTCAATTAATAATTAACAACATATTTGTAATTCTTTAGAATCAAATAAGCAAAACCTACATGATTAATACCCTTTCACTTCTTCACCTTTGGTTCGTATCTTATATTTCAATTAAATTATGTTTTTTACCATTAAATTATTGTTCGTTAATGTAAATAGTTCACTTGCTTTTCTCATAATTATCTAATTTCATTTTGAATTGATAATTTTTTTACTATAGTTCCAGAACTATTGCAAAATTTTAAACATGTCCTCAGGAACGATTTTTAACAAATCTGTGAGTAGAATCGTTCATTTCAGTTTGAGAAGCAAGGCATATATATATTAATCAATGGAATTAAATAATCAAAAGAAGTATATCATTAATAACAAAATATTTCAAATAATAATGATAATACCTTTAGTTCGTCTCATATATTTTACTTTAATTACTTTTCTTATCATTAAACGTACTCGTATGTTCATACCCCAGAGGTAAAGGACGCCATATTTTTGTATTTGTTTAGGGGAGCCAATTTCCATAACTTTGAACTATTAAAGTTTGTTTCTTCGATACTTATAGAAACAGCTTACAGAAAATTATTCACATTGTTATTTATATTGATAAGTAACTGGAAGTATTTATTTATGGCAATTTACCTAAAATATTACCTATTTTTGGACATGGTATCCTTCAATTACGGGCCACAGATTTCATTGTAAATAGTTATTTACATATCTCATATTAGTATTTCATTTGATAAACAATTTTATGTTTGTGGTTCTAGAACTTTTCATATAAACAAGATTGTTATTCATTTTTGGTGAAAGTAGAGTGTACTGTTACTAGTACATGTTACATTCGCTACAAATGTCACTGTATATGTATTATGTAACAAGTTTTCAGGTATTGACTTTTATCTATGAATGAACAACTTACGATTTACCAAATGCTTGTATTTTGAATATTTTTGTAGTAGATCTAAAAACAAAATTAAGACGATTTAGCCACCCTAATCGAAACCACGCTTATATCTTTCGTTATGTGGACATATTTTAAATATTTTACCATTAAAAAATCACCAAACCAAGTTTAATGGCAACTCAAATTTATTAGAAGGCAGCACCAATAATAAATATAAAAAATTTTAAGTTCCAAAAATCAATGTCCTGAATATATCTAACTTCTGGTGAATTATGTCAGTATCAAGGTAAGCATTCAATATATCTTCCGAAGATCGTTTTTACAATACTTCAGTAACGAAATGATACACTTTTCCCACGTGTTAACTGAGTTTTCAAAAATATCTCTTATATCAATGACTTATATCATAGTAGAGATCTCATAAATCGACTGCAAGTAGATATTGCTTATATCCGAATATTATAAATAGCCGGAAATATTATTTTTACAGCATACAAACCTACCTTCTGTTGCCAGTTATTTCTGCCTTTTTTTTATTAATGTGGTACGGAAATTACTGAGTACACCAAAATGTTCTGTTTTTAGATTTTTTATGAAAAACACCTATTCGACTAGTTTCATTTTGGTATCTATACATTGACGGATTTGAGGGGGGCATGGGGATCATGGCCCCCTAGAGTTATCATTAGTCATATTGATCTGAATTTTAGTTGGTTTTCAAGAAGAAAACACGTTTTACACACCAAAATTATTCAGAATCGAATGTTTTCTCAATGGATGCATCCAAAATCGGCGATTCCGAACCCTTTGATATTTTTCATTTACATATAGATAGCTACCGCTTTGTTCAAGGAGCTCATTTTTATCCATGTTATTGTTTTCTGGCCTCAGTTGTCTTAAATTTAAAATTGATATTTTATGTATCTTCATTAGTATATGGATCGTATACATTGATAACAAATTCACATTGACCCATGCCCCCCCCCCCCTAAAAATTCTTCTAGATCCGCCAGTGTGTCTATACCTACCAACGTTTATCATTAGCTCGCATAATTCAAAGACCATTATAAATTAAAAAACTGCTCATATTTATTAAATACTTCTTATATATTTATTTAATATATTTAATTTTTTTTTAATTTATGTATTTAAATTTACAACTGTATAATTTACAATAACGTACAACAAGTAAATATAATGAATGAAACATTATGGTATGGATAAAGGCAAGTAGACGAACTATCCAGTGGTACTACTCAAATATTGTGTATTATTAAAGTAGATCCTTCGGCCGATTTCTATTAACCGAATCTGAATTACTACAATAATAACAATGTACATTTTATTTGTTTTTTTTTCTCGGGTATCATTAGGGAAAACCGTGCCAGTACAATTATTTTACTAAAAACCAAATAGCTTCAAAGTAGTTTTGGTTCTCACCTGATCTTTATCACTCGTTTTTCTTCCGTCTCTTGTAATATAATCGTTCTCTGTTACTAAACTGCAATCTTTTCTAATAACGCTTCGAAGGTCAATTCTAGTACAAATTGGGAACATCTTTTGTAGTTCCATTACGACACAAGGCCTCACGTAGTCGTACCCGCATATTTTTCGTTTCTGATACCCAGAATTTTCTGGCCATCCACACCACACGCTACGCAATGTCCAGAAGTATTTTAGACACATAATTATCACTGTGCAGGATGCATCACTCTTGTAAAATGTCTTGGTCGTTATAGAAAAACAAGCTCAGACGAATAAGTGATAATGACCTGATTAGAGTCTTATTTATTTACATCTCGGTTGTCCTAGACAGAGACCTGCTTCTATAATGCTTCTGGAGACCAGGGTAGTTCCTATTGGCTGAAATGAAGCGACGTCTCCTATTGCACAGTTCGACTGTCTTTCAGAATAAACAATGTCATGAAATCTCCAATTTATATTTATTTTTTTCCTTTACATACCACCTTCTTAGGAGTTAAGAGCACATCACTTAGACTTGGACTAACAATCCGACTTTAGTAGATGTTCATTGAAGTATAGGCTCATTATTCTAAATAAACCCTGTCCAGATAATCGGTATGGGCCAGAATTCTGTCCAGGCAGTGCCGAAGGAAACCTCACACTGCAAGAGCGGTAGAGAGGAATGATTATGATGCTATATTCCTTACATTAGTTGCTGAAAAAAAAAAATAAAACAAATTTAAAAATATACGACAGTAACTCGGTTGAAGATCCAAAGGAGTAGTATCCTTAATTAATTCATTTGGTCGAATTAGTCTGTATACTATTTTTATTCAATGAACACAACGATTGCATATTTTGTATGGTTTGTGTCGATTGTATGGATTACTATATTTCGTGAATATCTTCATAAATATTAATTAATCAAGCTATTAAAAATTACCATTATAATATATGTAGAAGTTCTATAAAAAAAAAAAGGTAAGTTATAGCGAGTATTGACATTTACGACTCAAGCACCTGCGTTGCAAATTTCTTTACTCCTACGGTAGCAAACGGGAAACAATATAGAAAGACCTAGAGAGGTTAAGTAGATCAAAAATTCAATATTGATTTGTTGTCTTTCACGGTGCATTCTGCATTCATTTTTTTTACGCAGGAAACAATCATGTCACCATATTGGCCTGAAATATTCCGGTTTATTGTCCGACATAATCTTTAATTCGTAGTAATGAAATGCATAGAGGTTTTAGAAGACGTTGAAAGCACTGTTGCTAGCGTTTATAGGAAATCAATGTTGTAGTATACCATCATTTAACTGATATGTCTTAGTCCCTTCATAAAGGTACATAAAGGTAATAAATAATAAAAATATAAATACACAAAAATAAAATATAAAAATAATAATTACACAAAAATAAAATACAAAAAATAAAATATAAAAATAATAATTTCAAATTTAGTCTAATATATTTTACTACAGAATACCTAATGCGATCTCCTTATGAGAGAGAGTTCTTTACTGAATACATCTTCTACTTCATTGGTCCTGTTAGGTAAGAGAAGATTGGCATAAAAGCCCACTTGCACTCCGACTATAATTATTTCATTGATATTCAAGTTGGAAAAAAAGTGCTCCTGGAGAATACCAAATCATCATGCTTCTTGAATAATAAAAGGATTGAGTATGAACAAATCCATACACATTCGTAATATTTAATATTATCATTCATTTAATTGTTTGATTCCGATAACGCTGACTTTTTTGTCAGGTACTAATAAACATTGATTTATTAATATTATGCTGACCTAATGGTTTGTGATGCCTGCAACTGCCTGATATGACTTTATGTCTAGTGAATGCGTAATAAGAGTCAAATATGGATTCAATACTTTGTGTTTAGGTCGAAAATATGGGATTGAAAATAGTTCATGAATTTATCTAGTGTATATGTTCTGAGTTTACTCACACCACGTTCTTCCCTTTTAGGGGTGAAAGTCCTACTCAAAAATTGTTGAATCTAATATTTGATAGCTTAGTCCAGGTTTTGTTTTCTTTTTACCTGCATATTGTTTTGTTTTTTCAAATTTAAATTATCGTTAAAATATGTAGAAGGTGTATATTATTGGACTTCGAAAAAACTATATAAAGGCGAACAGTTTGTGCTGAAACATGCCCAGAAATAATGCTTTACTTAATATGCGTTCGATGTTTAATGCGTAATATTGACAAAAAATGATTCCTTGATTCATTGATCCCCTCTTGCAAATCTTATTTTGCTATCAGGTCTACAAGTTGTCGCTTCAAGTTAAGCCACAACAAATTTTACCTTTTGATTCGTTTCTTTTTCAATATTCTTGAAAATAAAAATAATCGTGAGTTTTAGAATGACAAAAAGAGTATAATTATGAGAAATTTGTATATTTCGGTAATAATTGCATAAAGAAATTAACGTATATAGATTTATAGCCTACACAGTATGTGTCAGTTGATTCTTTAATCTAAATAGCGCAAAAATGACTAGTGATACCACTAATTTTGTTGTATTTACTTTTCCTTACATTTTAACATTATTTATTATAAAAAGTATCAATATTTATTAGAAATTATACTACTATTGAATATTAATGTAGTTATTAAATATACTATAATAATATAAATGCTAGGTAAAGTGAATACAACAAAATTAGCATTATCCCTATTCATTTTTGCGCGGTATATATACGGACAGTAATAGTTATTATGTAATAATTATTTTTATTTTCGAGAATTTACAGAAGGAAGCGAATGGAAATATCAAGCATGAAGTGACTTAACTCGAAGCGACAACCTGCGGAACTGATACCCTTATTTTATACACTAACGCGTGTATATTAGCTCCAAAAGGAATGCGACCGATGATTCTATTATTGAGACCTCTTCACTTATTCTCTCAGTCATACCCAGCAGTTTTTAGCTCCAGATCTCACCATCGGATACTCATACACAACATAACAGTAAAAACATTTTGCGTGCAATAAAGGATCTAAATAACAAAGTTATCATGCTACTCATAAGCGGATCCAGGGGGGGGGGCACGTGCCTCCTCCCCAGACGGTTGTGTGTACTGTGGATAATCCATTACAGTTCATACTGATAGGCAAATCATGTGATGATATTTGTTAAAATAACAGAAATAACATGAGTGAAACAATTGTTTAGATATTTTAATAAGCCTTTCTATAAATATTACAAGTGTATTTCTAAGTTATTGTTGATTTTTTTGCGCGTCGGCCCCTTGTGCCCCCCAGAAAAAATCCTGGATCCGCCTTGATGCTACTTTTGTTTATTTGAATCCTAGGTACCGACATTATCAATAAACTAAACTGGAAAAAGGTTGTCATTCAATGCGAGAAGATGATACTGTCTAGGAAGATTTGTATAATCTTAACGCTTAGTAGATCGCTGAAGGTATTATACGCATCGACATCCATCGATTACTGACACTAAGAATAGAAGCAATTTGCAATAGAGCAACTTTTACCCGGTGGTTTTCCTTATTGTTACGTCCTTACCATTTTTTTTATTGATTTTTTTTCGTTTTTGATTAAAACTAGGTTTAATTACTATTTATAAATATGTGCATCGTATTTGGTTCCAAATGTCGGAATAATCGGATATATGAAGCAATCTTTTCACTAGCAAGTAATCAACAATCAAATAAAGACTGTTATTAAATTAAGTGGTAAAATCTAATTTTCTCCAAAATGACTTTCTTGTACTTAGGGATGCGGAATCATGTTTTTTCGTATCGAATAAGATTCTAAGTTAGGCATTGCTTTGAAACGTAGTAATGACTTATATTACAATTCTATTTAAAGCACAAAACTACGAGACTGGCAGGATTTCGCTTTCCTCAGAACAGTTAACTCATTTTGGACGAAATTAGACAAAACCACTTATTCACCGTGGCTGTAGAATTAACCATCATTCGGAAATATGTTCTAAATTTAAATAACTCGTTTCACTGCCTTTTTCCAAAATACCCGGAAGCCAACTAAAATTGGAGTTGTACAATTGGAAAGGAAACAGTAAAGCCAGAAGTATTTGCAGTAAGCACTTCACTGAAGGTGATTTTGATAATCTATCCTCCTTTCGGAAATATATTTAAAAAAGGAATGGTTGTTTTACCACAATTACAAAAATCTACATCGAAGGTAGAGGACATTTTTAGGCAGGAGTATTCCTTTTTATTTATTTGTAGAATCTTCCTTGACATCGTTAAATTATAGTGTATATTAATTTATGTTTTTTTTATTTCACGAAAGAGGAATCTTAAAAACGTAATTTATCCCATTTCATTCCCAAATGCCGGATAAACAAATGCTAAAACAGAATATGATAATTTAAAATAAAAATCAGGAGTGAAACATGCTTAAAATGAAGGTCACCTGTGGTCTAGTGGTTAGCGTAACAAACTTCTAAACCCAAGATCGCGGGTTCGTAGCCCGGCAGGTGGCTCTATGATTTTTTTAAGGGAGTAAAAATTCCTTAGTTACGCCGTCCTTCGGAAGGGACGTTAAACGGGGGTCCCGAGCCTGTACGATGTCAGGTAATCGTTAAAAATCCCTATCCTAATTAAACCTGGATAGAGCTCCCACTGTAGCATCGTCCGATTAGCCATAGCAGCATAAAGTGACGTTAAATGAACAAACAAACAAACATGCTTAAAAATATAACCCATAAAAAAAATATATATATTTATAATGAGAAACTTGATCCTATAAAAACAAGAGGATTTCCAACTTTTAGGGAATGACTTTTAGAAACAAAATTATTGAAAGTAATATGAATCAGCAACAATGTGAACATTGTTGTATATGTGCTACTCTGCAGATGAACATCAATTTTTTTTTTTAAGTTCAGATGACAAGCAGATAAATTAGGGTTTATGTATTTTGTTGTATATCATGTAATGTTTGAAGGTCAGTTCTTGGTCCCTGGACCTGGAGTGTTGGATTGTAATCTGATGTCACAAAATTATAGTTAAACACTTTAAAATAATTTTATCATATAAATAAATGGAGAGATCTATCTTAAGTCATCATATTTGCATCCAAAAATAATCTCAATTTATTTAATACATTCAGATTCATTACTATTCCTCTTTCCATATATACTTATTTTATTATAAAAATAAAAGATATAATGAGTGTGGTGGGGAGAGGGTCAAACCTCAAAGACCTGAAGTGTTAATAGAAGAACCAAATTAATACCTAAGAGAGAAGCCTTCTGAAAATTAACATTTTCTAAATCAGTGCTCACTGAAAACATTAGTAGTGAATTATTAGCAAGCAATGGTGGTAACTGTACTTATTCGTCGGGGCTCACAAATCTCTTTATTTATTTACTAAATCAAATCAAATCTTATTTCTATAAAAAAAAAAATCTTTATTTATCTATTTCTGAGTAATTTATATTGCCAAAATGTGCTATTAGTTCATGGACATGCTGTCAAGGTAATTCCTTCTTTTAAGACAGTTAACTGCTTTCATTTACAAATGTCTTATTTTAAATAAATGTATATAAAACAGGCATAAATCTGTCCACTTTTTTTCTATGATTTTCCACATGCCTTAGTTCATTCGTCTACATATATATAAGTGGATTTAGTTGACCAGACTTTAGTTGAAAATTTAATAATTGTATGTATCATTCTTAATTAAGTTATACATATATCATACTACTGCTTTGGTTTTGTAAAACTTACAAAATATAATCCATCTTTTCTTTTGGAAAATTTAATTAATTGAAAACTGAGGTACAAGAACTTATAGAAGTTTCAATAATATGTCATAAAAAAAATTGAAGGGCAGACAGTTCTTTCCATATTCAGTTTTGCCCTGCTATATGTGACACTATATGGAACATTAGGAGCACCTAAACAAATAGGGTAAGGGGCATTGAGCAGGTAGTTTAAATTCTTTAGGATCGGTACCTTTACCCTTAAGAGACAGGATGGCAGTCATTGGCAAAAAGTGGGCAACTCAGCATGTAGATTGTCACCTATAACGAGAAGGTCCCCTTTTTCTTTCTTTGTAAGTAGACATATAATTTATCATGTGACTATGATCGACACACATTTAATGAAATGAAAAACAATCTTTATTTAATAAATAACATTCCTAGTCAATCAACCACTTCAACCTTTGGAGAAGAGGGGGATAAGTCTCTTATTCATTAATGATATAGAATTACTATATATTAAGTATAACGATCTCAGGTTAGCATCCCATTTCATTATTTAAATATTAGTCAGATCAAAGCATCTAGCTTTTCCTTGAGATCAATGCTTGGGACAGAAGAGCCAGTATAGCAACCCCTCAAAACTATTTTACCTGTTGACCGTTGACTATAGTTTGTTTTGTGCATCTTAATCATACAGTAACCATTATAAATTTAGTTGTCTCTATTTTCCTGTTTCTAACATTATAATTTATTTTTTCATAGTTGTTACTGGTGCCACTGATGGAATCGGAAAAGCTTATGCAATAGAATTAGCTAAAAGAGGTGTGGATATAATTCTTATTAGCAGGAATGAAATTAAGTTAGTCAAGACAGCTTCGGAAATAGGTAAAGTATAATATTGTACATGTACATTTATAATACTGAGCTTATTTAATATTCCATAACCAGTTTTAAAAAAATATGTTATGCTTATTACCATAAAGTTCAATCAAAATAACTATATGCTATGGATTAATAAAGTATTAATGGTAAGAAAAACCTGATTTTCAGTAATCTTTTTTAGAGAAACATGGAGTTGAAACATTCTGGATTAAGGCTGATTTTGCAAAAAGGGACTGTTACCCGCACATAGAAAGAAATCTAGCAGATAAGGATGTAGGAATATTAGGTATGCTTTGAATAAATCTTGAATAAGTTAATTAAACTTAAATTAATATACTTTTTTCAATACAGACAAATGTTATTCTTATTGTAAAAAAAAAATCTGCAAAATGATTTTATTGAGAACAATAAAGGACTACTAAAGTTACAGCAAAAGGCTTCGAGTAGAGTAACAACAATTTTTAACTATTTGTTTCATTTTTATATTTTCCTAAATACAAGTTTTCGTGAGGAAAAGAGAGTTTAATTATGGGCAATGAGTAGATTTCGGGAATCATTTCATCAAGAAATAAAAGTTTCATGTAACATTTCTTAGTATAGACAGTATATGTTTGTTGAAATGTTTATCTTATGAAATTATCACATAAGTATACACATTTCCCATAGTAACATTCTCTTTTCCACACTAAACCTTGTGATAACTTGTATTTTGGAAAATATTAAAAGGGAAACAAATGAAAAGTTAGATCTTGTTGTGACTCAACTCGAAGCGACAACCTGCGGAATAATTACCAAATATTCAACCATGATAAAAAAATTTTTTTTCAGTTACATCATAATTCATTGTTTCTTTTCCAGTAAATAATGTCGGAATACTACAGTTTTTAAGTCAGGAATATGCTGAGGTTGACAAAGATTTCTTATGGAACGAAATTGACATCAACTGTGGATCTCCAGCAATGATGACGAGAATAGTTTTACCAAGCATGAAAAAAAAAAGGAAGGGACTTATTATAAATTTGAGCTCCATCTCTTCAATAACTACACTTCCTACAATGAGTCTTTACGCAGCTACAAAGGTATCATCACTATAGAATAAAATTGGAATCTAAATTCAAATTATCATTGCCTTTCAAATGTAATTAATTAGAAATCTTAACTTAAAATATCCAAAATGATTCAGCTCTAGTTAAATGATACTCATTAAAAATCTCTACAAATTTATATTCAGGATTAAATTATCACCATTTATTAGACAAATTAAAAATTATATTTAATTTATAGATGACTATATCATTAAGTTATTGAGGTCTAATCACCTTTATGCACAACCTTATTCCTAGAAACAGTAAAATTGTTAAGAATAACTGAATTAATTGTCTTTGTGATGGTTGTTACTTATTTAAAACAGTTCATTGGACATTTAAATTGTTTCATAAACAGAGCCATTCAGCAATCTTATTTGTTTATTTACTTATTTATCCTGTTTGGTTTTTGTAGATACTCTATACAATATTGCAAAGTATATAATTAATCAAGAAAATAATTAATCTGTCCAGCCTGTATATAAACTTAGTCTTCTTCCTCCACCTCATTTATTTTCTATATGAAGCCGTAGCTCTTTTCAGTAAAATTGCAAGAATCTCGAGATAACTTTTCCAAAGCATATATTTTATAAAAAATGGTATTTAACTAGTTACAATATTATGTTTCGGTACCCATGTTTGAACTGAAGTTAGGTTTAGTAATTTTAACTTAGTTATGTTAAAGTAACAGAATGAAACCTTTTCTCTATGTCTAATCAATAACTTTTTTCAACTTCCAGTCATTTGTAAATATGTTTTCCGTAAGTACTGATGCTGAAGTTGCTAGATACAATATACGGGTACAAAACCTCATTCCGTACTTTATTGAAACTAATCTATTACAAGATGGAGAAGAGGTTATCCTTGATCTAAAACGGAAAGCCAAGTTTATGATTCCAGATGCAGAAACATATGCTAAGAGTGCTATTTACACATTAAATACCAATTACCTCATGACTACAGGATACTTGCCGCATTCACTACTGGTATGGTTTTATTGCATTATTTTTTTTCCTTTATGGTTTACCAATAATGTGTATGAGGCTTCTGTTAATCTGAAGCTGTCTGAACTGATATAATATTATAATACTCCAAAACGCTTAACACATTGTGGTTAAGGACTTATAAAAATAAAGTTTTTGCTAACTATGAATATAGTATGGGTCATACATTTATATTTTTTTATAGTTAGGTCATAGATCCAGCAGTAAAAAACACCTGACCCAATGTGATTAAGATTTTTAGTAAGACCATGACCCAATAATTACAATTAATAACATGCCTTAATGCCAAATTCATAAACTTATTGCTTATACTCTATATTTGAAAGTTACTATAATTATGTTCCTTTTTCTGTTTAGCAAATAGGTTTCAGCATGATCCCTACAAGAATGAGGGCCAAAATTGTAAACAACAGAATTCGGGCTTTGTTTGAAAATAGCTCAAAGAAAACAAAATAATGATTTCTTAATGTTAATAAACTTAATTTATTATGATCTGTCTTCATAATTTATCAGTTTGTTCTGGTAAAGATGCACTACTTAATTAAGTTTTTTGTAAATATGTTCATAGTATTGAAAAATTATTAAATAAATTAATAATCATCTATTTTTATAATAATTACCACAATCAAAAATCATTTTGATTGGTAAAATAGGAAAAAATGTATGCATTACTGCATTAATCTTTTCTATTAAGCTTTCATCTAAATATATTCTTATAATGAACATATAGTTACCTATTGATGGAATTGGGAAGATAATGGAAGGGAATATGATCAAAAATAAACAGGTTTAATGTAAATTAATGTACAACTTGTTCTGGTACAAATATAATTTTGTTATGAAGCTCTTGGTCAGTCATTTAATAAAGAACTAAGCAAAATTTCAAAGGTAAAGTTAAGGATTTTGTTGCTATCACAGTTTCTTATTTTCCAATGAATTTTTAAGCATTTTTTTAGGTCCATTAGTAACAGAAACATTGTAGTCATGCAATTAGTGCATACAGAAAGTTTCCAAGTTTTATTGATAATTGTTCCATCTTTAATTCTTCCATTTTTATGATCAGTAATAATTTACTAAATAAATTGCAAATAATTGCACATGTCCCTCAAACATGATTTCCAGATCAATACATTTATTAAGATTAATATTAATGTATTATTATTGATACATATAATTAATAATAATACATTTATTAATATTAATACATGTTTCCATCCTTTCTTGCCAGAGAGTAAAAATTAGATCCTCTATCTCTGTCAAACCCGAAGCCACTCTCATAATACTCTAGCATTTTTCTTCGGTACACCTGCTCAGTCTTATGAAGATTTTGGGCAGTATAAAAAAAAAGGTTCTATATCAATATATTCAAATAAAATTGCATGTAATTATGAATTTATAGAATTGGTGAATATAAGAGTGCAATAATTCTTAGAGACTTATCGTTACTATAACAAATTGATTTTATTTGAACAAAAATTGTAAATTAAGTATTGGATTTTGTACCTTGTCTGATTCTATTTATAAATTCTGTAACTTATGTTGAAATGACAAGACAATTGATTAAATGTATTATTACTTTTTGACTAATTTTCTAAAATTTTAGAGAGAAAAATAGTTGACTAGAAGATATAATGGAGGATGGAAATAGTTGGGGGGTGCAGTAAAAAAAACACCAAATAAGTCAAGACTTATTTTTTATTTATGCCGAGTGAGTTACACGGTTCCCCCAGCTGCCTCTCTTATTAGCCCTGAAGATGGCCTACAAAGTAGGTCGAAACGTCGGCACAAATAAAAATGTCTTGACTTATTTGGTGTTTTTTTGACTGCACTCCCCAACTATTTCCATCCTCCGTCTTAAATTTTACTTTTTTTTAGATAATATTTGTAATGTTTATGTTTGGAATGTAAATAAATACTAAAATTCTATTGCTCTATAAAATATAACCAATTCTACCCTATAATAATTAAACTGTTAAATTTGTTCCTCCTACCAAGTAAATCATAAAATACATTAATTTTGCCATAAATAATTTTTTAATATTATTGTATTATCATTCTAAGCTTTGCTATTATCAACATTAGTTTCAAACGTTCTTTTCTTTTCTTCCTTTTCTTCTATTCGTTCCTGTGTTTACACTACTATATTACTATTACTGTGTATGAATAAACTATTCGCTCATCCATCAAGCGTATTTCCCTTGTTTCATTATAAACTTAAATAAAACATTAGGTTTACCAGCCTAGTATAATCACATATTTATGAAAGCTTTTAAAAATTGTCTTTTAATGACAGAAGAAGAATATTCATAACTTTTATTTGTAATTCTTAACTCGTTCATCAAAACTATTAAGAATTTCTTTTGAGGTAAGTAAGTTGATTGGTTTTCTAAAAGGCCTTTCACGCCCTCTGTAGTTCTCTGTAGCCCTCTGTAGTTTTCTGTAGTTCCTGCTATCTAATAAAATGTAACCAAGCTGATTTAAATAAAGAATTCCGACTTTTTGATAAAGTGGACAAAACCAGTCCGTGCTCTTTAAATGGTTAATGAATGATTTTCTGATCCTTATGAACATTTTAAACAACTATAAGTTGTATCAAATTATAATAAGTTAGAGTTCCTCGACAACTTCAATTGTTTACTTTGAACACTCAATAATTAAATTTATTGAGTAAACTATAAAGTATCAACATTAGTTTCAAACGTTCTTTTCTTTTCTTCCTTTTCTTCTATTCGTTCCTGTGTTTACACTACTATATTACTATTACTGTGTATGAATAAACTATTCGCTCATCCATCAAGCGTATTTCCCTTGTTTCATTATAAACTTAAATAAAACATTAGGTTTACCAGCCTAGTATAATCACATATTTATGAAAGCTTTTAAAAATTGTCTTTTAATGACAGAAGAAGAATATTCATAACTTTTATTTGTAATTCTTAACTCGTTCATCAAAACTATTAAGAATTTCTTTTGAGGTAAGTAAGTTGATTGGTTTTCTAAAAGGCCTTTCACGCCCTCCAAAACGAATCTGACCAGACTCCTTTTTACCATTAAATCCTCCACCTAAAAAAAAAAAATAAATTAATACCATCCAAATAATGTAAGGTGATCTTTAATCTTCATAATATAATAAGTCTTATACATATTATCATATTGCAAGTTCTCGTGTCATAAAAAATTAAGAAAACACATTACAAGATAGCATTCTATTGAGAATAAAAATGAATAACCTTATTAAAATTACATATACAGTCCCTGGCCATATTAATGTGACCACCAAGAAAGATTATGTTACTTTTGTTTTTTCCAAATTTTTTTTATATACTTTTGCATGTCTTAATAAATTGATGTTTTAAGTAATGGCAACACTGTTATAAGTTTTTTAAAGTATTTTTTTTTAGTAATGACAGCATTGGTTTTAGTACAGCCATTTTGTTTCACGAGTGACGTCGTGCATAATTTGTGTTTGAAATTTTTGGGGATTTATTGTTTCTTTTTCATTAAATACAAGTCGGATTCGGTAAGTTTATTATTTGTATCATATATTTTAACCATTTTGATAGTTTTTTTTCATCAATATGTAAAATAGGGTGACACCACAAAATATTTTTAAAAAATAAAGATTTATTTTCGAAACTATTTTTTTCAATTTCATATTATTATCAGATAACTTACCCATAAAACTAATATTTAAACTAGATTTATATCATTACGCATACAAAAAGATAATGCAAACATGTATCAAGAACGAACCTATCCAGTAGTCATATTAATATGGCCAGGGACTGTAGAATTTAGAATATAGAAATGTATTTTTGCAGTTAGTATGAAAAAAGTATTAATTTGAAATATAAAATCAATCTACTAAACATGCCTAAGCGGCGAGGAATCCAGCCGGGAAGTAACCGTTCACACTCCATATCTACAAAGAGCTCTCTTCCATCTAAATAAGTTTTATGGCCATGTCTGTAAGCTCTTGCAGCTTCTCTTTCAGTCTCAAACTCAATGAAAGCATAACCTTTTGATTTACCAGTTACTATATCTTCAACCAATCGGCATTTAATAATTTTTCCGTATTTAGAAAAATGCTGTAATGATTTCATTAATTATTAAATTGACAACATAAGAATAGTGAAAAACAAAGTATATTGGCTACTATACCCTTTTTATTTCATGCTCTTTGGTGCTAAAGTCTAGCCTAGATACAAATACAGTGCATTCTGGTCGACCTTTTACCCTACAGTTGGGTTTGTAATGGGAATTCTGAGCTCTGATTATGGCTTTGTCATGAGGTTCTGTATCAGTTCCATCTATACTCCCAGCTTTGAGTGGGTCATAAATGATTGAAGACAGGCACCAATATTTTTCTAAAATAGCTTTCTGTTTTTCAGTCAGTATGTTGGAAACCTATAGAATATAAGGAAAACTTAATATTTATACATTACCTCTGATTTGTTTCAGTAATAAAAAAAACAAGGGAAACTATTTGTATTCTCTTTAATTTTTAGATTGAATTTAGAAAAAGCTGCTTCTACATTTACGAATGACTGACAATAATGTTATTCAATTGATTACATTTAAATTCAGAATAAAACTATATTCTGGATAAAATTATAAGAATATTTTTTGTAAAAGAGAAACTTTTTTTAATGGGGACAATAGACTAAGGCCATAAAAAAGAAACTGGGGATAAAAATAGAAACTATAAACTATTTGTAGTGAGCAGACACAAGAAATTATCACGAACTCCTAATGGGATAGAGAAGAAAACAATGACAGGAGGTTAATGAGCAAATAGAATGAGTAATGTATGCAGAATGACATTTTGTATTATCGATCAGAGATTGATAAGAACTAGAATATCATTTTTTATAAATACTTATGACTCAACATAAGTGATAATAAAGCCAAATATTAGACAAGTTAAGTATGATGACTACATTAAAATATGAAGCTAAATATCAATATTTTAATCAAATATTATACAACAGAGAATAAAATAATTAATTTAAATTGTATTTACTTACAGATCCTTCCATCGTTGTTAAAATAATTGAATTTGAAAAATCTAAATAGTGTAATATAATTAGGAATCATTATTTTGTATAAATTCATAAATCAAATATCCCACTACAATCAAAACATATTACCATCGTTTAACCTCCCTGAAAAGTGGATCACATGCCAAGGAGGTAGTAATGGTTCACAGACCATTAGTAGCTATCACGTGAGACCAATCCATCGCCATTGTTTGCCTTTGGTACTTCCTCCTTACCACCTCGCAGTTTGGTTATTTATTTTATATGTCTGCATATATGTGAATTGATATATAGAACATTTATTTATAAATATTCTATGGCCTGGGTTACTCACGGGTGAAGACAGCTCAATAAAGAAGTTTGTTTTTTATATTTATTTTCAAAAACCTCTTAAATAACTCAGAAATAAATAAAATTATGTTGATATAATGTTGAAACTCAAATCAAAAAGTAAATAATAATGCTGGTAGTAGCACGTATCCATGCCAAAATTAGCAACTACATAAGACTAGAGGTACCCGCTCAAGGAGAATAAATACTCGAAAGCTGCAGGAGCCAGAGTACAAACTCCAGTTTGCCCAAAGGTTGGATGTAGCTTTGGAACGTGGGTCTGAGGAGAATGGTGTTGATAAAATATGGTGCCAGTGTAGGGATGCTATTAAACAAATTGCTGAAGAAGTACTGGGCTTAGAGGGGCCACCTCAGAGGTCTACATGGTTTGATCATGAATGTCAAGAGGCTACAGGTAGGAAAAACAAGGCCTATAGGAAGATGATAAATGTGCATAGGACTCGCCAGACTGTTTCTGATTACAGAGTGTTAAGATTGGAGGAGAAACACCTGCATAGGAGAAAAAAGAGGGAGAAAGAAGAAGAAAGAATAAGAGAGATTGAAGTCTTGAGTAGACAAGCTAATACTAGAGCTTTCTACAAGACAATCAATGCCCAGCGAAAGAGATTTAATCTAAGATCCAATACTTGTAGAGGTAAGGACGGTCAATTGATCACAGATAAAGAAGGGATCCTGGAAAGATGGTCCGACCATTTCGGTAGTCTGCTGGGGAGTGTTCGGAACCCTGCCCTAGAAGATAGTTATGGCTCTGACACTATTCAAAATTACAAAGAGTGTGAGCTTCTTGAACCACCAGATGATGAGGAAATTGAGGCTGCAATTCAGAAGCTTAGAAATAATCGAGCACCTGGATGTGATGGCATACCAGCTGAACTTCTGAAGGCTGGTGGAAATGAAATGATAAAGGTAATTCGAGATCTGCTACACAGTGTATGGATAAGCAAAACTCTCCCGCATGACTGGTGCATTGGCCTTATCCTCCCTCTTCACAAGAAAGGAGACCAGATGCTTTGTGATAACTACCGTGGTATAACACTCCTAAGCTCTGCCTACAAAGTACTTTCGAATTTGGCATTCCAAAGAATACTTCCCCATGCCCAGAGAGACATTGGATTCTACCAGTGCGGATTTATTAATGGTAGATCATGTATTGATCAAATATTCTCCCTGAGAACTCTTATGGAAAGGACTAGAGAGTACAATATAACGACCCACCACCTTATCGTGGATTTCAACAATGCCTATGACTGTATCATCAGGGGAAAACTGTATCGAAGTATGGAAGAAATGAATGTCCCCAGAGAATTGATAAGCCTCGTGGAATTGCTGATGAGGGAGTTGAGAAGCCAGGTCAAGATCCAGAATGACTTGTCTGAAGAATTCAAGACAACTAGGGGTCTGAGACAAGGGGATGGACTCTCGGGCCTGTTATTTAATTTTGCACTAGAAAAGGTCATAAGAGACGCAGGGTTACAAGTCACTGGTACGATTCTGACTAAGTCCATCCAAATACTGGCCTATGCAGATGACATAGACATAGTGGGAAGAACACTGAGAGATCTACAACAGGCTTTTCTTGTATTGGAGAATGCTGGACGGTGTATAGGTCTTCAGGTAAACCAAGTAAAGACTAAGTATAAGGTGGCTAACCCTTCAAGACAATCGGATCCCACCATCACGTTTGGTCCCTACACATTCGAAAGTGTCGACAGTTTTGTCTACCTCGGTTCTTTGGTCAAAGCAGATAGCTCAACCAGCCCAGTAGTTCAAAGAAGAATATTGGCCGCTAATAGATGTTATTTTGGGATGGCGAAAATTTTACAAAGTCGTCTGATGTCAAGAAGAGCCAAGGTCATGCTGTACAAAACAATCATCAGGCCTGTTTTAACTTATGGTTCAGAAACCTGGCCTCTGTCCTGGGCAGATGCCAACAGTTTGCTACTCTTCGAAAGAAAAATATTAAGGAGAATGTTTGGAGCTGTAATAGTTGGCGATCAATTTAGACTCAGACAAAATGCAGAGCTGTATCTTTTGTATCAGGAGCCTGACGTGGTGAAGCACATAAGAATAGTTAGACTGAGAGACAACGCTATCTTAAAAAGACTTCTGTTTGGATTCGTTGATGGAAAAAGAAAATGTGGGCGACCACGACTTAGATGGTCAGATGAAGTCGAGAGTGAATTTGCAGGCAGCATCATTGGATCCAGAGCTTGGAAGACCTTGGCGCAGGACAGAGAAGAGTGGAGGCGACGCCTTGATCCGGCCAGGACCCATGCTGGGTTGTAGAGCCAGTGATAATAATAATGAAAAGTAATTGTTATATGTTTACTATTATTTTAGTATTATGGACCTGTACATTTTAATTTTTAATTGTTAGTTTTTGTTTTTCTAAATGTGCTTACACCCAGAATAGATTTTTTTGTTTAGATTGCATATGTTGAGCAGATAGAAATTCTTCTGTTACCTCTTATTCCCAATAGGTCTGGATTATTTTATCATAAAGTTATTACAAGTTAACTTGACTCACTATTCCTTACCCTAGGTTTTATAATGCCGGTACTGATAAACGCTGTGTTATTGCCACTCCTGAACAAACCCTCTCCTCTGGCTACTTTACTGCAATAATCGTGGCAAGCTGGAGTAAATTCTTTAAGTTTTTTTAATAACATCAATACTGTTTGATGAAAGATCTCGATGGAAAAAAATCATATACAATTTAATTTATAAGTTTTTTTTTGTTATTTTAATAGCTATAAGTCAATACAGCCTGAATTTAAAAAATAAATATTTATTATAATTTTTTATTATAGGTATGTTTTGCAAACTTAAATGAATAGTTACAATAAATTATTGTTAATAATAATCATGAGTACTCGTTGATTTTCTTATTTTGGTTAAGGCAAAAATTATTTTTATATTGTACCACAGTCAGCTGGATTTTTCATGGTAATAAATAATTAATGACCTTGTCTCTGAAGAAACGATTCCAGCAGACTCATTAGTTAATCAATGTTCTAATTGGTTTTCTAGTTAATCTTAGTCATAACATTTAAGCATTATGTTTATTTTAAGTCACTTTAATAATCACAATCTCTTTTAGTTTGTTACATAAAAATAGAAATAAAAGCTGGACCACAGAGAGCAGTCATTATTCTTTGTATGTCTAGTTATTATCAAATATCTATGTATCTTTTTTCTAGTAACAAAATTGACTACTTCCAGAGAGCAGGTAAAAACCTCATATTTTAATTTGAGACATTTGTCATTTTGAATACCAAATTATATAATTTGTAACATTTTTACAATATTGTGCATAATTTTGTTTCAAGTGGTTCTACATAAATTAAAATTTTATTTGTATTCCTTTAATTAGGAATATTCCTTAATCCTTTTTATTCCTAAAAAAAAAACCTAATTTTTAGATTAAAAGCGCTTCCGGTTTGATCTTATTCATATATCTTCTATTTAATATATTCTGATCGCATTAAACAGTTTTGGAGAAAAGCAGTTGCCAAATTAAATAAAGCAATACCATAAATTATTATGGTAAAACAAAACTTTTATTTCAAAACTTGAGCTATAAAACTTCAACAGAAATTTTTTAAACTTTACAAAAAGTCTGTTTTGATTGAAATTTGTTTTGTTGCAGAATGAATCTATATTCTTCTGTTCAGGTTGTAATAGATAGGTAACCTTGGGAAAGAAAAAAAAGATGAGATAGTCCAGTATCTGGTTTGTGCCCTTCTTTTGATTACCCAATTATTTCTTGCCTGTTTTTAACAAAAAATATATATAAATCTGATAAAATAAGGAAAGTGTTTGCCCATTAAAAATTGATCACGCAATGTGAGAGATAAAACATATAGTGGATGATTGAAATGTTATCTACAGACAGATTTATACAGCTGTTTATTACTGGGTTGATTCATTACACAGTTTGCCTCGGTGGGTAGATTCATCATTTTACAAAAGCATAGACCGACTATTAAGTTTAGGATGAAGCAGGTTGGTGTTTTAAACATTATTTGATCAAAAGTGCATTATTCCTACTCTTACCACCATCAAGTCTTTACTCTTACTTAATAGTTATCTACTCTCCATTCAGGAATGATAATATTCCAATGAGTATGTGTGTGTGTGTGTGTGTTTCCTAAGTCTCGTTTAAAAAAACAAAGTTGAAACTGAAACTGAAATAACTTTATTAAGACAGCAAATTTTGTCTTAATTAAGTTATATTTCTTTAATATTATTCAAGCTAATCTTGAATCCTACAATATTTTTTTGGCAGTTAGGCATTTTTGTACTTCAGGTCTATTTATTTTTATTTTTTTTAAATATGTTTTAAGATTTGTTTACTTATTAATTTTTTTGGTATGCAGTTATTTCATTTGTACTCTATTTATAGTGACACATAGTGACCACTCTTGTTCAGTGACTTATCCATGTTATATGTTATACATGTAATAGTTTATGGTTTTTTAATACTTCTATCAATATTTAATGCTTCTGAAATTTTTTTATTTTCATTATTTTTTCATTGTCTAGTACTTTTTTTCATCAAAACCAAATTTTACTTATTAATTTATACTATAGTGAACTATTAATATACTATTGTTATTATTATTAGCTTATTCTCCCAATAGTGGAAGACGTTAAGCAAACACCTCAATCAAGCTTTCTTTGGGTTCTTCTTGTTCTTCCAATAGGCTTTCATTATTACTATACTTATAATATTGTTTTCAATTTTTTTTAAAATTCAATACAGGCTAGACTTATTAAGTTTTTTGACGATTTTCAAATTTATAACCCAGTGAAGAAGGACTTGTCCAAAATTTTCTAATCTTATGATGACAACAAATTCCAATTGATGTAGTAGAAAAAAATTTGAAGACAGTAAAGTTATTTAGATGCACTGCCGTCTACCCTTGGGCCTTAGGATTGCTCAACCTTGAATATTGGTATCTTTTTCTTCTATTTTTCCTTTCTCTTAGGCACCTTTCAGCATGGTGGTGCATCCCGTCCAGGCAAATAAAGTCTCCCAATCAATAGCGAGGGCCTTCATGGCATTCTGTTGTTGCCCCTATTTTATTGGAGATTTAGTTAGTCCAATGAGATCTGGGTCTCCCACTAGGGTGTCGGTCTAGCCACAAAGTATTTTCTTGGGTCCCAGTCTTGCACTGGCAGAAATGCCCATACCATCAACGGTGCCACTTTTAAGGTTTTACTTTAGAGAGACAATCCCTCGAGGAAACTTCTTTGTTGTGTCGTCTCCATCTTTTTTTTCCTTGATCCATGGCAATCAATCTGGCTCCTTTGCATTTCGCACTGGACCGCATCAAATGATATAGATATGCATAATTTGGTAATGTGATGCGTAATGAAAAGTACCGTCGGCTGCAGTTATTCTATCAGGGCTAGATTGAGGGAAAAAGAGGTCCAGGTCGCAGGCGCCTTTCATGGTTGAAAACCCTCAGGCAATGGCAGGATTAACATCTGTAGACTTGCTTCGTGCATAGGTCAGTGAAATAAGATGTGCCGTTATAATCGTCATTCAAAGGGGATAGACCTCTATTATAAGAAATATTGGTTCCTTTTATTTTCCTTTATCTTTTTCCAAAAAACGTTTGACCTTTTCGTGATTATTAGTCTGTAAGTTTTGACCAATTCCTACTAGTTCTTTTTTTTATCACCCTTACTTTACATAACTTTTACACCTAGTTTAGGTTCGTTTCTGTTTCGTGCTATCGGTTGGAGAATTCTGCTTATTGTACTGTTTCATGCATCGTAGTCACTGATCCCTTCACCATATCATTCCACTTGAAATTTTTACGTCTGGGTAAAATACTAGTGACCTCCAGTAGAGTATACTTTATTCCTGATCATATATTATCTACACTTCCATCCATAATGGTGTCCTAGGGTTTAGAATCTAATTGGTTTGAATATTTAACTCTTATTTCAGGTTCCTTGTGCTTAACAACAATCTGTATTGGTAACAAAAACAAATAAAAAAAAAACTTCTAATTTACAATGTTACTTGCAATAAATTATGCAAGGAGGGGATTTGGCGAAGATCACTTTCAAACCTTCGTCTGCAGATCGATGGCTGAAAACAGATTAAATAATTTATTTGCAATAGCCGGACTCAAACGCTTTGTCTACAGTTCAGCAACGCAGCGCTTTACACACTAAGCTACTCCCGTTCCATAAAGTTTTAAAAATAACATTTTGATTTAAATGATGGATAAACTAAGGGATTGATAAACAACAATACTTCAATTATTATATTTTACAATTATTATATTATATAAATAATTGCCTTTTTAACTAATTACACTCATTTTAAAGAATAGTTTTTGTACATTTTTTCTCTTCATAATTTGGTATATCTTTTTCGACTTATTTCAAGATTCCTACATAACAGAAATATACTATTATTAACCTAATTCTCAGTTAAAAATAAAGAACAATGTTTACAAGCAAGTGAGGTGTTACAACCGTATCGATGTACTCTGCCGTGCTGGAGTTATAAGTGGAAAGGTAGATCGGACCTGGCAGTCAGTATGGATGGAGCCGCGACTGGGAGCAGGTCTGCCGCGCTCTACAAGAGTCTTATCAATGCCGTCTCCACTTCACTGATATGGATACTCGGGATAAAGGTGTCTTCAGTGAGTACTTATTCTGTACTGTTTTTGTAGCGAAAAAAAAATAAAAATAATAGTAGGCGAGCTTAATTGCTATTCGATTCGATGTGGGGATCGAGAATTGAGGTGTTAAGGATCAAAAGCGGAAAACTAAGAAATTTAATCAGTTTTGACAAACTCGACATTTTACCGCCTTGTTTCTCATCTTCATAACCCGGCCCTGGGCCTGAAGTTTCTGGAGTATAAAGCATTGCTAGGCTAAACTAAAGAAACGTGTGAAAACGTACATTTTTGAAATTTGGAAAAGTGTGAAAACGTACATTTTTGAAATTTGGGAAAGTGTGAAAACGTACATTTAGTCTATCATGAACGGCTGAGTTGTAAACTAATGAGTTTTACTAGTTTTAAATTACTTTTCAAATATGGATAGGAATTACGTTTATCTCAAAATTTAATTGCATGAATAATCGGTATTTTAATAAATGAATAGACGGTATTTTAAAGTATTATTTGTATATTATACGTTTATTATTACAATTATCACGTATTAGCCATTGACTTTATATAATTATGAATATATTTCAATTACGCCTAAATTACTGTGATTTTTTTTTTAATTCGTAGCTAGGGCCTGAGATTTATAGGGAGTTTTCAGTATTGTTATAGTCAATGTTTAAATATAATGGCGTATGCAAAGAGGAAAATCATTAACTATAAATCTCTCTCATACTCAAAAATTTTTGATTTTCATACTCCAAAATTTAAGTAGTGTTTTTGCAATAAAATGAATCGAAATAACAAAGCATTAAAATTGTATAGGCGTTTATAAATACTTTTTAATGAAATAAGATAGATAACGCGCCTGCTACTTATCAAACCTCTTCTCCTACCCCCTCCCTTCTTTATATGATAATTGAACATCATTATCAAACCTATATATAGGGTTATATATATATATATATATATATATATATATATAGGGTTGCAGTTGTACAGTTTTTTTTAATTATTTAACTAAAGAACGAGTATATATTATAAATAGGTATAATATATCCTATATTTTATAAGCTATGTAAATATATAATCAAACTTATACAAATAATTGATCATTATCAACCCTAAGAAAATGAATACTTCAGGAACTCTTCATGAGAAAGAAAAAAAACTTTACTTTTTAAACATATTTATTTACTTAATCCTTGTTATCTATTTTTTGTAGTCGGGTCAAAATTCAATAATCAGTCATCAACAAAATAATATGTTTCAAATTTCCTATTGCCAATTTCGCTCTTGGTGTTTGTGTATATTTGTGAATCACTGGAGGGGATAAGCATTTCAGGGATTATAAAAATTGGTTTTTTATTTCGAGGCCATAACTTTGACTATATAATTGATTGATAATAGTTATATTAATAACCTTCATTTATTCTGGAACAACTGTCCCTAATTAATAATAATATACAGTTAAACAAATACAAAAACGCTACATCATAGTCGCGTAGTCCTTCAGGGCTGTTTCGCGTCAAATAAATAAATATGCAGTTAACAAAAAGTGGCTCTTAAAGAAATTAGAAATAGTTTAGCAAAAAATAAATAATTGTAATAAATAAAACAATATCATCTCAGGAAAAAAAAACAGAAATCTGATGAAGTAGAACATTTTAATTATTTTTATAACCTTAAAGCTGTTAATACTTAAAGAATCTTTGCTATCGAGGTCGTTTAACACTTACTTCGTCCAAGGTGACTGATTATCTCTTCAACGAGTTCTTCGATTAGCTCTGTTTTTTTTTTATTTGTTATTTTTTAACCCCTGATGCATGTATGCTAAAAATTAATTCCCTATAATTATACCGTAAAAACGGGTTCTGCAATTGTTATGAAGTAAAGTCTTTTACATAAATATTCATATATAAATTGCCTGTACGGAGCAGGAAAAAAAAAATCATAGCGGAAAGAATATTTAATTTGAGAATAACTTGATAAGAATAATACTTTTGTATTAAACTATTTTTTTATGATAATAACAATCTGTAAAAAAAAAAAAAATCATCTAGATCGGATTTTATTCCCAAAAGTATAGAATGTTAAACGAGATGTACTCTATTAGGTATGAACAGAATTGTTTTAATTGTGTCAAAATTTCAATGAAAAATACATTTTGACGTGTCAATTTTGAGAAATTTTATTTGTCGCGTCCATGTGAAATTAAATTTCACTTGCATTTCCTTTAAAAAATAATGAAAGCGAGTAAAACAAAACATCTTGTTCAGAACTGGTAAAGATATTTCGTATTTAACTTAACATGTTAATATTTCATAATTCTTAGCAAGTGTTTCACCAAACCGGTTTATCTTTGTTTATTCTTTTATATGTCGAGCTATAAAGGAGCTATAATTTACTATTAATAATAACTATTCATCTTCCTAAACAATCTGAATGGTTAATAGTAATCCTTGACTTTGATTTGAAAGCCTTGGACTCCATTTACCATTCCATCCTGTTTTCAAAATTAAAAGAACAATCCTTTTTAGTCTTTCCTCTTTCAACGTTCTCAAGCAGTTGTCAAACCTAATCAACCTTTACCTTCTTTTTTCATCCTGTCCTCAGAGGTTAACCAGGGCTCTAGTATATCTTAAATTTCAACTTCTGTATTAATGACCTCCTTCAATCGATTTTCCGCTGCTCCCCTTTAAAGTGATTCCCATGTATACTTATCCTTTTCTCCTTTTGAGTTAATGCGGTATATATCATAATGCAAGAAGACTTGATTCGGATTAGTAGATGGACAGATTAAAACTGATTAAGTCTAAACGCTAATAAGACTCAGGACGTTGTCATTTTACTAAACAGAAAATCCGGACAGTTCAGGTTTCAAACCACTCCTGAGATACATCAATAATTTTCTGAGTCTCTAGCTATTATTACGTAATAATGCAAAATAACGGAAAGTAAGTTTCTCATTACAAAAAATATACTAATTATATTCCTATATTTTCAAGCAGGAACATTTATTTGAAAATAAATAAGTAAATAGATTCCAGACGTGGTATTAATAATAAATTATATTATTACCACCCTTTCAGTACCAATCATTAAATCCAAGAAACTGAAACTATATAATTTTTCATTTATATTTGCAAAATGCAACACTAATACATGCATATCATAAACTATAGGGAAGGTCAGACCACAAAACCGTGAAACTATCTTAGTCTAACCTCAGAATAAAATTACTTCTATATATTCCCGCGGTTAAATTGAATATTAAGACAAATATCTGACATTAAAATGAGTTTACTTCCAGCTTAAAATGGAGTTGAGTGAACAAAGAACTTGTAGCAAAAATTGAATAAATATGCAAATCCAATAAGCAATGTTATTATTTTTTTTTAGATTAATTTATTGATATTTACAACTGTAATAATATTTCAAGTAAATCTGCTGATATGAACTAATGACATTAAAAAAAAGCACTTGTGGAGAAACAATCCATCGGTAGCACTCCAATGAAGTTCTGTGGTAGAAGGCCTCGAGATCATTTTCTTTTCAGACGCCTCGGAGAGTTATCAGGAATAGTATAGGAAGCAAGTTGAGAGACTAGCGGATTCATGTGTGTATGGAGCTTGCCATGGAAGGATAGGTATCTAGTTTGGGCCAAATCAGTAACACATGAGATATTAAGATCATGATGGGTAAGTTTGTTTGTGACATAACAAGGAGCATTGCGGATTTTACGAAGGATTTTGAACTGTAAGAATTAGACACGAGATGAATTGGATGGCTTAGTAGAGCCCCAAAGCTCAACTCCGTATGTCCAAATAGGTCTGATAACTGTCATTTAAAAGAGTCTTTTGTAATTAATTGGGAGCTTAGAGCGTTTGTCCAGTAAATGTTGAAGTAGGCGAAAACGTCGAGCAGTTTCTTGTCTTTTAGTCTTGTATTAGGATAAATTTAAATTAATTGTTTTCGAACATTTTATTATTATAATTCCTTAAGCCTGGAGTGGTTTTTAAAATTCTCTTTTCAAATTTTAAATTGATCAAATACCCAAATACGATAAATCCTATTTAGATGTTTCAATAGTTGTATTTTGTTATTTAGATGTATAGTTATAAAGTTATAAATTTATAAATCAATATTCCACATTTCCTAAACAGTATCTATCTGAGATTTGAGAAGCATATTGCTTACTTTTAATTTTATCTGTTAGTTTGTTCATTTTGGCAAAATATTTTGTACTTCAAATTGGATAAAACTTGGAGATTTAGTGTGATGTTCAAGGATCACACATGATCTTTGAATTGAGATTGATAAACCGAAAAAATGTTTATCTAACACTCGGCTTTCTCTTTAACTATTAAAAAATAATTAACCTCACGCCAAACGGAAAAAACCCTAGTGATTTACATACAAAACCAACTTTCTAAATATAATAGTAATAACGATAGAAGGAAATAAACATAAAAACATATGCAAATAATATAACTAAGAAGCAGTAGTATCTTTAAGCATTAGTAAGTTTAATCAACTCAAGTACAGGGTGTTGCTTAATAAAAAAACAAGTTGCTTAGTAAAAAATGAATTGATTTAAACAGTACAGTCACTACCATGTACTGAACTCCAGACCCGTTCACGGGTTGTAGTGGTACAGGTGTTTTTTCTATTAAACTATTATTTATTTTATACTTTTCAGTTCGGCTGGCTATCAACGCGTGTTCTATAGTTTGTTTTAAACTATTATTCATTTTGAATAATATTAGTTGAACTTATATATATATATATATATATATATATATATATATATATATATATATATATATATATATATATATATATATATATATATTATCAGTCAGAAAATAAATAGTTCAATCCTATTTAAGAAATTGTTTTATCAGACAAAGCAAATAAAAGCGTATTAAAATAATTTCATTATAAATTTTGGAATATGAAGGTAAAAACTAAAATCTGAAATTTTGATTGAGTGTTCCAAAAACTAAGACCTTGACTGGAAGCTGCCGCAATAATTATATGGGCTCGGAGTCTGCATTCCAGAGTTTAGCAATCCGTATCATTTTTAAAAAAAATATTTCCATGAAAATATGGATAATTAAGTTGTAGAAACAATTATTCTTTTTTTGTTGTTTGATTACACTGGTCGACAAAATTTAACTTTTTTTTCTTTCACAAGAATTAAAATAACAGATTCTAAAAGTATTTTTCGTGCTGAATTCAAATATAATTACAGTTTTTCCCTGGAGTTTTGTGTGATATTCATTTGAATTTTTTATAATATTCCAAAAAATCCGTAACTAGCTATCTAACTCAAAATTATAACTACTCATTCTGACTTACCTAGAAAGTGGTAGATAGTGATTTTCGGGTATATTTTTGCATCTCTCATTTTAGTCCAACAGTAGTCAGCAAGCATATTGGAACTCCACTTGCCTTGGTACCTCTTTTCTATTGTAGAAATTTGCTGATGAAAACGCTCACCGTGTTCATCGCTGACAGCTCCAAGGTTTTCGGGGAAGAAGTCCAAGTGAGAGTCCAAGAAGTGAATTTTTAAAGACATGTTGCATCTCATAGCTTAATAAAAATGCAGAAGATCAGCCACTATGTCACGATAGTTTTCTGCTTTATGGTTTCCAAGAAAATTGCAACACAAACTTTTGAAAGACTGCTAGGCTGCTTTCTCCAGTGGATTTAACAGTTCCTCGAAATGTTCATCAGCCATTAATGATCGGATTATAAAATTTGTGGTCCTATAAAAACTCCTTCTTTCAATTTAGCATCACTGACTTTGGGGAATATCGATTTCAAGTACAAAAATCCATCAGAAAGTTTATCCATAGCTTTGACGAAATTTTTCATAACTCCTAACTTAATATGCAATGGAGGTAAAAATATTTTTTCAGGCTTCACTAAAGGGACACATGCCACATTTTTCTGGCCAGGGATAAGAGATTCACGTTTTGGCCATGACTTTCTAACGTAGTGAGACTTCTTATCTCTGCTGTCCCACTCGCACAAAAAACAGCAAAATTTGGTGAACCCAAGTTGCAAACCATGCAATAAAGCAATGACCTTTAAATCACCACAGATATTCCATTCATATTTTCCATATTGTATTTTCTCTAAAACTAGTTTCATATTTTCATATGTCTCTTTCATATCAGCGGCATGCGCTACCGGTATTGATGGAAGTTTATTGCCAATATGTAGCAGCACAGCCTTCAAACTTACTTTAGAGGAGTCTATGAACAATCGCCACTCATCTGGCCGGTGTTGAAACCCAAGAGTTTCCATAACTGAACAAATATTATTACAAAACACAATACCATTTTCTTCAGAGAAGTATACTTTGAAAACACTATGGCGGCTACGATATCTACTAATTCTTACATCTTTTTGGAGTAGATTCCACCCTTTGAGTCTAGAAGCTAAAACTTCCGCTTGCTGTTTAGACAAATTTAAATCACGAATCAAGTCACTAAGGTCTTGCTGATTGGGAAAGTATGGTTCTGATGAACAGCTACTGGCTTCATATGTAAGATCATTTTTATTTTCATCTGAATCATTTGAAGTTTCAGTCAGGTCAGAACCAGAGTTATCACTTAAGGTTGTATCTGCATATACTGGTACGGGGAACTCTTCACTGTGTAAGACAGGTCTCATTGCAAATTGCAAATTCGGATACTTAACTGTATATTTTGTTTTAGATGTGATTCCTTTAATATTTGTCAAACAAAAATAACAGTCAGTTAAATGATCCTTCGGTTCCCTCCAAATCATGGGAATTGCAAATGGCATATGATGCGTACCATTTTTCCACCCAGTCAGCAGTCTAACACACGAAACACAGCATGTATTTGGGGCCCAGCTCTTATCAAAATCACTAACTTGACAGCCAAAGTAAAGTTTATAACACTTCTTTACAAGTGGGGTCAAATTTCGCCTCTGAGACTTGAAGGTCAGCTCACCACAAATATAGCAGAAATTATCTGCATGATTTACACAATTTCTTGGCATGATGAAAAAATAAAGCACAGAAATACAACATGCACAACATACACAATACACTTCTAAACAGAAAGGAAGGAAATATTTCACTACTCAATAATCTCACAGTCAGCTCAATACTGACACATCACAATGCCAAAGAGGTCTGAACATGTATAAACAACAACAATGAACCTGCACAGTCATGTTTTATTGCACTTCAGCATGACATTGCAAATAATTTCAATAATACAGCTTGAGTAAAATAGCTACATATGAGGTAACGGTTCCTATGACAGGTCAAAGAAAACGCTAAAATCATATTTTGAAAAGTAGCTTTTACAGAAAAACTATGCCTGATGGGAAAATTCTGACTACATATCTGAATTCAGGATGGAAAATACCACTAGATTCACTATTCAGATCTCTTGTGAAAAAAACCTTGTCGACCAGTGTTATTTGTTATACGTGTACAGTAGCCAAGACCGTCATTTTTCAGCCGGTGTCGTTCTTGCAACGTGACTGTCTTTATCTCTCTTATTTGTTTTTCAATTTTACTATCCATCAATGGGATTTAAGCCATAGATAATTAAATGCAATTTATTGGAATCAGACAGTTGTAAATGCAAAATGGTGGGGAGTGCGAATAGATTTTATTCAATTCCAACAATTAGATTATCGGTACGCCGTTTTCATATGGTCCAATATATTTGATGAAGCGTTGAAAACATTATTTGATCATCATCTTACATTAAGAGTTAAAAAAAAACTGTACTACTACAACCCGTGCTTCTAGGGCAAGGGTTGTGCAGGGAGGTGATTTGTCCAAGATCAGGCTCAACTGCCAGGATTTTCCCCCAACAAAGAGTGCCAATTTTAATATGTCATGGGCACATGAAAATAATAATATATGTCTAAAAGTTTAGATTTTCAGTTCCACATAAAATCGTGGACAATATCTATTTCTACTAAAGTTTCGTTAATCATTCTTCGGATTTGAAAAATATATAGTAATCATTTAAGGGAGCGGGATACCTCAGTATACATATCTGATGCCCCGGCGATCAAAAATGGCTGTGCTAGATAAATTATTTGATCTTTTAACAACCATATATGGAACCTGTGAGATCTGTAGACCCTCACCCAGCCTCTATAAAATTGAGTCATTTGAGTGTAATCTCGATCAAATCACCTACCTACACAACCGTTGGCTTAGTAATAGTCTTTACAACGTACTGAGCCGAAGACCCTTCATAGGGTGTAGTAGTACAGTTTTTTTTAATACAGTAACCATTATTAAAAGTTTTATTCTCGTCTATAACGCATTAATTGTCTTCTAATTTTGTTTATGTAACAATATTTCATTATAGGAATCGAATGCGTGCTATTCAATTATAATAAAAACAGTTTAATCAACTTTTTGGTATTCATAGGGAAATGTGTTACACATCTCGGATGTAAAATATTTCAGCTAGGATGTATCGGACCGTAACAGATATTCACCTTTATTCTATATAAAACGCCTTGACATGAAGAAAATGTAGAAGGTTTATTAAACTGTTAGACTTTTTTCAAAGGGAGTTAAAATCCTTAGTAATGGTCTCCTTCAGGAGGTATGTAAAATTCTGATCATAATGGTTATGCGAAATCGAGGACTCCCACTGTAGACGATATTTCGATTACGCATAGCAGTATAAAGTTACATAAAATGAATAAACACACAAACTGTTAATCTTAATCCCCTCCCCAAAAAAAATGTTACGTTCAGTAAAAGAGAAATAGTTTATTAAAAATATTGGTTTTGTTGTCCACTCTATGGAGCTATTAATAGCTCAGTATTTCAAATATATTTGTACCACAGTTTTCGATTAACATTAGAAAATAGATTAAAAAATCACTTGAGAGAACTAAAAAAATAAGAAAAACTAAAATGAACAGATTGCATCAAAGATGGACATCAACAGCATGATTAATTAATTCAACATGATTGCTTTATTCAAGGCAAATTAAAAAACTAGAAGTAAACAAGTTATTTTTCAACTATTATCATTGAAAAGAATGTAGATATATTATCACGTTCGAACATCATTCATTATGCACGTAGCTACAACAGCATCATTGGTTACGTTGTTTTAAAATTTGTATCTAATTTATAAAATAAAACAAAATATTTAAAAAAAAAAATCATTGGTAACAATTCCATCTTGAGTATGACTTTTTTAAATTTGTTTTTTGCTAATTGTTTATTTATTTAACGTCACTTTATGCTGCTTCAGCTAATCGGACGATGGTAGATTGGAAGTCCTGAATTTTCCTATCCAGATATAATTAGGATAGGAATCTTTAACGAGTACCTGACAAATTACTTGCCCAGGACCCCCATTTTAAGTTTCTTCCAAGGGACGGTGCAATCAAAGATTTTTTTACTCCCTTTTAACAATCCTAAGGGCAAAGCAGTTTTTTTTTTTTTTTTGGTTAACTATGAATAAATCATTAAAACAATAATTTTTTTTATGGCTTTATGCAATTCTTCACCTCCAAATTTGAAAAGCTGGAAGGTCATACAAACCCGGACTTTTATTATTCTTCATTCGATAGATCATGGATGATCCCCAGAGATGCACTGGTCACCCGATATTATGAACAGTTGAAGTGGCTTTACCTTCCCATCGCCGTATATATATATATATATATATAAAACTATTTTTCAAGTCGTAGTTTCTAATAGTTATCTGAAACTAAGATAGGGTATTGAGCAAGGACTGAATTTAATAGTTTTATTTTTCTTTCGTATACAAAACATATTTGTGGAAAAATTATTAACAATGTATTTTTTACATCTAAAACTTTGTTTGAATTTCTAAGCCGAAGATGTGTTTGCTTGTTTGTATGACCTTGTCATTGGCAAAACAACCTCATATTTGTCGTGTCATTTTAAAAATAGGCAGACAGCTACGATCAGACGATGATGTTTTCTGTTTTATGACAAACTGAACTCAACGACCTTAATATAGAGCGAGATGCTGATAAGAAATCGTTATAATCAAAATCGTATTAAAAAAGTACAAGTAAATACTGAATGTATTAATACAACACACACTCCTTATTATCCTCATTCTTTATCCTTATTCCTGTTTAATAACTTTGATATTATATATTATATTCTGTTCACTTTTATTCGATAGTTTCGGCTATTATGTTTATACATTTTTTTTTTTTTTTTTTTTTTTTTTTTTTTTTTTTTTCTGCTGGCTCTACAGACCTTGTAGATCTTTGACCGCCTTTACCAGCCTTCTCCACCTCTGTCTATCCTGGGCCGCTGATTTCCAGTCTGCCACATGTAGCTCCTCAGCATCTTTGTTGACCCTATCTATCCATCTGGTCTTTGGCCTCCCACGTGGTCTCTTGCCAACTATTGTGGCATTCATTGTTGCATAGAGGCGTCCTGACGGATTGCTTCGAGCAACATGCCCCGCCCATCTTAACCTTCTTGATTATGTTTATACATAAACACCTAAAACTGAAAACTGACTTGCTCAGTCAAATTCTACTTGAAAAGCACAGTGGAAAGTCATACTATACAAATAGAAAACTATTTGTAACAATTCAGAAATATGATAAAACGTCTGAAAAAAACTATTAAGTCTGAATTTTATACGTCACTATTATATTCATAAAAGTCATAATTTCCGTAGTAAAATTATAATTAAAAAATAGCAAAGTTTCAGATAGAACACAACAAAATAATCCACTTATACGCTCCAATCGGATTACTTTAAATATTTAAGTGCATCCTTTGAAATTTAAAAGGAAATATTAAATATTTTTTATAGATTATAAATTTTAATTTAATATTTCCACATCCCCGATTGTGGAGTTAATATTACATTAACTAGAAATGTAGTTGCAATAACTCCTTTTCAAGCCACTGCATTACTTAGTCCCTTATTCACTATGAAAATAACTCGATTACGCTTACTTAAGTAGGCGTACTACTAGAAACTCGTTTTGGAGAAAATTAGACTTAACCACTTATTCACCGGGGCTGTAGATTTATGTCCTAAACCGATTTTCGACTCAAATTAAATTAGTTAATATATGTATATTATTTTATATTTATAAAATGTGTGTGTGAGTGTGAATCGCTAAACAAATGCAACATATGTAACTTATACTGTCGCACAAATATTAAGAATCAATCTTATACGTTTAATTTAAGAATTCAACTTTTATTAGCTCAGTTTTGTTCATCTGGAAGCGAAAATGATTTATATTCTTAAAACCGGTTACTGATATTATAGGAGTTGAATTAATTTAAATAGCTGGCATGAACTAATTCCTAAACCAAAGTTAAATAATCCATAAAAATCAAAAGACAGTCCAAAATCAAAGTTTTGGACTTTTGCACGAAAGCTCGGGTTATACGAAGATTATTTTCGAGACAATTCAGAAAATAGAAGATTCAAATTTCATAGAAAGTAAAAAAAAACAACAGAAAATACTCGAAAAGTAATCCTGTTGTATGCAAGGTATATATTACATATATTAATATCCGGAAAAGAATTTTGACTCGGTTGTGAGGGAATCGACAATGTTTTACTCAACCATGAAGTTGCCCTATGTAGCAAAAAGGTACGTAGCCTCATAGCACACGTTTGGAAGTTGAATAACCACACGCTGCATTCGCTGGCATCAATTATTGAATAACTATTATTATATTGCATTATAACATACACAAGTATCTTCCTCCGACTTGTTATGCTCACTGTTGCCTTAATATCTGACTATCAAAGGTCTAGAAAGTCTGCTCTTATTAGGAGAGAAAGAAAAAAGTTAAGATTACCCTAAAATTTAAGCGTCAGGCCTGGTAGTTTGCTTTAATGTTGTAGTTTAATCAAATGATGGGTCGGATCTAGGAGGGAGCTGTAATTTTCGTAGAAAGGCAATAATATTTTTTTAATTGTTTTCCTATTTTATATTTAATTATAAAAATTTATTATTCTTGGCGGAAGAGTTCTGCCTTTTATTCTACGTAACTTTCCTTTACATTATTTATTTTTATATTTCATTACCTACTTATGAAATATATAATAAATGGAGGAGATCCGATCGTTTAAAATCCACTAGATCTAAATAACAAGGTCCCGAAAAATTATCTCAGTGAAGATCTTAGCTCAAAAACTGTAAGTCGTACAAAATTATAATTGTTGTTTAAATTGTTATTTTAAATATAAATCTCTCTAATATTGGTAATCGCGAAAAAAACTTTCTTAAAAATTGGTTAACCGGGAATTCCAATTCTACAATAGATTTTAACTTTCTAACAATTTTCTCGAACAATTGTATGTGAGAGCTTCAAGGGGTGCCAATTGATATCGTCGGTTCAAAGCGAAAGTGGCTAATCCGAAAATATTTTTATTTTTAGGTAACATTTCATTTTAACGTATACTTTAATATTCCCTTTTCATTTCTATAACTGTCATTTCTATAAGTTGTTGCTTTGGATCACCTACATAACATATTTAACATTAAAAAAAATGGTTATTATCAAATTCGTTATATGAACAACCGGAAAGCCTTTAATATTTGCTAGGTCAGGGTTGGGCAAGAATATGTTTATATATATATATATATATATATATATATATATAAATCATATCTATAAATATATTCCATATCTTTGAATATATAAATAATGCACCTGAGGTCGAGGTAAAGAAAAGAATATGGATGGCTATCAGTTGCTACTTTGGTCTACGCAAGGAATTCTCCTCACGCCTTTTATCTCGGCAGACCAAGCTCCATCTGTACAAAGCATTAGTCCGTCCAGTTTTGTTGTATAGATGGGAGACATGGACCATGACCAAGCTGATTGAGCATGATCTCCTAGTCTTCGAAAGAAAGATCCTCTGAAGAATCTTCGGTGGATCATACCTAGATGGAAACTAACGAAGGAGAAAAAACAAAGAAGTTTACTCAATGTTCAGCAGATGTTGTTTACTTCTTAAAAATAAAAGACTGCGAAGGGCTGGTCATGTGGCTAGAATGGAGGACGAGGCCATTCCAAAAAAGGCTATGACAGAACCTCTGTACGGCTATAGAAGAAGGGGGAGACCAAAGCTGAGGTGGTCGGATGGTGTAGAGAGAGACGCTAGGGATATTCTGAGAGTTAGATGCTGGATGACAGCTGCGAAAAACAGAGACACCTGGAAGAAGCTGGTAGAGGAGGCCAGGACTCGTCACCAAGTTGTAGCGCCGTAGAGTACTCGTAATAATAATGATAAATATATCATGAATATATAATTATATATCCCTATACAGATTTAGACACACAGCAGGCTTAGACACAGAGTTTGAGGATCACTCTCGCTATAATCTAAAAGAGAGTTTATAATTGCTGATTAATCAGTTGTAATTTATTCCATCACGTTGCAACTGGGTTTTTACAAATGTTCTACTAATTACATGCTAAATTAGCGGCTGTTAGGTAATTTTTTAAATGCACGTATGAATCGTCTCAGCTCAGAAGTTCTGCTATCCGGCCCTTACTCAATAAGTTTATGAAACGAAGTAGAGTGTTCCTGGGCATTGCTTTTCCGTGGAAAGGTTTTCCTCATAACCTGGCCTTTAAACTCTCCATTCTGAACATAAATATCGTCGGTTGGCATACAAATTCTTATTTTATAAAACTACAATACTAAGTCAAAAATTCGATTCTTATTTGAGGATGGAAATAATATTACATGAATAAATATATAAAAGTGTTATTCATAGACGTAAAATGAGGTTATTACTCTTAAAATAACAGGCCGACTTAACTTCGCTAAATCAACCATAATTCTCTGCTTACCTTGACAGTCTTGGTTCTTACCCAGGCTTGTTAAAAAAATAATCAGTACTCAATATTTTAAAATCGAATAATTTATTATTAGGCATACACTTTGAAGTAGATTGCAATGAAAAGGAAAAAAGGATAAAATAAACAAATTGTGTATTTACATATATATCATTGTCTGTTTAGGTATAAATTAAACTGGTGTATGTATCTTTTCTTAAATTGAGCCCTAAAAACGTTTTGAGGATTTAAATGAAACAAAAAAAAATGCATAAGTTATCGAATAAATGCATATAAATGTCTCATACTTTCAATAAATTTATACTATTAATCAAATATACACGGCACTCTTGAATGCATTGCTCAAATTAAAAGCTTGAAATTTGCAAGGGCAGTGAATGATTATTTTATTGAAGTCGGAAGAGATCAAGGCCGTGAACGGGTTTTACCTAGTTCTGTTTTAAGGACAACCACTGACCGCTAATTGCAAAAGCATTGGCCCAGTTTAGAAAACATAAATTAGATTATTTATAAGAATCCCTTAGCACAGTATTTTATTTTATTTTTTTCAAATGCTTTAGTTACGATGATATATTCTTATCCAGCTGCTTGCGAAGTACCTCAGAAGAAATCGGGTGATAATAGATTCAATGGAAAAATGCTTAATGTCTCGAAATAAAATAGGCCTAAAGCTTCACTTATTCCTTCTTTGAAATTATCGTAATAGTTAATCGTTGAAAGTCAACGATGAATTTATTGTATCTATACATATTATAAAACAAAGTCATCTGCCGCGTCTGTCAGTCTGTTCGCGATAAACTCAATAACTATAGCACGGATTTTCATGCGGTTTTTAACAATACATAGAGTGATTCACGAGGGAGGTTTAGGTATATATTTGTCAAGGTTTTTTTGTTAATTGGTTGAAATATAACGATAATTAATATCGCATAAAAAAAACCTATTAGCCTATTTAACCTGAAGTTTTATGTTTGGAATTGTTGTAAAATCTATATGTGAACCTTTAACTTTTTGACCACCAAGGTACTTTACATATTTTTATTATATAAGTATACTAAAATAGAAGATAAAACTTCTAAAATTTGGCAAGACTTTATAAGCTGAATTATGGTTGAAATTGGTAGAAAAAACAATAATTTACTTGAAACTATGAACAGAGATAGCTTTATAAAATAATATACAGACATCAACTTATCAATATACAACATTAAATTACTTATTAATACAGATATTAAATGTGGTGCGTTTGTTAGCGATAATGAATCATTATAATAGAGGTCCAACCAATAGTGTTCCTATTAATTTGTATGTAGGCTGGTATACTAGAATTCTGTAATAAGTAATACATTTTTATTACTAATTAGGCTAATTTAATAACACTTGATTAATGGTACAGGCAGATTTTAATTTTAATTTGGTTCATGATCGCTTCATAAGCCACTTAGTTGGTTTAATAGGCATGCGTAATTTAATTGGCAAGAAGTTTTGTTGCGTCAAGATCAGATAACTTCATATTTAAGGTAGTTATCTGGATCTATATAGAACAAAAAATAACTAAAAATGCATCTAAAAGTTTTTGGAACTATAATAACTTTATGTAAAGGAGATAGTTGGGGGGTGCAGTCAATAAGAACACAGAATAAGTAATGAACTTATATTATGTGCCAACGTTTCGACCTACAGTGTAGGTCATCTTCAGGGCTAACAGAGAAACAAACAGAACAAAAAATATAAAAAATGTACAGTAACAATAATATGGTGACAAGTAATGTAGAAAAATAAAATAGTGGCAGATATGAAGATAGAAGATAACGAATATTAAAAAAGAGCCAGATTATAATAAAATAAAGATATAGACAGATTAAAAAAATTAATGATAATGAAAAGGAATTAAAATAATGACAGATACAATAAAATTAAGATAAAGACAAATATGACAAAATTATTGAAATAGTGACAGATATAATAAAATTAAGATAAAGACAGATATAACAAAATTATTGATAATGAAAAGAAAATGAAAATAATGACAGATATCATAAAGTTAGACAGATTTAATAAAATTTAAGAAAATGAGCAGAAATGATAAATTATAAATAACGCATATAAAATAAAAAATAGAAAATAAATGTACAGAATGGATAGTACAGTACAAAATATTAATATAAAGGAAAATCAAAAGGAGGAGTTAAACAAAAGAAACCAAAATGAGGATATTTACATATACAGAAAGGTTGGAATATGAAGAATAACGAAAAACTAGTAAAATAAAGGTATAAAATGTATGATAACGGACTTGATGATGTTACATGTTACAGAAAAGTATGGAACTATATGTACAATAACAAATGTGAATAATAGAAATACTATTGTACAGTAACAACAGTGTATAATGACTGTTTTGAAAAAATAGTTGATAGGATTAATGAATTTGAAAAGTTAAAATAAGTGAAAACTCTTGTACAGTAACAATAGTGTACAATGTCTGTTTGAAAAAAAGTAGATAGGATTAATGAATTTGAAAAATTAAAATTGGTGCTTAAAAATATGAACTCTTGATTACCAACATATGATGGATGCCAAAATGATATGGGGGAAATAATAGGAAAATTAAAATTGGAGAAAGGATAAAGAGAAAAGTTTAAAATAAATGAAATATAAAGAAGAGACATACCGATTTTGGAGAGCGATGCCGTTAGATTTAACGGTTGGCTAGTACTGATCACAAGACCATTAAGACAGGATGAAGAGATAGGAGCGATTTCTAGTGGCCAAAAAGTTAACTATAGAAGGTAACCATACTGGAGTATAGGAAAAGATGGGGGAAGTGAATAAATGGATAAAATTAATATAAATAAAATAAATAAAATTAAAACAATGAAAGAAATGTCAATAGAGTGATAACAAAAGAAACATCAATGACGAAGTAACGGAATTTAAGGTCTGTTGAGTAAATTAAAAATTTGGGAGTAGGTAGAGGAAAGGTGATGTGAGTCAGACTTAAGATTGATAGAGGAGGAATCTAAATTTATGTGGATAGTTTCAGAGAGGATGCGTTTGTCATGGTTAGGAGCTGTAGCTAGGATAGACGTTTTTTCAAAATCAAAGGTGTGGTTTAAAGAAAGGGCATGTTCGGAAAGTTTAGAGGAGGTATGGTTATGGGAGGAAATGGCATATTTGTGTTGAGTAATACGGTCTTTAAGGAAGTTTTTCGTTTCACCTATATAGGAAGAGTTACAATTAGTAGTAGAACAAGGGATCCGATAAACGACATGGGAACGAAGCTTGAAGGGAATAGGATCTTTGATACGGGTATAAATATGGGAAAGTTTGTTATGGGATTTGAAGGCAATACGTAAATTGGGGATAACGGGACGTAAGTATTTTTGAATGTTATTAGAGAGGGTGGATAAATATGGCAAGGATCTGTATATAGGGATAGATGGTGGATGTGGCGATCGGGTGGGGGTGGGGGGTTATAGTAGTCATGGATGAGTTTATTAACAATATAGGGAGGGAAATTGTTTTTAAAAAGGATTTCTTTGATACGGTGGGTGTTGGTTGTATGGAAGCAGGCGTCAGAGAGGGATAGGCCACGGTGAATGATATTTTTAACGACGTTAATTTTAAGGTGGTGTGGATGTTGGGAGTAATAATTAAGAAGTCGGCCAGAGTAAGTGGGTTTAGTATACCAATCAGTGGATAAGGTGTGGTCAGAATTTTTAATGATAAGGAGGTCAAGAAAAGGTAATGACTTATTGGATTCGACTTCAACGGTGAAATGGAGGCGGGGATGGTATGAATTGAAGGAAGATAATAAATCAGTAATGATGTTGGAATTGATGATAAGGAGGAGGTCGTCTACATATTTTTTGATGAAACAAATATCGTCACGGAACTGTGGTAGAATGGAGTCTAGAAGGTCATTTAGAACAATATTAGAGAGGTCAGGAGCTAGGGGATTTCCCATAGCAAATCCAGAAATTTGGGAATAGAACTGTCCATGGAAGGTAAGGTAGCCGGATTCACAGCAAAGTTTTAAGGATTGAAGGAATGAGGACCGGTTAAGAGACGTATGGGGTTCTATTAGTGACCAGTGGTTATCTATTATGTCAAGGGCTTTATCTAAGGGAATGTTGGTGAAAAGACTTTCGACATCGAAGGAAGTGAGGATGTAATGATCAGGAATGGTGAGGGATGTTAAAAGATCACGTAGGTGAAAGGAGTTATGGATATCATATGGGTTGTTACGGCTGAGGACTTGTAAGGATGAAAGTAAGAATTTGCTAAGTTTTGTAGATGGTGAATTGACGTTGGCTGTAATCGGACAGAGGGGTTTGTTGGGTTTGTGGATTTTGGGAAGACCATAAAAACGTGGGGCTAAGGAATTATAGGAAATGAGGTTTCTGTAAACGGGATAAGTAATTAATTTAGAATTGACAAGGCTTTTTAGGTGGAGGTTGAATTGTTTTTGGAGAGATGTAGTAGGATCACGAGGTATGGGTTTATAGGTGGAAGTATCAGAAAGAAGGGAATTAATTTTGAGGTTATAATCAGAAAGGTCCATAATTACAGTAGAGTTACCTTTGTCAGCTTTCGTGACAATTAAGTCATCATGAGATTGAAGAAAAGAACGTGTGGACGCAAGGTCTTTGAAAAATTGCGGGGAGAAATTAGAAGGGGTGGAATGGGGGTGCTGAAGGAAATTGGAAATGATATTAGCTACAGAGACGCGTGAAAGATCTTGTTGAACATGTGAATGGTTGAGGAGGGGGTAATTGTAACAGTCATTGTACACTGTTGTTACTGTACAATAATCTAACGGCATCGCTCTCCAAAATCGGTATGTCTCTTCTTTATATTTCATTTATTTTAAACTTTTCTCTTTATCCTTTCTCCAATTTTAATTTTCCTATTATTTCCCCCTTATCATTTTGGCATCCATCATATGTTGGTAATCAAGAGTTCATATTTTTAAGCACCAATTTTAATTTTTCAAATTCATTAATCCTATCTACTTTTTTTCAAACAGACATTGTACACTATTGTTACTGTACAAGAGTTTTCACTTATTTTAACTTTTCAAATTCATTAATCCTATCAACTATTTTTTCAAAACAGTCATTGTACACTGTTGTTACTGTACAATAGTATTTCTATTATTCACATTTGTTATTGTACATATAGTTCCATACTTTTCTGTAACATGTAACATCATCAAGTCCGTTATCATACATTTTATACCTTTATTTTACTAGTTTTTCGTTATTCTTCATATTCCAACCTTTCTGTATATGTAAATATCCTCATTTTGGTTTCTTTTGTTTAACTCCTCCTTTTGATTTTCCTTTATATTATTATTTTGTACTGTACTATCCATTCTGTACATTTATTTTCTATTTTTTATTTTATATGCGTTATTTATAATTTATCATTTCTGCTCATTTTCTTAAATTTTATTAAATCTGTCTTACTTTATTATATCTGTCATTATTTTCATTTTCTTTTCATTATCAATAATTTTGTTATATTTGTCTTTATCTTAATTTTATTATATCTGTCACTATTTTAATTCCTTTTCATTATTATTAATTTTTTATATCTTATATCATTAATAATCCTATATCTTTATTTTATTATAATCTGGCTCTTTTTTAATATTCGTTATCTTCTATCTTCATATCTGCCACTATTTTATTTTTCTACATTACTTGTCACCATATTATTGTTTCTGTACATTTTATATATATTTTGTTCTGTTTGTTTCTCTGTTAGCCCTGAAGATGACCTACACTGTAGGTCGAAACTTCGGCACATAATATAAGTTCATTACTTATTCTGTGTTCTTATTGACTGCACCCCCCAACTATCTCCTTTACATTAGATCATTCAGTCAACTATTTTCATCTCATATAATATCTTTAAAAATTCTATTTCCTAGTACTACCAAAATGAGGAAGATGAAAATTCAGACCTCCATCCATCATACTAGTATTTTTCCCCCGATTTTAACGTACCAATTTTTAGTAGAATTTGAGAGAGAAGTTAGTAAAAGGAGCTGATGTAGATTAGGGACTAAAGGTTTTTCTCAATATGTCGAGGTTTATAGGCCAGCGGCCAGGTGTTGAAAGTTCGCAATAATTTGAAGAGAGCATTTTTGATATGTTGTAAGGGCATGTCAGAGTAATGTAAAGATTGCAACCGAAAAAATGGATGGGAAATCTTTTGTTGGCCAAAAAAACTCGAAATTTTCGGAGTTAATTCAGTTGTTTGCCTTTATCTCCTAATCGGTGCGTTATTGATAAAAAAACCTAAGTGGCCATTTTTAATGTAGATTAAATTTGCTACGATGTGAATCCAACCGCGGCTCCTTAGCTCTAATAGGTTCTGAGTTAGGCATCTTTGAAATTGGTCATTTTTTTTAGCAAAAAGTCTGAATTTTAAGTTTTGGCTCACTTTCGTGAGGTACACCGGCCTAAGGAGTGATCCTACGATGAATGTCATGGGGAATGCAGCTGTAGTAAATTTAATTAACTTTATAATTTTTTATAATTATTGGTCAACTTTTTCGATTTTTAAATATTTTTATTTTAAAGAGAAAAGATATGCCCCGGCCGTGATTCGAACCCGGACCCTCAGTCTCTCCGTGACGGGGCTCTAACCATTTGAGCCACCAGGGTCACCTGCCGGCTGGGGACAAATCTTTTCTCTTATCCGATCTCTCATCTGATAAATAACTTTAATTTAAGCACAGAACGAGGCATGCAGATCTGATAGATTCTGGGTTAGGCTCCATGGACATTTTTTCCAAATAGTCCAAATATAGGCCAGCGGCCAAGTGTTTGAGTTGCAAAAAATTGAAGAGCATTACATTCTTGATATGCTGTAAGGGCCTGTCTGAGTAGTGTAAAGCTAAGTTGCAATCGAAAAAACGGATGGGAAAACTTTTGGTGGCCAATGAACTTCGAAATTTTCGGAATTATTTTAGTTTTTTGGCCTGTATCTCCTAATCGGTGCATATGCAAAACATATCAAAAATGCAGCTCTCTTAAATTTATTGCGACCTAAAGCACTTTTTTTGGTACCTGGCCGCTGGCTTATTACGTTCCATGACATTTTTGTTTTCGGTCAATTAAACAAAAATGTCATTAATAAGAAAATTAGCAGTCGGCTAATTGTTTAATGGTAGTACCTACATAAGTTACTACGATTTCATGTCAGCTGGGTTCGATAATGGCTTTGTTATGGGAAAATCCCACAAATCATGGTCGTTGACGATAGTTGGCATTTGTTTTGTTTTCACAACCTCACACGTATCCTTATTGCTGGAAAAGTGTATACTTATTCAAATATTTTCAATAATGTCAGAAACAGAGATGTCTTGTTGGGGGGATGAGAAGGTCGAACAAGTAAATGAGGGGTAATTCTAACCAATGTGATACTATATCATATGAGCTGTTATTTTTGAAAGTGTTATAAGTCCATTTGGATCTAAAAATATCGTTTTCTTTTTAATTGTTTTAATTGTTATTATTTTATAATACAATTTAAAAGGTGTATAGGGTTTTTAACAGCACTCTTTTCTAATTGATATGAGATAAAAACATTTACTCGTTTGCCCATACTTGTTAAGTAATTCAAATGGAAACCTTAAGATATCGCAAATATGAAAAAATGATCCTATACCACTTTCAAAAATTATTTAATTGGTATTTTATCATATTGTATCATGTTATTAGTTGGGATTTCATATTATTAACTCCAAGATTTAATAAAATTTAAAACTAGTAGCAACATTTTAACACCTCTAAGTTAGGTTATTGGAATGATACAATGTTGTTTTCGAAAAGAAAAAGGAAAAGAATATATATATCAACGAAAAGAGCTAATAAATGTAACATTTTGAAAACTTTGAAACCCCAAAACAACTAGAAATATTAGAATAGATTATAATTTAGTTAGGAAAATTTAAACATGTAATATAAGAGGGGAAACACGGGCAAAGTTGTTTGGAAATTTTAAGTTTTTCATTCGCTCCAACGAAATCATTCAGACGACGTCCTTGGTATGAACTATTATGATAATGATTTCAGTATTGTAATTTCAAATGAGTAGATGACTTTCTACACTCACAATTGAGAGATAACAATCGATTTCTGTTCATTACGATTTACAGGCTTTTAGATTGCTGTTTCAACACAGTCTAAATTGAAACTTGTAATTTTAAAAAAAAAAGTACGTACAAAGAATGATTATATTGTTCTTTATACGCACATATTATATATTACTTAATCTTAATATAATTTACATAATTGATAACATTTTCATTGAATTGAAATGCTTAATTATACAATATTTTATTATAGGATCACAATATATTAATTCTACATATTTTCGGCGACTCTTCTAAAAATTTCGTAATAATTTATATTAATATTGAGGAGTCATAAAAACCAAACTTTTGGGCCAATTACACAAATGGCTTCCCATATGTACATGTAAATTTTTGTTCATTAGACATTAGCTTTAATAAAATCCCGCTGATTCCTGTAGGACAGATCTGGTACTAAGTACTACATCTTGACACACATTTAAATTGGAATCCTCATACTAGACTGAAAAGACAAGAAACTGCTCGCCGTTTCAACGCTTATTAGCCAAAGGTCCAAGCTTCCATTAATTACAAAAGACTCGTATAAATGACTATTAAATGACCCCTTTGGACTTAAAGAGTTGAGCTTTGGGGCTCCACTGAGCCATTGAATTCATCTCGTATACAATCCTTACTGTTACGGGCTACTGGGTATTAAAATGAATTAAACAATTCCTTAATTAAAAATACTAATATTTATTAACAAAATGATAAAAAGGATACAACTAGACTATTAACAATTAAATTATTGAACTAATATAAATTTATAATTACAGTATTCTAAATATTTATAATCTAGGCCTAACTCCTATTTAATTATTACAATATTATAAGGTATAAATAATTCTAGATATCTTAACTAGTTACAATAGTTTCTATGAATATTCTAAAATTACACTACAATTTATAACTAATAATTAACACTTACAGTTCACTAGTCCACCGACCGTAAGATTCTCCAAGTATGACAAACTGACACACAGTAACAAACAGAAACAGTTTATTACACTCGCGAGACTGTTACAGTTCACTGATACACTTATTACACTGGCCGGTTCAACACTGACTAGTTTATCACACTGACTCTCACTTATTACACTTATCACAGATCTTCACTGGTCTACTCTCAGGCTAAGACTGACTGCCTCGAGTTGAGGGAAGTCTTTTTATAGGTAAGGCCGAACATTCTAGAACACGAAGGGGCCAGAATATTCTGGAATCCTCTTAATCCTTTGCCGACAAAAGGAAACGATCTAGAACGGTCTTAATTCTATTTAAACGTCTCCCGCTGACGGAGTTAAGCCGCTAATCCCCCGCTTCCGCCTTCCTTTGTACGCCCGTAACATTACAATCCAAAATCCTGAACGAACAAAGAGGCCTTCTCAAGGAGGCCTTGTGGCGAAGACTGCGGGCATTGTTCTCGACAAGAAGAGAAGCAGGCATCAGTGTTGAGGACAACGGTGGTCATGGACAGTTGGCAGGATGCAGAGGTGTCAAAAGAGCAGGACAGGGACCCGGACTTAAAACAAATGAAGCAGTGGAAACTATCAGGGCAAGGAAGACCAACCTGGCAGGATGTTGCTCCAATGTCGAAGAATGTAAAGACTTACTGGGCCCAATGGGACTCCATTCTAGTGGACAACGGGCTGCTGAAACGGGCATTGGAGAACACGGAAGGAGATCAGCGCAGACTTCGCTCATCGTTCCGAAGAGTAAAGTGCCCGAAGTACTCAGGGAACTTCATGACGGAGTATCTGGCGGCCACCTTGGAGTCCACCGTACATTGGAAAAGGTACGTGAACGCTTTTACTGGGCAAACCTTAAGGACAATGTGTTGGACTGGTGCAGGCGTTGTGCGACTTGTGCGGCTTCTAACGGACCCATAAGAAGAAAGAAGGCCCCAATGAGGAAGTACAACGTGGGAGCACCGTTTGAGAGAATAGCAATTGACATCGCTGGCCCTTTCCCTGTGACGGATGAAGGTAACCGGTATATTCTCGTGGCCATGGACTACTTTTCCAAGTGGGTGGAAGCTTACGCCCTTCCGAATCAGGAGGCAGTCACGGTTGCGGACGTACTGGTGAAGCAGCTCGTCAGTAGGTTTGGAGTACCCATGGAACTTCACTCTGACCAGGGACGAAACTTCGAGTCTGCAGTCTTCTCCGGGATGTGCGAAGCACTGGGAATACGGAAGACCAGGACGACACCTCTTCACCCTCAATCCGATGGCATGGTGGAGCGCATGAACAGGACTATGGGTCGATATTTGTCCAAAGTGGTCTCCGACCATCAGCGAGACTGGGACCAGTATCTTCACCTGTTCCTGCTTGCCTACCGCAGTTCAGTCAGTGAGGCAACGGGGCAGACTCCCGCAAATGTGGTATTCGGCAGAGAACTTCGGTTGCCTTGTGATCTGAAATTCGGTTTCAAGCCTGACGAGGAAATTGCCGGAGAGGAGTACGTCACGGATCTACGGAAGCGAATGGATAATATCCACGAGAAGGTTCGCACAAACATCCAGGGGGCAAGTGACAGAATGAAGGAGCGCTACGACATCAGGGCTGAGAAAGGTGGCTACCAACCTGGAGACTTGGTCTGGCTACATGATCCTCGAAGAAGGCGAGGCTACTCACCTAAACTGCAGAACTCCTGGGACGGCCCGTTTGAGATCGTCAAGAGGATCAACGACGTCGTATATAGGATCAGGAAGCAGCCTAAAGGAAAACCCAAGGTAGTCCATTTCAATAGACTGGCGCCGTACAAAGGAGACCATGGCCCGGCAGAAGACCAGCAGGTTAGGTACCTAAACAATGTGGAGACAAATAATGACCCAGTTGCAAATACTAAGGTACCAGGGTTTCGTGGAGTAACTCAGGTAATCTACAGGGATATCTTCTCGTTACCAGTGGAGTATTCTCTGGCCCATTGCGTTGCCGAAGATCTGAGGACTTCTCGAGGGATTGCAACGGTCTTCAGGAAGAAGTTCGGCGGAACTGAGGAGCTGGAACGCCAAGAACCAAGTGTCGGGAAGGCACTTCACCTGCCGCACGAGGGACGACACCTGTTTTACTTGGTTACCAAGAGGGCCACTGATCAGAAGCCAACATATGACGCACTGCGGCGAAGCCTCGACGACCTTCGGAGTAAGCTTCTGAGACTGCGTGTCACTAAGCTCGCTATTCCGAAGTTGGGCTGTGGATACGACGGCTTGGATTGGAAGATTGTCAGGGACATGATCGAACAGACATTCGCCAACTCTGGAATTGCCATATTGGTGTGCACGTTCAACCCCTGGAAAGAAAGTGCGTCTCCATCAGCAGAAGCTCATAACTGCCCGATTTCTCCGGACTATGCTCTGGGGCAGAGCACTTTTAAGGAGGGGGCAGTGTTACGGGCGTACAAAGGAAGGCGGAAGCGGGGGATTAGCGGCTTAACTCCGTCAGCGGGAGACGTTTAAATAGGATTAGGACTGTTCTAGATCGTCTTCTTTTGTCGGAAAAGGATTAAGAAGATTCCGGAATTGCCTAGCCCTTTCGTGTTCTGGAATGTTCGGCCTTGCCTCTTTAAATACTTCCGTCACCTCGAGTGAGTCAGTCTTAGCCTGAGAGTAGACCAGTGAAGATCAGTGATAAGTGTAATAAGTGAGTGTCAGTGTGATAAACTAGTCAGTGTTGAACCGGCCAGTGTAATAAGTGTATCAGTGAACTGTAACAGTCTCGCGAGTGTAATAAACTGTTTCTGTTTGTTACTGTGTGTCAGTTTGTGATACTTGAAGAATCTTACGGTCGGTGGACTAGTGAACTGTAAGTGTTAATTATTAGTTATAAATTGTAGTGTAATATATTCATAGAAACTATTGTAACTAGTTAAGCTATCTATAATTAGTAATATCTAATATTATTGTAATAATTAAATAGGAATTAGGCCTAGATAATAAATATTTAGAATATTGTTATTATAAATTTATATTAGTTCAATAATTTAATTGTTAATAGTCTAGTTGTATCCTTTTTATCATTTTGTTAATAAATAATAGTATCTTTAATTAAAGAATTGTTTAATTCATTTTAATACCCAGTAGCCCGTAACAATACTAAGGACTTATCTAGAATTATACCGAGGTATGTTTTTTGTCTACTATATTATAAAAGACATATTTCAATAATACTACCTTTTTTTTCAACTTTCCATTTGGTTATTACGAATGTTGCCTTCTATCAAACAACTATCATTTTCTAGTTTTTATGGAACAACCTGTTCCTTGTCCTTCAGGAACCACCGTACCACGTATTCTACAGTAATTTATTCATCAGGAATTTGTGTTACGATTTATGTCGCGGAATATCGATGTGCCGATGACCTTAGGAATCTTCATGGAGGCTGTCACGTGACATGGAAAAAAACTGTTGTACGGTGAAGACAAAATCTTAAGCGCTCCATGGGACCATGACTAACCTTGTGGAAGTGGCGATACTAGCCTCGTCTGCGTTTCTCTTCTCAAGTCTTCAATTTGGCATTATTAATTTGTTTTTTGTTAAGAAAAATGTTCGTAATTGTTTTAATAATTCCGCATGACTTCAATCTTTTACCTTCAAAATTGACTGTTAGATAAGTCATCCTGTTTATCACAGCCACCAACTTCCTTCCTTGCTCTCGCGCAAGAGATAAAGAAATTCCATGTGAGCTTTTCAAACGTGCTCAAACATAACAATTCTTATATATGTTTAGTTAATGCATAAAAAAATTATAGTAATTTATATAACAGTGTTTGTCAGTATAATGTAAAATTCACGGAGAGCAACGAGTCTTTGCTTCTTCCTTTGCCGAATCTAAAACAATACCTACACAACCTGCTAATGGCGACTTGTGGTCTAGTAGTTAGCATAACAAACTAATAAACCCAAGATCGCGGGTTCGTAGCCCGGCAGGTGGCCCTAGGATTTTTTAAAGGGAGCAAAAAATCCTGGGCTATCCCATTCTTCGGAAGGGACGTTAGACTAAAAAATCCAGGATAGGCAAAATTTAGTGCTCCCACTGTAGCATCGTCCGATTAGCCATAGCAGCATAAAGTGACGTTAAATGAACAAACAAACATACACAATCTTTTAAATGTATATTTTTTTCAAATTAATACAATTGTTTGTAAAAAAAAAAAATTCGTTTCAGGACTACAGCTGGCGCTCATACAAAGAGTGGATACCACCTACGTGGGACGGGAGATCGCGAACTTGCCAAAACTGGCTGGAAACAAGGAAGACGGAGGTGGAGGAAGAGAACCTATGGAGGATTCATGACAGTCTTTATGATTTTACTGATTTTATCAAAAATCATCCCGGAGGGCCCTTCTGGCTAGAAGTGACTAAGGTAAATAGGCAGAAACCAATGCATTCTCCTTTTCTAATGGTCCTTTTATTTGTCCTGCACATCCGTTGATAAAATAAATAATATTATCAGTATCAGTATAACCAATATGGGATCAACACCATAAGCACAGTAGTCCCGTCATATATCTGCATCAATCAATTTTATGTTTTAGGGTACCGATATAACTGAGGCATTTGAAAGTCATCACATTAATGTGGGACCTAGAAACATTTTACCTAAATACTTCGTAAAAAAAGCGACGACGAAAAGAAATGCACCATTTACTTTCAAAGAGGATGGATTTTATATGACACTCAAGAGGAGGGTCAGTGAGAAATTGAAGAGTAAATCCATCAAAACTGGACCAAGCAGTAGGTAATGAGATAAGCTAAAAAGCGAAATTACTATAAAATATATTTGATTCTAAGAAAACTGTAAGAGAATACGTTTTGTACTTAACTCTTCGATAGTTTCCAAATAATAAGGTGAATGCTATGCCTCAGGTTTTTAAATATTATCAACCTCTAAATGAATTCAAAATTGTTTTGAATTCTTTTTCTAATTAGTAATATAGAGAGAGAGAAATGCTTTATTTTTCAACAGCGCTGTCCAACAACATTGGATTGTCATAATACATAGCATACTCATCAATCCATATTGGACATACTTTACATTACAATTTGTTTGTCTTAAATACATACTTAAGAACTATAGTACAATTCCTACTTCTGAATAAGTTTGTTAACGATTTTATGTGACAACCTATTAAGTTTTGTTAATGTCTAAAAAATATTTTAAATTACTGACTCCTTACTCCCCCTATGCATCTTTCTCTACTATCCATTACTTGGCCTCAATGACTTCCTATTCAGTTCTAAAGCTCTTAAAAAAATACTTGGAGTTGCCCTAGATTTAATCCCATATTATTAGATATACCATAGACCATCTCCAATGATATACTCCAATGATTCTGTGATTCTTTTCCTCCAAGTAACCTACTTCATTCTCCCCCCACTTAGATTAAAGATGCCTTGTTTATGGAGGACTTTCTGGTGAGAAATATATTAGGCCAAAAAGATAAATGGGCCATTTCATAAGATTCATTTGGATTGTATTAATGATGGTCTCATAAGCAGATAGGATGACTTTACCATTATTTCTGACAAAATAACTTCTTATTTTGTTATATCCAATCCTTAAGAGACAAAAATATCATTTTTCTCAAAACATCTTTGTAATAATTACAAATTTTAAAAAATCCTATAATTTGTATAGGATATAGGACAAATAAAATATAATTTGTAAGGATTTCTAAAAAAAAAATCAATAAGATGAGAATGATAAATATCTTATTAACATCTAATACTCAGTTCTATATTGTTTTCAGATCCAAAATGATTATTGATAGCCTATGCATAATCACATTCATCATTGCAATTATGGCAGCCAAAATTCAATCTTATGTAATTGGTATTCTCGCTGGAGTAACTCTATGCTTAACAATTATTGCTGCACACAATTTCTTTCACTTGAGAGACAATTGGAGGATGTATTTGTTTAATCTTTCATTTCTTAGTGTGAGGTATGGAATACTTATAGCATAACCATAAATGTTCTCTTTTTATAAAACTTCATAAATTTACATATGTTTTTTTTTTAAATATAATTTCTATACTTTGGCTGTTCATCAGGTAATTTTTTAGTAACTTAAAATGGTTTAATTAAAAATGAAAGAAAAGTAAATAAATGTGTTTGTACTGTACATGTATACTATACTGTATATTTATAATAATATTATTACTTATATTCATTTTGTTTTAAATTAGTGGTAGTATTTTTAGAGATGATTTTATTTCTAGCAGTTAAAATATCATATAATCGTGGTTAACACCATTATTTTTATTAGTGATCTACTTATAAAAATGCAAACATTTAAGTGCTTTCAGCATAAGTGAAATAATAACATTTTTTGCTGATTACAAACCTCTTATAAGAAATTAATCTATCAGTAATGTGATCTTAAATTCTATTGCATATCCATGTTTCAGTTATTATAATTTTATTCATGGAAATAACAATCAATCACACAGTAATATAGTTATAGTTTAAAAATTGTGACATAATACTTTTCTATTGAAAATATTCTACTGTTTGTACATTAATAAGAACACTAAATACGACAGTTATACACTAAATACTTGATAAGTATTTCTGGGTATAATGTTATATATGTAATGAATAAGACCGTGGAAAAATTCCAACAAAAAGCCTTAAATCTCCAAACTAAAACAGAAATAGAAATCATCTGTCCTAAAGCCTTTTAATGGCTTTTCGTTGGAATTTTTCCACAGTCTTAACATTTATGCAAGGTCTCTTTTAACTTTTCAATATTAATATATTGTCTATTTAAATTTTAAAAAATATACCTTAACTTGTTCAAGAATATGAACCAATTGATTGATGAAAATATTAACACATTTTTAGCAAAACAATGGGTTAAAATAATTTAATTATTATTATTATTATTATTATTATTATTATTATTATTATTATTATTATTATTATTATTATTATTATTATTATATTATTATTATTTTAATAAAATAATAATTTAATTTATTTAACCTTTTGATTATCTGTTTATATTTGTCCACTTCTACTTACAGAGATTGGAGAATATCACATGCAATGTCACACCATCTGTACACAAATTCTCTTCACGATTTAGAAATAACTATGTTTGAACCATGGTTCCAATTTCTTCCAAGGCCTGACAAAGCTTTTACTGCTAGATTTTTATCTCTTTTCTACTTTCCTATTGCATATGCAATGATCTTCTACGGAGAAGGTTTTTCAAGGTATGTTTTAAATGTTTAAATATTAAAAAAAACAATAATGTAATCAGTTATTATTTAAATTAGCCGAAGACCAAAGTACCCAGCAAATCGGTGACATTGGAGCCAAATAAAATATATATATATATATATATATATATATATATATATATATATATATATATATATATATACACAGGGTGTCCCATTTCAAGTGGATCAAATAATTTTAACTTTTAAACGAAACAAAATTCAGAAAAACGATTCAGGTAAAAGTTGTAGTTATTCAGGCCTAGTTTGAAAAAATAAAAAAACATTTTTTGGTATATCGACCTTCAAAAAAATGTAGTTTACTCTTGACCCCCATTTATTTGTATATTTCTGAAATGTTCAATACAAAACATGGAAAAAATGTATGTAACTTTTTTTTCTAGTATCTGGAACTCACTACTTCAGTATGCTGTCTTCACAGAAGGTTTTAAATGTTCAGACATTTTCTGAAAGATTCAAAATACCTTGATTAGTAAGTTATTTTGACTAAAAACTCTTAAATAAAATAACTTAATGCTACATTACTTTTCCTCGTAAAGGAGGTATACTAAAATAATCAACTTTTGTTACATACATTTTTTCCATGTTTTGGACATAATACATATATATACTCCCTCAGGTAGTGGTGAATTTAACTATAACGATTATTTATATTTTATAATATTAACGGAAGAAAATATAAATGATAATAAAAGTTTTGTGAAATTCCAATATTTCCTATAAAAGTATTTTTTTTTACAGACTGATGCTCCATCCTGATGGGTTAAAAGAGTTAATTCCCTTAGCTATACCAGCATCCATGTTGCTTTCTGGAGTTCCCGTAATAAATACTTTTATATGGTGGAACATTATTGTTTTAACTGCTAGCTTTATGTTTGGATGGATTGGGCTTAATGCAGCACACCATCACCCAAATATCCATCATGATGGAGATGAACCAAGGTAATATTCACATCAAGTTCTCATCAGGTTCATCCTTCTTCATACTTACCTTCTTACTTCAAACTTTCTGTGTTTTCAGCTCAAAAATAATCAAATTAAAGTATTAAAATAATTTATTTTATTGTTATATGATATAATTGTTTAAAGATTTTATTTGAAAAGAAAAGATATCCGTGTTTTCGCAATTTGCGATGTATACACGGGGAGAATGTTAATTGACCATTACTTTCATTTTTGGATCTTGTTGACTTTAAGTCATTAATGTTATTATAATTTATTTTATTGTTGTATGATATAATTTTTCAAATAAAATATTTAAAAAATTATTAAAAAGGTTGTATCAATATTGGTATCAAAACATAACTAGTAAGTTGTGCAAAAATATTATATATACAATTCCGTAGAATTGCTATAGATTTAAGCAATTTATATATTCAATATGTATTAAGGTTTATATATGGTTTTCAGGGAAGATAAAGACTGGGGTCTATATCAGTTAGATACTGTTAGAGACAGAATCGAAATCAAAGGGACATTCTTTCTCGTTTTGGTTATGTTTGGAGATCACACTCTTCACCATATATTTCCGACTCTTGATCATGCTTATTTAGACGATCTTTATCCTGAACTAGAACGAACCTGCAAAGATTTTGGGATCGAGCATAATTTTACAACAATTTCAGATCTCGTCATTGGACAGTTCAAACAATTGGGACGAATCACCAGAAACAAGAGATCAAAAGGATAGACAAACTGTATTGTGAATAATATTCAACATCATTCATAATAATTCTTTTTTCATGATAATAAATATGTTTGTGATACTTGGTAGTGTACCTTTGTAGTAGTGGCAATATACCTTTGTATATGATCTGCACTGACTGATATTTTAGAGATTAGAAATTAAAATATATTATTATATAATGTTATTATAGAAATAGTTGTTTAAAAAATGAAAACTGAAGTAGTATTTTTTTTTCAATTTTCCCATTTTGTTTTTCCCTAGAATCCTCCTCCACCATCTATTACTAATAAGAGTTCAATTGTAAAGTTTCGATTAATCTAACCTAAATTCATACGAAAGAATGAAAAGATGGGGGTACTCAATAATAAACTATGATGATTTTTTTCCCTTAATGAAGAAAGAAACATTATATATAGATTCACTAAAATTTACATTAGTTTCATAGGTAGATATAAGTGAGAAAGGATTCTATTGATCGATTATAATAACCCTAGACAGGTAATGGAATAAATGGAATGGATATTTGTTCCTTTGACTACCTGTTAAATAGAAATGGTGAGGTAATAAATGTACATCTTTACAGTAAAATGTAATTTCGATGCAATTGAAAAAATAATAATCTTCTTTCACATCTCTCCACTAAGTGGTCATTCGGTGCGATGCCTAATACTGAGTATATGAACCAAAAGACTGTTTCCATAGTTCTTGAGACGTAAGCAAGTATTGGAAATCTTGATATAAAGCAAACAATAACTATCATATAAGTAGATAAAATGCATCCTTAATACAATATACCATTTTCCAAAATTGGAGAAAGATGGGGTTTGAACTATATTTGTCAAGATGGTCCATTAAAGGATTGAGATTCGATTACGTTTTACAGTGTCATCCCCTTTCTCCATCTACTCTCGGACTCCTAAGTTTATCCAGGGATTAGAGATCGCGGGTTCGTAGTCCGGCAGGTAGCCATAGGATTTTTTAAAGGGAGTAAAAAATCTTTAGTTGCACCGTCCTTCGGAAGGGGTAAGTACGATGTCAGGTACTCGTTAAAAATCCCTATCCTAGTTAAACCTGGATAGGCATAATTTAGGGCTCCCAATGTAGTTCCGTCCGATTAGCCACAGCAGCAAAAAGTGACGTTAAATGAACAAACAAAAAAATCCAGGGAGTAGAGAGATGTCAGAAATGATGGTCTTAAGGCGAGTGTGGTCATTTAGAAAATTTAGAAAGGTGATGCCTACATTCGTCAATTGAAGGAAAGAGAAAGACAGATTCCAGGGATTGGGATAATAAATCAAGAAAATGATTTACATTTTCTGATTTAAGACGCATAGAAAATTCATTTAGAAAACAATTTAAGAGAGGGGATGTAATGGGAAATGAAATCATGGCATATAAAGAAAAGTAGTATAACTTTTTCGGGTCTTAAGTATGTACAATGGATCGTGGCAGTTTGCCAATTTCGGAGGTTCCGTACAATCTTAATTTTCGATTATACGACATTACAGATCAGGAATAAAAAACGGGAAACGTTTTATGCTGCATACTGCTACGTTACATATGTATTAGAAGTTCGAAAATCCTATAAAACCATAACTTATTAAAATTGGATTTATAATTTGTAGAGGGATGTGAATGCAAACACGGTCCGTATATATTTTTTTAATCAGAAAAGCAAATCAGAGTTATCATGTTTTTGGACAAAAGCAGTCTGGATCTCTTACTTATTAATTACTTTATAAATTTGCAAGGTCATGAAAAAACCGCTGCCATATCAAACCAACAAAACAAATAGCAAGACTTAAAATTTAAGCCCACTACACAGCTATAGTCGGGACGACAAGAGAAGGTGCACGGGGAGTGGGGAGGCCTGAAGCTGTTCCTCCCTCCCCTCCCCTAACCTGACTCCGCCTGGAGCCGACAATTGTACTACAGCTCTTACTCGCTTTTCATTCTTTATAGACCAGCAGCCAGGGCCCAAAGTAATGTATCATTTTAAGACAATTTGTATTACGAAACATGGAAAATATCCACAATAGTCACTGGACGTCTGCCAGTTCTTACCCGCCAGGTTACGAAATATCGGCAGTTTCAAACGACTTAAAATCGAATTTTATTTCAATAATCTAAAGTAACTCATTTCCTGTTAGAGATTTGAAAATTTATAAATAACATACACTTTTTCAATTAAATACGATCGGAGAAAATGGGAAAAAAAAACTGTTCGCTAACCGGCAAAATAGGGCGAGTAATTAATAAAAGTTGTCTTAAAATGATACACTATTTTAAGCCTCAGCTCCCGGTTTATTACGTTTAATTCTTCAACACCGAGGGGGTCTTTTGTTAATTTAAATTGGATTATTACTTTTTTTTTTTGTTACTGGAATTAGACATCTCAAGGCAAAGCTTCGAGATTCACCCACCCCCGCAAATAGGGTGGCTATAGGTATAGAACTATTTGGCCTTGACCAGAGATCCATCCACCCACCCAATTGGCAGAGGTTGAGCTCCTTACATATATCAAATTTATTATTCTTTTGTAATTTATATATTAATGTAAAATAAATACATTTATTTGCATATAAACATAATGCTTTTTATAAATACTTATTAATTTATTAACTGAACGTAATAAGAATTAAGAATCACTGAGGGGGTAAACCCCCTCAATTCCGCTGGGTCCTGCTCCCTGTTCCGGTCTCAAAGAATTTTCTGTTCCCGATTCCAGGCTGAAGGGTCTTTCAGTTCCAGCGTCATCAGGACTATCCGATGCTGTGGATGATGATGACGTTCCGCTCATTGATATTATCATTTCGTCAACTCTTTCCTCCAAAACTCCTTCTTTTTTCCATGCTTGGTCAATTACGTTCATTGTGTGGGCTACTACTTTTTTCCACTTCTCAGGAGTCACATTCCCAATTGCTTCTCTGGTTAATTTTTCAACCTGGAACAGAAAAAAATAAAATATTTTTCAAGTAATAATATTGAACGAGTTCAACAAATTATAATGAGAGGAATAATTCATCTTACCTCTGCAATTGTGAAGGTTTTATTGCTTCTTGCGACGTCTCCTTTTATTTGTGCCCAAATCAATTCAATAGCGTTGAATTGGCAGTGATACGGGGGAAGCCTCAACACTTCATGGCCGGAGTTTTTGGCTAAATGATCGATCTCGTAGGTCTTATAAGAATTTTTTTGACTTTTTACTATGGTCAACAGTTCGGCCTTCTTTAGGGTGCTGTCGTAAATAATATTTTTCGTATTCAGCCATTCAATTATGCAACTTTTCGTGGATCCCGAAGTAGGAGCTTTATTTATTTGTAATGAATGGTACGGGGCGTTGTCCATTACTATTGTTGATCCAGGTTGGATATTTTTCAACAACTTTTCAAACCACTCTTTGAATGTGGACGCGTTCATTTCTAGGTGATAGTCCCCTTCTTTCTTTGACCTGAACAACGAAAGGGCTCCAGGTACAAACCCTTCCACCATACCTGCATGGGTTAAAATTAGCCTGTCACCCTTACCTGTTGGCTCCTTCCTCGATGATTGTAAAGAGTCATCACTCCAACTTTTCCCTACAGTGTGTCCAGCGTTCACCCAGGTCTCATCTAAAAACACTAATTTTTTAATGTCCTTAGATCTGATTTTTCTTAAAAAATCACATCTCCAGCTTATGATGTCAAATCTCTCTATGAGGAACTTCCTGTTATTTATTTTCTTCCACTTGAATCCCAGTTTATTTAGAACGACAGACAAAGTTGATAAGCTTCCATAAAAAATCCCAGCTTCCCCAAGGGAAGAAATCAATTTTTTCCTCGTAGGAAACTCTTTTCGCAAATAATACCCATACACATGGTTTCTAAATGCAGATTCATCGAAACTGTCCAATGTACTCTTAGGGCTTGGGCGAGGTCTTTTTTTCCCTGGAGTGGAGACTTCTTCATCTTTCGTAATTCTGCCCACAGTATTCCTGCCAATTTCTAATGCGTCTGCCACACGTTGTGTCACTTTTTTTACTGGTAACAAAGGTCCATTGTTGTCCCTCTCTCTTGTAAAATATTTGCGCAACCGATTTACGAATATTCGCGATTGCGATCTTAACGTGACCCCTCTCCCCGTTTTTGAAACCCGACCGCCACGTACTGAATCCCTTGGCATATTTGACTAAAAGCTTAGAAGAGAGTCACAATAACAAAGCTATCCTGAGAGAAATAATCACAACACAACTGAAGACTATATAGCACAGCAGAGTCACAACAGGATTGATAGCTGGCCCGAGAGGGGTGTAGGGGAAGTGGGACTAGGGTGGGGGAAAGAGGGCGGAGATCGTGGAGAGGCGTGGAGGGGGATGATCCGTGCACCTTCTCTCATCGTCCCGACTATAGGAACAACGGCTATGCACATCATGTGGTGTGTCTCAATAGAGACGGAAGAAGGGGCCACCGATCCGTTGAACCCTAATGTTTAGAGAGCTTAACACACTGTCATGCCTGGTAATACTAAAAGTATATGGGAGCTATGTAAGAGTAAGTAATGAAGCTGCTTTAAGGTATTGTAGATACAAACAACGATAAACGGCACTAAGTAACAAGCTAACAGAAATCTGTTAATGTATGATTATATTGATGGATCATTAGTTTAATAGGGACTAAATTTATAAAATTTCCTTACTTAACATGGTTATTCAGCTACTATTGACAAAAAAAAATATATCTTTGATTATTGGATAATGGTTCAATGAGCATTATTTCCAGACATTCTGTAGACGGCGTCTTACAACAGATTAGATTTCATCATTAGATTAATCAGATTATTTTCATTCTATCCGAAACATTAGACAATATTTGAATAAGCGAATATTTGATATTTGCAAATGATCTCGGATATACCTCGTAGCTTCCATTACATTTTTTGAAGTGATCTTTTAAAACTAGTTGCTGAAAGTTTGATAACGTTTCTACCTAGCTCCTTGTTATCTCTAACTCCTGGTCAAGATGACTTAAAAGTCAAAACAGAAATGAACTTATTCCTTCTTGGAAGGGATAATCAATGTTTGAATTAACACATAGTTCCATGAACGATAAATTAATTAATAATCTTAATTTTAATAATTGATTAGTCTAAGGTATTTCATTTAAGCTCTTTTAGAAATTAAAAAAGATACTTTTACATGTAGTAATGTTTTTCTATTTTGAATACCACCAAGAATAAAATATAATTTGATTTTGTAGCATAAAATTCTGGGCATTTAAAAAGCTTGGTTATTTATTTAACAGGTATGTGATGTTCTATGTATGCTGTTATACTTAAGCATTAACAAGTTTGTTAATAATGGTTTTGGCTTTAGGATGCCTAGTTCTATGTTGTTTGCTCTCAACAGTGAAGGGAGAGTGTTTGGACTTGCTACCAATGGTACAAAGTGGAGAGAATTTCCTTACCTTAGCTTAGATTTCAAACAAATATCAGCTGTTCCCCATTTTCTATGGGCTTTAGGAGGAGATAGACAGATTTATTTACATGTTCATGGCTTAGACATACCAATTAAAGTGAAAGAAGAATCTTATGAAAATCAGGTAAACGTGTGGTTTATTCATTTATTGTTAGAAATTTATTTTCTTCAATTTATCTTTGTATAACTTGTTTTGATACTATTTGCCCAAGCTCAACATTGGATTTCACTAAACATAAATATTGAAAGAAGCGAAGCACTAACGTCATTGATAATTATCCAAGTGAAAGTTAATATCATAAATTTTAACTAAAATATTTACATTAATATTGAAAAGGGAAAGGTAAAAAGAGACCTTACATAAATGTTAAGACCGTGGAAAAATTCCAACGAAAAGCTCATAAGTCTCCAAAGTAAAACAGAAATTGTAAGTATTTTTAAGAAGAAAATAATTTACTTTTATAAATTTAGTCCACATTAAACTAATGAAAATAGTTTTAGTTTGGAGACCTAAGGCTTTTCGTTGGAATTTTTCCACGGTCTTAAAATATTTTTTTTTAATGGCATAAGAAACTAATTTTTGACAGCCTTAAAATTACATGATAGGTTGAAAGAAATATATTTTATTTTAATGCAGTGTAATTTAGAACAGACAGAATTCCAGCTGCTCCCGCTAATGAAACCAATTCATACAGGATTTGGTATTCACTGTTGTTTCATGTTGCATTAGGTGCCATGCAACAACCGTCCAATTATAATAGTTTTTTAAGTTGCCATCAATAATGCCTGTCCTAATCAATGCCCTAAAATGTTAAGAATATATGTAATAATAATTAATGTTTTATAATAATTGATAAATATACCAAGGCATATTGGTATAAGGTTGTTGGATTTGAATGAGATCACCTGCATGAGGCAGAAAAAGTTGTAAGATATGTGATAAGGATCTCTTTGCTTGTGTTTTATTTAATATAGTCATGGAGAAGATAGACCAGCATATTTGCCATCAGGTAAAGTAAAGCCTAAAAGGTTGGGCAGATGGGAATGAGAGTCGTTCTTTGAATTTAAAAGGGCCATCTGTCTTTGGTTATTGCAATGGAGTAGTCAGACCCTACTATTACTTATTTATGAAGCCAGTATTATAATTTAATTATATTATTTAAATATAAACTGATATATTTATATTGATAAATGAAAGAACATTTTATACATGTAAATTATAATAATGTACAAGATGGAAGGTTCTAGTTAGTACCAATTTAAATCATGGTGTTTTATTTTTCTTCACTACAAGACCAAGCCAACTTTTGGAGGCATTCTGGACCAAATGATAGTTTGTCAGGTCATATATGATGATTATTATCTCTGTTATATTTTGGTATTGTTATACCTACATATTAAAATGTACGCCAATATGTAAATTATATTTAAATTTTCGATTGACTAATAAATATAGAAGAATGTATGTATATAAATTAACTATTAAATGTAAAATATGACAAGGCCCTGATTTTATCTTTATATGATTTGTTTAGGTTTTATTTATTTATTTACTGGGTGGAAGCCAACAGATCTGATCTATTTGAAACTGTGATCATTTTATCAAACATAATTTAATTGACTGCATTTTGATTTTAAGAATAAGCTGAACATTAATATTTAGGAATAAGATTAATATAACATTGTATTTTTTTCTAATTTATTTATCTGATTAAAATATATAGATTATAAGCTAATCTTATCTCAGGTTTATTTATTTTTTTTAATTTAGAGATGGTATCCACTTGACGGATTTTCAAAAAGGCTTCTTCCTACTGACCGATATCAATTTTCAAATCTTGATGGAAGTATTGATAGAACTTTGGAGAAAATCCGTGTGCCTTCTATGGCTTGGCAGTGGGAAAGTGAATGGCATATTGAAACAACGTTAGATGGTGAACCTCTTGATCATGATGTAAGTATATTCATTTAATACTTATACTTATTTAAATATTTGATTTTTTACATATTTAAAGAGAAGTTTACAGTATAATTTATAAATATATTTTTTTGCTACTACATTCCAGTTTCAGATTTTAATATGGTTCTTGTTTAGAGCAAAGTAGCTTAGATCACTTTTATGATTCTATGAATTATCATTCTCTCGTAAACTAATAGGTCTTGCTCAGAATTTTCATACTTTACCATAAAATCTGAGTTATTAATAACATCTATTTTTTTTTTCAGAAATAATGTATGTCTCTGAAATAAAAAAAGTCCTTACATTAATGAATAAAAAGTCTTTATTTATTTATTTTTTTTACAGGGGTGGACTTATGCTGTTGACTTTCCTGCTACTTTTTATAGTACTAAGCAGTGGTCCTCTTGTGTTAGGCGGAGGAAATGGGTTAGGACAAGAAAGTATTCAGCTCTAAACTCTTGGTGTGCCATTGCTCCTCTTCATAAAGACCCTACTCAGGTGAACTTTAGATTTTAAATTCAGTCAAACATTATTATCGTATTTGAAAATTACTTTTCAATTCTAATGAGATATTTTTCAAAGTTTTTAATGACTTCTATCTTGTAAAATGGGTCCAGGTATTCAAAATAGTGAAATATACATCTAACTTCAGGAAAACTTTATTGAAGTGATTTGCATAATTAAATAGTATTATCAAAGATTATTTTTTAATTAGATTTGTCACTTAAGAATATTTTTATTTTACAGGAACCCTTTATTTACATCAATGTAGGAGGGCAGTGTATGTCTGGTGGTGTTCAGGGGACATTGCAGGTTTGGGCAGTTACAGCACATGGGCGGGTAAATAAATAATTTATATTATAAATTAATAGTAGAATTACTGTGGCATTAATTTTTCAATTACAAAATAACATCCAATTTTAATCAATTTATTATAATTTTTATATATTGTTCTATATCTATTCGTTTATTGAATTCAAACTTATCAAACTGTGTTTTATGTGTTATGTTGCATGTATTTATTTTCTTATCACTCCTATATTTTATGTATACTCATATATATATTTATATCAGTTCCGCAGGTTGTTGCCTCAAGTTAGTCACAAGTATTTGTAATTTTTCATTTGTTTCCTTTTTAATATTCTCGAAAATAAAAGTAATTGTGAGTTTTAGCATTGGGAAAAAAGAGTGCAATCATGGTAAATGTGTATACTTCGATAATCATATCATCAAGAAATGAATGTTCCAACAAACATTTCGAAGTGTAGATGATGATATAACCTAAACAGTATGTGTAAGTTGGTTCTTTAATCTATATACAGTCAGTAATAGTTACTATATATCGTCAGTAATAAAATTATTTTTATTTTTGAAGACATTAAAAAAGGCAACAAACAAAAAGTTAATACTTGTTATGACTTGACATGAAGCCACAACCTGTGCAACTTACACCAATTATTTCATATCTGGTGTGATAATATTCTTTTCTCTAAAACATTTTTTAGCTTCCTCGATTTATTATATATTTATTTTTATTTTTTTTAAATGTTCAAATATATAGCCCAATGTTATTTTCAGGTAATGTGGAGGAAAGGTGTTGGAATGATGTGTCCTGAAGGCACTAGATGGTCCTGTATCCCTTTGCCTCAAGGCAAAGAGGTGAAATCTTTAGCATGTGGGACAACTGGTTTGGTTTGGGCTATTCTCTGGTCGGGAAACATTCTTGTTCGAGCTGGGGTGTCTGCTGCTTTGCCCATGGGTATGTATGGGTATTCTATTGTTCAGAGATCAAACTATTTTTTTTAATCACACTGCCTTTTTTTTATGTATACAGTCTGTAATTTTTAAGGGATTCTCAGAGCTAATAGTGGGCTAATCATAAACAAATATATTATTTATTCCCTCGGCCCTTTTAGGAATGGAACTAACCAATCTGTTTACCTGAATTTTCGCTGTAAAATTAAAATAAACAGTGATTAATCACACACAAATTAAACTGATTTGTAAATAACTGATTAGTTAATATAGATGTAAAATTTAAACACTGCTTTCAGAAAGGTCTTGAGTTCATTAATTGGTCAGTACTGTACTGTTTTGAGGACGATAGAGATGATTTGCTACATAGTATGCTCTACTGTCAGGTTTTTTACCAATTCAGGTTGCCTAGTTTATAAAGGCTGAACGTTCCCTAGAAGAATCTCTAGATGCCTCAGGGTTGATCCATAGCTTATATCTGAATAAATATTATATTATATTTGCCATTGCTAATCTTGAACCTGGTGGCTTTGAGGTTAAAGTGTTGCTCTTTACTCTTAGCTACTCCACTCTGTGTATAGGAATAAATAATCATTTTATAATTTTTAATTTAAAAATAACAGGATAAAATAATATAGCTATAAATAATTTTGCAAACATTTAGATTATTCATAATTTAAACTATTGTTGATATAGATTATATAATAGGCAATAGTCTTTAGAGATCATATTGTTTTTAATGTTTAATAATAATTATTAATTTTTATATTCAATTAATGAATAATTTTATTGTTAAAATTTAGGAGAATCTTGGATTGATTTATCTCCGCCTGAAGGATGCAAGCTGATGGAAGTAAGTATTGGGACTAATTCAGTTTGGGTCCTTACTACAGAGAACCAGGCATGGTTTAGGAAAGGAGTAGAATCGGATCCTTCTGGTACTGGCTGGGTTGGTCCTATAGGATCGATGCTCTCTCTCACAGTATCTCCCACCGACCAGGTGTTCTTTTTTTAATTAATTTTATTATTGAGTAATATTATTGACATCTAGATGTATTTTTAGCAGTTTTAGTTACGTTTAAGTGTTTAAAAAAAATTAGTATGATCTAATCAATACATTTTTTTTCTTTGTATAAGATACAATAAATAAATGCCAATGTTGTTTGTATTAGTTATACGGTTATTATTTATTTTTTCTAATAACCACAAAAATTGTATTATCTTGCCATGTCTACTTTAAAGTTCTTATCTTTAAAATGCATTTTTATTTGTATACTTATTAACTGTATTTAACTCCCTTATTTTAGGTATTTGGTGTTGGTTTAGATGACCGAAACATCTACTTCCGAGTAGGTGTTACCATCTCAGAACCTACTGGAAAGCGATGGCGTTGTCTTAATGCTGCTGCCCAACTCAGCCGGGGTAGTTCTGTTTCATCCTTACCAAGTTATGCAAGACATCGAAGTACTCAGTCTCTGGTCAGTAGTGAAGGGTTTATTGAACATTTTGGTATCAATATCTGATGTCTCAATTTTTTTATATTATATTTCTTTGTTATGTAAAAATTACCCCTCCCTCCTATTCTAATAACTTAATATTCATTAACATGTTGTTCCATTGATCTTTTTTATGAAAGGATACTGAAATAATTTTCTTTAAATTTACATTAATAAATTAGTTCTGAAACTGGACCAGGAAAGAAATATATTATTTCTTTTGTAATGATTGTTTAAAAATTAAAATCATGTATGTTAATGAACGTAGAAAATGGTTGGAGGTGTGGTCAATAGAATTTTGCACACCATTTTATCACAGAAATAATTTAATTATAACTACTTAATACTATTGAATATATATATATATATATATATATATATATATATAAACTCCCCGTCAAAAGTATTGCAACACCCATAATTCTCGAGATTTCCTTGGTTTTGACCTGAACCCGTACTTTGTTTATATTTAAAGTAATATTATTTACTAAATGAGATACATTAGGGATTAGACCCATCATTCTTATTCACTGTTGACCAACAAACGATGGGATTTTGGATTATTCATTTAAAATTTCCTTTCAGTGCATGTTTATCTTTCGTGTGTATCGAGTCTGTTTTCTCTTTTCTCTTTAGTCTAGTTAAAACAATTAATTTTATCCACAATGAATCGTTTAAGCCGCGATGATTCGGTCAGAATCATCATTCTCTCTGAAGAAGGCAAATCATTGCGTTACATCGCTAATCGCCTTGGGATTCACTATTCTTCCGTTTCAAGGGCTATAAGAAGGTACAGGGAGACTGGTAGTCATTCGAGGCGACCTATGTCAGGGCGTCCCAGGATTACTAATCCCATAGATGACCGCTTCATTAAAATGCAAGCTCTTCGGAAGCGTGATTCTACAGCTTCTTCCATTAAAAACTTGATCGCTGGTGTTCGAGGAATATCAATCTCAGATTCAACGGTCAGTAGAAGACTGAGAGAGTCAAACCTCAGCTCAAGAATGCCAGTGAAAGGTCCTCTTCTCACCACAGAACACCGCGTAAAGAGATTGAGATTTGCAAGACAACACCAATCTTGGACTGTGGAGGAATGGAAAATGTTTTATTCACTGATGAGGCGAGAGTGGCCCTTAATATACCAGATGGCCGTAAAAGAGTTTGAAGAAGGCCTGGAGAACGGTATAGTGAGTGCTGCATGTTAGAAACTGAGCCATTCGGAGGGGGGTCTATCATGTTCTGGGGCGGCATATCTTGGGAGGCACGTACCGAGTTAGTGCCAATTCAAGGAGGGTCCTTGAATGCTTTGAGGTATGTAGAAATGATTCTTCAAGATCATGTAGTGCCTTTTATGCTGTTCATAGACTCTGAATCGTTGCTCATGCATGATAATGCCCGCCCTCACAAGGCAAGATGTGTTTCTGAGTACCTGAACACCACAAATATCCATACCATTGATTGGCCAGCAAGAAGTCCTGACCTTAACCCAATCGAGCACGTTTGGGATTATCTCAAAAGAAAGGTTCGGTCACGAGATTCACCTCCTACTACCCTTGAAATGCTAAAGACAGCTGTATTGGAGAAGTGGGACAATATACCCCAAGATTTTCTTCAAAACCTTTTTACAAGTATGCCCAGACGAGTGGAAGCAGTCATTCAAGCCAGAGGGGGCAACACGTCTTATTAAATGTAAATTAAAAATTTAAATTGTGATTTAAAAGATAAAATTGTCAGAAATTAAAAGTTTAGAAAGTAAGTTTTCTAACTTTTTTGTTTATTGGAAGAGATATTGTAATTTATTTTAATAAAACTTGTTTATGTCCAGTTTAAAAATGCTTAATACAGATTTCAAAACCTTTCTTTACTATGAAAAGACAGACGTTTTTGTAAAATTCAAATATTTCAAAGTGTTGCGATACTTTTGACGGGGAGCTATATATATAGCTATATATATATAGCTATATATATATATATATATATATATATATATATATATATATATATATATATATATATATAGCCATTAAAACAGAAATAATTTTATTTTATTTTTTAAAGAGAAAAGATAGGCCCTCGACCCCGTCGACCCCTCGACTCACAGTGAGACAAAGGTTCCGGGTTCAAATCCTGGTCGAGTGCCTATCTTTTCTCTTTAAAAAATAAAATATTTATAACTCAAAAAAGTGACCAATAATTTTAAAAAATTAGAAATAATTTTAATATCAATGATGTGTGACATGTAACTCTTATTTCTTATTTCTCCACTGATTGGAAAATTATTTCTCGTTATAAATTTAGTTTTCATAGATTTCATTTGATGCTTGATATATTTTTAATTTATAATAAATTATTTTATATTTTAACCATTTTATAATTTTTAATTTAAATATAACAGGATAAAATAAAACAGCTAAAAATAATTTTACAAACATTTAGATTATTCTTAATTTTAACTATTGTTACTATAGATCATATAATAGACAACAGTCTAGAGATCATATTATTTCTGTCTCAATTTCTTCAGTACTGTAAGATGCAGATAATGCTGTGACAAAACAACATATGCAACTACTACTACTGTTTCAGAAATATAGTTTAAGAATATTAGTTCAATCTGTATGTAGAAACTTATTTTATTTTATTTTTTTATTAATTGTTATAATTTTAAATATTTTTATTTTTGAAGAGAAAAGATATGCCCAGGGGCAGTGGGATATGCCAGGGGGTGCTCTACCAACTGAGCTTTGTCAACAAGATCCTAATTAAAGTAATGTTCCATGAGCATTCTTTCCCATGTATATATTGCAAATTGCGAGAACACGGGGATATGGGATCAGTGAAGAGAATGGATATGTCTGACCGAGGTACGAACCAGGATAGCTCAGTTGGTAGAGCACCACAACGGAAATGTGGAAGACCGAGGTTCGAATCCCGGCCCTGGGCATATCTTTTCTCTTCAAAATTAAAAATGTATGTAGAAACTTTTTGTTTTTACCTCCCTTATTTATTTACTCTTATTATTCAATATATGCAATCCCTATGTACTGTTTAAGTGCACATATAGATTTACAAGAAATCTAACTTCAGTTTTCTTCCAATGATGGTCTCTTCAAACATTTCCCCCGCATCGATAGCTATAGCTTATATATTTCTGTAACTCTAATTTGATCTATCTAAATTTGTTTATAAAATTTATCTAATCAGTTTGAGTTCTGCCCAAATTTATGTGTTTTAAATTTTCCTTATTAGTCATTCTTAAATATATCAATCTTTTCCTTTGATGACTATAGTTTTGTGTATTAAATTCTGGTTATGATAATTTCTTTAACTCAAATATTATTTTATTACTATCTATTTTATTGATAAACTAATAAACGTACATTTAATTTTCAAAACAGACATCTATGGGGAGTGTTGAACAGTGCGACCTTTTCAATGAGACTTCAAGGTCTGCTCCAACATCTCTTAGAAACCAAGCGCCTTGGCAAAAACCTTCAAGCTTACCAACTTCTGAAGGAAGCGTTGAAAAAAGTTCTCTTCCAAACAGGTATTTCTTTCTTCTTTTTTTTTAATTATGCATCATAATACTTCTTAAGATCTAATATTATGTAGAGCTTGAAAAAACATTTAACTAATCAAATTAGTAAATGTCATATTTAATCTATTTACTTTTAGTTGCTTGAATTATAAAAAGCCAAAGTAAAATTTCATAATGATTTTGCCAAGATTACGAGATTATTATTTAATGCAGAGCTCCATATACTTCTTTAAAATATTGAATTTTCATTAGAAAATATTATGAATTGAGAATAGGGAAATTAACAAGATGTAATTAACTAAAGCGATATTTTCTGGTTAATCATCTTTGAACCATTTATAAAATATATTTTATTTTATTATAAAATCTTTAAGTTTTAGAAAGTGGTAATTAAATCTAATTAATGTTAATTATTGGTTATTTATTTTTATCAAATTAGTCCAGATTTTTATAAAGCACTAGTTACAGGAATGTGATTTGTCTTTAAATTTTATAATTATATTCTTTGCTTGTTCTGAAAGACCAATGCAATCGGGTTTTTTCTCTTTTCTGTTCTTTCTATTTTGGATACAACATTGCTTAGCTTTTAGATTTCTAGCTGAATGAGTCTTTAAGATTTGATTAACTGATTCTGAAATTACTTTTGGGGATTTTGAGAATAACACTAAACTTTTCTTTATAATCTATCAAACATGGTCTCTGCAATTTTAATCTTAAAAACTGATGGTATTTTTATTATTATTTTTTTCTTCATAATCCTATCTTCTTTTTTTTCCTCAAACAGTGAAATAAGTGATGAAATCAGCAATGAGTGTAACAAAAAAAGGACAGCTTGGAGCCCAATAAGAAGTGTTGGTTCTCTTCTTGGACTTGAAGCAAATCCTGATACAGATCCACATGTAAGGAAGCATTTTATTTTGATCTTATATATTATTTTGTATATGATCTTATTATCTCTTATGATTTCATTAACGGAATATTATAGTATTCTTTTCCCTGCAATTCTAAAGTTTCTTGGGGCCCAATTAAGACTTTAGAGATCTTAATTGTTTGAGATTTTTTTGAGATAAGTATTAATTAATTTTTTAGTAAGGGAGTCACTTACAAAATACATATAACATTGTGGCCATCCTTGCTGTGGAGTCTTATCATCTGGTAAGAGAATTAAATTCTGATATATAATATTCTCACTGATGTCTGTTTGATGTGGGCCATAAGACACAAGTTTGATTTTTGATATAGTAATCTATACATTTAATCAGGAAAGCTATTGATCCAATAATAAACTATTATTATGCTTAAATTAGGATTCTCTTAATTTAACTTGATCGATCATTATTTAGTAAATGTATAGTATATAGCAGGCATTCTTATCATAGTTGTATGGAAATCAGCCAAAATATTAGGCTGAGAGGCAATATAATTACTTTTTGCCTCACTGTAGTGTTTTCGGGGTGACTCAGTTGGGGATATCTAAAAGACCACATCAAATATAAATTTTATCGATAATATCTCTAAAAATGTATGAATACTGCAATTATTCCATATTAATAAAACACTATATTTTACAGTATACATCTTGAAAGACAAATCTTATATAGTCCATGAAAATTAGTCAAATGAGGGCAAGAATTTCGGAATGAGAGATAGTCAGCTATACAACTGTATTGTATAAACCTTTATTTTGGCCCCCCAAAACTTGTCTCAAAATCTACTTATCATAGGGTGTCCGCGACTACCGATACTCAAAGGTCAAAAAATCAATTTTTTACACATTCATTGCAAATATCTCGTTTCCTATGGGTTTTATGCCATTTCTATTTATTATAAATATTGTAGAGGATTAAAGTTTCTAAAACTTTTGTTTAAACATTTTTTTTATATCTTGAACCATTTCGAGATAGAGGGCAGAACGCATGCAGTGTTTAGCTATTTAGAGTATCTATAATTTTTTATAATTATTGGTCAATTGTTCTGATTTTTAAATCTTTTTATTTTAAAGAGAAAAGATAGGCCCTTGGCTGGGATCAGGGGCTCGAATCCTGTTGAGACTTGGTTAGGGCATGATTTAGAACCCCAGAATTGGGGTTGGATATTGCGTGATGAATCCCTGGAACCTGTTATGACAATGAATACACCAGCTCCGGAGGAATTACTTAACACAATATTCTGCAACTGCAAGAATGGTTGTGGTTTGCGATGTGGATGCAGGAAAGCAGGGTTTCAATGCTCTTTAGCTTGCGGCAAGTGTAATGGGCAAGTTTGTCTTAATGCTTCACCATATCAAAGTGATATAAATGAAGATGGTACTTTTGACCCCAAAATCCTGGAAGAACTGGAGACAAATGTCGTTGAAGACGAGAACACAGAGAGATTTGAAATTTTACAGAGACTGGAAGACGATGATGATGAAGAAGAAAATTGAAATTAGAACTTTTAGTTCTTATTATTATTAATTTTTTAAATTTCAACGTTCATAAATGTACGGAATGGTATTTTTCAATAAAAACATTAATTAAAAAATTAATTTATTTCTTTTTATTTAGTTAGGAAGTAATTAGTATAAATAATATTAGAATAAAAAAATAATTAAAGTATTTTCCTTAATAGCTTTATAATTACACGAGTAGGTAAGAATTATTAAATAGATGCTGATGAAATGAATAGATACTGAATTATTGAAAAAAAAAATTAATTATAAGGTAATAGTTAATAAAAAGTGCAAATTATTTAGATTTATATAATTATTAATAATTTATAAACTTTATACAGCATGTTTTTAATCGGGACTGCAGGTTGAGCTCGAATGATATTCTAAATATCATGTCTGTATTTTGCATATAGCTCTGAAGAAGACCTACAAGGTAGGTCAAAACGTTGGCTACTTAATAAAGTTTTCTCCAATTCCAAGAGAAATTTATTGACCTCTACCCGCACCACATTCTTCCATATATATTATTAAGGTCAACAATGGTCATTCAGTATGATACTCTAAATAGTTAAACACTGCGCGCATTCTGCCCTCTATCTCAAAAATGATTCAAGATAAAAAAAAAATGTTTAAATAAAAGTTGTAGAGAATTTAATCCTCTATAATATTTATAATAAATACAAGTAGCATAACACCTATAGGAAATGAGATATTTGCAATAAATATGTAAAAAATATTTGGACCTTTGACCTTGGAGTATATCTGTAGTCGCGGAGACCCTGCTATAAATAGGTTTTGAGACAAGTTTTATGGTGTCAAAGTAAAGGTTTATACAAATTTATAGCTGACTATATCTCATTCCGAGGTGAAACCCCTAATTTTTCTGGACTAATATTGTTTGTAATATTTTAAATTACTGTAGTATAATGGTAATGGTAATTAATGTTTTCCTTTTTTTTTTTTTTATATCTTTTCAATGTTGAACAAGTTGCACATTTTGTTTATTTAATTTGTTTTTATTTTAATTTTCATCCCTTCACTATGTTTTCCTATTATTTAGATTTTGCAAATTTATAGTCTGACAATTTAGTAAACAACCTGTGTACAAGTCACTCTCAGGTCTGCCGAGCAGTGATGATAACCTGCTTCACTCGCCCTTCCTCCTCATTATGGCCTAGTTTGTTCATACTGTATTGCATTTTCTTAGAGGTATTATTGTTGCTGCTACTTTTGAACTTCATTTTGGATCTATTATTGCTATTATGTTTGAGATTCGGCTTGCTTGGACTCTTTTCCGAATTTTTACTTTTATTTAACCCTGCAATCGCGGCTACTCTCAGTCAGGTGGGAGAACTTCCTTCTCACCACCACACCTCCTCAGCACCTCTTCTGGTTCTGAAAAAGACCTTTTTCTAAATTGTCAGACTGTAATGCAGCATGATATTATATGAAACGAATATTGATAATTTAAAATTCTTTTTGGCATTGTATCATAGTACTATTAATTTTTATTATCCTTTGCACCATTGCCTACTACGATCTATCTAATTGATTGGCTTGATGCTTGTTAATAATATTATAGAAAAGAAAATATGTTTGTGATAGGCAGAGTGGGATGTTACTGTATGGCCTGAAAGAGAGTTACCTTGTGCTGAAGCCGACTGGTGCCAGGCTTCGACATTATGGTCTCAAGTAGAAGCAGGTGCTGTTGGAATTCCGCTCAACCAGTTGCCTAATTGGTAATTGGTTTCTGAAATAATTGGACAAGCTTTTTTTTTTAATTTTTTGAAAAATATACAATAGTATCTACATCAAAAGAAAATAAATAAGAGAGTTTGTGGATAGTTATTAATTAAAAAAAAATTAACCCTTGAAAATTTAGTTTAGTTTAAAAAAAAAAAAAAGAAAGAAGTTCTGTGAATTTCTGAGTTAGCAGAAATGTATAAGCGAGGTTCTATTGTATTTACTGATCCTATAATATCTGTGGCACCTGTGGATAGTGGGCTAAGTCGAATTTTGAATTTTGAAAGCTATCTACTTTGAATCATAATTTTTCTGAACTTATTTTAAGTTCAAGATTGGAGTATCAGCCCACGATTCACAAAGGAATATCCTTCATTGCATTGGACGGAACACTTAGCGTGTTAGACACAAGGAACGAGAAAAAACTTACGATTCTAAGTAGATAGCTTGAAATTCACAACATTCGACTTAGCCCACTATGCACAGGTGCCACAGATATATCTGTACCCTGCGAAAACCTGAACTCTTACAGCGCTTGTAGTATTAATGTATTACTATTAGTATAACTTGTTTTAGGTTTTGTGGAAATAGCCAGGCAACTGGATTAGAAGAAACACCTTGGAGGCTCAAAATTTTAGAATCTTTAAAACAATTGCATCAGAAAAGTTTAAAAGGATTTGATAATATTGAACTAGCTATTGACATGTTAGTATTTGAAAAATATTACTTACAAACTTAATTGTCATTTTCTTTTTATAAAAGTTCAGAGTTTTTTTTTTTTATTAATTTATTCATTGAAATTTACATACATTTGTAATAACAATAAGTATTATAAACCCTGACAAGCGTCCTATTGTATATATTTTTAATATAATAAATCTATACTGAAAAATAGAGAAAAATAAGTTTTTCTTATTTAGTATTATTATTGACTGCACCCCCAGACTATTTGTATCCTTAATTATATTGAAAATAATTGAAAAAATATATTAAGTTCTAATAACCGTTTTAAATTATTATTATTTTTTAACTATATAGGTAATGGTAGATCTTATTAGTTTTAGAAGTATTGATACAGACATATTTAAGGTGCCTTTTTTTATTAATGTAATTAAATCTTTCCTGATTTTATATGCAAGAAAGCAATAAATTATTTTCTCTATAATTAAAGAGTTTAGTTTAATGATTAGTTTATTTAGATTAAATTAGTACCTACTGAGCTTGTTAGTTTCATTACCATTATTTCTTTTTTGAGTTGGATTTTACAAAATTTCCAATTGTGGGTTATCAGGAGATCGTGTGTGAAGACTGTGGAATGCAGATGTTCCTTGATTGGTTCCGATACTTGGGAAGAAGTTTGCATTGAACTAGAGTGGGTTGGTGCATATAATATAGACCTGGCAACTCTTACAATACTTTCTCTTGAAAAAAATATTGTTCGGGTAAGTATTTTAATTATTTATTGAGTATGAATTATAAATAATGGTAATACACATGCATATCTACCAAATTTTCAAGTTTTTGTGTAGAGTATAATAATCCACATTTATAAAAGCAATTTACTACTTGTGTAATCTTCGCTGTATTTCAAAAAGGACAGTGTTCCTGGAGTAGAAAATTTTAATTGTGGTTCCCTTTTCATTCTCAATGTTCAATAAGGCTTGGTTTGTAATATTTCTTCCTTCAAATGGTTGAAAAAATATTACTTCTAGGCAACCCTTCTTCATTTCTGCTGGTGAAATTTTATATAAAAAGTGGATATTTATCTGAAGTCTCATATAAATTTTATTTCTTTTTCTGAACATATTAGCCATTTTATATGTTCAATTGTAAACATGCTTGTTACTCTCATAAAACTGCCTGATATTTATTACAGTGGCAAACCTTGCTGAGCGAAGTGGTATGTGTCGTGTGCAGCAGTGAACCTGGCAGCCCTCGCCTCTCAATCCACACACTCAACTCTGTATCTGGCTCTCTCAGCCCCCTGAGGATTCAGTTTTCAGGAGACCTGGATCTTGACGATTGGCTTTCTCATCTGACCTATGGTAATGTACTATATTTGTCGTATTTTTCTCCTTTTTTTTCCTTTGTTTGTAAAGTTAATGATAATTTTCAGAAACAATGAGCTTTCATACTTGATTAAAAATTATGCACTTAATCCCTAGTTCAGTTCATGACATTCATTATTTGTTATAGCTTTTCAGTTACAATTTACTCTTCAAATTTTAAATATATCAATTTAATTGCGCCATTAAATATTGTTAAAGCAATTTAATAACTTTTTAAAAATTAACATCGCAGACTTTAGTTTATGTTGTTTATAATTGTGTTTATTTTTCATCAAATGTACTTTTTAATTCATATTAATTATGACAGAAATGAATAAATATTTTGGTTTTATTATTTACCCTTCTATTGTTGTATCGCAAACATAGTATTTTGTTGTTGAAGTTTTTGCTTCATATGCTCTATGATAAAGATTATTTTATTTGTTTGCATGTTTTATTCCTTTACTATTTTTATCATATAAAAAAATTGGAATTCATTTAATTGTTCACAGTTTCTTGTAAAGTTATGCATCATGAAGGAACTCCAGGTCCCAACAGCATTTGGGCTATTACTAAACTTGGTGATGTTTATGTTTTTGATCAAGATCCATTGAAGGTATTTAACAAGTATTCACTTAAAATTTTGAATGTATTTTTAATTTGATTCATTATCTTGTGTTCATTATTTTTCCCCATTTTTCATTAATGTAATTCAGGACCAACAGCAGAAAGGTGAAATATTTTCAAAAGAGTTCAAGTGTAAAGGTGTTGTAGTTCCATGGAAAAGGGTTTTGGAAAATGGATTTACTGCAGGAGATTCAATAACTGTGGAAGGATTGATAACAGAAACATGTGGAAGGTAATAATATTATAAAGTAATGAAACATGTTTGATTTTTTTTTCTGAAATCAGACCACTTATTTTAATTGCACTATTATTTGAAGATGGATTTAATTTTTTTTTTTAAATAATATTTAGTGGCTATTGTTGTGTGGTCTATTGACTCGCTATACATCCATAAAAATTGTTTTTGAATAAGGAAGAATCATTTCCACCTCAGCTGTAATAGCATACACTGCTCGAACTTATCATCATAGTTACCATAGGAGGAAGGGGTTTTACTTACACCAATGTAGGACAGTAGTAATCTGTTTCTGTAAGACAGTTCTAACCTGTCCCTTTGTTTTGGAGTTCAAAATCCATTAGTGAAGTTCATCTCTTAGAAATTTTTCATGGATGGTTTGTAGGATTAGCTGCTAACTGGCTCTTGAGTTTTTAGCTAGTTAGAGACAAGTGGTTAAAGAAGTTCTGGTATGTATACAGAGATGCAGCTTCTACAGTGTGGAATACCATATTTTCTAATTTATTTTTATTGTGTAATGAGTGAATTTTATCTTCTTTTTTTTTCTTGGTTTATATGTATTAAATTATATTTTTATAATTTTGTAATCTTAAATTTTATATATTTAACTTATTCCTAAGGTCTAGCTTTGTATTTATTATTTAGTACCATTACACACTATACTGGTAACACATAAAATAGGTTTGAAAAAATATTTGAAAGATTTTACTGTTGTTTGTTTTACATTACCTGCTTGTTATTTTTTTATTAACTTTAGCCTTATGTTTAGGTTTGCTTTGAATTTGGAATGTGAAAATGAGGATAATGTTGCTCTTCATCTTAACCCACGATTTGATGGTGGAACTGTAGTTGTTCGGAACAGTTTAATAAATGGAGTGTGGGGTACTGAAGAAAGAGAAGGGTGTATCACCTTTGAAAAGGGGACCCCAATTGCAATGACGATCTCTTGTCAAAAAGATGGGTTGAAGGTACAATTTTATATTTAATATTTACTTATTTAACTAAATTTATGTATTTCATGTTAATAAGTATTAAAAAATCCATCTTTATTATGCATTTGCATGTGACTAGACATTTCTTGTTTACTAATATTAATAAATATTGCATTTCCCTTCCCTCCTGAAATTATTGCTACAATTAGAAGCATCATAGGAGTGTCTGAACTTGCTCGCATTGGTGTCGGATGAATGCTTTCTCACTCTCTAGCTCTCAGTGTTACTTCACTAGACAGCAGTAGAAGGTTATCTTAAGGCCATCTCTAATGTTCTGGTGTTGGTATTTATAAAAGCTGAGTCTCCAAAGCTCATTGAATTTATTGCTTCTGTAAGGAATAGCCCAAGTTTCCTGATAAGATGCTTTATAAGCTATTGCAGACTTTAGGCACCGAAGGATGCTTTGGATCCAGAACGTGCAGTGTTGTGCCACTTGGTTCTACAGACAATTACTATAAAAGGAAAAGGATAAAACTAAGTAGCAGAAAACTATGAGCCATGGGTGGAGGGGCTTGGCTCTAAAGCTAAACAAAATTTATGAAAGGACACTGTGGTTATAGTTTCTTATTCATTGATTTTTAATTTTTTTTTATTGTAAATTTTAGTTTTATATTTTATTTTATTCTTGATTATTAATTATTTTTATTTTTTACTTGACAGATTTCATTTAATGGAATGGTATTTACTTACTTTGAGCACAGAATTGAGCCTGAAAGAATTACACAGCTGTGCATTACTGGAGGTCTTGAGCCATGTCGTGTCAGATATGGTTCAAAGGAGGTATTATTTTTAATATAATTTCTAATCATTAATAAATGATAATGATCAATAATGTAATTATTTAAGGATATTATTAATTAGTCAATGATTATATATTTTAGTATTTCTAAAATTCTTTCAGATTATAGTCTCTATGAATGAAATGTTCTGGAGACAGATGGGAGGACATTTGGTGACTGTCGAGACTTGCTCTGCGGGTGTAACCTGGGGTATTTCTGCTGACAACACTCCTTGGGTATATACTGGAGGTTGGGGCGGTGCATTTTTAGGAGGTCAATATCTCGTATACAGTAATATATTTATCTTAATTTCCTGTAAATTTATTTACTTTGTTATTAGACTGTGGATAACTTTGAGCATTCCAGTAACACATCTGTAATTTTTAACATATCTGTTATGAGTTTCATGAAAAAATGGAAAAAAAAAAAAAGGTTGAGACAGTGGAATTTATCAATTAATCTTAATTTTTAAAAACAGATAGTTGTATTAGAATTGAGGCGTTGAGATGCAAAAAGGGGCTAAATCCTAATTTGAAAATTTTTCAAATAACACAAACATATGCATAATTCAGGTTATTGTGAAAGATTTATATTTATTTGAGACAATTATTTTTAGAAATTTTAGATTGGCTTTGGAATGTTTTGAATGTTGAACCATGTACCACCTCATAGAGGACGCTAAATTTGTGAAAAACATTAAAAATTATTAAATATAGATTTATCCCTTTTTGCATCTCCAGGCCTCGATTATCATTATAAAATATAGGGTTGGCAACTAAGTCATTGCCGTTTTTGTCGATAGATTCACTCTACACTTTCTTTTGTTTTGTTAACGTGGCCAGAGCATCTAACCTATATTTTTTTCTTACTGTATGGACTTCTACGTTTAATTAGTAAAAAAAATTTTTTGATTAGTTCTTTAGTTTTGTTTTTATCCCAATTTAAAAATGGAAGAACAGGACGTGCACTTCCGACACATTTTATTGTATTACTTCCGAAAAAGCAAGAACGCATCGCAAGCACAAAAGAAGTTATGTGCCGTATATGGAGATAAAGCCTTAAAAGAAAGGCAGTGTCGAAATTGGTTTGAAAGATTTCGTTCCGGTGATTTTTCACTGAAAAATGCACAACGATCTGGCCGCCCAGTCGAAGTGGATGAAACCCATATCAAGGCCATTATCGATTCAGATCGTCACAGCACAACACGAGACATTGCAGAGAAGCTCAATGTGTCGCATACATGCATTGAAAAAAAATTAAAAACCCTTGGTTATGTCAAGAAACTTGATTTATGGATCCCTCACCAGCTAAAGGAAATTCATTTGACGCAACGGATTAGCATCTGTGATTCGCTACTGAAACGCAATGAAAATGATCCATTTCTGAAGAACCTAGTTACTGGCGATTATTAGTGGATAGTTTATAACAATGTTACTCGCAAGAGATCGTGGGTGAAGCAAGATCAACCAGCCCAAACAGCATCAAAAGCAGATATTCACCAAAAAATATTATGCTGTCAGTCTGGTGGGATCACAAAGGAATTTTGTATTTTGAACTCATGCCGCAGAACCAAACCATAAATTCAAATGTGTATGTTGAACAACTCGACAAACTGAAGGATGCAATTGAAGAAAAGCGGCCGGTATTATCAAATCGGAAGGGTGTTGTTTTCCATCATGATAACGCAAGGCCCCACACATCTTTGGTTACTCGGCAAAAATTATTGAAACTGGGTTGGGATGTTTTGTCACACCCACCATATAGCCCTGACCTTGCGCCTTCGGATTACCATTTGTTTCGTTCCATGCAAAACTCTTTAAATGGTAAAATTTTTAAAAACGCGGATGATGTCAGATCACACCTAATTCAGTTTTTTAATAGCAAAGACCAGACATTTTACGAACGGGGAATTTTTACGCTGCCAGAACGAAGGAAAAAGGTCATCGACAAGAACGGGCAATATCTAATTGAATAAAGTTATATTTTTAAACAAAAATTCTGAATTTGCCTTCTTATTTGAAATCGGCAATGACTTAGTTGCCAACCCTATAAATTTCAATGTCCTAACTTTGAAATCTATGGAACCAATTGAATGTTAATATGACGTTTGATTAAAAAATTAATTATAAAGTAAAATAGTATACTTTACGCTTCATTTTGAACATTTAAAAATGACTTGAACAAAGGTGTAAGGTTGGATAATAAATAAAATGTTCAAAATTAGGTAGAAGATATTAAAAAATACAACAAACGGACGAGCCTTAAAGTTACAATTTGAATCTTAATAGTTGATCTTGATTATATATGTGGAAGAAAATGGTTCGGATGGAGGTCAATAAATTTCTCTTAGATTGGGAGAAATGTTTGTTAAATAGTCAACGTTTCGACCCACTTTGCAGGTCTCCTTCAGGGCTAAATATGGTAAAAAAGACAATTGAAACTTACTAAATTGTTAAAAATTACTAAATATGGTAAATATATAAGCATCAACAAAGTGACAGGAAGATAGAACAAAAAGTAATAGAGAATATTAGAAAAAAAAAGTAATAAGAAGTAATAATAATGAAAGTGTTAAAAATTAAAAAATAAGGTAATAAAGATAAAAATTAAAATTACAATTGGTAAAATTAGTAATTTTTAATTGTCTGTATTTAGCCTATTTAGCGCTGAAGAAGACCTGCAAAGTGGGTTGAAACGTTGGCGATTTTATAAACATTTCTCCATATCTAAGAGAAATTTATTGACCTCCACCCGGACCATTTTCTTCCACACATAAAGTTACAACTTTGTTTATGCCAATAGTTTTATACTTATATATTGTTTTTCTCGGCTTGTGTTAAAATTGTTAAAAATATGATTTAATTTTTAATTTTACTATCATGAAATTAGTTAATTGAAACAGTATTTGAATTAGTTTTTAAAAATCCTCTTATCTTAAAGTAATTGAACTTTTATTCATATGCAATAAAGGATTGAGACCTTTATGAAAATGAAATCCAATAATATTTTCAGTAAAATATTTGTCACTTTATAAATACTAATATAATATTAACTAATTATTATTTTGCATTGTCAATAAAAAAAAAAGGTGAAATAATCTGATTATTTTATCTATATTTTGGCCCATAGAAGGTAGAGATTAAAATTAGTTAATTGTCATAAATCAGGGTAATCACTTCTAAGCAGAAACTAAACTTGTTCAGGGCTAGAAAACAGCAGTGTGGGAATAAACAACATGACTGATACCTGCAGGTGTTTTGTTTATGAAAACCAGCGTTGGAACCCTCTGAGTGGATTTACTCCTCGAGGTCTTCCTACTGATCGTCCGATGTGGAGTGACTCCACAGGCTGTCATAAGAGATCTAAGGAAACCACTCGACTCTTGTCTTTCCATTGGACTTGGGTATGCTATGAATCATAGTTTTAGGCTTGTGAATAGTTCTTAAGTTTATAATATGATGCAACAGTTACAGAATATGCAAAGCTATTTCTTTTTAATTTATTCATATTTATATTTTTTAATTATAATTTTAATATAAATTTGCATAATTTTGAATCAATGTTTATTATTTTAGTTTTATCTTAGGATTTTAATAAAATAGTATGAAATGAAATGAGCGTATATTGAAACAATAAAAAAACATTTCTCCCAATTTTTAAATAAAAATATATAAATATTAAAAAACTTCAGTTGTTTCTTCTGGTTTAGACCATGTCGGTAAATTTCTGCCAAAGTTTCGCCAGACATGCTGCTGACTTCCTCTAGACTTAATTAGACTCAATTAATTGAAAGAGTATTTATATAATTTTTTTTCCTCTCATATTTTTTATAAATCGAAGCCAAAGCCTTCTGTGCCTTCTGTTGTGCTTTTAAGTATAGGGCCGTTAGCTAAAATGACTATTGGCACCATGATACTTTTTTGAGATGACAGTAATTTTAATGTAATTTTTATATAATAAATGTCATTATTATTATTATGGTAATTATATGATCATTAATAAAATCTGTCTCAACTTGTTTATTAATACAGTGGAGCGTCTACTATTTAAATGTCAGTTATCCCAACGTTCAATTAACAGAACTGTTTTTTTTATTCAAATGTAATTTTAATTATAATTTATTTAATTGTTGTATGATATAATTTTTTTAAAATATTTTATTTGAAAAGAAAATATATGGCCAGGACCGGGACTCGAACCCGGGTATTTCACCTCTCTGTGGGTATTTCACCACAGAGAGGTGAAATACCCGGGTTCGAGTCCCAGTCCTGGCCATATCTTTTCTTTTCAAATAAAGTAATTTTAATTAATTTGATCAGATCATCCAGTTACTTATTTTTATTGCTATTTTAAATAAAATTTGACGAAAAATAAAATGATTTTTTCCATGAATATCAATAAGGGGGCCCTAATTAATCATTTCTCGGAAACAGCAAAAAAATGAACTTCTTTACATATTTCTTTACTAAGAACTGTAAACCTTATTAGGTAATTTCATTTGTTTCACTGAATCCCTTCCTATTTATTTGGTTGGTGTTTATTTTTTAGTGAATTTTGATTATCGGAACCACCCCTGACAACATTAGTTCGGTTGATCGATGTTCCACTGTATATTAAAACAGTCTGAGTTGCAGAATAATTGTTTTAGGGTTGTTTTGTCTAGTATATTGTAGTTCTATTTTGTCTGAAATGAAGATGGCCTCGTGACCTTCCAAGTTGAATTGGTTATTTGAGTACTACCTCTGGGCAGTTTCTCTACTTGCCCCTATTCATACCAATATATACCATTCATTCTTTTTACTTTTTGTATTAGTATAATACAGTTGTAAATTTCATTGAATAAATTATTTTTAAAAAATCTAATAATAGATAATTAAACATTTATTTTCTTTATTTTACATATTTCATGGTAGGCATTCAAAATTGGAATTGTGAAACTTTGATCTTCTTTTTTTTCTTGTTCAAATTAAGTGCTACAAAATTTTTTTGTTGATTATCATATGAATTAGAATTTTGCATAATATACTCTGTTACTACTAATTCCAGACAAGTGATTGGTATATAGACTTCCTAACACCTGGAGGTGTGGATACGGATGGCTGGCAGTATGCAGTTGACTTTTCAACATCTTTCCATCCACGCAAGATGATGACAGATTATGTTCGTAGGAGAAGGTGGGCCAGGGACTGCAGGTTGCAGACATCAGGCCCTTGGGCAGAAGTTGGCAATACCAAAGTCAAGTCTATATCCCTTCAGGTATCTAATCCACAACATACTTGTACATTATTCAAAATACTAACGGATCTAGGAGATTAGTAAATTTCTGCTTGTTCCTTCTTTATTTATTCTTCCAAATCAATTTTATCTCCTAAATCGTGTCAAAGTGGCGTCCCCTCATTGGCCTTTTGAGTTTGCTGAAAGCCAGAAGTCGCATGGAGCCAAATCAGGCGAATACGGTGGCTGCGGAACGATATGAATCGAGCTTTTGGCAAAAAACTCGCGAAGAACCAATGCAGTGTGAACCGGATGCATTAGCGTGATGAAGGAACCAAGAGTTGTTCGCCCATCATTCCGGCCGTTTCAGATGAACAGCTTCAAGCAAACGACGCATAAGGCTCTAACCTACCTATAACCTAGGAAAAAAATTTACTTGCCTTCCTAATGCCCGGGAATTTTAAATGACAATATCACCTTACTTTTTGATCACAGTAGTATATTCTATTTTAGTCTGGAAACTTTTCTTTTTTGCAAGTATTTTTGATATTAATACAAATCAAATATATTGTATGTTTGAAAACTAATGAATTTATCTTAAAACTGAACCTTCTATTTAATAGCTTTAATATTGTGCTTCTTGTCAAGCTCTTCAAGATTTTATTTCCTGTAAATATAGAGTCTTGAATTATGACTATATTAAATTTTAATTTTTTTTAATGTATAGAAATAACTTGATTAGGTGTTAATCAGCAGTGTATTGTATTGCATAGCTGTCCATTACTATTAGTAAATTTTCCTTTTCTTTCTAAAGGTCTCCACCGGGTTGGAATGGGTGTGTGTTTGGGCAGTTGCAGTCAATGGTGACACATTATTTAGGAAAGGAGTTACTGTTTCAAATCCAATGGTATGTAAAAATGTATTAATTATAATTTAAATAACTTGAGTAATACTTACCAACTATTTATGAAATTATAAAATGTTTATAGGGTGATAGTTGGGAACATGTCCCTTGTGAACAGCCACTTAACAGTATCAGTTGTGGTTGTGGCAATCAGGTCTGGGCTGTGTCTGTAGCTGGTTCAGCTTATTGGCGTTTTGGTGTTACAACATCAAATCCAATGGGTAACAAAAATTTTCATACCAGTTTTCATCAAATACTATTCATACTATTCATTAGTGACTGAACTTTTGAACTTTAGGTGAGGTATGGGAGTTGGTAGAACCACCGAAAGGCATTTGCATTAAAAAAGTGTCTGTTGGACGATGGGCGGTTTGGGCTTTAGATGCTGAAGGAAAGTTATTTGTAAGGAAGGAAGTTACTCCTGTTTTCCCTGAGGGCACCCATTGGCAAGCACTTATAGATTCAGCTACAGGTAAGCTGTTCTAATATTTGTTAAGTACATTGAGTAAAAAAAAAGTTTAAACACTTTGCGTACAATTATTGCTTGCATCGGCACTTAAAAACTTATGATTAACTACTTATGATTGTAAATATAAAATTTATTTTATTGTTATATGATATATTTTTTAAAATATTTTATTTGAAAAGAAAAGATATGACCAGGACCGGGGCTCGAACCCGGGTCTCCCACCTGTCCATGGTGGTGCTTTAACCATCTCAGTCACATCTCGGTCCTGGTCATATCTTTTCTTTTCAAATAAAATATTTAATAAATTATATCATATAACAATAAAATAAAGTATAATAATATTTAATGACTTTAGTCAACAAGATCAAAAATAAAAGTAATGTTCAATTAACATTCTCCCCGTGTATACATCGAAAATTGCAAGAACATAGTGATATAGGATCAGTGAAAGGAAGGGATATGACTGACCGAGAAGCGAACCAGGATGGCTGAGATGGTTAAAGCACCACCACGGACAGGTGGGAGACCCGGGTTCGAGTCCCAGTCCTGGTCATACCTTTTCTTTTCAAATAAAATATTTAATAAATCTAAAATTGTTTGTAAGCAGCAATTTTTGAAGTTAACAATTTTGGCAAGTAGATTTATAGTGAAATGTAAATAGGATACATACTAGTAAGGAAATGATAGAATTTTGACTGGTTCAATACCACTAAAGTATTTTATTATTTGATAAACTTGATCCATTATCCAAATGATCCTGGAATAGTTCCTCCCAAATTAATATATACTAAAACCCAGCCTCTATTTTATTTACAGTTAACAATAGTAAAGGTAAAAAAAAACTACTAATAGTAAAATTAATATTGTAGATCTCTAAGAAAATGGATATCATTTTATAAAAAGTAAATATATTTTCATAATAAGTATAAATTAATAAATTAACATAATAAATAATTTTATAAATTCTGTCCCATCACCTCATTGATCATCACACAATACCTCGTGATAAGAATTCAGTGTGAGCTTACCAAGCGGTGAAGTTTAGACTAGAAAAATTAGCAATAAGGACTGACTTATGTACCCTTCCCATGAAGTTCCATTAATTATAAATACCCCAATGTTGAAAATCAATTAACTTACATTATATTGCTTAGTAAAATATTATAAGGGGATGGTTTCATTCAAAAACAAAATGTATCCTGGTTTACTGAAGTGGCTCACTACTAAAGAATAGCAATGTATCAACAATCAACTTTTATTAATGATGAAGCCATTGATATACATGAATCACACATCACACATCGATTGTTCTTCAAAAATATGTGATTAGGATGAAACTTCTAGGAAAAGAAATCTTTATAATTTTTTATAAATATTGGTCAATTTTTTTATTTTTAAATATTTTTATTTTTAAAGAGAAAAGATAGCCCCTCGGCCGGGATTCGAACCCGGATCCTCTGTCTTTCCGTGCTTTTCTCTTTAAAAATAAAAAAAATGACCAATAATTATAAATAGTAATATGATGTAAGTCAATAAGATCCTAAAATTAAATTAATGCTCAAAGCAAAAATTGCGAGAACACGAGGATATGGGATCGGATAAGAGAAAATATTTGTCCTCTGCTGCCAGGCGGCCTTGGTGGCTCAAACGGTAGGGCGCTGTCATGGAAAGACAGAGGATCCGGATTTGAATCCCGGCCGAGGCCCTATGAATACCGGCTGAGGGCCTATCTTTTCTCTTTAAAAAATAAATCTTTATTAGTAAAGATCCTCTTTTGATAATTTTTAATTATTCCTTCATTTATCATCTATTATTCATAGTAGCTTTTCTGATTTAAATTTTTGCGTCTGATGTTGAGAAGATATGGTTGATTTTTTCTTGTTATTATTATGTTTAATTAACATTTTGTGTTTAATATTTATTATATCCCCTTAAGTTTTATCTATTAAATATATATTGTACTCAAAGTTTTAGCTCATTGAGTTTGCTTTAAATGTTTAGATAAATTCCTGAGTGTGTCAGCTAGCGGTGATGAAGTGTGGGCTATAACCAGCGATGGGCAAATATGCAAACGCCTTGGTGTAACTTGTCATAATCCAGTTGGTCTTTCTTGGTGTCTTGGACTACAGGTGAAGAAATCAAATTATTGTTTATATGTAGTTACTAGCTGTGCCCGCAACTTCGTCCGTGTGGAATAGTGAATTTGGGCAGAATTTTTAATATTTTAGGCTTAAATACATACATACATTAAAATAAGGGTTTTACTGCAAATAGCTTATTTATGTACATTTTTATCAACTAAGTTTTTTGTTTTTCTATCTTTTGCTAAAACATAGAGATTTGGCAGGTTTGATACACTTGAGCATGCCACATGAAGTTGCCCATGGGAAAAACAATTTTTTTTCTAAACGAACACCTACAACTTTAAGCGTCTGCCCTTGAGCTTTGGTTTCTCCAAACATTTTCTCCTTTTGCCATTCCAGTCATGATTGTATCTTTTATAATGTTGTGTCCCAGATGTGTAATTTGTATATTTCTCATTACTATTAAGATTTCTCGTTAATAGTACTGGAACACCTACTATCAGCCTTAACTTATGGGAAGGCACTCCTGATAATTCTAAGAGTTGAGAAACTGTATAGGGTGACTTGTTCAGTGTCCATAGCATTGTCTACTGAGAGGTATTCGACAACATCCCCTCCACGTCTGACATGATTTGTTCATTTATTTGGTTAAATATCTCATTAGCCAAAATTGCCCTTTCACGCAGCCATTCTCGATTGCCCATACTTATTTGAAGATCAGAATAGACTTTATTTTTTAGATCATCTGTGTTATCGGCAATTTGATAGAAATCACTTCTCAATGTAATCATGTTGTTACTGTCTGTTGGTATACAATCTTCTCCGATTTTTATAAGAGCAGCTGCATATTGCCCTGCTTGAGAATCATTGAGAAGTTTTACTCGCATGTTTGTAGTGAGACAAAACTTTTTCATGTGTACCCATAATACAGATGCTTTCAAACAGGTATTTATTTCATCTGTCTGTGTACCTCTAATAATAACCGGAAGAGTCTGTCTAAAGTCACGAGCCAAAAGTACCACCGTTCCTCCCATGATACCCTAGTTGCCTTTGATATCTTTCATTTTGCGATCTAGTGCTTCGATTGCTCTTTTGTGGGACATTGTACATTCCTCCCAAACCAACAGCTTACACTGCTGTATCATTCTTCCAAGCTCTGCTTTTGCTAATGTTACATACTGGTATTTCAATGGTAGTTTTAGAATTGAGTGCGCTGTTCGTGCCACACTACGTAGCGGAGCATTTATCTTTCCGGATTTGTATTGTGCCTCCTGGAGCATCCAAAAAGAACCAACCTCCTTCGCCACTGACAACTTTTTGAATAACTGTGTCAAAAACTAATCTTTGTTCTGAATTTAAAAGTGGAAGGGCTTCTGTTATTTGTTGCATTAAAAAAACAGGATCGTAATCTAGTTCTCGCATTAAATCACTAATAACTTCTCCAATTCTTTGTGGTCTGCTCTTTCAAAAATCAGATCAATTTTTTCCAGTAATAGTAATCACTTGGTCTTCAACTTTTGTTAGTGCGTCATTGTAAATTAAATCATTGTATGAAACATTCGTATTCTGTTCTTGTAATATGTAAAATATCATCCGCCATGTCATTTTTATACTTTTCCAACAATTCTTGAGGGTTTGAAAGTCCACATGTCGCTATTAATATAGCGAACAGCTCTCTCACCTTGGGCGCAGATTTGCATTGTGCAGCCTCTTTCAGAGTTGTATCCCAATGATTATCATTCTTTAATAACCCTGTTGCCTCTCATGCCTCTCGAAATGTTTAAAATTCTTGGTTATTGAGCTTTTTGAGATCTTTGAAATAGGTTGGCCCACACACATGGTGTAAAAGCATTAAAACATATGTTTATGATTTATTTCAAATTAAATCAATTATATTAATAACCCTTATGTCAACCCCTTAGAACCCTTTTATCGCATTAAAAAGTAGCCTATGCCTTTTTTCAGGCTCTAGAATATCTCTGTACCAAATTTCATCACAATCGGCCCAGCGGTTTGGCCGTGATAACGTCTGTGACAGACAGACATACTCCCACTTGCATAGTAAACCTGTCCAAGAGAAGTTTTTTTTCATTCAAAGTAAATATATTCTAAGGAAAATAGTATAATGTATTTATGGAAAATAGAACTTACATATTTCACATTATGCAATTATCATATGATAAACACTATCTGAAAAAGAAATACATAAAAACAAAATTAAAACAAGAATATAAAATAAAAGACCATATTTTTAGCATACCAGCATAATCAAGAAGGAGATGGTCCATATAGTGGTCTATATGGACCTTCTTTTCTATTCTATCTTCTTTTCTATTCTTGTTGTTTAGAATAGCATAAAATAGTTACCATTAATTTATATTATTCTTGACTACAACCCTCCTAGTGATTTTATTCTTAATTCACCATTCAGCATCATCATCATCATCATCATAGTCCATCCTCTCAATCAAGATTCCGAAGAGTATGTTAATATGGGGAGAAAAGTAGATTTATATACTCCCAACTTTGTGTCCTTTGATACTTCTCTTTTATTCAGGAATCTTTTATTTAGTGCACGGAACAATTTACCAGCTGAGTTAACCCTCTCTAGGATTCCATTGCCCTTGACTCCATTTTCATCAAGCTGTGCTCCCAGATATCTATAGTTCGATGGGCTTGTCTTTGATTCTTATGACTCTCATTTTTCGCTGAGGTACCCTGCCAATTCTCATAACCTTTGTTTTGTCAGTGTTTATTTCCATATTGATCTTCTCTAGTTCATCTTGAAGAACCCTGATATTGTGCATTAGGTCTCTAATGTTGTTGGCAAGGACTACCATATCATCAGTGAAGGCCATCAAGGAGTTGATAACTTTATTCAAGTATCTAAGTATCCAGATGGAAACTTCTCATCTGGGCTTTGGCCTGAGATAGCAGAATCAAGGACAAGAATAAAGAGAAGTGGGCACAAGCTGCAACCCTTGTCTTATACCAAGATTGGTTATGAACTCTTTGGAGTAACAATTGGATGTCCTCACTACATTTCGGGTGTTCCTATAGAGACTCATTGTTGCCTCTCTTAAAGACTCATTGTTGCCTCTGTTAAAGCCTTGTGGATGTCCTCTTGCTTTATTTTGTCAAATGCTTTTGTGAGGTCTATGAAGCACACGGTTAACTCCTTGCATTTTCTATTACTTTTTCAGTGATCTGTCTCCTGGTGAAGATCAAATCTTGTGTGCTCCTGTTTTTTCTAAAACCATATTGTTCCTCCTAGAGCTGTGGATCTACTTTTTGCGTTAGCCTTCTCTCCAAGATCTTGGAGTATATTTTAGAATAGAATAAAAAAATAATTTTATTCTGAGACCAGGTCCTTTTAGAATAACAAAGATGAACAAAATTAAATAAATATTTATCTATTTCACTAGGAATGCTTAAAAGAGAAATGCCCCGATGATTCTGACACTCTCTATTGTCACTTTTTTTAAATATAGGGAATAAAGTGGCAACTTCCCAGTCCTTTGGGATCCTTTTATTTTTCCAAACCAAATTTAGCAGGTAGAGCAATATCTCTTTCCCTCTTTCTCCCATATACTTAAGCATTTCTGGGGTTATATTGTCTTGTCCTGCTGCCTTTCCAAGCTTCATTATAAAAATAGCATCCTCGAGTTAATCCTCCGAAATTTAATCATCTTCTTCCCCTTCTTCATCGTGTCGTGGTCCTCTTCTAGTGATGGGAGTGCATCTTCGCCTTCTAGTAAATCCATGAAATGTTCTCTCCATCTTTCCATGATTTCCTGTTCTTTTCTGAGGGCAGTTCCTTTCTTATCTTTGATGAATTTAAGTAAAGGTGGCTTTTCCCTTCTCATGCTTTTTAGCACTCTGTAAAATAGCTTCTAGTTTGCTTGCGCATCTTCTTCAAGGTTCCTTCCAAATTCTTCCCAGTTCTTCCTCTTCTGCATTGCTACCATCCTTTTAACTTCTTTCTTCTTATTTTTATAGAGTTCATACTTTGGTCTGTCATTGGTCATGATTTTCATTTATATCATGACATTGGTCATTTATATGCAATAAAAATCCTTAAATATGTACCACAATATGCATTTATTTTTGAGAAATATGCAGGAAAAACAAAATAAAAATGCAAAATAAAAAATGTATTACGTACTTTTTAATTTATAATATTACATCTTTATAATATGAAAAATTAGTTACAAAATGCTTATTTCTCTTTCAAATTTATATTTGAAATTCTATACATCCTTCGATTATCGAATGTGAAGCTCTGACGATCTGGTCGCAAAATTTTTTTGTACTTACTAAATGATTTTTCTACGTTGGCTGATGTAACCAGAGCTCTTTTAAAACATGATGCTTCACTAGGGCTGAATGAAATATCTTTTTCTCCAAAGTTTCCTTCTAGAATGTCGCAAATGAATCGTAACTATTTTAGCCCAGGGTTTTTTTTCGAAAACTTGTTGAACTTTTTGTGTTATTTTTGGTGCAATTGTTCCATGGATGCTTTTTAGTTTTTGTATGGAATCATCTACTATTTTGAGGCTCTCTGATAAAAGCAAATTTTGATTTCCAAGTATTTTTATTGTTTCAACTAAAAATACAAAATTTGTCGAAATATAACATAAATTTTATTTTAAAGTTGTTTTTTCCACTAATTTCTTTTCTCTTGATATTGCTCATGCTCTATCATCTAATTTGGAAAGAACGTCTTTGATCTTATCAAAACGTTGATAGTATTAGTGGGATGCATCTAGTCCGGTTCCCCATCTTGTTATTATTTGTTCCGGTGGTAAATTTAATTCTAGGTAATTTTCTTTTAATACTTTTACCCGACTTTGCGCTTTCAGAAATTTTTTTTGATATTTGAAATAAGCTAGTCTACATCTTCAAATTCATTTCTGACAGTATCCACGATCCTATGAAATGCATGGGCAAGGCAAGTCAATCATTTTAGGGTAGAATATTTTCAATGACTTTGCAGCCTTAACCACATATGGAGCGGCTTCAGTTGTGAATAAAAAAAACTTTTTCGTGTTGAGTTCCACTTTGCCAGAGAAAATTCATGGACACATTAAAAAATCTAGCTATGGTTTCGTGGTTACATTTGTCCAACAACTGCATGTTTAGGAGAAAGGGTTTTGATAAGTCTTCTGACAGCTTTCCGACAATATTGGCCACGTACCTTCCCAGAGAATCAGTCGTCAGAGACATAGATGTATGGACACCCAAATTGGTACGTCTTTTATGTGGTTGCGTATTTTATTCATGGTCTCCTGGTAAATACACCAATACCTCGCTTTACGGCCTAGATACGTTCCACAAAACTTGGCCGCAAAGCGAAAAGCCGTATAAGGAATCAATTATTCTAATACAAAATCAATGGGGTCGATTCCAAATTTGTTAAACATGTAACATGTTTTATCATTCAAAATGCATTTTATCTTTTTATTTCATTTAAATCAAAAATACATTCATAACAAGTACATACATTTATACATAAAATAATAACAGACATATTTTTTTTTTAAATGGCTTTAATCTGAAGACGATGAACAAATGGTAACCTGCAGATCTCTGTCGTCATCATTTTTCGAAAAGTTGGAACAACAATTTATCGGAAAGTTCGGCGTAGGTAATATGCCTTAAAAGTGGCTATTGCACTCTGATCCATTGGTCCAGAGCTGTTGTATTTTTCGGAAGATTCTCAATCATGACATCTTCAGATAGTTCGGATAAATTAGTAGGATGCCCTGGTGCATTATCCAAAATTAGCAAAGCTTAAGTTATTGTCTCGCAAATATTTTTTCACTTCTGTACAAAAGTGATTTTTGAACCAATCCTCAAAAGTAGCTTTAGTCATCCAAGCTTTCTTGTTGGATCTCCATATGACGGGTAATTGATTTTTATTTAGTCCTTTAAGAGGCCGTGGATTTTCGGACAAATATATTAAAAATGGTTTTAGCTTAAAATCATCCGCGGCATTTGCACCAAGTAGCAAAGTTAATCGTTCTTTAGATAACCAGGCACAGATTTTTCGGTTTTTGAAATGTACGAGTGATCAGGCATTCGCTTCCAATAAAGCCCTGTTTCGTCTACGTTAAACACTTGTTCAGGTTTATAACCACCTCTTTCAATAATTCCCTTTTAAATGTTGGGATACTCCGTTGATGCGGCCTCATCGGCGCTTGCTGCTTCACCTTTCATTTTCAAATTATGCAAATTAAATCTATTTTTGAATTTTTCAAATCATCCTCGGCTTGCTTGGAATGTGACATCTTCAGCAGATTCATCGGTATCTCCATTCTTCAAATTTTCGAAAATACTTAAAGCTTTTTCCTGGATAGTCATTTGACTCATTGACATTCTCCGTTTGTTATTGTCCTCAATCCATATAATCAATAGTTTTTTCCATTTTTTCCATAATCCAGTTTCTTTGGCGTGTTAATCTCGAGACATTTAAAGGTGCAGCAGATTGCAAATATGTTTTAATGTCTTCTTTTTTTATCGCGAATAGTTTGAATGAGATTTCACAAGTCCCGCTGTCTTGCAAATTTCAACAATTTTCTCTCCAGCTTCTACGTAATACTTCTAGTTTAGTTCCTAGCCTGACTGATTTTCAGCATCTCTTTTTATCAGTCTCCGAAGTCGATAATCGTTTTGGTGGCATTTTGTCTAAAAAATAATGAAATTATAAAATAAGTTAAAAAAAAAAATACATATTAAATTTTTTTAATTTTTTCAAACATACATATATACTTACGTACCAAAAATGTCCCTAATTGTTTCCAATTTTTCCAGTTAATGTGTAACAATCAGTAATAAATATGTAAATAAAACACTCACAGACAAGTCTAAACCAGCCGCTTTATGAGAACACAATGAAAAACGCACTTAAACAAGTGCAAATTGAAAAGAGTGTGCATCGAGATTGCGGTTGCGAAAGATTGGCAACTTGTAGATATATCGATACATATTTTTTTTTTTTTGCCGTTTTAGCGAAACATTTTAGGCCGTAAATCGAAAACATGCCATAATTGAAGAGGGCCGTTATAGCGAAATGTCGTATAAAGAGCGGCCGTACAGCGAGGTATGGATGTATCAGGGAGATAATTTTTTCAATTGGTGCTTTTGTCTGGCATTTTGAGTACAGTATACTTTTCAAAAACTCTTTTAATTCAGAATTATTGATGTTATAAATTGGAATATCTGCGCTTATAAAAGCACGAGTTGAATCAGTGGAAAATTGTGACTTACTGGAAGTCAAAGTTGATGTAAATGATGTAGAAATAGATGTCTGGATGAATTGTTTTTCCTTTGTAGGTTTTCTTTATGTTTCGTTGTTTGCTGTGTTATTAACGATCTTTGGGATGTTGAAACCACTCTATCACAACTGTTACAAAATAAAACGCCCGAATCACTGCAAAAAGTTTTGTCAGAGAATTCGTGTAAATATTTGGTTACAAGTTCAATATGTTTAGCCTTAACTTTCCTAGTTTAGTTAACAGTGCAGTATTTCGAACCTCTATTATCTAAACATTTTTTTAGTTATAGAGGAACAGCAGAACCAAAAGTGGAAATGGATTCTAAGAATTTTAACACAGGAAGAGGAAGGGCCAATCTTCCTAGAAAAATAAATCTTATACATGGAGGGTTTAAATTATTAATTGTTTCCTGTTATTGAATTGAATGTTTTATTGATTCATCGTTTTTAAAAATTTCCAAAACACTTCCGACAACTCATAAAATTTTAAATAGAACAAAATGCATTAAAAATATGCAAAAACGATTAAATATGAAAAAAATATGCATTTTCCTTCAAATATGCAAAATAAAAGTCATCTTAATCGAATATTTTTGGCCCAAAACACGTTTTATAAACTTCAAACGTGATGTACAAAGCATAGAAAAAAATATGCAAATGCATAAAATCTGAGCCTTACTCATGAGATATTGCTTCCAGAGTAGCTTCATCTTAACTGCTTCTTTTATATCCTCCATCCACCAAGCATATTTGCGTTTCCTGTTACCTACTCTGATTGAACCACAGATCTCAGTCGAAGAATCAAGGTATATTCTTTTCAAACTTTGCCAATAAAGTTCAAAATCATCACTATCCCATTGATACTTCGGATCTCTACTTCTTTTTTCCACCTCTATTTGGTATTCTGCCCCTTTTACTGGGTCTTTAAGTTAGTAAGAGCATATTTTCCTCTTATAGGATATTTTAACTTCTTTTCCGGGATTCAAGGTATCTTCCTTTCATATTTTATCCATTTTGAGGAGATAGTGATCGGAGCCTATTTCAAATCCTCTTTTGACTCTGACATCTGTGATATCTTTTAGATAGTCCCTTTACCTAGAAAATAATCGATTATTGATCTCTCTCCTCTGCCTGGCTCTTCATTGGTATACATAAGTGCGTCTCGATGTTGAAACATAGTATTACCAATAACCAAGTTATTCGCTGTGCATAGACTCAGAATCCTTTTGCCATTGTCGTTCAAATTTACTTCTCCGTGGATTCCAAGAAATCTAGACCAGCTTTCTTTATCTTTTCCTACTCTTCCATTTAAGTCTCCCATTATAATTGGTACCCCAGCAGCATCGTCGATTTCTTTTGGTAGTTGGTCAATGAAGGTTTCTTTATCTGTAGCTGATGCAGAACCATTTCGTCCATAAGCAATAATATTTTTCCAAGATTTCTTAAGGTTTGTGGTCATAATTCGGGGGTTCACAAATCTCCAGCTTTCAATATGTGCAGTCATGCTTCGCCTGAAGAGGCAGCCGATTCCAGCTTTGGCTCTCTCTCACCTACCCCAGAATAGAGAAGGATGTAGTCTTCTATAATTGTTTCTCCATTCCCTTGCTTCTTGGTTTCAGTGATTCTGAGTATATCAATTTTTGCTTTTTCCATCTTAGATATCAACTCATGCTCTTTACCACTCAGTCCTCTGACATTCAATGTTCCCAATCTGATATACCATTTTCCTCGCCAGGGTCCTGTTCCATAAAATCTTTCCGGTGTTTCTCATTTCTTTTTTTTTATTTTTGTTATTCAGTATGTGGAGTATTGGCCCAAACACCTAAGTATGGTATGGGGGCTGCCCCTTAAAGGATGTACAGACACACCCTTATCCCTGCTTCACCTTTTCTGGTGTTCTGGATGAGGCTACTTCCTGAGACTATACTTATTTGTACCCTCAGGTTGCAAGGAGAATCCCTCCTCCTTTTTCTGGGTTTGGGACCGGCAACTACCTTTGGGAGGCAGCAGACAGAGTATTCAGTATCAAAACATAAAAATATTTACAATGTTGTAAGTAAAGTAGAAACGTTTATTGAAGATATTTGATTGGGCGTGCGATCAAAGTGAATCATACAAAAATAAGAAATTAAAAAAATAAATAAATTTATTATATTAGTTCACAACACTATAATCAATTAACAGATTCCTACAATTAATTTGAAAAAAATAAATAAAATTTACTAATGCCAACTTAATAAGAAATTACTTTGTATATAAATAAATGCTCTACTTTACTTTAATAAACAAGTTAATAAATTTTTGCAATTAGCTAAACAAAAAAAGTTTTACTTTTATATTCACAAATTTATTAAAGAAGATAAGTTTAATCTGTAAAGGAATGAAAATTATGGTCTACCCTCTTCACCATATGGATATGCTTAATAATAATAAAATACTACTAATAATAATAAGCATTAGTTAGTTAGATAAGTTTTGTATTATCTGTTACATGTTATATAGTTAATTTATAGTAGTTGCAAAATCCATTGTTATGTGATTTCAGGCAAACTGGAGTTATATTTCAAGTAGAAGTTATACTTCAAAAACACACCCAAGCAGCAGGTCTATTTTTTAAAGCCTTTTAAGTGAATAAAAGGAAATAATATATTTTTTGGCTTGTTATAAAGCCAGTTGTGATTTCTTCTGTAAGTCCATACCATATATGACATTGTGATTATGGCAATATTTGTTGTTGCACTTGATTTAAACCAAATATTTTTAAGACATTAGATCTAGAAATGATTGTTTGTTTTTATTTAAGCTTGTATTCCATAATAAATTATAGACTTAAGAAATTTATAAAAAGGATTGCAGGAGTTAATCAAATTCTTGTTTGCTTAAAATCCATTAAGATGAATTTGTATTTAAGATGCAAATAGCAACAAGTGATGTGGTGCGAGGGTTTCTGAGCTTATTTTAAAAATATTTTATACATATATCTTATGGTGTGTCATTTCTCTCTCAATTTAATTGCATTCCAACACATCATTTCTGCATTTTTGTGCATTTTAAAGGCATCTGGAAGGACGATGCATTATTATTTAATTTTAATAAATGTTAAGTTACTGATAAAATGAACTAAATTCATTGTTTGAGGAAACAATCAATTTTCATATTAAATAAATCATGTGATGCAAATTGTTTAATCATTAATAATTCACAACAGTCTTCAATATTGTTTAGTATGCATTGAGTTTTAAAAAATATTTGCTTACCAATAATACTGATCAATAAGCTCCTCTGGTTTAACATCAATATTTTGTTCTACAAAAAGATTATTGTTTCCTCTTAAATACTTATCCTCGGCCTACTAAGGTAAAAAAGAACTCTTTAGTTAGTTTTGTATCAACTGTTAATCAAGTTCAAGATTTAGGTTTGTCGACATTTAATTTAGTCTTTGATTTATTCTTATTGACTGACTAAGTTAACATTTTATTTTGCTCATTAGTTTTTTATTATCAAGGGGTTATACTGTGTGATAATAGTGCAATGTTTTCATAAGAATTTTGTTTTTAATTGTTCTTTGTTATGTTTGATTATCAATTTTCTGCTAATGGTTCCATAAAATATTTGTCTATTATTTATTCAGTTATACTTAAGAATCTTTCACTTTTTTACAAAACAAAAATTGTATTTTGAATACTAGATTGATTTCTCGAGAAGTTTCTCTGTGTATTAATAATTTAATATTTTGATTCTTTTTATATAATATACAAATATAACAATAACGGCACCTGAAAATTATAGTAATTTTAATTTTTTATTTATAAGGCACGCAATGCTTGTTATTATTCAGTCTCGATATTACTAAGCTCGTGTCCTTTGTCCCAAAATCTAAAAGTCAAAAGTTATAAAACCATTGTCCTTCCTACTCTTTTTTACAGAATGAGGAATTTAACATAACACTGAAGGATTTATTCGAAAATTAGTGTTGTGAAGAATATTTGGTCTGAAAAAGGATGAGACCATTGGGGAATTTATGAGATTACACAACAGAGAATTGCTAAGCATGCATCCGGTTAATATTATTCAAGTGATAGCTTCACAAAAATTAAGATGAGCTCACAAAGTTGCAAGGCTTGGTATTGAACAAATTCCTAAAAAGTTATGTTTTTATGTATCGATTGGAAAGCGTCGGCATTGTGGGAAGATTGTGTTATGTGTATAAGCCGAGAGTGTTGGCATCGGCATTGAGCCTTCGGGTTTGTTAAGCCTTATTAATATGATTATATTTTTATTTACTTAAATAATTAAATATAATAATTTATATTTATTCTCTTATGCTCAGTCTCTCTCACACTCAGTCAGGGTAAAAACTATCTAGATATAATTTTTAAGTTTCACACTTTTCTTCCATTTTTTAGTCCTGAGCTATTGGCTGCAAATTTAACTTGAATGAGTTGTTGCTTTTTGAACTTCGATTAGTATTTATTTAATATGGTTGCCTTCTTCTTACCGCACTTGGCTATTACACATTTAGCACCTTGAACATACCTCTGCTATACAGCTGTGGGTATCTTAGAGTCTTGTTTGTTTATATCATGACAGTGCTTAGAAATTTATATTTCTTTTTTTTTTCTTTTTTTTTTAAATTTATTTATTGATATTTACAACTGTATTACAATTATAGAACAAGTAAATAGAATGCATGTTACATAATGACATGAGAATGACAAGTAGAGAAACTACCCACTGGTAGTACTCAAATCAAAGTTCAAATAAGAAGGTCACGTGGCCATCTATATTTCTAATAGTTATTTATATTTCTCAACAGAAGTTATCCACTTTTGTTGAGTATTCCTTCATGCTTTTGCAGTTGTCAATTTTATTTCATTTTTTGTTTTTTTCTACAATATATAAATAATTATTCCTGGCATAAAAAAATATTTTTGTATTTTATAAGGTAAATAATTGGAATACCAATTTTTAGTTCAGTTCCTCCTCTATCTACTCCAGCCCATTCTTTTTATCATTTTTTATTTCATGTAATTAATAAATGCAAATCTAATATTTAATTCATTTATATATTTTTAACAAACTTCATTATTTATCTCTTATAATTTTCTTTTTTTCTTTCAAGAAATGATTGAGAATGACACCATAGTGTCGAAACGTTTTGTTTATAAAGAATAAAATAATTTAAGGAAGAAATAGTTGGGGGTGCAGTCAATGAAAACACCAAAATAAGCATAACTTATTTATTATGTGCCGACGTTTCGGCCTACAATGTAGGCCACCTTCAGGGCTAAGAGAGAGAAACAAACTTCTCTTTCTTAGCCCTGAAGATGGCCTACATTGTAGGCCGAAACGTCGGCACATAATAAATAAGTTATGCTTATTTTGGTGATTTCATTGACTGCACCCCCAACTATTTCTTCCTTAAATTAGAAGATACAGTCGACCAATTCTTCTCTAATCTAAAAGAATAAAATAATTGACTGGAAGCAGGTTTGTTTTTTTCTCGAAGATGATATTTATCTCTTAAGATGTTAGCTATTACAAAGGACTTTGTTGATTTCTTCTGGTTTAGATCGTGTTGATAAATTTTTCACCAACGTTTCGCCAGCCATGCTGCTAACTTCTTCAGGGCTGAAATAAGAATGAAGGTGATCCGTGCGCTCTCGGCCTTATATACCCACTGGGGTCCATTCGTCAATTGTTGGATCCTGTCGTTAGTCGATGGGTCCCTTCGTGTTCTGGGACGGAGTCTACTTTTCCATGAACACGATTGGCTGGATTCTAATTCGGGCTTAGGTTGACTGGCTTTTGATTTGTTTAGCTCTTCCTGGTTAATTTGTTTTTGTTCATGTTCTCTGTTTTTATGTTGGGGAGCCAGAGCTTATTCAATTTGTAACTCTCCTCCCTGTTGAAGTTATCCAGTTGGTTAATTATTTCAATGGCTTCCATCATTTTTCTTTCCGTGGCTTTGCTACATTTCTTAACCACTCTGACCTCATCAAATTCTATAGCATGATTTGTGGTGACAAAATGTTCAGCGAAGGCTGACGTCTTGCCGTCCATCTTCTTGACCCTTTTTATGTGTTCTGTGAGTCTAGTGGAGATAAGCCTACCGGTTTGTCCAATATATTCCTTTCCACAGGAGCACGGAATGTTATAAATCCCTGGTGTTCTGAGTCTCAAGTCGTCCTTCACATTCGGACTTCATAACTTCCTGTCCGTGTTGTATATGGTTTTAATTTTAAACTTCTTTAGTGTTTTGGATATTTTCTCTGTGGTGCCTTTAACATATGGGATCAGCGCTGTCTACATGTCCTCTCTATTTTTTTCTGTATTATGTGGGCTAGTCTTCTGGGCTTTTCTAAATTCCTTTCTTATTATTTCCTCTTGATAGCCATTATGCATGAGTGCTTTCTTTAGATGTCTTTCTTCTTTCTTGAAGTATACCGGTTCTGAGATCCTAAGGGCTCTCGTCATCAATGTTCTAATTACACCATGATTCTGTGCCGGATGATGGTGTGAGCGTGCGTTCAATATATGTATATGTATATATATATATGTTATCGTGTTCATGGAAAAGTTGACTCCGTCCCAGAACACAAAGGGACCCATCGACTAACGACGGGATCCGACAATTGACGAAAGGACTCGGACGGACCCGAGTGGGTATATAAGGCCGAGAGCGCACGGATCATCCTCGTTCTCATTTCAGCCCTGAAGAAGTCAGCAGCATGGCTGCCGAAGCGTTGACGAAAAATTTATCAACACAATCTAAACCAGAAGAAATCAAAGTCTTTTGTAATAATAATGGCCGTGGAAAACTAAAAGAGTATTTATGTTAGCTATTGTATGTTTTGAAGGTCATGGGGCTAATTTATGGAAGGGAAGGCAGTAACTGTTTTTTATGATCATTTGATATTTATTTAAATTATTTTTAATTGATTAATATTTCAGTAATACAACTGCAACTGCTTTCTTAAAACATCTCAGGTCCAAATTTTTTATAATTCCTATAAAATTTATATTCTAAAAGACTTTTTTTAAAACAGTAATGAAGATAAGAGTTCATTAATATGGAATTCACATTATTATGCTGTTGATACTGCCACTAATTAAAATAAATAAATAAAGCCTATCCGTAATATACCTTTTTGTAAATTCAAGTATTTAAATTAATTATAATTAAGTATTTAAATTCAATAGTATTAAAAAACGAAATTCCTAGATCGAATCCAACTAATAAAGTAGTTTTGTTCGTATAATTTTAATTGTTAGCAGTATTATTGATAATATTTCTATAAGTTCATTTATTTAATCAAATGAGTATTATTTTCAAATATGACTCTGAACTAAGCATTTTATTTATGTATGCAAATTGAGATAGCCATAACTTTCTTAATTGTGTATCGTTTCTATGAATTTGTACTGTATATAATTATATAAAAATATAAATACACGCATATATGCATATGTAATTTAAGATATTTACTATTAAATATTAATTTCATTCCTCATATAAATTTGTATTTTATACATACTTTTTTATGTTTCACACCAATGTCTATTCACTTCAATCAAGATTGGGCCATGCAACACATCATTCTATATGTTGTTAATTGGCTTATGTAATTTATTTAATATGTAAATAATTTTAGTTGATATTTTAGTAAGATACCATTCCATTATTCTGAATCAACAATGTAGTGTTTTAATTTGTTGGTAAAAAATCATGATCATTGATTTTAATTAAATAAAAAAATTATTTCGTTTTTTAACATTTGATTTGTTTTTAGACCTTTCATGTTTAGTTTTACATTGTTATTTTTTTTTACCACCAAATCAACCTTTTACTTAGCCTGTTATTTTGTTTAGTCTTTTTGGAGTAGTGTATTCACCAGTTATACAAAAAATAATTTTTTATGTAATCAATATACAGTAAAACCTCTACTAACGGACACCTCTAAATAGCGGTCACTCCCCATTACCGGACGATTTTTTTTGCACCAACGTTTTAATACAATTTTTAAGGCATTTTAACCTCTATTTAACGAAACCTCTCATTAACGGTCACGGACAGGCTGTGTTGGTTAGAAATCGATTAAAAAAACCTCTAAAAGACGGACAGTATGACTTTATCCCTTTCCCGTTTCTCGGAAACCATTAGTTGTTTCCGGTCTAAGGAAACAGGGACAGTTGTGTTTACTTTTTAGTAAAGGTTTTCCACATAAATACTTTTTTTTTATTCTCGGACTTGCTTTATTAAAATTTAGTTCTGTTCTAACCCTCGTGGCAGGCGGCTGAAAATGTCTCCCTCACGTAAGAGACTCACTTTAGAACAAAAAATAAATGTAATTGACTTTTATGACCTTGAAAAGTTAAGGGTACGTGCGCTAGCGGAAAGACTCAATATCGGTAGGACACAAGTTTCGGGAACACCCAAAAACTGTGCGATGTTTTTTTTTATTCTACTTACCTTTTAAACACATGGGAAATTGAATAAGAGAGAATTAATTTGTACAAATACATATTTATAAAAAAATAAAACCTCCCTTTAAAGGACACCTCTAAATAACGGACAAAAATATTTGCACCAGGGCTGTCCGTTAATTCGAGGTTTTACTGTATAGTAATTCAGTAGTTATAAGTAAATATTAGTTTCAAAAAAATACAATTCATCGTTACTAATTTTTAATTAGTTTAAATGGTAAGGGGGTGCCGTCAATGATATCCCAAGTTATGCGTAAATTATTTTATGTTATTTTACTTTTCAAGGTTATTTGGAAAATAATTGACTGACCCCCTCACCAATTCAATCCATTATTATCCAATCAACTATTTCCCCCTCAAACATGAGTAACTATTTTTTTAATTTTATAAATTAAAATATTCCGTAATATATATTTTCTATTACGGATAAACCATGGTATATTTTTTAAAAGGTTAAAAGTGTTTCCTTGTAATATTTTGGAAATTTTTTTTTTCATTGTTGAGTTTTACTATTATTTTCAAATTGAATTGACACATAATTTTAATTACCAACAACACTAAATGATATATTTTATTCATACAAAATTACTGCTCTCTCAAAAGTACATCCATTGTATAAATTGTATTTTTTCCTAATTTTCTCAGTGTTAGGACAGCTGAGTGGTAATAATGTAAATCTGCATCAAAATTTGTATTTGTATTTGTATTAAATGAGCATAAGTCAAACCAATTACATGTGTAATTAATTAGTTTTTATCTATGTTTTGTGATTTTGATCTAAGGCCCCTATCTATTTTAAATGTATATACATAGTTTACTTTTTAATAAACTATGAAATGCCTTGTTCATTTGTTTTGTATTTATTTCCTTTGCGATCTTCTCCTTTTTCTGCGGAAGAAGTTCTCACTGTATTAAAGCAACTGGTTGTAGTTATACTATATGTATTAGGGATAGATGTTGACTTAAAAAGAAATCATTCATAATTTTAAATTTAAATTAAGTCACACATACAATTAATTTTCAGTTCTGGGACTATTTCATGATTTACTGTTACTTCTAATACTAACAAACTTATTTAGATTTCATAGGGATACCAATGATCAGTATCATGATATTTTAAAATAAAACAGCTAAGCTACTCTAAATTTCTTGTTGTCTAATATAAAATAAAATGTCTAATCTTCTTACATTTATTGGCTTAATGTGTGTTTGTTGCATAATAATGCCAGATAATTAATTATCATCCCATAAATTGGGATGCTTTTTTTCAGTTTTTAATGTTTGTATAAAACATTATACTATTATATTGGATAAAACATTGACTGGCTAACCTAAATAGAAAGAATAACCTTTCATAGTCAAGCAACAAACTTTTTTCTGTATTTATTTTTTACTGTTTTATTCATTTTTATTTTGTTTGAGAATTTATTTACCTTTCAAACGATTTCATTCATTAGTGACCACCAAATTTATACTTTCTTTATGGTATGGGACAATGAAATTTTCTTATACTCATTGTCTTTTTCCCTCCATCTTGGATGATGTACAAGGTGCATGCTTAATAATAGGACTTTTATTATAAGACCTTAAGTATGTTCAATCAAAATCCTAAAACTTCGAAAAAACATTCATATATTGTGGTGTTTCTGGGGAGCCAATTAGATGAAATATTTGCTATTTATTATAATCTCAGGCATATACTGTGAATAAATACATACTATTTTATTTCCTCTCGAAATGAATGTTACAACAAACATATCACCATTTCTTGATGAAATGGTCACCAAAATCACTCATTGCCCATGATTAAATTCTCTTTTCCAGAATAAAGCTCATGATAACTTGTATTTTTGGAAAAATATTAAAAATGGAACGAATAAACAACTATACAAAGATCATTTTTACCATGGTTATTTTTTTTTTTTTTTTTTGTAGGGGAGGGGCTTACAATTAACTGATTTTTTTCAGGACCATAGAACTTTTAATGTACTAACATCTGCGTAACTACTTATTTCACAGTGGCATACCAGGGAGGGAGGATGAAGATATTCATCTAGCCTCGAAATATATGAAAAAATAAATCAAAGCAAGTTTTGTATTTGAATTATTCTTTTTATAATCACATTACGAACGAAAAACAAATCAATTGAATCGAAGTAATTAATCACTAGAACGGTTTAAAGAAATAATTGCCTCAGGTAATACAAATTTAATTTAAAACTTCAAATCAAAAATATTTTGTCGCAAATATTCTTATGATGAAGTCAATTCCGTGATTACGTAAGGAAGTTATCTGGATCGTGGTGTTGCTGAATCCTGGCCCTCCGCTCAGCAGCTTAGGACAACCTCCATTTCCATTTGTAAATTGATCTATTAGCTCGATGTAATTTATTTTAAGATCGGATGTGTCCGTATTGGCTGGTGGATATGTCACTACCTTCTCGATGACTCTGAGAAACTTGTATTCTTCTACAATGTGATCCACATAGACAAGCCTTGAAATAAAAAATAAAACAAATTGTAAAATGATTACTGTACATAATTGACAATAAATAATTGAATTTGAATGTGATTATTATACAAAAATACTAATTATCACGAGCTTTAATATGAAAATGAGAATGTAATTATGTGAAATGTGAATACTTCCGTAATAATTTCATTTAAAAAACAAACACATCTCATCGATACTTCGAAATGTTATATAATATTTCAACCTGTCAATATTTTAAAACTAAAACTACCTCCTCACATGAACATACTTTCTTGATTTAATTTTAAATTAATAAATCATTTACAAATTAAGTTTATTTTCTTCTTATTCCGTTATCTCTTCTATTTTGCATTGTAGAGATAATTCTATTTTACGGAGTATAATTGCGAATATTTAAAAAATCAAGTTTTAAACTGAATCGATGACTTGCTTGGATGTATTAATTAATTATCATTATCTTTCACTACTTTTGAAATAAGGTGCCCTAAAGCCACCCAGAAGATGTACATGTATCACTGGCGGATCTAGCAGAATTTTCAGGAGATGGCCATGGGTCAATGTATATATGTTGTTATCAATGTACACGATCCATATACGAACATACATAACATTTACGAACATACATACATTTTTAATTTATGGCAACTGAGGCCAGAAAATAATAACATGGATAAAATAAGCTCCTTGGTCAAAGCGGTAGCTATCTATATGTTAATGAAAAACATAAAAGGGTTCGGAATCGCCGATTTTGGAAACATTCGATACAATGAATAAGTTGTTTGTGTACAACGTGTTTTTTTCTTGTTGAAAACCAACTAAAATTCAGGTCAATATCAACTAATAAGAACTCAAAGGGGGGGGGCATGGCCCCCCATAGCTCTCCCCCTGCTCAAATCCGCCTATGACATTTATAGATATTCCATATTTTTTAATGTTAGAGCTCTTACATGTCAGATTGGGATCTGGTGCCGAACTGGGCGTTGTGCTGTGGGCCATCACACCCTGAAGAAAGCACTCCCACGGCGCAGAGTATCAACAAAAAGAAGCGGATCATCCTCTTTTACTTGTCACTGTTCGAAATATTGACTAAGTTAGTGATGAACAAGTACTGATGATGAACCATCCTTATCACGGCCTATCTTATCTCACACATCCGATACCACTTCTATCGATCACTCCAAGACAATTCTCTCAATATATCAATTGGATTGATTTTAGTATATTTTGAGATCCATCTGCGTAGTTCATAATGTCTAAAATACAGCAACTAAATTTGATCCGCAGTCATCCTGAATTTGTGAATCATTGAATGAATCATTTAGACTTGTAAATAGTACTGAATATTACTGTTTAAAAATTAATTATTATGTATCAATGAAACCGAATCAGGAGTAAACAAAAAATCATTAATCATTATTTTTTTCGTTTAGGTTTCTGAACTTATTTAAACCTGTTTATTGGATGGTTTCAAAGATTCTGTGATGAGAAGTTCCTTTCACTTGTTCACGGCACATCGTGAAATATACCAAGTAGGCATAGAGCAGTGGAAATCAAGTTAAAACTGGCAACCCCAGCTGTAGACACTCTTTAATTTTCTGATGTAATAGCAGTTGGGTCGCCATCTTGCAATAAATATCGTGTGCAAAGGAACTCTCAGTGTTTTTCACAACCTAAATATGAGTGAATAAATTCAGGGCTACCCGAATGAAAATTGGGGAGCGGGAGAAAAGGACCGACCGAAGAAAAAACAAAACAACAATGATCCACACTTCTGAACTGTGTACCACATTTATTTTCCTTCTCTTTTATTAACCAATAGTTTGTAATTAGGTTTTTAATTGTAAACCAATAGTAATTAGATAAATAAAATATTATGTTTTTCAATACAGTCCACTAAATTTTTAAGTAGAACCGTCAGATTACAAAACAATGGTAATAATCCCTATTAGAATGGGAGTGCCTTAATTGAACATCATTTAACAACTATGACGTAGTGGAGTACATGTACTCTCAAAATTGTGTCGCCCTAGGCCTCGAATCTGCAATGGTTGTAATCACTGAAAGCTGTGCTTAGCTGATTAATTATTTCCTATATTTATTTAATTTTTTTTTCTGTAATTCTGAAACTATCAACAGCAGAAGGTGGAACCAAGAAAAATATGTGTGATACATGCCCTCCTCCTCGAAATTAAAACTTATTATAGACATGTAAATACCTGTACCACTACAACCCTGACAGACCTGAAGGGTCTGGGGTTCAGTACAAGGTAGAGACTGTATTGTTTCTTGGACAAAGGTTGTGTAGGGAGGTCCTTTTTATCCTCCTTTTTAAGTTTCCCACTTTATGGTGCCTGGGTGAGCCCCAGGAGGGTCCTAGATCCCTAGACATGTAAGTACTAATGATAATGTATACACCCTTCTTAACAAATCCTTTCCTCACCAAAAAAAATTGATCCTTATTCTCCTACTAATTATAATAATAATAATAAATTCTTTATTCTGGGACAAGTCCCTTTAGAATAACGTAACAGTACATTATTGTGGACTTTAGAGCCTTAAAGTACAAAGAAAATCAATCTGTAAAGCTTATTAAATAATTATAAATAAAAAATAGCTTCTTATGATAATGAAAAAATGAAGATTTCACATTAAAAATAAAAATAAAAATGAATAAACAAAAGTCTATCGATAATTTTATGTATGCACTTCAGGGAACTGGAGGGATAGAAAGTAATCAAATAAGCGGGATTTGAAGATAGGAAGGGTCTTGGAACAGCGGATGGAAGAAGGGATACAATTCCACAGGGAACAGGACCGAATCAGGAACGATCTGTCGAAAGCAGCGGTTCGATGGTCCTCTATATACAAATCGGAAGGGTGTGAACGGGTATCACGGGAATGGATGGAGGATTTAAATTTGAGGAGCTCATATATTTATAATGGACGGCGGGATTGAATAACTTGATAGAGGAAGGATGCAAGGAAATACTTACGGCGATAGGAAGGATACAACCACCTCAACTCTTCATAAAATCGGGAGACAGGGGTGTCCCATCATCGGCGTAGATATAGTATTTGGAATGATGGATGAAGTGGGGAAGGTCATTTATGTAAATTGAAAATAGAGTAGGGGACAGAGATGAGCCCTGAGGGACACCACAGGAGAGGGAGAGAGTCTTGGATGGAGGTTGGCCTGGAAAGACAACAAGCTGTGATCGGTTTGAGAGGAAGGATTTGAACCAGTGCATGGCACTGTTGGATAAAGGAAGATTTTGAAGTTTAGTAAGTAGGATGTTATTGTCAACTGTGTCAAATGCTTTAGAGAAGTCTAGAAGGATAAGGATAGTTAGTTATAAGCCCTAATATTTTTTATATTATAGATCTGCCATATAAATATATATATAGGGGAGGGCATGAAATATTTCCCTTCCTGTCTGGTTATGAATCACAAAGTTGATAGACTAAAAACAAAATCATGTTATCACAAATAAGGCATTAAGTACATGACACTTCAGAGCTTGGAATTGAAATCTTATCAATACAATTGTGGTGCAATAGTAGTTATTTAAAAATTGTCATATTTACTTCCTTGTACCGATTAGAGAAAGTATTGCAATATTGATAAATTTTTAACACCTCTGATGATTTTTTTGAATGAATCGTATTTATGTTTGTACGTTCGAAGGTATGTCTCATTTGTAGAAATTAACTGAATTTTGAAGAATTAGCTGTAGAAATTCCAAATTGGGATATAAGATAGATTGGAAATATAACTGATACCTACTTTACAATAGTTCATTGCAACCCGTAAGGGATACTTTACTTGAACTTCTTAATATATTTTCCTACAAAATATTTCAATTTATATAAAATTGATTTTAGACTTTTATTTTAATGGCAATAACTACAAGAAATAAACCCGTCTTTATTTTACTTTGATCGTACTTTGCTTTAGCAATAAACAAATTGTTATCCAAGATAAAATAATAAGTTTTAGGTGTAGTTAATAAACCGAAAATGATGCTTTCTTTGAAATTCTAAACTTTTCTTTAACTCTTGCAAGAAAGATAGGACGGGAAGCACGGAATAAAGTAAAGTAGGGATGAATGGAAGAAGAGTGTTCAAAAATACTTGCTACCACTAGACCTGCCTACCAAACGTTTTCTTGTTCTATTTCGGCAAAAAGGGCTGACGGGCAAAAAAATCAACAATACCTTACAAATAAACTAGTAGTATTTATAGAAAGGTTTATTAAAATATCTAAACAATAGTTTCAATCATGTTATTTCTGTTATTTTAACAACTATCATCACTTGATTTGCCTATAAGTATGTACTGTAATGGATTCTCCACAGTACACAAAACACCGACTGGGGGGGCACGTGCCCCCGTGCTCCACCCTGGATCCGCCTATGTACCAATAAGTAACCTACGATCATTTCCACCTGCACTTATGACAGACATTTTTTCTTGCACCTTATTATAAAATAAACTCCTGGCGTGCGTTTACATTATGAATACTTATGGTATGGTATTCATTATAGTAATTTTAAAAGTTATTCTATATAGATTATATTGTTATAATACGGCATAAATAGAGTGAAAAACTGTTCGGTATATTATTCGGCTTGATCAGTATTCCACTCTCAGAATAGTTAGTCGAGATTTTATTTTAATTTAACACCGTGAAATCAATCAATGAATCACCCGTTGCTCTGTCGGACATTCCGAACGGAATGTCATATTTCGTTAAGCCACTAAAAATCAATCCTTTTCCACTTCGTTTCGGACATAGGACAAGCCTTACTTAAACCTCTCTGCTCCTTTCATCAAACCAATTGTGTCTAGAAAATTACACAGTTGCGATTCATTACCTGATAAAATAGCAATCGTCTCCTGCTACCCTACACAGTATTTCACTGTTATCGTTATTCCATGTTCCATCTGGTGAAGAGTCATTGGATTGGTGAAATCTCCAGTGGGACACTCAGGGAACCCTTCAGATTTGGTCACATATTTCTGTTTATGGCCAAAATCGTGGATGGTTTTTACATAGATACGCCTTTTGGATAGCTATAGAATTTTACATAAATATTGTAAAATAAACAATAATAAATAGCGCTTAATCACAGAATAATCTTGTTTACAGCGTGTTCATTCTTCATCATCAAGAGAAAATTGCACAAAATTATTAAAATATGTATAAAAAAAACGAAATTTATTCACAGAGCTAAACCATCATATAATTTATTGTGAAAGATTAATGTTGCTTTTCTTAATATAAATGAAAGGCTTGATATTGCGATGGTAACGATATCAAAGTTTATGAAAATTAAATTGATTGAAAACAAGAAGTATATTTTTGTCCTGATGTACTTTCCCAGAATGAACTGTAATCTATTTTTATTGATGATTAAGCATTTTAATGAAATGCTTGAGGATGCATTAGAAATCATATAATATAAAATAGTTGGTATAATAATTGGTTGACTGTAACTTCTAATAGGTATAAGGAATTTTGCTGGGGCATATTATGCATAAACACCTGTTATAAGTATTATTTTAAAAAAATCTAAAATGTAACGACTTATTACTTTATCAATCTTTTACTTAATTTTGTTATGTAGAAAATATGATTAACAGAAGTTAGTATTATTATCAAAAAGTTAGTATAATATATATATAATATATATATGTATATATATATATATATATATGTATAATATATAATATATATATATATCATATATATATATATATATATCATATATATATATATATATATATATATATATATATATATATATCATATATATATATATATATATATATATATTTTTATTTTTTTTTTTATTTTTTCCCTTCACGCAGTACCCCTACGCGAAGGACGTTTATTGTTCTGCATGTTCCGTACATTTATAGTACATTACATACAATTGTACTTACATGTTGTTTACATTTTTTTTTTTTTTTTTTTTTTTTTTTTTTTTTTTTATTTATATACAAAGCTAAAGGCTAAATTGAAAATACATCATTAAAAAACAAAACAAAACTTAAACATAAAAATATTGTTCATAGTACATAATAAGCCATTTGAAAAATAAAAAATAAAAAAAAAGAATTAGGAAAAGCACAAAATTACAACAAAGTAATTGAAAACAAAACTAAAATTCTTGTTCACCTATAATATTGATTTTGTGTAGTGATGATTAACCACACTGCTCTAGCAAACACCTTGAATTGCTGAAAATACTTCCAGTACAAGTCCTTAACACTGATTGGCCAGCTGTCCTTCTGCGTCACATGTTTGATAAGTGTAGTCCTTGGTTCGTCGGTTAGTCTGCAGTCATATATTAAGTGTAAGTAAGTTTGTTCGATAGCAAAGTCACAAGGGCATGTCTTATTATCTGTAAGTTTAAATTTATACAAGTAGGATTTTGTGGGTCCATGTCCTGTCAGCATTTGTGTGAGGTAGAAGTCCGTTGTTATTTTGTTATTCCTAAAATATTCATGTAAGTCATTTATGTATTGTTTAAGATGTTGTCCTTTAGTTGTCGTATCCCATGTGTTTTGCCATTGATCCATATTTTTAACTGTTTGTCTGTGTTTCAAGTAAGTCTTAGTCAATTTACTGTAGAGTATTGAAAGTGAGCCGTCTTTGGCAGCTGACTTAGCAGCCTTGTCAGCTAATTCGTTACCGACGTTGCCAGAGTGCCCTCTCACCCACCTGAAGTTGATGTTGTATCCTGCTTTTTGTAAGTGGAGTAAAGTAAGTCTGGTTTCTTCAATCAGCGGTTCATGAATTTTGCGATTAATGAGTTTGTATAACGTACTTTGGCTGTCAGTTAGTATGCAAATAGATGTCCTGCGGAAATTAAATGTCTGTATATATTCTAGTGTTTTCAGTATAGCGTATTGTTCAGCTTGATTGTTTGTACAATTAGGTCCAAGTCTGTATTTCTTTACATCAGTCAGTACACCGTCTTCAAACAATACCGCTGCACATCCCACATTTCCACAATCTTTGCTGCCGTCTGTATAAATTTCTGCTTCAGCATAATCTTCTTTTGTAAGTTGTTTGATTTCTGGGAAATGTGCAGGATGCTTCCAATTTTTATAGTTAATAGGTCGTTCAACGTCATCGGCAAGTATCCCGTCACAGTCTTGGTTAGTCCGAAGTAGGGTATATAATGTAGTGTACTGTTGAGCGATCAAGTCGATGGGAATTAGTTTTGCAAGTACACAGGCTGCCTCATAAGATAGTGTCTTGAAACCTTTTACCATTTTGATTGCCATCAATCTCTGTACACGTCGAAGTTTCCGTAGATTGTATTTTCTCTGCAGTCCTGTGTGCCAGATGTTAATAGCGTACGTTAGTATTGGTAATATGGCTCCTTTGTACAGTATCCTTAATGCTTCAGTTTTTAGTCCCCATGTATTCCTAGCTGCTATCGTTAAGTTGTTGGTAAGTCTCAGTAGTTTAGTCTCCAGTAATTCAATATGTACGTTCCATCTTAATTTTGGGTCAAATGTTACTCCTAAATATTTTAGTTTATTTGTTTGTTGTAGAAGCTGTCCTTGAATTTTTACCTGTAAAGTTGGTGAATTCCTTGATCTGGTGAAAATCATGTATGTAGATTTTATAGTATTGAAAGTTAGTTTGTTTTCGTGTGCCCAGCTGTCAATTTTTTGCGTGTATCGATCTACTAATTCTTGTAGTGTTCCAGCATTGTCAGCTTGTGTAAGTAAAATTATGTCATCCGCAAATGCCTGCACAACCACGCTCTCCCGATATTCTCTCATTAATAATCCATTTACGATTAAATTCCACAATAACGGAGATAGTGCGGACCCCTGCGGAGTTCCTAGAGTCTGTGTTTTTCGTAGTTGACAATGAGATGTTACAATATAAGCTTCTCTGTCTTTGAAATAGTCTGAAATCGATTTGTAAATGTTCCGTGGACAGTCCATTGTCTGTAAGGTATGTAGAATTGATGGCAACCAGGCATTGTCAAACGCTCCCTTAATATCAATAGATATTAGAACAACATGTAGTTTTCTACTCAAGCCATATTGAATAAAATCAGTTGCATTTTTTAGTGCATCTACCGTAGAAGTTTGGGGGGTGAAACCAAACTGATTTTTATGTATGTGATCATTTGTATACAGATAATGTGACAATCTTCGATTAATTAATTTCTCGAGAACTTTGCCTCCCGTCGGAAGTAGTGATATCGCTCGTATGGCTGATATACTATTATCTTTTCGTCCTGGCTTAGGAAACAATATAAGTTCAGATTTCTTCCATTCCGTTGGAAAAATTCCATTAGAGAAACAATCTTTGTACAACTTAGTGAGAAAGTTGGGAAATATTTTAAAAGTATATTGAAATATTTCGGTGGTTATGCCGTCTAATCCTGGAGTTTTCCTTGTTTTTAAGTTATAAATCGTATCAGCTATTTCGGAATCTGTAAGAGGTAGATCATCTTGTGTTACTCCGTGAGATATAATCGACTGTCTAATTTCTGTGTGATACGGTGAATCTGTACTTATCAAGTCAGTTCTAATGAAGTTTTCAAGAATATATTGATATGTGTCAATAATGTTAGTTGTATATGTCCCATCTTCTTTCTGAACCGTCTTTAGAGTGTATTTGTCACGAAGTTTGTCAGCAGCATACTTGTAAGGCCATTTCCAAGGGTTCGTAGGGTCAATGTTAGTACAGTAATCTCTCCAAGAAGTCAGTTTGCTCCGCCTGATGAGCCTCACATATTGCCTTCTAATTTCAAGGTATTGATTCTTCCTAGCAGTACGTAAGTCATTGTCGTCCTTAGTCTTTTGGTAAATCTTTCGTAGTCGGTTAGTTTCTTTCCTGTATTGCGTGAGTTCGTCATTCCACCAGGGCTTAGGCATATGAATCCTAGTTGATTTAAAATTGCCACCTCGAGTTTTAAAAGATTTTTTACATGCTTTATTCAGACACGAGGAGAACTTTGCCAAAACTAATTGGATATTGTCAATGTTTAACATATCTTTCATGCCAATATCGATATCACCTGTTACTCGAAATATTTTTTCTGTTTCTAATTTAAGTATATTACCGAAATATTCCCAATTAGCTCTGTCGGTGTTAAATCTAAATTTAGAATAGTGATGTATTCGTCTTCGTACGTAGGTATTAATAGTGTAAGTCAATGTCAAGTGATCCGAAAAGTTTTTTATATGATATATAAAAAAGTTAGTATTATTGACTGTAACTTTGATGCAACCTATTTTAGAACTGCTGAGAAATTCAGAACTGACTGAGGGACTAACTTTTAGGCATCTTTGTAAGATAGGCACATGCATTTGGTATCAGCCAAAGAACTATATTAAGTTCTTGAGTGCAGTGCAGTATAAATCTAACCAATGAGAGTCATTTATGGGCTTCACTTCAGATCATATATGTTAATACATACAATTTTTTCTTGTAATGCATTTTAATGAAATACTTGAGGATGCATTAGAAATCATATAATATAAAATAGTTGGTATAATAATTGGTTGACTGTAACTTCTAATATAAGGAATTTTGCTGGGGCATATTATGCATAAACACCTGTTATAAGTATTATTTAAAAAAAATGTAACGACATTACTTTATCAATCTTTTACTTAATTTTGTTATGTAGGAAATATGATTAACAAAAGTTAGTATTATTATCAAAACTAGGCTTTGATGCAACCTATTTTAGAACTGCTGAGAAATTCAGAACTGACTGAGGAACTAACTTTTAGGCATCTTTGTAAGATAGGCACATGCATTTGGTATCAGCCAAAGAACTATATTAAGTTCTTGAGTGCAGTGCAGTGTAAATCTAACCAATGAGTCATTTATGGGCTTCACTTCAGATCATACATGTTAATACATACAATTGTTTCTTGTACATATTTAACAATTTAAAAAATCAATAGGAAAAATAGATCCTATCTTAAATTTATGGTCTGATAATTTTTATTAATGTGGTTTAAAATATAGAACTTTATCTTTTCTGTAGAATGTATATTGATTATTATTTGTTATTGATTTAATATTTTTATTATTTAGATGCCTACATTCAAATGTGCAGACAACCTAGAATGTGGGTGAAGTGAAGATGGGGTAGCATATAAAATTGGGGACAGAATGTTTTTGGCAAAAAAAAACTAGAGACAGAAGATCTAGGACCCCACTACTGAGTTTGCACTTATGACATTAAGATTGCTCTTAGTAATGGATCTGAGATTTTTGTTAACAATGGAGAAAATTCGAAGATTTTTACACAACATGGGCGCACTTTTACAGGCTGTTTTGTGGGTGAAATACAAAGGAATGAAGAAATATGTGATCGATATTATAATTGTTTAATAATAGACACATATAGACATTTTTAGATACAGAATGTTTAAAATTTATATAATAGACACAATAACATTACAATACAGTTTTTTTATAAATTAGCATAAGTAAAATCTGGTAATTAACTTTTCTTGAGCCTGGCATATCCAAAAAACATCAAAGAGGTAAATAATTCTTATATTTTTAGGTAAACGACGCTTAATGAGAAAATTTTTGGTCTTTGCATCAAGGATATACAACAACCGAGATTGGATATGGTCATAGCATAATAAATTGTTGAGTTGAGACCTTGTTTCTGGATGAAAGTCTCCAGGAAGTTCAGTAACCCAAAGATTATTTCCATTCAAAAATGAAACAGCTTCCACTCTATTACAGTGTGAGATACCATGAATCACATTTTTCTTATAATTCATAGGATAATCACAGAAAGATTTATTGATCATTCCCATTTTTTCTCCACTTGACCTACTAAATATATTTATTTCCTTGTCAGTAATCAAACCTAGAGCATTTCTACCAGTCCAAATAATTAACCACCAGATAGTTCATAAGCCTCTAACAGAGTACTTGATCAAGGAAAAACATTTTGTTTAGCTAATCATCTAATACTTCTTCATAAACATCATAATAACCTTGCTCTTCCAATTTTCTAATAGTAGAATACAGTATTTAAAGGCTAATTGATAATTACTAGACAATGCTGGATGAGATTCAACCCAAGGAAAATGTATTTCAAAATGACCATATAGTTTCAATGAAACTGTATCAATAAAATGTTGATGTGTGGCAATCTCAATTTTCAAATAATTTTTCTGGTATATATGGGTCAATAATACCTAAGGTATCAAGAGTCCATAAAACTGAGTTTCCAGAAAGCATAAAGACTTAGCAATAGCTAAACTAGTTTTATCTTATTTCTTTTCCACGGTTTTTCCAATTATTGACCAACATAAACGAGTTTCCATTGGAAGCACACCACAATGTATCAACAACTGTACCTTGCTTGCAACATTGGCAACTATCAATAATTCGATTGACTCAGATTTACGAAAATCACCAAGTTGTAAACCATTTTATTCAATTCATTCATCGAGAGACCATTTTTTAGAGGAGAAATATTATTGCAGATGAGCTGTGGCCCTAAAGTCTTAAATTTATATATATTTGAGTGATTTATACTAGATACAAAAATTTCAAAAACATCATGTTTGACTACTCCAGTGGTTTCACCAACAAAAATGCTGTGCTTGATGACAAAGCTTATATTCCATCCCAATAGCTGCACTCAATAAAATATAGAAACATTGCGAGCAAATATCTATAAGAGCTCTTACTACACATGAAATATTCTTATCTTTCATTCTCACACATAATGTCTGCATTATTTCATCAAATTCACTCGAAATAAACTAGCTAAAGCGTTAGCATGTTCTAAATGCAATGATTTTTAAACATTGGATTTGTCTTCTTTAACTTTAGTTAATGAAGCGGCTAAGCAGAGGCCAAGAAGAATGGTTACGCTAGCTTGAGGCTCCTCGACGCTAGCTAAATGGCACAAGAGGAAGTCAAAGAAGAAGAATCTGTAGTTAAAACATTACTTAGTAAAATTAATGAGGCTTATTACATTGCTTGCACTGAGGCTTACTTCTACAATAATATTCACTGTGACCCCTTTTGAGGCAACAAGTACAAACTTCCTTGGATTCTACTATTTTTCTCTGATCTTCGAATGACTTATATTGTTCCAAAAGATATTGTTTTCTTTCACGTTTGAATGAGCTAAAATTTCTATGTTTAGTAGCCTTGCCATTATTATTATTTACGGCTGATACATGCGATTCCGCAGCAATAGAAATTTCATCAACTTTTTTACATCTGGATTTCACTGGATTAGTTTCATTAATGGCCAAACTTGCCGCAGCTAATACTTGGTCAGTTGATTCAACTTCAACCAGTGTTTTAAGAAACAGCATTAACTTATCTAAATTATCTTTACAGGAATGTTCAGAATAACCTTTTCCGACTAATGACATACCACTACTTTTCCACATTTTTAAAGTTTCTTCAGGTATACAGGATGAGACTAATGGAAATAAAATAGGTGCATATCTTTCTGAAGTTATACCTAAAGTATGTAAACTTCTCAAACAGCAATGTAGTTGATTATAAAGAGTTAACAACGATAACTTAATTGAGGTTTTACTTTTAAGAATAATGTCCAAAAGTTCGCGAATACAAAATTCTGTGAGTAAATCTTCCCTTCCAAATTTACTTTCAAAGGCATTTACTACTTCGGGGCACATTACAACATTATTAGGGCAACTCTGAAAATAGTCTTTAACTATTTTTATGACCATAGTTAAATTCTGTAAATTTTCACTACAATCCATATTTCTTCTGTTATGTATTCCCTCACTTAGGCACAAAAGTGAAAACCGTTCTGAATTGCTTAAAACTTTTTCTAATTTTATCAATGATGAAAGATTTAAGTCCTTTGAGGTTTTGAATGGTAGTGTACCTCTTTCATGTTCATCCAAAGAAGAATCACTATCTTCAATGTACAAAGAAATAATATATTTAAGGACAAAATAATCTGTAGCATATTGATATACATCCATAAATTCGTTTTCTAAATTTTTTTCTGAAACTCCACTATCAAACAACATTAAATCATAAACTTTATAGTCTAGAACTGCTACTGTTCGATACTTCTTATCTATTACTTCTTCAAGAACTTTAATTTCATCATCTTCAGAATGTTCATGCTGTTGTTGAAACAGCTGATTCACTTTATCAATCAATTCCTTTACACTTTGTCTTTGAACTTCTCTAAATTTCTTTGTGATTTCTAATGCACTCATGATTAAATATATATATATATATATATATATATATATATATAAATATAAAGCCAATTAAAAAGTCAAAACGACACAAACTCACAGAAAAAAATACTTTACAATATTATCAGAACACTGATAACCTATAAAGCAGAGCCCTGTCACGTCACCAAATGTCTTGAAAATCAATAAAGCTCAATTTTCAGAAATAAATTCTGATGATGTGTTTATTGAGCAACGCAAAGCATGAAATAGTAATAGTAACAAACGATTTAATCAGAAAAAACGTGTTCAATACAGTAGATTCCATACACGTATATGTGTTATAACAAAAAAGTATATGGTCACCAGTGCTCAAGTAGCCTACTTAGCTCCAGAGCGCAGGTTAGTACCCCAGCAGGTGGCCCAGTTTTTTTTTAGGGAGTAAAAATTCCTTGGCTATGGCGTCCTTCGGAAGGGACGTAAAACGGGGGTCCTGAGCCTTTACGATGTCAGGTACTCGTTAAAAATCCCTATCCTAATTAAACCGGGATATGCTAAGTTTTAAGGCTCCCACTGTAACAACGTCCGAAGGGAATATAAGTTTATTAGTAACTTACCTTCGAACTAAGATCAACGATAGTACTTTATTTCGAGAAGATATTTTGTTGAAGAATGGTTGATGCACTCAAAGGAAGAAAGAAACTCTCATCCCTTAGAGTTTCTTTCGACCAAAATTAATTTAGAAAACATTATAGAGGAATCTGAAAGGAAAATACAAATGATATACACACTTATTTTAAAAATAATTATAGTTTTTTTGTTTCTTTAATTTCTTAAAGTATTTTGTTGTTTTGTTTCCATAAAACTTGTATATATGTAAATATTAATAGTTATCTTTCATTAAAATTATTGTTATGGTATTTATATTTTTTCTTTCATTTAATTCATTATTGCGAGCTAACTCCTAATTTATATTCATTAATTTTTCATTTTCATTTATTAATTAAATTTTAATTGCATTCTACTCTAAGACATTATAGTTTATATTTTATTTTCCGTATCACTATTCTAAAGGAACTTGTCCCAGAATAAACATGGATTTTTATCAGTTTTATTATTATATATTCTCTTAATTTTATTTTCTAATTATTATCCTAGCAATCCTCTTAAATTCAGTTGGTAATTAATTAAAAACCATTTTTCATAATTACAATACTTAATTAGTCGAAAGAAATGCAAAAGTGCCGAAAAATAATTTTGTCCAGCTAGATCCTACTAATCGAAACAGTGCAGCGGCCAGGTACCAAAAAAGGGCTTTAGGTCTCAATAAATTGAAGAGAGTTGCATTTTTGATATGTTGTAAGGGCATGTCTGACTAGTGGAAATCCAATTTTGCTACCAAAAAACGGATAGGAAAACTTTTGGTGCCCTAAAAACCTCGAAATTTTCGGAGTTATTTCAGTTTTTGGCCTTTATCTCCTAATCGGTGCGTTTTTGATAAAAAAACATTGATAACCATTTTTTTGATTGATGTACATTAAATTTGACATAATTTTAGCCAATCCGCAGCTCTGTAGCTCTAATAGATTACGCCTATCCCCGTGTTCTCGCAATTTTGCGTTGTATACACTAGAAAGCATGTTCATTGAACATTACTTTAATTTTAGGATATTGTTGACCTACGTCAATTTATTATTTATAATTTTGTATTAATTTAAAAAAAAAATTTTTTTTAAGAGAAAATATTTGCTCTGACCGGGATTCTTATGGGATCGGTGAAGAGAACGGATTTGTCCTGACTGTGAGGCGACCCCTGGTAACTCAAATGGTAAGAGCACTGCCACGGAGAGGCGGACGACCCGGATACGAATCCCGGCCAGGGCAAATGTTTTCTCTTCAAAATAAAAATATTTAAAATCATTGGCCTTTCCCAACAGCTCTATTCTATGGTTTCAATCTTTCCTCTCCAACATGTCTCAAACAGTTTCCGTACTTAATCAACCCCTTTCCTCTTTCCTCAGGTGTGGTACAGGGCTCAAGCATCTCTCCCCTTCTTTTCAGTTGCTACATCAATGATCTCTAAGATTTGTCCTTGGTACTCGGAGGCGATTGTGTGTGTCTCACCTTAGTGATGAGTTAAAGTGGCTCTTCCCTCCCTTCTGACGATATTATTTCCTCGGTCCATTCTTATACTAATCCACTAACTCTCAACACCCTTCATATATCTAAAGTCTCCTCCAATTTAAATCCTCAGACCAGCGCCATAAAACAAGATCTCGCATTTCCGAACTCTATATTCGTTCTCACAGAATCAAAACATTCCTTTCTCGCCCGCTCCAGCACAGTGTGGAAGTAAATCCCTCCTAACATCTGTCATGCTCCTTCACTATCGTCATTTCAATCCTTGTTTTTCCAATATCTTCTGGCTCCCAAAAAGATGCTCTCTAAGCAGGTCAGTCATTTGCTTAGAATGAATAATTCATTGTTATTTAAATTTTGTGTTTTAAGAAAATGTACATCAAGTAAAGAAATTATTACATGCTAGCTCATGCATTCAGTAGATGTTATTGATTTATCTTCTCTCTTTAATAGCTTACTATCCTGTCAGGATTCATACTGTTTATTTACTTATTACTATTATTTGTTTAAAAATAGGGTACCCAAAATTAGGGAAAAAAATCTGGCGACCAAAGACAATTCACCTCCTTGCACAACCATTCTCCATGAAACAGTACAGTTCACGGGTTGTAGTGGTACAAGTATAATATTTGTTTATTTTTTAAAAATTGTTTTCTGTCACTTTTTATACCCTTTATGATTTGTATCATGAAGCCTTCTGGCCAGATATATTTTATGTTTTTATTTCTGTCCATGTTTGTTATTCTAAAGGGACTTAGTCCCAGAATAAAGTTACTTTTCTATTCTATTCTAAGTGGTGAGTATTCTCCTATCCGCCACCTTGGGAAGTATCTGGTAAGAGACTAGCAACTCCCCAGGTGTTTATGTATTTAATGTAACTTTACAACACTTAGACATATTCTGCCCTTTACAACTATTTTTTTTTTCTCCAAGTACCTTTCCATATCATTTCGGTCAGCAAGACTGTTGCAGATACCACATCCCATCAATGTGCCCAACACATCTTTTTCTAAAAAATATTAACCATAAAAAAACGTATTAAACATTAAATTAGCTCTTGTTTTTAATCTAATAAGGCAATGAGTTTCTTCAAATTTTCAATGACTGCATTACAAAATAACAAACTAATGTTACAGAAGAATAATTGGTATAACTTTTTCTTCTTCTTTCCCCTGCTCCTTTGCTTTTCAGAATCAAGCTCGAGCCTCGGTTCACCTCCGCTATTCATTTCTGTCCCTGGCCATTTGTTTCATCTGGTCTGTCTTCCCTTTCTTCCTTCCCAGTAGCACTAGCTGTTCCCTATAAGTAAGCATGGATTGACCAACAGGTCTCTGTCCCTCCGCTTTTGTTTCCATATACCATTTGGCCTTCCAGAAGTCTGACATCCTCCATACATGCCCAAGATATCTGAATTGTCGTTCCTCTACTTTTTCTTTTACTGAGATTAAACCTAACTTTTCTCTAATATTTTCATTACATAATATATATATATAAATCATATATATGTATATACATTATATTATATATACAATATTATTTTGTTGTTTCGACAATACTTCTGTTGGCTAATAAAGGTAAAAAAATAAACAAATGATATATTTATTTTTAAATTAAATGTATATAACAAAATTGAATATACATATTAAACAATAAATAACTTAATATCTGTACATCATATTTCAATTCCAATCTCTTCATATAATTGGTTTTTTGATGAGTTGCAATTCTCTAAAACTGCATCTGTCATGTCTTTGAGCCATCTGCTTCTTTTTTTACATTCTCTAAAAAAATAACAATAAAACAGATTACCTCAGAAACCTTTGTTTTATTATAATTTACTATATTAAAAGTAAATATCCAGAATAAATGTCATAAATTGAGGAAAGTATAGTCCACCCAAAATGTAGCTCAGAGATATTATATGTTATGTTCAGTCAATAACAGATATAGCTCAGATATCTTCAATAACAGGTATATCTCAGATATCTTCAAAAGAAAATTATTGAAGATAAAATTGAGCAACCATTTTGAATTCCTATATTTTTTGATTTGTAAATATAAAACTGATTCCATGCAATTCAACATAGTACTTCTAAAAATTATTAATTTTTTACATAGCTATGGTTACTATGATCACTTCACTTAGCATTGAATTTTATAAATTAATTTCTATTTTCAATCCCCATAGACAGTTCAAAGTCTAGAAATGGTCATAATTATTTACTAACATAAATTATCTATAAAATTAATGGATCATTGCTTGAATAAAAATAAGCCTCAGTAAAATATTGGCTAACAGTTAGCTACCACAAAACTTTTTAAATCATACAAATAAAATATTTATTCCTTTCATTACTATCAATTCAGATAATTGTATTGATTTATAATGCTAGTCTCTAGTTTAGTTAATAAAAATATTTTAAATATTTAAATCCTTACTTTACAACTTTGTTTAGTTCTTCTTCCGCTTTTTTCCATTCCTCTTTGGAAATTATTGATACTCCTTTCCTCAGCTGATTTAATTTTTCTTTTAGAAGAGTATTTGACTTCCTCAATCTTTCATTGTCTGCCTCAGCCTAATAAATGAATTTTATCATGAAAAAAAAAAATGATATCATACCATTAAGTGAAACAACTTCTCAATATTTCTTGACCTTGTTTGCAAGTAATTTGAATGAAATTGTAAAATTTACTGATCAGAGGCAGAACAATTCCCTATTTTTTCCAATCGGCTAAACTGAGGGTGAATTCAAGGCTGTTGAAAACTTTAATTCATTAATTACACTTGAGATAAGTAAATTAGCACAGAACCACATTTATCCGCGGGCCAAGACCGGACTGTTGCCAGTTAATCCGATGTGTAATAATTTAAAAAAAGGTATTAAATTTTACACGTATAATTGTTATAAATTAAATTATAACACAAATATAATTATTCTCTTATATTATAATTAATCTCTATAGAGACCAAACATATAATGAATGAAATTTGATGAAGCTGTGACCAGGTGTGTGGGCTTTAGGTCCAAGGTTCGAAATCTAGAAATAAAAAAAAAATAAAAGTCCAAAGCAACTAGGTTGTTATTTCCACAAAGAAATATAACACTAACTAAAAACAATTACAAAATAAATAATTTTAATAAATAACAAAAATGATATACAATGCTATTTACAACTACTGTAGGATGCTTACCACTAAGCCGCAAAGTAAATATTATTATTAGTTCGGCACAACAACATGCTGACACGTCCAGGCCTCCTCAATCTGCTTCCTCCAGTAGTAACTGTTGAGTGTTGCTGCCATCCAGCTACGGACTCCCAGGTTCCTAGCGTCTTCGTCCTCCACACATCCACAATCCACTGCAGTTGCGGTTGGCCTACTCTTCTGTGTCCATGGATGACCTCCGTTAGCAAATGCTTCGGGATTTCCTCATCGCTCATCCTCACCACATATTCAACCAAATATTCAACAAAATATGGTTCGTTTGATAACACTGAGCATTCAGGCGCACAAAAGAGATTTTGTACTCCTCACTTTCCCTTCGCCTCCATCTTCCATCAACACAGACCGCCCAAATATTCTTCGGAGCACCCTGCGTTCGAATACAAGCGAATTGCAGTATGCATATTATTGCCATTGTCCATGTTTCCCCTCCATATGTAAGCACTAGGCAAATCAGGGTTTCGTTTAGAATAATTTTTGTTTTCCTATTTATAACCCTACTAGCTAGATGTTGTCTCAGCCCGAAATAGCAACGGTTAGTGGACAATATTCTTCTGCTGGTTTCTACTCCAAGTAAGTAAGTTAAATATAAATTAAAATTTTGGCAAATATTTGGCCAAATAAAAACAATGTTATACATCCACATGTGACGATAGCTCACCACTAAGTGAGCTCACAGATCATGAACCATAAAGTGGCGTACCGATAGGTAGCAGCACTGGATAAAAAAAAACTCGTTAGAAAGTTAAACTTACAAGACTATAATATAAACATAAAAATACTACACGGTATAATTTAGTAAACAAAGTCAGTCTTTGATTTAATAATTGTTTGTTTAACCAACTTAAAATTAATTTTTCATCAATTGGAAAGTTTTTCTAAATGTTTTGCATATTTGCGGCCTTTATTTGAAACAATTTCATGAAATGATATGATGATAGCTTAAAAGCACGGTGAAAAAATAAGACTTTTTATGTACACCCATATACACTTTTTATATACATGTTTTGGGTAAAGAGTGGATATAAGTAAATGTCTTTACATTTATTAAATAATGCTACATATATTTAAATTAAAAATTTTGTTACCTGTTGAGTGGTTGGTTGAGACTGTATTTCTTTTAACTTGGCCTCAAGAAGTTTAATTTCTTGCTCTATCTGATGAGCTTCTTTGGATTTCTTCTCTATCTAAAATAAAAAAATCCATATCAAATAACACTACAAATAGTAGACTCATTCTGCAAAGGAGTTATTCATTATTTTAAAATTTCAAATGTAAAGATTAAAACCGATATGTAATGAATACTTCATTTAGAAACCAATAATTTTTATTTGAAAACCACCCAATTTATTGATATTATTTTTATTTTTTCATTATATACAGCAACTATACTATGATACTATAAATTGTAATATGAAAAAAAATGAAACCAAATTACAATCCTTTGACTGATGCCTTACTTGAAATGAGACGAATTTGTAGTAATATTTTTTACAAGAAGTTTTTTTTATAAGCAGTCAATTTCAGAATAGTGAAAAAAAAAATGTTGAATCTGTACCAATACAACCTATGAAGAGTGTTGGTTACAGTACATGCCAGAGACTATACTGTTTCGGATCATGCTCAGGGTACCTAATATATTGTTAAGAATTTATATTGAAGCTGTTAATTAATCGTTGCCCCTACGTTGGGCGCCAAATGTTAAGAATTTAAATTTATATTCAAATAAAAAATTGATGTTAACTGTCACACATAACAGTTTATTAATCTTAAAATATTTTATTGAACATGAAATCTTAATCTCTCTGGTTCAATGAAAATTATATTTAATTTTTTATAAATAAAACAAATTTAAACGATAAACAGAACTTTTATAGCACAAAGATTCAAATAAACACTTGCATGTTTTACTATCAAACTCCAGTCCTGAACTTCCTTCTTCATAAAAAAGCTTCTGAGTCAATATATAATCTAATTACTCTTGAGAATCTGGCTTACATTTGTAGAGTCGATAACTTGGGAGATGCTATCACACAGGCTCTCACTGGTTTACTAGATAACTTGTAGGTCCTCTCTCCTGGACGGCCAATCCTAGAGTGTAACTTGATAGATGCTTTCACACAGGCTCTCACTTGTAGAGTGAAAAAATTTGGAGATCCTCTCCCCATGACTTCCACTAGTAGAGTATCAAAATAAGTAGGTCCTCTCTCCAGGATGCCCATTCGCAGAGTAGTAATAACTTGGGTCCTTTCTCCTGGACGGCCAATCCTAGAGTGTAACTTGGGAGATGCTTTCACACATGCTCCCACTGGTAGAGTGAAAAAATATGGAGGTCCTCTCTCCGGAACTTCCACTAGTTGAGTAGCAAAATATGGAGGTCCTTTCTACGGGATGTCCATTCGCAGAGTAGAATTAGATGAGTTCGAGGAATTATTTGTGCTCACTTTATGAACGTTTTTCATCCCAGTCTACTCTCCTCCTTGAAACTGGGAACATGTCTTCCAAGAGAAAAGTGCTAAATATTAAAGAAAAAATAGAGATTATACACGCGAGTGATCGTGAAAAATTGAGTGCCTATGATCTTGGAAAGAAGTTTAAACTTGGGAAAACATGTGCTGCAGAAGTTTTAAGAAATTAAAAAGTATTCTTCAAAACTAGGTAGATCATGGGAATGATAATTCAAAGAAGACATTTAAAGTAGAAGGGGGGCCTTAAGCGTTGAGGGTGCTTCAGTTGATTGTCCTCTAGTTGCTGATTGGACATCGAAAGTAAAGGAGCTTTGCACTGGATTTTCCCTTAAAGACATTTACAACTGTACGAAACTGCCCTTTTTTTCGAACATTACCAGACAAAACTATGGCGCTTGTAAAGGAGGAAAAATTTCAAAGGAACGTGTCACAATTTTTTTGTGCACAAACATGGAGGCTGAGTAAGAAATTCCACTTTTGATAGGAAAAGCCAAAAAGCTTAGATGCTTTAAGGATATCAATTTAAACATTTTTAAGGTGGGATGGCAAGCAAATAAACGAGTGTGGATGACCCGCCAAATTATGTCAGAATGGCTGATTAATTTTAATAACAGAATACAGCGACAAGGAAGAAATGTTATTTTATTTATGGATGATACCTCGCCTCATCTAAATTTAGAGTCGTCAAACATAAAAACAGTTTTCTCCCGCTAAACATTAATATTTATTACTATTTCTTTGTTCATATAGGTACACAATTAAATATTATCTTTAGTTTAAAATAACGTAAGCAGCATTTGAATAAAAATAGTTAGTCATGTACAAACATACATAATATTTTACTTGTTTTCCACCCTCTGTTTCTCACCAGCGGACACTTCTTATAAGCGGACAAAATTTAATTCCCCTCTTGTGTCCGCAGGTGAGAAGTTTTACTGTATTCATTAATGCATACAAAAATTGTGTTTTTTTTTTTTAATAATCTGTATATGTGAAATTAATAAATAATTATTTAATAAGTTTTAGAATTATTTTTATTTACTTGAATAAATTCCTCATAATTTTATGTTAACGTAATGGTGGTCCACTATCGATATCGCTAATTATTTTGATTTATTCCTCGATCCAATTTGAACCTCAACGATATTAAGGCTGAGTAAGCCCCAGTAGGAGTAGTTTTTTTAATTATAAGCATGCAATACTTCAAACATAAAATCTGCATGCTTCCTACACACAATTGTTGATGTGCGATATTAAACATATTTTTTGCTCCCAAATAAAGCTTTTAATATGTGGCTTAAACAGTTTACGACTAATGTACATAAATAATTTAATCAATCCAATTATTTTAACAAGGCGATACTTAACTATGATACCAGATATGATAATGAAATAATGATCTAGTACTTACTAATTCATTTAATTCAAAAATGTGGTCTTCATTACCTTCATCCTCAGCTTTCTGAATCACACAATAAATCTGTGAACATTAACTGTATTAATAGTTAGCGAAACTTGCTTTCCTAATTTCAATATGATGTAATATGTAAATTAAACGCAAATAAGTAATCAATAAATGTTGATAATTACAGACAAGACAAATAATAACCAGCAAAACCATAACCAAAAATAAATGTAACCATGTCAGAGAGGAAAATAGTTGACTGGATGATATAATGGAGGATGGAGATAGTTGGGGGTGCAGTAAAAAAAACACCAAATAAGTCATGACTTATTTTTATTTGTGCTGACGTTTCGACCTACTTTGTAGGTCATCTTCAGTGCTATGAGAGAAAAAACAAACAAAACAAAAAAACTATAAAAAAACATTACAGTACCAACAATATAATAACATAGAGTAATATAAAAGTAAAAAATAGTGATGGATATATAATTAATAATAATGAATAAAAAAATTACAGAGTAAATATAAATAAGGGTGATAATGTAAACAAAATACAAAGAGAAAGAAAAATGGGAAGGTAAACCGAAAGATACAAAATGAAAAAGTATAAATATAAATAAAAGTATGGAAAATCTAGTTTAATTACAGAAAAATTATAAAATGTATGATAATAGACTCTTAGAGGTTACATAAGTAACAATAGGTCGTGACGTCCACAAATAAAAATAAATCTTGACTTATTTGGTGTTTTTTTTACTGCAACCTCCAACTTTCTCCATCCTATCCATATATATATATATATATAGTTTATAGTCTATCCGAAACTCTGAATTTCTTTACTTTCTCTGAACTCTATATGTATATTTTGTAATTCTTGCTTGGTACGGCAAAGTTTTAACAGTTATTTTCTGTTTTCTTTCTTAACCCTGAAGATGGCCAACACATTTGTAGTGTTTCACGTTGGCACTATTCAACATAACAATTAAGAATTATCCATTTCAGATATATAGGTTAAAATAAATTATAAAATGCCAAATTGACTGATGTATACTGATATATTGAATAGTGAAATAACAGTACTAATTAATACAGCAGAAGAAATTAAATGAAGATGGCAATGAAAACTAAGACATATGAACAAGTGATACCACATAATGGAATACTGTGCTTCAGTAAAAGACTAATGTTGCAAGACACTGCCTCTTTCCAGCACCTTCATATATAATGTGGACTGAATTATTCAAATACAATAATTTTCGTTTTGATTTTGATTGCCAATCCTGACCATTTCTTCCTACAAACAGTTTTGTGTTTTTAAAATTCATTTATACAATTGATTGATGATAACTATTATTTCCAATTAAAATATATGTACAACTGAAAATAATTACTCATATTTTTAATTATAAAATATTTTTATTTTTTAAATCTAGCAAGCATCAAAGTATCAACTTCATTGATTTATGTTAACAAATTTCAAAGCCAGACATCAGGATTCAGATTTCAAATCAAATAGAGATATTCAGGCTTTGATCTCAACAATGAAGCTATAACCATTTAAATAAAACAAATTACACAATAATAATGATAATAATAGCTGAGAATATGTTTTACCTTTTGTTTACCATACACTTTCTCTTTTATTGAACCTTTCTCAACTAGTTCATCTAATGATTTTTGAATGGCAGTTTTACTATACGCATTATGTAGATTTTGAAATATGTCATTCACTGAATATGGACGGTTAGTAGACTGCAAATATTTTAAAACAGCCTCGGAACACATAGTAAAAATTAGTCAGTTATTTTAACATAAATCAAAAAAATGGATAATACAGATTTTAAATAGTACTACTATGGATGTAACCAACCCGCGCAAATTGCACAAAATACAAAGAGATCAGTTGCCAACGAGCACTGTCATAACTAACGTTTACTACAATCTAAACGACAAGAAGTGAGTTGTTAGATTGACAAATAGGCGATATTATGATAATCGGGATCTTGCGTGTTTATTTCTACAGAAAATTATTAATTGCCTGTAAGTTAGTACATTAGTCAGATGTGTTTTTGTATTGACATATGCGTTTCCTAGTTTAATAGAAAATCGGTTTGCAGTATGTTACTATGATAGCGAGATCTTATAACACTTGTTCAACATATATCGTTTTTTAATAATTAGGAACCGTGTTTCGGGGAGGGGGTCATTGTTTATGCATGTCTGTCTCATGCCTGTGAGGTGATTCTCAAGCAGTAGTTTGCACAGTCTTTGTTTTGTAGGCGTATCTATAACTCGTCAATATCATATGCAATTTTTAACTTGCATTATAAAAGGTCTTCTACACGGTCAGGACCAACCGCCAAGCAGCGTGACCTTGGTCGGGTTGATGTAAAAATTGACAGTGTGGAAGTCGGTTGACCAACCAATATTTGGTTGGGCCCGACCGTCGGTGGTTGGAGCGCAGCCGTCGCGACCGGCCGCGTCCGTGGTTGATCCCACCGTCTGGGACGCTGTTGGCCGACCGCAGTGTTTAGATTTTTTCTTGGAATATTGTAAACAATTATTCAAGGGTTTAATAAAATATCAAAGAGCATTACCTCTATTAAGTTTGCGTCCTCTTCCCAAAACAGGGACATTTTTTGCACTGAAATCTTCCCTGCATAAAAAATTGGTTCCCTAAGTTGTGAATGAGCTGGTAAACATCTCCTGGGAAACTCATTGCCTGGAGCACAAGATTGTGGATGGGACATGGGGTGTATAGGAAATGAGTTTGGTGTTAACTTGTAATGATATTGTTTGTAAAGTGGCACTGAGGGTTGTTATATTGAGTTGTTGAGTACTAAGATGTAGTATATTGTATCGTGAGATGTGTGTCGAGTATTGAGATGTTGTATGCCATATTGTATATATATTGTAAATATTGTTGCGACATGAGAATAGAATTAGTAAGTATTAACTGTCTGCCTAGGAAGAGAGTTGTTCTGTTAACACTCATTTGAAATTACCTGTCTTCACACTTGCAGATGTCTTTTCTAAATTTTGAGAATAACTGTGCACTCTTTATAATGAGCTAGGAAGTAACAAGCTAGATCTAAGATGGATGATGAATTTTTTCATGAGATGAAGATTCCTAATTACAAATTTGTGAAGGTTTTTCTTCCTTAGGTTGGAACATAAGAAAAGTAAAAATTTGTATGCAGGCTCTAGAAGCATTGCTTGTTTTATTTTTTAAGGTGAAACTTTCATAGTGATTCTTTTCTAACAGAGCTACTTAGTCTGTGCATAGAGTTTAAACCTTGCTTTCATTTATATTGGGGGTTGCAATTGTAAACTGGCATTGCAAACATTCTTCTTCTGTGTTTTGACAGATGGAGGTGCAAAGTATTACTAACAGGAACATTATTCTAAGTTGTAAAGGAGATAGTTGGGGGGTGCAGTCAATAAGAACACAGAATAAGTGATGAACTTATATTATGTGCCGACGTTTCGACCTACAGTGTAGGTCATCTTCAGGGCGATTTTGGAGAGCGTGGCCGTTGGATTTAACGGCTGGCAGGTACTGGTCGGCACATAATATAAGTTCATCACTTATTCTGTGTTCTTATTGACTGCACCCCCCAACTATCTCCTTTACATTAGATCATCCAGTCAACTATTTTCATCTCATTCATTATTCTAAGTTGTTATATTATTCATTGAAATATGAGGATTAGGTTGAATTATTGGTTGTGGTATAGCTTGAGATGCTCTACCTCATCGGCTCGAAGTATTCCAACATTTTATAAATTAGTAGTACTATTTAAATTGCCTTGTGCTTTTGACAGATTATTTTTTTCTTTGGAATCTCTGGAATTCATCCCTTTCTGATTGTTTTTGTCCTCACTTAAGGAAATATAAGAATTACTTCTTATCTTTTCAAAAGTATATAACTAACCCACTTGAATGATAATAGTTGACTCTGTATATATATGTGGAAGAAAATAGTCCGGGTGGAAGCCAATAAATTTCCTTCTGTTTAAGATAAATTTATTGACCTCCACCCGGACCATTTTCTTCTACATATAAAACTAACCATTTCATCATATTGGTTACTTGCGCCAACAATTTTACTGTCATTAATTGCAAAAGTGTTCCTTTTCACAAAACTACTCCAAGAAATCTGTGGCATTGTTTCATACATTAATGATTCAAGAACAGAATAATTTCTTTTAAAAATTTGCATACATATAATTTTAGCACATTCACAGCAATCTTTTAAAATACTTTTTCAATTTTATTTTATTATTAAGTCTTTCACTAAGGATGGCAGGTCTACAGGAACCATTGTAAGAAACCAAGAGCTCCATGAACAGATTTTTCCAGGTCCCAGTTGAATGCAATTTCGATTGATCAGTGCTATTTTAATTTATTAGCAAAAACTTGGGTAGAGTCATATAAAAGTACACACATAAATTAAATTAATAATCAAATAAGTGGTTTAAATTTAATTTTAAATAAATAAACTTATTATTTTTAATATTGAATCCCAATGTATAACTGTAATAAATATAGAATTTTTTTTTCATTTTAAGTGGTAATGCTTATACTTATAAATTATTCATCTTTATTTAAAAATTGATTAATACACAACTACAAAGTGATTAATTATTTAAAAATCTAAAGGAATAAATGTAAAAAATAAAGAGGCTTTTGAAATGTAATGTTATGAAAATACCTCAGTGTTTTTCTCTTTTATTAGAAAAGATTTATTATTATTATTATAACAAGATATTGTCATTCATATCTAAATTACAGTAATAAATATATATCATATATATACAAATATTTTTATAATCTAGGTCAAATATGTATACAATATTATGTATACAAATAAAATATTACATAAATTAAACATACAATTAAAAGCCAAAATTATCTAGAAAGCCTAAGGCACATATGATACAATCTTATACAAACACTTTGTGACAACCTTACAATGCAGTTGTATTATCAGTGTTGGGTAGAGTCAGCTCTGAAACTTAAAAATTGGGTGTTATAAACTGTTGAAAAAATTGTATTCATTTGAATTATTACCACTTTAATTTAGCACAAAAAATCATAATTGCTGTTGACGCCACAATCTGGGGAAGTTGTGCCACAAGTAGTGACAATTCAATTATTTTAAGGATCAGGCATCAACTGAAAAAGATTTTCTGAGGTTTCGTATATCTCTTAAATGAACTGAAGTAGAAAGCTGTCTTTAAAAAAAATTACGAATTGAGAGTTACGCAGGATAGCTTCCTATAATACCCAATTATTATTCCCATTATTCAAGATCCTTAAGTGATGTACAATTTTTGTTTAATTCAAGTGGTACTAATTTGTATTCAATGGGAAACCAATATAGAATCATGTTTAGTTCGGGTGCCTTACAGTTTGAGGCAGGATCTACTCAACACTGATAATTGTTCTGAAAGTTATACCAACACTTCTTATAACAAATAACAGAAGACAATAAACACCTAATATATTAACATACAAATACTTTACAACATAAAATACTGCTTTTAAGTCTTTTTAATTTATCAGTATATTTTTTTAGTAACTTATAACATTAAAAAAATGTAAAGCTATAGTGATTTTTCCAAGCACCATCTTATAACACTATTGCAAATTAAGTCTTCATTTAAATTGCTGTTTCACAATGATTTCCCAAAATAATTCATAAAAAAATTGCTTCTTTATTCATTTATTCAATAAAGTGAAATCATGTAATTATTGTGAAATAATGAGGCAAGTGTATTAATTATAATTAAATTGATTTAAAAATTTTTTCTTGCAATTAACCTGCGGTACTGGCTTAATATTTGACAAGAAACTGGAATAAAATTTTTTTTTTTAAATAAACACTTAAAAATACACATATATAAAATAAGGTGTTTAGCATGATTTTAAAAAAATACATGAAAAACTGCTGTTGAAACCAAGTTCAGTACTATGAATCCTGGTAATCTGATACAATTAAGGTAGCAGCATAGTGAATAAAACTGTCAAAATAAATCAATTTATGCTCAAATTTTTTTTTAACTGATGCCATAATTTGAAATCAAAATAATATACCATTTTTTAGTTTAAGAGTTAATATCATTATTTTAAGAATTACATTTTAATAACAACCAATACTGTAACAATTACAATACGTGCATTAAAGCAAAATATGTTTTTAAATTTTTTTATGCAATAAATATGATTGATTAATCTAAAAAAAAGATTTAAAATTTTTGATCCTGATATTTAATGTTTCACAATAAATTAACTAAATTATAGGTTCCTACATTTTTTATTATTAATCTTTATAAAAGAAAACAGCATAAATAACCAATATTAATAGCTAGACCGGCATTTTAAAGAGACATTTTAAAGTATATTTATGACTCTTTTATCAGTTTAAATAATGTTTCTATTAAATAAATGTATTATAAATTGTTTCCAATTTACAAGGCCAAATTAAATTCTTTTCTAAACATTAAAAATAACTTTATGTATCAAACTATTTCATTCTTTTTGAATAAAATTGATTAGTCTAGATTTCTTTTTATAAATTTATGAAAATATAGCAGTTATAACACTGCAGTTATATTTCTACTGTACTTTGGTTTCTGTAAGGAGTAAAACAGGTAGTTCTATGTGAGTATCATTCTAATGTAATGATTGTAATTCAGGAAAAATAATTAACATTGTACTAGCATAAGTTAAGATAAATCTATTCAATTATGCACTTCGATAATTTATAAAATAATGGATATAACGAAATATTTTTCTTTTGCTTCTAAAATCGTTCCATGACTACAATCATTGGAATTAATTTAAAAAAAGGTATAGGAAAGGTGTACTCATTGATTGAAACTTTAATACCCTTTTAATTTTAAAAATAAAAAAAAAACTTTAATTATAAAGCTTCTTTTATTTATATACCAAAAATTCAAAATGATTGGTAAATCATTGTGATAAATAAAAAAAAAATTGAAATACATCCTAAATTAGTAAAACCAGAATAATCCTATAAAGATTATATTCTTTAATCCATTACTTCATAAATATCTCACTAAGGAACTATGAGTTTTAGTAATTTATCGATTATTTTATGACCATGGTGATATTAATTTGGAACATTATCTTCAACTCTACTGTTGATACTCATTGAGCAACGACATGATGAATCATTATGTGAACAAAGTGACTCATCAACTAGGGCAATGCATTCTGGTGAATGTCTTCTAGGGGTATTAGGAAATAAGCGACTACCAAACACAGGAGAATTTCCAATGTTTGTTTCTGATATCCTTTGCGTAGGTGGTTCATGAATTTCTTCATAATGGTGGCGAAGAAGGCCATCTGGATTAGTATAACGTGACTGGTATTCACCCCCATAGTAGTGAGGATTATTGCATCTGTCAACTGGTTGTTTATTACCATTCAATTCTGTAAAGTTGTCTCTGGTTGGTGGTCTTCGTTCATTGAAACCAATTGGTTCAGGAATAGTCTCATATTGGGCATCAGGTGCCAAGAAATCTGGAGAACCCCATGGAGAATCAGCCTGACCCACAGAGTCTACAGACATTTGCGAAAAATCTTCAGTCGCTTGTGATAGGTCCAACCTGTTTCGATGAGACCTGAAAAACACATTACAAATTTAAAACATTATATATAATACATTATTTAATATATGAGAATAGGCAAAACTGAGAAGGTCAGGGATTTTAAAGTTACTACATATTTCAAAATCAAGTAATAATGGTATTTTTGAGTATTAAACATTTTCACTAATTTTACCTAGTAAGATTGTTTCGGCGACTAAAACTAACTAGCTCTGGATCATCTTCTTCAGAACCGTCCTCAGCAATTTCTGAGTCAGGAGATGCCCTCTCTTCTGGGATATTTGGAAAACGATGGTTTGTTTTTGTTCTCTCCTGTGGTTCATCATATACTAACGAGTCGTTTCTAATAGAACCATTGCAGCAACTGCTTACATCCGCAAAATATACTTCGGATTCTGATAATTCAGGACGTTTTTCTCGCAGATATTTCACCCTTGGAGAAAATACCTACAGAAAACATACAATATGCTTATTAATATTAAATTTAAACAGTACTAATTAGATTTATCACAAATTAATTGGATAATTGGTGAAAGATAGCCTTACCAAAGCTCGTTTACAAATTGACTCAATAGGCAAATGGTTACGGTTAATTATTTTTCTTTGTTTCATACTGTAATTCTATTTTTCATTCATTCTGAGTTTTCCAATATTTTTCTAGTTATTAAAGAAGTTCCATACAATAAAAGTGTATAATGAAACTGAGATTTCATACCAAATAAGTGTATAAAACAATCAACAATTAATATAAATGAAAGTTTTTATTTTTAATGAATTTAATCATATAAAGAAGATAGATATAATCCAAGAAGTACCTGATTATCTTCTGCGGTGGTGACAGAAGAATGTTGGCGGCGAGGAGAGTTGGGATCAGAATAAGGAGGTGGTGGTCCCCAAGGACTCATTCCTGACACCGTGGCGAGCCCAGCAGTCCTACCAACTGTCCCGCCTTCAGAGAACCCGTACTGAGAGTCAGCTCCGCTACTCTGCCCTTCACGTGAGGCTCTGCCATCCCTACTACTACCTCGGCTACAATTTGAAAATATTAATTAACTAAATGAAAAAAAGAAAGAAAAAACAAACAGATTTTAAAATGTAGTTATATTTAAACAATGATTTATATGAATTAATCAAGGGATAAAACTATGTGTTTTTGTTTTTGTTTGCTAATGAATGTTAAGAATATATTCAGTATATCACTGTAATAAGTCACCTGGTGAGGAAGGAATTCCTGCTGAATTATACAAGAACGGAACAGAAACCCTGCATAAAGAATTATATAATATTATACTTTCCATATGGGTCGAAGAGAAAATGCCGAGGCAATGGAAGAAGGGCATCATACTTGAGTGTGCCAACTACCGTGTATTACGCTACTTCAGTGTGCATATAAAGTATTGTCTAATATAATTTATCAAAAACTTGTTCCATTTGCTGAAAGAGAAATAGGAGACTACCAGGCAGTTTTTAAAGTGGCAGGTCAACTATTAACCAGATTTTTAGCCTTAGGACCATCCTTGAGAAGGCAATCGAATATAAAATGCCCACACATCACCTCTTTCTATATTTCAGACGCACTTATGACAGCATCAAACGAGCCAAACTCTATGAGGCTATGAGAGAGTTAGGAGAACCCTCAAAGTTAATTCGCCTTGTAGCAATGACAGTGGATGAAACAAATTGTGTTGTCAGAATGCAGGGGATCTCTCTTCTGAATTCAAGACTATAAGAGGCTTAAGGCAGGGAGATGTCTTGGCATGTCTATTATTTAATATTTCTTTGGAAAAGATTGTTAGGAAGTCAAAAATCCAGACCAATGACACAATTTATAACAGACTAGTTCAATTATTAGACTATGCGGGTGATCTTGATATTGTCGCTAACTCATTCGAAACACTGGAGACAGCAGTCTCATCGCTGATTGAGGTGGCAGAAGAGATGGGAGCCTAAGTATCAACGAAGAAAAGACTAAACATGGACAGGTGAATCTACAAGCAAGGTAGTACAGGAGTTTGTAGAAATAGTTCCTTACAACTTACAGAAGGTTGGACTTTATCCAAGACCAAGGAAAAAGAGCTGGCTGTTTTCGAAAGAATGCTGCTCCGTAGAGTTTTTGGATCTATTTGTGTAAATGGTCAATGGAGAAGGGAACCAACCGAGAAGTTTGGGGAGCCCGACATCATTACCTGGATGAAAATTAATAGATTAAGGTGGGCCGGCCATATGGTCAGAAAGAGTGAGGAGGATCCCACGAAGAAGCTGCTGGAGGGAAAGTTGGACTGTGACGGAGGAAGAGGAAGCCCAAGGCCCTGATGGGAAGATAGAGTGGCATAGGATGTCAGACGCATCTTAAACGCCCGTAACTGGAGAGCAGCTGCATTAGATAGAGCCGCCTAGAAAAGGCTCCTTGAGGAGGCTAAGACCCACACAGGGTTGTAGAGCCATATTGTATTGTATTGTATCATTGTACCTATTTACCTCATTCAAGAAATATATAATTATTATTTCATTTTCAGAACATATTTTTATATAGATACTTAAAATTATGAAAAACAGATCCAGTGTTTCACATCTCAAATGAAACAACTGTTATATTAAGATAAATCATTAGTCATTGAATATTATATTTTGGTAAAATTCTATTCATTTATATCCCTTTTTCATGCAACTATAAGTCATAAAGTGAACGATAAACTAATCCATAAGCAGTCAGTGAGTTAGTAGTTCATAGATTTGAAATTTTTAAGGGAAGGAAAAGTATATTGTTATGAAAATAACTGACAAACCTTGGTTCTTGATGCTGGCGTTGGTCACGAGACCAAGGTAACCTCCAGCCCCAACCAGTAGAAACTGGCTCAGGATTTGGAGAGTAAAGGTTTCCTATTCTTCCACCCGTCCACTGTCTAATAGAATCAAAGAAAATAGATTCTTTTAGATAAAAAGATTCCAAAATAAACATTTAATATTTAATTAATATAAAAATGAACGTAGATAGTTCCAACAGCTTTGCAAGAGCCAATATGAAACAAAAATTTATTATTTACAATAAAAAAAATGGTTCTATTAAAAGAATAATAACACTAATGAATTTGAAGTTCTATATTAATGAGATTATCTTCAGGAATTATAATGCTTTTAAAAGATCAAATTTAACTAATTTTTAAAAATAAAATTTAATTAGATTTTCTTAAAATTTATTTACCTTACAAGTTTGATTTTATAATCAAATTTAATAATCTGTTATCTAATTTCAAAATATCAATTTTTTTACCTATATTTGTTTTAAATTTATAAGTTATGTTTTAAAAAGCAAAACTATATCAAGTGGATAGAAATAGATGATATGTTTGCAATTAATAGAAACGAGAATCGTTTATACATAAAAAATGAATTTAGAATATTTAAAATACCATAAGAATTTTCCTCTCTAGTATCTGGTAACTATTATATAATTTGTCATAGATGAAAAATTCAAATATTTAAATAAATAGATGGAACAGTAATTATTCATTTTCCAGAGTGAATAAAATATGTTTTATAGCTATTTCATTAAATTCCTAAAGCCATCCAATGTTGAACTTATGCTCACAATAACTTGTATAGTACATTAAACAGACAAATAAATTTATCCAGTTTTGTCAGTTACTAAATTTTGGTTAATGCTATTTTATCTTAAAATACAAAGCTTAGATATATTTTGGAACATATAATCATCAATCAACATTGTTCGGTCTCTGTAACAATCATATACAAATATAAGTTTGCAGTTCATTAGTCAATGACTAATGATTTATAACTAAAATTTATCAAAATCTAAATTACAATGAACAAAAACTGCAAATAATAATAAATAAATTACCTATTTTCAAAGGTGGAGTCAGTGGCTTGAGGGTAAGAAAACTGTTGAGAACAAGCACAATGGCTGCATCGTTGTGGAGGAGATATCACAGGTTGATTCCGCGGTTGGCCGTACAGATACCTGCAACGTAACTCCAACTGTTCCCAATACATCTTCTTCCTCTCATGACTGCAAAAATTGCAAGCATTGGTTATTCAAACATGATATAATACAGACTGAAGGTAATAGAAAGTAATATTAACTAAGACAGTGATGTACTAATGGACACATTATAATATCAACACTATTGAGATATAAGTTTTAAAAATTATTGATAAAAACGTGAAGCATTTAAAATAATAATTTAAATAGCAATATAAGGGATACAGACCTAAGGAGTTGATAAACAAGCATACAACAGAAGATGCAGACAAGTATTCCAATGACTGATAATCCAAACATTGCTCTTAGGCACGAATAAAGAGCTCCATGGATCACTTCACAATTTGGAGTGGAATTAAACACATAATGAGCACCTATAAAATAATTTAAAAATATTTCTGTTACTGATTTTTTTTCTTCATTATAGAAAAGAAAAAAAAATTGAAAAGCCTAAGGGTGGAGTATTGTATTCATTAGTATGCTAGAAAAAACATATGAGCTGTTATTTTTGAAAGTGGTAATTTCCAGGTATATTTAAAAATATTTTAATTATTATGATTTCATAATAAAATTTAAAATATGTATTGATTCTAAAACTCCACTCTTTGCTAAGTGACAAAAACGTTTGCCCATATTTTTAAAGTAATTCAAATGGAAACCTTTAGATATAGCGAACACGAAAAAGTGGATTTATACTACTTTCAAAAATAACAGGTCGCATAATGTAATCATTAAATTAACAAGTCAATAAATCATTGAAATAGAACCAATGAGAAATTTTATCATTATAATTAATAATACAGTGTACAAGTAAGAGACTATACTCTTGTTAACAATGATGGTTTGATATCTGGACCCTACTTGAATAAAAAGAAAACCTATCAATAGTTTACAGACACATACTAGACCTAATACAAAAGAACTAACCACCCCGCTTCCTCATGACTTTCTTCTCCCTCCCCCAGCGTGCCAATATTATATGTATGTGTATAAGTATGTATGTTTTGTGCGTGTATCTATGTCTGTTGTCTTTTGTGTGTGTGTGCGTGTGTGTGTGTGTGTGTGTGTGTGTGTGTGTGTGTGTGTATATATATATACATACGAGTATGTGTATGTGGGTGTGTGTGGATTTTCAAGTCTTTATATGAGGCTTCTACACTATTTGCTTCTTTCCCTTAATACGTTACTTACAGCCATTGTAACGGCTTTTATATTCTGGGAAATTTTTTTTTTTACACTTAGTAAGGGTGGGGGAGCATCCTTCCTTCTCAATTATATCAGTCAGTGTTTCATAGCCAGAGAGGACCCCCCCCCCCCGTACCCCCCCCAGGTAACTTATGTTTTGCACTATTTACTCACCCTCCCTCCTCCATTTCATTTTAATTTCTTTCCCTCATAACCTAAAACAGTACTATACTCAATTTACCGTTATTATCACTACTTCCAAGCTCACTATTACTGTAAGGCGTTTATTTATTTAGTTATCTATATACCACCCTAAATATTCATCAATATATATCATAATATCATAAATACCATATCCTTGCCGTTTTTTTTTTTTTTTTTTTTTTTAATATGTATTTTAGTCCAATATAGCCTGATTGTATTATCACTTACTTTACTTAAAACATACCTACTTTTATACAATTGATATTTTACACTTATATAAAATCTCTTCTTACATTCTCTTGTGCAATTAATATTCTTTACACTAGTATAAAGTATTTTCTACCTATCAATATTAATATTGTATTTTCTAAAATATTTTTTATTTTCATTTTTATTTTATTTTATATAATTCGTTTCTAGATTTTTATAATTTTACAATTTTTATTTCTTCTTTTTTATTACCTATAATTTTTAGTGCGTAATTCTTATCACTTTCTAATTTACCCATATCATTTCACATTCCTATTATATATTCAGTTTTTATTTTTTATCTGTAATACCTTAATTTTTTAACTGTCAACACTTTCTGTTTTATTATTATTTTCTTCATGATGTGGGTTACTACCTTTTGACACTTAGTAGTTTATAGTATACACTTATACATTTCAACCTTCATAATTACCTTACTGTACATCTTTATCAATTTTTTTTGCCTGTATTCACCTTCTTTTAGTTTATCTATATTTAAAATGTTTTAATATATTTGTACCGTTTTCTTATATTGTCTGTATTTTGCATATAGCCCTGAAGAAGACCTACAGCGTAGGTCGAAACGTTGGCTATAAATAAAGATTTTCTCAAATTACTTGAGAATTTCATTCAGTGACCTCTACTAGGACCAATTTCTTCAACTGAAATTATTGGAGTTTTTCAGCTACCAAAACTGTCAGAAAAAAGTCATTCACAAGATATTCTTCAATATTATTTTATCTCTTTCAGTTTTTCAATATCATTCAATTTTACGACATTCTTCAGTTTTATTTGCCAATGTGTATATCGATGTCAAGAGCATTAAAGCTTTACATAATAATATAACTTCCTCTTCATTGGCACACAGTTTTACAATTTTGACTATAGTTTTCGTTTTGTTTCTCTAGTTATTTCTTCCCAAGCCTCAATCTATGGATTGTGCATAGTAATACAAATTATCTGCATATTACACTTACTAGCATTATAATATTTTTAAATTTTGTAAAGGATGTTTGAAGATTAAAAAAAAAGTAAAAAAGACCTCAAATTATTGGTAACTAGGATTACAAAGGCAATCAATGCATTTTTAAAAAACAATATTTTAAATAATTATAATACGCTATTATAATATTTTTAATATAACATTTATATTTATGGATAAAACCTACATTATAAAAAAAAATATATATTTTCCTCAAAGAAACTACACGTTTGATTACCAAAATTAAATAGAAATCCCAAAATAATATTACTTTTTAAATTAGTGTGGAAATGTTCACTATTTTTTTCAAGAAAAAATCACATAGAATTATGTACAATAACAATGAATCACATATAACATAGAATTGCAAATAATTAAACAAACCATCGTCTGGTCTCTGTCCTTCTTTCGAGAGTAGTATTGAATAACAGGTACAAGTCATGGTTTTGGTTGTGTAGACACACTCCCGAAGTGACTGCAATCGACTCATGTGAATGACGGTTGTCGTTACCGTGACCATAATACATGTTCCAGCGCACATCAGGCAGCACACCCCACATACTTTTATCTGTTATACAAAAAAAAAAAAAATAATTTTGAGTACTATATTATTTGTGAACAAAAATCATTCTACAAATATATAATTAGTAACAGCATTATAATAATATTAAGATAAATTCTAATTGGTACAACATGAAATGGACTGGCTAATTATGATTGAAACATGAATATTTTCTTAAATATTAAGATTATTACGATAAAGCAAGAACAAATTAATAATATCAAAGCATCATAAATAGTAGTTGAACAAAAATACTTACCAATAGCGCATATCTGTTTTTTCGTCTCGCTAAACACATAATCCCAAGCCCTGTCAGTAGTAACTGAAATAATTGATTGACATTATCAAGTAAACAAATAATAATTGATTTTCATTATTTTGCAATTATTTGTTTATAAATAAATGAATACCATTGCTGCTGGTATGTATGTAGGTATGGTTTCGAAGTAGCCTAGAGAAGATGTATATGATCTAAGGATCACATAAACTCCAAGGAAGAGTCCTCCGAGTAGCGAAGCAAGTCCACCACATACAGAACACAGGAACACATACTTCCTTAATCCTGAGCATAAAATAACCTTACTTGATTAGGGAAGAATACCAAATTAAAATAAAAAAAATCAATCAATTTGAAATCGACATGAATATACAAACAACTAATGTAAATATTTATAGGGAACTAAGATGATTTGATAGTTATTCTTGCAAAGCAAAATTATTACAGTATGTACACTTTATGTTAAATGAAACTTTTATAAATTTGATTTCACTAAAATTCTCAAAAAACTTTAAGTTTAAGATTTATACAAATACATTGTAATAAAATAAGGTTTATAAAAATATATACATTTAAATTTTTAATGTAAATGAACATAAAACGATAATAGTGTTGAATGCTAAACAATGTAGGAAAGTGTTTCATTTTGATACATATTTGTATTATTACATTTAATTATCCTAAAAGAACACACAGGACATTTACCAATTTATAGATAAACTGTAATAAAAAAAAAATGTATATTCATACATAGATATGAGTAACAACAACCACTATCATTAATCATTATATCACCATTATATAGGCGAACGGTAATAAATTTGCAGAGGTCAGAAATAACTGATTTGGATACAAATGACGCAATTTCCAAGACGAGAGATTAGCAATTGGTACTTAAAAATCGTAGCAAAAACAAAAGAGAATTTACATATGGACTAATTAAACGTACATATTATGATAATAACGGAACCACTCACTAGAATAGGAGGGCGATCTGTAAGGCGGCGCTGAGTAACCGACGAATTGCATGACAGGATTACCGTCCAACCCCGGGACGCAGGGCTCCATGGTTCTTTATCATCCAATGATAACAGCAGTCTTCCGAGGGGTGTTTGCTGCCTTCAAGGGTCTGGGAGGGAAACTGTATTAACGATTAACTTAATATATGGCTATAAAAGGTTGGGAGGTTCACATCTTTGCGGTTCATCGTGCCTGTTTGGTAACAGTCCTGGACAACCCTTCCCTCTTGGTCGAAAGAAGGAAGCCGAAGAAGTGGGCCGCCAACAACATCGTAAACAACTGTATATGAACCTCAAGACGAAGAAACTCAACCTTGTGCTCCTCCTCACCCACGCACTCACTGGTCGATATTGGCCCGCGCAAACGTGTAGATGCCATCCATCGATATTCGAGCAACATCGAGTTGTATGTTAAGATCAATTCCTTTCCTAGAAGAATTTTAGTCAGAAAGATACAAAGACTTTTAACTTTATTAAATTATATTTCTGGAACGATAGAGAATGAATTACCACTTTCATTTTGATTCATAAAAGGTTCATCAACGACTTAAAAAAGTAAAAATGACAAATATGTCTAACAATACAGCTCATTCCAAATTCATAATTTGGCAGGAATCGTACCCGGGTTTAAAAAGATTAAATAAATGATTTGCCATAGCCGGATTTGAACCCGTTACCTTCTCTGATACCAAATAAAATTTAATTGCTATAATAAACGGATTGTTCGCATTCTAATTATTTCAGGCTTTGGCTGAATTTGGAAAAATTGAACATTGTTCTTTGGAAATGACAGAGCTTAGTTATTTTGCGACTCTATGCAATAATTAAGAAAATCATATTTATTATTAATAATTTCAAGTATTTCTTTTCCTTCTGGCTATCTGCGGCCCACGATATTTCAACTGCCTCATCCTTTCCCTTTTAACTTTTCACCAGTATTTCTAGTAATAATATAATTTTCTATTACTTTTTAATAACTTATCAATAATAAAAAATTACTTTTTTACTTTTAATAATTACATATGGCTCTCGAGATTCAGTCAACATCGAAATTCAGCATTCAACACTTAGCAAGGATTGATTATTGAATTGAGGATATATGAAAACTATAAAAAATTGCAACGACCGGATTGACTAGAAAAATAAATCTTATTATTTTTCAAGAATTAAGAATAAAATCTGAAACTATTTCTAGAAATTTCCAATCACAGAGTTGGCAGGTACTTTCCTAGTTACCAAACGTTCATGAATAATGGTTTGGCAGTGCTTACTGTTAACTCTTGATTTTTTTTAATACTATTAATTCTATTTAACCTACAGTGTGCCTTGACAAGCATATATAGTAGCGGAAATACTTGATACTTAAATACATAAGACATTACATAGATATAACTTACTCTTCTTGGTTAGGTGGGCCTCCATGTGGGATTGTGGGCACTGGAGGGGCCTGGGGGGCAGCTGTGGGGGCGGGCCCTCCGCCTTCCTCCTTACCCCTGGCCGCAGGATCTCGTCCCCGTGGGGCCGCTCCTCGCACTCCATCTTGTCTTGATCACCTCACCATTTTCTGAAATATAAAGAGATTAGAGAATTTTTACTTAAATAATCGAAAAACAGCAGAAACAATTATTATGAGATTAGAAGTTTCCAAAAGAACATGAGTGTCTTAGGCATCAATAGTAAGCTCCCTCAGACACTTTAGTGTGTAATGATATGCACTGCCTTATGCTGGTTTTCCGCTTTTGATATGAGGTTTACCATAGCTGTACTGAATAAACTTGATTTTATGTATTTAAGTCCATATTCGAAAAACGTAGTGGTTATATGTCACACTGTTTAGAATGTCGTGAATATTAAAAAAAAACTATGAAGGGTTGCATCAGCAGGTACAGAAAGCCCTCAGTAGGTATTGTCTGCACGTGGCAAAAGCAGAGGAAGCACAGTTGTTGGCAGGAGGCTCAAGATGTAAGTACTTACATATAACGAAAATGGGCCCTTTTTGTAAGTAGATATATATTTTTATAACCAGGATCACTACATAATAAAACTATTGTTTTATTATCTCATGTAAAAGGATCTTTATTTACTTAACAATTCCCAGTAAATCAGCCACGCCCACCGATGGAAAACAGGATATGTTTTTTAATCAGTGATGATATAGTATTGCTGTACCTCAGTTGTAATGATCTCATGGAAGGAAGCACTATTAATATTTAAAAATCAATCAGATCAATGGCTCTTAACTTTCTCTGAGATCGTAATTGGGAAAGTGAGGGCTTCCAGGCCAAACACTCAGCGAATGACACTATTCCGATGATAATGACCCTCCTGGGGCGCATCCACACTCTGTAAAGAGTGTACCCGGGTGATTGAGCCTGATCTCGGACAAATCATTTCCCTGCACAGCCATTGTCCTAGAAACAGTATAGTTCCTACCTTGCTTTTGAACCAACGACCCTTCATGGATTTTAGTTGTACAGGTTTTTTTTTCTTAGAATAAGCACATTCTCGCCTTTATGATGTTAGGTTCAGAAGTTACAGCCCATAAGATGTCAAAAAATTTTAATATAGCATTGTTGATCACCAAGGTGTTCAGGACAACAACCTTTTGAATAAATAGGCATAGATCACACAATGGTGTAATTATAATCGCATTAGCGAATCATATTCGCATCCTATTATACGAATCTTTAGAGGGTAATGTGACGAGCTATAATTTAAACGGATGTGAACATCACGCTCATGAATATAATTGTAAGATAAGAATGCACGGTGAATTGAAAGAGTCCCTAAGTGGTGGTGCGATCTGAATGCCGATCCGTGCGCCCGCATCATCGCTCATCTCTTCAATGAGTGCTATTAGCTTCGAGGAATGCCAAGGTATTTCCACGAGCACCAGCTAACTCTGCCAGTCACTAGGTAGCAGCACTATCTTGCTTAATCTAATGCAAATATTAACAATTTTATAGATCCTTAAACATAACTGTTTCTTTTTGTTTGTATGGTCTAAAATAATGCTTTCATATTTCTCACCATACCCATTAAGATTAAGAACTAACTAAGACTCACAAATGAGTATATGACTGTGAACATGAGTTATGCGATATGTCCAGCACAAATGCGAAAAATTGTATGAAACTGAAATTGTATATCTTAGACAGATATACGATCATGATGCGACAGAAATTTTGTCTTTCATCAGATGTTAAAAACAATTTTACTGATCCAGAAACAGAACCGATTATATTTATTTTTTAGGTGCGAAATCGAAATGCTGATTTTGTATGATTTACATTGTGAAAACAATAACAGTAGTAATAGGTACTTCAATGCATCGTTTGAAAACTATTTTAGAAATATTAATATCCAACAAAAAAATCCATTATAGATGACGAAAAACTTAAGCAATTGCTGTAGATAATGATTTCTGTTGCCTATTTACAAAATAATTAATAGGAAATAAATTTAAACTTTTAAAGTTTTTTCAAATAATAAAGTTGTTAGATGGACACATAATATTTTTTTTTCAATTGTTTTTATTATCAATATAACTTAATCTGCGGTTTTCTTGTAACGAAGGGATATCTCTTCCATTTCTTTTTTTATTTGTAAGTTGTTAACTTAATGAACCTATTAAGGCAAATTAAGACATAAACTTTCAAATTCTAATGTCGACATACAAAGGAACTCAACACTGAATAAATAAACTTGGAATTACATTTTTTAGTTTATGTATTTACTTGTGGATACACGTTTATGTATCTAAGTAAATATTTTATGTAGACTTTGTAAAAAGTTTTATTATTATCGAGAGTTCATTAAAAACGTTCTAAGAGTTATACACAACCAGTAATCCCGTGACTTTTTTCAAAATGGCGACAGAGATATTTTTTCTGAATCTGTTGGATATTAAGCCATTATATTACACTCTCGATTCCTTAATTCGATCTGGTATATTTTTGCGAGTGTTCAATTCGTCTCGTATGTCTTTTACAGTTGGAAACTCGTTTGCAGTTATGCAGTTGTATATTTAGACACTTGGAGGATATCTATAAAAGGAAATGACCAGAAGGAAGCAATCAACGAAACAGGTTTTTATAATCCGACTCCAGTGTATACATAAGTATGACATTTATTATATAATACCGTCGAGCAAATTTATGAGTTCATTGACAAGCATTTCTTAATAGCTGCTAATATATATTTTATTTATTACAAAGAGTTTAGTCTTTTCCGTGTACACCAAAAGCTGGAAAATATCAGCATTAATACTACGAAAACATTGTTTTATTAGATTTGATATGTTTTTATTTTAGTTGTAGTATGAGCAAGTACTGTATGTCTCTGACAATAACAGATGGTAATAAAAAAACTACAAAAACCTATGAAGAGTATTTAATGATTTCATTTCATTTAATGTACTTTTTATATCCCCGAACTTCATACATTCAGTAGGTTTTATGTATTAATATTTTATGAACTACTTAATCTTCACTTCACTTTCTAAATTTCTCTTCTGGCCAGCTAGATTTTTCTCTTTGAGCGTGCTTTAATAGTTTGCTCCCCGAAATAAACATAAAAAAAAAATTGAATTGAAAAAATAATTGAGAAAAAAGTGTTGGTAGCTAACCTTGGTGGCTAGGTGCACCCCGCGGCTCTTCTCCCAGTCGCCCTGAAGATGGCCTACATTGTAGGTCGAAACGTCGGCACTAACAAAATATAAGTATAGTACTTATCTGGTGTTTTTTTGACTGCACCCCCCAACTATCTCCGTTCTCCATAAAAAAAAAATACTTGAGGTGTATTAAACGCCAATACAGCACTGAAAAATTAATACAAAGATGGCACTACCAAGTGTCGATTAGTTTTCAGGCCAAAAACGTGTAAAAGTAAGGTTCCCTTCACCTGTTAACACTGATGAAGTATCCTCTCTAATAAAATAAATGAATGAATGAACAACCAAAACTAACGGAATAATTAAATTTAGTGTTGAATGGGAAGAGCATCTGCTCAATAAATTTAACTCATTAGGAGAACTGGTGGAATTGGCATCCATAATTATTGCATACGTTGTTTGTATTACTGATGGGATGAGATATTAAAATGGAAACTTTAATTTCCATATCCGAATAAAAATACTCGAAGGAAATAGCTTGTAATCAAATATAAGACAAGTCATAAAAAACAATATTTTTTTAAGGAAAGAAAAGTTGATTATCATAAATAAAATTACCAAAATATACTCTTCCAAATTTATCTACTCTGTTTCTTAACTTTGGTTGTTATGGGAATGTTGTTCCAAATCACTGTAATCATCACTAGACGAATTAACCATTTGCGTTGCAAGCAAGTATGTATATCTAAAAGATAACATTCGCGTCTAAACTCTTTCTATATCATGTTATTTAAGAGAAATCAATTTTATTTAAATTAAATTAAACTGGAGAGGCTTCAAAGAAATGAGGTGAAAGTAAGAGAAAATGGAAGAATTCACAGTTTAGTAGAAGTGAATTCGCAAGAAACAAAAACAATCGCGCTACGAAGAAAACAAATTCAGCATCACTTGCCATCTGAACAATGACCTTTAAGGAAAAACAGTTGAGTAATTGGATATATCCCTGCAAAATGGAATGCGTTGAGATAGGGAAGAGTTAAAGGCTATTTGATTGAAGGTATATAAAAGATATTTTTTTTATTTTAAATTAATTAGTACTACGCATAAATTAACCAAATACAGTTTATACAAATTTTTGCAGTTCATAGCTGCAAAGTAAGTTGTAACTTTCGATCCTATATTTCATTAAATATCATATGCCTCTACGTCAATTTACTTTTAGCTGATAATGGCGTAAGTTTACTTTAATTTCGAAGAGGAGGGGTATTTGTGAGGATGTGGGTATCTAGTATCTCGTTAAACACATTATAGTGTTTGGCTATGTCGAGTGAATTGGTTAACATTTAAATGCATAGCACAATTATTACATAGAATACATATCTTATGTAGGTGATAGTAATACAAATATTTTTTTCATAAATTTGGGTGGTCTATACATTATACTTGCGAACTGAGTAGAAGCTCAGCATGTAGAGTGCTGCGTAGCTTAGTTTCTACCATGTACTTAACCCAAGACATTTCATGGATTATAGTGGTTCAGTTATTTTTTTTTAATACTTTTTACTTTCCGGGTCCCCACCTCGGATATCCCTTCACTGTAAATGTGTTTGTATGAGCGAAGATGCACTACCGTGCAGAGCTAATTGATTAAATGATATATTTGAAAATATTGAACATGATAACATTGAACATAATAGAAACCCATAAAGACGTGCTAATATATCAGGCTATTCATTAAGAAAAGTTGCCATTTATACCATTTCCTAGTAAATATGAATTTACAAAAAAATGCAAATGAAGTTCTTGCGTGCGCAGACGATCGTGTATTTATAGGCACGCACATCTCTAGGGACACAGGCAGGTCGTGCGACCCCCTGGTGACGTCACCAGAAGCCTATTAGATTAACAGTTATAATGAAAGTGGCAGAGCTCGCTTTAAATAACCCCCCCTCGGCAGAGCTTCCTGCTTGGACCATCCTGGCACTTCGAAAGCACTCCAGGGGATCCTGGTATTGTACCTAGGACTCCAATTCCTGACCCTTAAGAGCTAACGGCGTGTGCTTGAGGTAAGGTGGTCAATACTTAACCGCAATACCTGCCTCGTCTAACCAATATTCAAGGTGTTACCCATAGTATTAAAATCATTTTTCGCACATCCGAAGGTCAGACATAGCAGACAATGATGTACGACCCTACGTTAAACTTTTGTAAGGGCTATTGATAAAGAAAAGACCTATTGACTCAGAGATTTCTTACCGAGCCCAATCAACTTAATCCAAGTAATTTAAGACGCTCATTTTTTGAACCTACAACATCCTGATGAATCTCAGATCCAATAGATAAGGTATAATCAATATAATGGATCAGAATTATGCAATCAAACGAAGTAGTTAAAAGGGTTTCTAGTAGAAATTATATTATCAATGCTATTAATAAAAGCAGTAACACGGATATCCTTGTATTGGTTTATTTCTTATGAAATGTCCGACTTTTATTGTTTACAATGTTTACGTTTACTAATTGAAATGAACTTTATTACTCATGTCTTTTTTTTATACATTTACTATTAAATTAGTGACCATGAACACAAGCTATTTTTGTGTAATTTTTTTATGAGTTTAAACTCAGACACTCGGTAGCCCAAGCTGCAAGTCAAACATTATAACCGCATTCAGGGAACGGTGTTGTAACGAAGGAGTCATACGCCGTTGGTTCAAGAAATTTTCAGGGGTTGACACAGATTAATTTATAAATAAATAAATAATTCATTTCTCCTTTCTAGCCAGAGGTGAAACCATCACGTCCACATCATACTGTAGAGGCATAATGGAAAACAAATTTATCCAAAAACAACCTGCACTAGTTAATCGGAATATACCAAAGATTTACTCGACAAAGCCGGACCTCATGCTTCAGTGAAGAAACTAAACGAGCACACCTGCGAAGTCCTTACACGCCCCCCTTTTCGCAAAAATAATCTTAGGATCTCGCTGACGTACATCAATTATTATATATATAAATTATTTTTATTTATTGTTATTTGGTGGTGATTATTTAAATATTTTTTTATTTTAAAGAGAAAAGATTTTTCCTGGCCGGGATTCGACCCGGGTCTTCCGCATCACTAGTGCGGTACTTTTTCAACTAAGCTACCAGGGATCGTAACCAAGCCAGAGAAATCCATTCTCTTCACCGAACCTACCTCCCCATTCTCGCAATTTTTGTGATGTATATATGGGGACGAATGTTCATTGAACATTACTTTTTTTTTTGTTACACTAGTCATTGTTGAAAAGTGCATACTATTTTCCAACTATAAAAAAAAAGTAATAACATTCAAAAATTGCGAGAATGGGGATGTAGGATCGGTGAAGAGAATGGGTTTGTTTGGCTTGGTTACGACCCCAGGTAGCTTAATTGGAAAAGTGCCGCACTAGTGATGCGGAAGACTCGGGTTCGAATCCCGGCCAGGAAAAATCTTTTCTCTTCAAAATAAAATAATCATTATATGTCTTGTTAGAGTAGAAAATAAACTAATCACGAATCTATAATCCAACAAAATGTTCTTTCCGAGTTCTATGTCTTTGGGGAAGGAGCATTTTAAAAAGGATACCTCTTCCTCATTTCGGTTGGTAAGCCCGAATGAGGTCACTGAATGAGCGCTATCTAATATCAGGTTTTACAACTTCCACAATCCTTTTGGATTTAATAGCCACCATAATTCTTTCAAGCTTGTCATGATTTCGTAATACTTATAGCAACATAAATATTTCGATTAGCGGTTCTGACTAAACATTTCATATCGAATTTTATTGCTGATTAATTTAGATCTCTAAGCGATAGATGAGGTTAGCGGATCTGTAACAGTACAAATGAGGGGGAAGGTATTTTTATATTACCACATTTTGACACCTCCCATTAATCATCATCATTATTACACAGCGCTATGGTCGATGGAGGACCTTGACCACCTCGACAATTTTCCTCCGCTTTGACCGATCTTCCACTACCCTTCTCCAAGTTCTCACCCCAAGTAGTCTAAGGTCTGCTTCAACATCGACCAGCAATCGCATTTTAGTATTTTTCTTTCTTCATCTGGACTTCCTTCCATGATCTGCTTTGACAGTCTTTTTTTATCCATTCTGCGAACATGTTCCAACCATCTTAATCTTGCTTTTTTAATACTAGAAACTATATCAGATTCTCCATATAGGTCCTTAAGTTCTTTGTTCTTTATTATGCGGAAACGATTTCCTTCCTTGGTTTCTCCTAAAAACGTTCCTCTCCCAAGTATTTAATAATTTCTCTTTATTAATTTACCCCATTATTACTGATACAAATTTTGATTTATTATTAACGGTATTGATTAATTATTATTTTAACTAGATATTAATATAAAGTTTTCTTGATCGGTTTTTAAGTAACTTTGACTTGTGATTTTGTTTTGAGATCGTATTTTCGATCGAATCTAATAATGAGATTTTACTTCAGATAATCAGTTGTTTTGATTACGAAATCCAACTGCTTTCCAATTGGATATCCGATCGTGTATTTTCATTTTGAACTATTAAGTTTAAAGACTTGTGATTTTTTTAGCCAGTATTTGTAATATCCAAAAAATGTGGAGATAAACAATCAAATCATTAAAATTGTTTTTCTAGACATATCTCATTTTCCTGAAACTAAATTTTTGTTCATCCGTCAGAACCTCAACAAGTTGAACTAATGAAAAAAAAAAATAACTCACGCTGTTTCAAATCAGCTGAAATCGGGATTTTTTTCCCCTTCTTTGCTCTTTTTATTTTCTAAAATTTGAGAATTTTATTTTAATTTTTACTTTAGAGATAAAATTCTACAGTTCTAGAGTTATTTTTTCCCCCACAGTGGTTATTTTTGGGTGGAAACGATGTTCCCATTATCGTCGTCATACACCCCCCACTGAATGGTAGTGAAATAAGTTATTTATAGTTTAAATATTTTTTTTTAAGAGAAAATTTTTGGCCAGGCCGGGATTCGAACCGGAGTCCCCCGCGTCTCTAGCGCGGTGCTCTAACCGGCTGAGCTAGTTTCCTGTGTATTTTATTTTTATCGCTCAGCTGGTAGAATAATAAATATAAAATATTCATAGTTTACTAAAATAGAGCCAAAAACTCAAAAAGAAACACTATTATTTATTATAATGCAATTGAGAAAAACCACAATGCAAAGCCTTATGCTTCAAAAAATACACCTACTTACCAGTCGACGTTTCGCCTATTCAGGCATTATCAAGACACCAAAATCAAAAAGGGGTTATGTGAATCGCAGCTCGAAGAAAAAGGTCTTTATTTACTAATGACTTTAAGTCCTGAATAAAATTAAAATATAATCGATCCATTAAGAATTGAAGTGGAAGATCTTGGTGTATGTTGTTGAACGTCTTGGTGGTGGGGTGCTGTCTCATGTTTGGAGCCTGTTTGGGCTGTTGATAGTTGGGATGTATTGCACCTTTTTCTTCGAGATGCGATTCACATAACCCCTTTTTGATTTTGGGTGTCTTGATAATGCCTGAATAGGCGAAACGTCGACTGGTAAGTAGGTGTATTTTTTTAAACATAAGGCTTTGCATTGTGGTTTATCCCAATTGCATTATTCATAGTTTAATTTGAAAGAAACGATAATTATTAAAAATATGTGAAAATACCACTGGGTAATAAAATCTAGACGTTGAATGAATAGAATGAAAAGATAATGTATCGTAAATAATACAGAGGCTGTCGTAAAAAATAAGAAAAATAGTAATTCATGTATAGGCTAGATCCAATACCCAATTGGAAAGTAATCGGATTTTGTAATCAGAACAACTGATTATGTGAAGTACAATCTCTTTATTAGAGTAAATCGAAAACACGATCTAAAACCCAATTCTAAAATCAACATCAGAATTCACTATCACTTATTAAACGATGAAGGAAACTGTTAAAACAATAATGAATCAAAATTTATCTCAGAGACCGTAAAAAAATTTCACAAGAGCTATTGTGCCAACCCACTCACTGTGCGTTCCTTATCGACATAGGCGTGAAAGTTCAAATGAAAATTGTTTGATATATCTTAGCTAATATTAGTTATTTTTCTTGTTCTAATGGAAAATAGTTGTCTGGATAATTCTAATGATGGATTGAATTGTTCAGGAGGTGCAGTCAAAGATAACACAAAATAAGCCAAACTTATTTTTAAATTGTTCCAACGTTTCGGCCTACAATGTAGGCCATCTTGCGGGCTAGTAAAGTAACAGAACATAACTTTATAAATCATTATAGTACCAAGGAAGAATTTCAGAATTTATAGATAAAATTATATTAGAATTATGTATGATTAACAGAATTTATAATTATGTAAAGATGTACAAAGAGTAAGATAAATTATGAAATAACTAGTGAGAACTACAAAAGGCTATGTCGCAGCTGATAGCGTATTATTTGAATGTTTGTTCTTTATATTTTATTTTATATGAAATGTCTTTTCGAATGATTCTGTAGTGAAACTTATTGAGTTCTTATTATATAACTTATTGTGTTCGAATTTTGATTTTTTTTTTAGATAAAAACAACAATAAATAGAAACGCGGATGCGCATTGGTAAATCCTTTATCTAATTTTAAATCACCATCTTAAAAATATACTTCCTCCAATTCTCCAAAGTTGGCCAAAGACGGATGAATCGTATTAAAAATACAGAAACGTTAATAAAATTATCCGTTTAATTAAACAAAGAAATAGGTCTCGTCCTGGTTTAATTAAGCGGATTGTTTTATGCTTCGTGACTCTGCCTTCGGAGGTCACGAAGCAAAACACTAAAATAATTAATAATAAAACGGGGAACTTATCGCAAACAAGTATGTAAATCTTGATTGGGCTTGTCTTAACTTGATTGACCTGATGTGAATATTAACCGACACATACTCGTATATTCGGGTGGAGTACAGCGGCACAATGGTAGTGCTTTATATATAAAACAACAGTTCAATCAAAGTTCTATCAATCTCCTTCCATCTAATTAATGTTCAGAAAATTCAATGTACAATCCTCTCTTAAAATCCACCTGGTGCAGTAAAAGAGATACCATTTATCATTATTAATATGTTATTTTTCAAATATTAATAAAAGCCAAAGGGGTTAAAAAAGAAAAAAAAAAGTTCTATCAATCTAAATTTAGTTTTAACAGTAAATATTTAATACAAGTAAAAGAGTAAACTATCAAATAGTTTACAAAAAAAAAAAAAAAACTAATAATAAAATAAGCTAAAAAAATATATTTTTCAATAAGTTTAAAATGAAAATAGAATGATGGAAAAAACATCATTTTATCATAAAAAAAGCGTGGGATGTTTGATTTATTGACTGATATCGGTAAAAGCAGAGTAATTATGAAAATATATTAAAAAGAATCCCACTCTTTTTTCACCATAAAATTACTCTTTTTTATGTTCGCCGCTCTGTTCTTATATTAAATTTATGGAAAGTTATTTTCTATTTCTTAGTTTTGTTTTCTATTAAACTATTATTTATATTTTACTTCTTAATTAGGCTGGCTATAAACCTGCGTTCTTTAGCAGTTTTTAAAACTAATATTCATTTCCTACTTTTTAGTTTTGCTAGTAACAAAAGCGTATCTTTTAGTTTTTTGAATTGTTTTTTTTTAAATATAAGAAACTTCCCAGTTGATCTTGCCTGCAGACAAATGCTCGTTTTGAAGATTAAGCCATGTATCCTTAACACTCGCCTATTTCAGTACCTCACTCAAGAGTCTACAGCGTCTTCGAATATGAAAAATGCATACTTGTTGAAGTTATGTATTGTCGTCGGTTCTTGAGAAGTATCCAAAGTTTCAAGTTAATATTACGTTTTGAAGTGGCCGAAAATCGAGTTCAAAGATTACTACATGCATAAGTTAACTTCACCGCTGTGTGCCGCTAATAAAATAATTTTAAAAAGAACTGCCAACAAGATTAAGTTCCATAAAGAGCTACAACAATTAATTATATAATGCTCATAAATTATTATATTATTTGGGGAGCGGAGTGGCTCAGTGGTGGAGCACTGAGTTGTCACGCCGAAAATCCTGGTTCAAATTCTGCTGAAGGCAAGACTTTTATTTAGTCTGTTGGGAGCTGGACATGGATGATATAGTATCAGGGAACCTACTCCTGGGGCTCAACCATCCTCTTTAAAGTGGGTACTCAAAATAAGGGAGAAATGAAATTCTGAGGTAAGTACTTGAGGCGAGCAGGAGCATAAAGGGGGAGAAACTAAAAAAGAAAAAATGGAAGGCACAACTACTTTCTCTCTCGCTGTCCGGGTTAGAAGAGAACGACAGTAACGAATTAGAGAATAGATTCAGAAAAAGTTTTAGATTGGGATACTTTCAAAACACGACATGTCTCTAATGCTCATATCTCACTCTATCACCTTATACCTTATTACAAAAAAGTCTGGAGAGGAGCGTTACCAATCAATTCCTTTAGATATTTAATAAATCAATGTAGTTTAATTAAATTCAAGATTTATTACTCAAGCCGTGAATTATAATTTAAAAAATAATAATTTATCAATTTTTTTAATATATCGCAGTTCGCTTCGATTTGTCTTCGATGCCCCGAGAAGGTCTCATGTGTCCCGCCGTTACGTTGAGTTAAAGTGGCTTTTTCCTTCTATCCGTAGGCTCTATTTCCTTGGTTCTTACTTATATCAAACTATCAACTCACAACATCCATCTTACATCTATAGTCCCAAGGCACAAGATCTCGGCCTTCCGATCTTTATATCCGTTCCCATAGAACCAAAACTTTTGAGCGTTCCTTTCTCGCCCGTTCTATCTCTCTTTGGAACTCACTCCCAACCGATATCCGTCATGCGTCTTCTTTAACCTCATTTAAATCTAAACTTTTCCAACATCTTCTAAATTCCCAATCAGGTGCTTTATAACCAATAAATAATTGATAGATATTTTCAACTTTATTGATTGATGAACTACTGTAAATATTCCTCACTCATAATGAAATAATTTTTTTTATTTTTTATTTCTGTTACCAGATGCTATCATGTATTTACTGTTTTTTTTTTCCATAAGCCTAGTTCTTTTTATTGTAAATTTGTCTGTTTTTTATTTTAATTTTGCATCACTTTTTCTGATTATCTACCAAAACATACCTGTTTTTACTTTCAGGATATTTTGTAAGTAAGTTTTTACTCAGATGTAGGCCTTTGGCCAGATAAATATTTTCTTAATTATGTTCATCTCTGTTATTCTAAAGGGACCTGGTCCCAGAATAAAATTATTTTTCTATTTCTATTTCTATTTCTATTTCTATTTCTATATATGAAGTTGTTTATGAAAAATACTCACAACAAGAAATAATTCAAAAAGCTGGTAGAGGCTTTGGAATGGTTCGGATAGAGAGGATTGGTGCACAACCTTTACAGTAAAAAAAATTTTATCTCTAAATACAAACATTAAACATTATAATACGGTAATTAAACCAATAATGCTATATGCCAGCGATAACTTTTCACTTAACAGAAAAACAGATAAGGAAAGATAAAAGGAGGATAATTAGGAAAATTCTGGGACCAAGATGGACCGAAGAAGGGTATGGATTTCACAAAACAAAAAAAATTTAAGAATATTTTAAAATAAGAGACAGATATGAGGATCAACGTCTGAAATTCTAGTGCCACATAATGAGGCTTCCCGATCACAAATTTACAAAAAGAATAGCAAAATACGTAGCATTCCTTGTCAATGAGGAGAATGGAACCAAAATATTAAGAATGACTTGAAATTAGCCAAAATTATTAATGAAGGCATGAATAGAAGAAACAATTTTAAACTTAAAATTGAAAAATGGGAGGTAAAACCAGATACAAAAGCGCCGAGAATTGGAACAAAATAGAGCGAATAAATGAAAGCTGAATTCTCGCAAAGAATGAAAACCTGGTGGGTAAATAAGAAGAGCAAGAAGCACCAAACGTGATTCTTTTTTACTTAGCGCCTTCCTCCTTCGGACCTTTAAGATAATTATATCTTAGCGTGAATTCATAATGATATACTTCATGTTTAATACACATTTTCTTAACTGGTAGGCTTCGCTTCCTAACAGTGCTATTTATATTGTGTTATTGTCATCATGCATCGATAGATAAGTTTTCTTTTTATAAATTATGTTTGTCCGATAAGATACTAACAGAAAGAAAGGAGATCGATCAAAGCCAATGGTAAAAGTAAGCACAAATTCTTATATGGGATTAAGTAGGATTAAAGATTTTCAATTGACCATAATCAATATTAATAATAAAAATAAAAAAGGGAAGAAAACAAACTGACTTCGTTATCTGAAAAAGATTGAACGAATAGTTGAAGGCTTTCGATCCTTGAGTTCATCCTTGACCTGAAGTTGAATTGAACGAGTCAATTTCTTCTCACGGATACGCCAAAACGTTTCATAGGACTATAAGCATCATTAATGTTTAAAATCTGATTTTAAATATACTATCTCAGTTACTACTACACCATTATTAAAATATCTACATTTTATATGTTTATGGGAAAAAAAGAAAATGCTGACAAGTCTTTAAATTAACTATGATTTTAAATTTGGGTAAAAAGTTGAAACATATGATTAGGAGAAATTTACTATTTCTGGATATAAGTGGTGGATATTCGATGAGAAAATTACAGCAATTAAACGATGGATAGTATACTAACAATGTATTTCAGTTCAGTCAACCAACAGCAATAATTTTTTGACTAAACTATTAAAACAATAATTTTTTCCAAATTTCGGAATTATCCGCTTTTGATCCTGAACCCCTTTTATACACGGTGGAATGTTACGCACCCAATTTTATTGTTATTATTATGCGCTATTCAAAATACGTTGCTTGATCCCATTAGAAATGCAACAATATTCACAACTTTACAATAATGGTCTAGTGTCGAAAAGACATCGATGTTGGGAGCCAAGAAACTTCAGATTTCCACCAAAATAAAATTACTTTGTATATTAGGAGTAAAATGGTACGGGTGGAGGTAAAAAAATTTCTTAATTGTGGAGAATTGTTTATTGGAAAGCCAATAAACTGTCTTCCTCATTTAACAGATTTCTTTGTACCTCCACCCGGACCATTTTCTTCCTCATATATATATATATATATATATATATATATATATATATATATATATATATATATATATATATATATATATTAAGTCAACTAATATTATTCAACATACTTTGTATATGGTATTGTTTCGTTCTGGTTTTGTGATTTCAAAATGTATTTAATTCTTCTATAGGAAAAATGCATTAAAGTAATTACTTCTTTAGACATAGTTTTTTTACTTTTGAAAAGTTTTTTTAATGCTTATTCAGTAATTCAAATTAGGATTTATTTTTGTAAGGTAGTTACAGCAATGTAGTAAGTATAGAACGAAGTGGAACGAAATATAATACATAATGTGATAAACCTCTCCACGATTTAGAAAATGCACACAGGGTGTCCCCTTTCAAGTGGATCAAACGTTTTTAACTTTTAAACGAAACAAAATTCAAAAAAACGGTTCAGGTAAAAGTTGTAGTTATTCAGGCCTAGTTTGAAGAAATAAAAAAAAAACATTTTTTGTTTTTTCACTTTAAATGGGCAATATCGATCTTAAAAAAATGTAGTGTCCTCTTGACCCCCATTTTTTTTCTGTAATGTACAATAAAAAACATGGAAAAAATGTATGTAACATTTTTTCTATATTTCATAGGTCAAGTAGTAGAAGTATCTGAAGCTCACTACTTCAGTACGCTGTCTTCACAGAAGGTTTTTAAATGTCCAGACATTTTCTGAAAAATTCAAAATACCTTGATTAGTAAGTTATTTCGACTAAAAACTCTTAAATAAAATAACTTAATGCTATATTACGTTTCCTCATAAAGGAGGAATATTAAAGTAGTCAACTTTGAATGCTTTTTCTACTTAAACTAAGAAAGATAGAAAATTTTACATACATTTTTTTCCACGTTTTGGATTGTATTTATGGCTATCTGTAATGTGAGGAAAGTACAATGAACCTGCTCAGTTAAAAACAATTACATATTAGACAATAAATCAATAAAATTACGAACCTTAAATTAATGAATAAAAAACAAAAACTGTACCACTACAACCCGTGAACGGGTCTGGGATTTAGTACATGGTAAAATAAAAAATAAAAATGGCGTATGTATACTTCATTACTATATAAAAATAATAGCTCATCGCCTCCCCCACAGGTATTGATTAGCTAAAAAATGTAATTAAACTATTGCCGATGGCTTAAAATAGTCCAAGAGATTAGGTTTAATTATAATAATGAATAGGCAAAAAAGGGAGCAAAATATAGGCTATTAGAAAACCCATAAAAATATATCTATGGCAACTAGCAATTTATTCTTATACGACCGTGGCTTAGGGGAATGGTGTAGATAGATCAAAGTTGACGAATAGTATTAGCTTGTCAGCCTAACACGGCTAATGTTCATCAGCCAAACATAAACAAAATAAAAAATAATGAATATAATAATTGGCCATTATAATTAGAGTGAAGAATCAGGTATGCTTCGAAAAAACCCTGTGGATTTTCGCCATGGGTATCATTTCTTTCCAGCCTGGGTTTTTTCTCAGCACATCTTGCAATTTCTTCTATTGTGGTTCCAACTTCCCCAAATGCTTCTTTTAACTTCTGAATACCGCTTAAAACAGTAGCAACGCTCTCAGATAGTGCTTTGGGTTTCGAGCTTTGTTATCAAATGATTTAAAAAACTCGCATTTGAGGCTATATAAACCAAGTTGTTTTTCAAGCTGGACTCCTTCATCACGGATTTAGCTTTTTCTATTGCTACAGACGAGTCCGAAACTAGTTTGGACAGAACGTCTTTAATTTTTTCGAATCTTTTCTGTTTTGAGGGGTCAACAGTTGCTAGCACGTCGCCGAATATTAGGAAACAACGACTGTCTGGCTTACTTGTCATTCTGCGCGTTTTGGAACTTCATTTACCCAACATCCATCCGCAAATTGGTGATTGTTGCGAAATATGTAAGAAAAATGTAAAATATGAGTTTATAGTGAAATATGTAAATATATGTGAAATATGTCCCTTGGCTCAGATGCAATCAGGGAATCAGAATGCCTTAAAACGTATTTTAAACGGTTGTTTATTATAATATCTAACAACTAAAAATATGTCCCGAGGCCTACTTATTTCATTCGCATATAAGAGAAAGTAGGTGGGGAATAGAGAAGATAAACTAATAGAGAAGATTGGTTTAGGAAAATATCAAAAAAATCAAACATTCCTGTAAAGGACCGGTTTCGTTTTCCTTCCATTTATAGAACATTTTACGGAAAAGCCAGCTTTGCCCAGTTTATACAACACCTTAGAAGTGACAGGTCTATAAGATTGAATATGTTTTTATGCCTGTTGGAATAAACTATGATATTCAGAATTGTTAATTATTCAAAAGGATCTCTTGTACCGCTATACTCTAGTACTCATTTTAAGAGAGAAGTGAGGATAAGGAAATTAAAGTAATTAATTGGATGATAGCAATATCTTTCCGATACGATTAACTTATCATTGACGATGTATTATCTATTTATACAGCACACCCTTCTACCTTTACTCTCAAAATGGATAAAAGTAACTTCCATTGCCGCTTTATAACGATACTTGCTGACATATTTTCACCTCTATTGGAATAAAAAATACATATGACCGACTTGACGTTGCTGTAGAGCAATCCCAATGCCAGGTCATGATGCCGTTGATAGTGGAAACTCTTCTTTTCATGATCCCGAAGCTGGTTCCTATAGAACAGCAGGTACCTCACCGACAATGGCCACTACCTGCCTCATCCTTTCTGTCTCCAGGGGAATGGTCCAGAATAGAATTCCTCCTAAAATACTATTGTCCTTGTGATAAACGTCTTAAGAACCGCTCCTACCTGTTCTTCTGTACAGTTCCCACGGCGGTTAAGACGTTTTAAATCTAACAGGGAATGAAAAGCGAAAGAATCCATCAAACAACCAACCGCTCCTCTCCCCTACTATTCGTTTTTACAAGCAACATAATTTTAAATCTTAACTTGCAACTGTTAACGTTTGGTGGCAATAGCTGTTGATTATCATTAATCTATGTTCAACCCTTCAATTTTAATTAGAAAAATGAGATAAATATTTATAATATATTTTTTAAATATATATTAAACATAGTGGAAGAATGAAGGAGATTTATGAGCTGAGAAAACCGAAAAGAGGCAGAGAATTGATGAAACGTAACCTAGTGGCTTATTCAAAATAATAACAGAAAAACTTAATACAACTTACGTTCTTAAAGATATATTTGCATTAAGTGCTTAACACTAAACAATATGATTTATACTGCAATCAAATGTACATTAAAGTAAATTGAATAAAGGTGAAAATATTGATATTTTAAATTATAGGTTTGATGGTTAAAAGATCAAATTATTTAATTAGATTTAGCTATTCAACCCGTGCCACGAAACAACCATAAAAGACTGAAGAGGAGCTTTTAAGAGGTATTTTCGTATAATCTGCTTTTCTTATGATTTCTTATCATAGAAATATTTCCTACAATTCATTAATTACTAGATTTGAAACAACGATCCTACGTTTATAACTTATGCAATTTCATACATAATGTGTAATAACATAAAAGGAACAGTTAAAAACTCTATACTTTAGGGAGGACTCACCAGCATTATTCTGATGCTAAATCTTTATTAAGGATCTGTTGTGTACACAGTGGAAGAATTAGAAAGATTTCCTCTCCTCCCAAAAAACAAATATTTTCTAACACATTAACATGATATTCATACTTTTAAAAATCATTATTTGAAACAAATAAAAAACATTTGCTTTGTATGTATATAGTCAGCGGCCTTGCGCCGGTTTAGAGAACCCTCCTTCAGCGGACTCATACTATGTATTTACTTAAAATACCTCCGGGTAGGAAAAGTATTATAATTATTTCTATATATATATATATATATATATATATATATATATATATATATATATATATATTTATAAATTGTAAATATTTTTAATATGAATAAATGGAGATTCGAAACAAAAAAAACAAAAACATTTGGCATTGAAATAAAATGCATATCAAATAACAAAGTAATTGAAATTTAAAATAACAAATCAATTGAATCGAAATAACAAAGCATAATAGAATATTTGGAGATTATAAACACTCATAAACGCCTACTTATCAAGTATACCCGAAAAAAATTTGCGTTTGTTGGGTAATGTAGAGGATTCTTCAATTAACCTGATTGCTTGGCGATTATACAACATACTTTTTTATTTGAAAAAAAAAAAATATTTGAAATTTATTGTGGAAATAATTTATTATTCGTTTATAGTGACCAGGTTGGCTCGGTTTGTAGGTAGATAAATGATTTAATCTTTAAATAGCCATGTATGGATGCTGTGACATCTTTATGGGTATTTAGGCGTACTTCTTAAAGCTCAGGATATCTTACATAACATTGTATAAAAAAAAAAAGAAGTTAATTAAATTGACCTTTTTTTATGTCGAAAGTGATCAGAGCATCCGAGCGACAACAATAACTTGAATTCTTCTGGCAATTATCTGGGAAGTAAATAGGAAAATAGTAAATAAAAAGGTAAGTAAATAAAAGATAAATAGTAATATTTTCTCAGCACTTGAAGTTCATAACGTGTAAATTTCACCCAGTATTGAAAAAAAACTGTAGGTGTTCGATCGATTATTATCATTTTACTATTCAATTGAAAATTTACATAGAATTTAGATCTTTCTTTATTTCTTGAATGGAGCGGAGTAGCTTCGTGGGTAGAGCACTGAGTTGCTATGCCGAAGGTTACGGCCTCAAATCCAGCTGTGGGAAAAAAATATCAATCTCTTAAGTGCCGTGGTTGAATTCTGTGGTATCTGACGATACTCCTGGGACTAACTTAACTCAATAAACTGGGTAATCTTGATTCAATGAAAAATTTAGCCGTTGAGCGTGATCTAGAACAAATTACCTCCCGAAACTACCGGTGTGTCCAGTCTAGTCTCTACCATGTAAAATTCTTCTTGGGTTGTATTTGCACAGTATTTAGTTATTTTTTAATTTATTATAGACATTTTTTTTCCGTTAAAGTTGATAAGAGATTTCCACAGCTTGAAGGTAGTTAGAGAAGGTCGGTACGACGAGGACAAACCCAGACTGAAAACGACCCTTTCCAACCCACCCCCGACAAGCCCAGATGGCGACATAATTATATAGGATTGGATGGAGGCTCTGCCATTAGAACGGGAGTTCCCATCGCCAGCTATCCCACCTCCATGCGCTCTTCATCTCCTCCATCAGCTTGTAACGGTTCGATAGTGATCGATACCCCGTATATCGAAGCTCTTATTGTTACTTTAATTAGCTCCTTGCTTCTGCACCCTCCAATCTGTTCACAGCAATTTTGACTACACATCGTTATGCGATGAGGGATGCCATAGGTGCTGCACGCTCATTACGTCATTATCCAAAGTAAAAAGTGTCCGTAGCTTTTCATATCGGTAAAAAACAAAACAAAAAAAAATTAAGGTAATCGATAACGATTCGACTTCATCGATCAAAAGAAATATGGGGGAAAAGTTTTAGAGATAGCCTAACAAATCTATTTTAAATATTTTCCGGTTTGAAGGATTCCGAATGAATCCTTTGGAAATAATTTTTTAAAAAATTCTATTAAACTTATTAATATTTCATTTTTGTACGGTTTATGATTACCACAACTATGAGTCATTTAACGTCACTTTATGCTGCTATGGCTACTCAGATGAGACTGCAATGGGAGTCCTAAATCTTGCCTATTCAGGTAAATTATACCGCACAGACTCACACCGCGATGACTAAGCGTTTTTACTCCCTTAAAAAAATCCTAAGGACACCTGCCGAGCTGCCAACCCGCCATCTTGGACATAGTAAATCATCACAATAGGCCTTTCGACTTTTCTTAGTTTACAAGTTATTGACCTTTCTCTATATTTTACTTTTCTATTGCTTTATGCAGTTTTAACCTCTCCCTAGAAAAGTTTTTAGAAGCAATGGAAAATTTAAGGTAGAAAATTATTAATAAATTACTTTACTTGTCTTTAAAACATCCTACATAAATAGAGGTGGTAGAAAGACTGTCCTTTGTACTCTGTTAAAATACTTTGTTGCTCTCTAGGTTTTTCTTAAATTACTAGGGAATTTCTTTGTAAGGTTTATTAAAACAGGTTATTTACAGATATTGGTTTATATCAGCTAATACACAAGTTTTAACATCTCTCCATAACAAGATAAAAGCCTGATAAAAACTAATGGACTCGCAATGATTAGTAACTCTACACACATCTTACCTGCTCAATCACATTTCATGATACTCAAGAACTCCAAATACAAGGATCGAGGTCTATATCGGACTCACCCAAAACATTTTACTTCCAAATTATTAGAATGACTTATATTACTTAACGAATAATTTACTGAGTAAGGAAAACAGAATGAGGTAACTTGCAGCTATGAAAATTTACTTTAGTAAATTTTATTTATTTATTTTATTTACTTTAGTACACTTTATTTATAAAGCGGAAAACTTCGGTACCAACATCAACAACCAATTAGAAATATATTTAAGAGATGACAATACGTATAGGTAAATGGACGAGTTTATGCCACGTCTTCTTGATCCAAGTGACCATATATTTTTTATTCTACATTTTAATTAGAATACAAACTCTAGAGTACAACCTTAAGGTTTTTAAAAATAAAAATACACTATGTGGACTTACCCTTGAATTCTCAAGATTGCTTTCTGATTAAAAGAAAATGTTTTAAAGCAGCAATATCATGCTGATTCAAATGTTTGCAATTCTTAGCTACCTCTCCATTAAACTTTTTGATCCTGTAAAAAAAAAACATATTCACATTAGAATCAAATATAAAATCAAGAAAAATAAATAAATAAATGGCTTAGCTATATTCCGTAAAGGAAAAGCAAAAAATAAAATAGCATTTAATTCTTTATGATAATTCTAATAGGTATGAGAAGATTTAAGGAAATGGGCGTACTAAACGATTTAAAAAAATAGTAATTGACTTGATAACTTTAAATTTAATCAGAAAAAGAATTATTGAACTTTCCATCTAGACTTGAAGTGAATGGATTGGATCCCCATCTAAGTAATGCAAATCAATAATTTAACTACATATATGGATGCTTTTGCGTAGTTAACGCACCCCTCAAGTTCAAGATCGAAAGCAGATAGCTCTAAATTTTACAAACCCTTTTCGCATTTTTCGTAAGCAATCCATAATGCTCCTGAGACTTCAGGTTCAGAATCGGACTAAAACCATGATTAAAATTTTTTATACAAAATTTCTTGATTAAACTATCGAAAAATTTGAACAATTCAATTTTTGAAATTCAGGAGTTATACGGTTTTGATCCTGAACAATACAGTTTTTTGCAGAGTTATTATAGTGTGTCTATACAATTATATATACACCAACCTGTTAATTAATAAAACAGAATCCAGTCGACTCCTTGGAGGAATGGAACAGAGAAAGAGGAGGGATGGCAGGAGGCAGAGGATTGGACGAGGAGGAAAGCATTGGGTCAAGAGATCCCTACTGCGGCCGACCGTTAGCCAGGAATGTGTCCTGCACAATGCCAAGCTATATGACCTGTTCAGGTACCGCTTAGTAATTTACTATATTTTTTCTACAAGGCTTCAGGTCAATTCTGTATCCCCAACACCCCAGGGTTCCACTTCTGGCAAGGTATACAATATTCACTGGAATATCAATCCTGTCTGAACACAATGGAAATAAACGAGTCCTATTGTCTATGTCTTCCCTCAATAAAACCTTGAATCGCAACTTGTAATAATATATTATATGTACTATATGGCTGGCATAATAATCGGGAGGCTTCGTTAAAAAAAAAAAGGATCAGAACGGTAGCCACCACGGTTTAACACCGTATGCTGTCATGTTGAACATTATTAGAGTGTTGAACTAAGCATTATCCCAGAGTTCCAACCAGGTAGGCTGTAGCCAAGGACTAACTTACCACTAGTCCCACGAGGAAACAGACTAGGGGTGTAAGATGCTAAGAAGCGAGGACTAAAGGGCCATCTTAAAATAAAACTAAAATATACAAGTAAGGAAAAGTTTAAAACGGGCCAAAAAGCCTCATATCTCATTTATAATTTTATTATAACAAAAAATAGTCACATTAACTGAATTATAATACAATTGAATTGGCGAAATATTGGAAGGCATTATTGTTTCTTGTAGTTTAAGGAACGTGGAGGTTTTCGTCTTCATTACTGTCTTGTTGTTTATTTAATTTTATACTGATATGGCTAATCGGACAGTAATACAGTGGGAGTCTTTAATTTTGCTTATTCAGGTATTATTAGGAAAGGGATCATTAACGAGAACCTTACACTACACAAGCTCGGTCTCCCAATTTATGTCCCATTCAAAGCACCGCAAAATCAAGGATTTTTACTCCATTTAAACAATCCAAGGTGACCTTGGACGTAAAAGGTTTCTATGATAACCAGTAAACCATAAGGGACCTTTCCATTTATGTATTTTAACCGCAACATATATTTTAAATATCTTTTTAACTTCTGATTTTCTGTATTATTAAAATTAACATGATAGGACTCGCTCATATAATTACCGTCAGTATATGTCAATGAGAAATTAAATGAATGGACATATGAAAGAATCAAAATTGAAATTAACATTAATTGGAATTAAAATTAGCTGGAAGTTATAGGCACTTCTGTTCACATATGATAACGTGCCTCTAAGGGTTAAATAAACAATTTAACCAAATGACCCAAATGATAACTTGCCAGTGACTTCGGGAATGTGTCATAACTCCGCAGGCCGCAAATAAAACTATGTATTCCCATATCAGATCTATACATGCTGTCTAGTATAGACATTTTTGTTTTTTTATTGAAAAATTGAAATATGAGGAGTATTATTATTACGTTTACAGTTAATATTACATGCAAACATAGAGAATATAAAAATAATGATAGTACATCTGAGTTGTGGCTTCTTCATATTCTATCTCATAATTTCGAGTTAATTTTTGAATATGTGGATAAAAAAATTATCTATTTTTTCAATATATTGGTTTTCAAATTATAAAATAAATACATTTTGTAAAAGTATGATGAATCTCTTTGGAAGAAAGCGATCCGGGTAGAGGTCAATGAATTTCTCTTAGAATTGGAGAAATGTTGATTATTCCTCATTCAATATGATGAATCTCGTGTTCAAGATAGGCCGCATGCGGGGTTGCGAACCCCTATGGTTAAAGAATCCGCCCCCAAAGCAAACAAAAGGTACAACTGGACGAAAATTATGTACCACACAAAATTAAATACCTGTACTTCAACTGATACATATGCTGGAAATCGTCCATGAAACCTCGACGAGAATGCGATTTAGCTCAAATGCAATTGTGCCTTGAAGAATTCATAGTACAAATCTTTAGTTCTAAGCGCTTCATTTTATTCTTACAAAGACACGAAAGGATGTTGGAATAAAACTAAATAAAATGTTTTGGACCTAGTTCAATTATATCTTTTGGGATCCAATTCGGACTTTTCTTTCTATTATGCATCTTAGACTCATGCAAAACCAATAGATCCTAATTTCAACTCCCAATTAGTTTTGAGTCTAAAGAGAATATATTAAGGCTTTTTGATATCGTTGCATAAAGGAGGCAGTCCTTACATTTGAAGGGATTTTTTAATACCTGAGAAGCCAAAACACCAAATGTTACTCTAATTCATACCTTTAATCCAAATGAGTAGAAGACATTTCTTCATCGCACATTATCTTTAAGGGTCCCGTTGGATATTATACCACATAAGGCCCATCAGAGAGATAAGAGGAGATATAAAGCGAACATGATCCCCCTGACACCCAAGGCCCCGGAAAATAACATTAGAGAAGACCATTGAGAGGATGATGGTCCTGGGGCAATTTAGTGTGGCGAATGAGATCATTAGCGGCCGCTCCGGGGGTAAAGCGTTTGTCGATCTCCGCTCTTCAATTGGATAATGGTCCCTCGCCATTGTTCTTCAAGGATTCTCATGGGCTATGTTTTCCATCGAGGTTAAATATTTTATTATGTCTGTACAAATACAACCCATGAAGGGTCTTGGGTTCAGTCCATGGTGAGACTGTCCAGTTTCTTGGCAGGAAGGTGATTTGTCTGACGCTCAAACGCCAGGACCTCCAATTAAGGGCTCTTTACAGTAGCCGAGTGAGCCCCAAAGGATAGTCAGATCCCATAGGATACAAGCTCGGATGTTATCAGATTAAATAAATCATCTGCTACATACGAATTTGAACCCTTGTGTTTCGGCAAGGCAAATCATTGATTGATCTTCCTCGCTCCATCGAAAATTAAATATATTAATTGCATTAAATATATCAATAAATATATAAATTAATTAAATAAACAAAATTGTTTATATTTCATCACTAAAACATTACTTTAAATTAATCATAAATATAATAAACATGCTTTCTCTAAGTGGACAGTGATGGTGGGATTAGCTTTATTTATTTTTTCCTTCTATAATGTCTTTTCATCCTGATGATGTCTGAATTTGCGAAATATTTGAAGGCATTTTTGTTTCTTGTAGTTTAGGGACGTAGAGCTTTTCGCCTTCATTACTGTCTTGTTGTTTATTCATTTTATTTTATACTGATATGGCTAATCGGACAGTAATACAGTGGGAGTCTTTAATTTTGCTTATTCAGGTATTGTTAGGAAAGGGATCATTCACGAGTACCTTACACTGCGCAAGCTCGGTCTCCCAATTTATGTCCCATTCGAAGCACCGCAAAATCAAGGATTTGTACTCCCTTTATACAATCCAACTGCCTGGATGTGAACCGGTGACCTTAGATATAATAGGTTGCTATGATAACCACTAAATCATAGGGGATCTCTCCATTTATGTATTTTAACCGAAATATACATTTTAACTATCTTTTTAGCTTCTGATTTTCTGTATTATTAAAACTAACATGATAGTACTCGCTCATTTAATTATCGTGACTATAGGAAAAACTCGAAGTGTCCCTAATTAGTCAAAATTAGAGGAGAAATAAAACACTATTTCTTATTACTTATTTTATAAAAAAAAATATACATGATATAAGTGGAGCAGAATTTTATCCGTCTACTATCGCTTCATGTCAATGTTCCTCCCTAGTCTAGTATAGAGTGGTTGCAAACCTATTTGTAAGATAATTAGGTGGTATAAAACAATTTGTTCAATTGAAGTTAGGTGTTTTTAAGTAGAATATACTTTCCACAAACAGATAAATTTGTTCTCACATAAATTGTTCTTCCGAGTATTCTTCGCTTTTGTTGAACATTGACAATCCTTGAGAAGCTTTCGATCCAGTTCCTCCCCGAAGAGTGTCCACGGTGAAAGAAGAAAGGAGATCGTGACAGTAAGAATTTTCCCAAAACATTTCTCCCCTCACGATCCTGGGACCAAAATCTCCTGGCTACGCTTTATTAAATAAATTACTCCGGAAGAAAGCTTATTTATTTTTTATTTAAGGATAATGCAGTCTTATAACACGGCATGATTCTTTGATATAAAACTATTTTTAAATATATTAACTAAAAAAAATATTAAAGTAACACTTCTTTAAGATTAGGCTTTTTTAAATAACGAAAAATTTTATTAGATTTCAAAACTGTTGTGTATGCTTGTGAATTTGGTGTAACGTAATTATGACCTTAAGCGAAAGGTGTTGTCCTATCAATCTCCAATCTCGTTTTGTGCCTTAGGGCATTCAATCTATACCAACCCGAAGGAGGGGAGGGTCGAGATTTCCTCAATAGGTCCACTAAGAAATTAAGGACTTCAGATCGGGGAGATCTTTTATACTGACAAGCAAAGAGAAATCATGGATTGTGAAAAACTGAGGAGCAAATTCTATGCACAAGAACGCGGGTTAACAGCAAAATAGATGGCCTAAGAATTTTTTAAAGGGAGTAAAATATTTGTGTCTATGCCGTCCTGTGGAAGTTATGGTACAATTTAGGAATCACGCTGTAGCATCGTCCGATTAGCCATAGCAGCAGATAGTGAAGTTTATTTTCTAGTTTGGCTACACATTTCATCTTCATTCATTTATAACAGACGCTGCGAATTAATGAGACAAAAAGTGATCTAGTTGACAGTAATGATAATTGAAGACATGTGGAGTGTATTTATGCCATTATGATGATCATCATTTATTAGTACGTCAAAGAGTATGTGTCACAAAAAACATAAAAAAATGAGTAGACATTACACATAAACTCAGGGGGATTTTTTAATTTATTATTCCAACCAAATCAATTCCCTAAAAAATTATTTTATATTTTGAAAAAAGTATATCAAATTTCGGAAACGTATATATACGTTTCCAACCAAATCAATTACCTAAAAAATTATTTTATATTTTGAAAAAAGTATATCAAATTTCGGAAACGAAGATCATCGTTCAGACAAACTATTTTTCAAATACAATTATTGGATCCAGAAAAATAAGAGATTTAGTAGTTTAGATAGAATAATAGTAGTTCAAAGGAGAATATTAATACAACGATTTTTTTGGGTTAAGAATGCTTAACATCAGTTTTATTAATCAAGTAATGCCAAAATAAAATTCAATCAATGATTAATCCTATATTTTTTTATAATTATTGGTCAGCTATTTTGATTTTTAAATATTTTTATTTCAAAGAGAAAAGATATGCCCCCAGCCGGGATTCGAACCCGGAACCTCTGACTATCCGTGACAGGGCTCCAACCAATTGAGCCACCAGGATCGCCTGCCGGCAGAGGTGTCGCGTACGAATCCCGGCCGGGGGCATATCTTTTCTCTTTAAAATAAAAAGATTAATCCTATACTTGTTGAAGCATTTCAATTTCGGTATATGTGAATATGCTTATTTGAAAGAATCATTCCATGTTTATATTATAAGAATTCTATCCACTGCTTCAGGATCGTTTTTACATATTTAAAAAAAAAGAAGGAAAAAGCTGCACCGCAACAACCAAAGAAGAGTCTTGGGTTCAGTACGTGGTAGAGATGAGCCCGGTTCTAGGACAATGGCTGTGCAGGAAGATGATTGTTCGAGATCGCGCTGAACCGCGAGGCTTTTCCCACAATTTAGGGTACCCTCTTTATAGAGACTTGGGTGAGCCCCAGGAGGGTCTCCAGATCCCACAGGGCCCATCTCCAGCTGCTAACAGATTAAATCAGTTATCTGCCACAAACGGATTTTAAACCAGCACATTCGGCATGACAACTCAAGGCTCTAACATAGAGGTTGACATTCATTTTCCAAGCTGTTTTAAATTTTGTTAATTTATTATACTTGATTAAGTTCATTGTTTGATCTAAGTTAAAGAAATTAGAAGTAGATTTACGTATATATAGCAACACAACAAGTGAAGTTACAGATCGACCTCTCACAGTACTGACTGTTGAATGGGAGATGCCGCCATTCTGGAGCCGTAGCTAAGCGATTCATTCCAGGGTCGCCGCTACCTGCTCCTCAAGTACCACCATCTGGCAAGCACCCTTAAAGGACTGCTCCGATCTGTCGGGGTACCCACTTCTCTCGACCCTAAGGGCCTTGTTCGGGTATTTTTTCTGTATAATTGCTTACAAGGGTAAGCCATTAAAAGCTTTTAACTCAACTAGTATCTTAAAATTATCATGACATCCTTGGTTTGTAGGACGATAAGTCGATTAGAATTTATGGAGGTACTTCCTTGCGTATTTACGTATAGGTAAATATGTAAGTATATATTATTTATTCTTTCGTAACAAGAGGGAATGGAGATTAGCGGTACTTAAGTAAGTTTTACATATAAGAATACAAACTTTAAGACCATTTTGTATGGGGGAAAAATATTATAAGGACAATGAACACCTCCTGACTGGTTCTAAATGCAATAGAACAATCTTTGATTATTACCATATCATCTGTATTCTGGTAATATTTCTTCATTCTTACTTTAGTCAAAGAGGTGTCTTTAGGGGTCACTTGTGGTCTAATGGTTAGCATAAAAGCGTACTGTGCCCGTTGTAGAGGTTCGCAGCACGCCATAGGCCTTAGTATTTTTTAAAGAGGGTAAAAAATTGTTGTCGGAAGGAGCGTAAAATGAGGGTCCCGAGTCTATACAATATTAAAGCTATCCATGAAAAATCGTTATTCTAATTAAACTTAGATAGGTGAAATTTAGTACTCCCGCTGTAGCATCGTCCGATTAGCCAAAGCGCCGGAAAGTGACGCTAGATGAATAAATATCAAGAATCTTGGATGATTTTAGTAAAAAATAATTATGGTAATTGGAAAATTAATCGTTGGTAAACGTGCAGAACAATAGGCCTAGATCTTAATGGGAAGAGCAGTAAATTAAATAGTGAGTAACTTTAATCACCAACCTGACAGAAAAAACTAATTGCCTCAATTAAACAGACAAGACGACCGGATATTTCGCTTACAGTTTCGTTTATGATGCGTTCATTTCCTGTATCTATTTTAATATTTTACTTACTTTCATACTTTTACAAGAGAGTGATGTTCAGTGGACCCTATCAAAGGCTAAGACTGGCACTTCTCCGGGGCCCTAGAAAGAGAGGTTATGGATAGCACTTGAAGACGCAGGCATTAGTAGGGCTCTGAAAAAGGTGGTGAGACAGCTATACAACAACGACATATATCAGATAAAATGCGGTAACCACCTTTCGGACCCTTTTCATGGTACTAAGGGATTGAAGCAAGGGTGTAGCATGTCACCCACTCTCTTCAAGATATACTTTCACTAGGCAGTGAGACCGTGGTACAGACAATGTGGGGATGTTGGACCGTACATTGATGACGAACAGCTACTGTCCTTGTTCTTCGCTGACGACCAGCTCGTGTTTGCAAGACGGAAGGTCTACCTTGAAATGATGGTGTATGCCTTAAAGATGTGCTACGAAACGGCGAGCTTAAGAATTAACTTCCAGCAGACCGAGTTTATGGCCGTTGTAGATCCTGAAACAAATGCGCTTCTGGTGGACAGGGAGGCTTGTAAGAAAGTATTTATATTTAAGTACTTGGGGTCTTATTTGGATACTACCGGGTCGTCTGAGTATGAAGTCAGAAAAAAAGTGGAGCAAGCCCGAAAAGCTACTAGATGCTACATTCGGTCCTATGGAATACAGAGATATCCACAGATAATAAACGCCGTATTTTCACAACCATTGTCGAATCTATTCTGACTTATTCTTCGGAAACCTGGACTATGAGCTCTCGTCCGTACTCAAAGGTGCAGGCGGTTGAAATGGATTTCTGGAGGAGGTGTCTTCGTGTCACTAGGCTGGATAGACTTAGAAATGAAGAGATTCGATAGAGGATGGATGTGAATATATCAATAAATGAAATGATCGGGGCACGCCGCCTAAGATGGTACGGCCATGTGAAGAGAATGGCGTTTGAATGCTGGCCGAACAGAGTGCTGGATTGGGTTCCACCAGGGAGGAGAAGATGCGGACGATCCAGAAGCAGGTGGATGGAGGGAGTCCAGGAAGAGATGGCCGGTAGATGTCTCCAGGAAGGGAATTGGATGGACCGAGAGGTGTGGAGCTCTGCTCTGACAGGTTGAGGCAACCCATGTTGGAACGCCTATAATAATAAATAACTTACTTTCATAAAACTCATAGAAATTTAAAAAAAAAAAAAGCCTACGCCTCTACGACCCAACGAGGGTCTTGAACCCAAGTTTCTTGGACAACGGTTATACAGGAAGGTGATGTGTCAAGATCACGCCCAACCCCCAGATTTTTCTCTCTATTTTGGATACCCATTTTATAGAGACTGGGCGAGCTCCAGGAGGGTAATAGATCTCATAGGATCTATGGCCACTAGAAGATCACATAAATATTTAATTAAAAATAAAGTCTACCAGCGAGCGAGATTTGAACCCCGAACCTTTAGCAGGACAACTCAGCGCTCTATCACTGAGCCACTCCGCTTCCAATACGAAAGTTAGCTAAAAATAAATAGCATTTTGAAAATACTAAACTTTTTTTTATTTTCTGAAAAGTGTATACAGGTTAAGGACCTTATCAGTTCCAATAGGGAAGTTTTTTAAAAATTTATTTTTATGTCTGCTATTGGCATTAGTAGTTCATAAATAAAGGAGAGGAGAAGGAGATATTTATATGTTTTGGTTGCAATCTTAATTTGGGTTGTTGGCCGAGAACTACATTACTTTTTTCCTCCATCTTTATAAATGGACGATTTATAGACTTAATAAATCGCTAATTTTTAAACGAAACAGCCGATGGCTATGTCTCCTAGGGGGATCTGTGGATATCGTTTCCAAATCTCACGCGTTTCGGTTCAGTAGTCGTAGAGAAAAGATTTTTATTTTTATTTAATATTTAGATTCTACATACCTTCGAACGTACAACCTAATATAATATTTCATAATAAATAATATTAATCAATTAATAATATTAAATGATGCAATTATATACAGGTGTTTACTTAAAACATATGGTAAGGGAATTAGGTCAATTATCGGTTTACAAGGGTAAGAAAAGAAAGTTGAGTGAGTGCCAGGGTAACTGCTCTTGATCTAGGTTACATAACAGCTGGCGGGATAGCAGGGGCCAATGTTATATTACATGTTTCATGTAACTTCCAGGCTATTTCATAAATATTTTCTACAACTATCTGGTTCCCAAGTTTCCCAGGCCATAGGGAAGGTATTGAACTGTCGGGCCAGGGCATGACATAGATCAGAGTAATAGAAAACTGCATTGTAAGAAAGCCCCACCGGGATACGAAAAAATTGATGAAAGAAAATAGTTATATGTAATTTACTTATTCTAGTAATTTACTCAATCTTCATCGCAGAATTAAAAAGAATTTTCCAAGCTCTAGGTTGCCATGACGAAGGGATTTCTCTCGACGGAATAAAAATTGACCAATTGAAATATGCGGATGACGTAGTTATGATTGCAAGTTCTGAGGATGAACTCATTATAACGATCAACCAACTGAAAGAGAAGAGTTCGAACCACGGGTTGATATTGAACCCACAAAAAACAGCAATCATGACCAACGGACCTTCCAATAAAATCAGCCACAAACTCCCAGAAATGAAGATCTCTAAAGAAGTTAGATACCTGGGGCAAACAATCTCATTCGAAATGAGAACTCAATTAGAAATGGAATCAAGAGTCGGCAAGGCATGGAAGAGATTTTGGAGTCTTAGAAGTATATTTAAAGGCCGTCTAGTAATACGACATAAAACGACCGTATTCAACAGCTGCATAATCCCTGTCCTGAGGAGCCATGGTTGCCAGACATGGTCCCTCACTAAAGCCTTAGAGAAGAAGATAACTAAGACAACGCAAGATGGAAGGAATAATACTGGGAATTTCATTGAGGGAAAAAATAAATTCACGCCGAATAAGAAAACACACCATGGTTACCGATGCAGTCACCTAAGCCAGAAGAATGAACTGGAACTGGGCATGCCATGTGATGGAACAAGGTGAAGACAGCTGGGCTAGGCGAGCCGCCGAGTGGATCCCGCGCGATAGGAAAAGGTGCCGAGGCCGGCAACGCAAGCGAAGGGCCGACGAAATCAAGATGTGCGGTAGCTCTCTCTGGATGCGATCAACGCGAGACCCCTGTCTCCTACCTATGTAAGAGCATATGCCAACAACTTCACCTGTAAGGTTAGGCTAGTCTCCGTCCAAAGATAATCTTTGATATATCAGCAGCCTCAGTGAATAAATGGTTAAGTTAAATATTGTCCAGAGAGAGTTAGCTGTAATCATGAGGGAAGGGGTATCGTATCAAGATCGTAGTTTTTGACAATTTCGGACCTTGCAGTATCTTATCCCCCTGGGCCTCACTGAAGTCTAGTCCGGTACTGATCGGTTACTTGATGGAGTAAATCTTATTTTACGACTTCTACAAGCTGTACTAGGCACAATGGTGACCACTGACCTTGATGACATATGACATAGGATAAGGGGACAGATGTGGACAATGGGTCAGCCTATTGTGTATCTTATGTCAGATGTTTCCAGAGCTTATAGGCGGGCAGATGATGGTCAGAAGCGTTTTCTATTTCCGGACCTCATGAATAAATAACGATGTTAAAGTTATACATGATTATTGTAAATATTTACAGAAACATCCACCCATGATATGGACGAATTATTACCGAACCATACTGCTACCGAGCATGGTGTGTAAGGTTGAACTGTTGAAGTCATTATTAAGTTCCCGAAGCTCCGAATGAATAGCCACGAAATTTGAAGTGAAGAATGACATCAATAGTTATTTTCAACTTAAACCATCTTTAATAAAATTTAATTTGCGTTTCACAGCAGATGAATCTTTGTTATTTACTCAACTTTGAGGTTAGTAGGTGTGGTATTTCCACTACACATGATATAAATATGGTTTTTATGTTGATCTGCATATAAAAAAAGAACCCTCTTCGAAATAAATATAATGAAATAGATTAAATGTGGATAGAGATAAAGAAAATGCATTGGTTCAATCATGAACATTTATCATTACAAGATTCATAAATAAAACAAAATTAGTTTGACCGTCATGGTTTACTTGCATAAATGTTTGTTTATTGTAACATTCCTATTTGATTGATTAAACTACTTAGAGTGGTGATAAAATATAAACAAAACAACATTACGAGTGTATTGCATGAACAGGAAATGTCTGACTAAAAAAGGAAGGAGTGTTTTTATTCTTATCTAGAAAAATTGAACGGTTTTAACATCAATAATGATCGCTATCTGATCCAGCACGTTTTCTTAAAAAAAGATTGCAGTTACAACGATTGTGAATTAACAGCGTACATACCGCGCTCCCCAATTTTGTCGATAACAGAATTCAAGGAAGATAGAAGTTAAAGAGTGGAAGATACGAATCCATTCTTCTATTGTGTGATTCTGATCATTTGAAGTTTGATCTAAACCTGCCAATGGTTTAGAAAGTAAACGAATAAGAAATGCAATCCATTTACACAGAACGTAATTAGCCAAAGATTTCTTATTAGGTTTCGTGTTATGCCGAAGAGAAGAAAAAACCAACGACATTTTCCAAAATGGCGAGATCATTGTAGCACACCCTGAGATGACTTGCAGAGAGAGGACATCGCCCGCTGAGAACCAGCTTATCCCAGCAGTCTCCTTAGCTAGGCTATGAGAACTTCACCAACAATTGTGAGAAAAAAAATAAACATTCTTAATTAAAGAGGAAAACGTTAGGATCCGGTCTCGCTTGGAATCTAAATTCCAACTGCTTCCTTTTAAGTAGGCATATATACGATGGTTGCTTGTATTTTCAGTACACACAACGTGTATAATTACAATATACAAATATAATTTAATTCATTGTAATATATAATATTTATATTTTATATAGGATAAAATAAAATACGGAGCGGTATGGGAACAAAGTCAAAACTTATTGAGGAGAAGTGCCAATAAGGAATTGCTCTTAAACGAACGTTAACAGCTATAATACAATGTAAAATCCTAATTCAAGAGCTTCATGGCTGTGAATCGCGAAATTAGATGCGATTCCTGTTAATTATATGGTTCAATTTTGTAACTAATCTAAAATCATAAAAATTCATAATTGATCAGCTTATTAAAAGTAGTAACCTTAAGGCCTGATAATGAATTTGAACAATTATAAGGTGTGTATGTTACAATATTTATTTTTTCAGTTCGATAATAAAAAATAGTTAAAGAAATTTTTACACTGGGTTATAGTATAGAAAAATTCATGAAAAAATTACGGATTAGAAAAAATCCAGTTTTGAATTTTTGGAGTCATCCGCTTACGATCTCGAACGTCTCGAGTCATAGCCTTCTTTTCAAGATGACTAGTTAGTTTTTAGTATTTCGTTTTTGCTTCCTGGTGTAAAGATAATATAAATTAGTTTTTGAAGAGATAAAAAAAATAAATAAAAAAATTAGTTCGTCAGTTTTAAACAGAAGCATTTTCATCTCAGGATTTATCACTAATTAAACTTGAAAGCACACAGCAAATATTACCTAGCTGTAAGAGGACCAAGTATTTCGCAAAAATGCTTATTGTATTTTTTCAATGCTCCTGAATACATGAGATGTTAAATATATTCTGAAGTTTCTACATACTTCTATCTGCGATCGTTAATATTTTATTGTCATATTTAGAGTGTAGTCGATTTTATAATGTCTTGTAAAATGTGGTAAACGAGGTTTCTTCTTTTGAGATGGGACTGAAACGGTAAGAGACAGGCTTGGCCGTTGAGAAACGTGAACAGATGATGAAGGACCGATGCTTGGTCCATGCGCCCTACTTACAATTATAGGGGCTCCGGACAAGCTCAACATTCGGAGACACCTTCTGCAAGGAGAGTTGCAATGCAATGTGGAACCACAGTACCACTAACCTTGTAATGATTAAGATTTATCAAATTAGTTGAAGTTGCCAAAACCTCTAATCAAAATTAAGATAACCAATGAAGAAATAACATCAGAAAAGTTCTGGTTGCACAAAATTAAAAATGTTTCTAATGATATGTGATAATACGTATTTTATAGTACCGACATCAGAGTAAGAAGACTTAAATTCTATGGATGTGGATGAGCCCTGAAACGTTAAACCGGGAAATCTTCCGACGATTCCACCAGCGTAAGAACACAACGGGTTTTTTCAAGCAGATCAGGGTCGACATGGATTCAGCAGGACTGAAGGCTCAGACTGTCAGGATAGAGAAACATTTAGAAAGTCACTAAACGATATAAAGGTTTTCGTGGACAAAGAACGCCCAAAAAGGAGTTGTGCGTGGTCAGAGGAAAGGAAGCGCAGACACGCGGAGCTCATGAGGGAAGTATAGAGAAAGAGGAAGTTGAGAAGGAAAACCTAGGCATGCATGATATTCGCGAGGCTTTAAGGCTTTTTCGGGCTCAAAAAAAGAAAAAAAAAGAAAAACGTATTCTATTGGTAGTTTCATAGGGAATATTCGTTTTCAGAGGAAAGTTACTTAGTAAAACAACTGCATGAAATCAAAAGATTGTTAGTCAATTATTACCCTCACTTTCTATACATTTCCCCCAACGTGTGAAAAATTCAGGATCTTATGATGAAATAAAGTCAACATTTTCAAAAAATGTTAAACTTAAGGTAGCTGTCCAAATTTCTGAACAGACGGATATCTGAAGAAGATGAGTTTGAGGAATTAAGTGGGAGAGAGAAGACTTAGGAACCAAGCTCGTCGAGTTTCTTCACTGTCTCTCGTGAAACATGAGACGTAAATATACCAATTTTCATTCTTCTTTCAATGGCATTAATTATTTTTATTGATAAATATTTCGATATTTAAATCCCGAAGCATAAATAGTTAATATGACCGAGTTGAATAAAGCAATTATAAATAGCTAAATAACAAAAATACATCACAAGTAAGTTTTTGGTTCATTGTTTGTGGAATCTACAAGCTGTCCAATTTTTAATGTAGGTTTTCGAATCTCAAATGTTGATATCGAAATATTATAAAACATATATATATTAAAAATATATTGATATATATTCATGATACCTAAAGACGATCCTCAATTACGAATAAGGAAATTATTATAATACTAGGCCTCAACCAAATAGTTTGGAGGTGTACGATTTTTTTTTTAATAAAAGAAAATAGATGTTTTGTATATTTATTATATCCAAAAAATGTTCCAGTTTCCTCTATATGACCGTAGACAGTATAACGGCTGAGCAGTTCTTTAGCGGTACCGAGTGATGCTCTCTTCAGATTTCTTGGACAGCAACCGTTGCAACGCATAGGATTCTACTACGCCCCGGGCCAGCGATCAGGAGCTGGGGTCAGAACTTAATAAAAACAAATTTGAATCAAGAAATCGATTTTCCGAATTTCAAAAATATTATTTTCACAGACGTATCCGTAATTCCGTATTCATTCCAATATATAATATTCCTGTATTGCCATTTTGTATTCTTGTTCGAGTAAATTTTAATAGGATTAAGTGAATATGGTTAAACATTGACAATCATTGTTGTCTGTTACCGATACAATAACACTAAATGTGCTGTAAAACATTAACACAACAGAAGATTTAAAACCTAGCTATTTAATTTTTTTTACCTGCTAAATACAAACTAAAAATTACAATAAAATTAAATTTAAATGATGAAATTAAAACTATATAAAAATACTTTGGATTCTATACAACTTACTAGGCCTTGATACTTATTACGCTTATTACGTTGCGTAATAAAAATATTAAAAAATTATAGCAATTTTGCGGATGTAAATACTTTTTAGGAGATAAAAAAATTGCATATGTTTCACATTTTACCGTCTAGTCATTTTTATATCTCCTGCCTTCCTAATTCTCTGGATCCTAGATGTATATATCCCAATGTATATATGGGATTTCATTTTACCAAAAGTTTATGGTAATTTTATAAAGCTAATAAATTTCAAAATAGTGATTTTTCTCTTCCGCAACTCGTGCTAGCAAAGATCTTAGACAGTAAAAAAGTATCTTCGACAGGCATATACTCCACCAAAAACCAATTCTATTTTTGTATAATTCAGCTAAATCGGAAAATATATTTTAAGCTTATATAAATTTAAGTGTTATTACTAATTTATTTATAGTAACTTAACAAAATACTAATTAAGAAATCGATACTAAGCCAAATCTCAGAAAATATTCCATTTATCTGAATAAGTGTGAAATATGTACTAATTTCCATCAATCTCTGGAATTGGAAATTTATAAAAATCTGGATGTATACTCGGGAAAAAGTAGCAATAAATTTAACTGACAAGTATAGAAAAAAGTTTTATATTTATTTATCTACGAAAAAAGATTGGGTGCTAAAATAAAACAGCCTTGTCAGATGTAGGGTCAAACAGCGAAAATGTTTCCAGAACTTGGAAATTGCACAGCTTGCCCCAACAATAGATCGTTTGAATATTAAAGAGCTATATTTTTTTTTTTGCGAACAGCGGGAAACTGCTTCAGTTAATTTACATATTCATAAGTAACGCGCAAGATTTGCATATCATTTACATAAATAAGTACTCAACCTGGAAAAATTATAATAAAGAAAGAAAATATTGACAACACTGAGGTCATTTCTGTATAAGCTATACAGAGTGATAGCGCCATTAAAAAAAATTATTATAAGTGGCTAAAATATATTATTTAAAATAATATTTAAGCTGACTCTATCGCTAACAATATCCTTCAACCTACCTCCTGTGCTTGTTACAATTGAAAAAACAAGGAAATAAGAAAAATTGTGAAATAATTATTGCAATAACAGGGTCTCCCTTTATGTATCAGTTACGTCACATGTCAATTTATCATTACTCTGCATTCTTCACCTACATTACTTTTTAAAAATATGCATACCATCTAAAAAAAAAAAAAAATCATATTTGATAAGTATCATTAATATCATTAATGTTTTTGTTTTTTTAATCTGCATTTTGACATGATTTTGTTTTTCCAAGGTAATATATTTGGGAGCGGGGTAGCTTATTATGTAGAGCAATTGTGTATGTAGAGCTGAGCATCCGGGTTCGATTATGGCTGCGGCAGATAAATTATTTGATCTTTTAACACCTACAGTTAACATGAATATGCAAACCCTTCTGGGGCGCATACAGCATCTATGAAATGGGTGTAAAATCACCTCTCTATACAATCTCTAAAAGACCAGTTCCTGCCATGTACTACTGAAACCTAGACCCGTCATGGGTTGTAATGACACCGGGTTTTTTCAGGTTACGGATTAAAATTAGTAATTTTCGGTATCGGAGACCGATGGGAGATTCGAGAATTGATAGTTTCTTATACATAAATTAAAAAAAAGAAGAAAAAATTTGAAATGAGTTCATGATTGTCGAATAAAATTCTGGGGACCTAGAATCGTATTGAAAACCAGTTCGTTTTATAATGTTTCGCTCTTTTATCCCAGGATTTTCAGGAACGCAAAATAAAATATAATAAAACACTGCAAATTAAATATTTATCTCAATATTGTTAGGAATAGTTATTAGAATATTTATATATTCAGATATAATAATATAATATCTTTAAAAAATATATTAAAAATGGGGTTGTATTTTTTCGAACAGAATTTTCCATAGAATCTTAAAATAGTTTAGTATGCAAGATAAATTCAAATGAAGGGTTGTTTGAAAAGTCAAATTAACATTTCACGACTATTTTTCTCCGACAGAATTAATTATGTCAACATTATGCTGTTGGTATATTTTATTTAAATGATAAAATGCAATTATTTTATCTTGTTTGTAAATTTGCCATTACTGTAGACGGATATAAAAAAAAATTAAATATTTTATCTATTCAATCTGTAAGCGTTGACTGCTAGGGATGAGGAAAGAAGTGAGAGAGAGGGAGAGAGAAATGATATTTTTAGTACAAGATCCGAACCGAACAGATCAGTATTGAGAAGACTGGAAGCAAAATACAGTGGATCTACTAAACGAAATTCCAAGAAATATAATCAAATCGATGATAATATAAAGTAATAACGTCTTTACAGACACTTTAGGATAGAATAGGAATATGACAGTTTCAAATAACATCACAACTGTAATAGGATATATTACAGTTGTGAATTGCAATAAATAAATTAATAATTTGAAAAAAAAAATAGTTAAAAGATATGAGAAGTTTTTTATTATAACTAAATATTTCTAATTTTGGAAAATTATGATAATGCGATTTTTTAAAATTTTAAATGTTGATTTATTACATCTTTCATAATTCACAATAATTAGTTATTCATATACTTCTTGATTTCTGTACAAAAAAGCTCTATTTTCTGTATTAGAAAATAAAGAAAATTATATATACGATTTTCACTGGAGCTGAGCAGCGGGGTAGTTCAAAGTCAGCTGTTATAGATAAATCATTTTATCTGTTTACAGTCACCGGTGGGATCTGATGAAACTCGTGCTGCAAATATACTCCTTGCAAAACCATTGTCCTAGAATCTAGTATAGATTCTACCATCTGCTGAAACCAAGACCCTTCACTAGGTTGTTGTGAAACTTTTCTTAGTTGTCCTTATTAGATAAAACAAAGTACAACAATTTCAACTCTATCATTCAAACAAAAATAATGCTACCTAAACACCTACATAAAGAAATATTAATAAAACTTGTTATATAACAACAAGAAGAAGAGAGATACGTAACCTTGATGAGAAGGAAGAAATATGATTCATTACAAGGCCCTAGCGGAATATAGAAAAAGCAGTCCCTCGAGCGGTTTTTGTAGTAATGTGAAGTGCGTGTGTGGTCTATCTAGTAACAGAATCGGGGCCTTGTCCCTCGACTGAAGATAGCTAAACCCCTTCCACTTCTCAAGTCTTCTAAGGAAGATACTAAACATCGAGACTATTATATTGACTATTAGGAGTTCTAACAATAGACTTAGAAACTTCATATAATCAAACATAAGAAGAAGCAAAATACATTTAATGTTAATAAATGAAAAATGTGATGTCTAGGGGAAAAAATCATGATAATAGGAAAGAAGAGACATTTTAAAATTTTGGAAGGAATTGAGAACGTGATTAGGCCTCAGCCGTTAGTATTAAGTTTATAAATAATTTGATGCAGTATTTCTTAAGCGTTCAACAAATTTGGCAAATTGATACCTTCGTCTCTCGAGGCTGTTTTATAATCAACATATTTTTTATTATTATTAAGGATTTTCTCAGATTTAGTTTTCCTTCAACCAAGCATCTTTGTCTACCATAAATATCTTTTAGTCCCTTTCTGTCTTCTATATCTTCCTCTCTCAGATCATGATTGTCTTGCTTTCCTCAACTCTTTCTGTCCACCTCAACCGTTAACTCCGATTAGAAAAAAACCCAAAAAAACCTAAGGTATTCAATCAATATGTAATATTTGGTTTGTAGAGTTAGGGAAGCTAGAAACGAAACCACTGAGGTGTATCTGAATACTTGCAGTAATATGAAATCAAGGTGTGACAAGAATTTCGAATAAACCAACATTTTTTTAATTAAGAGGAAGAAAATATTCCGGGTAGAGGTCAGAAAACATTCTCTTAGAAGAACAGAATCTTCTTACTGAGAGGATTTCTTGACCTCCACCCGGACCATTTTCTTCCTCATATATATAAGGTCAACTAATATTAAACATATTTTTAATTATTTTTTTTTTAGTGGCCTGCTAGGTTAGGAAAATATCCTCCTGGAAGATGTGAAAGTAATAGAGGTTAAAGATGGCTAAGCGGCTGGACAAGTTAACAGGCTCAATAAGAGATGTCTAGGATTTTGTGTTACCTGGAAAAATTCTGAGAGGAGGCCTTTCAGAGTATTACGCTTAGTTAATTTGAAATATATGGTTCTAAATAAACATGATGTAAAGCTATATGATCGATGCAAATGTGGCAATGAAAAAAAAGAGGAAAATACACTGGGCCTCATCTTGTGCCCTACTTGAAGATGCCCGGAACCCCGATGGTCCCACGATAGTGGATGTTCCCAACGGCTGTTTAGAAAGTAACCAACCCTCGCTCTTCCTATGGAACTTCACGGCTGTAAAGGAATGCTCTTCCCACGTCAAGCTGTTCTCGATATCGGGAAAACTCGTCAGGTTGTTGGTCCACTTCCTGGGCCTGGCAAGTTCTTCAGTCGGATGGAATCATATGAGTTAAGGGTACATAGGCACTAGGAATAGATATCCAATACTAGTTTTAAAACTATAAATAAAGTATATCAGGAATTCATTAATTAAGATCAGACATCAGGTTCCTCAATATTAATTCCAGAAGAATGTTCGAGTGGAAGACATAAGTATTCATTCGGTATCAGCCTCAATCAGCCTGCCTTTCACTATCCAACGTTATGGCCGTCGTAGTCATGACCCACCTCGGTTAGGAGAATCCTCATAAATTTTAGATGGTATCCAGGTTAAGAGAGAGTGCATACCAAATAGTCTGAATGCTTATTTGTATTATTGCTGCCAATTTCAAGAATTTTATGATTCTATAAATTAAGGTTTCAATAACAAAAATAAAATAAAATAAATAGTTAGGGATTTTTACCTATCTTAATGAAAGGATGATGACGTCAAAGAGGTAGAAACCGTCTCAGGATGGAACTAAATCTCACCAGGATTTTCGGGAAAATAAAAGGATGGAGGAAAGAAAGACAGTTGGGACGATAAGATCCTCAGTAGGCTAGTACGAAAAAAATAATTAGGGATAACGCTAGAATCATCAATAAATGTTTGTAAGAGCCATTAAGAGCAAAATTATATATACACAAATCTTCATTCCGATAAACAGATAGCTTTAAGTATACGCCGAACCAATACAACGTAGTTCAATTCATGACCCTTTACTATAGATATTTGAAAATGAGTTCAAACTAAATTGCAAGTGAACACATACGATTGTAGTGGATGTAAAAAAAATTAATAAACAGAATCAACAAAATGTTGCGGATAAGATTTAAGTTCCACATTCTTTCAACGGTTATGCCGTTCAAGATTAGATTTCTGGACTATAATTGAAAATTTATTGTACAGCACTATTGCTCTAAATCTAGAAGAAATTTACTTTTGAAAAGTACATACTGTTAAAGTTCTTGCGAGTCATTGTACTAATAAACAAACTACAAGTCAGTCAGACGTGCCAGAAATAGTAGGTCTCAGCCTCTCAAAGTGATCCTAGAAGCGCACGAACGCTGGACGAACACTATTTAAAAAAAAGAAAAATAGACCTAAGGTCCCGACGACAGTAATTGGACAAGGTCTCTGATGCTAATGGAAGGATCAATTGAACTCTAATTGCTCTGGAAGCAATTTCACATTTAAAGTAATTTTGTGCGAATATTTAATTATTAGTCACAAGAGCTAGAGATGAACGAAGTCGTAAGTGGATCAGAGTTTAAGATTCTCTATATATGACATCAGTTCTAGTTCGAGTTATGATATCAGATAAAATAATCAATTTTAGCTAGTTAATTGGAGAAAATAAACCGGACATTTTTCAGTTTAAAAAGAAGGGCTAACTTTTTAGAGAATATGTATCCATTATTTGATTATTAAACCTTAAACGCTTCTTACAAAATTTATTTTAATCTATCTTGTAGATAATTGAATCCTGTAGAAAGGAAATCAATTGTAAATGGTTACATAGGTGTAAGAAGACGTCATTCTTTACAATTTTTAGTCTTAAGAACCAGGAAAAACAAATTTTGTTAAATAACAAATGAAAATACTAATGAAAAATATAGTGGTATTGAAGGGTCATACAAGGTCCCTCTATCTTGGATTATTCAATCACATCCGGTCATGTAGCAGTTACGCCGAGAAAGAAATGAAATGATTTGATTACACAATGGAGGAGAAAGTTATCGGAAGAACGATCGTATAAAATGAGTTCTCGAAACGCAAATAACCTTTTTTATTGAACGAAATTATCATACATAACAGAGGGATTGGTTTTATGTTAGAGATGTCAGGAAGATCTGTGCATGTAAAAAACTCATTTTTGATTACTCGTAATAAGGAATGTATTGTTATGATATTTTAGTCATATGGACAGCTTTCGATTGCTTTAAGTTTTAGAAATAATAACAATAAAAAAGATTTAGCGAGCCTGAAGGCTTAATACCCATCAGAACGTATTCAACCAAAGTTTTTAGGACTTTCTTGGATACTAAGCCAAATAACTATACAAGTCCATTTCAACTGTAGCGGTTCTATCACTGATATGCACTGAAAAGTTTTAAAAAACTACCATTTACAATAACCCATGAAGGTCTTGGCGCTATAAGTTCCAAAGGTTATTGCTTCGAGTTGCAACAACTTTTATTTTTTCATTCGTTTCCTTTTTAATATTCTAAAAAAAAAAAAATGTATTACTTACTACTGCATATAGCAAATATTACTGACTACATATAGATAGAAGAAAATATTTATACATACTGTTTTGGTTATATCATCATCTATACTTTGAAGTGTCAGTTGAAGCATTAATTCCTTGTGTAAAAAATAAACACATCTTCCATAATCACATTATTTTTTTTTCAAAATAACACAGGATTACTTGTTTTTCGAGAATATTAAAAAGGAAACGAATGAAAAATTAAAACTTGTTGTGACTTAAGGTCGCTACACACGGTCAGTTCTGTGTGTCAGTTTGGTGTGCTCATTTCTTACCATTACTTCTAACTGAACGCAACATTCGCATCCACACGCTCACTACGGTGTGTCAGTTCAATGAGCTAACCCATGGAAGCTCCAGTCCTTCTTATTGTGTTTTGTGTTATTTATTTAGTATATTTTTTAGATTAATTTATTGATATTTACAGCTGTAATAATATTACAAAAAGTATATTTGCTAATATGAACAAATGACATAAAAAAAAAACCACTTGTGGAGAAACTACCCATCGGTAGCACTCCAACTTTAGTCTATTACACACAATTTTGTGTTTACATCATGTTTTCGGACGATGAATTGTTATTTCTATATAGTGCAGTTTTTTTTTTAATTGTTTATTATGATGGTCCTTTGAAGTTACTTTCCACAAACATTCCTCCCCTCTGAACAGTTCTATAAATTCTTAAAAAAAATCTTTGCCTCAACTAACCATACTATCACTCAGTAATAACAAACATACAAAGCGAAGTAATACAGAGGAGGTCTTGAAAAGCGATTGAAAGGGTGAAGTCTATCCAAACAACACCTGTACGCATGCTCAGATAACTAATGTGACAGACCGAACTGGCTCGACGGTGCACACGCTCACTTCGGACTGTCATCAGTTCGATATAGAAATGGTGAATTTTCATCAGTCCAACAGTTCACTTTTTCGATGTGAGCTCGCATCAATTTAGCCTATACACGGTCAGTTCGATGTGAACACACCAGACTCAGCGGCCTTCAGGCTTAGTGAGCAGATTAAATAATTCATCTATCACAGCCGGATTTGAATCTGGGATCTTCGAAACAGCAGCTCAGCGCTCTACCACTCAGCTACTTCTAATAAGTTAAATCTCAAAATTTTATCAGAATGTCGGAACCATATCAGACGCATTCAATCCTTTCAATCCAAAGTCCTGAGAACTATTGTCAATGCTCCTTATTATGTTTCCAACAAAACCCTCCATAATGATCTCAACATTCCTTTCGTCCTCGATCTCATCCCTACTAAATTTTCAAACTTTCACCAAAACCTTGCCTGTCATCCCAACCCCCTGGCTCAGTCATTATCCAGTTCCACACATCCATATAACCCACCCCGCCGCCTAAACCGGCAATGGCCTCGAGACCTGATATAATAATGTTATTTTTTTTTTTTTTATTTTTTTTTTTTATTTTTTATATTTTGTTTTATTTTTTTATTTATTTATTTTTTATTATATATATATATTTTTGTTTTTATTTTTTACTTTATTTTTGTATATATTTTTTCGCTTGTATATATTTATTTATGCATTTATTTCGTTTATATCATTGATTTTTTTATGGAATGATTTTAAGCTACATAGCACCATTACTTATTGCCCACAACAGGCAGATTGTAATGTTTCAATAGTGTTTTTTCTTCTCTCTCTCTCAGAATGTCGGAACCAGTGATGCTGAAGCGTATTGTAACACTACTCGTTGGTTCTTGATATTTATTATAAGTGTGAACATTGAATTAGCAGCTTAAGTACTAATAAAATATTTGAAATAGAAAGAAATCACATATATTTAGTGAAAGAAGTTTATTTTAGAATCTCTTTAGGAAATTTTGGTCCTATCCAAATCGAGAGAGTGAATGTACGAAATCAGTAGAAACAATTAATTGAATCTGGTTAACTGAAAAATATATTGATTCTACGGTAATGATTTTTTACATTATCTTAATTCAATACCTCAAAGAGACTGTACTGGCTGGTTCGCTATGCCTCGCACATCCGATATGCTAACAGCTCGTATCCTGTTTTTTGTTTCTCGCGGAACGCCTTGAGGCTAAGGTATTCTAGGATGGCTTTTGAAAGGTTTCATTAGTGCTTTTTACACCTCCCGTCGGGGCAGAGCTGCCTCATGTTACGAAGGAAAAAAAAGGAAATGCCTTAGAAAGTTCGAAAGTGATATATGCTACTGGTTATAAGATTTAACATCATATTTTGGCTGTAGTCCTTCATCATTATTCAATTAAGAAAAAAATAAATAATAAGAATCTCGTCGGTATGCAGATCGTATATAGATTCGACTTGAACTTAATAAATAATAAATATTAAAATATATAACTCATCCATCAGATGTAATGAGTTTCTTATGGTACGTTTTATGTTTAAAAATTGCAAGTAAAAAAAAGACACAATTTCTTTTATAATCTTGTCTAGGATTAATTTTGGGCCTAAATATTGTATGAAGTAATAAATTAAGTAATTGAAGTTTGAAGTACACTGGAAAACTTCGGACTGGTATTAATGAGCCAAGTTAATACGCAGTATCAATCAAATACCGCATAGAGTTGTCTAATCACTTAACAGAGTCCGCACGTAATGTCCATGGAAACCCTTTCTTGCATTGTATTCATATATATCCATATCCAGTCAATAACTATTTAGAAAAGTTAACATCTAGAACCTTATGATTTTTTTGATAAAATTAATTTTTTATTCATAATTCTATTCTTATTTTTAAACTTAAAAATTATTTTCTACCTTTTCAGTTCAGCTTGCTATTAACGCGTGTTCTATATTTTACCCCTAGTTTTTAAATTTATATCCAATTTCTGCTTTTTAATTCGGCTAGCTACAAAACAAGGTTTACTTTTTTGTTGCAAAATATATGGAACTTCCCAGTTGAATCCTGCCAGCCGGATATATAGATCTTGTCTCTAAGATTAAGCCATGTATATACCTCAGTACACACCTTGGTGTTAGGCACAAGACATTACCAAGTCATCGGATAAGGAAAATCATTAATTCTGAAGACCATGTCGAAATTTGAAGTTCCAGCCCTTGAAATTCGTGCAAAGTTTCAATTTAATTCAATATTTTGATGCCGTCGAAAATCGAGGTTAAAGATTATATTACAAACGTACTAGAGGCGATAGTGATAAAAGCGTGTTCAAAATAGTAGGTCCTGTAAATATCTTTCTAAAATATTATTATCAAGGTAGAAATCAGCCCATATTAAATTACTTATTAAAGTATAAGACAGAGATCACCTTGGAATTGGAACAATGGACGGTACAATCCTTGCCTGAGGCCTAAGGCATTGTTAGCGCATCAATCGTCATTATTTCCTCCAGCTCATGCGTGGCCAATCCAATCACTTCTTATCGAGCCGCCATTAACTGTCTCTTGGTTCCCATGGGCTTCGTCCATTCACTTCACGAGGGTCACCAAATCGTAAATTATTAGAAAGTCTTGACCGTCGGTAACGTCCTTAGGATTAGGAGCTATAAGATGGTCAAGGAGCAACCAAGGAATATTCCCAAATACAAGAGAAAAATTGTAATATAGATCTTGAGTCATATAGAATAGTCCGAAGAAATCAAGCAATGAAATGAGTTGAAGTGTTAAGAATAATCCATTGCTGTCAGATATAGCAGGAAGGGTTTGAAAAAATATTGCTGGAAATAATTAAGTAATAATAAGGGTGTGGGATATCCCGGGTTGAGATCCTGCTGTAACAGATGCATTATTTAATTTGTTAACTGTCGTACGAGGGGTGTAGATGCATAACTCAAATCCTCCACTTTTCATAAACGGTCCATTCTTTCGGCAAAAACGATTTTAAACCGATTCTGTAATAAATATATGAGATTACAGAGTCGGATTAAAATCGTTTCACCGAAAGTTATGAAAAGTGGAAAATGCATGTTTTGCATCTACACCACTCATATACAGAGCCTATAGGATCTTAATACCCTCCTAGTGTTCACACAGCCTCTGTAAAGTAGGAAAAACCAGGGTGTGAGCGTGATTTGGAACAAGTAACCTCCCAACACAACTGTTGTCATAGAAACATTACAGTCTCTAACATATACATGAGTGGTAGTGGTGATTAGAAGGACTTGGTATGCAGGCGCTCATTTCATAAAATGCCTGCATCTGTAACTTTCATTGCATTTCAACAAAAAGAAAATTAACAATGTAACATGTAAAAATGCTTCATTGATAGTAATAAATTGGTACAAATTTCATACTCATTGGTACAAATAAATACTCATTTCTTCTTTTTTTTTAATTTTAAGTATTGGATCGTAGAGGATTTCGATCGCTTAGTGGAGCCCCAAAGCTCAACTCCAAAAGTCCAAGATTAGCGGGTTTAAGTAGAAATAAATAAAGTCATAAACATCGGGTTCGGACCAAATCAGCAACAAATAAGACATTAACGTCGTTATGGATGACTTTATTCGTTGCTTAGTAAGGAGTATTGAGGACATTCGAAAGATTTTCGGTTGTAAATAAGATGAATTCATAATTTAGTGGAGCCCCAAAGCTCTACTCCAGTCCAAATGGGTCTTATAATAGTCATGTATATGAGCATTTTATAATTAATCGGAAGTTTGGAGGGTTTTTCTAGTAAGTGTTGAAGCAGTCTGAAAAGGCGAGTGGTAGAGCGAAAACCATTTCGCACCTCAAACTTGTCGAATCACTTCACACATATAACAAGCCTTCACTTATTTTTCCTGCGTGGATTAATTTTCGAGAAGTATATCGCTAAAGACTAAGAGTTAAAGGTGAATTTTCTCATGATCCTATTTCAACATTAACCGCCTCAAAAGCGGCGAGACGAAGACTGGACGGGACATATTATCTTGACATCTGCCATTATAATAACACAGGAGGGCCTGTGGTTCAGTGGAAACCGCTACCCGATTCTCCTCACCTGTTTCCTGTCTTTATCTCAATGCCAATTATCTCTTTACATATAATAGCTAAAATTTATGCTCAGTTTTTTCTCATCAACATTTTTCCAGATGAGAAATGAACAAAGAGAAAACTAATTACACAAGTGCTTCTAGAGACGAGGTTGACTCAAACTGCCTTGTAGCTGGTGGGCGTTGTATTAATGCTTATCTAAATAAATTTTTCTTTTTAATCGTAGGTGTCAGCTTCTTTAGAGATTTATATTTTAGATATCGCTTCACGCTTAGATAAATGCTCGGGCTTTTCATTACTTAATAACTCAGCCTGTATATATGAATATTTAATGTGCATCATACGTTGAGTAGGCATATCCGAACAACTTTGTAACATTGGGAGGGCTAGCTAGGGCTGGTTTCCTTTCCTTTTAAAATTGAACAAAGTATATCTATCCTATGTCTTTTGGGAGGATTGAGGAAATGTTAGGTGAGTTAAAAATATAGATATAACGTAACTTACGAGTTCAGGAAAGAAAAGCAAACTGGGAAGTGCCAATGTGGTTGAATAGCAACCGAAGATAGCTCTATATAGCATGTTAGCTTATAACACCGGTGAAAGGTTTTTTAACATTGGTTTATCCTAGATATGCTCTTACGATTGAACGTTTAAACTTCCTAATAGCACAGAATAAAATGCCAAACAAAAGAGACTTTTTAAGGTTTAGATATTAAAGGAAAAATCCAAGAGCTTAACATGCTTTTCTCTTTTCTTCATCCATTTTCCCCTTAAAGACTTTATAACGGAGTAGTTTTACTTCATCTTTATTTATCGAGCACAACTAATGTTAGAATATTTCTATTGTATACAGTCTGGGTCAGGGAATCTAACAGATTTATTTTTCTCGTATAAAAAATCCATTAGAACGGAGAACAAGCATAGTTTATGAAAAGTAACTCTGATAATAGCATTCTTAAAAGCCTTTCTCCTATTGTATTTAAATAGTGTTGCTAAAATATAATTAATTGTTAATATTTACAACAAAATTAATAAAAAGAGCGGCCAAAGAGCGAAATTTTTAATATCTAACAGTAGGTAATTTGAGATTATCCATTGGAAGATACAGGGTTCTAAACAGAACTGTTTTAATATATGAGTAGAACTTGAGATTGAGAAATATTTAGATTTTTTGGACCCGTGTAGAACAACGGATTTTCGGAAATTAAGGAAAACATGGGAGGGCACCAAAGATAAGAATTTTGCAGTATTGATCATACGTTTTGAAAATGTATTAGCTTTGAAATGATGAATGAGATGAAGCATATCTCCAAATCATGATTGAGATTAGAAATTGGAGCAGAAAATGTAGTGTTTCCTTTGCTGGAATTCTACTGCTACCGTAAATTGTTTACTAATCTCTTGTTAATGATTGCTCGACCATTCAAATTTTTTTTACGTTATCCACTTTAAGATGGAAGGCAGAGTTAATTTAGAAAAAGACTTAATCGTTCGGTTTCGTTCCTTTCACAAACTACAGTTCATTTAAAAGAAAAATACCACCAGAGCTCTTAAAGCGGAATTTTAAAAGGAAGCGTTTGAAGTTGGGTCTATTAAAGTACAGTTGTCCTTTAATAGTTATTAATAACTAATAATACAGCATTGTTATACCAAAGGTTCCGGGTTCAAGTCCGTGTGTATTAGATAAATTATTGAATCCGCTAGAAGCCTTGGTTGAACCCTTTGGGAGCTGAGGAGCATCCCGTGGCTTTCCCAGCCTCTATCAAGTGTGCACCCTTAATTTGTGTGAAAACATGGGGTGCTGGGCGTGATTTCGAACAAGTCATTTTCCTGCACAATTCTTGTCTTAGAAATAGTGTAGTTTTTAACATGTACTGAATCCAAGACCCTTATGGGTTGTAGTGTTACAGTTTTTTTTTTTTTTTTGAATTGCAATGGTTGGATCGGAGAAGAATTTTATGACTTAGTGGAACACCAAAGTTCTACTTAATAAGTCACCTCCTTGCCCAGCCGTCGTCCAAGAAACAGTATAGGCTCTTGCATGCACTGAACTCAAGACCCCTCATGAGTTATAGTGAGTACAGGTTTAGGCTGTTCTCAAGCACATTGATAAACATCAAGTCGGATATTTTCTAGTTCAAAATTACTATGTCCTTGTTTCAAGACATGTAATCTTGTTGTTTTGTTTATAATAAAATCACGACGCAAACTGTAGCACTTTTTAAAGCTGCTTGAGAGTTAATTGATAATAACAGCTGGTATCAGTTCCTTTTAGTTCAAACTGAAAGGGAAAAATATTTTAACTATATCTTTAGCTACCTATAGTTCCGCCGGTATTTTTAATCCATAGAAAACCATCTCTTTAAGAATTTTATTTCCTCTTAAACGAAGGAGTGAGTGTAACCACAGATATTTCAAGCGAAGGGTCGCTCACACCGAGATGGTTAGGGCACAAGGCCGTGGGGAAAGGAGACTCTCCTCCTGGCGATGTCTCCGCGTTAGCGCTGACTGGGACAGATCCAAAAAAAAAAGCAAATAGTTTCTGGGGTGGGTGCAGAGTAGTATAGACATGTTAATGGTGGTAAAGTTAAATATTAAAAGTGAATACGCGTTCAATAGAAGTTGATGTTATAACATATAACTCTAGAACCCATGAAGGGTCTTGGGTTCAATAAGTACAACGGTTGTGCTGTGAAGTGAATTGTCCTCGATCCTACTCAACCGCCAGATTCTCCCCCCCCCCTATTATTAGTATTTTAGGTATCCACTTTATAGAGGCTTGGTGAGATCCAGGAGGATCCATCTCTAGCTAACATATTAAATAAAAATCTGCAATTCAGCGGGATTTTAACCCTGGACTTTCGGTACGGCAACCCAGCGCTCTACCACTGAGCCACTCCCTTCCCACGATATTTAACAAAAAGAGAATAAATTACATCCATACAGGTAGATCTGAAGAAGAGTTTCACATTAAAATTTAGTTCCTACCCTCTTTCCCCACCCTTTGACTACTAAGGGCTTGCTTGATCTTGATCTACATATTCTTCATTTATCGAAAATATATTTTTGTCCTAATCACTCAAAATGCATTCTAATACCTGTATTTTATTCTTATTGCAATCCAGTAATGTATCCATGTTGCTTTTATTGTTATTGGAGGAAAGAGTGTTCCAGAATACAGATTAGTTTTTCATTTTTTTTACATAGATACAGATTATAAATGGAATAGAAAAAAAAATATTTCTATGAATTTACATAACTAATAACAGTTATGTTGTATTATTTTTTAAAACAAAAGGAAAAATGAAATTAAGATAATCAATGCAAAATAATTTAGTAGTAACACAAGAATAAGGTAATCATTTAACTCTATGGTAACTAATGATTTTAAGTCTGGAGATAATGTAATAAATAATAATAGTACATTTGCTGTCTTATTTTGCATAAATCATAATAAGGCATCCATTAGTAACCTAAGAAGATGCTATCTTGTCCATATTCCCGTCATAAATCTTATCGACTATTCAAAAAACATTCTGATGGTAAACAAAAAAACATTTTGATGGTAAAATTAAATGCATCAATATAATGAATTATGCAGTGGAATATTGTATTTTATCCGAATACAGTTTTATAAGTTTACACAATATAACTTTCATATTTAGTTTAGTTTTTATGTATTACTCATAGAATTATTAATTGCACCAATGAGCAAATTATTTAGCAAAAACTAAAAATACTTTCTTTCATAACTGTTGACTTTTATCTTAGGTATGGGTTACTGGGAGAAAATAAAGTTACAAGATGAAAGGTGTAACATATCAAGAGGTTTAATATAAAATTATGTAAAAGAGATGTGTTATATAAAAATCCAGTTTAAACAAAGGTTTTTGACTTTTTTTAAATTAAGGGTTTTGATGGAATGAAGAATCGATGATCACCATCCAGCAGTTAGTTCAGCATCCTGTTAGTTAGATCCGACCGAAAAATTAATATTTTTTAAAGCATTTCCAGCAGAAAACTATGTAAAGTCGTAAGACACGATCAGATATCCTTGCAGATTTTGTTCTATTTACGTTTAATTATATAAAATTGCCTTTTAGCCAAGAAAATGCAGACCCCGCCCCGGCAGTCACTATTACACAACTACCACCAGTCACGTCAGTCCTTTTACGATAATTGCTAATAAAACACTGACTGAATAAAATTAAATTCTCTGTTCAACCTGTTAAGGACCAACTAAAATTGTTCCAGGAAGAAGTGCAAGAAAAAATTATTCCGTTAAAAGTTATTCGTGATTAAGGCAACCCGGAAAAGGTTCATTATTCATGGAAGCGTGAGAGAAGTGTAAGACTCACTTCAAGCATACAAAAAATAAGATATATATGTAAATTCATAATATGCATATATGATTCCATATTCGTCTCTCTATGTATAATATGTATATTTATATACGCCTTTTGATGTCACCTCCAATATTCTCAAATTATCTGTTATGATTTGGATCAGATTAGTATGGTTATTAGTAAATCCATATTCTTCGACATCCATCAGGTAGAAACAGCTATTTAAGTAATGTAAATTTTCAAGATGCATGATTCTGAAAAAACCTCGTATTACGTGTAACGTACATCCGTGTCGGGTCAAAGTTCCTCAACTTCCAGTAGATTCATGGAGTATTGTTGGTTAGGTTGTTGTAATATACTATCGTTGCGCCATGCAGTTCAAGAGCTCGCATATACAATGGAGAATATGAGGTCAGCCTTACTTGGAACGAGTCAGCTGTAAATAAGGCATGTTTAGTATTTGTCATTTTATGAGACTATTGAAGTTCTGAAGCTTCCATAACACTAGCGAAACGAGCAGTATCTGGTGACTGCACTGCACAGCTTCCTTCCAAAACGTACACAATTCGAGACGGCCTCGCATCTCTCTCGAGGTTAGGTTGGCGCCCTGCTAAAGGTCTCCTTTCATTCAACTATACTGCCTTATTCAACGACCGTGTGTACCAATATCGTATCCTTGGCAGTTCTGGGTAGAAAGCCTAAATAGTTCTATACCACGATCGGTGTGGATATGTTCTAGCGCCTGTAATATCGGATGAAATCTTAATAACAAACTATCTAAATATGATTTAGAAGATTTGATGTTTGCGCTGAGAAAATAGTAATGACATGAATTTGAGTTATTGTGGCAAGAACTGTAGTTTTTTTGTTTGTTTTTTCTTAATCGTTCAGCAATAAGCGCTCGAAATATTTTATAAAAGCCTAGTTTAATTTTCCTTTAACATGGCTGAAGTAATCAATACTAAAGCTGATACATTATAGATACTTAAAAATTAATTAATTAATAACTTTTTTGTTTGTAGAAATTCTACCCTCCGTTGTATATTATTAATATTAATATTGTATAATACGTTGCATAGTTGCCTGATTGATTCAATGCCATAAAGGTTGAGATCTATTAAATCCATCAATGCCTTATTAACATTCCAAGCATAACCTCAGAAGAGTCCTGAAATAAGTTCATAAATATCAAACTGGAATCCCAGGAATGTCAAGTCGAAGCTTCCAATTCGCTAGATAATAAAAATAAACTATTATCAAAATGAAATCAACTGTATTAATAAATAATTGTAAGTAAATCCGAATATAATCATTAGATATGAGCAATAGTTTCGTTTTCATGTAACAAATTAAACTAAGCGTCAACCAGTTGTTGAAAAAAAGTAATTGTATGCCTTGTATTACATTGCAAGTTGTAGGAATAAATTTACTTTAACAACTATAGTTTTAACCCAGGCCCTCACTTAAAATAATAATCATTCATGAAGATATTTTATTCATGCAACTATAAATTAAAATAATTGCTATGGAATTATAATTGCAATAACACTTAACCCAAGTCAATCGAATACTTGCCATATTAGGGCATCTGATGAGGGAGATGGTTGTGTTCGAATTCCAAACCCAATCAGGTAGAAAACCCACGAGTAGGCGGTAAGATTCACGACGTGCCAATGAAATTTCAGATTGTACTGATACATCGGTTGTTTTAATAATTTCTTTAGACGTATGTTATAAGCGTGTAGTTCATTCAGTTCGCATAGACGATTAAGCCCATGTTTAAAGAAGTACTAACCAATTTTATTTATTAAATAGAATAAATAGTGTATCAACCAACATTTATTTTTATAAATATTAACAACAAATGATCAGTTGTCATGCATATACTGGAAATACTCAGCTCTCACCCAATAAGATTTTCTAAAGAAAAATACGACATTATTTTAATAAATTATTTGTTTCTTATTAGAAAATTTTAGGCTTCCTCTCATTTACTTTGTTACCTCCATTTGAAGTTATGTCCCTGGTTTTTGATTTACGTTTTTGTTAATTACTTCTATCTTTTTACCTCTCTTGTTTTTTGAATTAGTCTCAGCATTGACGTTGACACAGAAATTAAGAAACATTCGATTTCAAAACAAATAAAAAAGTAATTATAAAGCAAGTATCAATTGAAATGATATATTGTATGCTTTAAATTCCTTACTAAATTACTTTCGTTCAAGCATACACAGAAACTAGATATTCTAATAGTCCAAAGACCTTTGTTGATGCTTAAGTCTAACACAAAGAGAATGGTACTACTAAATAAAAGGTCAAGCGCATTGTTTTAAGATTACTAAAACTTATTATATTCTAAAATCTTGACCTGTTTTTACTACTTGTAAAAATGCTATTATGTACAATGTATCCAGAAGACTTCGTGTATATACATTATACTATATTTTATAAATTGGAGATAAGTAATTGTCTTTAAGAACTGAAGTATCATGCAAATGGCAAACAAGATCTAGGAGACTTCAATTCCTACAACACTTGAACTGAAGTCTCAAAAGTGGGGCCTGCTCGCTAGCCCGGTATGTGGGATAGAATTCCAAGAGAGGTTGGATTAATCTATTGAACTAATTAATTCAGATAATTAAAACATGAACTCACCAAATTGAAGATTGCTGTCTGTAGACTTATAATTACACTGTTGCCGGTCACAAAACTAGGATTATAACAGTTGTATCAACTTCAGCTGATGTAAAATAACACACAACAGAACACCACCGACAGTTGGCTTCACACTGACGAACAACAAAAACTCCAGGGACCGGTTTGGGACCTCAGTCTTGCCAACACAACGCCGCTTATGTCCCTCTCCGCCTGCTTCCATCAATCAAATGAAGAAATATTAACGTTTTATGTATTTTATCACAACAAGTTTGCTAAAGTGATAAAACAATAAATAAATTTCGATATTACACTTAATAATACACGAAACCATATTTTTTTATGTGTTGGATATATTTCATATTTTTTTGTATTTTTTGTATTACTTCATTATAAACAAATAGACACACATAATTAGTAAATTATGAATGTATTTAAAAATTATCTTACATAAGATACTTTTAAATATATAAACTTTTATGCTCAACCTTGCTTGGTAAATTGACATTTTAAAAATATTTCTATATTTGATGATTATGAAAAGTTATTAGTACATATATATTAATAACGTTGGATCTTTTCTTGTCGTCGAAAATTAAAATATTATTGCATTACAAATTATATTAGAATTTTGTTATCAAGTAAACAAATAGTGAAATTATGAGAAATTCGGTCTATACTCGTCATCGTAAATCAATCCAGACGAATAAAACTTTGACGGTTTTTAAGAAAGGGATATTCCCATCAGCAATTCATAACGTTAGATGGATGAAATAAATTAAATACTTACAAATATTTAAGTTTAAACAAAACAGGATTATTTCTCCTTATTTTGTTATTTTTCCCCAAATAGTGACTCAAATAAAACATTGGAAATGTGGACCTTTTCCTTTCCCCATTTTATTTGTTTAATTTTATCATTCTTAATGGATCTATATAAAATTTAAAGATTTTAGCTTTCTATGACAGCTGGAAATATCCATTATATTTAATGTAAATCGAAGTTTACAAGTTTTTACTTCAGAAAAATAATTACAGCTACCAACATCTCTAACGAAGACCCGAAGCTGTCTGATATAATTACTCTTAAAGCTGGCATAAATAAAGAAGATATTGCATTAGGAGGTATTTCTGTACCACAAAAATGAGGAAAAATAAAATGTCATAAACAGTAAACATGGACGATATTTGGTTTCAAATTTCTTGTCTTAGAATTTACTTCTACATAAATAAATAGAAATGTGCGTTATTCGTCTACAGTATATTATACAAAAATTTCGTATATCAAGCCATAACCTACCATAGCATTGATGAACTATGAGTTTAGACCCAAACAAAAAAAAAAGTAAATAAATAAAGATAAGCCCTCCCCTGGCTTTCTTCCCTGCCACCTGCCTCTCTGCATTGGTTTTCAATTTCTCAAACACTTATTTATTAATATTTTTGAATCAGCCAGAAACGACAAGATCTTTATATCTTTGTACATTTTGAAATAAATGTATAGGTATTTTAGATATAAAATATTCCATCTGAATATATTTATCTTTGACTAGAATGTAATATAACGTAAATTCTTGTTAGTTTCAAGTCCACAAAAAATATTCTGCTTGAACTAAGTTTTTTTTGCTACCTTTCATGTATATAAAAACTGAACAAATCAGAGGGTGTCTCGCACGGATTCCAGCTCTAATGTGTACCTTGTGTTTCCTGTCGTACAGCTGTGGGGCACGTGGTTTAAGACAGCTGCATCGTTTCGGTATATCACGGTCATTACCAAAATAAATGTCGACCTGCTAAGGTTATTTCCTGCTCCAAACGATTCCTTAGACATAACCAAGTTATTTGATATGCTCGTCCTCTTTCTGAAAGAAGAGTAGGAGATTTCTCCCGTCAAATGATAAGAGAATAGCCACAATCTCCGTGATATCAGTTATTAAAACATTTATTCGAAAAGACCCTAATAGCCGACTACAATTTAAAAAAATCTGATTTATCTGAAAAGATGGCAGCAAAAGAAGAATTTAACGCAAAGTTGTGACGGTGCATGGCTGATTAAGCGTTCCTCTTTCCCGAATTTTAATACGAAGGGAAAGAGGAAGTGCATAAGAAAATAATAGAAATGCATATCTGGTAGAGATAACGAGAAAGGTTGATCCAGTTCGCATCCTTCAAGATGTCTGTAATAATGAACACTGTATTCCCACATAAGAACATTCAATAACAGAATTGGCGAATTCTGGTGGGTGAAATATATCATGTCTGAATTGATAATAGGCATCGCAGCTATAGAAGGGATGGCGGAAACTACAGAGGACCTCAGATTGACCCGGTAGTAATAAAATTCAACCAAAGAATAAGAGTAGTATTAGTATCTCAATATCTACCAAAAAGAAATTGGAATACAGAAAAGATAGAAAATGAAAAGAAATTTCATTGCGGAAGACTTAGCTATTGACGACAATAAAACTAAAGGAAATATGTTAGACCGTGGAAAAATTCCAACGAAAAGCCTTAAGTCTCCAAACTAAAACAGAAATAGAAATTATCTGTCCAATATTTTGCCCATTCAGGCATCCTCAGGGTAGAAAGAGAATAACAGCAAAACAAAACATGAATAATGCACCCAAGAAACATCCCACCACCTCGAAGGCTCAAATGCAACTAATGGATCATAAGGAAGGATACTGGACCCCAGCTGGTTAAGGTTAGATAAAAACAGCTGATAGATACTTCAGAAATTCAAAATTCAATATACACTCACCAAACTTCAAAAACCACCACAGGAAAATTAAGTAAAGGGAATATTCTCAATCGTTGCTGCAGGTACTCTGGAAAGTATACAATCTTGAAGAATAAACGGGTGGTTCTGCAATGAATGCGAGGTAGCTATCGAAAAGAGGAATGTTGCTCGCAGCGACAAACAAGACACCAGGATTTCGAATAACATGAAGCAAAGATACAGGCAAAGAAATAGCCATTGGAAGAGGAGCTAAATAACATCAAAGAGATGGTCAAAATGAATAAAATAGCAAGTTTTTACCGGTAAATAGGCATGAAGTAATATCCGCTAGTCAATAATCAGGTGAAGAGTAAGAAGGTAAGAAAAGTAAGAACTGATTTCAAATCTGATTGCCGTAAAAGTCAACAGTTTTATAACAGTACTCTATTACTATATTCGCAAATAAATATCATTAAAAACTAAATCGTTTTATTGACAGCATTATGGTTAACAATGATTGGTCATGCTGAGCGGTAATCTTGAAGATCCCACCATGAAGTGGTACAGCTATGAAGAGGTTACAGGTTTCCATTAATTATGTTAGGATAATGAGATTGAACAATTATTAAATAATAACAATTATTATTAATTATAACATATTATTATTAATTATAGCAATTATTATTAAATGGAATTATATCAGATAATGCTGGAAGTGGAAAATCTAAACTATCTAATGGTTTTTTTTTATTTAGTGAAAATGACATGGCACAAAATGGAAACATTCTGAACAAATAAACCATACCATACTGAATAAATATTCACTAAATATGATACGTTATATTTAAAATATATATAGTCAACAGCTGGAGCAATAGGTTAGAGATCTGTTAATAGATAGTAAACATAAAATCAGGCAGAATGTACATGGGAGGACTCTCGTTCGAGGACGAGCTGGGCTTAGAATGGCCCGGGAGGACGTACACCCAGATCACCGACTTGAAGGAGTTGCCTTCGGACAAGTACAAGAACTCGAGCCACGTAGCCCACTGCATGATATACGCGCTCAACAACAGGCCGATCATGAAGGCTTACATACCCAAAGCCAGTATCCTCGTAAGTCAGCTTGCTATTTCTTGTCTATAATTTCCCCTCCAGATAAATGTACCGCTTGCAATAAAGGACCGAAATCAGTAAATATTAGTAAGCTTTCTCCAAAACGAAATATTTTTTTTATACATTGAATGCAATAATTAGACTTAAAGGATATAATTAAATACATAGATATTCGGAAATGTGTGATAACTTTTGTTTTGTTGGGAAACTTGTAGGAATGTCTTTTAAAACAATCGACAAATTATGTGTAATTAACGCATGTATATCAACAGCCCTGATGAAAAAGTGGATAAATCAAATTTTATCCAAACCGAGTTAACTGAACTGAGGAAAGCGGAATCGTGCCATTCCCGTAGTTTTCGGCTTGAAATGGAAGTAATGTCAGCAATAACTCCCTTTCAAGCCAATGCTTAGCTTGGCTATGGACTGATTAATCCATTAAGAGAATAAGACGATTCTGCCTCCTTAAATACAAAAACTCTTTTCAGAGAAAATTCGACATAACCACATATTCAGCAAGGCTGTAGATATTACTGTAATTATTTTGGGAGTGAGTGTCCTCTTCTCATCTCTCTGACATTAAAAATGTTAAATAAATATTTCTATAGATCAAATAATATTGGAAATATGCATTTTTTTTCAGATGCAGTTAAGGTTTGACGGACATTTTGGATTTCCAGGAGGTGTTGTAGAGAAAGGTATGAGCTATTGATTTCCCTTGAAATTAACGATTTTTAAATAGTTCGACATTAATATGTTTTAATTGGAAAACAATGCTGTTGTTATGAAATTCACGACCTATTCAGGAGAGACACCGGAAGAAGCAGTCGCCAGAGAAATAGAGGAAGAGATGGGTATACTGCGACAAAACTTCAAAATATTTTCAGAGGTAATTGTTACATAAAAGTGTTATTAGTGTAAAGTGATACAAAGATGAATTTGTATGTTTTTAAATTTTATTGTATTTGATAACTTAATTTATTTTCTTAGTTTAGATAGCTCTTCAGTCCGATATACCTTAATGTGTCTCTATGACTGAGACTTCTACAGACAGCTCTGTCTTGTTCATAGCAGTTTCAATTATGTTTGTTTAAAAGGGTTAGGGCATTCTTGGCGACAACGCCTTCCCACCTCAGCATAACCTTCATCTTCTTCTTGACCTGGTCAGCAAACACGTGGGCAGTTTTTTGGGTTTTAATTGATAAGTCAAATACCTTTCAATTAAAGATGGAAGGAACCTCCTATACGGGTTTCTTTGATTCTTAACAAGTTCAAACATGGCGCGTTGAACACTGTTTTAGAAAACAAGCTCTTTCTCATCTGTATAGACCCAATGGCTCCCCTCGTGCAAGCATGTGATATCGGACCATGACAGCTAATGGTTCTGTAATCACTAAATATTCTTCTGATTCTATTTACAAATGTGATTTTTACCCACAAATCTCGTTCTGATTGTTTTTTTTGCTATGAAAACACTTCACCTTTCTCTTTCATGGTACTTGGATGCAACAAGGTAAATGTGCTATCCGTTTTTGACAGGAATAGTCTAAGCGGCTCCAGTCGGGGCAGCACTAAGATGTTTAGGCTGTCTATGATATGTATCCTGATATAAATAATAAGTTTGGCGAGCTCTCTTTAAGGATTCATGCTGTGTTTTAATTTTAAGGTTGGTTGACAGACGTCGAAATCTGCCCCTGACTCAGGTGATGCCTCCTTTTGCTCTCTCCTCCATCCAGAAAGGTTATGGAATATAGTTCGATGGTGTTTAGCCTGTAATATGGAGGTGTTCATAGTGAGTCGGAATAGTGCACCGTGTAACCTCGGGATCTTTGTAGCGTTACTCACTAAAGGAACTGGTCCCTCTCCCGATCAATTTTAATAAATAGGGACATGAGTTATTATTCATTATTCATCAAATATTAAAACTATGAGTTAAAAAATATTATAAATTGGAGTTTAAAAAGCTAATACTCTCTATTATCCAGGACCATGTTGTAACCCATTACTCTGAAGATAAAGATCTTCTTTTACATTTCTTCACTAAAGAGGTCAGTTTAAACCGTTTGTTGACGATTGAAGCAACTGCAGTGAATGGAGATTACTACGGTGATGAGGTATTATCCGATATTACATCTAATTGTTGCCAATACAATCGTAATAAAAATCAATTTATTTTTTTAAGAAAATATTTTATATTATTTATAAAACATGTTTAATTACAGGTAATGGGGATCGTGCGGATTCCGTTGTACACGATGGCCGACGGTTTCAGAGGATTTCCAGCTTTTCTGAACCACGGGTTCATAGGAAATTCGAAAGAGCAGCTCCTTCATGCCCTCGTAGCGAAACAGCTGTTTACACCGGAGGAGATCGAGGCGGCACTGGCTGCTAAACCAAAACTTCTGTCAAAAATAAATAAAATTAAGGCCTAGAACTTCTTTGGTATCATTCCTAGTCTGTAACTCAATGTTGATTGTTATATGAGTGAACATTCTTTTATGTTTTTAATTCTATAAATAATGTACCATAAAATTGACAGCGAAGCAGCACAACATCGTAAGTTCCTTGTTATTTTCAGTATTTCTTTTGAAAAATTGGCACTACGATATCAATAAATAATACGTAAGACAGATAATAGTTATCAACAAAACTATATGTTCCGCCAATAAATTAATATATCTACCTACAGATACAATCTTTCTACTTCTGCGGCTTATTTATCATATATGTAACAATCTCTTAGCATAGTAACAATAGTGATTTTATAAGATATCATTACTTCCTGCTATCAAGTATTATTCATCAGTAAAGTGATTCCTAATGGAAAAAACAAATGAAGTGTATTATCTCTGCTATCTAAATAAACAACCCAATTAAAGTTGGCTGAAATTACGTAATTTATGTCAAAATGTGGGCCAAAATAACAGCGGATTACTGGGCAATTATCAAAAGGATTGCAGCATTTCATCCGATTGGTTTAAATTTACTTTTAACTCTTCCAATTATTTTGATTCCTTAAACATCCTGTAACAATTTTAGTTTCTCTTATAAAGATTTATATAACTGTGGTTTGGTTGTATGAGATCTAGGAATTAGATTAATACAACATATGCCTTAAAAATAATTGTTACAATATCAATTTTTGCTCAGTTAAAAAATTTATTAATACTGTTACCCGAGGTTTTACCTGATTGAAATATATTTAAATGTTCTAATGTAAATAAATCTATAGATTTTTTGACTAATTCTTGGTTTTGCGTTTACTAAGATTTCGACTTAGCGAAAAAAAGAATGACATTTAAAGATTTCATGCTTTATTATTTAAATAAGAAATAAACATGCAGACACCAGGGTAACGAGACATTTTGATTATAATTCTTATCTTGTACGGTAAATGTATGATTATTAATGTTATTAATCCACCAGGGGTGAAAAATCTCTTCATCACGATTATTGCGATAGGATACATATACATATATACATATATATATACATGTATATATATATATATATATACATATACATATATACTAATAGGATACATGAATAGTCGCACATTACAGAATAATATGGCTGTGAATCGTGATGGCTAAGTTGGTACTAATTTAATGTGGGAAGGATGGATAACGTCTGTTTTATTTAAAATGATAAAAATTCATATTTCTTTTAACTTTTGACAATGTCGCCAAATTCTTTGACAACCTTTGTCTAGACAAGCTGCTTCCTCAGGACTTAATTTGAGACTCAGATATTATGAAATATTAAGTAATATTTGATGAACGGATTCTAACTATTGGCCGTTGCAATTTTAGTGTTTAATAAAAATTTAGTTAATTTAGTTTACATTTCTCATTTAATTCAACTAGTGTTATTACAATTATTTTATCTTTTTTCTACAGAGTTCGTATAATATCAAATTTTTTTGCCCCAAGTAATTTTAATATAAAATTATATAAAGTTATACAATTTATTTTTAATTTGAGTGACTCATTTTACAATATAAAAACGTTTATAGAAAACTGTATACAAATCTGGAAATGAGTCGGCTAATGAATTTGTAGATAAATTACAAAAAATGAAGTGAGCTGTCAATAAATATACCTAACCAAACATAGATGACTAATATATGATATTATTTATTAGAAAACAACAATATGTACATACAGATTTAGTAGATAACATCGAATAATAAGCATGTCATCACCCAAAGATAGAACCTGAAAATTAAAAACTACAAAATTGAGATACGAATTTTGTTGTTTTTAATTTTTCGAGAAACTTGTTGATTGAATGCGTGGTTTAATCGTACAATAATATCAACTAAGCACTCAAGAATACAAATACCATTCTTTCCTGGTTATCTATCATTATCCATCAGTCATTTCTTCCGATGTATGCACCGCATTCATCAGAGCTATTGTGCTCCAAATCAAGGAGATTAAGTTATTTTTAAAAACATAGTTTACAAAAAATGGGGTTACGAGATTTTATAATTAAAATGAAGTAATGTTCACTGAACTAATTCACTCGTATGTTATCTGAAATCATACAAGAAGGATTGCGGAATCATAAATCTTTATAAAGGAAACGCCAACATATGATAGATCGTATTCGAACAAATAAACTTCGCGATGTGAAAACAATTAAAATGTTTTGGTGTTGTTGTTTTTTGTAGCAAAGTACATTGGGCTGAAATATATTAACTATTTTTACATTCTTTTCATATACTTGCTTCAATTTACGAACACTTATTGTTGTTTACGAGGGGAAGATAGTTGGCTGGATAATTGTAATGATGGATTGAATTGGTCAGGGGGTGCAGTCAAAGATAACACAAAATAAGTGAAAATTATTTAATTAAAAATAATTTTCGCTCATTTTGAGTTATCTTTGACGGCACCCCCTGAACTAATGCACAGGCCAAGAAAAATTGTTTGATTTTTATGGGCTGAATCTAAATCTGGCATGAGTTTATTTGTATCACCCAAAGTTTTCCGGCAAGGTGCTTTGTATTATATAGTATAAACCCTTATCTAAACCCCTATACGATATACGGGGAAATTAATGAAACACTATGTTACATGATAAGCATGGTTTGTATTTACAGTGGCTACTTAAAACTGATATAATGCGCTAATACAAGTTTCACTTGTCAACTGGAATTGGTCTAGTCCACTTTCTTTCTCTTTTTTCTTTGAAGCTTCTTGTGTAGCCTTTTCTACGATGAGTCGCTTGTTGAACTTCTCGGTAAAGTGACCAAAAGTAGTCCCCCATCATGTTAGTGTTCCAGCGGCCTTGGTAGCGTTTTTCCATCACTTTAACGACCTGGTGAAATGCTCACCTTGCTCCTCACCTTCTTGTTTTTTTAGTTATGACCAGTAATATCGACACTGCAAAATAAGCAATCATCGAAATGATTTCTTGGCTCCCTCCATATCATAGGAACAGCAAATTTAAATTGTTTTTTCGACCATTTTCTTAGACTTTCGATACATACATAACATGCCTTATGCGGGGCCCAAGATTTAGTCTGATTACCAAGTTTAGTTCCAAAGTATGATAGATGAACCTTTTTAACAAAGTCTGTAATGTTTCTTTGGTGTTTTCAATCACTAATTCGCCACAAATATAACAAAAACTGTCAGCAGAGTTTTTAGACATTGTTAGGCATTGTACTGAGCACATTGACAGGAAACGTGAAAGTGAGGTTATGTCGATAGTAAGCAAAACATCAGCTGTTAACAGAAAAAAAGAAGCGACCTTTTTTGGCAAGCAAATGTATTTCAGCAGTGCTACCAACTTCATCCACACCAATAGACCTAATTTTTCAGTTATTTATTTTAAATATTAAAGCTGTCCAATTCTATAAAAATCGCTGAATTTACTAATACTATAAAATATGAAGAAATTGTGGGTGATACAGCTTTTTTAATATCATATTTGGATTCAGCACCCTAAAAACTATAGGAATAAGGTATTTTCAATACAAAAGATTTTCATCGTTAGCCTGTGCTGTTGTTCACGATAAATTCTAATATGACAACTTGCTAACAAAATTATAACGACACAGCGTGAGATCTCTATATTTTTCTTTTTACAAATTATGGAAGAAGGGAGAGATGAAGATCCCCTGCTCTTCTCAGAACGGTATCGCAAGTTCTAATTAGAAAAAATTCCTTCCAGCCCAGCCCAATTTCTATTTTCATGTTTGAAAACAAAAATGTGTATACACACAAAGAGGGAATAAGATCTTTATTTCGGTATAAGGCCCATAGATTAAGACAAAACACAAGAATATATTTTTCTAAAAGACTTAATATTTAAAACTTAATTTTTTGTTAGTATATAACGCATATAAAAAAAAAGGAGCGGGATAGCTCAGTGATAGAGCTCTGAGTTTCCTTGCCGAAGGAAGTTTCAGAGTTTTCTTGGAGCAACCAATCATTATCATTTCTATGAGGTACACATACTCTGGAAACTATAGGGAATACTGATAAACTTATCTTTCTGAATAGGTTTTCTGAGGTTTGGGGATAATGTGATACCAGTAAATTACGAGATAAAAGATCAAGTTCTAGTATTGGAGCTGATAACAAAATATATAAAAACTTTGGTGGAAAAATAACAATATTTAGGATTAGAAGTGTTACTGTTCCATCTCACTAGCCTAGTCACATGACAAAATTAAAAGGTGATTTTAATAATTAATTAATATCTGGTTGTTAATACACCTATAGGTAGCTGCATCGTCGGCTCAGATCCAACCTGGGTTTAAGTTTCTAGGCGGACCCAGGGAATAAGTGACGTCTCACTTTATGAATTGTGTTGTTGATGTGGTTGGACAGAGGTCTTCAAATGAGTAGGTAAATGATGCTTAAAAAAGAAAGAATAAAAAAGCTTATGTAAAAAAGTTAAATGTTATTCTGAATGTAAAAGTAAAAACAGAGAAAGTAATAATAATCCTACTAAAGCGGTTTAATGGTACTTGAGGGCGAATTGCCATCCTTCATTGTGAAGCACCAACATTTCGAAATATTTACGTCAAAAATTGGATCAAGGACGAGGCTAATAAATTACTTATCTGATGTTCTTAAAAAAATGAATAATAAACCGTAAGGTTTTTAAAAATAAAGTTGAAAGATATCCTAAAAAATTATTACTACTCCATTGATCGATGTCAAATTAACTTTATAAATTTAAAAAAAAAATCTATTATTTTTATCCTTTATTTTCACTCATATTGTATTCTTAATAAATGCTTTATTTAATTTATTTTGCGTGCCATTTTTTTCAAAACCCACATTTATATTTTTCATTGAGGATACTTTTCTACAATATAAAATACTGATTTGGCGGCCAATTGAGGACGACATTCAGGGCAAAAATTCGTGTTTCTGAAAAATTAAGAAATCTGACCAAAATTAATTATATTATATTCGTACAAATACACCAATACCTCGCTTTACGGCCTAGATACGTTCCACAAAACTTGGCCGCAAAGCGAAAAGCCGTATAAGGAATCAATTATTCTAATACAAAATCAATGGGGTCGATTCCAAATTTGTTAAACATGTAACATGTTTTATCATTCAAAATGCATTTTATCTTTTTATTTCATTTAAATGAAAAATACATTCATAACAAGTACATACATTCATACATAAAATAATAACAGACATAATTTTTTTTTAAATGGCTTTAATCTGAAGACGATGAACAAATGGTAACCTGCAGATCTCTGTCGTCATCATTTTTTGAAAAGTTCGAACAACAATTTATCGGAAAGTTCGGCGTAGGTAATATGCCTTAAAAGTGGCTATTGCACTCTGATCCATTGGTCCAGAGCTGTTGTATTTTTCGGAAGGTTCTCAATCATGACATCTTCAGATAGTTCGGATAAATTAGTAGGATGCCCTGGTGCATTATCCAAAATTAGCAAAGCTTAAGTTATTGTCTCGCAAATATTTTTTCACTTCTGTACAAAAGTGATTTTTGAACCAATCCTCAAAAGTAGCTTTAGTCATCCAAGCTTTCTTGTTGGATCTCCGTATGACGGGTAATTGATTTTTATTTAGTCCTTTAAGAGGCCGTGGATTTTCGGACAAATATATTAAAAATGGTTTTAGCTTAAAATCATCCGTGGCATTTGCACCAAGTAGCAAAGTTAATCGTTCTTTAGATAACCAGGCACAGATTTTTCGGTTTTTGAAATGTACGAGTGATCAGGCATTCGCTTCCAATAAAGCCCTGTTTCGTCTACGTTAAACACTTGTTCAGGTTTATAACCACCTCTTTCAATAATTCCCTTTTAAATGTTGGGATACTCCGTTGATGCGGCCTCATCGGCGCTTGCTGCTTCACCTTTCATTTTCAAATTATGCAAATTAAATCTATTTTTGAATTTTTCAAATCATCCTCGGCTTGCTTGGAATGTGACATCTTCAGCAGATTCATCGGTATCTCCATTCTTCAAATTTTCGAAAATACTTAAAGCTTTTTCCTGGATAGTCATTTGACTCATTGGCATTCTCCGTTTGTTATTGTCCTCAATCCATATAATCAATAGTTTTTTCCATAATCCAGTTTCTTTGGCGTGTTAATCTCGAGACATTTAAAGGTGCAGCAGATTGCAAATATGTTTTAATGTCTTCTTTTTTATCGCGAATAGTTTGAATGAGATTTCACAAGTCCCGTTGTCTTGCAAATTTCAACAATTTTCTCTCCAGCTTCTATACGACGTAATACTTCTAGTTTAGTTCCTAGCCTGACTGATTTTCAGCATCTCTTTTTATCAGTCTCCGAAGTCGATAATCGTTTTGGTGGCATTTTGTCTAAAAAATAATGAAATTATAAAATAAGTTAAAAAAAAAAATACATATTAAATTTTTTTAATTTTTTCAAACATACATATGTACTTACGTACCAAAAATGTCCCTAATTGTTTCCAATTTTTCCAGTTAATGTGTAACAATCAGTAATAAATATGTAAATAAAACACTCACAGACAAGTCTAAACCAGCCGCTTTATGAGAACACAATGAAAAACGCACTTAAACAAGTGCAAATTGAAAAGAGTGTGCATCGAGATTGCGGTTGCGAAAGATTGGCAACTTGTAGATATATCGATACATATTTTTTTTTTGCCGTTATAGCGAAACATTTTAGGCCGTAAATCGAAAACATGCCATAATTGAAGAGGGCCGTTATAGCGAAATGCCGTATAAAGAGCGGCCGTACAGCGAGGTATGGATGTAATTGTTTTTTTCTTTATTCGTGACCAGGTATGTGATTTATCTAGTATTTATCCGAAAATAGTTCCAGTCCAAAATGCTAGGAATGTGTTTATGAATTGAATCTCTTTGAAGTACTCAATGCATTTTGAACAAGTTGTTATGAAGAGAGAAAATGTGGCAGTATCACATTGCATTCACATTGACCCCAGCAACATTAGCTCAACTATGCATTTTTCATGAAAAGATCTTGGTTTATCTGAGTCGCTTATAGAATATTAATTCTAGTAATTCAAAGCTACTGGGGTGGAAAGGTCTGGTGGTTAAGGTCTTCTGGTAAAATGATACCTTCAAGAAAGTCTTCTGGTAAAATGATATATTTTTTTCAAGAAATTACTGCTTGTATCATTTAACACCATTTTATGCTGCTATAGCTATTCAGAGGATGCAGTAGCAAGAGCCCTAAATCCTGCCTATCCAATTATAATTAGGATAAGCATCTTTAATGAGCAACTGACTCTGCACTGGTTTGAGTCGCCATTTTCCGATACTGCATAACTACATAATTTTTTTTTACTTAAAAAAATCTCAAGGCCAACTGCTGGGCTGCGAACCCAAGATCTTGGTCACAGTAGGTTGTATGCTAACCACTACACCACAGATATTTTGAAGACAAATGTTTGTAAATAAAGGCAAAGTGCGATTCAACTGCTGGGGTAAGATTCTATACTGAAAACTAATTTAGTCCATGGAATACAATCATGAGTTAACTCAAGCTTGATACAACCTTAAACTAACCTGTAAACATGAATCTTCATGATTTAATATTGGCAGAGCATTAATGCTTCCTTCAGTGAAACATTTTCTTATCATTGTCAACGGGAAGTTATCCAGCAATTTAGTTACTCACAAGTTTTAATAAATAGAAGTTGTAATAAGGTTACATCTATCTGTCCATCGACCCAAACACTCGATGGAATCGTTTAGTTCATTTCTGAGTTTAGAAACCTACTTCTGTAGTTTTACCTTATTTTACAAGATGTTGCTCGATCAGTAGGGAACTGCCATCCTATGCCATCCATAACATTTCTCCCCAGACCACTGATCGGTAGGGCGAAAAGTGTTGTGCTTAGTAAAAAATCGTGAGGTACTCCACTTCTTTGTTCTCACTCATCGGAAATTAGACCATTCTGTCAGAATGGTCCTAACAGAATTCTTCTTTGGAAATTCCGTTAGAACCATAAAATGACTAGGAAACAAAAAAGTTTTTAATGAATATCCAAAGATGCCACGCCTGAGTACAATAGAAACGTTAGTTTTGCCAAAAGCTCTTCAAAATGCTTTTCGAAGAAAATAGTTCCTTTTTTCTCATCCTGAATATAAAAGCCAAAATAATTGATGTTTGATATGTAGCACAAGCTAGCTTATCATCTATCTTTGAATCTTAATAGTTTCATGGTTTAAATATAATTATGAACAGTATAAATTCCAAAGAATATAAAATTAAGAGTTCTAATAATTATGTTGCCAGAACTATTTTTAGTTGTAATGACAGAGTCGAAAGTAAGGTAAAGACAGTCAGAAAGTGATGATAAACAGACATATAAGTGTATAAGTAAATAAAAATAACTTAATAACAACTGTTTCAATGATCGTATATAGCCTTGATTGAAGAAAATTCTGAGTTATGCTGTCCTTTGAAAGGGACGTAAAATCGGGGTCCCGAGCCTGTATGGTGTCAGGTACTTGTCTAAGATTCCTATCCTAATTAAACTTGGATAGGAAAAATTTAGTACTCTCACTGTAGCATTGTCCGATTAGCCATAGCAGCATGAAGTGATTTTAAATGAATTAAATGAATATACAAACAAACAATAATTATTTAATGGATGTAATAGCAAGGGATTTCCTAAATGACTAAAAAAAATAAATAAATAATTATTACTAAGGATCTAAAATAAACAAACAGCCTCTTGACACTATCTTGACATCAGCCCATATTCATTATCTCTGTCAAGGACAAAAAAAAAAAAAAAAATCAACAAGGCACTCTCATAGACTTTATTTAAGGAGAATGCTGCTATGCTCAGTCATAAGTTGTGCATTTCGATGGGCAGTATGATACTGTTGGTATCTTTCGCAATACTGGGAGTGAGCTGTTCAGCTCTCGATGGCCCAGAGGTTACCGTATCTCAGGGCAAGATGATAGGAGAGACATTGCTGTCCAGGGATGGACGGGAGTACAGTGCCTTCCAGAGCATTCCCTATGCAGAGCCTCCAGTTGCTGAGCTGAGATTCAAAGTAAGTGTAATTTTTTTTCCAAACTATCAAGTTAAAACAAACACACACACAAATAATAGCGAAATAATGTCAATTCTATAGAAAGAATATAATTATTTTTATTTTTTTAATAAAGGTTTTAACTCCATGTAATCTCATCTATATTAGACTTCAATTAATGGAAATAGATTTTTTCCAATAATTAACACAAAAAAATAATGAACTAAAAAAAGATATACAAGGATTATATCGTACTATTATTTCTAAAAAGAAATTGTCAAAAACCTACATTTTTGGAAAAACAGGAAAACTATTAGTGAGCAGGGAATAGCCATCAGAACACTAAGAGTGACACAAGTGCCTTCTGGCAGACAATCTCTGAAGTTAGGTTGATACAGTTTTAATAAAGCGGTAAAGAGATATTTACCCATTTCTTTCATGTTTGTAACTTATCACCAAAAAGACACAGAATTTTTAGTTGTGTCACATCAGAATTACTAGTGTGATATGTTTGATATATTTCATCCATTATAAATTCAATTTTGATTTTCTTCCTTCCTTATTTTTTTTTTTTAAGTTACACGATTTATTCGTTCATATCATTTTTTTAAGGAAGAGCAGTTTATCTTGCTCTAATTTCTATTTTTTTTCATTGATAAATGTTCATTAATGCATTTAGTTAGTGATAAATTGTTTAATATTAAAGATATCTCAATACTCATCACCAAACTTGAGGAAAACTTGAGGAACAGTCCTAGTCCATGAGTGGCCCAAACAGAAGGTGCTTGCTTTTATTCCCACTTTCCCATAGTGGTCGATGGGCAATACATACCAGGATGCACATAAGCTGAGGGGAGAGGACTTAGGCGAGCTTGACAATGGAACCCTCACGTAGGAGAGGAAACCAAGAGTACCATGGTTCCCAGTTTTGGGTTCAAGCAGAGGGTCAACGGTATTATCTGCTGAAAATCCTACTTGTTTAAGAGAATTATTACCTCGAAAAAAATAGATAAAATGGTAAAATACATAGGCATGGACACAGACATAGACATGGAAATTTAGCAGTGCCCGGAGTTTATCCCAAACTGGCATCGGTTAACTCATCAAAATTAATGGATTGTGATACAATCATTAATGATGGGGAGAACACAGAGGGCACAGGTTATGAAATGAGAAATTTCTTCCTTAACTCTGTTATTAAAAAAAGAAATAGTAAACAAAATAATATGTATATTAAGGCTGACATGAAAATTTTTCAGCATAACCCTTATTAACCATCCTATGGAAGGAAAAGGAAATGACAAAAAAAAAATACATCTGAGTGTAAGAAACTATGTATGATTCACAATCTAAACATATTGCTAAAATAATTCTAGGAGATTTTAATGGTAGGATAGGAAAAAGAGTTGTAAATGAAATGTTAATGTTATTATTGATACTTGTTCTCAATTTTTATATTTATTAATTTTTTTTTAAATTTTTTTTATACCATTTTTTAATATATACCTTAAATACTATTGAATACAATAAAAATGTTGACTTTTATTGATGAGAGTAAGGGGGAAGGCGGAATAAGGGTTAAGGTCGCTTGGAAAATCGTAATGAAAGGATTAACAAATATGTTGAATAAAAAATTACAGTGCGCTCCATGAACCATACAATTTCTAATAGATCATGTCTTATTGTCAAACTATAATGTATTGATACTGTCAAAGGAGAATAATGATTGTTTAAGGCTAAGCCATAACTATAGATTCATAGGTTATGGAGAATCTTGTTCAATGCAACAGTGGTGAATTTTGATTTGGCTGGCTTGTTGGGCGCCCACTACTAAAGGCAACAAAAAAGAGGTAGTCTTGAAAAACATTTTCATAGGAGAGGCAAATCCATAAAACTCAAATGATATCTCTACTGGCTTAATTTTCCAATTGTCGGATATCACAAAATTGGAAATTTCGAAAGGTGTGCTTAAAAATGTTTATACTCCATGGATTCAAAACAGAATCTCAAATGATAAGTCTTAAAGAAAAATCAAGCATGATACAAGTATTTCTAGGCTGTGAACTGGAAAATTCAATTTCATTAAGAATAACTTAAAGTATTTCCCAGGCTTGAGATAAAATGAAAAATGTCAGACTTGAGAACGAATTTAAATAATATAGTTAATCAATATTGTTCCTCTATTTTATAATGAAAAAATTTATCTAGCTCCTTTGGTTGAGGGCTCACCGCATCACAAAAAATAAATACAATTAGATAAGATCAAAACAATAATTTCAGGTGTTTATAAATAGCATTCACTAATAGTACATTTTATCAAACAAGAAAAATTACAGCTCTGTTCTCAGTATTGGTGGCCTTTTAATTAATTAATTCTATTAAAAGTAAAAAATATATAAGCGGAGGATAAAGGATTTCTCTGAAAACTGCAAAGAGTCAAAAATAAAATGTTGACATTCAAAATCTTGTATAAATTTTATTTAAACAAAATCTTGTATAAACTTTATACATCCCAAAATCACTGTGTATCTCAAAAATATATAAGTTGATAAATAAGGAGAAACACTAAATGTAATAGAAGAATAAAAATAGAGTTGTTTGATGTAATGAATTAGCTACAGCTAGGAAAATATTTTATACTTTTCTCAAATACTAAAGAAACAGTAGAATTATTAGACTAAAAACAAATAGTTTAGTTCTGTTGTGCAAGAGACTTTGTTGTTGATTATTGAATCATTTATTAGTACTACTGGACTTAAATTCACCATCAACAATTCAAATCCTCAACCTGTGATCTTTTGACTGTTATGCTTTGTATCATTACTTTCAGGCTTTCCTCTTGAATTATTGATCTCCATATATTCAATAAATGGGAAACAAATATATTTACAAGTTATATTTATATGTTTATTATATTATATTTATAAAGTTATATTTACTTTTAAAAAAAAAAAAATTATTGGCTAAATTTTCACAGTGACAGGGTATCAAAACTATTTTATGACCAACAATCCAGGAAAAAATGCCATACTATTCTTAAATACCTAGAAATTTTTGCTTTGTATGTTTGTTTGTTCTAAAACTTTTGAAACATACAAATTTCGTTATACCATACCCTTGAGAGTTCAGCCATTGCAAACCAGTTTTGTAGTCCTACTTCAAATTATCACAAACTATCTATTGAATTATTAATGACATTCAAAACATAAAATAATCAGGATTTTGACTCTTTTTTAGGCTCCAAAGCCAGGTAAAGCTTGGGACGGTGTCCTGAATGCAACAATTCAAAGTCCACCTTGCTACCAAACATCTTTTCTACTATATCAAGATGGCAATCTAGGCCAGGAGGACTGCCTTTATATAAATGTTTATACTCCCAATGTAAATATAAATTATTCTAAACCACAATAAAAATATTGTACATTGCATTATTTTTTTAATATAAAAGAGTTAACAATTAATGATTTCTTCTCCGAATAGTTAAATGCATCATACCCTGTAATGGTGTACGTTCATGGAGGTGCCTTTACCCATGGGTGGCCTGGAACTCCAATAAAACCAAGTTATTTTATGGATGAAAATGTTGTCATAGTAACATTAACATACCGTCTTGGAATTTTGGGTAAGATTTGACAGCACTTTACATGATAATATGTAAATGTACTACATAGTTTAATTTTATTGTTGTAGTTTTATCAACTTCTTTTATCTCAAGCATAATATCACAATGATAGTGATTTCAGACTACTCTTTCTATCGATACAGAACCAAGAAGTGGTTCAGGACACTATGAAATTGTAAAAACTTTACGACATATATGTTAATAAAGATATAAAATAACACAGTATAGGAGTTTATCTTTGCTTTACATTATGTTTCCCCACATATAGGCATAGCAAAGGGATGGGTTATGTATTAGAAATTCACCTTTCCCATTATAGTTTTATATTGATAAATCCTGAGAAGTTATTATTAATGCTAAAGTGAACACCAGGCATGGGTAGAATAATAAAATAAAATCAAGTCCAAATATTTTAATATATTATTTTTATGACAATTTTTCTTTAAAGAGTTAAGAGGATGCTAAAAAATGTTTCTTCCCTAATTTATTACAAGCGTCTTTGGGCTTTTTAAATAGGTTTCCTAAGCTTTGAGGATGATGTGATACCAGGGAACTATGGGATAAAAGATCAAGTTCTTGCATTGGAGTGGGTTAAAAATGAAATAAAAAACTTTGGTGGAAATCCAGATTTGATAACAGTATTTGGAATTAGTGCTGGAGCTGCTTCATCTCACTACCTCTGTTCTATTCCAAAATCAAAAGGTAATTTTTGATGATTAATTTATTTTTATAATAAAATTCAATTATAATAATGAATTTTAATTATTTAGTATATTACCACCCCAAGTGTAAAACCGCATAAAATCCACTGATATTTATATTGAACTATTAGTTTATATAAATAGAGATACGAAACACTATAAACAAACTGCAAATACAAATTAATATTGCAAATTTCTAATATTAATTATTTCAAATAATGTCGAGTATAATGGTATAAAAATGAATGATGTTCTTTAATTATTCTCAAACATTTTGTCTTTCTTAGATTTGCTAAAAGGTTGTATATCTCAAAGTGGAGTGGCTGGTACTATTTGGTCACTTCATGTTCCTGGTGATGCAAAGCAAATGGCTGTTCAGCTGACCAATAAACTAGGCTGTGATAAAAACTCAGGTCTTGAAACTTTAACATGTCTTCAGGCTCAACCCCTTGAGTCTTTCATCACTACAGCTGATGTAGAAGTAAGATGATTATTTTTAAACTTATTTTCATATTCCTTCACTCAAATCAATTGGAAATAATAAGTCTTAATTTGTTTTAAAAATAATAATCGTGAATTTCTTCAGTCCATTCTCATATGCCCATTTTTTGGTTCTCTTTTATATGATCGTTTAAAAGTCACAGATAGGGCTTATAAAATTTATCTTTTAATTAACCTGAAAAGAATAAAATGTATCCTTCACTGTGTTAAAGAGATTTGTTGGGAACTTACCATGGTAAAACTATAGAAAGCTTCTCACATTTTTATTACATCCACTAATCATGTACCCTTTTTTAATAAGTTTTATGTACTGTGTCTAACATTATATGTAAAAGTTTTTAGTACCATATAATATTTTATTTTTTACATGTGTTATAATTACAATGTAAAATAATAATAATGGTAGTAATTTGACCTACGAGTAGTACATTTATAAGAACATTTGTATAAATTGTAGAATGGGGATTGGTCCACCATTAGGCAGACAAGGAGAGTAACCCCCTAGTAATAATAATATTTAACTATAATTAAATAATTAATAATAATGATAAATAATATGTTTAACAGCACATAACTTATTTACCAATTCCTGTACTGGAGAAACCTTCAAACAGCGCAGTGATCACCGAATGGCCAACTGGTTACACCGATTTTCCTTGGATAGTTGGTGTTGTAGCAAATGAGGGGCTTCTCATTACAGAATGTATGTATATTTTTTATCAATATTACAAACATAGAACTCAATAGAATCTAAAAATTGAGATGCACTTTAGATTACATATTTTTAGAAAAGCCTTTAAAAAAAACATAAACATTTTATAGATGAAAAAGTTTTCTGAATAAGCTAAGTAATTAAATGAGGCTATATTAACAAAGCATTTTAGAGATCTCAGTAATCTTAAATGGTGTCAATTTCAATCTGGTCTGGGAGGATTGTATTTTTATTTTAATGCTGCCTAAATTTGGAATTGATGAAGATTCAAATAGCTTCGGAAACTGAAAGATGAAATAAAACTAGCAATAAAACCCTCTACCAATAACACTGGACAACAAAATTTAACTTTTTGTCTGTTAAATGAATTACAATGGCTGTTTTTTTTTAGAATTTGGTGGTATGATTGTAAATTTGAAAAGCATTTTTGTCTCAGGGGCAAGGATTTTGTGTAATTTCAAAATACAAAAATAATATAGTGTTAAAACAAGCAATTTTATTTAATCAGCTTTCATTAAAGACCAGCAATCGTCTGCCAACATATTTGGATTCCTCTTTCTCTAGTATCGTTTCTCCAGAGTGGATATTTCTTGATGGAATCGATCACCGTGTTCATCACTCACAACCCCAAGATTTTCAGGAAGTAAATCCAAATGAGAATCAAGAAAATGTATTTTTAGACATATAACATCCTAAAGCCTTATAATTTTTTAGAAGATAATCTTGTAGCTCTCTGTAGTTTTCTGCCTTTTTATTTCCAAGAAATTATTTCACAACATTTTTAAAAGAAATCCAAGCTGATTTTTTCTTTCCATTCAAACATTCCTCAATGTTTTGATGCTTCATAAGCTCCCTTATATCTGGACCAACAAATACACCTTCTTTTATTTTTGCATCACTGATCCGAGGAAATGTGGCTTTTAAATATAGAAAACCAAGGCCACTTTTATCCAGTGCCTTAACAAAAATTTTTTAACAAACCGAGTTAGATGTGTAACGATGGAAGATAAATGTTTTGTGGGTGTACTAGTGGTTCGAAAAGTACATTTTTTCCCCCAGGTATAAGATTTCTTTGGGGCCATTCCTTCTTTATATAATGATTTTTGCGTTCTCTGCTGTTCTACTCACACAGAAAACAACAAAATTTCAATAACCTATTTGTAACTGATTCTAATTGTATAACCTGATTGAAGACCTAACAAAAATCCTAACACTTTGAGGTCTCCACACACATTCCAAGAATGCTTCTAGTATTGAATCTCAGACAGTGAAATCGTTCAGACTGATTGATTCTGTGAGGTTCTGAAGACTACACAGGAAAACTGGGTCATCAGTATCTTCTGTTTCTGATCTCAAGGGTGTAACTTCCTCTCTAATGTTTTCTGAATGTAAACTCCAATCTTCAGGTGGCACTGGGATTGGCAGATCTTCGTTGTGAGGAACAGGCCTAATAACTGAGAGGAGGTTGGGATATTTAACATTCTTTTTAGATTTACTTGTTATTCCAGTGATTTTTGTGATGCAGAAGTAACAGTCAGTTGAATGATCCCAAGGTTTCCTCTACACCATAGGAACAGCAAAGGGCATATGCCGTGATTGCCCATTAATCCAGCCGCAAAGCAATGTAACATAGGAAGCACAGCATATATTTGGCGCCCAAGATTTGTCCTGGTCACCAACTTGGCACCCAAAATAAAGACTATATGCCTTTTTTACTAAGGAAGTAATGTTTCTTCTTTGACTCTTTAACTTTGACTTGGTTCACCACACACATAACAAAAATTGTTTGGATGGTTTTTACAATTTCGCAGCATATTGAAGATGCTAAGAGGTTCTGTTCGGACTAAATTAATTAATAACAATAACCTAACTAGGCCAGCTAACAGATGTAGACTGATGAGAGGAGTCCAGAGGGGACTCATGTCCAGGACCCATGCCCGGGGGCCTCTGTTTTGACTGAGCCTGTTGAAACTTGTTGGCTAAATATGATTTAAGAGTTCAGACGATTTATTTGTTATTTTTATTGCATCCAATATTATCTTGCATTGGTGGTGAGCCTTATTTAGAGCAAATAAATAGAATATATTAATCAAGAAACGTTCAAAGCTATGAAATATCACTTTTTTTTTTTACAAAATTTAAAATTACAAAAATTCTGAGCCACATGGACAACTTTGATGGTCATATTCGGAATTACCATAGCAAAATACATATGAGAAAGCCACATTTACCCATTTAACAAAAATACTGTTGACCAGTATAATAAGAGAAACATATGTTACTAATATTAGTGATAATTGATCACTCATCTTTTTTAAGTAGCCACAAAAATATTTTTTTTAAATATCGAAGAAGTGATTATTTCGTAGGTCCTTCATCTAACAAAGAAGCTTTTAATTTTTTTATATAAACTTTAACTTTAACTAGCTAAATATAGGTAAACTTCAATTTGCTTGAGAGAAATAAAATTATCTTTAGATGTAAGTCGTAATTTATGCCAATCGACAATATTAAAATTATAAAACTAAAAAATTTATATTATTTAGAAAGCAGTGAATAAATCTCATTTTAAAAAATTAGTTTATAACTGAGAGCATCATAACAATTAAATGCAAAACATATTAGATCTTTTGATATAGTAATTAGAAGCGTAGTAGCTAGTATGAGAGTAAATTAAAAAATAACTCATCCTTACAATTCATCTCAGAGTAGGGCAAGTTGTTGAATCTACCATCAATAAAAACTTTTCTTTAAACAGAACATGAAACAGAATGATTAACAGTTTAATTATTTCAGATATAAAGGACTTTGCCACAACGCTTGAAAAAATAGGATTTTATTTGGCAGGAGATGTCCTAATAAAACAGGCATTACACTTAACAGGAAATACTGTTGGAAAATTACTTAAAATTACTGAGAGGTTTTTCCAATGGAAGGATTTGTTTGATCTTTTGGCAGATTATGAGAGAGTGAGTCTATTTGTCAAATAGTCCAGATAGTTGATATAGCATCAATAACTATGCCTGACAGAGTGGTTCATAATATTTATGATAATAGAATTTTCACTTAAACAGAGATATTAATTTAATATCAATAATAGTTCACTTATTCTAACTCACAAATTCAAACACTGACACGCTCACATACACAGGATAAATGTTTAAAGAGCCTCTATTGTTTCACAAATGGTCGAATAGATCATCCAATTTTTTTTTTCAATCCTACTTTGTCTTTACAATTCAAAAACAAATATAATTTAATGATAGACTATTGATTATGCAAACAAATAATAATTAATATATTCATAAAATTATAAATTTTACATGATGAAGAAAAAAAGGAAGGCTTAATGCATTTAAAATACTAACTGGAAGTTCTTGTAGTAAAAACAGGCAAGAGAATGAGTCTTAGCCAAATCATAAAGCAGTTTATATGAATAATAATAGTTATCACAATACATAAAATACCTTATATATTAATTTTAAAAAATAAAATTAATGATACACATATAATATTGCTTAATGTAACTGTTATGATTAATAGATTGTAATGCACCAATAGAATGAAAGAGTTATTTAGATTGAAAAATTTAACCTTTCACAAATGTATCTATAAGAAATAAGGGACTATTTTTAAAATAAATATATACAAACTATTATTATATAAATTCTGTAAATTGATGGAAATAATTTATTTTAGTTTTTTACTGAAGCATTTTTTGAATATCCGATTATGAAGGAAATGATGAGGCACAATGGACCGAAGTATTTCTATCGTTTTCAATACATTGGGGGTCCTTCATTATGGGAACAGGCTTCTAATAGAACACTTAAAATTGATGGTAAGAAAAGTTATATAAATATACACTAGATAGTATTTATTTTGAAGAAGCATCTATAAGAAATACACTAAATTTTTTAATCTTTTTTTTAGAAAAATAAATCATATTCCAATTTAAATTTTTTATCCAAATATTACATTTATGGATATTATGGCCTCTTAAAATGGAGAAATATAATATTTAAGTTTTAGAATACAAAAAGAAGAAGAAATTAAAACATTATTTAGAGTGTAACAGTACTTTAGTGGAAAAACATTATGACAATGATTAAAAAAATTAAATCAAACAATATTTAATATGTTAATTACCTCTTATTTAATTTATAAGTTGTTTTCAAGTATTTCAGAAATAACTATATTGGATACTTTCAAATTTTTGTTATAATTGTTGATAAATAATAATTTTTAACAATAAAATAGCTAAACTAATGACAACCTTAGGCTAATAAAAGAAAATATTTTGCATTAGAAATATATATTTTTTATATCAGGTGTATGCCACGGTGATGATGCATCTTATTACTTCAACTTAAGCAACTATTACACGCCAGAAGGATGGCCTGGACCAAAAGATATTCAACTCTCAAAAACTTTAGTAAAATCATGGGTTCATTTTGCCACACATCAGTAAGTGTTAAAAATTTTATTTTATCTATTATTTTTACCTAGGAATACCTGAATGTATACAGCTTTCACTAAATTTACAGAAGTAACACAACAGTGAGCTATCACAAATCTGCTAAAAACTGAGCATATTACGCATCAAACAAAATAATTCGTAGCGCACTGAAAAATGAACAATTAATCCAAAAGGATTCATAACTATGTAGCATTTCAGATCATAATCCACCAACATATATAATTTTCTTTCCTTTTTCTTTTACATATCCCGGTTTTGTATATATATATATATATATATATATATATATATATATATATATATATATATATATATATATATATATATATATATTACACATATAAGAGCATTTGTGCAAGGCAGGAATTAAGTGTTTTGCGAGGAGTTTCCTTTTATTTATCCTCCTTGTCTCCACATAGTCAACAGTTTTTTGACAATATTTTAGGTAACATATTTCAAAAAAAATATCATGGTTTTACAGTATTTTCTCATATAATAGAATTTAATAGTAAATTAATTTGCTACTATTAGAGTTCTCCCATCCTCTGCAAGCATAGGGACTTGGCAACCATTGGAACTTTTATGTCTGAAACTGTCATGAAACGTAACAAAATAACAATATTGTATATCAAATAAAATTAAAGCATCTTGAATAATACCATACAGACCATTTTCTTCCCAAAATTAAAGCATGTATTATTATTTGGGAGCATCTAAATGACCTCGCTTGAAACATGTCTAAAACAAATTTTTGTCGATTGAGTAATTCGATGATTTCTTTGAAAAGGAATAACTAAATTCTCAATTCTTGAAAATTTGAATACTACTCACGATTTCAAGTAAACATATACCTAAATAGGTAAATGTTCACAATTTTCATAGGAGTTGAAAAATTTATCTGGAAACATACACCAATTACTGAAAAAAATTTATAATTTAGAATATGACTAGACTCAAACATCAGATAATGAAACCCTCTGGTAAACAGAAGAAATAATAAAGTTAAAATGTAAAGGAGATAGTTGGGGGGTGCAGTCAATAAGAACACCGAATAAGTGAAGTACTTATATTATGTGCCGACGTTTCGACCTACAGTGTAGGTCATCTTCAGGGCGAATGTTGGGAAGCGTGGCCGTTACATATAGCGGCTGGAGCGTACCAAATTTTCATCTCATAAAGTTAAAATATTTTTTTATTACCATTCGAAAAGCTGAGGCAAAAATTGCTATATTACTATTTTTTTTCCAGAGTTCCATACATAGAGGGAGTGGAATGGGAACCTTTTGGAGATTCTGCAAATTATTTGCATATCACAAATGATGGAATACAAATTGAAAATTTTACAAATAATAAAGAAATTGTTGATTTCTGGAATAATATTTTAAGCTAGCAATTCAATAATTCAATATAATTTAACTCATGAGAGGAAATCATAAGAAAAAGTTTAATTAAAAAAGATTTATTTCTAAAATCTATATTGTTACCTATATGCAGGTTATATGTTATAAATAAGTTAGGTTTTTGACTAAATGTAAATAATTTTTTCATATTTTTTACTAATAAATTTCATTATTATTATTATTTTGATAAATCATGGCTCTTCTGTTCCCTAATTCCTACTTGGTAATTTGCAGAAGTTGTTTATATTTGTCTTCAACATTAGTTTTGAGTAACAGCATTGCATTGAGGATGTAATACATGGAAGAAATAATAAAACTATTGAGTTTTAGAGATCATGGACTGATGATAATTCAATAAGTTACCTAAATTTATAATTGAAAAATAACTTATATAAATAAAAAAAAAACAAATAGAATTTCACTTAATTATGGTGTGATTATATCTGCAATCCCCGTAAAAAAGTGGTTGTTGAATTTTGTTCAGAATGAGTTAATTGTACTGAGAGAAGCAGGATCGTGTCATTCTCATAGTCTTTGGCTTGTAATAGAGTGTAATACAAGCAATAATTCCATTTCATTCAAAGACTTGACTAAGCCAGTTAAATACTATGAGCATGAGATGTTTTCAGTTCCTTCAATAAAATTGATTCCTCAGATATTTAAACAATATAAGATATATTAGTTTAATTTAAAGTTTAGATCAATATTTATGAGTTTCATAATTACCTGCATTCCATTTCTTTCTTCAAACAAGATATATGTATTTTTTTCGGTACTTTTCCAATCTAAAGCCCATCTACCCCAGTGCCCCAAGTGGCAGTTTGGTTAACTACCTCCTAGTGTGAGGCGAACCTTCCTTAGTCCTTTGTTATTGTTTGTGTTGAGTTGACGTTTATTTGTTTTCATTTCATTTATACAATATGAGTTGGAATTTGATGAAGATTTTTCGGGAGGTTATTGATGAAAACTCAGCTGTGGTATTTCTACAGGAGCGGAACGTCATTCCCATGTCCAATGTCATGTAAAAAGGGACATAATATGAAACTGCAACTGGGGAATGTGATTAGATGGAGATGCTATGTTAAAGGATGCAATTGTGCAATTGCAATTGTTGTATGCAATTGTTTATATGGAGGACAAAGTTAGAGGGACGACACCCCTTTGATGTTATATTGGAAGATATTGTTCTGTTTAATGAACATTGTTTATAATTGTGATATTTAACATATTGTGATAATGTGAAAACATATTGTGATTTTTAATTAATATTGTTTATAATTGTTCCTATATATTGCTGTGTTTAATCAAGATTGTTTATAATAAATGTTTATCATTAATTAATATTGTTAACAATCATCATTGTAACAATCATTAATTAATATTGTTTATAATTGTTCCTATATATTGCTGTGTTTAATCAAGATTGTTTATAATAAATGTTTATCAGATGTTAATTTCTATTTCGTAATTTCAATAATTAAATATTGAACATAAAAAATTAGATTTAACTACAATGTGATGTTTTATGGTTAATTGTTTTGATTGTTGTGTATATACGACACTGTTTGATGTGATATTCTTATTTGTAATGAATATTGTTTATAATAAATGTTATTTTTTACGTTCTTATTTATTCAGTATTATTTATATATTTTAAATTTAAAGAGAAAATATGATATACAGCTAAAATATCATATTTTAGCTGTATATCATCTCCTATTTCATTTCCTAAGAATCCTGTTGTCTGTTTACTATTTCAAATATATTTGAGGCATCATAACCTGACAGCTGCCAAATAGTTGAGGTAAGTGCCAGAGGAGCGTGCTGGGGTAGATGGGCTTTAGATTGGAAAAGTACCTTTTTTTTCTTAGCTAACTAGCTCTTTAACCATCAAACAGTGTTATCGCCGATTCAAGTCTTTTCATTAAAATACATCAGTCTTTTTCACACAGGTCCAGTACACTTTTTAAGGAAAGTAAGAACGTACTAGTGAATCCATCATTTCTGAGTAAACTAAACTTGATAACACCTGATTATGATATTGATCAGCCTTTATAAAAGTGATTTTGGTAACACTTAACAGTCCATGAACTGAAGACCAAAATCGTAGATTAGAAATGGAAGTGAAATAGCTAAGGAATTTTCTTACTGCTATTTGTGGGAAATTCCTGAACAGCATACTTAAGTCCAATTATATTTTACAATTTATTTTTCTCTAGCGATTTCTTTTAAGAGAGGGGAGCGATTTCATAACACGGCATTTTCGCTAGTGATCAGAGACGTCTATAATCGCATACAAATAATAATACGCAGTTGTTATTTTACTGCTAAATTATACCTTAAAATACAAATCTTATGTATCAAGGGTGTCAAAATCATACTGGTTCATCAATATCGGACGTGTTGAACCCTTTGGTTTTAAGACATACGTACATACGGCGTACACCTTTGTTCGTAGATGTATCGATAATTATAGATTTTTAGAAGGTAATACTCTCAATAGCTTAGAATAGGTGATAATTTCTTCAATAATGCTTGTTTGAAGTTTTTTTTTGTGGTTAAATCAAGCTAAAATTTGCGACCTACTTATTTAACCATTCTCTACGAAATTAAATTGAAAAACTATACCATAACAGTAGCCTTATCCATTTTCTCAGGTTAAAAATCCCTGAATTCGTTAACATAGTATTATCTTGATTTAACAAATAATGATTAAAGGCGGTAAGGTGAGGCTTTGATAAGAATGTAAAGGCATCGATGATTGGTTTCATTCCCTAGTTTGATGGTCAAGTGGTGTTTGAACAAGTTAAAGTAATTGAATGAAAATAACAGAACTTACAAATGCATAGAATATGACCTAAATTTATTTCCATTTTTTAAAAATTCAGAAGTGTTTTCAGGAAAAATAACAGAACTTTTTTCCTCAATGCTAAGTATTTTGGAATGCTAAACCGGAATTCAAAATTCCAATTCTAGCATATATTTGCATGTTATTGAGGTAAAGTATCGATTGAACCTTACATATTAATTAGAATGCAATAGGGAAAATCTTCAAAAAAAAGTCTTAAGTCTCCTAAATACAAGAAAAAAACCAACTAGTCGACGCCAAATTCAGGTATCATCAGGAGACAGACCAGAAGAAAATCTCATCAAAGAAGAAGAGTGCAGCATATCTCACACCAACAGTTTATAGAGATACATCTAATAGTAATAGCACTCTATTAGCTATAGTTTATAGAGATACATCTTGCTCCAAGACACTGCACAAGCAACTCTTGTTTTGACAATTTTTCCTATTGTATCTTAATTACAACATATGTCCCTTTATGAGTTTTTGCAAATTTCTTTGTCTTACATATCAATCTTATTGATATTACAAAGTAATAAAAATTTACACACTTCTAGAAGAATACTTTTGGTATTTACACATAATATAAGCCATATAGATAAAGAGTTTTGACTGGGTTGTGTAGTGTGGTTGACATGTGATGTAGTGGTTATCATAAAAACTTACATTCCAATGATCGCGCGTTCGCAGCCCGGCCTGCGGCCCTAGGATTTTTTAAAGAGAGTAAAAAAATCTTTAGCTAAGCCTCCTCCGGCAGGGACGTTAAACGGGGTTCCCGTGCCTGTACGATGTGATGCACTCATTAAAGGTCCCTATCTAAATTATAGGGACATCTAAATTACACCTAGATAGGCAAAATTTAAGTATTCCACTGTAGCATCGTCCAATTAGCCATAGCAGCATGAAATGATGTTAAATTAATAAACAAGAGTTTTGACATTTTTTTCAGTAATTATGTTTATGATAAAAAAAGAGTATTCATCAGTATTAATAATATATCGAAAAATATTGTAAAATTGCTATCCATATCTTTGCTTAAGTATCTGTGACGATAAGGATACTCCAACTATGATAGAGTACAATCAACTGCTATTTTGAGAGGCTTCTTCAATATAAATGATTCACTACAAGGCACTCAACACGGGTTTATTTAATAATCAAAAACTGTCCGGATCAGACCAATGAGGTACGTGCCACTTTTATCTTTGGTGATCCTAGGGCTGTGCCCTCTAGTGTTCGGAGCGCCGGAAGTGGTTATATCTCAGGGTAGGGCTGTAGGGCAGACCTTGCTGTCGAGGAACGGGAGGGAGTACGCTGTCTTCACCGGCATACCCTACGCTAGGCCTCCTGTAGCTGGGCTCAGGCTCAGGGTATAACTGTTTTTAATTATTAATTAAAACTTAATTACGCTCATTTTTAGAGAACTATTTAAATAATACTTCTCTAATTCTATATTAAGAGATAGGCTAATAACCATTTCATGAATCTTAAGAATAGACCAGCTCTGTGTATAGTTTTTATTAACGATTAACATTCGCTTAGAGTCGCGATTTTATAATATACTTACAATCAGTGATCTTTATTACAATACACGAATGAGCTTGATCTTGATTTCCAGACAGCCCTAGTGATTCTAATTTGTAATGATTATAATATTTGTTAATATTATGAGAATATTTGAATGTGTTAACTAACAAGGGCTTGGTTCTAAATTACTGTTATTTCTCTAATGGTAATAAAAAAATATTTATCACTTTAATAAGAAATAAATTAAAGGTTTCAGTTTTAAATTTCAAAACAGATAAAATATTTTATCCGTTAACAGCCAAGGTCGCACCTTGTGGGCTCTGACGACTCTCAGGGGGCTAACCCAGCCTCTATTTAGTGAGTACCCTTAATTGGGGAAATACATGGTCGTTAAGCGTGATCTTGGAAAAACCACCTTCCTACACAACTGTTGTCCTAGAAACAGTGCAGTCTCTACCATGTACTGAACCCAAGACCCTTCATGGGTTGTTGAGGTACAGTTTTAAAAAAAAATAAAGTATCAGGATAGTTATTGAATCAGTGTATGTCAATTAGTCTATTCAATTTTGTAATGATTAATTTTATAGAAGTACACATTGTAGCCAAGCTTGCTTCTAATTGCAGGACATTAGTTTTTAAATATAAAGGTATATTTGGGTTTAAATAATTTAAAACCATAATAATTCAAATTCCAAACTATCAAACTAAATATTTTTTGTAAGGAAATTTTTTTTTTTAGCCTCCAAAGCTGGCACCAGGATGGACTGGTGTGTTCAATGCTACAAAGATTAAGCCCATCTGCATCCAGACCAAATCTGTCATAAGCAATCAGGATGGATTACAAAGCCAAGAAGATTGCCTGTATATCAACATATTCACCCCAAAGGTAAAAGGAAAAGTATTTCCCATTTAAAAAAAAATTAGCTTTGAATAAAAGTATTAGTAAGCAAGCTAATAGATTTACAAAAATTCCTAACTGAGTGAGGAAATAGTTTAAATTTGAAATTTCTTCTTTTTTTAATCTAATATTTCTTATTAAAAGATAATTTCTATTTCTGTTTTAGTTTGGAGACTTAGGGCTTTTCGTTGGAATTTTTTCCACGGCCTTAACTAATATTTCTTAATTATTTTGTAGTTAGATACATCATATCCGGTGATGGTATATGTGCATGGTGGAGGTTTCAATTTTGGACACTCAGGATCTATAAAGAAAGCTGGATATTTTATGGACGAAGATGTAGTAATAGTCACATTTAGCTACCGACTTGGATATTTGGGTATATTATTATTAAATAACTAGATTAATGGATGCTAAAAGGATCAATATTATAAACAAGATGGAAATTTTTTTCTTCTTTTAAAATGAATATTCAGGGGAACATCAAAATCAGAAAATAGTTGGACCAATGACCTATTAACTGAGATAACTAATAAAAATATTTTATTCCTCTAAAGATATTTGCACAGAGCCAAGATTTCTAAGATAAATTTAATAAAAATAATTTATTTTATTAAGTTCATTCTCAGTTCTAGTGAATATAAGTTTATGGTAGCTATAATTTTACAAATGTTGAAATCTGAACTTCTGAAACGTTCTAAAAAAATAAATTTTTTATAATTATTGATCAACTATTTTGATTTTTAAATATTTTCATTTTAAAGAGAAAAGATATATTTCCGGCCAGGATTCGAACCCGGAACCTCTGTCTCTCGGTGACAATTGTTCACCAAACAAACTTAGTGGAATCTGTCAACTATAAATAACTATTATTAATAATGAAATATAATAATTTGTAATATAAATCAGGTTATTAATAATGCCTAGGTTTTTTGAGCTTGGAGGATGAAGTGTTGCCAGGAAATTATGGCTTGAAAGATCAAATGTTAGCTTTGGAATGGGTGAAAAAAGAGATAAAAAACTTTGGTGGGAATCCAGATTTAATCACAGCATTTGGAATCAGTGCTGGTGGTGCAGCAACGCATTACCTTTGTTCTTCACCTAAAGCAAAAGGTAAAAATATATTGGAAGAAATGAACAATTTTAAAGTTTTTATTCTTTAACAGAAAAACAATGGTCAGTGTTATGCAAAAGATTTTCTAATTACTTTTTAACCTCAAGATGATTTATTTTTAATCATCCTTTTTTTTTTTATTACAATGATTAAACTTTCAAAAGTATCAATGCAATCTAATTAAAATATTTATCCAGGGAAAAAGGTTTCAAGGGAAAAAACACATTTATTTCATTTTTGTCATTAGCAACTTACATTATATAGCAATTTATATTTCCCCCTAAAATAATAGACTTTACTGTACGATGTGGTATACTCATTAAAGATCCCTATCCAAATTACACCTGGAATTAAGTCAAAATTTAAGTCTTCCACTGAAGCATCGTCCGATTGGCCATAGCAGCATATGTGACGTTAAATGAACAAAGAACAACACCTCACAATGGATTGGTTGGGGTTGGTCATCTTTTATAGTGCACAAACTTAGATGATTGATTGGAGTTGAGAATGAGAATAGGTGGCCACAGATGTTTTACAAATCTTCTCCTAACACTACAAAATATGATTTTAAACATTTTCATCTCATAGTTGAGGATGGTCCTAACATTGCTCAATTTCTGGTTTAATGGTCTGCTGACTTTTATGGGATGGGAACCACTGCACTATAATGTGGTGTTATTTTATTTTTGTCTTACTAAAGTTACAGCAGCAATCTACTAAAATCAATTTGTGCAGGTGAATAAAATATTGTTAATTACTAGTACATACCATGATGCTTTCTGTTTAGGTTTACTCAAAGGATGTATCTCACAAAGTGGCATAGCAGGAAGTATTTGGTCATTGCATGTACCAGGAGAAGCAAAAAATACAGCTATTAATTTTGCTAATCAAAATGGATGCGACATCTTGAATAGTTCTAAAATCTTGTCCTGCTTACAGTCTTTGCCTACTGATGTTTTTATTCGAACTTTAGACATCTTTGTAAATATTTATTTGTTTACTATAAAGATTTTTTTCTTTTTTATTTCAATGATAAAGTAATATAACTTTAGCAACATTAGTTCTTAAATTATGTTGTTTTTTTTCTCTTAAAATAATGTATGTTCAAATTAATTCATATATTGATTTGTAAATGCCCTTGAAGATCATTAGAAATTTAATTTTCAGCATTTATCCAACATCCCTGGCCCTGTTGTAGAGAAGAATTCAGAAGATGCTGTAATTACACAATGGCCTCTTAGCCAATCAGATTTTCCTTGGATTACAGGTGTCATGGCAAATGAAGGACAACTCTTTACAGAATGTATGTACAAAAATATCTTACTATTGTAAATAAACATTAGTTACCGATCATTTACATTATTTAAATTTATTTTTATTTGATTAGTTAGTCTTGTAATTAGAATAATACAGTAAGATTTAAGTTAGTAACAGAGCATAATAAGAATATCAGCAGTAAAACACGATAATAAAGAAAAATTTAAGTTTTAAAAATCTGGTAAGTATAATGAGTTATGATGTTCATAAGAAAATGCAATTAAAATTGTAGGTTACATTCTTCAATTTTGTATTCCATTTTCTTTATCATATTCATTTGTCTTTGAAACAAAAATACCATTTCATACATCAAAAACAGTATTTATTAATTAAATATAATTTTAATTTCTAAATTAAAAGAATATGTATGTATACGCATTTAAAAATTCCTTTAAAAGATATTTCAATGCTCAAAATGCATTTTGTAAATATGAAGTCAGCTAATGATTCATCTAAGCATTTTTCAATATATAATGCAAAAATGTTTGTGAATATATTGAAAATTATATTTTTTATTCCAGATATAAAAGATTTTGCTACAATACCTCAGAAAATAGCTTTTTACTTTGGAGGAAACATTGCACTCGTAAAGGCTTTAAAATTACCAATAACAACTACTTATCAAATCATAAAAAGGTTTTTTAACTTTAGAAGTTTTTTCCATTTACTCCAAAGTTACGAGAGGGTAAACAAAACTTTATTATTTAGAAATATTTTCACTATGCTTGTAATATGACATTTTAATACTTGTATGTAAGTCATAAAGAAAATGATTCGATTTTCTGGAATGGATTATTTTTTTAAAGTTAATTCCACAAAATAAGTGCATACTCAGGATTTGTTATAATAACTGTATAAATAGGCACTTGGATTAAGAAATTATACAATATTTGTGGCAAACTGGAATTAAGACTGTACTGGCTAGCTAAATCCTCATTTTTATTTAGGCTTGTTACCATAAATACTCTTAGCGACAGATAACCTGTTTTCTTTCAAAGTGCTTTTGAACCTATATTAAGTTATTTTCTCTCAAATTTCAATAACAATGGAAACATAACTGTTTAAAATAGCGAATAGTCTTTACAGTCTGTCTTCTTAAAGTCATCTTATTGAGATGACTAAAAGAAGATAGAGTATCTAATGGTGTTTTTATAACATAAAAAAAAAACCTTTACCTACTTATAAGTTGAATATAGTAATAGAGACAGAAATTAAACAGAGATATTTCAAGATTCATTAAATACTGAAATTCTTAAGAACTCAGTCACTGCATTCACTCAAACTGTTGATCGTTTTATAAACTTTTCTGCAGTGAAAGATTTCTCGATCTCTGGATTTAAAAAAAAGTTTTTTGTCTATGATATAAAAAAAAAATGACATCAACCATGTCACAGAGAATCCTCTATCAACCAACGGGTGTTACATTTAACTATTCAGAAGAGGACCAAACAATAGATCTTGAGCCTAATTTAAAAAAAATATGACTTTACTAATGATTAGCAGTATATTTTTAAATTGTATTAATAATTCGTAGAAAACAAAATATAATATAACATAAACATTACAGCTCTTCACTGAATTATTTTGGCTTTATCCAGCTTTGTTGGCAATGGATAGGCATACTGGACCAAAATATTTTTATAAATTTTCTTATATTGGAGGACCAACATTGTGGGAACAAGCCTCAAACAAGTCACTAAATATGGAAGGTATGTTTAAAAAAAATCACCTTTTTTGACTTATTTTGAGATGTAGAAATACAATAAGTGATCAAATTTATCACTAGATTCCAGATTTATATGCATTAAAAACTCCTCAATTTTGCATGTATAAATCCTAAATAAAGCAAAAATGCATCTACAAAATTGAGGTTCTTGAGATACATGTGATATGTAATATTATTTTTCATGTCCTATTTTTGGGGTCGCAAGATTTTATATTTGCACTGCCTGGATATATGTTTTTGTTTTTATTGATGAAAAAGTAGTATAGATTCATTGATACATTTTCGTGTCACTAACGCAACAATGAAAGCGAGGAAGGAATCCATAAGGATTGCATAAGACGATATGCAATCAGAAACTTGAAAATATGCATCACGAAATTAGGCAATTGAAATTCTTTTAATTTGAATTATTATTGAACAAAACTTCATTTATCCGTAGATTAGGAAAAAGGTTGTCTTTTCTGATACATAGATGCTAGTAATAGAACTGATCCTGGACTTTCTATACTTAAAATTTCCAATAATTAATTATCAAAATAAACATTACTTGTATCAGTGATTTCATTAACTCTAATTCAAATGCAATTAAAAAAAAAAAATAGGCTTTGTAATTCCTCAGGTCTCAGGGTGGCATTTGAATGATAATTTTTATAAACAATGATCTTATTTCACATAGTTATTTCTCTGAAAAGGCCTAAAATACAGATGATTTAATTTATTGCACATATACCTGAGGTCTAGTCATTACTCATTAATACTATTTTATTCATTACAAACTGTACTTGGGAAATTTTTAATTCAAATCTTGTATTGTAGTATTATTTGATTTAGTCTTCTCCTCTTCTATGGCCAACGGTGTGAGGATCCTTTCTATAGAGCCTGATCCATGAGTTCCTCTCCTATACCAATCGTCTTCTCCTTCCCCATTCCAAACCTCTTTTGTCAAAAGAGGAGACAAAAGAGTTTAAGAAAGGAGACAAAAGAGATTGCCACAACCATAGGGGAATCTTCCTTCTTAATGTACTCAGTAAAATCTACTCCAAAATACTAGAAAGACATCTTAGGAATGCAGTAGAACCAATGCTGAGGGAAGACCAATATGGATTCAGAGGAAATTAAAGCACCCAAGACCTCATCTTCACACTGAGACAAACATCTGAAAAGATCATAGAAAAGAACAAGGAAGTCTTCACCTGTTTTGTCGACCTCAAAAAGGCCTTCGACAGGATCAGAAAGGAAGATATCATAAAGGCTCTCAGGGAGAAAAAGGTCAATCTGGGACTCCAGAAAGGAATCCTTTTCAAAATTCAGAGAAATGTGGTGAGGACATGTAATGAGACATCACAGGAATTTGTAACAACCCAGGGGATCAGGCAAGGATGTAGCCTGGGCCCATTACTTTTATTTTGGAGTATTAATAAGGGCTAATTTGCACATTTGTTGCAGGTTCATGCCATGGAAATGAAGCCCCTTACTTGTTTGATCTTAGCAACTATTTTGAACCAGAAGGTTGGCCAGGCCCTCAGGATATTAAATTGTCACAAAACTTAATCAAGATGTGGGTCAATTTTGCCAAGTATCAGTAAGTAATTCATTGTATAATTAATGGAAAGTCTACTAATTCAAATGTTATGAGCAATGAAATTATTGCTAGTATAAAAAATAAAAAAAAATGTTTTAGTTTTAAATCCATTTAAAGTAAACATAAAAAATAAAAGATAAAATTATTTATTCGTCATTTTTTTTTTCAGAGTTCCAAGAAACGATGTTCTTCAATGGGGCCAATTTGGCAAGGATGGTAACTATTTAGACATTACCAATTCAGGGCTCAGTATGAAAAATTATTCGGATTATAAGCATATAATTGACTTTTGGAAAGATATACATTTACCAATTGATCAATTGCCAAGAATTTAAAATATCTTTTAATCTCTTATTTAATACACTAGCTAATTAGAAAAACAAATTTATATCTAATAGAAATAGAAATCTATTTATACATGAGTGAATTAAAAACTGTGTTAATATTGTCAAAGGAAATATAAAGTGTTTACACAAAAATACTTGATTGAAAACAAGAACTTTTTCAAAGATAAGTAACTGCACAATCATCAGTTTTATATTATATTTAAATAATTAATATATCAATGTTTTATATATGTAAGTGTGAAAATATGCCACACTCATTATGATATTATTATTCATATTAGATGCTCTTATCTACTTTTTTATTTTTTCCATTCGCCAATTTCTGTTTATTGATTTTTTTTTAATTCTATTATTTTATTTTATTATTATTTTTTTGTCTTATGTATATATTTTTTTCTCTATGAGAACATACGTTTTATTTCATAATTCCAATAATGTAGCCGTTTGGCCAGAAATGTTTTTATTAATTTTCGTACAATATTGTTATTCTTAAGGGACCTGGTCCCAGAATAAAATTATTTTTCTGTTCTATTCTATTATATATATATATATATATATATATATATATATATATATATATATATATATATATATATATATATATATATATACTTACTTAAATTTATAACATATATATATATACATATCTATATATTTATACTACAAAATTTATTAACATGGATATGTTTATTCATTAATAAGAACTATTCATTGTAAATAATATAAACATATTTGTCTGATAATACTTCATGCATTGTTAGCACCAAAATGAAAAATCACTGAGAAAGATAAGCAGGCAAGGTTGAAAATATGCGGAGAAAAAAATACAGGGATAAAAAATAAAAATTTATTGTCTTATTTAATTTTTCCATGATATTCTTTTTACAAAGTTATCAGAAACAGAAGAGTATAGAATGTTGTAACAAATATATTGTAGATTATTTATTATTGTATTCATAATTATAACATTAAATTATCATTTTTAAACTGTTAAATTATTTGAATTCATATTGTTTATCAACTCAATGGTATCTCATAATAATATTGCAATTAATTTTAGAAAAATATTCATAAATTACACTCCTAGTTTCTAAAAAAAACAGATCATGATTAAAAAAGTATTAGATCTATTATTTTTTTTCATTTACAACTATAATATCAATCCTTTAATGTCACAACAGTTTTTTTTGAGTGAAATAAAGGAATAATTCTAAAAAGGATTCTAAAAAAGGGAAAAAATCATTAGTTAGTTAAATATCACCACTTTGAAAAAATGCTGTAAATAAAAGTTTTCTTTTTACTTCAATTACAATTTAAAAAAATTTTAAATCTCACATTTGGAATTGAACCGGTGATTCAGATAGAACATGAGCAAGGGCCATTTTATCATTATTATTTTCCAATTAGTGTTTTTGTTGAGACTCAAACATAAATTTATATAATCATAAAAAAAGTATGGTATTTCAAACATTGAGCATTAATACAACATTAATGTTGTAATATCAAACATTATAGTAAAATATGTTGATCCACATTTTTGGTATGTTAAAGGAATAATAAATATTTTACTTTACAGAATACAAAATTAAAGTTTGTAAATCAACAGAATGCAAAATTAAAGTTTGTAAATCCTTAGTTAATCACACTTCCAAACATGAAAAATAATGAAGATTTTTTTTAAAAATTCCAAATCTCTTTTCTAAGAATGTGCATCTTACAAACTGATGATATAATCTGACAATAATAACAAATATATATAGAAAAACTGTATATTATTTAAATTTCATAATTTGTAAGGTATAATGGAATCTTCCAGGAACTTATATCATATTTTAATAGTCTGATGGTTAACTCGGTTATGGTAAATAATGTATTTATTTTAAATTAGATCTACTTAATAATAATAAACAAACATGTTATACATAAAAATGGAAAAATTATGGGTATAAAAACAGAAACTAACACAAATTAGCATTTCACAAATACTATAATTTAATTAAATTTATTAAGGAGATTACAGTTGGTAGTCTCTACCTAATGAAATTTACAACATTAGCATGAAAGACAAGAATAAAAACTACCCAGTGGCAGTACTCAAATAATAAGTTCAACTTATAAGGTCACGAAGCCATCTTCGCTTCAGACGCCTTGGAGAATTATCAGGAATTGAAGAGGTTGCTAGGTTTGAAACTAGTAAAAATAAAGATTGTCAAGAAAAAATTGACCAATATCCAAATTCGGGCCAAATCAGCAACAAACGGGACATTAAGGTCGTTATGGGTTACTTTGTTCGTTAAAAAGTAAAGAGCATTAAATTACCTCAATATATAAATTTATTTATAGGTTATAAATAGAAGTATTTTATTAGTACTTGTGAGGACATGAGCAAGAAACATTATGCAGTAAAGTATATATCAGTGCCTTATAGTTTACTTGAAACTACTAAAAGAGATATGTTTAGAGAGCTTTACCTAGGGCTAAAGAAAATAACCCTCCATCATAAGAAGATTAACTATAAAATACTACTAATTAAAAAAAAATTGATCTTCTTCCTTGTTGTTGCTAATGTCACTTTCAACATACGTTAACATTCATTTAATCCTCTTATCTTACTATGCATTACTACAACCTTATACATTCATTTAATTTTGTGTCAGTGCCTTACAGTTTCCTTGTAACTACTTCGAGAGATATGTATAGAGAGCTTGTCTCAGAAATAAAGAAAATAACCCCCCACCCTAAGAAGATTAAATACTAAACTACTACTAATTAAAAAATAGTCTTCTTCCTTGTGTTATAGGAACAACTCTTTGAACAACACAGGAAAATGAAATTAGTGTAGAGCCTCGAGAAACGTTCGACTGTTTGATCTAAATTTCCTCATGGTGAAACCCACATGGCACTAAAATATAGGCATATGAGTTGATACCTTGATAAATATTCAATTCTGGCAAGTTGTCCACCTTCAGCGATATTGATCAATACCATTTTTCAGAGGTAGGCCTAATCCTGTCTCCGAAAAACCTAAGTGTACAACTCAGTAAATTGTATATTTATCAAGTGATCAACTCATATGCCTATATTTTAGTGCCATCTGGGTTTCACCGTGCAGACATTCAGATCGAACAGTAGAACGTTTCTCAAGGCTCTACACAAATGTCATTTTTTTAACAATGTTAGTTGAAAGAACACCACATTTAGTACCACCATGTGTCTGGACCGTTCAAACATTTTATTTCTCCATAGCATGTAGAAAGTTGGAGAGTCTGAAGGCTTCAATAAGAAAAAGATAAATGATCTTTATCAATTGAGCCAAGACCCTTTTTGTCCCGAAAATACAGAGGATTAAATTAATGTATAAGGTTGTAGTAATGTATAGTAAGGTAAGAGGATTAAATGTATGTTTATGTATAATGAAAGTGACAATAGCAACGACAAGAAAGAAGACTATTTTTTTTAATTACTAGTAGTTTAGTTATAAATCTTCTTAATCTTCAAGTAGTTTAGGTATAAATCTTTTTAGGGTTGAGGGTTATTTTCTTAAGCACTTAGACAAGCTCTCTATACATATCTCTCTCATTAGTTTCAAGTAAACTATAAGGCACTGATATATACTTTACTGCATAATTTTTGTCGCTCACGTCCTCACAAGCACTGATAAAATACTTTTATTTATAAGATATTCATAAATTTATATATTGAGGTAAAATTTAACTAAATTGAACTCTGAAATTGAAACTATAACTGACAAATAGCGATTACGGTAAGCTAACTACTACTACTACAAAAAGTAAATATAATTGAAACAAACTATAATTGAACTGTTTTTGGTTCAACATAGATATCATAATAAATTCTATATTAATTTTCATTTAATGAGGTATGTTATACAATATTAAATTTATATATCATATCTTTAATTTGGTAAACAATTACCCCACTCTGTAGGTTGATTGTGCTCATTGAGTCCCATATCAAAGACTGAAATTAAGTCAATGTGCTTATTCCTTTCCTCACAACAGTCTATGTGATCTACAGTCATTCTGATAATCCTTCTTTGACTTTTCAGTAAATAGGATTTTAAAGCCAGAAACAGATGACTGTTTTGGAACATCTTCCACCATTGAAAGGATAAAGAGTGGGAAGTTTTTTTGTTATAGCTCCATTATTTTATCAATATGGTTAAGGTTATTGCATTGGCTAATAGAAATAAACAATGAAATGCCAAGTTACTCCAGGCTAGAGTAGTCTTACTACATCAAACTAAAAATTCTAACCTAAACACAAAATTACACTACAGAACTAATATTTTATAATTTACTGAAATTATCAAATGGAAAGAATCGCAAAATATTTTCCCTAGATCATTGTTCTGGATAGTATGTTTAATAATATTTCAAAGCACTTTTATATGGTGAAAGTTGTAAAACAATCTTTATTATTAGTATTGTTTTCTTTATAACTGTGAATTAGTTATGAGTTATTTATTTAGAAGATAATATTTAGTGACAAATCTGCAGGTTCATAATTTTTTAAAAAGAAAATATAAGATGGGCTCAGAAATTTTCACATGTTATAATTTCTGTATGACAAATTTCTTCAGTTAGCCTTCATAAAAATATTCTGTTTTTTTTTAATAGCACAATATTAAATGTTTATGAATTTGAGATGCCATATACTCAATAATTTTAATGTTTAAAAAAAAACAACATTGCATATAACAGCGCAATGAAATTAAAATAAAAAAATAAATTTCATATTAATGAAGGAAATATAAACTTATGACACTACTACCGTTTGAAGAATTAACTATTGTGAATTATACTTTGAAGCAACCTCCAAATCTATATGTTAAGAAAAATTGATATTCAATATAAGCTAATAGTTTCACACAGTTATCTTAAATAATAGAATGGCTAGTATTTTGATTTACATCATACAATACTTTATAAAGTATTTTGTTTGATTTTATGGCTGTTTGATTTCCATGCCCTAATTGGCTGACACAAAATATTACTAAGTCTAAAGTTAAATCAACTAATAACAGCATATTATATTTACAGACGGGGTATTGCTCCATTAGAGCAGCCTAACACTATGGAATACTGATGTATAGCTAGATCCATTTACTATTAATTGGCAACATAAGAAAATATAAATAAGTAATTATATAGTCTCATATTATTTATAAGACATTTGTACTTGTGATAGGAATTTTATGGTTATGGAACTTTTTTATGCCTAGAAGATGAGCCATATAGTCATTTTCCACCAACAGGTGTGAAAACTTCATAATCAAGAACAGAAAAATTGTAATCTCCCATTAGGATGCTGGAAGAAGCATTGTCACCGTCGTAGGAATGTGGCAGATTTGAATATGAATCCATGTTATTATTGCAATGGCTAGAAATAAAAAGATCAGCTCCAGCACCAAATATTGGACCACATCTGTAAACAAAAATATAATAAAATCTTAGTTTGAGGGCTAGAAATGATGAAAATATAAGAATTTTAGAATGGCTGTTATTTTTATATTTCTTTCCTCACTGAAAAGGAAGTAGTGGCTTCTGTGAGAATTTCTGATTATATGTACACATTTCATTTATACAGCTAAAAATCTAAGACATTTTACAACAAAATTCTTCTTGTGTTTTATTATTTTCTATATAATTTTAGCTATTTAAATTTAAATCACCTGATAGTTGGTTAAATATGAAATCGATGAAAATCTAGTTCAATAATTTAAGAAAAATTACTTTAATACCACTTCCTATTAAAATGGCCATAATAACAGGTAAAATTTAAATATGATCGTTTATACTATCAAATAATCTAAAATTATCAGTAGAGACAGAAATTAAATTTTGTAATAAGTGCCAGATTGGCTTAAGTATTGGAGACAGTAGGTGATTTAATACATCAGTTTTAAGATTATAGTCTTAGATCATATCAAGTTTTTATTGCCTTTTAGTTATATTGTTAATTATTTATATATCATGAGATATGACCTCTTGGAGCCAAATTTCATTCAAGAAGTAATGCAAATAAATATTACAAGTAATTATAGTACCATCAATTAATGTAATGCAGGTAAATATTACTAATCTATATGACAGCTCTTTGAGTACAATTATAACTATTAATTATAGTTAATTGAAAACTAGTAGCACTCACACCAACTTTTCCAAATTACAGTAGCTATAATTATGAGCTATAGCTACTTTGATTGTAGTCATAAGCGTGTATAGCATTGCTATATATTCCTGTATATCATTTCTATCATCTATAATATAAATATCATATAATATTTTATAAAAACCACTTTAGACAATTTCTATATTAAATCTCAGGCTTATTCTTATAAAAGACTAGCTCATCGCCTGATGCTGTGATACCTAGGCATGGCCAATACACATGCTTATTACTATAACTGACAAATAACTACAAAAAGTACTTATATTATTAAAAAGTACTTATACTACTACAAAAAGTAAATATAATTGAAGCAAACTGTAATTAATTAGTAATTCAACTGTTTTTGATTCAACATGGATATAATGTGTATATGTTCAATAAAATAAAAGAATCTTACTCTGGATGATAACAGATAGCAAATGGCTTCTTAACGATATCAAACTTTGTTGGAGGAATATCCTTATTATTGGCAAGAGTGAAGAGAAATGCACGATCAGACTGAACATAATGGCCTTTTGCATTGGTCTTCCCCCATGGCACATCAGAAAATCCACCACAAATTTCACCACAGCTTCCCTAGAATTGAATTGAACAGTTAAAAATAAATTGGTGCTTTTGTGCTTTTAAATGATTTCTTTTTTATAATTATCAATTTTATTTAAGTAATTCAAAGTCCTGTCCATCTTAAGCAAACATATAAGCTGTTGATTTTGAAAATGAGACAACTCCATTTTATATTATTACATGTTATTTACTTTCAAAATCAACACATTTGAAATATTGATGACCAATTAAATTTCTAGTAACAAATTTATACTGTTAAATTATAAAAAATATAAAATTATGATCATTTGTAGTAACATTCAGCAATAATTATTTTTTTTACTAAATGGAGTTGTCTCCCATCGAAATAAACGGCTCTTACTATCTACTTAATCTATTTTGAATAAATTTGTTAAAAAAATAAAAAGTCAAAGTTTAAATACAATCCTTTAAAAGAAATCAAGCTTTGCTCTTTGAGAAATAATTTAAATTTAAAAAAAATTGAGTTTTGCTTCATCATGGAAAAAAAAAATCATGGAATAACTATTTAAAGGTTAACAGAAAACAATAACCTAACATTAAAAAGTAAAATATGTTTAAAGTAAATATAATTCATATTTGATAAGTCAATAATTAATCAGACTAAAGTATTGTTTCCGGGATAGCTGGAATCCAAGTCTGTTTTGGATCACAAAACCAATATGGTTTTAACTTGTGTCTACAATCCTTTTTTGTATTTAGTTTAATAACTTTATTTAAATTGATCTTTTAACTGTTTGTTTTAAATAAAATTTATCATTTGTATTAACAAATGTATTAGAATTCGATTTCCTTACAGAAATTGGTAGAAAACCTAACTTTACAAAAAACTTCAAACTGGGACTGCCTATGTAATGTTATTATGTTAAAGGTTTCAATGATTTAAGATATCATCACTAACTTGAACTATGATTTGGTATATACTTGGTACTTACTAAAACTATGACATATGTTGGGGCTACATTGTCGCAATGCCTATGAAAACTGTCAGCTGAGTAACCATGAGTTGATGCTCTGTAGACTAGTCGCCAAACTTGTTTGGAATGCCCATACCAAGAATTGAGCACTCGTTGATAGCCCATCTTATCCTGGAAACGAAATTAGAATGAATGACAATCTAATGTAGCTTAGAAACTATTAAGCTATGCAATGTAATCATCTATAGAAATTTAGATATCTCTAGGAAAGAGCAAAGGCGATTCTTTGAGTTCAGCTTGTTAAACTGGATATTCCAGAACTTGTGTTTAAATAACTTCCATAAGCCTAATATCTTTAAATAACGCAGTATTTTACAAGCAATAATTTGAAACGACCAACAAAGCCCATATTAAGTTCAAATTTGTGAAATATGGACTTTTTTCTAATTAATAAGTGAAGTGATCAATTATAATACTTCATTAATTTTAGAGATTTTTTGTTGCAAAAATGAATTGTCTACAAGTGAATTATCAGTTAATAACATCGCTATTAATAAATTATATAACTGATTGTTTAATAAAAGGTTGTTACCTGTACAAGAATATGTGATCCTGGAAAAAGTTTAAGGGATAACCTGGGTTGTAATCGTTTATCTTCTAAACTTTCCCTGAACTTGTTAGGAAGTGCTGCGTAACGATATCTTTCAAGAGAAAGCTCCATGGGAACAGCACCGGTAGGTTCAACTTCTTCTGCGAATACTTGACTATCTTTGAAACAAATAAAGAGATATAGTCAGTAGTGAAAAATAAGAAACAGTCAAATGTAATAAGCTCTTTTGATAGTACTAGTAACTATTAATTCATGTGTAAAACGAACTTTTTCTGTTTGTACACTAAGAAAAAAACACAAAGTTGTTAGTACAATATAGAAGAAATCTATTTGATGTAACAAGACTATGAGATGCCTAAGTTTTAAAAAATATTTTTATAAAAATAAAGATTAATAATAATAGAAACTATTAAATATGCCTTCTTCTTTTCCCTTCACCCTATGCTTCTCATCGTGGAGCTTTATCCAGCCATTGCAAACAGTCATCCCACTTTCTCATAAGTGTCCTCATCTCTCCTATTGCTTTACCTCATGATTTTTGTAGCCTGAATATATATTCATAGAAGGTTCTGGGTTCTCTCTGTTCTACCATTCTGCAGGCGCGCCCATAACACTTAAGCTGTCTTTTCTTGAGTATTTGTCCCAATGGCTTGATGTCAAACACATCTCTTATTCTGTCGTTTCATATGCAGTTTTGACTTGTTTTTACAGCCACTCTTCGGAGACATATTATTTCAGCTATGGTTATTCTATTTTTATGCATGTCTAGATTTATCCTTCTTTCACTACCATAGTGTAAAGTTGGGAAGTACGGTATCCTTAATTTAACGCCCCTTCCAACTTCTATGGTCCCATGATGGAATTACAGATTTGGTAGTAGATGGCTCCTTTCCTGTGGTCTCATCATTGATTTTACTATTTCTGCTTCATATAACTCCAAGATATGTTAAATATGTCAATCTTCATTATCATGAAAAAATATCTTTTGTGTTAAAACCTTTATTGATTAGAGTATTAAATCAGTTCTTTACTCTTGTCCATTTCACTATCTTATATGGCTTAAAAACATTTTTTTGAGTTATTATGTGTCAGAAGCATATACTTTTTGTTTTAATATTAATTCCTACAGTCAGACATTGAGTTTATTTCTAGATATTTTTTATAAGCACTTTATTAATCATGGTTTTCCTTATTGATATTTGTATACAGAGAGATAAAGAGGGCATATCTCCCTCAAGAATAAAAAAAAATATCATACCCACCAATATAAGATTTCTTTTGAATAATTTAATAGTAATAATAATAATAATTAGATTACAATGATTACAGCCTTCTTACTAAATCTCGACTTCCTATTCCCTTAAATAAATAAAATACGAACCCTATTGTATATGCTTCTGACGGGAACAGAACTAGTAGAACATGCATGTATATTAAAAGGTATAGAAAAAAAAGTAATTTTTGATAGAGTTTGTACTTTTGAACGACCCTACCTATTAATAAAAGCCTGACATGATTGATAACTCCATGTAGATGTTGACAAACCCTAGCCCTCTCTTCTTCGGTCCAATGTGCTGTAGGTTGAGTAACACCAGCTTGGTGTTTAGCCCAAGATAGTACACATCGCCAAACATCTTCTTCTTCTAACGCAACCTGAAAGTATAGATAATATTTAAATATTTTTATTTTAAAGAGAAAAGATATGCCTCCGGCCGGGACTCGAACCCGGAACCTCTGTCTCTCCGTGATTATTTCATAATAATATTTATTATTTCATAATAATAACAACAATAGAATACAGACACAATCAGAAGAAATCAGCTTGACAAGAGCATCTTTGGGAAGGTTGAGAAAAGAGTTAGTTTTGACACAGTCCATAGCATTTTCTCCAATATATGTGACACACCGTTCAACGAAGGATTTTGTGCCTTTTCCACCTAAAAAAACAACAAACAAACGTAGTAAAATAAATAAATATTATAATTTTAATAGTGATAGAAGTGTTGGTTGTTGATGAGACCAAAAAGTTACCTGGTGAATTTGTGAACTACAAAATTCACAGTAAATACAATATATTAATGGTGTCATTATTTTCTTTATCTTTTCTACGTTTATTTAATTTATTGCCATATCCAAAAAGTACTTACAATTTCTATTACGCCAAAAAAAAGGGGGGCTAAAAGTTATCTAATTTTATAAACTAAATTATACAATTTAAGCATTTAAAAATTCTACGTAATACACTTTCATCAAACCTTTTGATTATACGACTTTATTAATCTTTTTAGCACAGAATTAACAAAATCTAAATTTTCTTTGTCTCCCTTCCACCTCAAAATGAAATAAAGTTATTTATCTTTTGAAAATCTCGATGGTAATTTTTAATTTAATTTAATTACAATTAAGAGTTGACCTTACAACAGCACATGAAGACTACATACTGTTACACCAGTGCTAACAAGTGGATTTTATGATAACTAACTCTTTGTTAAATTATATACACTGATATTATTACTGCTATAATACGATGTTATTTAAAACTGTTGTTAATGTCCACTCCACTTGAGTGAGCATAGAAAGTATTAAAAAGTTAATTAAAATTATATTTATAACTAGCTGGGGTACCGGCCTTTGTTCAGGAAATTGATATGAGATTGTGTGGTAGTTGGAATAAAAAAATAAACTTAAAATATATGAGATACAAATTTTATATTGAAAATATATTTTAACTACAATACTTGTTTTAAACAACTTTTTTCATTTTGTTATTTGGAGTATATATGTATAATTTTTTTTAATTTCCAACTTGAGAGCAAGCTAGGTATAGTTGGCCATGAGAAAAGCAGGAGTCTGTGAGATTGATGCCGCAATAATTTTAAGGCTGTCCCAGCGCTTTGTTAATTGAAAAACTATAGGCTAATTTAATTGGAATGGCAATTCAGTACAGATCAGAGGTATTCTGGGGATAAATACTGTGTGTCCTTTGTCCATCCCAGTCATAAGTTCGGCTTGGATGATGTTATTCAAAGCTGTTTGACGATCATCCTTGTTCCATTACATAGTTTTTGTGAGTTGAGATTTCTAAGTAGTTTGATCGGAAATCAAATATTCAGTCGAAGGCAATGTAATGGCATTCCTGGTACATGCAAAGACTTTAAAAATTCTGTAGTGAAGTTGACACTTTCTTCAACGTTTGCTATCGTATTGATCTATTAACATTCCAGAATCAACGACGGATCCTGCTTTATATACCCCTATCAGTAGGTAGCTCCACTAATACAAAAAAGTCGTTTAAATCCACGACAGATCTTGCTTTATATACCCCTATCAGTAGGTACCTCTACCCATACAAAAAAGGGTTTGAATGGTCCACAATGTTCTAAAATATTTCACAACATTCGAGAGTGTTCTGGAATATTCCACAATGTTCTAGGATGTTCCCGGACATTCCAGAATGTTGTGGAATGCTCTCGAAATTTCTAGAGGGGGAAACTTCCAGCCCTTATATCTTCAAAAGGACGCCCTTCAGGTAAAAACAGGAACCTTATTCATGAACGGAAGATAGAGGTCTACCACACCATATAACTCCCTTGATCGTACTGGGACTCATTTCTGAGTTTTAGTGGCACGCACATTGTACACTTTCTTTTATAATATACATATAATGTATATTATATATTATGGCTATACTATCATCTTAAAAAGCAAAAGTCTTATCTCTTAAGACTGAAAAGAAACTGTGAAAGTCGTCAGGAATAATTATTTTAAACAATATTTTGGAGGTGAGTTTCATGTGTATTTACACATGATACGGATTTCCGTGGACAGAAGTTTGTAAATAGCGTAGGCATACATTTATTATTACTAATATCAAATATACATCCATGTACCTTGTGTTATATGGGCTTGTTTAGCTGGACCCTTAAGTTCTGCTCCATATGTTCAAATATATCTTATTATAGTAATTTTTTTATTAAAAATATTAGATCTGTCAGAAGATAGTTAACAGTGTCTTGGCTTTTCAACTTTAAATGTTCCAAGTAACTCTTTTGTCCAAGATAACGTACTTAGTTTCTTGAAGGTTTCGATTACTGGACATAAAGCATACTGTAGTCAGAAGCTAACTTGACACAACTTTTAATTTCATTTTGAGAAATAGCTTTCCTGAATTATAAATAGATAGATAATAGATGACTTTTGAGATGAAAAAATGGCTGTATAGAGTTTCAATTTATTTACAATGAAATGGAAATTAACAATGGTATGCTTTTTGGAATTAAAATTTTGCCCAAAAAAGGTTACTGATATTTATTATGAATTCATAAAGCTCAAGACATTATTACATCAGTCTAATATTGCTTCAAGTTATTATTGTAAGTTACTTAATTTTTTGTTTGGTGAGACTATATTTTAAATTTCCGGTTCCTTTTTAAGTTATTTAATAGCACATTACATTACAAAATAATATGTAAAGGAGATAGTTGGGGGGTGCAGTCAATAAGAACACAGAATAAGTAATAAACTTATATTATGTGCCGACGTTTCGACCTACAGTGTAGGTCATCTTCAGGGCGATTTTGGAGAGAACGATGCCGTTAGATTAAACGGCTGGCTAGTCAGTTCATCTCATACAAAATAATATAGTCATAACAACTCAATATTGTGTCTTCAAAACTGAATACACATTAATATCAAATAAATATTTTCCTGGACACAAAGATCTTAAGGTGTAGGTGATGGACAACTAATTACAAAACATTTTGTGGTCACCAGTGGTGTAGTCTATAAGGTCACAAGTTCGCAGCCTGCCAGGTAGCCTTGGTATCTTTTAAAGAGAGTAAAAAATCTTACTAAAAATGCCGTCCTTTGGAAGAGATGTAAAATAGTGTCTCCAGCCTGAGCAATGTCAGGTACTCACGAATAAAAAAACAAAAAAAGGAATTGTATTTAAAACGAAACCCGTGTTTGTTTGGATGACAAATGATATATTAGCTTGAGATGTGAAAACTTAATAAACTAGTATACTAAAAAAAAGCAAGTAAGCTGTATTTATAACCAGTTCAAATACATTCACCTGATGATAAACCAATTTGGATTAGAACTTAAAAATGGCTAATAAAATGCTTATCAGTAATACTTGTTACATGATACAAAATATGTAAACCAATTAAAGTCTATGATAGGAGGAAAACCCTTAAAAACAGCCTATGCAGGTTGAAACTAGGAAGTGTGATAAATATCTTATTTATTTAGTTCTTAAATTTTCACATGACTTGTCCCCCTAACAAATTATTATCCACAATTACCATCTCGGTCAACATTCAATAATTGAAACAAGTACTTCTTGATGCAGAAATAGATACTTTCAGGTCATTAAAAGGTATATTATATAATTAGAATATAAATAAACATTAGATAAACAAAAAAATATTTATTATAATGAAACAAAATCTCAAAACTGTAATATGATACAATTTAATAAAATGTTTCAGTACAAAAACTCCTCATATCTATAACAATACGAGGTGCATAATTGTCATATGCAACTTTACATCCCAGTACTAATACAAAGAGCTACAATGATAAATACTAAAATATCTTTTAAACCGTACTTAATATAGTACAAGATGGAAATATTGAGGGTAGATGGTCAGTATCTGCTTCAAAATATTACATAGGGACCAACCAAAATACTTGGATGAAAAATAAATTCAGTTACTTGCTTTACACAATGCAAATTAAAAAAAAAATTTTAAACACAATATCCCTAGGTTTACCTATACAAACAATACAGGTTCACCTCTAATCTATACTTAATGTAATAATTTCAGATCATTACATTAAAACGCAACATAGAAGCACTTGTTTGTATTGTATACCTTCAATATAACATAAATGAAAACATATTTATAATTTATTTTTATCTTTCCAAAAGGTCAAAAACATTCATAATGGAAGTCAATGAAATTATAATAAATGGGTCAAAAGATTTTGCCAAAGACAACAGTATTAACGATAGTAAAGATACTAATCAAGTTAAAATAATAATATAAAACTATTAGATGAAACTAAATTAAAAACCAATTTTCAGTTAATAAATACAATATAATAATTGAAAGAACATATTTAACAAATGAAAATTTTTCAATTCTTCATTTCTGGTAGGATTGTAGCTGATTTCATTTCAAACACAAATTGTCTGGTGTTTCCAAAACAATAATTAGAAATCACTTGAAACACTTAACACTAAGCGTTGTTAAGATTCCATAGTCTGAGGGTTAACATTTTGAATTAAGGTTATGTTATCTCCCTTCATCATTATTCTTCCTAAAGGCCTCTTGTTGTTCGTTTTAAGATTCAATTCTTCAGCGTCGTCTAAAACAAGATTCATGTACTCGTCGAATCCTACAATGTGCCCTTCAATCCTCAGGTTGATGTTTTCATATAACCATACTTGTACTCTTGATCTGTTCTGAAGATACCTGAATATAAGGTTAATGGGTTGAACCATTACCTTTTGAACTTTTTGCGGTCCTTTGTACGACATTTTTAAGCTTCTACACAACACAAAACTCAATAAAGCTTCACCAGAGAAACACAAGCGATAAGGTAAGGTTTTGGAACCGGTCAAATATGGCGGCGAGCAGTGTTGCCATTTCAGCGTCAGACAAAAGCAAATCACTTTAACGCATTATATATTATTCGTTATTGATAATATTTAATAATAAATACATTAAAACAATTTAAAAAATAATTTCTACTTCTTAACGATTACTATGCTGTCTTTAAAATACTTTTCACAATTTGCTACTAAACAGATTCAAAAGATATTAGGAGGGGCGCCCAACTATACAACAGAAATGCTTAGGTAGTATTGAAGTGTACCCTTAAACATATATTTTTTTATATCAGGTATTAGACAATATTTACACAAAAAATTGTTTGTGTTTTAAGAAAATGTGCTATGTATATAGCAATTAAACGTAAAATAATGAAAATATTAATGATTGATTTCCACCAGTATCTTTAACCACCATTTAAACCTGTGTTTAATATTTTAAAGGTGGAAATATATTTCAAAAGAACAAACTAATATATTTAACAGATTTTAATTTTTTTAAAAGTTAAATACTTATAAAAATTGTAAAACAGTATTCCATTTAAAGAAATAAGTAAATACTTCATTAATAATTTACTTCTGTTAAAGCATAAGAATTGAATAATATATTTCAATGCAACAAAAAAAAATAAGAATATTTTCCAATGATTGAGAAGTAATTAAGAAGAACACCAAGCTTTATAACAAAAATGCTAGCATAGCAATATTACAGATATGCCCTTTTTTATTTAAAGGAATTAGTAGAAAGTAGATGCCTCGTTTATTAACTATAGTTAAAGCATAACAATAATATATTTCTAATGTATTAAAAAAATAAAGAATAAGTATCAGTTCTGGAGGCTGCTTCGAGTTGTGTCACAATAAGTTTTAACTTTTCATTCCTTTGCTATTTAATATTTTCCAGTAATAGGAATAATCGTGAGCTTTAGAATGGAAAAAAGTTTAATTATTGGAAATGTGTATTTTTCGGGAATCATTTCATCAAGAAAGGATGTTTCAACAAACATGTATCATCTATACTTCATATTATTAGTTGAAACATTTATTTGTTGATGAAATGATTACCGAAATATACATATCTCTCATATCTATACTATTTATACCATACTAAAACACAATTTTTTTCTATTTTTGAGAATATTAAAAACGAAACAAATGAAGTTATTTCTTGTTATGACTTAACACGAAGCGAAAACCTGTGATACCGATGCGAAATAATGTTTTAGATTGGTGTCAAATTATCGATCAAATATGATCGAAATCAGAGAAAACATTATGCAATAGCATGTGTTTTCATTTGACACCAATTTAAAACATATGCTATTGCATAATGTTTTCTCTGATTTCGATCAGAAACAAATGATCTTCTCTTTTCTCTTCCTCGTTTAAAAATTACTTGTTTTAAACTTTTTGAATACTTTAGAGCTCAACTTAGAGTTCAACTTTAAATAAAATCTTTTTGAAGTTTGACTTTTCCTTTAAAACAAAAAAAATCCTTAGAAGATTATGCTTAAATATTACAATCATTATGTGGACATATGGATGAAATATGGATATTTCAATCATTAAAATGAAATAGATGATTCGATTTAGTGAAATCTATTATGCCTTAAGAGGTAAATATAAAATATAAAGTTTCCGGAAAACAATATACATTTGTAATAATATGAATTAAAATATACCCTATAAGTAATACACAATATAATATAGACCATGGCTGATACATCAGAACAGTTAAAAGATGGTTAGGGACTCAATTAAAGAAAAAAATAATTAACATGATAAAAACCACATTCTTACCGGATGCTCTGTCTTGAATTTCTAAAGCTGCAGCCAGGAAAGTACAAGCATTTAAAACGGAGAGAGTAGATGTAACATGATCTTCACAAGTCACTTTTAACTCCTCTACACCTAGGTCTTGAGCTATTGTCATCATTTCGAATACTCCACTATCTTGAAGCATTATCTACCAAACAAGGAATAATTAAAAACCTATCAATTATACTAATCTAAATTTTTTTAGATTAATTTATTGATATTTACAACTGTAATAATATTACAACAAGTAAATTTGCTCATATGAACAAATGAAATGGAAAAAAAAAACACTTGTACAACCGGTAGCACTCCAATAAAGTTCTATAGTAGAAAGTCTCGAGGCAATCTTCTTTTCAGACACCTCGGAGGGTAATCCAAAAATGAGATAAAAACATCTATGCTGGATCTGTTATACTTTCTTTGATTCTTTTAAATCAATAATAAGCATAATAAAACATTAAAAGTTAAAACCTAAGAATGTCTGTCCCATACAAAAACCTCTTATAAATAATATCATTTATTATGAATAATAATAGTTGACCATATATACATATATGTGTGGAAGAAAATGGCACAGGTGGAGGTAAAAAATTTCTCTTAAGTTGGGAGAACTGTTTATTAATAAACAGCTCTCCAGGCATAGGAGTCATTTTTGAACTCTACCCAGATCATTTTCTTCCACAAATATCGTTTATTAGTTGTTAACTCTAATTAAGAATAAGATACTGAAAAATTCAGATTTCAAATTGATGTTTTGGCATAATCGTTGAAAACTTGAAAAACACTAAATCATAATAGTCCAGATAAATCAAAACGTATTTTGGACATGATTAGTAAAGTTAATTTATATCATTCCTTTATTCTGTTAATTTTAGTAATAGTTTTATAAAGGAAATGATGACAAGGATCATAATATCAGTAGCTTTCTATAAAAGTGAACATTTCCATTTTTGTGTACATAGTAAAAAACCTAATTTTACCACATATAATATAAGGAAGAAATAGTTGGGGGTGCAGTCAATAAAAACACCTAAATAAGTGTAACTTATTTATTGTGTGCCTTCGGCCTACAATGTAGGCCATCTTCAGGGCGAATAAAACACGCGGCGGCTAGGCGATCTATGGCCCAAGTTTGCAGTTTCATTTATGTATGAAAAAAGCAAAATTTTCATTCATTTTTTTTAAACTACCATAAAATGAAAATGAATACTTATTGGAATACTTATCAAAATTTGTTTTGGTCAGAAGAATATCTATCTACATTTGTTAGAAAGAGAATTCGGTGTGAAATTGTCAAGAGGTGCAGTCTATGATTGCGCAAATTAAGAATGATTTATTTTATCGTACTGGTAATCATAGACCTGACCATTTCACACCAGTCTTAGAATTATCCAGTCAACTATTTTCTACTTAAATATTTACATATGTAATTTCTTATTTTATCTAAAGGTGACTTTTTTTGCAAATTATAATGTGTAATACATTCAAGAGCATATATTCATTATATTCCTTCATGAAATATAATTAATTAATTAAAAACATGGAAAATTACAAACAGATTTTTTTTTAAAATTTCTTTTCATCAATACAGGGAGTTCTTAGCTGAACTAATTTACGTATTGATTAAATATTTAAAATTGTTTAATCAAATATGATTTTATAATAAGAGTTTTAAAAAATATTGCTAGTTACTTATTTACGAATAGACATTTCTTGAATTATCGATGAACTTATTTTAACCTAATAATTTATTTTAGCTGATTTGTAAAATAAGCAAATCATAATTAAAGCTGCTATTATTTATAAGGTATATAAAATGTTTACCTTGCCAGTATAAACATATTGAATAAATTGCTTAAATGTTTCTGGCTGGAAATGTGGTAATCTTATAGGTGTAGGCGAGCCAGGGGCAGCAGGCAATACTGAGCACCCAGGTATTCGGCAGACTTCTCCCCTTTTAGCTGTCTGGAATGATTTACACCTATAAATTAAAAAAATTTAAAATAGATCAATAACAAAATTTCAGAATTCTATCATTAACTAATGTACAAATTTAATATTTTATCATTAAAATTGTAAATTAAAAGGATAAAATAAAGTATTTTATCCATTACTAATATACTTTTTAGTAAACACCACTTTAATAATTATTCCTGAAAAAAAAAAAAAGATTGATAAATCAAAAATGAAATGAAAGCACACTATTTTCAGAATTCCGACAGCTCCTTAGACTCGCATTTCAAAAAAATTAGTTCTTTTTTATATCTATAAGCAATATCATGATGCAATAGGTTTCTAAAATCATCTTGGTGCCAGTGAAAGTTAAATAATCTTAATCAAAAGTTGGCCCAGTCAAAGAGGTTGGCACAACAGTGCGTGATGTGCTTTTCTCCTGTGAAGTGTAAACAATTTTTCATAATTAAGAAATACTATCTGTATACAGTTCTAGGACAATTCTGCTCAGGTAGAGTTGCATTATCAGCATAGCTGGTCGAATTGTACTGTTTTACTAGCAACTTTAATTGGCTCGAATGTGGTAAGGTGAGAAGGATTAGATTTTCTAGATTTTATTGTGGTTGTCAACGTCTTTTTCGTACAATAATTTGCAGTATTAATTGTTTATTGACAATACAGATAAGTTATGGTAAATTTAATTTAAATATGATGGAAGTTGACTGCAGTAAATAAAACTTGATTATAGATATAACATATTTTTCTTTTATCAGGTCCTTCCCTAAAGATAATATATAATCCAGTTGGTTAAAAAGGCACATAATTATTCAAAATAGCATTCTTATAGAGAGAGATATTAATTTCAATACAATACAAATTAATAAATCATAGATATGAAGTTACTATAACAAATATCTGAGTAGGTCAAATCAGTTTAACTTTAATGGAACCTATAATATGTAGTTTTTCAATTGAGGATTGATCTTTTACAACCTTGTGAATATTATAAGTAGTTATCTTCCAATCTAAGAATTATAATATAAAATTAACATCTAAAATCACTGGACATTAAAAATGATTTAAACAGTCAATCTAAGCAACAACACACTCTCCTGAGGATCAATTCAAGACTATATAGTTCACATAATCATGCCCCAACAGTGAACAAACAGACCTTTAGTGAATTATATTAAACAACACACTAGTCTAAATATAACTGAAAGTAAAATGCATTTTATTGACTTTCAAGAAAAATAGTTAGTTACTTATACATAAAAGAATGATTCAATTTAATTATAAACAATCGGAATGTTTATTACTATTCAATAATATAATAGGTAGTGGTTTGTTGGATTTTGGGTATGAGTTTTGAGCAAGTAATGCAGTATAATCACGAAATCATTATTGGCACTCGAATACCCTGGGCACAAAATGTCACCTACCTAGGTCTGGAATTAGATAAAAGATTAACATTTACTCCCCATATAAATAACAAATGTTGTAAAGCCAAAAAACTTATAAGTACTATGGCCCCATATTTCCGTAGAAAATCTCCGCTCTCTAGTAAAAACAAAATTATATTGTATAATCAGTCATAAGACCTTTACTGACATATGCCTCCCCCTGTATGGAGCTACACCTGTGACTTCAACTATAAAAAAATAGAAAGAATACAGAACTTATGTATGAAATTGATTCAAATTGATGTTTTGGCATAATCGTTGAAAACTTGAAAAACACTAAATCATAATAGTCCAGATAAATCAAAACGTATTTTGGACATGATTAGTAAAGTTAATTTATATCATTCCTTTATTCTGTTAATTTTAGTAATAGTTTTATAAAGGAAATGATGACAAGGATCAGAATATCAGTAGCTTTCTATAAAAGTGAACATTTCCATTTTTGTGTACATAGTAAAAAACCTAATTTTACCACATATAATATAAGGAAGAAATAGTTGGGGGTGCAGTCAATAAAAACACCTAAATAAGTGTAACTTATTTATTGTGTGCCTTCGGCCTACAATGTAGGCCATCTTCAGGGCGAATAAAACACGCGGCGGCTAGGCGATCTATGGCCCAAGTTTGCAGTTTCATTTATGTATGAAAAAAGCAAAATTTTCATTCATTTTTTTTAAACTACCATAAAATGAAAATGAATACTTATTGGAATACTTATCAAAATTTGTTATAATTTGTTTATGATTGTTTGTTGAGAATCATAAATGACTACCCCAGGTAAACAAAAATAACCGACATGATACTTAATTTAGACCTACAAACAATTAAACAGTTTATTCACTCTCAGACTTGGAACTTTTTCAACTTAACAAAAAACTCAGGAAATCCCTTAATGCAATCAATAGGCAATTATAACAAACAAACCTTAAGACGATACATACATAGACGAACTAGACATATACTATTAGAATAAATATAATTAATTTAATACATTATAATAAGTTATCAATCATAAGCGAATTTATTCCTTAAATGGTAGAAAAAAAAAATTGTGCTAAGATTGTTTTGTACTAAAATTGTTTATTTTTACTACAAAATATTATACATATTTTAGTTATTTATTTTATTTATTTTTCTATTTTGTGTAGGTTTTTTCTTCTTTTTCCTACTGCTATAAATATATTACAGCTTTTACTTATTATGTTTATTCAACTTGCAGTGTAAATGGTTATACTCCTACATGTAATTAAATAATTGTTACAAATTGTAAATTAGCAAATTAAAGGAATAAAACTTAAAAAAAAAATAAAAAAATTATTGGCACAAATAAAATGTTTGTATAATCCACCCCATCAACATTGAGCTAACAAAGGAAACATCAGGCATTCTAATTCATGCTTAATATTTATATGTAATATCATTTATTAGAATAAATGAGTGCCTCTTTCATTCTTAATGTAGTTGATAAATTTTGTCTATTATTACAACAAAAGTAATAGCTATTTGATTGAGGTAGTATTATAGTTAAAAATATATTTAGAATTTTTTTAGAATGCCCCAGTCTTTTATTGGTGCCTGTTCAGTTTTATAATAAGTTAGCACAGTGGTTCGAAGTCTATTAATGCCAGTCTGTATCATTGTTACAGGTCTGTAGTTTCTTAGGCTACGTTGAGCAACAAATTTTAGTTAATTCCTTTGTGAGTTGTATCGAATTACTGTTGTTTTTTAAGGATATTAAGTGGAATGTAGTTAGTAATACTGGGACATAAAGGAAGTTTCAAGAGAATATGAGAATACTCGACAGGGAAGAATCATGTTTTTAGAGGAATTCACGTTAACTACTTTAGGATATTTAGTAAGCTAGGAGACATATACAAAAGTAATCTCTTCATCATTTCAATTTTATTACACGTAATGCCCAGGCGATTACATAATTTCTACATGTTTTTAGATGAAGAAAGAGTTAAATGTCTGTTTTGGTACGATCCAGTTTAATAAGACCTCTCTCTCATCATTAATAAAATAATTAAATCATCCATTAATAAAATATACTTTAATAATAAGTTTAAAAAAATAAGTTAACATTATTAGAAATCCTTGAAAATTCTTCTGGAGAAGTGAGCTTAAAGATTATTAAGCATAATATATGCATTTATGTCACCTTATTTAATAAAATAAATGAAATCATCTGATTCATTTGTTCATTGGAGCAGTTCAATCCTTTTAGTTAAATGGGAGGAAGGTGCACCATAGTTAAGGAATGTTTCTTTTATAAAAATGTTTAGTACGTCCCAGCTCTCGGCAGTCCTAAAAGAATAAAGTGTGTTTTGCATTGCAAAAATCAAAAATATACTCTCTATTGGAGAAAAACCGAATGGCTCGGGGATTTCCGTTGCTTTTGTGCTTTGTCACAGTACATTATGTAAGCATTCCAAGGGGCGTTGGAGTTTGTAAACAGAATCAAAAACCTTATGTAAAAGAGAGTCGTTAGGTATTCATGCACTTTTTTCCTTCCTTTATCATCGGCTGGGCTGATTTGACGTCAAGAACCGGTGTCTGTTGACACAATCACAAGGTCTGTTGAAACATCTGTTGGAAGAGAGAGGGATCTGTAAATTCGATTAGAAGTAAAAAGCAGTCTGTTTCTTGTGTGATACGAAACCGTTCTTTCGTTTGATATCATAGCCGTTCTTTTCCATTCCTGAGGGATGGCACACACGTGCATACATTTATACACACAAAAAGCTGCGAGGGGAAAACTGTCCATCTTAAAGACGGGATCTTCTTTTAATGGTGAGCCACGTCCTTTACATATGATGGAGAACTCTGGATCCTCTGACATTCTGTAACCCGAAAAGCTCAAATTGTCTTAAAAGATCGTTAAAAACCTCATTTAAAGCGGGATTTAATAGCTCCAATGTTTCCTTCTTTAAAAGTAAAAAAAAAATATAAATACAATTTTGACTAAAAGACCTATTTTCGGTACAAGCAGGTGTTACATAACTAACATATAATTTCGGCAATGGGGTTTGCCTTACTACAATCAATCTATAAAATAGGTTATTTATACATTACAATTTTCCATGAGAGCAAACTAATTAAATTTAAATGGCAGAAATTAACACATTTTAGGACGAGTTAATTAAATTAAAGTAATTATAAAAAACACTATTTTACCTTTTTGCTACCGAAATCAATTTAAAAAAAATTAAAAACTTAATTTTATAAAGAAAAATAAATTAAATAAATACTATAAATATTCTCTAGAAGAATTAGTAATGGCTAATTCATAATTAAAAATCATAAAAATAACGAGTTAGCAAGTAAAATCTATAATCTGCCTTAATTAAATCACTGAAGAAGTCACATTATGGACAAAAAGTACGACAGGACATTCTACACTATGTTGGAAGAATTCATATTGCTTCTACTGTAAGACGTAGCAATTGAAGAAAATACTTTTTTAGGTAGAAAAAAAGTTGGTATTCATTTTCTGTATCGAAAAATCTCTAAATTTCCAAAACAATAAAAAAAATATAATTTTTTTTGCTGAAAAATACAAGTTTACAAGAGACTTTATTTATCTTTTCTATTACCTTTCTCCTTTTACAAAGGCATGGAATCTAAACATTTTGTAAATATAAGAGATCATCATTACGGAATATCAAGGTTCTATTAACGATGCATTAGGTAAAATCCGGAGTAATTATAGGTGTATAAGTAAACCATGTTATAAAAAACATTATACTGAAGAAAAAAGTACAAAATTTATATTTTTTTATTTCCTTATTTAGAGTATAGTGGGAACTAAAAACTTTCTTTCCTTCAATTTTCATCTTTAACTTAATTTACAAGAAACACTTTTTGGTTTTTGTAATTTTTATATTACATAGTTTCATACAGAGGGCTATATTTTATTTATGTATGTATTTACTTATGTAATGAATATACAGATGGTTGGACATCCAGAAATATTAATTTGAATCCTTGGTGGTATTTTTATTTTCTAAACCATTTACTCTAAGATTGCCATTTCAATTATTTTTTTTTAATCTGTTCAGAGAAATAAAGTATTTTGCAGGAAATTTAATACAGCTAAAGATTAGCCATGATGCATTTTGCACGAAACCACTTACAAATGGAGCTAATATTTCTGCCTAAAATACCCTTGAAGCGAATCACTGAAGTTTAACTGAAAAAGGTGCTTTTTCTTAGTTTCTTTTAGAAGTTGGAGCAGGAGTTATGAAGTGTGAAAGATTGAGAGCTCGAGTTTATCAAGACATCATAATTACTCCGCAATCTAAAACGATTCAGGTCAAAAAGTAGTTTGTAATTCACAAACATTTTAGACAGTATTCTTACTGTTTTAAAGTTTGCAGATAAAATTAAATATAGCTTTTAACAGTCACCATTCATAATGACATATTGCTGTTCATTTGAAAGGGAAATGCAAGGAAAAAATAAATATAATTCAATCGACTATAAAATTTTCTAATTTTAGATTTTAGATTAATGAAGCAGGTATTTGTTTCGCAGGTTGTCGCTTTGAGTTGTAGTTGTAAAAGTTTTGACTATTTAGTTGTTTCATTTTTAATATTTTCCAAAACTACAAGTTATGGTGAGGTTTGGTATGGAAAAGATAATGTATTTATGGGAAATGATTACCGAAGTATGCACATTTACAATAATAATTAAGGGATAGTAAATATAATTATTACATTCTTTTTTTCCATACTAAAGCTCATTATAAATTGAAAATATTAAAAGGGAAACGAATGAAAAGTTAAAAATTGTGACTCATCTCGAAGCGACGACTTGCAGAATTATTTCCAATTTAAGAATGGAAACAAAACATTTAATTTTAGCGCGATTTACCACCAATTTCCACAATTTGTTGAGTTTCTTTCAGGAATACCGGTTTTGGCGAAGGATATCATTTTAAGAATTTGAAACAATCAGCCTTTTCAACACATTTATACGAAGTTAGAAGTAAATTTTCATTTTCACAGATAAAAATATTACGAAAATTACTCTTTCTTTTTTTTTAAATATTTCCCCATCCAAGAAAAGAACTCATGACTTGAGTGGAATTTTCTTCAAGTCAAAAGATGCCTTGAAATTATTCGGGACCGGTAATGACCGAACTCTCACTGGTAAGAATTCTAATTAATGACAGTCTTATCCTTTCATTGCATTAAATAGGGTTTTACTCCTTTTGAACGGAACGTGGGACAACTTTTCTTATTTCCGACTCCTTCCGAAGGAAGTACCAATTAAAAGGGCCCCTCCTTTCTATTAACTTTCATTCTCATTCATTTTTTTTTCTTTTAATCAACCTTTTTCAATAAAAAAAATTACAAGAATTTTATCAAACTCGTGTTGCATTATTAGACACTAGGAAAATAAGTTTGTGATTAGCTGTCCTGTGCAGCAACGCAGAAAATATGCAGGTATCGTGAATCACTGGATGGAAAATTAAAGGAAATTTCTTCGCTGAAGTGGAAAAAATAATGGAGATTTATGGGGCAATATAGGCCCTCGCGAGGGCCAAAATGGCTGTAATGGAAGTATACTACAAAAAGGTTTTCACAAACTGTCCTCATCAAATGTTTTCTCTTCCTGTTACAATCCAATAGTGACTACTAGCTACTACATAACCTGTTTCCTTTCATTAAATTAGTGAATAATTAAACCAATCAAAATACCTACACACGCCAGATTCCCCCAATTTGCTTTTTAAAAATAATTTTAAAGAGTTCGCGTTAACACGATCATCTTGAAATATTATCAGCAGGAGTAGCCCAATAATGTTTGCATAAAGCCTTGTAACCTATTGCTTATCACAGTATATATAAAGTCAATAATTTGGAACATATTCATCAATTTTTAAATGTTTGACAAAACTGAAGGATTGAATTCCTACAAACAATGCCAAATTACTTTTACTCTTCGTCGTAAATCAATTACTTCCTGCCCTTCATTATCCTTTAATAATATCCCACTGATTTCTAGGAAGAAATTCGACTCTTAGGAATACAAATTAACAAACGTTTAACTTGGAATCTTCATACAACACTCAAACTACAAGAAATTGCTCGCCGTTTCAGGATACGAGCTTCAACACTTATTATATAGACCGTCTAAGCTGCCACTTAATTACAAAGTCAGTTAATTATGTCTCTTATAAGACCAATCTGGACTAACGGGATAGAACGTTTGGACTAACCTATTCATTTCTTCTCGTATCTGGTCCTCACAATCCCAAATCCTCTTACTCCTTACTCTGTTTCGAATAATCACCCACAATGACCTCAATGTCTCATTTGTTGCTGATTTGACCCGAACTCTATATCAGTCCTATCATGACAAACTCAATTCCTTTTCAAACCCACTAGTATAATACCAATTCCCAGTTGTCCTCCAGAAGACCTCGTGACCTTTTAAGTTGAAGTTGATATTTGAGTACTATCAGTGAGTGGGTAGTTTCTCTTAGTGTCTTTATATCAAGCGATTAAGTATCCTTCTATACATTTTTATGTGTATTATTTTATTACAGTTTTATATGTCCAAAAATAAATTAAAAAAAAAGAATATACAATATAATTTTTTTTTAATTTAAAAAATATCGTAGGAAACATTTTCAAACTTAAAGATTCCAGTACAAAAATAATAATGGAATTATCTATCTCGCTCCGAAGCTGCAGACTTGTCTATGTGACAAATGTATCTCTTGTATGGAAGAAAAGACGATTTCGAAGCTTATTTTATTGTTGTGTATGTCCCGGAGAACATCTTGTCCGAGTACCAAATCGGGCACCCTTGTGTGCATACCCGAAAAACCTGTTTCGATGTAGCCTACCATAGACTCCAATCCGCAAAATATTGGCTCGATTGGTACACGGGTAAAAAGGACAAATTCTATCGAAAATTCGAATTCAAACATTTGACAATCTTAATCTCTTACTATATATTTAATTTTTAGGGAAGATGAAGTAAAGCTTAAGTATCCACTCAAAAAAACTTTTTGGATGATCCTCGGCGTCGGATCATAGAATTGTACCACATCACCTCTATGCACAATCGTTTTAAAGAAGATAGTGGGCGTTGAATCCACAATTCCCTTATATTTATCTTTTTTTTTATCGATCAACTTTTCTAAATATCAGAACTAAGAAAATATTACTTTTCATTAGGCAGGATTATTTCATATTTCGTAGTTTGGATGTATCATGTGTGTCGTACTTATGTCATAAAAAATATATATTAATAAACGATAATGGATTATGACAATGAACAAGAATTTGGAGAAGTCATAGCATTCTATTCTAATAAAAATTAAAATAACAACATAATAAACATTTAAAAAGAATCTACTACAGTTAACGAACAGAGGCTTGAAATGCCATGTGAAAGATGTATTTATTGTTAAATGGAATGAAATGATTTATACTAAATCTACTAACTAAATAGTATATCTACTAGACTTAGACGACAAGAGACAGCTCGCAGTTTCAAGCTGCTTTGGCATTTGCTGGACGGACGCTCTGGGCTCCCGATTGATTGCGAGGGATTCATATACGAGTACATGACTATCGTTAGACCCATCTAGACTTACAGAGGTGTGTGGCTCCACTAAACCACCGAATTCCTCTCCTGTTCAATCTTTACAATCCAAAATCCTTCGTAAAATCTTCAATGCTTCTTACTTTGTTACAAAGTAATAAATAATGACTTTAATGTCCCATTTGTTGCTGATTTGGCCCGAATCCGACATCAAGCTTTTCATGAAAAACTTCTTTCCTACTCAGTTACTAGTTCCATACCTCGTGACTTACTAAATTGAACTTATTATTTGAGTACTATCACTGGGTAGAACTTGTCTTTATGCTTGCCTTTATGAATCATTCCTGTAATTTACTTGTTGTACTGTTATAATACAGTCGTAAATTTCAATGAATAAATTCTTTAAAAAATATATTATATCGACTATGGACGAAAGAGTAAAGACCTTTAACTGCCATATTGACTACTCTACGTTTCCACAGAAAATTACTTCTCTCTCTCCTCTTTATATTTTTTTTTTTCTGATTCTTCTTCTCGAACAAGAAGGAGGCTACAACAGAGGCAGTATATTTACAGCTCAAAGAGAAAGGGATATTAAGGAAGTTTATAATTAAAAAGAACCAATTTCACAACTTTCTGTCTTTAAATCTATATTATAAACATATCTGATGAACAAATTACTCCATTATACTATATTTGCAAGAAAGTTTGGCTTGTTTGCTTAGCACGCTTTTCAGCAACAGCTGGAAAAGCCTACGGTCGATACATATGTCGGTGTAGTGATTAGCACAGTTCCACAACCCTCCCTTCTACATTTAATACATGACTCAAATCTACAGCCCCAATGAACAAGTTTAATTATCTTCAAAATGAGTTTCTTGTGCTTATGCCAACGGAATCGTGTTTCGTAGTAAATAAAGGGGTAAGTCAGGTACTGGCTTGAAGAGGAGTTACTGCTTATATTACAACTACATTTCAATCCAAATACTACGAGAATACCACGATTACGCTTTCTTTAATACAGTTAGCTCTCCCTAGACAAAAGTCGACATAACCACTCATTCACCGAGGATGCAGATATACTTTAAACATATTTGGAAAATAAAATGTAAAATAAAATAAGGATATCCATTTATAATAATCGTAGCGCCTGGTTTTGGGAATGATCTTCTATTGATAGTAATATACTATATTGAAATATAATATTTTTGAAAAAGTAATATATTTCTTTGATGATTATTAGAGACAGCTTAATCCAGAGAACAGTGACTTGGTAGCCAATAGAAGAGCTGAGACAGAGCGGAATTCTTGAGGCCAATAGCAGCTGGGGGTGCTATTGGCCTCAAGAATACGCAGGTAGTTGGGGCAAATGGAGGCAAGTGTTGGGGCGGTAGATGGTCTACTAAAGTTGAGTTTAGTGCTCCATTACAACCCCAAAACCGAACCTCCAAGTTTTTAATCATCCCTCTAACTTTGCCGTCATTCGACTATAGCGATTCTACATTTTCTTATTCTTAATTTAAATTTCCGAAATAAGTCATGCTGATTCGCTGGAGCAGAATTTGGTTTAATCATCAGCTTATTAAAAAAGGACTCTAAAGTTATAAACACTGCAGTTATAGAGACTTGAGTCTACAGTTTCTTCTGAAAAAGATGGCCAGAGGTAGCGAGGAGCACGGGCTGACATTAAATCTTTTTTTAATGAGCAGCTCAATTTAATTTAATTTGTATTTCAAGACAAAAATTCCTACATTATATATATATAAACACGTACATAAACGTTAACGGTCCGATGATGTTCTCATATGTACCATACTCTGAGCCAGCACTTAGGAGAGATTAAGTCAGAGAATCAGAAAAATAATAAAGTACAAGACTATCATCACACAGGTTCAAATGATGAATTAATTTTGGAACATGTTCGAGGATCGGTGAAGAGTGGAAGATGATCCGGGCTAACAGGCCAGGCATTATCTTGAGGCGTGACCCGGCACTTACGCCAGTTTAACAAATCCGTGGCTATATCAGCCTCACTCAGATTATACGCTCTTCTGTCCCTTTCACTCTCTTATCGGCAAACTTCTTTCCTAAAAACCAACGATTGTAGAAGGTACCGAAGTAAGGAGTAAAACGAAAAAAAGAACAATTACAATCAGCAGTTAAAACTGATTCTGTATAACGCTAACTTTAGTTTGATATGTAGCAGCTACTTCTTACTAACGACTTTGTACTTTGGTTTCATAGTAGTTAAAAATAAAGTTTCATAGACTTGTAAGAAAGAATCATAGTTATTCTTAAATGGAACGATATTACATGATTAAACAAATAAACTTTCTGATAGGAATTAACTAGATTGTCTACTAACTATGCACTAATATTATAACTCATGAACTGACAAAGTGACAACTCTCTCATCTATATTCTCAACTATCCATACTCTGTCATACCATCTCCTCTCTGCTCTCTCAATATCTCTACATTACAACTACTACTAACTACTAATCTACATTACAATATTTTAGAGTTTGTATACATCCATATAAAAAAAGGGAAGAAAGATCAAGGTAGTTACATTGCTGACAACGCTGAAGGAATGTCATAGGTTATGAACCCACTATTAAACACAATGTTCGCAATACATCGAAATCACCTTCATAAATTAATTAAAGTTAAAACAGATTATTACCTTGAGTAATATTTTTTTTTTTTTTTAATTTATTTATTGATATCTACAACTGTATTACAATAATACAACAAGTAAATAGGCTAATTGATACATAATGACATGATAATGACAAGTAGAGAAACTTCCCACTGGTAGTACTCAAATCAAAGTTCAAGTAAGGAGGTCACGTGGCCATCTTCTTTTCAGACGCCTCGGAGGATTATCGTGAATTGAAGAGGAAGCTAGGTTTGAAACTAGAGGGTTTGAGTGGTAATGAAGTTTGTTATGAAAGGATAGATACCGGGTTCGGGGCCAAATCAGCAACAAAAGGGACATTAAGGTCGTTATGGATGACTTTATTCTTAACAAAATAAGGAGCATTGAGGATTTTACGAAGGATTTTGGACTGTAAGGATTTGATATGAGAGGAATTCGATGGCTTAGTGGAGCCCCAAAGCTCTACTCCGTAAGGCCAAATAGGTCGTATGATGGTCATGTAGATGAGTCTTTTGTAGTTAATTGGGATCTTAGAGCGTTTGTCTAGTAAGTGTTGAAGTAGCCTGAAACGTCGTGCGGTTTCTTGTCTTTTCAGTCTTGTATGAGGATTCCAGGTTAATCGTTTGTCAAGGTGCAACCCTAAGATCTGTTCTACAGACACCAGAGGGATATTATTAAAGGATACTGAAGGGCAGGAAGTCATTGGTTTACGACGTAAGATAAAAGTGATTTGATGGGATTTTTGAGAATTTATTTTAATTCTCCAGTTTTGACACCATTCTTCAAGATCAGTGATATGGGATTGGAGGCTTTGGGATGCAATAACTGGATTGGTGTTGACTGATAATACACATGTATCATCAGCATACGCGGTAAGGATAGTATTAGGATGAGTTGGGATGTCAGCTGTATAAACTGTATATAGGATTGGACCAAGGATACTACCTTGAGGAACACCAGCAGATTGGGAAATTGAGTAGTATTAAAAATGAAACGAAACGATATAATTTTATATAATGTAAGATAATCGAAAACAGGCAATAGCTAAATGTCCGATGACTTGATAAAAAAATTTCTGGAGGAATCGATGATTTATCTCGCCTGAATCTTATAGGGAATTAATACCGGAGCAAAAACTTTGTTTAATAAATAATACGAATTAGTTTAAAGATAGTGGCTTAAAACCTACTTATATATTCAGATCTTTAAGTAGCTTTTTGACAACCTTAGGTAAATGCCAGAGCGACGGGCGAACACCATTAAAATTTCATCACAATATTTACAACTCCCTCATTTTGGATGAACAAATATATGGGCTAAAAAGAAGTATTCTGTAAAGAAGCAAATGTTCGCTTAACTAGAAGGATGTATAAAAGAACTGCAATAAATATATAAAGAAATTACTCCTTGAAATTGATTTTCATTCATCCACGAGCCGAATCTACTCTGACGAGCATGTTCATATTTAAAAAAAAATATTATTTCCTTATCAGTGCAGTTATCTTTACTGTTTTATTTGTCTGTTTTTTATTAATCCTAACTAATATAAAATCAATGTATAGCATTGTCATTCAACGTGATTCTCAATTTGTTAAATTTTTAATGAGTGATATTCTATGCCTGAAACATGTACACAAAGCAAATACTCAGTCTTCGAACAACGTATGTGTGCTAAGAAAAGAGAGAGAATTATAAAGAGAGAGAGAGAACCATAAATTATAAATACAATGTAAACTTGAAACGTTTCACCTTTTATCTGAATGCTTTTGATTTAACTTTAAAACGTGCTTGAAATGAAATTTTTAAAGGATAATTATTTGTATCCCTTGACCTTTTCTCCACCCCAAATGAAGATTCTTTGCTACTTTATGGTTCAGTCACGTCTTCATTTTTATCATAATGGTTCCTTCTAGCGCTGTGCGGTCTGAGGTTGGTAGAGCCTAGACCAACTGCCTCTTTCCTGAGCCAACTTTCTTTTTTGGTTCCAGTCTATTCCTATCATTCTGAAATCCTCCCTTACGCTGTCCTCCCAGGAGATGACTAGGCCTTCCTCTGGGCCTTTTTCCTTCCGTGAGGGTCTCGCAAGTCCTTTCGCAAGTCTTCCTGGTGATCCTCTCTGGGCCTATCCTAAGGAGATGTCCAAAACTTTTTTTAGTAACTTCTTAGTTTGGGCTCTTCTAGGATGGTTTCAGCAAGTTTAACGCCGAGATTAACATGATGGCGTTCCGTCTACTTTTTCTCCATAGTTTTTTTTGTACTTTAACAGGTACCTCATTTCTATTTCTTGTATCTGACTCCTGTGCTTTGAGATAAAGGTTCACGATTCCGAAGAGTAAGATAGGAAAGGAAGTAAGGTTGATTTGAAGAGGGTCAGTTTGATGTTTGTCTCCTCTCTTCCTCCCAGGAAACCTGTAGGCCTTATTGAACATAATTTTTATTCAAGTTTTAAAATATGAAGATATTTCAAACTTGTAATTGATAAGGATTAGTACGTGATTAAAAAAATCCTTATTGCCACATACAATTAAACAATAATAACAGTAAGGAAATAACAGAGGTTTATGACCATTTTAGAATGCATGAACATGCCTTAAGTCGCCGAAATAAATCTCGATTAGCATCGATAGGACGATAAATCTTGAGTGGAGTAATTAAAGCTAGGCGTGATGTGGGGTAATTAGCCGGGACTCACACGGGAGAGCTTTCTCATCGCTGGCCCATTGCTGTCCGGGTCATTAACAGACCAGAGCCATCTACCGAAAGACTAACAGATAACTGATATTATTTTAATAAAAGTGAGGAAACACTCAAAAAAGCATATATTATAAATAGGATGCAATAGGAAATTACCCAAGAACATAGCCTTAAGTCTCTAAAATATTGGAAATAATACCAAATTTGTAACCGCTTGGTCGGTTTCTCCCCAGGATTTTTAAGACAGCTTTGTTTTGGGGATTATTCCTATTGCATTCTATGTAAATAATATATTATTACCAGTCATAAATCGTAATTTGATTGTATTAATGAATTCACACTTAGAAATATGACAGTATTAAGACAATAAATGCTATTTCTTATGCCTGGTCAAGATGGGGATAGAGATGTCAAACAAGTAAAATACTAATCGATAATGAGGGCATTGATTCAACATACTGCCTCAGTTCATCCCTTGACTTCCTGCGAATTGTTCATGAGTTAAAATCAGTTTTTTAAGCAACATTTGGTAACCTCAAGAAAGGATCGGAGTGGCTCAGTGGTAAAGCGTTGAATTACCGTGCCGAAGGTACAAATCCGGCTGTGACAGATTTAATCTATTAACAGCCGTGTTAGATCCTTCGGGATCTGGGACTCTCTTGGGACTTACCTGCCTCTATAAAGTGGGTACCAAAAATAGGTGGTAAAATTCACCTCTTTGCACAGCCATTGTCCAAGAAATGATGCAGTCTCTAACCACCATGTGCTGAACCCAATACTCTTCATGAGTTGTAGAGGTACGTTTTTTTTTTTTTTACCAATTCTAAATGATCTCAACTACTGGAAAATAAACGAAGGCAAATTTAGGAACAAACAGACTAGGAAATTATCCAGGTTTTTACCGCGAGCGAAAATTTGGGAACATTGTTTTGATTTTTTAAATTTATTAATCACGAAGAGCTCAGCGATATTTAATGGGATATCCTTCAAGGCACAAAGATCTATGTTGTTGAGGAGGAACCGACTTCTTTTCTCCGAGAATGATTTTCCTTATCTAACGACGCATGATAATTACCGTTACTACAAAGATTTTGTGTACGAGTGGGAAACAGCAGTGGGAACAGCCTACATTATTGTTGGAAGCAGTGAAGTACCTGGAAGATGGCCGGACTACGAAAATGGCACTGAGACAGCAAGCTAAAAGAAAAGTTATAGGCAATACTATCATGTACACATCTTCTATTAACAAAACCTTTATTGCAGTAAGACAAGGAATGATGAATAAATAAATAGAATAATAACGTGGGATGGGACGGGGTGAGGGCGCACAAGTTGGTAGATCCTGAGCCATAGACTAAATAGATTTCACGAGCAGATACACTATAAATACTCTCTCTAGATACTAACTCATGCATACAGAGCTGCAAGACAATAACAACGAGCCCTACACACCCTCCAGGCCCTGTGCAGTGAATACCGACCCTAAAGAGGAGCCGGACAGGAGTGAACTTAAGATAAGAGCCGGGGAGACACCGCCTTATCACGGCTGATTAACGACCCCAGCTGATATACGACCCACCACCTCCAGAGTAATGAAAATTCCCTCAAGAACATTCCCGCCGCCTTTAGAGTTCCTGATATTTTACAAGATCGATAGTTCCATAGCACCTTCCTCACTGCCAATCAAGGGGGGGAGTTAAGGTAATGTGTACTTATAAAGTAAAATTAAAAGTGAATTCTTGTAAACGTAATACATGCGTTCAACTTTCAGTTCCATTAAATACAATTGTTCCCTTTCTTTAGTTTAGATACTTTAGGATTTATGTTGGGAATTTTCTATTCATGACAACAAATATTTTATTTCTATTTTGAATTTGAAAAAAAGTCTTCTGATAATCAAACTATATTATTATTTTTTTTAAATGGCCGAAGAATTTTTCCTCATTTTGAAACTTTGAACTGACTGTACCCGTTTGTATCCGGGATAATTTTTCTATATTTAATAACTACACCTTTCCCATGAATAATAAGACACATTTTCGCCTGTACACTCGAGTACAACATTTTTTTAAGATCACTTTATTTCTAGAAGATATTTTGTTGAAGAATGGTTGATGCACTCAAAGCAAGAAAGAAATTCTTATCTCTTAGATTTTCTTTCGACCAAAATTAATTTTGTAAACATTACAGAGGACTCTGAAAGGAAAAACAAAATGATTTTGGCAAACAATCCTCCCAATTTATGATATATCTTATTTAGCATTTATTTACTACGAATCAATTATAATTATTTTTATGATTAAAAATTTTTGGATGGATGAATGATGAGCATTAGTATATATATATATATGTATATTTATTGTAGCAATTTAATAGTCTAGACCTATGTTAGGGATTTTTAGGGCTCAAGCACAATGGGCCTTTTTAGGCCGAAGTGCATAGTAATAAGGGTCACACATAAATAATAATAATAATAAAATAATTCAAGGGCATGTGTTACCACAAATTATCTGATAGTGGTTTCTGCGATTCTTCAGATAAACCAGAAAAACATGTTTTGATACTTCTTAAATATAAATATATGAAAGACAAACTATTATATCATTAAAATGTTGTTTCATTAAAAAGTGTTCGTTGTTGGTTGAAAGTCTTGGAGTAAAGTTGGTATATCTATTTAATGAGTCTGTTTCGTATGTTGATGTGAGATATGCTGCACTTTGTCTTCTGTAATGAGATTTTTTTTTTGGTGCGTGTCCTGCGAATGATGATGCCAGAATTGGCAAAACTTTGACTGCTTGTTTTTTTCTAGAATTTTAAGAACTTATAATTTGGAATTTTAATACTTTGGAATCCTATTGCATCCTACTTACAATAAAAATCATTATAAATTAAATTTTAATTGTACAGTAGAAGTATAAAGATATAGAAGATGATTTTTAAATAATTATTAATTAATTATTTTTAAATATTCATACTTAGATGTTTAATTTTGTTTTGATATAAATCGTGTGTACTACAAAAGATTGTTTAAAATAATCAGGTCCTCCCCCAACTTTATCAGAATGACTTACAGACATACTTAGTCCCTAAGATATGTGGGGAAGTAGATAAAGCACACTTGAGAAGAGGAAAGAAACTGACTAACTGCCGCCATAAATAATACATGTTCGTAGCTAAGTTGTAATCCTTGGAGTACCCCGTTCCTTAACAAGTTTGCAAGGAGCCCCGCCACACATTTAATACTTAAACCCCTAAAGCGTGCCCCATGCATTTAAAGCGACCACTAATTAGCGAGGCTTGATATAATGAGGCAATTATTGCGACTTAGCAGTCTGGACTACGCTTAACGCTAAGCTTCAAATCAAGCCTCGATCCAGCCTCATAATTACTCTGCATATAAACAAAAGCAGTTGATAAGTTCAATTAAACAGTTAAGGCACACGTTGAATGCGTTTGAAATCAGTGTTATCGAGTTAAGAACGCCTAATAAACTTTCAACTGAATTCAGTTCGGACTATTTCAGTGGACGGTTGAGTAGATAAAGGACAAACAATTTATTCAATAAAACACTTAAGTACTTTCTATCGTAATGAAGCGGAGTAGCGCAATGGGAAGGTTCCGAAGGAAATTCGACTGTGGCAGATTAAAGAGGTGTTAATATTCGTGGGGCGCAGCCAACCTCTATACAGTAAGTACACTTAATTATGGGAAAATTAACCTGATGGTTGAGCGTGATCTTGGACAAATCACTGACTTGCACAATCGTTGTTCTGTAAACAGTTGTCTCTGCCATGTACAAAAACCAAGATCCTTCATTGGTTGTAGCGGTACAGGAAAAAAACCCAAAGACGTTCCATCGTGTTCGTTGTTTAGCAAGGTGCTGTTAGTCTGTTACTGTATTAACTGTTATGTAAATCTGAATATGTGGATAGATCTGTAAGAGAATTGAGAGAACAGATCTGTAAGTAAGATCTGAAGAGAAATTCCATTATACACAAACAAAAACAAGAGTAAATAAATAAACAAACAAGAGTAAATAAATTTTAAACCTTAAAATATGAGTGCAAAAATCCCAAGCAAGAAGCTTCTAAAACTACAAGAATAGCGGCCGATGTTTTGGTAATTCAGACATTATCAATACAGAAGGAATAATGATAAAAATATATAAATATAGGACATCCTAAAATAACACATTAAGCTTTCAAGATCAAAAGCGGAAAACCCAAAATTTCAAAAATTGACTTTTTCACTCATCAAAACCCAGCAATGTTCTCAAAATAATTTTCTTGTAAAATGTTTAAAAATATATTGTTAATTAGCCATTAACTAGAAAAACTAAACAGCTATTGAGTTGTTGATGTCTCTGATTGATGACTCTTTAGTAAGTGGATGTGAGATAAGCTGGATTTGATCCCAATGATGATTTCACAATTTGATGTCCTGATGATGGCTATGTATGAATTAGCGAAACGTTGATTGGTCAGTATATGTTTTTAGTTAGAATAGATTGGTTAGTACAGTTTTTTGGTTAGAAACTTGTTTAAATAGTAACTAAGTCTAACCACTTATTAGCCAGCCTTCTCACTTTCACTTTTTAGCAAGACTATCTTAAATAAAATCAATCACCATTTAAGGTGAGAGACTGTAGACATGATTCGTAGATGAGTTCATTACGAGAGGTTTCTAATCTTACTTGGAGAAACTGATCCTGGCGAACTATCTGCTAGGATGGGGAACTTGGACCACTTTGCATATGTGGCGGGTGGTGGAGCTGCTGCAAGTATTCACACCATCCGCGTTGAATATGGATGCTGCTGACCCCAGATATTATAAATTCAATATTAGTCAGAGTTGATGGCACTTGAGCCACCATCTTCACCAGGTATAAGGGTTCCGAGCGATCCATCTCTCTCCTGGAGAAATTATTAAATATTTGCAATTCTAAAACAATCTTATTAGCGATCAATCAACTTCATGACTCTGTAACGGTTCATACAATGTTAGATCATTACTGTATAAAAATTAAATAAATAAACAATTTGACTGCATAAAAAAAGAAAACTAAATCAATTTCCCAAATTAAAAGGTTTGATTACCCATAAATTTTAAATATAGTTTTTGTTGGACATTAAAGGTTGGTGGTTATTGAGAAATAACTTAATAATGGTACTAATTTTATTATTTTTACCAATGTTGTTCACATTTACATTTCAGATTCCAATGCTTCGGGCAAAGTGGATTCTCAGATTTTCATCTTCGAGAATACAACACATAGTACGTTGCTTAGTATATTACTAACATTTTTTATCGAATAATCCACATTTAAACCAACTATATGAATATAAATAATTATTTTGTCTTATAATTAATTGCTATAGTTATTCAAAATGAATGAAAATAAAGTTCATGATGTCATAATGTAATATTGGTATTATAAAAACTTATATTTAACATGTAAATATTGGCAGTATTCTTGAAGATGGGATATTATACAAAAACATTGAACTCTGAAACACGAAATATATTGTTATATTTAATAAAAAAATAAATACTTTTACACCTATTGTTAATCCAACTAAACTCAATGCAAAAAATGAAAATAAAAAGCCGGTTCACTGATTAGGAGATAAATTGTATACATTACAAAGAACTGGTTAATCAGTTCTAAAATATAGTTGAATATCGATAACTGATATTTGGATAATCAATGTTTGTATGGAAAACAACCACTGTTTTAGCTACATTCACGTTTTTACCTGATATCAATGTTTTAAAAAAATTTACAAATTTGTTAGAATAAACTTTTGTTTAACTAATGATGAAATTACTTCTAAATGAAATGAATTATACTTTTTTAAAGTGATGCCTTATCAATTATTATACATTTTATAACAGGCTATTATGTTCATGTATTTTTGTTTTCATCCAAAATAAATCAATCTATTCTGAACTATAACGATGTTTTAATTTTCGATGTCTCTCCCCATTTTGAAGGTAACAGGAAATTATTATTCTACATTTTCAAATCACTTTATTTCCTCATCTTTTGATATTTCTTTGACTTTTAAATCTTCCCTGGAATATTTTCAATGCGAGCTTAAACCCATTCTATGCCGCATGGTAGAACGTCTCAATTAATTGGCCTCTATCTCCCATTTCAGGTCCACCTCTTGGCAAACCTATATCACCTTCTCCAATATAATGACTCCAAACAAAGTAGTCTTTAAAACGAGAGAATAATATTTGTCGTTTTAAACATTTTAAGGAAATTCTTATTGCTTGATTTACAGAACTGGAATAAAATTATCTATAAAAAACCCCAAATTTTAAATTGTAGGTGGTCCTAGCGGTTTCCTATTGTAAAGAAAGGAAGCGGAAATGACGAAGTGCCTCAGAAAGTTTATTACCTCAGCTTAGAGGGAAGTGGCTGAAGAACAAAGCGCTCCGAGTTAAGACAAAAACTTAGGACCTCGCAGCTCCCAGGCCTTTTAACCCGGAAACAGGAAATCGATCTACTTCAAAGTCACAACTTTAATTGGTCCTAAATTTGCAGGGCCCTTTTAATCCAGTTCCTGTTAACCTAATAAATCCGCCCTAGGCTTGCCCTAAAAGGAAAGTCAAATAACAGGGTTTGACTAATTTCGATGAAATTTCAGGTCCATGTATCCCCCTCTTAATGGACTGTAGAGGGGGGGTTTGCTCCTAACAAAATTTCCCCACTTCGTTTTATTAAATTTCAGCCAGCGAGGTAGGGAGAGGAAAAAGGGGCGAAAATTCTGAAAAGGGAAAAAAAACTACAAGGCCCTCTTGAACGGCTAGGATTCAGATAATGATCAGATCTGGGAGTGAATTAAAACGGCAATTCTGTTAAGAAAAGATTAAGAATCTCTAAGGAAGGACTATTTTTGTTAAATAGTCATTGGTATGTCCTTTTTCTCGTGTACTCATCATCATCATATTCTGTCATCTTATACAGGGTGAGGAGAAACTTGGTACATCCCTCTCCAGCTTCCCCGGCCTTCCACCAAATGTGCTCTTCTATTCCAAGTGCTCCTGCACGTTTGCTTCCCTTCTTGAAATTGTCGTGTTTCTTAACTTTAGAGACTTAAGGCTTCGTGATTTGAAATTTTTCTTTTAGCTTCTTAAAAATATATTTGTTTTATCACACACAGATCATTCATTTGCTACATAAATACGGCATTTTATATAGGGAAAGTTGAAATGATCTCAATATGTTGTTCTCTTATGTTAGAATTAGATTAAGAATGCGAATATATTATTAACTGTTAGTCAGCTGGTAGAGTTATTTGCTATCGTCATTCCCTGTAGTTTTATTGTTTTGAGATAGAAGAATATAGTTTTTGTCATGGCTTATTTTTGCTGAACCGCAAGATGTGTGAGAGAATATCCTTGAGAAATTAAATATATTGTTACGTATATTTTTTATATATAAGGTTTTCAATTTTTACACTTAAACATATTAGTTACATTGCAAAGTCTTAGTATATACTTTAAATCGCACATAAAGCTAATGAAAAATTTAGATACTATATGTTAGGTTCTGTAGGTTTTTGCTTTGGTTTGTTCCCAGGAGAGACATTACTGGCTGGCACCAACGCCACGCTAGTAAATAACTCTGCTATCTGCTAAACCTTTCTCGGGGCGACCTCTTTCACCTTTTCTTTCAGTCGTTTATTTATCTATAGAGGAATGATTATATTCACACATAGCAGAAACATAAATCATAGTACGCAGGTGTCTTTACTTCACTATTTTACGTTCGTTCTCAAAAACGGTTAGCCATAGTGGATTTTAATTTGTTGTAACACCTACCTGCGCATCTAACTAATTAGTATTTTTTTAAAACAGATTTTTATCAAAAATTACATTGAAATATATTTTTAACTTCTTGTATTGTATATTTTTATACTGAAAGCTTATTAAATTTGTTAAATTAAATATATTTTTTAAAATAAATAAAATAGGATTTCGGTTAACATAGGAAAACCGAAGATCTATTTCACCGAGCAGTTTAACTTAACAGTTTTTAATAAAATAATTAATTTACTATATACTTCAAATTATCGAATTAATTTAAAAGTAGGTGTTTAAGGCTTATATTTTAATGCAAATAATATATAAAATTGTAGTAAATATAAATACTTGTATTTGGGTGTGTAGGTTGAAGAAGTTACATAATTTCTAATTCTTTAGAAATATTATGCATTATTATTATCATATTTTTGCTAATTCTATCTTTCTCGTCATAAGTTTCCTTCTCAATAATAGTACTTAGAAGCCTTAATTTCAGAAAAATATATTTGTTACATAATATACTGAATGTCTTCCATCACATTTTTAAAGAAAGGGAGTTGAATGGCCATCGCGGATAAAATCACTTTTATATAGCAAATAATCTAGAAATTCTACTAAATTATACTGTATAACAATAAAAAGCCAAAAACAAATATTTGTAACATAAAAATACTTTCGCAGGAAGCTAATTTGCAAAACTGTGTTTCTTCTGACTTTGAAGAAAAGAAAGGAGAAACAAATACTTAGGGAAGCAATTTAGGTTTCGATGACGAAGGAAATGACAATAAAAGATCAGAAGAGAAGTATCCCGGAGTTACTCCTGTTTTCCCTTTGTCGCGGCCCTGTCATTACTCTCCCTCGCTACTTAGCCCTTTTCTTCTCGGCCTGGAAGTGGAGGGCCTCGTGTGAGTCCACCATTACCGCCCTCAAAGGCTCAGGTACCGTGTGTACTCCGCCTACTATTGTCATACTTTCAAAAGTAAGATCAAAGACGTTCAAGAAAGACAGGGCGTTCTTGCACCGGCGGTTTCTGGCCTCGGACGGTGAAAGGGCTAAAACGCCTTTTGTCATGCCCTAAAGCTAAGGGCTCATCAGAGGGACGCACAATTACTGGTTGCCTAAGTAGGGATTTTCATTAGCCGTGTCATCAAAAATAGATCAAAAACAAGGCGGAGGAGATGAAAGCCGTTTACTCAGTGCACTATGTGCCCTACTACTTGCGTTTGAACTTGTCCCACTGAAAGGAATGTCAAATCAAAAAGTTAGAAACTTCTCAGTTCAACTTGTTATCCTTATTTGGCTTGAGCCAAGCACTCTTTTTTAGTTTAGTCGTTGCTTAAATAAAACCGAAAATCCTCATTAGGAAATGAATAGGTCAACTTTTTTTTATGTACGAGCCCTCTCAATTATAGTTTAAAATTTTTTTTTATTATAAGCCATGATAATTACCTGTTAACAGATGTAATCATAATTTTAATTTATTATTAATTTTTATGAATAATTTATTTTTTGATATCTTAATACAATAATTGTGTAATTCTTTATTAGTAATGTAACATATTCTTATATTACTTAGATAATATTATATAAGCGTGTTTAAATATTCTTAATATATACTTTAAAAACACAAAACACACAGTCTGTTGACTGTCAATTTGTTTTATGGACAGGTGTGGATAAAGATACGAAGAGAGAGAGAGAAAAAAAATTCAAAATATTGGTGTATCTAATATATATATATATATACAGTAACATTATTATATAGAATTAACATCAGCTGTAACATAACTCAAGGAATGGCAATAAATTGAAAGGCAACACAATAAGAAGAAGAATCAGCAAACTACAGAAAATCATTTATTTTTTGAGGTCTTGGAGAAAAAAACCTGAAAATTTTATCATTTGCAAATTTCTATGTACCCTTAATGCGCAACATACACTCCTTCAAAAGAACAATGCCGTAGCTTAAAAAACAAATTATTCAATAGAGGTATTTGAAACCTCCATGTATTGTATAAATTAAGCCAGAAGAGCTAAAAAAAAATTTGGATATCGGTAAAGCAATGCATTCCTATTTGAATGATGATATTGAAAACTTTTTTTTTAATAATTACAAAATTTATAAAAGCTTGAACCTATTTTATTAGTTTAATATTTATGTTTACTACTATACCTATAAAACTTCAGATTGCAACATTATACAACTCAAAATATAACTTTATTTTTAAAAAAAGTCATAACACTTAATAGGATATCAGGTATGTCATTCCAGAATTGATAAGACTCAACCAATACAATTGTTACTACAGGGTTAACTAAAAAATACCAATGTTTGAGTCATGTCGCTGTTTTTTTGAAGTAGCGATATGCTTTATAGAACTTGTAGAGCTTTATAGTTAACTCAAAACATTGAAACAACATATAATTTTCCTTCCTATACTTAATAATAATGATATAATAAAAGGCCTAACATAACATACGATTGCGTCAAAGGTTTACCGTCTAAACCTAAGTAAATTCCAGGTCTCTCCCCACCTATATCTCGGTCAAGTTACCCCTCGGTTGTTCTTATACCATAAGATTAAAATGACTTTTTTCTTCAATAATTATTATCACTTTTATAGTAATAATTTTGAAAAATTCTAAAGTTCTATTTTTATTGTGGCTAAAGTATCTATGGTTGATTCCTGTACTGAACCCACTTATTAGGGAATCCACAAAAGCAAACATATTTTAAAAATCTCATTTCTTGATCAATTATAGGAAATTATCTTACAGCCGGAATCATTAAGGAAGAAAATTCTCCTTCCAACTGTAAAATAAAAGATAATAATAAGATATTAAAGAGGCAATATTCTGTTTTATCTTTGACTTATTAGGCCGAACCAGGGATATTTCTCAGGAGTAATAGGCGGTTTTATAGGTAATATTTAGTTAGCCGTGGTGAGAAAATCTCTTTGTCATCGAGGAGGCAGTGGCAGAGGAGAAGAGACAGGAGGGCTGTTATGGATTTAATATCCCACCCATCTCCTCTTTTTCCCTTTTTTTTTTTTTACCGCTATTACAGCGGATTCCATTTCCGTTTCCAACTCTTAATTCCCTCCCCCCTTCCGATGTACAATTCATTCTTGAATAATTCAAACGTTTTCCTTTATTTTTCAGTTTTGTGGCCCTTCTCGAGGGCTAATATCCGCCGTCCTTCAGCCATAAAGAACAGATCGAGAATTTTCTTGTTTTTTCAGACATTTAAGGGAAGCACTGTAAAGGAGTGTCTTCATGTTAATATCTTCCCATTCCTTGGCATAATTAATTGCTAATAATGAAAACATTTAGTGTACGACATTTTGGTGTACTGTCAATGATCAGATTTATTCTTTAATTTTTGTTTTGTTTTTTAAACTTGTGATTACTTGATGGCTATAATCACATTTCTCTTTTCTATAAGATCACTACTCTGAGTCTTTCACGTGGATATGTTTCGGTAACTTTAAGCCTGGTACAAAACTGTGATCCGTTTGACAAGAATTGTAAATGTAAGTTTTTCTTATTCCTGTGCCTAATCCTTTTCCAACCATTAACATGTTCATAATTTTGACGGTGGAACTTCTAAATAACTAGACAGTTGTGAGTCCAAAACATTTTCTTAAATTACACAGCCAGGAGAGTCTCCTTCTTATTTATCCCCTCTTACTATCAATCTTTCTGTTATTATTATCAGCTGTAGTAAACGATATTAGTCATATCGCATGATGTGGTTCAGGTATCTAATTTACGCTTTTTTTATTTATTTTTTTTGTTTCTTGATCTTTTTCTTCCCGATTTATCCCTTTACTGTATTGTGGCCTCTCCATGAAAGTCGGAGGAGACGGAGGTACACCCTCATTCCAAATGCTTGTATTCTTCGTGAGTGTTCCCTTCATTGTCCATGCTTCCCAGCCAGACAGCAGTACTGGGCATACATAGCATTTCACCGTACTTTTATTAATTTGTCTTACTTTCAGTGGAATAGGCAAGTAATTACAAGTGGGAAGTTTCTTCAAGCTATTAAAAGCTTTCTCAATTCTTGATATAAGTCATTAGTTTGTTTTACAGAATCATGGGTTATAATACAAAAAAGATTAGAAACATATATGTTATATGTATTATTGCAAAAAAAATCAAAACCCATGATTCTGAGTGTGAAAACACATTTACTTTGGTATATAATTTATATCATAATAAATGCGCTATAATATACAACTTACATGGGTAAATCATATCACCTAAAAATGATATTAAATATTCGTATCATAAAATGTGCCTTGGTCGGTTTCACTATTTTTGGAAGAGTTTGATTACCATTTTTGAATTTTAATAAACTTTTTCAAACTCACAGTATATCAGCAAAATCCCGTGGCGTCCTCCGAAAATGCTTAAAGAATTATTTCCTGAGGAGGATCCAGGACGTAGTCATCAGTTTCTGTATTAGCTTGAGGACTTCATCCACGGCCTCCTAGAGCCTCACCCAATCAGCATTTTCACTGTCTTCATAATTTTCAGTAATATTAATGATTTTATTAAATTAATGCATGCAATTTTTTTAAAAAGATTTTCGTTTGAATGATGATAATAACTATTGGTAATAATGTGCAATCCTTCCATAAAAACACCAGAAGTGTCATACATTAAAGGTACTTAGACCGAATTTAAGTAGGCTAGTCACTCGAGAAATATACGCCTTTGTACAGGCATTTTACGTTAGTTACATGCATTTTAAAAATAATTATCATTAATTAATACTACAATACAAACGGCAGGCACGATAAAAGATCTTACTACACCCAATATTATTTAATCTATACAGGTAATAACTAAACTGAATAAGTCAAGAGGATGAATGAAATTAATCCAAAACTATTATATATCTTGTATTTCTAAGGCCTCAGAATTCATAAGCGTTTCTTTGGCCATGAGAAATTTAAACATTTTTTTAACTACGCATGTTATTCTGAAATATAAAAATCATAGCTAAACTCACCTACTTGACATCAGCTCAACACCAATTACGACAACCCCACCCCTGAACCTCTACAATTTATGAAGTACTTTATAGAGACCGTACTTACGAGATCACTATGTGCATGATTATTTGACTTAGATCTTGCTCAGTCGCCAAGTTTTTCTTCCCAATTTAGGGTGCCAGCTTTATAAAGGTTGCGTGGACTTATAAGGGTATGATATTAGTTGCAGTGAGGTAATTGTTGAATAAGCTGGAGTGAATGCTGTTATATAAATATGAAACAACTTATATTTCATAAAAAAAAAACACTCTGACTAAATTGTTAGAAAAAGTGAATGGGTTTAGCTTAAGAAGGTTAAAATGACCTGTAACCTATTCATAGCAGGTTTTTAATGTACAAAATGCCTAAATTACAATAATATATGTAACGAAATAATTCCAAGAACACGTTGGCTGTTTAAAAAAGCAAACCTAAAATTATTGAAACTAATAATTAAGGCTCCAACATGTTTAGAAGGCTTAAAAATTTGAATATAAAAAATCTTAATTTCTTGGAATATTACAAGGTATCAGTTCCGAAGTTTTTCGCTTCGAGTTAAGTCACAACAACTTATAACTGTTCATTCGTTTTCTCATTAATATGATCGAAAATAAAAATAATCGTGAGTTTCAGTAATGTAAGTATGGGAAATTTATATATTTCGGTAATCATTTCATCAGTATGTTAAAACAGTATGTGTAGAGTCGGTTCTTTAATCTATATATAGACAGTAACTGTTACTAATTAAAGTCAGTAGTAAAATTATTTTTATTTTCGAGAATATTAAAAAGGAAACGAATGAAAAGCAGTGACTCAACTCGAAGCGACTAGCGAACTGATACCAAATTCTAGAATGTATCCTCTATATCTTCGAAAACACAAACGATGAATTTATTATGCAATTTCAACAAATCAAAATAATTTAAAAATTCTTACTTATTTGAAAATATTTCATAAAAGAAGATAGTATGGCGAAAAAACATTCCATACGAGTTATAAACATACATGGTAGAAACCGGGATGTCTTTACTGCAAATTCGGACATAATTAAACAAGAATTACGAGTGATAGATTTCCCTAATATTAAGTAATACCCTTGCACTTAAGAAGAGAATATCCATTGAAAACACAGGATATGAGAAAGATAAATCGGAATCAGGTTCTACCGAACCAACGGTCAAGAAGAAAGAAAGCTTTCAAGAGGATCAGGATTTAGGGGTTCAATAAAAGACCACTTCATTCACAGGAATATTTTCTTATCAGTGCCCAGTCTTCTTCTGTCTATCGACGATCAGGTAAATTCATACTGTGGCGAATATTGATCTTTTTATGTCTAGTTGATAGAAAAATGTGAGCATAAAAATAACTATAGTGAGGATGATTGGATGGAGCTCAGAGAAGTTGTAGGATAATTTTCAAAATTTTACTTTTACTATTTTTGTTTCCCATGTTAAATCGATGTTTAGAAGAGGATTTAATTCAATCTGTATTTCTCCTTACTAGGGCCATAGCTCGTTTGTGTACGGTTTATAAAAAATCACCTTCGAAAACTAAACGGTTTTCTATTAATGAGTAGCCTTGAAGCAAATTGAACGCATTCTGATAGGGCTATTAAATCAATAATATTTTAGTTATTTAAGTAAATATCTAGACCCAATTGGACAGTAGACAGCTAAGATTCTAAATAGAAGTTCTCATAGTATTACCTTTCTTTATGGCGTAAGATCATTTGTAGTATCTATTGGTATAGTATCTATAGGGTATTTTATGTCTTTAGGTTTACTTTGGGTTAATGGATTCTAAGTTAGTAGCCCGGTTGGTGGCCTAAGAAAATCCTTAGCTAATTTGTCCATCGGTATGGAACGTAAAATAACAGTCCCAAACCTGCTCGATCAGATTCTCGTAGAAGATCCCTATCCTAAATAGAACTGGATAGGCAAACTTAAGTTTTCCCAAGTAGCATCGTCCGATTAGCAACACCAGAATAAAGTGACGTTAAATGAAAAAAACAATTATGGATTCCCACTCTTAAAATTTTTGACGTGATTAACAGTGCTGCCTCTTCCTTTTGGATCTGCGTTTTAGCAGTATCTTTGTACAAGACGGAATAAACAGTGTATAACATATAGATAAATGCCCATAGACTACTAGAGGAGGATAGCGATGAAGTTGCACACGACTTCCCCCCACTTCCGAACGATAAAAGATGGTCAAGTAGCTATCGTGAAGCATTAAGCAAACGATAGATGGATAACATAAGGACACTAGTTAAAATTTTTGTTTCCATCTTTTTTTTTTAAGGTTCTGCATCGAAAATAAATGGATGGGAAACCATTCTTGTTCTCTTTGTGATTATCAGCATTGTTTAGGTATTTCTGGATAGCATTATGAAGTTGTGGTCTTTCGGAATAACTAACATACATCGAGATACAGAGGATTAACGAACTACTTGAAACAAAGTCGCTTGTTCCATCATTAATAATAAGTAAATCAATAAGTGGATACTAAAAAACTGAATGAAGGGAAAGAGTTAATTTTTTTATTAGAAAGGGACCATTTTTCGAAAATACATTACTCACTCACTGATGGGCACTACGGTTGGGCACTATCTTGGCCTCTTCAAGGACTTTAAGCCTGTCATTTTGAAAATACATGTCAGTCATATTTTATAACTGATATTTGTCAATGTAAATGAATTATGCATTACTTAAAAGTTAACATATGCATAGATAACTTCCAAAATTAAACAATAAATAGATCTAAATTTGTGGACAAAATACTGTGTTTTGTTCTAATATTTTTTGAAACAAGCACTTCTCATAACTCCTCCTTCGCACAGATAGGACTCCAACATTTCCCTCCAAGACCCGCATTCTTTCTTGTTACGTCGTTTCACTGAAGACTATACGGTATGAGCACCCGTGGAACTATATCCAAAGTGTTTTTAATGATTTACGACATAACGTTTATATTTTATACCTTAGACTTTCTTCATGTCTTTGCAAGCCTTCCAACAATCAGAATAGATCTTCGCCCTTGGTATGATTGCCACTTTTATATGAGAAGTCAACATTTCCGCGTTTCTACTAGGGTTGGTGACCTGGAAGCACTCGCTTGTCTCCCCGCACACCCCAGCTGTGGTTATGTTCTGCACATATTATTTTTGTATTTCCTACTAGAGATGTAGGACTCGTCTATTTCAACACACAAACCCTTTCTTCAAATCGCTTCGATAAGTCACTTGCACGTATATCTCGAAGTTTATTCTTCCGATAAACTATTACGTGACATGTATCAGTTATAAAAATATAAATGGCTTGACTCTTTCACAAAACACCCTTAAAAAGTTAGGAACAGATTACTATCCGAAATACAATTAAAAAAAAATAGAACTTACCAATAATTGAATACTCTCAATAGTATACTTAATACTAAATTCACTTGCCAAAGTATTAGCTACAATTATTAGTATTTGTAATTTTGTTACAGCAACATACAAAAACCATGGCTCAGTCAGAGGCATGAAACATAAGACAACTTCACTAAAGAGTTCTCTATTACTTACTCTCGTTATTCATAATCTTTTCAAAGCATTACATAAAAAGAAAACGAACACCGTAACTCTCAAACGCCATTACTGAAGAAGCATCAAGCCCTCTAACAAGTCTCTTCAATGAAGTCCGAAGGAAGGAGAGAATCCTCTGGTCCTTGCTAAGGACAAGAAAGAGCCGAGAGCCCTCAAGTCCAAAGCCGGTTAAGCCGAAGCTATTTATATCTGAGGGACTTACCGCCCGAGACAAATCGACCGCCCTCCCCAACTTATCTCTGTGACGGAGCTCTGATGGGAGTCTTCATTCTGTGTCAAGGCAACGGCTTCCGGTACATTCAATTTAAACCTGCTTTCCACCTCAGGAGTTGATCCATCTTCGAATAAATATTAGGGATAACTGAAACTTTATCAGGGAGTTGACATTGTATTTGTTATGATAGCTTTGGTTATAAAAATAGTATTAATTTAAAATGAATGTAATCCTGATAGCTAAATAAAGATTCGTCTCAGTTAACCCAATGGCTCGATTCCAGTAACACATTATATTTAATACTATTGTTATCATATCGTCGCTGTCAAAACGGAACCGCCTATCTACAACTTTTTATGATTACAAGCCAAAAATGGATGCTTGAAGCATCTAATAATGACTTATTTAATCATTAATTCTATATTTCAAATTAAAATCAATTGATGTACAACTGGCTACAGGCAATTCGATCACTAGCCCAAACGTAGCAGGTGGTATTGAGATACGTAAAGCCTCCAACATACTGCCTATGTGATACACTGGATGGCGTCGATGTTTATTTCATAACTGGACCATTTCAGGATTGCGTCGTTGGTATATATCAAGATTCTCTTCGTCGTATATTTTCTGAGTGGGCCATTGAAAATAGCTTATGGCAGATTTCTATTAGGACTTAGGAGTGAAAATATATCGCAGGGATGTTTCTCCTTCGAGGATATATAGTAAGATGTGTTCATGTTTTGAAATATTTATAATGTCACAGATACTATTATATATATGTTTATATATTAATAGCTATATATTTAATTTACGTTAGAGAAGAATTGGTTGACTGTAACTTCTAATATAAGGAAGTTATATACTACCCCCAACTATTTCTTCCTTATATATTTAATTTACATATTAATAGTCAGTTAATATAACCTAATTAAGTAATATACCTATTATATATAGTTAATGTACATAGTAAAATTAATATACCTCATTTAAAAATTATAATGGAACAGTACAGAATAAAAAATCCGAAAATAAATTTTATAGCTAAGAAATGAAAAATGTCAGTATAAAATGTTTTAAACGTCGATAGAATTTTTTTCATAACTTGGCATTAAAAGTAGGATCAGAGTTCAAAACATGATCTTTATTTTATAGATGTTTAGTTTCTGTGAACGGAGGTTTTTTTTTCTTTAATTTTTCACTTGAAATTTTCTTGATTTCAATAAAGAACATATAGATATTGTTAATGACACGAACTATGTTGGTTCCTGAAGATGGGACATTTAATGCGAAACGTTAGAGATTAGAAATGTCGAGAATGTTTTAATAATTAATAAATTATTTATGCAGCTGATATGTTATTAATAACAAAGGAACTGTTAAATCATAAATGTCCGGCTACAAATGTTTAATAAGATTGAAGAGAAGCTGCTATTTGATTTTATCATCAATTCAGCTATTTATGAATTTAAATAATGCATTATTAAAATTATTAATGAGTTAAAATGTATTTCATGAGTTATTGATATAAAAACATTGCAAAAAATTGAAAAAAATAACAGTAATTATTCTCATGCTTCCCTAATGGCAATGAAATTAAACTCAGAGCTAGAATACCACCAGTATAGCAATATATATATATATATATATATATATATATATATATATATATATATATATATATATCTTACTAATATTATAAATGTGAAAGTTTGTATGTTTGTCTCTCTTTCACGCAAAAACTCCTGAACGGATTTGGATGAAACTTTACAGTAATATAGGTTATACATCAGAATAACACCTGGGCAATAGCAAGCGCAGATTTAGGGGGGCGCATGGGGGCACGTGCCCCTCCCCACCCCTGACAGTTTTAGAGGCACTGTGGAGAATCCATTATAGTACATAATTAAAGGCAAATCAGGAATTTAGCATCTTGAAATTTGCAGATAGGTCCTTTGTATGATTTAAGAAAGAAATTTGGATAATTCCACCCTTAATATAATAAGGGTTCAATGATAGTATGGAATCCGTCAGTGTTGAAGTTAGAAATCTGAAATTTTGTACGAGTAACCTATAGTGAAAAGAATTAAATTATTCAAATAATTAAATTATTTATTATTTTAACTTATTGTTAAAAAGCACTGTCAAGAAACTTTCTGTGGTAGACCAAATTCTATGCGAGCGAAGCCGCGGGCAAAAGCTAGTGTATATATATATATACATATATATATATACATATATATATATGGGAGCGGGAAAGCTGTGTTCAGAGATCTGAGGTACTATGCTAATCGTTCCGACGGCTGCGGGAGATTAATTGTATAATCTGTTAACAACAACGGGTAGACGCTGTGGGAGCTACATACCCTCCTCGGGCTCACCCAGCCTCTATAAAGTAGGTGTCCTTAGTAGTAGAATCTGGCTGTTGAAAGTGATCACAACCATTGTGATTGTGAAAAAGTGCAGCCTCAACCATGTACTGAAACGAAGTATTTTATATTTTTTATAAACAGTCTCTTTCAAATTTTAATAATATACCATATGAAATTTAAATGTTATCTATTTAAATATTTATAAAGATTTGTTTGTTTGTTGTTGCTTAGAGGCGTAAAACCCCAGTACTGCGGGGTCCAGTGGTTTTAGTAAAAACAACTCCAATTCCCTCCGGCATAAATAAAAAAAAAGCTATGGAGTAGAAAATTATTTCTATATGTGCACGGCATCATTTAGAACTATATTAATTTTATTAAAATTCTAATGGTAAATTGTGTTTCGTAAGGTGATTTCTGCCAGGAGCAATTAGGCATAATATGTATAATTTATTTCACGTACAACTTATATATGTTTAACACTATATTATTATATTATTCACTGGAAAATTGATAAGAATGAAAGATTTAAATTATTATTTTCATACATAATATAAAAATAAAACAGTGAGTGATGCTCAAGGGAACATCAGATCGTGTTTGATGGGGTAGTGAGAATTCAAGGGTTACACGTGAAGACACAATTTAAAGCTAATACATTTTGATAAGACCTAAAACAGATTGTACTATACTTAAATTGTACAAGGTGTGTAAAGTAATGATGTTTATTTGTGTAAAATCTAGCAACACTGGGTACCAAGAAGGTAGAGGGGTAGGCAGGTTAACATCTGATACGCCTCCACAAGTTTGAACAAGCTGTAGTTATTGCACTATCTATAGCTATTTTTTTTGTGAGAAAAGTCATTTTAGAGCGTCATAAAAGTGAGTGACATCAATTTCGAACAACGTTTTGCTATCATGTTCAGCTTCAGACTTGGAAACAAAGGAACGGAAAGATTTGGAAAACTGCGCCAGTCCTATGGAGAAAAAGTTTCGTCGAGAGTCCAGGTTTTTTGTTCTTTTAAGACCTTCAATAACAAATGCTTTTAAAGGTTTTAAAATAAAAAAATGAAACAATAACTCTTATATGTCTTCAGTAATTTAAAGCAAGAAGGAGGAAATCAAGTTAAAACCATTAAATATCTCTTGGTCTAGGAAAGAATTCTTAGCAGTGACATGATATTAATAATGTGCTTACAAATGAATTTTATTCAATTATTTAAATGACAATTTTTTTAGGGCTATGAGAGCGGGTACAGTTCAGTAAGATACTGATCTCACCTCTGAATCATTGGATTACTCACATCATCTCCTTGTATAAGCATTGACTTACAAACAGTACGGTCCATATGTACTTGCACGAAACCTAATAATCCTTCATGAGTACCGGTACAGTTTTTTTTCTTTCGTGCTCTGAAGATATACTGGAGTTCATCAACAACGATTTCAAGGTTATTGAGTTAAGAATACACTTTGCTGATGTGTGTGTGTTATCCTAGTTTTGTTGAAGTAGGAAATATTGCCCATTGCTTGATGTTAAATGTGGCGGGTAGCGTGAAAGTGCAAACAAAAAAACAAAAGCATAAAAAGAAATACACAATGAAAAATAATGTTAAGATGAGAACGTAAAAGAGAAGAGAGCATATGTCAAAATTGGAAAACAAAAAAAAGCTTAAATCAAGAATGCCAAAAGTGGCATTCTTGAGTTAAGCTTTCAGTAACAATTATATTGGTTGAAGTTTTTTAATTCATGAACGACATATCTGATATTTCATTTCTAATATGCTTTTTAATAGTCATATTTTGAGTTGTATCATGTTTGAACTTGAAGTTTTATGGGAATAATGACATAAGGTAATTTAAAAAAATGTTTCAAGATTTTAAGACATTTCTAATGTTTGATGAAAAAATTTAAATACCATTATTAGAATATGAATGCTTTGCTTTACCAATACCGAAATGTTTCTTTTTTTAACTCACACGGAAATTTCAAATACCTCTATTGGAAAATTAGGTTTTTTGAGTTATGAAGTTGTTCTTTTGTAGGAGTGATAAAGAGCAGGCTATGGCATCCTGACTCCTTACAACTTCTTCCGTTATATATGATTATTGAAAGAACTAACCATTGAGTAATTTTTTTATTGATTTGTAATTATTAGTATTAAGTTTATTAAGGAACAAATCTATCACTTAATCACTCTCTCTCTCTCTCTCTCTCTCTCCTCTCTCTCCTCTCTCATCTCTCTCTCTCTCCTCTCTCTCTCTCTCTCTCTCTCTCTCTCTCTCTCTCTCTCTCTCTCTCTCTCTCTCTCCTCTCTCTCTCTCTCCTCTCTCTCTCTCTCTCTCTCTCTCTCTCTCTCTCTCTCTCTCTCTCTCTCTCTCTCTCTCTCTCTCTCTCTCTCTCTCTCCTCTCTCTCTCTCTCTCTCTCTCTCTCTCTCTCTCTCTCTCTCTCTCTCTCTCTCTCTCTCTCCTCTCTCCTCTCTCTCTCTCTCTCTCTCTCTCTCCTCTCTCTCTCTCTCCCTCTCTCTCTCTCCCTCTCCCTCTCTCTCTCTCCCTCTCTTTCTTTCTATATCCCCCTCACCCCCAACCTCTTTCTCTTTCAACCCCTGGAAACGAATACAGAGCCACCCAACCCTGGTTGCTGAGAGAAGGCGGGAATTAGTTGAATATTTTGTGTTGATTGAAAATCAGAGAGCGGTCCTGAACCGAGGCAGACCCTCCTTGAAGGGCTAACAAATCCTTTTAGGCGGCCACCCCCAGCCGCTCCAATTACAGCACAAGGGGACATCTGATTGTGCAATCAGTTCTTTTATTCACTCCTCCCGCTCCGCCTTTAAATACGTTTTCTTCGGGATCTGAGAAAAGGTTTTCCTTTCGCTCCAGCTTTGTCCTTGGCGATAAATCTGACCAAACTGGATTAACTGTAGCGAGGGTACGAGATCATCCGACGTAAGCACATTTCCTTCAAATTTACTCACTTGTTTCCAGATATTAGAAAAACAGTCTATTCAAGATAATCTGATCGGAGCAGGAATGAGATAGAGGGAAGATGGTGCCTTTCAATATCTAATGATAGAATATTGAATTCCAAGTTGATGAAGAAGAAACTATTATATAATTCTGAGGAAGTTATTATTTTCTTTTCTACCCCAAGTTTGTCTCTTAGAAACTTACGATATCGCTTAGTCTGTACTGCTAAATTATTAAGTCTCAGGATGGATTGAATTTGTCAGGGCTGCAGTCAAAGATAACACAAATTAAGCAGAACTTATTTTTTAATTGTGCCAACGTTTCGGCCTAAGATGCAGCCCCAAACTCCGAAATATTGTATGCAATTAAAAAATAAGCTCTGCTTAATTTGTGTTATCTTTGACTGCACCCTCTGACCAATTCAATCCATCATTACAATTATCTAGTCAACTATTTTCCACTCAAATATGAAGTCATACATTCTTGATGAAAACTTGTCCAAACTTTTTTTGGCCTCACACCCCCTTTCTGATATCAAGATGCTTACTGATTAAAAATTAATTACTACAGATGTAAAGTCTCCATTTAACCTTAATAAGAACGAAATTAGCCTATGGCTCAGAAACTTAGCCATATAAGCTCAGAAACGTCCCTACATTTTAAAAAATAGTTCCAGGAAATCGAAGTTTTGAGGAAATTCCTTTGAAACTTATTTTCAAGGAATGATAATGTCGACCTTTCCTTGTATATTTTTCCGTTAAGTTCCAGTCAGGATAGTCGACACTCATTTTGAACGTAAAGCTCTTAAAACTCAAATATTTAGAAAATTCAATTTTACTTAAACGAACGGAGTGGCTAAGTGATATAGCACCGAGTTGCCATGCTGAAGTGTTCAAATCCCGCTCGCTGGCAGACTTTTATTTAATCTGTTAGCGGCCTGAGATGGGTCCTACAGAATCTAGGACTCTCCCAGGGGCACACCCAGCCTCTATTAAGTTGGTCTCCAAAGTAAGGGATAAAGAATTTGGCGGTTGAGCGTGATCTAGAACAATCATCTCCTTGCAAAACCGTTGTCCCTAGAAACAGAACAGTCTCTATCATCTACTGAACCCCAGACCCTCCATGGGCTGTAATAAAACAGTTTTTTTTAATATTCAAATTTGTTTGTATATTTGGTAGTCCAAATCTATAAACGTTGCTATCTAATATAACATCATCCTGAAACATACGGAATAGAAAAACAAAAAAACAACTACATTTTAACATTATTACATATATCAAATTTGTATGGCTGTTAAAGGACCGAATCACATCTAACATATTGAACATGCTGCGTGTTTGCAGCTTGGGAATTAGAATTAAACGTTAGTGATTGCTGAACTTAATATATTCGTGTCGAAGTTAGAGTATTGGATAGGATCGGTAAGGATTCCAAGGAGGAAATTTCTATAATTCATATTGTTCAATCCTGGGACCCAGGATTCATGCAAATTCTGTCCCCCGGTTACGGTAGATATTTGCATACTGTCCCTGGCGGAATATTCAGGACCACTAACCGGATTCTCTACCGCATGGCTCACCACCTTACGTTAGTTTTTTTTTACTTTTTATGACAAGTAATGTAACATTACACGCTATAAAACCCTGTTTTTTTTATTCCGACAATTCTTTTTGATTTTGCAGACTTGCTAAACCCGTTTGAATGTTAGCGAAGAGGAGCAATGTTATCCACTTACCGCGTTATTGCAAAACGGGAAACAGTACGTATTTTTATTACTATTTAAAGAATAAATTCTTTGATCTTCACCCGGACCATTTTCTTTCCGATGTAAGCTGTAAAAAAAAGAAAGAAGAAAATATCGAGAGCCGATAATTAACAAAGCTAAACAAATCCAGAAGTCTAAATCTTACTAATATTATAAATGCAAAAGTTTGTAGGTTTGTCTCTCTTTCACGCAAAAACTACTGGACGGATTTGGATGAAACTTGACAGTAATATAGGTTATACATCAGAATAACACATAGGCTATAGCAAGCGCGGATTTAGGGGGGCGCACAGGGGCATGTGCCCCCCCCGACATTTTTTTAGGTACTGTGGAGAATCCATTATAGTACATAATTAAAGGTAAATTTCATGTTCATAGTTGTTAAAATAACAGAAACAACATGAGTGAAACTATTTGTTTTGATATCCTACTAATCTTACTAATATTATAAATGTGAAAGTTTGTATGTTTGTCTCTCTTTCACTCATAAACTACTGAACGGATTTAGATAAATCTTTACAATAATATAGGTTATAGATCAGAATTACACATAGGCTATAGCAAGCGCGGATTTAGGCGCACGAGGACACCTGCCTCCCCTGACTGTTTTTAGGTACTTTGGAGAATCCATTATAGGACATAAATAAAGTTATCACAAGATAATAGTGGTTAAAATAACAGAAACAACATGAGTGAAACTATTGTTTTGATATCCTACTAATATTATAAATACGAATTTATGTTTGTAGTTATGTTTGTTATTCATTCACTGCAAAAACTACTGAACGGATTTGGATGAAAATTATTGAGTAAAATAGGTTATACATCATAGGCTACTGCAAGGGCCGATTTATGTGGAGTACGGGGGCATGTGCCCCCCCCCGCCCCGTTATAGTACATAATTAAAGGCAAATCAGGAACTTAGCATCTTGAAATTTGTAGATAGGTTCTTTGTATAGTTTAAGAAAGAAATTTAGATAATTTCACCCCAAGGGGTTCAAAGATTGTATAGAATCCGTCAGTTTTGAAGTTAGACATCTGAAATTTTGGATGTACGAGTAACTTATATTTAAAAAAAATTATTAAATTATTTATTTTAAATGATCTTTCACGAAACTTTATGTGGCAGACCAAATTCTACGAGAGCGAAGCCGCGGGCATAAGCTAGTATATATATATATATATATATATATATAACTTAAGCGTCGTGACACGGATAGTAATAAAAAAAAGATTAAAAGGAACGAAATAACACACACTGTTAGGCTTCTGAAACAATACTGCTTTATTCTGTCTCATAATTCTGCTTTTATATGTTTTACATTGTTTATATTTACAATTATGGTATTAACAATAATACTGTCCTGATTACACTTGTAAATATTATTACATATAATATTATAACTCCCCCCTGCCAGTTTCCGAACAGTCCTCGGAAACTCTTACAAACAACAAACAAAACAAAAAAAATGACAAAAGAAAATAGAATCTTATAAGTTAACACAACAACAGAAAATGACATACGAGAACTGTACACCTCACCAGTCTACCTATAATAAAAGAGAATACAATAAGGAAAGAAAATCTTTTACACATGTAGAACGCAATCAGTGCAATACAAAATAGTCAGAAAAAAAAAAAAGATCTTAACTCTACTATTAACAGAATTACAAACTGAGATACAGCTCATACATGTCTCTGTATCTGTATGAACGGGAGGATACTCCAGTAACTACCCAACCGACGGTTCGCGTGCTGGGATCTTCAATTCGATTCGTTATGGAATCAATTCGTTCGATATGGACTGTCCGTCTCCGATATGGAGCATTCAGGCTCTCGATGGTAACCACATTGTGTTCCCGGATCACTGTCACCCTGAATGGTCCCTCGTAACGCGACGTTTCTTTTCCTCTATTGGACCTTAGTTTCCGGTACACAAACGTCCCAATCGCCACTCTCCCTGTCACGTCCCGCACGGCCAAATTCTCTCGCGCCACCCTCTTTGCTTTCTCGGCTCGAATCTTACGATAAGTCTTGTTCCATAAGTTTCTCATTTCCAGGCGGTTATTTACCATCTGTAGCTCGTCTTCCGTGGCTCCTCTAAAATCCCTCTGACGTTCCCTCAAGCCGAAAAGTATCTCAAACGGGGAGAATCCCGTGACCGCATGGATAGAATGGTTGTACGCAACAATGGCTTTGCTCATGGCAACGTCTGGTTCCAACCCTTTCTCACCTTGATATACCCGCAGATGCTCACTGAGGGTGCCGTGAAGCCGCTCAATACATCCCCTGCTTTTAGGATGTCCCGGCGTGTTGAGGTGCCATTTAACGTCTATAACGCGCATCTCCTCCCGAATTGCTGCGTTATCGAACTCGCGACCACTATCTGATGCGATCTGTTCTGGAACCCCGTAAAACTGAAACCAGCGGCCTAATGCCGCTAACACCGCATCCGCCGATCGTTCCTGTTCTGGATAGGCCATGGCTACCTTACTAAATAGATCCACCATCGTCACCCACTTATATTCTCTCCAGGTGAATGTGTGGATTTGGATATCCATGAGCGGCGCCTCCGCTGTGGCTGTCTCGTCTTGTGTGACCTTCAGCAGATGGCGATCGTATTTCGTGCGGAGACATACTTCACAAGTTCCAATGATGTCACTCACCGTCTTCTTCATGTTGGTCCAAAAATACCTCCGCCGCAATGCCATCAGAGTCTCTGAAATCCCCCGGTGATTAGTTTTCCCTTGGTGATGAGCTATGGTCACTTCTTTCTGCCGCTCCTCGTCTCTGATGGTCTCCACCATACGTTTACAGCGAATGAAGCTGCGGTCTAGCCCAATGCGTTCTGATCTCCATACCCTCTGAATTTTGTCCCAGATAGAAGCGTTTCCCACGTAGAGGTGGTGCACCTTCCCCTGCTTCGATACATCTTTTAGGACTCTGCAGATGTTGGTCCCAATCCCAGACTGGGACCATACTGTAATGACGCTGCTCGTCTCATATTTTGCAAAATCGATCTTCAGTAGACCGGATGTCCGGGTTTTCCAAATTACTTGACGCCTCTTGTCATTAATGATGTCATCTATTTCCTCCATACTATCCGGTCTGTCGTCTGTGGAACTATCCTCGGACGGTAGCTCTTGACCTCCCGTTGCCTCACCACCTTCTCTCTCTAGTGCCCATTCACTCAGGAACTGTCGTACGTCTCGTGATGATTCCCCAGCTTCGTCCACCGCGTTCGTTGTAATAGCCCGAGACAGCCAGTCTGCTACAATGTTCTCCTTTCCTGGTTTGTAGACCACGTCCATGTTGTATTGAGCCAGGAACTCCTTCCACCTGGCTACTCTCGCCGATGTCTCTTTCAGTCTTCCGATCCATTGGAGTGGCCTATGATCGGTGTGTACTCGGAACTTCCTTCCGAAGATGTACGGCCGGAAATGCTCCACTGCCCATACAATAGCAAGTAACTCTCTCTCTAAAGCGCTATATCTCGTCTCTGCGTCTGTCAGTCGTCTACTTGCATAAGCTATCGGTCGTTCGCCCTCAGCCTCTCCTTGCGACAACACTGCCCCAATGCATATTCACTCGCATCCGTCGTTAACGCGAAGGGTCTCTGAAAATCCGGAAACGCTAGCACAGGTTTTTCTTGCAGCCTCTCCATGCATTTCCGAATGTTGTTCTCCATGATCGGCGTGACTACTATCCTCGATCCTTTTCTGAGCAGCTTGTTCAGAGGGACGAGATATGCTGCCATGTCCGGTATGAATCGTCTGTAATAGTTGAGGGTTCCCAACAGGCGACGAATACCCTTAACATCATGTGGCACCACCATCTTGCGAATCGCCTCTACTTTAGTTGCGTCCGGCTTGATCCCTTCCCTGGAAATAGTATGGCCTAAGAAAGTGATTTGTTCTTGCCCCATTATCGACTTCTCTTGGGACAGCTTGAGGCCAAACTCTCTGATCTTCGCGAAAACCCTGCGCAAATGTTCCACGTGTTCTGTCTCCGTCTTACTGAAGATAAGGAGGTCGTCCATGTAGACCTGACAGAAGGACTCTCCTAGACCTCTGAGGAACTCATCCATCAAGCGCTGGAAGGTGATTGGGGCATTCTTTAGGCCGAACGGCATGCGCGTGAATTCGTAATGTCCCCTCTCGAAGCTAAAGGCGGTTTTATGTTGATCGCGCGGGTGCATCTTAATCTGATGGTATCCCGCTTTGAGGTCGAGTGTACTGAAAATGGTCACCCCGCTCAGCCTATCGAGAATATCCTCGAACCGCGGTATCGGATATCTCTCGTCAACAGTGTTATCGTTAAGCTTCCGATAGTCTACCACCACTCTGTACCGGTCTTTCCCATCCCCCGGTAAACTCTTCTTCTTAACCGCCCATAGAGTACTATTATACGGCGACGTACTGTCGACGATGATCCCCTGTTCCTTGAGAGAATTGAGTTCTTCACGTATATGGGACCGAAGTGCCTGAGGATATCTCCGTTCCTTAACATATGTGATCCTGTCCTGTTTCAGGGGAACCTCGTGCACCGTCCGGCCCGTGACCCCCAAAACATCCCCCTCGTGAAAAAAAATGTCCCGAAACTCTCTCCGAATGTCCCCCCTCCAGTCATCGATTTTGGTTACAGCCCCGATTTGCGTTTCCCTACCTCGTTCAATCCCTCTACCGCTGTAAGAGCGCGTCCCGATCCTAATGTCCCATTTCCCATGATAGATCCTCACTCTCGATCCTACCTGATCCAACAGGTCGCACCCTATAATCATCTGGTATTGCCGAGTCATTTCTCCCACTACATGGACGTTCAAATCTCCCTGTTTCCCTGCCCACCGATTAATCTCAATGTTTATTTCTCCCTCCACTTTACATGGCCCGCCCAGAGTAATTAATTGGCATCTACACTCGCGTACCTGGAGTACCCTCTCGTTACCGTACAACTTTTCCAACGCCCCTTTTGTCACAATAGTGTTGGAACTCCACGTATCCACCAAACACTGCACTCCCCCTCTTATCTTAATAATTGGCAACCAGCAAGACTCACCTCTAATGTTATTGCAGGTCTCAGCGCGGTCGCCTCTCCGCAGACACCCTCCTCAGATTGCTGCGTGCTTCCTGCTCCTCGCCCCTACTAGTCGCTGTTCCTTCCGCTGCTCTCGTCCACTGCTACCTGGTTCTTCCTCCTCCGTTTCCGATACACCCGATGACTCTGTTGTCTCATCCGCTGATCCAACTCTACGGCTCCTGCCGGTGTCCCTCCGCAACCTCTGCATGTTCACCTCCATCGGTTCACCCCGGTCTACTTCTCTTCGCTTTATATAGGGGCATTGTCGTGCCATGTGACCCTCGCTGTTGCACTCAAAGCACCTTGTGCGAGGGCATTGGGCAAATCGTCTTGCCGCACTCGTGGCACCTTCTATCTTCCCTTCTTCCACTCCTTTTATCTGTCCCCGGTCGCCTGTCTCTCGCGAACGACCTCTCCTTCTTATACTTATCGGGATCTCTCCTTTTCCCAGCTTCTAATCTTGGCCGATTTCGATGTATCTCGGGTCTACGATACGTAACCCTACTCCATCCTGCTTCTACCTCTTCGCTGTGTCTGGCTTCCTCTTCTCTTGCACTTGAGTCAACCATCTCCTGGGCGCATTCCAGAAATGATTTGTCTCGCGGTAACCCTTCTTTTCTGCCAGTATCTCTAGCAAGGTGGACCTTCAGGATTCTGGACAGAAAATCCATTCTGGCCTCTACCTGCTCCGTTTCCATCACTTTACGTAGTTTCTCTGTTATTTTATTGTATCGCGCTAACAGTACTGCTGCATATTGCCCCTGTGTTTGTCCAGGTTTCCGATACTCCCTGAACATCTGGAGCATGTCTTCCTCGGGAGCCCATCGTCCTCCACCGAATGCTTTCTTTAACCTTTCCTTAACTGCGTGCCATGGCGTTTCCTCATCGGCCTGGATTAGGTCGAGTATGCTACTCCTGACACGACATACCAGAGCTGCCCTTAGTCTAGTGGCATCCAATTCCTCTATGTCCTTTGCCTCGGTCTGAATGTGGATGTAATACATGATGCGGTCTCCTCCTTTCAGAAAATGATTAAGCTCCCCGACTTCACCATCAAATCTCTCGAGCTCGCTTATCTCTCTCCTCAGATCTCGCGCGTTGTTCTTCCTAAGCTTCATGCGCTCTAACTCATTCGCTTCTCTTGCAGCTATGTCTGCACGCGCTAATGACAGCGTAGTTGACGGCAACAACGGGAAATTAGGGTTTATATCTAAAACTGATTCCTGTGCTTCTAGCGGAGGTTGTGTTGCGGGTTGTGGTTGAGGTTGTGGTTGTGCGTCCATCGTGAGCACGGCTGGTCTCAGGATATTGTTTCCTTCAGGCATTATTACCTCACTCGAGATCACAATAAAGGTGCTGAACAGAGATCAAGAGAAAAAGAAAAAAAAAAATTCTTTAACCTGGTTTTCTTTTCACAAGTTCCCGGGTTTCGGCACCACTTAAGCGTCGTGACACGGATAGTAATAAAAAAAAAGATTAAAAGGAACGAAATAACACACACTGTTAGGCTTCTGAAACAATACTGCTTTATTCTGTCTCATAATCCTGCTTTTATATGTTTTACATTGTTTATATTTACAATTATGGTATTAACAATAATACTGTCCTGGTTACACTTGTAACTTATATATATATATATATATATATATCAGGAAGAAAGAACATTTTTTTAAGAGGAAGAAAATGGTCCGGGTGGAGGTAAAAGATTTCTCTTAAATGGAAAGAACTGTTTATTGATTGGAAAGCCAACATTTCGACCCAAATTGCAGGTTTTCTTTAAGGCTAAATATACAAAATAAAGGTGAATTAAAATTCTACAAGTTAAATATTAAAAATGTATTTTGCTGTCAATGTATCTGAGTGATAAAACATAAAGATGTGTCACCCTTTGATAAATATATATATATAAAAAAGGGAATAACTGTAGACTATTATTAGCATTAATAATTATCAGTAATAAAGATGGTAATACAAATTAAAGTAATAGAGATGGTGAAACACGCAAAGAAATAATGGGAATATTAATGAGATAAAAAAATTGTTGATAACAATTGTAACAACTGTAAAGGGTACAGAAATGAAATGGAAGATAAACATAGATAGCATTTTTGTTATCCTTGGTGGTTTTAAAAATCTTCCCAAGGTAATATTTACTCCCTCTGTTATACAGCTGTATCATTAGTAACGCTGCAGATGGATATTTTATCTTTGATAATAGTACAAAGTTATAGGAAAGAAAATGGTCCGGTTGAAGATCAAAGAATTTATTCTAATAAACTATTTGTTAGAAGCAGTTTCGATCCACATTGCATGTCTTTTTCAGGGCTTGTCAATTGGTCATGAGTATGGAGGTGAACCAAAATAATAAATTTTAGCCTAGCTAACATAAATAATTTTATTACTTGCAATGTTGATCGAAATATTTTAACCTCCAACCGTACCATTTTTCTCCCTATGCATATACCAAATAGGTAATCTGATAATTATTCAACACGAAGTTATTTTCATGTCTTATTTTTCCATAAACTCTGTACCAATAACATAACTATTATTAAATATTGCACGTATATTTGTAAATAAAACTAAATTTAGAGGGATAATAGGGTGAATGCAAAATTTTAAGGAGAATAACTAATTATATTAATAAAAAGTGTACGAACGATCAACAGTGCCATGAATAATTAATACTGAATTAATATAATAGCATTGGAAATGCAATTATATTTTAAATAACTTTATGTAGCAATCGCTAATAACGTGGCCCGAATATTTACATTGTCTATATTTAAATTAATTAATGTAGTATACTATATCATTATAATGATTTATTCCGAAATCTTTTAGTCACGAAAAAATTATAAATCAACTAATACAATTCAATTATTATCATGAAAATATAACAGTTTTACAGCGTTTTCAGATTCATGAAGTTAGTAATGATAGATTCACTGCAGTAATGATTTGTAAAATCAAACACCCACACACACTCTGAACCACCAATTAATGGTATGTCTTTGTATTGTATAAATATTGTAATAGTTCTTTTTGGGGTCGTTTTGAGACAACGGTCATGCCCTAACATTGAAGGATTTTAGTGAATTATTTTAAATAGCAAACTAATACAAACATAAAGTTGACACTTGTACGATGTTTATACATGAATAGTACTTACAAATTGATGTCGAAATATTATTAACATCTTAACCAAACCACCTGTTCGATATTTTCATGTATTCTTCAAAAATACAACAAGTACTTCGACATCAATTTGTTGTAATTTTGTATTAACATAGTACAATTTCATATTTAATCTAGTGTGTTATTTAATATAATTCACTGAAACCCTACTTTTTCACTTTAAAAGTGGTTGTTCTCAAAATGTCAAAATGTTCTCAAAACGTCACCGAAAGGAACTTTAATGATTAGATTGAATCTCAAGAACTAAAAGTAATACATTATATAGTTTATATATGTTAAGAACACTACGTCGCTAATTTACGATTTTATTTCACAGTTGTTATAATTAAGACATAGGAGAGGGTACTGTTGCTTATAATTTGTTTAATTAATTTTGTGTGTTGAGTAAACTGAAATTACTCGTGAAAGATAAAAATACACATAACATGAGGGATTAAAAAATCCTGTTCATTTAGTTTTTTCAGATGAGTGAATATTTTGTTAATAAATAATGTAATTATTAACGACATAAATATATTATTTGTTGTTTCAGATAAACGCAATTTAGTCATTATTTTCTCAATAAGGGTATAAAACTATTATATATATATATATATATATATATATATATATATATATATATATATATATATATATATATATATGATAGATAAGAGTATTTATTATAACTTATTGCCAACTATAGTCAAAGTAGACTCCAAGTATTTCCCGAAAGCTCTAAAAGAAACAGAGTCTTATCAAGAAAGGCGGTTTAACGAGGCTATTTAAGTTGCTCTAAGACAATGGGCCGGACTAATTTCATCACGTCGTAAAAAGGTTGCATTAAACTGAACTAAACAGTAATTGCAGTTTTGCAGTTGCCTTCCCGCCATTAGGGAAGCTGATAACCCAGCCCAACTTGTTCTTCTGAAGAAAGTTGCGAATTTAATTTCGGGCAACGCCCGACTTTCCCTCAGGAGACTTTTAATACGGAGGCTTCCGACAATAGGTTAAGAGAAAAGAAAAACAGGGCTTACAATGGCCGGGAAGAAGCCGGGGAATTCCAGCGGTTAGCGGTTAGCAGGAAGGTATACAACCCATTGCTGGTTACTGTTCTTTATTGGATGCAATATCCTCATCCTTATATTCCCTCAACTGCTTGAGGAACGACAATATATAGTAAATATTAATAACAATTTTGTCTAGCTAGAGTTGAAAGATCAATTTTATTTCGAAGGAATGCATCAAACATTAAAATTCCACACCCGGGTGCTTATTATCCGAGGACTGAACTCTTACTCGCAGGTTAATTCCACATGGATAGGCAACATTTAGAACTCCCACTGTAGCATCGTCTGTGTCATCGCTTAACCATATCAGCATTAAGTGACGTTAAATTAATAAACAATAAGCAAAACTTCTGTTTTATCATGTGATGACCATTAGATCCTATTTCTCGATGATTTTATTTTTACTACGGACCATTCGTCATACTCTCCTCGTCATGTGGGAAAATTAAAACTGAGATGAAATGATAATTTAATTTTGGCGTATATAATATGACATGACAAATATAAAATGACTATGTACTTTTTTAATACTGGGTAAGTTACCTCTGACTATTTCGGACAAAAAATTTACAAGGCGCATATCGCACTAGTATTTCTAAATTGATTAACAGGTGTTTTTAGTTATGACCGACCATGAAAGAAATGGTCAAGTATCTCACTATAACTCATTAAAACTGTGATGGATCTATCAAACTAACTTTAGTGCTTGTCTGCAGAAAGGAACTTGTGTCACTCACAGTGTCTTAATGCTATTCTCCCTCCTTAGGCAAGAGTGACACATTGGCAGATGATTCTTGAAACTTGTGGTGAACCAATGTGAAACAAAGTTTAAAAGTTTGTCGCTACAAACAACTATCACATCTTCTATCTATACGTCTTCACTTGACTTACGAAACAAACGATCAGTCGACAGCACGGTACTACCACCTATCTGATCTTGTGGAGCAGAACTTTGGGGTTCAGAAGAACACATCATAAACCTACAAAATATTAAATGATCCATGTTTTATTTCTAATCACACTGTACACCGCGACATGGACATTTGCAAATCACAAAAATCCTCTTACTCTTCCCCTTTCCTTCTGACTGTTCCTTGGACTTATGAGAAGATTAAAAGAACAACAGCCTGCTCCGAAACTATAAACAATTTCATATTTGTGATCAAATCGAGAAGAAAATTTATCATTGACACCAAAAGAATAGTAATAATATACAATAAGATCTCGATTTGAATTAGAGGGTGCCGAATAATAAGGCGACAAAGACATCCCTATTAGGCAGCATTCGGATATTGGAGCAGATGATACATCATCGACTGTAAGCTGTTGACAACGGAACCAAGTTTCACTGGGATGAGACGGAACCAAACTCTGGCAAACTGTGTGGTCTTGGCAACCGCCAACTCAAACGGGACTAGGTAAAGTTTTGTTAATAAATTTAGGTATCGATTGGCAGAGAGAAGGGTTATTGGATGCGGCTCCTATCGAATTAGGGCCCATTGTGTCCCTAAACTCAGTTTAGTGTTCTAATGGACTCCCTCCTCGGCTTTACCTTCTCCCTCCTCCTCGGATAATTTCATAACAATATTACTCTAAGAAAGCGGATGTCATTGGGATCGTATGGACTACCGCATCCAGCTTAAAGTGGGCCCGGCTAAAGGTAATAGTGTAGCAACTGCTTAAAGCAAAGCTTATCGGGGCGTATAGCTTCATTGTGGAATGTTCCATATACATGACGAAAAATCAAGAAATTTCAAATACGATTTCAGTCGAATTTCAATTGTAATCCTTTCAAGAGCAAATGTAACTTTTTCCATTTCAACTGTAACTTTTCCCATTTTAATTGTAATCCTTTCCAATTTAAATGTAAATTTTTCCGATTCAACTGTAACTTTTTCCACTGCAACTTAATCCGTTTTCAATTGACACAAAAACAAACATGAATTAATTTCACCTTATTATTAATATTTAGTAAATTATTTATTTTAATAAGGAAAATAATTATTCATTTAAAATAAAATAATGAATTTTGTAAAAATATCAGTAAAATCTTAATATTTGTACTTTTATTTATTAGAAAATTGATATGAAGCACTAGTTAGGTAAAAGTTTAGAACATTTACTGCAAAAACAGCGCTATGGTCCTTGCAGGAGCTCCTTCACTCATCTTCCAAGCTTATCTTCGGTTGCCCTTCTCCATCCCTCGACAAACAAAGATCTTTAGGTAGTCTTCCACATCTTGCAGCCAACAAAGTTTAGATTTACCTCTGCTTCTTTTAAACGGAACCCCCTTCAGCATGATTTGAGGAAGACCACAACAATTCTTTGGACATGCCACTGCTATCTTGATCTGGCCCAACTTAAGGTGGAAACAATATCTAGTGTCTCTTTTCTTATTTCTCTTATTAGAGGTATCTTATTTCTTTACGATGGCGATGACTATAAGTAACAAAATAGTTTCTTGTTAACTTATTGAAGCTGATTTAACCGTTGTAAGAAAAATTCTTGGACAGCAACAGGTTAGTAGCATTTCTAAACATGTCACTTCGATTTTGGTACAGTTTTTAAAAAGAAACAAAAGAAAAGGACTATTGTCTTTTCCTGTACCACTCCTTCTCTAAAAGAACCTTTTTGACCTGAACCTCTTTGAACCATTCCCTAGACCCTTCCTTTAGGAATGGCATTTTTCACCTCCACAATTTTAACGGGACACTTCACTGAAATAATGATAAAAGTTCATAGAACCATAAAAAGCACGCTTTTATAACTAGCCCACCTAAATAGTAAAATATGAATAATAGTTTTTAAAACATAGCTTTAACGGAACAAGAAACTATAACGAAGAAAACAGTTTTCAAAATGTTAAAAATAAAATTATTTCCAAAAATATCATTATTTGGTAAAATTTGAAGTGCTTATTAAGATATTCTACTTTTTGCTTCTTTTTTTAAACTACTATTTTTATAGCAATCCAGATGATAGGTTCCAATAGCACGAGGACAGAAGGTCCAACAGCTAGAGTATAAATGCTGGACATTTCACTTAGCCTGAGTACTGGCTATAAAACGGATTTAATTGCTAATGACCGGTCAGTGGGGGACGAGGAATAACCAGACAATGAGAGGGCCGAAGTGGGCCCACCAAATTGCAGGCGACCCCTTTGCCACCCCTCACTATATAATAGTCAGGACCCCTTCACTTCCATTAGCAATTCTAAATTCTTCACTTTTTGCTGGGGCGTCAGCGTCCTCCCTGTGCTGATCCTCTACGGCAGGCGGGGAAGCTCTCTTCAATAATGGATTACATCCATATCTAGAGTTACGGATCATATAACAATGGAAATAAATGAATAGCAAATGATTTAGAAAAAAAAAATAAGAAGCTCCGTTTAGCATCACTCAGAAGAAAGGCTATAGACTTGACAACACTCGTTTCAAAATGTTTTTTTCAAGAGATTAGCTTTAAAAATATTGAACACGTGTTCAATGAATCTTGGCAATGCGCGTTTTGTAGATAAAATAAAATGTATACATTATTTTTTAAATATTTTTATTTTGAAGAGAAAAGATTTGTCCTGGCCGGGATTCGAACCCGGGACGCCCGGCTCTCCGTGACAGCGTTATTATCTTTTGAGCTACCAGGAGTCGCTTCACAGTCAGGAGAAATCCGTTTTCTTCACCGATCCCATATCCCCACGTTCTCGCAATTTTTGCGATGTATACACGAGGAAGAATGTTCATTGAACATTACTTTAATTAGGCTATGGTTAACTTACGTCATTACATTATTTATTATTTTTTATTAATTGTTTTAATTTTTAAATATTTTTATTTTGAAGAGAAAAGATTTGCCCATGCAATCCGCTGTCGTCCGTCTCTCCGTGACATCATTCATACCATTTGAGCTACCAGAGGTAACTTCTTATTTATTTGCTTATGTCAATCATATATATGTATATGCCGTGGTGCGAGTATATATTTTGCCTTTATAAGAGAGATAAAAATAAATTATAAAAGGAGATGTAAAATGAATAAGACAATTTTTCAAACGTTTTGCATCATATATATTTATTCTAGAAAGCATGAAAAGTTAAAACAATGGTTTGATAACGAATCTCCGCTTGATTTGAATCGCGACCCGATAAATTTATTAGTTCAATTTTCTATTACAACAAAAATAAATAAAATGACCACATAAACTGAAGGGGTAGGTACTGGTAAAGGTGCCTGAGTTCGAGCCTTATGTTACTCTTGGGAGTCACTCTGATCACCAGTTTGTTCTAAGCGCCTGATTTATTTCCTTACAATGGACAGGAACGCACTTGGGGGCTGAGTTGACCTGGAAGAGTTTGTTAAACCACGGTTTCCCTCCCACGTGGGAGGACCTCCATGTTCTCTCTAATTCCTAACCGCAGTCCCTACCCAAACTGACCGGACCCACAAATGTTCTCTCAACTGAAGAGGAAATTTGGAGTAAGATCCTGGAAATTCAAGTCAGATTGTTGAGTAGTGGAAACCTGAGCTGTACCTTCAATCGTCTGTGAGTTCTAGGTTGCACTTCATTGCATTTGACGGGCTGGAAGTAGTAAAGCAGAATTACTGAACTTAGTGTAATTCAAAAGTTACCGAATTATCTTTTTAATTTATCAAATATAATGTGATTATTACGCTTATAATAGAAATTTTGGTAATTATTCCGCCGGTTGCCAGTCTGATGAAGGTAGTTAAGAACCGTCAAATGATATAATGTTATGTCATTTCTATGTCTCGATGTACTCTCTAGAGGACACTCTTCATTTAAGGAGTAACTATTTATGAATTGATAATAAATGATATAAATATTGTAATATATAAATTCCGATCTATAAAATAGCAAAAATGGGTCTAAAATATACTTGAAGTGGTAGCTTATTTGAGAATGACTAACATAGCCAGTAATGGGTAATTCAAGATAAGTAATTTCAACTGGAATATTTTCCTGTTATATTTGAAGGCTATTATAATCTTTATTAAACGCAAAAAAACAGGAAATCATGCCAGATTCGGTTATCAAAATAAGCGCATATTGGCTTGGTTAAATATCCTAGGTTATTGTTTTTGCTTATTTATTGGGAAGAAATAGTGGAAGATACCGCCGATACAGAAAAGATAGAATAATGCAATGTGACATCAATTGAAGGAACTTTAACTAACCCCACTACCAAGCTGGCAAGTTGCCGAAGAACTCCCGAAAATCTTATTTGTTCTCAACAGGATTTCTTTAATCATTCCTAGAAAATTTTAGAAGCTACCTTAATCTTCAATGTGGAGTGCATAAGAGAAAATGTAACAATACTGCGCCAAAAAAAAAACAAATATGAATCCTTTTATGTTAGGTAAACACGTATTTTTTGCAATATCTATCTGAAGCTTAAATTATAACGAACGAGCTAGAAGAAGAGCACAAAACTTTAATAAAATTTAAGAATTTTTTTTTTTTTTTTATTATTTTATTGAGTTGTACAACTGTAATACATACATCTAGTACAATTGCTATGAGAGAAAATAATACATGATAGGACATGTAGAGATACAACCCACTGGCAGCACTCTAATTTCCCATGAAGGACCATGGATTCAGTAGGTGGTAGAGACTGTACCATTGGTTGCTTCTAGTAAGACCCAATTAAGGATACGCAATTTCTAGAGGCTGGGTAAGCCTCAGTTGAATCTCCGGATCCCACAGAGTCCATCCTCGTCTGTTATAAGATTAAATAATTTATCTACCACAGCCGGTTTAGAAGCCGGGACCTTCAGGGGTCTACCAATGAGTTACCCCGCTCCCATTAAAAGTAGAAAGGTAATTATTTATAGCTTACGACAGGTAAAATTTTAATTAGATAACTTTGAAAGAAGACGAAAGATCAAGATTTCTTCCTCGAGGAAACTGTATTTAAAATCAACCCCCGAGCCCTATCACGCCTCCCCTCCCTCTCTCTCTTCTGAGCCCGGAGAAATGAAACAAGACTAAACCCAATTTAAGTTTGAAATAATCGCCAAGATCTTATTAAGAGACAAATCCTCTTAGATAGAGTGATTGCCACCGAGTAATGGCATTTTTAATTGGAGTTGAGGCGGAATTAAGACTGGAAGTGGTTACCTTCAGGGTTCGTAAACTGAGGATGAAAGTTGTGCCTGAAGGTAGCAAGGGTTCAATAAACCTAACCAGAAGCGATAATAATTTTAGCTGCCAATTTTTAATGGATACTGCTTAATATAAAATAGTAAATGAAAAGAAAAATATAGAACAGTAAAAAAAAAAAATATATGAGTTTTATACCGACTTGCAAATGGTTGCATTAAAAAAGAGTGTAATGGTTGGGAGATACAGTCAGTAATTTTTACAAAAAATAAGTTTAACTTATTTTGTTTGTTTCAATTCTTAGGGCTGTGTTTTAAGATATCTAGTTAGAACCCCCGACCAATTGACACTATTCTAAAATAACTGGAATCCTTTTAACTATTGTTATTTCTTTTCATTTATTTCATAATTCAACTTTTATTTATTGTATTTCTTCCTTTCGTTTCATTTTAGGTAACTTGTAATATTTTCTTTCGCACTGCACTGTTTATACATTTATTACGTTTTGCTTTATTCTCAGCTCAGGTGATGGCCTAAAAATTAGTTTGCTCTTGTTGTTTGAGAAGTGTATTGGACTAAATTTGCCTTCTCTATTTGTTATAGTCTGTTTGGACTGTTGTGAGATCTGCTGCATTTTGTCTTCATTTGTGTGATTCCCTTGTGAAGTGTTATGCTATGGATGCCAGAATAGGCGAAATGCCGACTGGTTGTTTTATTTTAGAATTTTAGAGACCTAAGGCTTTGTATTAGGGATTTTCTCCATTGCATTTTATGTATCTTTTTGAGTTTTTGCTGACTTTTATTGATTGAACTTATTTTGTGTAAAAAGTATTGACTATACCCCTCGACCATTTGACACTTTTCTACAACTACTTTTATGTACATCGTTCCATCAATTATTAAAATTATTTGTAAAAAAATAAGTTTTAGCAGTAGTTTTAGTTCATCTAGAAATCAACTACTTCTGCACGGAATATAAATATATATGTGTCTATATGATAAAAGCTAGGAGAAGAAATTTCTTTCAGGGAAACCTCTAAAATATATCGAACAAGCAAGAGATAACCAAGGGCCTGTAGCGAGGAGTGAGGACTGACATGAGGCGAAGGAGTGACAGGAAATTGAGCGGCGAAGTCATCATTTCCACTGTTTCCGCTCGAGGCAGAAGGATATTACACCTTGGGATATTAAATCCTCCCTTGCTCCTTGTCAATAAGTTCTGGGCCATCATATTGCCCGGGAGAGAACCGCCTGGATGTTGTGCTGGAGAAGGGTTATGGTTATCCAGCCAGGTTGAGAGCTCATTATAGCGCTGGATGTCGAGTAGTGACACTGTGTCAATCAGGGAGGGCTTCTTCCGTTCTGTCAACAGCAGGCCTCCGGGAAATTTGAAATGGACGGAGTGACATTGAAATGGTTGGAGGTTTATCCTTAATTTCGTCCTCGACGAATATTCAGTTATTCCGAAATAAAGTTTACGGATGAATAAAAATAATTATTAAGACATTAGTGAAAAAAATCCAACCAAAAAGACTTAAATCTTTAATATAAAGAGGAAAAAAAAAACGAGCGAGAAAGACGCGAGTACACAAATGCAATTTTCAATGAGGAAAAAGGAAGGATGATAAAAAAAAAGAAGACCGCATCAGCGACACAGAGACATCAAATCTAAGATTAAAAGCCTAGAAAATGTAGAAATGCCGAATATGTTGTAACAATTCAAAAAACTAATCGAACTTAAACATTTTTGTATGTTATTCCCAGAGTAGATTATTATTTGTAGCTTTATTTTAATTAATTTGAGGCAATGGATTTTTTGGTTCTAATTTGACTGAGCTAATCAGCAAAAAACATATTTAATTTGTCCCGTCACTCAGAAATCCTAGGGTGTTTAACTGTATCATGATTTATAATGCAAGCGAGGTAATACCATGATTAATGTTTATAAATCAATTAATAAATATGAAGATGAAAAAAAAATACTATTATGAAATATAAAAACATTTATATATAGCAATATATTTATTTAAAAGAGTAATATATTTTGATCGTCCAACTGTGGAGGAGGGGCGAAGTGAACTTCCTAAATGAGTTGTGAAATTCTTTGATGAAGGAAGGCAAGGCCAATGAGGGGAGATTTATCTTGAGATCTGATAAGTGTCCTTCCTTGCAAGAGGTCCTCAGGATGACTTATCTTCTAGATAACGCTTGACACGATTTAGATAGTCCCAAAAGTGTCACAGATGAGAACATTAATTACAGCTAACGCTTATTTTAAGTTGATAAATTAATATCCTAATATCACTTTGCGAATACAAATTAAAAAAAAAACTTATTTACAAATATGGATAAACCACTACAACCCATGAAGTGCCAAGGGATCAGAACAAGGTAGAGACTACCGTTTCAAGACACCATTGGTGCAGGTGATTTGTCTTAGATCACGCTCAACCCCCAGGTTTTTTCCCGATTAAGGGTACTCATTTTATAAAGGCTGGGTATGCTCGAGGAGGGTGTTCTGGGAATTCAAATTGAATAGGGTAAGTGCAACATGGGAACGGGATACCTCATAGATAGAACTGCTCAGCTGAGGCTTCGAATACAAATCCAGCTGAGGCAGATAAATTATTTATTAGGTTGACAACCGTAAATGGACCCTGCGGGATCCACAGACCCTCCTAGGCTAATGCAAATTCTATAAAGTACTTACACTTAATCAGGACAAAATCTGGCGGTTGAATGCGATCTCGGCCAAGTCACTACCTCAGAAACAGTACAAACTCTACCGTCTATTATCCATAGGTTGTAGAGTTATAGGATTTTTTAAAATAATGGGGAACTTTGCGCACATTTTTCATCTTTAAGTTCCGTAACTCGGGATTACTTAAGAAAGAATTACAATAAAATGTCCATAAAAAGCCTTAACATAACAGCTTCATAGTTTTAAAAAACTAAAAATAAAAATAACGTAGCTTAAGCAGCTTAAGGGTATTTAAAAACTACAACATGAGATTAAAGTGATAAATTGTGGAATCGGCTTAAAATCTCTTATTGTAATAAACAAGAATATAAGATGTTGCTAGACAACATATAAATAAAAAAGACCTGATATACACCAATTTAAGTTCTTAACACTTAAATATGACTGATGGAGTGCATTCCTAAAACAGAAAAATGTATTTTCTTTTATAGGTTCTATTGTATATTCTATTACATTGAGAATTGAGCATGTTTTTATAACTGGAAAGGGTTTGGGTCTAATTTTAAAGAATATATGTCAAAATTAATAAGCATATAATCTTCTAAAATAATCTACAAAATTAAGCAAAAAATCAAAAAGATAATTATTATTAGAATGCGATTGGAAAAAAAATAGTCTTATATGTCTAAAACATTGTAAAATAACTAACTAATCATCTTTACTCTAATTTAGGTATTGACAGTCCAATACTCATTAATCATATATAATATGACCTTAATAACCTTACTCCATACTCCGCTGTATCTCTGAAGTCTATTTGGATATTGATGTGTGATGTGCTGCATTTGATATCCATTGATGTGAATTTTAATTTATGTGTATGTCCTGATTAATCCTCACAATAGAAACAAATTGATTAAATGCTGGCCACTTAAAAAGACTGTCGGAGAAAGGATGGCCTAAAACATCTTTGACAATCTTCCGACAGAAAGGAAGAAGATGGGGTGACCTAAGAAGAAATGGTTGCAGGATTTGGAGGAAAGGAAGCGAGCGAGAGGATTGGCTCGACCAAGATCTTTGGCTAGACCTTTTGGGAACGACTAGCAACTGAATTTTAAACAAAATTCGAACTAATAATAACGTCACGATGATACCTGGATCAGTGAAATTTTGATTTTTTTTTTGTATTTAGGTTAGAGTGAATCATCCAAAGTAATATAATTATATAAGTATATAGTTATATAGGAGTCAACTAACTCCTAGCCCTACCTGGTCATAAGGATGAGGCGATGAGCATAGACTGGTACTTCCTCCCTTCCAACCAGGAAGAGGATGTCGGCGCTGTCCTTGTCCTCCGAGAGCCTCTGGAGGTCCTCGAGGAGCTGTGGTACTCCTGACAGGCCTTTGTCCAAGCACAGCCCACGAGGGGTACCCATCTGCAACAAGATTCATATTAAAATCAAATATTGTACTTGCATTAACACATATTTATACCTAATACTTAAGATCTAAAAAAAATGAATAGAGATTAATTGGCTATAATGGATGAAAGAAATATCAGTCAAAGGGTAAAACATGGTGGTTGAGATCTCGGCCACATCATATCCATACTCAACCATTGGGTTAGAAACAGTACAGTCTCTATCAGGTACTGAATCTAAAACCTTGATGAAGAATATATGTACAGGTTTTAAAGCATGAACTTCTATTATTACATAATGTTGTGTTATTCTAAGTATGGTTTGAAATTAATAGCAATATATTAAACGTTAAAGACAGTTCTGAAAAGATTTAACATGATTTAAATATTTTAAAAGTCCCTTGTTCAAGACATCTCATGGTTCCAATTACTTAACGATCTCTAAGAATATTAACGGCTGTTTGCAATCATTTCGGAGAAGTAAAAATCTTAGAGATTCCGAATCTTAGTAATCTGAAAGAAAACTTTCACTTTAGAAAAGAATGCTGATGCTTAAATATATTAATATTTGCGCTTTAAAATACATAAATAAAATAAAATAAATTACTCAAGGCAAATTTAGGGTTACATGGCCGGTGATAGATTTGATAGTCACAAAGGGAATGCCTAGCAGATCTATTTTTCAATTTGGCCCTCGAAAATGCAGGGATTAAATTTGGAATATACATTTGTCCATCAAAATTACTAAGGTTCTTGCATTCCCAAACATTTTTTTGGAAAAACCCATATAAGAACCACGAATGATGGTGTTAAATAATGCTTTAAGACAGTGTTGGAGGGCACAACAATAAACTAAATTTTGGAATACTTTGGCTTTGAAATTTTTGAATACTGATGGCTTTCAAGGAATCACAACTATAAATCCCAGACATTAATAAACAATCATAATACGAGTTTTGATGAATAAATGACCAACATGGTAGTGTAAATGTGAACTATCGTAATCTAAGGTGTAACACAAAACGAATAACTACATCCACTCTTATGGTTTGAAAGTTATATACATAGTTATATAACTTTCAAAGCGAGCAGTATTTTTAAAAATTAAAACCTCAAGGAATGACGACGATGAATGAATTTAATAATTTATACAACAAAAAAAATATTTTTCTACAAATCGAACATAATCAGAACGGAGGAGAAATGACAAACCGGGATTCTATAATATATGCATACTGTTTCGACAAGTAATAAACAACAGCGTAATAATACGCCATCTTAAGATTTTATCTTGAAGACAAGGCGAGATCGGCTAAGAGTCAGGGTCGAACTCTCTTGTCTTCTTTATGCATGAATAATGTTTCTTGTTTTTTCATTGTCATTAAGAGTGATTTTTATTTTAGCGATTACAAGTCTTTATTGTTTTATCATTTAATATAACACTATTATTTAACTCACACACACACATTTATATATACCTACATGTAAGTTTCAATACTGGTGCCAAACTTAGTCATCTCGAGTGTTCTCAACGCAGACATCAGATAACCTACAGTGAGCTTAAAATGGAGATTCGTAGTTGAATGACTCGCTCAATTAAATATTTGTTTAAATTAGGTTAATGATTGTAAATTCTGAATTTCGACAATTGTGTTGATTTAGGTTTGTAATTAAAGATACCTGGAGTTATTTAGTTAGTTATAAGTTTGGAAATATGTTTTTATTACAGTTCTGTCTGCATCCACAAGGGTTGTTATTCATTCACCTCCTTGGTTAAGTCGTTGAATTCGCGACTTACACACACACACACACACACACACACACACACACACACACATATATATATATATATATACACAGAGAGAGAGAGAGAGAGAGAGAGAGAGAGAGAGAGAGAGGAGACAGAGATGCAGAGAGTATACTACTATTGTACGTTAGGTCACAATTACATTTATTTTTTTCTTTTGAAATACAACAACTGAAATGATTTTATCGTAGCTGAACAACATAATGTAACATATTCAATATAAATTTTAAAAAGGAAGCTGGTCTAACCACTTCGGAAGTCTGTTGGGAAATATTCAGAACCCTGCTCTGGAAGGTGACTCTGATTCAGATTCAAATTCTCTTTATAAAGAATGTGAACTTTTAACATAGATTCTATTCTAATAATCTAAGTTTAGGAACAATCAAACACAAGGATGTGATGGCATTGTACCAGCTGTATTTCTGAATTGTGGAAATGAAGTGCAAAGGTGATCCGAGATCTGCTATACAATGTTCGATTAAGCATTTGAGAAAATTGTCTTAGCAAAAACTCCTAAGCCAATGTGACAATGCCCTCTCCAATGTGGCATACCAACGACTACCCAGCCATGCCTTGAGAGAGTTAGGAATATACCAATGCGGATTTATGAGTGGTATATCTTGTACTGATCAAATATTTGTCCTGAGAACTCTTAAGCAAAAAACTAGAGAGCAGAATATTACGTTTTATGTCCATCTTCAAGAGATCCAAAAATAAATATAACTTATTTCTAGGACATTAAAGATTATCATAAAAACAAATTATGGCATATTGTTAAATTTTATTGTAAAAAATAAAATAAAATTGACGAAATATAGGTATAAACCAATTATAGGTATGTATTATAGGTATTACCAATAAGGTAATAAGTATATAAATTTTAAATTTTATTACCTATGACAAAAGCCTGATGTTGGGGAAATGCTTTTGACTTCGCATAAAGTGGTCAGCACTAACACGTAAAACCAAAATTTTCCTTCGAGATAATCAAAAAAGTATCAGGTACTCGATCTACATTCATACTTGGTTCATTCATTCTGAAATTATTTTAGTTTTCCAATAACCGAATTTTGTTCCATTTATTGTCAGAACCAGCTTAATTACTTGAGAGACAAAGTAAAATAACTATTTCTAGTCATAAAATTAATCTATAAAATTGGAACAACATTGAATTTTTCTGTATGGAATATCGTTTGTTATAAGTTGACTCAATGGGTGAGGAAATTAATGGAATGGGAAAGTTAAGGCCAAGTACTAAACTAATCGATTAACTCTAGTAGCTAGTTTGATAAAACAGCTCATAACTTTCCCATACAGCCAGTCACCTTACCCAACCAAAAAAAAAAGAAAAAGAAAATACAAAAAAAAGGTTCGTCGAAGGTTGCTCCCGCCAAAGATTCAATTGTTTTAACCTCGCTAACCTGACATCCCAACCAAATGAAAGCATAAAACAACACTCCTTATTGTGATAACGATTAAAAAATAAAATTCCTGGGATGTCTCTCATACGTATATTCCATTCAACGTTAGGGCTAAAAGCAAAAATTACAGAAATTATTGTGAGTACTTTTTTTTTCCAGCCAGCTTTTCTGGGAAATTAAAAATAAGTAAAATTGCAAGTAGGTAAAATGTAAGTGTTGGAGGTTCAAATTGAAGTGGCGAATCCACGACCCTCGGCCCGAGAAAGCGGGGATAAGTGATGAGCAGGCTACGGGTCGGTGCAAAAGCTCCGGGTTGGAGAGTGATATTGACCCCATCACATTAATGGCAATAATGAAAGCTCAACAATGAAGAAGAATGCCTATGGGTACTCTTATAATATTGGGTCGTTTCATATGACGTGTCCGTTTTCAAAGGAAAGCTTATTTAGTAAAATAATTGAATGAAATCTAAACATTTTTATTGAAAATAATGCCCTTGTTCTTTTGCACTTTTATTTTTTTTATATCGTCTCTGATCTTCTGTTTCTGAGTGTTTATTATTATTTATTTTATTTTTCATGATGTACGTGATGTATTTTTTGTAGTTTGGTAAACACCTTTCTCTTTGGTATTTAGCAGCTGTTTTTATCTAACATTTTCCAATTGGGGTCTGGCAACGTTCCTTATTATTCAATAGTTATATTAGGGCATTAGTAGGTGGTACGATGTTTCCTCTGGGCTGTGTCTTGCTGCATTTTGATGCTAGGATGGGCTTTATTCATTTTTTTCTTTGCTGTTATTCTCTTATTCTGTGTTATTCTATTAGACTGAGTAGTGTTTGGATGGTATGTTACCACTAATAACCTGACATATATATTATGTCTTTTTTGGGGTTTCCCTCTTCAATTTTTATTGAAATACGAATTTATTTGCGTTATTGGCAACCAAATGTCCCAGGATATCGAAATATTTTTCGTACAGTTTAATTGAAATTAATAATAAATGAAATAACCACACTAAGGAGCCACTAAACTCGATACAAAAGGCACTAAATAATAGTGAAAGAGGGAGCGAGCGCTAAGCTAGACCAAGGAAGGCAGTCGTCCTTGGCTGTCTATAACCTTCTCGAACCCTTAACAGTCCTCTGTATTTACATAATGTATGAGCCGGCTCTGTAATGTATCATTATCACTAAATAAGGGGCAGCAGGTGACTCGCAGCTTCTGGGTAGCTTTGTAGTTAAGGGAAGTCTTTGAGGCTTATTAGTTTAACTTGATGGCCAGGAAGAACACAAGGGTTCAGGTCGAGACCCGATAACAGTTAAGGAATGTGATATTTCTACGATGAAAAAAATCACTATAGTTAAAGAAGTTGTGAGCTCTCTTCTACTACATGTTAACATGTAGTAAAAATCAGCAGATGTATCACTATGAACTTTGGTACACATTACTTACTAATGTATACTATATGTAATAAACTATTGGTACATATACTATGTGCAGCCCCGACGAATAGGTGATTATAATTTCTCCTCTGTATTGAGGAGAGCTGAAGGTGTCATTCTTGTACTTTTTATAATTTATTTTATTTTATTTTTTATTAATTGTTCAGTGAAAAGAAATGATGTCTCTGACCGAGAAGCGAGTCAGGTTAGCTCAGTTGGGAGAGCACCACGCTATAGACGTAAGCAACCCGGTTTCGAATCCGGGTCCTGGACATATCTTTTCTTTTCAAATAAAAATGTTTAAAACTTCTACTTTTTAGTTTGAAATTAAGTTGTAATATAAAAAAAAAAATCCATTTCAAACAAAGCCTAGATCTATCTAGAAAGCCTTAGATCCTAATGTTGTACATAAATACCTCCCTTCCGCTTCCAGAGAAAATTCGAATTTAACGGTAACTCTTCGAGTCTGTAGATATTTCCTCAAAGGTCTCTGTTTATTTATAAATTTAATTTATTTTATCAATACACAAACATTATTTTCAAAATATTAAAAAAATCTGACATTTGCTCCTCAGAATATGATTTGGGCCACAGAAAATGTTCGCTATTTGAATTTTCTAAAAAAAAAAAAAAAAAAAAAAATCAAGTTTACAGCTTAAAAATAAGACTTTTTTTTGGGAGGAGAGGATAACACAATGTTGGTCAGAAATACTTTAGTACATTAGTTTAATAAGACAGAAATTAAAAATTTTGGAAATCTTTACCCTGTAAAAATGTTCCTACTGAACTGTTACAATATTTACTGTTATGGAAAGTAAAAATATGTTGACCAGAAAATGTTCTGCATCCATATAAAACATATTTAAAAAAATATATATTTATTTTATTTTCGTCTCCTCCCAAGCATTAAGAATATATGTAACAAGGTTCAAGATTGTATGTACAATGCCATACAATTAAAATCTGATAGCATAGATCTTACCTCAAACGAAAGTTATCAAGATTATACTATAGCCACTTCATTGAATATTTTAACTAGCAGTTTGATCAAGATGTTGCTTGATTTCAATACAAAAACGCTGATTTTTTTATTTGTGTAATTGTAATTCTGAGGGAAATCTGGGACGGTTTATATGTCATGATTGTCTTCGTGATTGTAGAAATCTATTCAGGCTGCCTTGAAATTGCATAAGAACTTGAACATAAGAAAAAATTATCGCGTCTGTTATTTTACTCAGAAATATATACTCAAACGCTTTAATAAGTGTTTATTATTATTTTGGTTCACAATTCAACAACACAAGATTTAACAAATATCAGCACTGAAAACACATGCAAATGGGTGGCAGTCTTGCCACTGCACAACATCCTTTACCATCTGTAAAAAAAAAAAAAACCGTCTTCACACATAAAACCCACGTAAAACTCTGAAATAACAACTTACTGATCTTGCGTTTTTGGCTTGTTTATTTATCTTTCGAAACTACTAGCTTGGCCCTCTTCTTTGCTCGCTTTGTTCTGGTTGTCTCTCTTTCTCTGCTTTCATTGATTCCTCCTCCTCCCCTACATTGCTCCTCTTGCTTATCTGGTCTGTTTTATTTATTTTTATTATTTCCACTATTGCCCAATCTTCAGAGTTTTTTTCATCCTTAGCACCTCCTGTCTCTGTCTTTTTCTTTTTTAGGTATATTCTGTTTCGACGATATTTTCTCCCTTTTACTTCCAGCAAATGGAAGCGTGAATCTAAACGCTTTAACACCACTAAACGCTTCCATATTTGATCATTTATCCCACTTCTGATACGATATTATTTTACTCAGAAGTATATTTTCAAACTTTTTACTAAGTTGTTATTAACCAAGCGAATCACAATTTGATTCACAATTTAACAACGGTACTTTAAAAATATTAGCAATGAAAAAAACCTACATATGGGAGGCAGTGTAGAGATCAGTGACAACAACTTCAAACATATTTAAGCCCATAAGTAGCAATAACCATTCCTCGATAAGTTAATCTGAATCATTTTCTTGAAGTACACAACTGAGAGAAGGAAAGAACATTAAGATACGATTGATATAAGAAGTGAATTCAGAAGGACGCCGATTGAAGTAGAATCAAGTAGCATTGGAGTATCCTATTCCAATAAGGGAGGAATGACTCACTGAGTTCGGGGGTGCTTCGGCAAGAAGGTTATAAATAAATCAAGGTAGCCTGAGAATTGCGGAACGATCCCAAACAAGGTAAATATTGAGGATCTGCCTCATTGAGCCTAATTCATTTATTAATACAAAATCTCCTAAAATGAACAAATGATATATCGAGGACATAATAGCCATGATATTTAACCTAAAAAAACTTAAAATAGTAGAAAATAGCACAAAAAAATATAGAGCACTGAGTTGCCGTCTAGGGTTCTTATTCGGCTCTGGCAGATTTCCTTTCATCTGTTAGCGCCAGGAGATGGATCCTATGGGATCTAGGATCCTCCTGGGGCTCACTCAGCCTCTATAAAATGGATAACCAAAATAGGGGGAAGTACCTGCCGATTCGAGCGTGAAGGAGGTGAATGATGAACGTGATAAAATCAGATTTTGCCAGATTTCGACCAGAGCTCGGCCATATTACCTCCCTGCACAACCGTCCAAGAGACAGCACAGTATCTAACACGTACTGAACCCAAAGCCTTTCATGGGTTGTAGTGGTACAGGTTTTAATACAAATAAATAGCCAGAAATGGTGTTGTCCTTTATGCATGTGGAAATTTATCCTATTCTGAATCGATAAGAAACTGCTTGCCGTTTAAGGTTACTGCAACCCTCACTAGACAAACGACTTAAGCTGCAAATTAACTACAAAAGACTCATATCCATGACTATTATCAAACCTATTTGAACCTAAGGAGTAGAACTTTGTGGATCAATTAAGCCATCGAATTCTTCTCGCATCCAATCCTTCGTGAAATCTTCAATACTGCTTACTTTGCTATTGATAAAATAATCAATAATGATCTTAATGTCACATTTCTTTCTGATTTTGCCCGAATCCGATATAAATTCATCGTCAATTCCTGGTAATTCTCCAAAGTGTATGAAAAGAAGATAGCTTCGTAATCTTCTAACAAAGATACATACAACAAGTGGGTAGTTGCTCTACTTGCCTTTAGTTGTCATTATGGATCATTCATGCCATTTACTAATTGTTTTAATTAATACGATTATAAAAATTGTATCCTATCACATATCCTCTACACTATAATTAGCTATTTGCAATAAAACCAATTAATACTTCCTCTATCACTGAATTAATTGATAATTACAGAAACCAACCAATCTTAAAAAACCTGTAAATACTTTTTATATTAAATACTTTTCATATATTATGTGTTTAAATGCCTGTTCTTCTTTGTCTATTAAGCAAGTATTATCGTTGGTTATGTGAAATCTGTGTAAGTATGATTTGGTATGTCCATGTTCAGTTAAAACCTGATTTAGTTTCTTAGTTAGTGTATCGTATCTTCCAATTCGTGTCCCGAAGTAGCCAAGCACAGCTTGGCATAGAGGCATGGATAATGGATGGATATGTCTCCTGTTTAAATATTGATACTAAAAAACATCGAGAAAGAACTATCCTCAACATTCACACCCATAATTGAGATGAGCTTCGATGCGTAACACATCGATGTTCACTATTGATGTTGAAATGTGGCAGTTACTATCAAAGGGGATGACCGCATCGACCAGTATACTTCCATGTATAATAGACACATGAATAATGTATATTGCTTTAATAACTTGCAATTCAATATATATGAACAATATAGCATGCATGGCTAGAGATCGATATAGTGACTAATAAGATGTATTTTACATTAATCTAACATAAATACTTAATAAACATATTGCTCACATTGCTAATTTATATTAATACATTATATTATAATAATATGTTATTATTTCGTTAGTAATAACCCTAACGCCAGTCTAATATAATTGAAGAGGTAATCATTTCCTCCATAGTTTCTCTTTGTTCTTCAAATCATATTTTAGCAAATTAATAATAATAATAATAACCACATATGGTAAATTAAAATAAATGGCATAAAATCGAGTCATGTATCGAGTCAGATTCACCCTACGGAAAGCTTCGTGCCCAGCAATCAAAATTGACAACGACTATGTACTTTTCTTAGGCTTCTAAAAACTGTGTACGCCATCTCGTCATCATACAAAATTAAAAAAACAAGAAGCTACAAACAAATGACTTACAAAATAAACGACTAATCTACACCACTATAATGACTTATTTGTGTGAGGTTAAACATTTCATTCAACACATCAGAAAAATCCTCTCATTCTTTCACTTCCCCACCCTCTTGGACTTGCAATGAGAAGATTAAAAATACAATGAATGGCCTAGCGAACTTCTTAGAGAACATTAATCAATTCAAAAATTTCAAATTCCTGCGAATAGATGAAAGAAAAAAACATCGAGATCAAATTTGCAAGATGCGATAATGCGAAAGTGGAAATGTAACATAAAAGAATAAAAATAAATAATTAAAATCGGGTGATCTAAATTTAAATTTATATACAAAAAAATGATATAGTTCAGGATTATATATTTGTATATTACTCGGGGATAAATAGGGGACACCGATTTTGAAGATATTTCGTTCTAAAATATTTTATAAGAAGAATTAAGCTAATTTAAATTCTATAAGAAAATTATAGGTATTTAAAAGCAGAGTAGGAAGAAATTCTAAATTGCACAGTATGATACATGCAATAACATGTGATATAAAGCAATATAAATGTAAATAAAGGTGATAAAAAGACAATGAGGAAATCGATTATTAAACACCATTTTATTAACAATATGACCTAATGAAGTTAATTCATCAATCAAGTAATTGATGCGAATGCGTGGGAATAATCAGATTTCCATCCTTTGATGGGATGGAATAATGAATGATTAATCTAAATACTTATAATTGGATTTTTAGCTTGATTGGTTAATTCATACAATGAAAATGTACTTACATAAATTATCGAAGCATCCTGGCTCAACCAGACAATTGAACACAATGATCGACATTTTTTTTATTTATGCATAAATGTAGGAAGAATTTATTATACCGTTCATTAAATTATTATGGCACAAAGCTACAGTGCTACCGGCTTATCAGTAGGGGATGTAGCAAATATTGTTCTAAAGCGCAAGAGCTCGACATTACTAGACATTTAAATGATCTAATTATAGTATTATAATTTTTATTAATAGTATAACTATTATTCACCACACATAGTGTTAGAGAGCGCTAGAGTGGTGAACGTCATTGATAAAAAACTGCATTTATTATTATTCTGGTGTTTAATCACAACAAAGGATATTCAAAGATGAATCCAGATAAAAACAAAACAAAAAACGTTTTATGTGAATAAAAAGGTTCATATTTTTTGGACAGTTATTCAGAATACCTAAAAAATCAAAATCTTGTCTGTTTAGTTTATTAGATGCCAAATTGTATGTCGGTTTGCTTATTTCATTTTCTACATATATATTGAAATTTTGATTATTGATTTATTTCTTGAATTATCTTTAGTGAATCAAGACCTCAGCTCATACCGAAAATTTGACCATTCAATGATCAAATATTCGTGAAATGTTTTAAGAGACTAAAATAATACAGTTTTATTTCGGTAGCTTCCTGAACTATAAATAATCGGAACTTTGGGACAAATTAAATATTTATTTACTTTATTTGCCGTAACATACCTAATTTTTAAATATATTTGATTAAGAATTAAAATTGTTTAAATAAATATTTCTAGGATAATTACTTTGAGATGATGGCTGAAAGCAGAATAATAATGTATCAAGAATCGATTAAACGTCTATCAAAAATTTGACCTTCATCTCTCCTTCGACTGCAACAATTTATAAATTAGTTTTATAACTAACACGAATACTTGGTAGACTTAAGGCTTTTGATGTGGATTTTTATAAAAGAACCTAAACAAATGTGTGCCAATCTTATTACACTCATATAATATTCAACATCAAATTATGATCAATATACATAATATAAACAGTTATTTTCATATTCATAAACAATTATGTTAGTTAAGTATTACGATATAAACAATTCAGTTTACGAAGATCTTGAAATTTGTAATAAACTTTAGCTTCATAGACAACAGTATTTTTACATAAAATATAATAGAATAAAAGAATCTATCTACCAGGATTAACGATACCTAATAAAAACCAATGTTAACAAGACATGCATAATATGTTATAATAGATTTTGACGTGAAGATTAAGTCGTGCTATAAAATTTAGGTTTATAAAGTATTTTGAGTAATTAATTTCAGAAGATAACTTAATTACAATACATTCCGCTCTTTATCTTTTTTTTTGTAATTACGAGATTCAAATGTTTATCGTGCCCATTTATCAAAAGACTGAAATTTGTAATAAATTTTAGCATCATAGACAAAACGATTTTGACGAGGAATATTCCTAAAAATATTATCGTATTAAAAAATTTACCTAACAGGATTTACGACCTAACAAAAACAATGCTAATTACAAAGTACAATAAGAAAAGAAACAATGAAGTAAAGATTTTGCCCAAGGGAATTGCAAGTTGTGCTATAAAATTTAGGCTTGTACACGATTTTGGTAAATAATTTCAGAAAATAACTTGATTACAATATGTAACCCTACTCTTCATGTGTAACCCAATTTATTTATGACACTGATTCAAAATTTATCGGGTCCTCTTATCAAAAGATTGAGAAATTTGTAATAAACTTTAGCTTCATAGACAAAAGGATTTTGACGTGGAATATTCCAAAAAATATTATCGTATCAAAGAATTTATCTAACAGATAAGTACAATAAGAAAAGAAACAATAAAGTAAATATTTTTCCCTAGAAATAGAAAGTTGTGATATTAAATTTAGGTTTATAAACTATTTTCAGTAAATTATTACAATGCAATCTTCTCTTTTTGTATAACCCAATTTATTTATAACACAGATTCAAATTTCGTGACCACTTATCAAAAGATAGTGAAATTTGTTACGAACTAATTAGCTTCATGTACAAAAGGATTTTGAGGTGGTATATTCCAAAAAATATTATCGTATCAAAGAATTTATCTAACAGATAAGTACAATAAGAAAAGAAACAATAAAGTAAATATTTTTCCCTAGAAATAGAAAGTTGTGATATTAAATTTAGGTTTATAAACTATTTTCAGTAAATTATTACAATGCAATCTTCTCTTTTTGTATAACCCAATTTATTTATAACACTGATTCAAATTTCGTGTCCACTTATCAAAAGATACGTATATGTTACGAACTAATTAGCTTCATTTGCAAAAGGATTTTAAGGTGGTATATTCCAAAAAAAAAAATCGAATTACAAGGCATTATTAACATAATATATTAACAAGGCATAGGCAGGCACAATCGATATAAAGAATTATAATTGAGAGTGAGTTTTGATGGCGAATATTGTCAAATTTGTAATAAACTTTAGCTTCATAGACAACAGGATTTCACCATGGAATATTCCAAAAAATAAAAACGAATAACAGAATCGATCTTCCAGGATTTTTGATAAATGATAAAAAAAGAAATGTAAACATGACAAAGGTGGCTAGAATGAAAAATAAGATTTTTTCTTCGCGATTGAAGGTAATTTGCCGAATAAAATTTAGGTTTATAAACTATTTCCAGTAATTTTTTCAGAAAATAACTTAATTCCAATAAAATCTCTCTTTATCGGTAAGATAAGACACGGATTCCAATGTTTATCGTGTCCATATATCACTAAAGACAAAGAAAAATAAATATTCAGCAGTAATCAGAAAGAATTAAAGAGGCGCTGGAATAAAAGAGCTCCTAATGGTATTAGAAACAAAGGCAAGCTTATCTTGTCTGGGAGACAAATGAATTATGAACATCAAAGTTGATGTGAAGGACAATTATTGTAATTAAATTGTACTTAAGCTATTTTTATGCCAAGTTTATTATGATATAAATATTTAATACAAATTAAGTATATATTGATAGTTTCAAACATATAACAGTTACATAATTCGTGAAAAAAAAAGAATAACAAATAGCTGTCAAAGGCAGGAGAAGTTAGACGCCTACCCAGGCGTTAAAGTCTCCGCCTAGTAGAGGCGAATTCTGTACTTTCGCGACGATCGCTGCGCACTGTTAACGTTTTAGAAGTAAATAAATGTACGTACCTTGGAACGGGAGGAGGAAGAAGGCGCCGGGATAAGGAACACTTTGCCGCCTTCTGTGACGGCCGGGGTCGGCGAAGAGACTGGCCCGAGGCAGGGCAGGTAGCCGCACTGTTGCCGGATCTTGCGGGTCGTCGGCTCTGTCCAGGGCTAGCAGGGTCAGGGGAACCCAATTATCGGTCAGCATACCGTATCCCGAAACATATTGTATGTTATGTAATATGCGCAATGGCTTGCAGAATGCTATGCTGAGAAGGTAGCTTGCGAGGAGGGATCATAGACCTTACCGGAGACCTTTGACCTTAGCCGATCTGATTCCAGTTCTCTCACTGGTGCAAAGCTTATTTGATTCTGAATTATAATTTGAAACCTGGTGGAATTGCAAGCAGAATCAAATCTACTCTTATTAGGAGAAAATTTGCACCAATAATTCGTTAACACATCCAAGACATGTAACATAAAAGTTATATTTACTTACATATTGCTTCAACAAATTATTTATAAAATTGCAATAATCTGATAATTTGAAATTTGATTTAAACTTCAATCGCCACTTTTTTGTTTTCAAAAGAATGTCTTCTGGAGTTATACTTGGTATTCATATATACTCGAATACATACAGTCTATAACACAATATACTCTTAAGACAAAAAAAAATATTAAAAAAAAGTCTGTACCACTACAACCTACAAAAGGTCTTGATTTCAATGGACAGAAGTTGCAGTATTGTTTCTGGATCAATGGTTGTGCAGGGAAAAAATTCAGCCGATATCACACTCAACTACTAGGTTTTTCCCTTGGATTAGAATTTAAACAAGCAATGCTTTCCCTTTTCCGGTCTTCCTTCAATTAAATAAATCGTTCACTTTCTACTGAAAAAAAATAAATAGATTCTACAGAACAGAATTTAATGCTGACAAATTAAAAGTGATTTAGCCGAGATCAAACTCAAGCACCAGGTTTTACCTTCGATTACAGGGTTTTCCCACCACTGGCCTCCATTCAAAACAAATACATTTTTCATCTTTTTATAATACAACTATAATGTAATATTTTATATATAATTTTAGTGTCTGATCTAACTCTGTTTTGTTAGGTTTTTTACATTTATAGATTGAATATTTATTTTATTTTATTTTAAATAAACTTAAATTTAATGTTTCCATAATAAATGAAGCACCTTATATACCTATGAACATTATTGTGTGTTTTTTTTCCCGAATGTCACTAGTTTTAAATGAGAAAAATTAGTCACTCCAAAAAAAAACCAACAGATGATTTTAAACAAAACAGTAAGTAGAGGGGAGGAAATAGTCAGGTTGGAGGTTAAATAAAGAATTTCTTAAACAGAGATAAACAATTTAATTGAAACAACGTTTCAACCTTCATTGCAGGGCTGCTCCAAGACCATGTAGACAAGGCACAATTAAATTAAAATGCGATGGGAAAAATTGTAAAGATTAAAATGGATAAAATAAAAATATAAAAATATTGAAGTAATACGCATGCAAAAAGTAGGGAAGATTTAAATTATGAAATAAAATAAAGGTATTATTTAAAATATTTGAACTAGAATAATGCATTATTCAAGAAGAGTCCAAATATTAAATGAACTACAGTTTAAAAAAATTAATATTATAAGTGATGAAAAACATTGAAGAAAACAAAACAATACTGATGAAGCACTGTAATTCCCTTAGGCTAGATTTAAAATTAAATAAGAAAAAATGATTAAAGGGATTTTATGAATTTTTCAAGGGTTCCCTATGCTGATAAATATTCTTGAGGAGACCGAGATATGCCTTCAAGAATAAGAGCCCTAATAAATTCTTAGTATCTGTCTTCTTTTTTATTTCATTTTTCCCTTTCCATTCTTTATACCTAATTAGACTCACTATCTTATTCTGTTTTGAATTAAGTATGACACAATTAATCAATGAACTTATAATATTTACAGCTTTACTACCATAAAACATTATATTTATTCATATAACAAAAATTAGAAATTGTAATTTCTTTTTAAGAACGGCTAAATATAAACTATTTGTAGAGTTGGACGTAGCTTATTGAAAGCAACTATAAGAATTATTTAGATTTAAAATAATAAACCTTTTAAATAAAAAAAAAAACTTTTTAATAATCCAATGGAAGTACAACACGTTTATTATCAAGAGATTACTTATTCCTGTAAATAATAATGTTTTTTTTTGGGGGGGGAGTAACATTATAGCTAATTGGAGAGTTGCAATATAAATAAGTATTAAACGTTTAATTCTCAGAAACGTAGTTAATCGTTTGGTTCACAGTTGTTATTTAGTATTTTATTGCATCTGCAAATAATTGTTATTGATGCTCACTGGTAATACTTTACATAACATAAGATATACAGAAACTCCATACACAGAGCTTGAATTATCAGAAAATAAGTTCTCCAATTTAGGCAAAAGGAATACATAAACCATAACAATCAGATAAATGAATACTATAAACAATATTCATTTGATGCCTCTTAGTGGTTATTGATGTGAGATGTTTGTATTTTATCTCCGTCGATATAATTTTTAGCATATTATATCCCATTAAAGCATGTTTTGTCGAAAAAACTTGTAAGTTATTTTCCAGCATTTTAAAAGCTGAAGACTTCATGTTTGAAATTTTACTTAGTCATCTAGAAATCATTTTACGTCTGTTAATGAGGTTTGAATTTTTATTCAATCGCCCCCTTTTTTTTCACGTAGTTTAATCAAAATACTCATATATATATATATATATATATATATATATATATATATATATATATATATATATATATATATATATATATATATTTGTTATTTTGTATCTTTTTAAAAACATATAAAATCATTCATTTAACAGTAAAAGTTATGTATTAAAAGAATAATACATAAATTCTGCTGCAGCTTGTTAAGACTATATTTATACTCATGTTCATTATAAAACATCGTTTATTTAAATTGAATTGGCAACCAATTATTTTTTCGATAACAAAATAATATTGAAGTATGTATTATAAAGTAAGGTAAATAAAATTTTCGTGTCTTCTGGATATCTTACATAACTAAGTTCTTAGAATCAAAACATTAATTCAATATAAATGGTGGTTGTTCTATGGACACATCTTCAGAATGTCCGATTATCGCTAGATAAAAAAAAAAAAAATAGAATGTTATTAAACCAAAGGCAAGGAGATTTGGATGGTCCCAGGAACGTGATATGGATCTCAAAGAAAAGAAAAGGAGAAAATCATGAACAGGGATTTATTTCGACGAATGGCGAAAAGCTGCAAAGATTTTAAGTTGGGAGAAGAACTAAGTTGGGGAAGACGAAGGGATCCCTGTCGTAGGGACGGAAGAAGGTATTAAGAGAGAAGCTCAAAGGATCCTGAAAATTATATCGATTGCTAATACACATCCATAGCGGCACAATTTGAATACAAAAAGAAAATTTAAGTTACGTCTGAAAACAATATCGCTACCCAGTACTCTTAACCCATTAGAGACCGATTGCACACCGTGCGTGCAATTGATTTCCGAGGTTATAAGGCAGCCTGCACACACGGTGTTATGTGTAATAACAGTTATTTGAAAGAAGATTTTTCTGGAACTAATGAAATCTGGAACTAACAAAATTCGGCATTGGTTTTACTGTGTGGTTTTTCATTATTCAACTTATTTTTTAAAACTTTTATTAATGAATGCAAAATAACGATTTTATATTATCTAAGTATTTTCGAAATAAATGTTTTAATGATGTATTTTCATTTTACCTTACATCGCACACAAATTGTTCAATCCGCTCCTCGCAATAAAAATTTTCCGAGGAGCGAGCTGCACACCCCGTGTGCAATGATCTTATTTATGTGCATTCACTTATGAATTGGATGGTTTCCATAGTAAACATGTTTTTAAAAATAAAAATGAATAATATAAAGAAAAAAAAATTCGCTTCTTAGGACCGTGTTCGAAAAAATATCGTCTCCTCGCATGGGTTAATCTGTATAAACTCGTATCAAGTATACCATCATTGCCATATTAGATAAATCAAAATTTCAGACTGAGTTTGCCACACAAAATATAAATACTAAATAGGTAATAATGATATGTAATTATCATATATGTAATATATAATAGTAAACAATTTCTTGGAGGTTTTCTAGGAAACTACGGCAATGAGCAATATATAAGGAGGAATGGTATTGAATACCAGGGAGATTGTGGACAGAGGGTGTCATCTACGTGGGGTAGGTCAAAAAGACCCTCGCTATGCTGAGGGAATACCTTAGAAGATGTTGACGGGTCGTCATGGCAACACAGCCATTGACCTGTTCTCCCTGCCCAAACGGGGCATCTAGCGGCCTCTATTGGCCCCAGCTAACAACTTTTCTATACACTAATCTTATCTTAATATATCTATTAACAAATGCATTACATATTGAATGTATTATAAGCCGGAAAAATGAAGAACAGACAAATATAAATGCCTATATAAATTAATAAATAATATATTATATAAATATTGTATATCATGAAAAAAAAAAATGAAAAATAGGAGAAAGAATGAGCGAAAACGAATTCAAAAAAATATTTAGAATAGATATGATCAACAATAATAAGTGGCTAAAAAGATTGATCAATACTTGAACTTAATAACAAATAATTAAATAATATGAAATGTAATTTATATATATATTATCATAGCAAAAAAAATGTATAAAAATAAAATATAATAATAAATCTGTTTTTATCTAGTTATAGGTGTAATAATAGTCGGTAACAGTTATATTAAAAATACATAATTATCTATAGAAATTAAGGTCAAAAATGGTAATAGTACTCAAACAAAAGAGGAAAATTATTAATTATTAATTTTACGTTAAAAAGTTGTTTTTATTTTCTTTAAGAATGTGGATTAGTAAATTTGATTAAATTAAATAAACAATCAGTTGAAATAAATATAAGAAATTTTATACACCATATTACATGTTCGAATAATAAAATTTGTATGAATTTAGAAAGGAACAAAAAATAATAATAGTAAAATATGATATAAATAGATGTAAACCAATTATATATAAATATAAATTGAATAAAGATTTTTAGTGCTTAGTGATTTCGATCGATAGAGGGTGGACAAAGGAAGGATTGGAATGTTTACATTGCAATATTTCTAGAAAAAATGAGAGTCACTATCTCATCATCATTGGATCACTAATGAAATAATAATTATAACAAATTCATTATAATAATTTGATTTGATACGTGATATTGATGTCACAAGAAGAGTTAATACTACCAATAAATAGTCAGGAGCATACGATATTTTCATGTCAACACCTAGGAAGGATTTGATATTTTAATGGTAATCTTAAATACATTTCACGAAATCACATAAAGAACACCCTAAAATATGGAAATATGAAATGTTTAGCATTTAATATTTCTTTAGGGTTGTAAAAAAGTGTAAAATCAATAATATAAAGATGGGTCACCTTTAGAATACATACTGAAGATGAAGAAATGTTGGTTTTTTTATTGGGTTGGTATAACCAGCTGTGTCCAAGCCCAAGATCGCGGGTTCTTGGTCTAAAGGGAGTAAAAAATCATTAAATATACTGTCCTTCGAAAGGGACGTAAAATAGGCGTCCCCGAGTCTGTGTGGTATCACGTACTCGTTAAATATCCCTATCGTAACTATACCTAAAAAGGCAAAATTTAGCATCGCCCGTCTAGCCTTAGGAAACTTTAAATGAATAAACAACTACAATAAAGTGATATTTCCTGCAAGTTGAAACAAGCGAAAAAGTAACTGTAATAACCTAGACATATATCTTTCATTTTCCTACAACTTTTCCTTTTAAAACTTGGCTCATTTTGACACACAAAGGGACTATTTCTAGTTTTACATGAAGATACATATGATGAACAAATAATTGTTCGAATTATGAGCGTTAAAATGTGAAACCATGAGCATTATTTTTATCAAAAATACCACTTCATAAATATTAGAGCCATGGTTTAATTTACAACATATATAATGAAATTGCATGTATATTAATGCGGAATTTATTTTTAATGAGTTGAATATCATATTTTAATTTCCTGGAAGGACTAATTGAAATCTTTGCAATAAACATTAATGAGGTGTATACTATTTAGGGAGGTGTGGCTATATTCTTTCATTCTTTATAATAACCAACATTACCCTAAATAGAATAGGCATAATAAAACAAAGCCCGAAATATAAATGAAAGAATTAAAAAAAAAGAGAGTTAAAAGAATTTGAAAGTCAATACTATTACCCACATCACATATCATTACCATACTGTATCTACTACATACTATTACTTGCATCACATAGATTAATAAGTGATAATTCTGAGTTTTAAAAATTTAATTTCACCTAATTATAAGTGAAAGGTATTGTTGCTTAACCTTGATATTATGTTTTGGACTCATTAACCTATTAATATTCAAAGAGGTCATATGGTTACGAGAATGTAAGAAGTTAAATATATAGCTCATTATAGTTAAATCGTGTTTAATTGTATTGAGATGAACGCAAACATATTTTAATTCCTAATATATTGCGTCATTTTATTTAGATTATTTAATGTCACTGTTAAAATTTTTTTTCTTTTTAGATTTGGTTGTCTATAACTTTCTTGCAAAACAAAAATCAACCCAACTACATATTTTGAATGAAATGTTTTGTTTTGTTTTTCCTCAAGAAAACTATGCCATTTTACAAATCACTGATCGACTACAGGGCATGGATTAATGCATTCGATGACGTTGATGATATATCGAGTTACGAATGGTATTGACCACTCAAAATCAGAGAAGCTTTGTTGGAGGGTTGATTACAATCCACGTCTTCTAGGGGCCCCAAAGCCAAAAACAATTTAAAATTTGATCAAGAAATTGAAAAATGAAATAACAATAATTAGTTTTCTGATTAATAATTGTGGAGTACTTGAAAGACTTATTTTCTTTTTTTATTCTTACATTTTCAAAGAATTATTTTTGGCAAGAGGGTCAACAAGCAGACGGTTGTAGAGGCAGAATCTTACCCTCCTCATGTCGGGAGGTGTTGCCTAGCAACCGATCCGGGCGTGAGCCAAATTGTTAATAAGACAGAAAGTAGAAAAGTTTTTGGGATGAAACAATATAATAATAAATGCAGTTTTATATACTAAACTTTTAACTAGGATCCATAAATTATAAAACAGAAACTTAAAAACCAGAGGATAAAATTTTAATTGAAAATTTGTGATAAATTTTGCTCATAAAATGTTTAGGGAAATTTCGCTTAATAAATCCTATTTTAACGAACAGAATGGTTTTAAAAACTCATTTCTTAACTATTTATATCATAAAATTGTACATATCCATGAATATATATTCAAGTCCAAGTATTCATGAGCTAGCGCAATAATGTTTTTATAAAAATACTTTCAAATGTGCAACGAGGAAGTTTTAATTTTCAGATTATGATGGATAATCCATAATTGACCATGAATGAATAGTTCATATTATTTAGCTTTTCAAAACGGAAAGCTTCCTGTCCACCGATCAAAATTGAAACGACTATGAAGCTTCTAAAAACTATGTGCATTATTTCGGACTATACTTAGAGATAAGGCTTACATAGAACATTCATAGACAATTAAAAAAAACAAGAACAAAAGAACTGATAAGATTATACAACCAACTATCATTTCTTGAGGACTACAGATCTCCACTTGACTTATGAAACAAACGACGTATGTACAACATTTTTATTTTTAAGAGGAAAGGTTTTCCCTGGCCGGGATTTGAACCCTGGTCGTTCGCCTCTCCGTGGCAGTGCTCTAAACAATTGAGCTACCAGGGGCCGCCTCTCAGTCAGGCAAATCCGTTCTCTTCACCGATCCTATATCCTCGCATTCTCGCAATTTTGCGATGTATACCCGAGGAAGAATGTTCATTGAATATTATTTTAATTTAGGATCTTGTTGACTTACGTCATTATATTACTTATAGTTTTTATTTAATTGTTTTATTTTCATTTTGAAGAGAAATAATTTTTTTTTTTTAAATTTAATTATTGATGTTTAAAACTGTATTACAATTATACAACAAGTAAATAGAATGCGCGTTACATAATGACATGAGAATGACAAGTAGAGAAACTACCCACTGGTAGTACTCAAATCAAATTTCAAATAAGAAGGTCACGTGGCCATCTTTTTTTCAGACGCCTCGGAGGATTATCGGGAATTGAAGAGGAAGCTAGGTTTGAAGGTGCGGGCCAAATCAGCAACAAAAGGGACATTAAGGTCGTTATGGATGACTTTATTCTTAACAAAATAAGGAGAATTGAGGATTTTACGAAGGATTTTGGATTGTAAGGATTGGATACGAGAGGAATTCGATGGCTTAATGGAGCCCCAAAGCTCTACTTTGGCTAGCTCTACTACTCTACAACATTTTACTAAGGCCTATTTGGGCATATGAAGCAGAACTTTGGGGTTTAGAAAAATACGTCCATATTGAAAAGATATATGAAAAGACAAACTATGCAATCCAAAATGCTAAGAAAAATTGTTAATGCTCCTTGATTTGTTTCGAATCACGCTGTACACTACGATATGAACATTTCCTCTATAAAATCATCTATTCATAGTAAATACACAACATTCCAATCGTCACACATCACCAAAATCCTCTTGTTCTTTCACTTTCCTAAAAGACCATGGCACACAGAACTGCTAGAGGCATGGCAAAGGAAAATAATAATAAATCAAATTTTTTAAATTAAATACTTATTACAATCATCGATTTTACTCGGCAGGACTTAATGGAATCATGTACATATTATGATTACTGAGCTAAATTACGAAATCTTGATAAGAAATAAAAATAATCAAACAACACTAAGCAAATGATTGCATTTAATCCAAGGAGTGTTAAAACTCTGCACGATTTTTTTATTATCTCTGAGCTTATTCGAAAATAAACCAATCACTAATAGCCTTCCCACTGAACTAAGACCACCCACAATCGATGCATGTATATGGCGAAGCCTGTGTATCAACCACTACCTACGGTCCTTGCCAGTGCCAGTGTTTTAATGAACAGAACTATGAATAACAAAGGAGTAAAACCGGAATTAATTTAGGGCTTTTAATAAATCTCATGAAACGTTTCGGTGGGAAATAGTATTTATCAAATGATAATTTGAATTTTTACTGATTAGTGTATTTACTGTGTACATGCATTTATCGATAGGTAGTCATCTTCGAATTATATAAATCAAAAATTATGTATGTACATGTAAACTATACAGAAGTATAAATGTGTAAAAATGAGGTTTTTAAAGCACTTCAGAAAACGCCTTTATACTATATATAAACGTATTCAATATTACAGTTTATAAACTATTCTTAAAAATTTACGTTTTTTCTTCAAACAGAAAATTACTTAGTTTCTGAAATTCATTATAGTTGAAAAATCTTTGAACTGCCAGCATTATGGTTTCATCGACTTCTTCTAAAGTCTAGTTTTTTATTTTTAAATAATTATCACATTGTTATGTAAAAAAAATATCAAATACAAAAGAATATGACAATTAACTCTTTAACTAAAATATACTTTAGTATAAGAAAAATGTTCATAAATAAGAATATTAACGTTATGAGCGATGAATAATCCTTGTACTTAAATCACTAACCTATTAAATAATTGTTAATTTATTTATTGAATTAATAATCAGACTAGTTAATGATGTCTGATACTTGTACCATATATATTAAATGCTTGTAATAAAAAAAAAATATTATAAGATTATATAGCATAGTGAGGGTGCATAACATGACATAAACCTAAACATATTAACAGGATTCGTATTTCGCGATTCCGTTTTGTGTTTCCTTTTAAATTCTTTGGTGGACACATCCTTTTTCTAATATTCTACCTAATACTTTATTGAATATCGGAAGATATTCTTTTTTCAAAATTAGCTATACCTAACGCTCCTGCTGTAAACCATATAGTTTTCAGCTGAATTTACTTCGAACTCTATTTTTCTACCGTCTTTCATCAATGTTTTAGACTTAATGGAATGGTTTCCACGCCAAGTAAAGAAATAATAATAATAAATATTTATATATATATATATATATATATATATATATATATATATATTTTTATATATATATATATATATATATATATATATATATATATATAAATCGTATTTGAATGAGGGGTGTGATCAATTATTATTCCAGCAAAGCCCTTATAGATTTCAGATCCCGAATTTTCAGGATACGACTACAGAATTAAAAAAATCCTGTGATTTGCCTCGTCATTAAAACAAAGAAAGCACCACACAAACCTAACGAACTGAAATTTTTTTCAGAGAGAGCTGGCATCGATAGTCTGCCTCGCTGATGACCAAATATTGATTCAGTTTATTACTCGAATGCCTTCCTCTCTTTGCTATGCTGTCAATGTACTTCTTATCCCTCTGCCTTATTTCCATACCAACATCTTTCGGTTAAAATAAGTTTAAAAAAAGAAAAATATAATAATTAGCATCAGTAAGAAAAGGGTATTTTAGTAGAGTTGAAATATACAATGCCACATTTATTAATAATGTTTTACAAGCTTTGTCTATTTTAATGTAATTTCTAACTGTGTAATTTTTTTTACACAGTACAATTGATGATGACAATTAGACATTTAGGCTGCTAGAAAACAAGAGAGCTTTCTATTACTTCCATGGTAACACAAACGTAATAATCTAGGATATTCGGGATACAAAGCCTTAACATCAACTAAAATATTCAATTTAAAAATCTGGATATCTCTGACTCCCCAAACAGTAGAATGCTTTACACATTCCAATTATTTATGACATTTTTTCAAAAATATTATATAAATAACTTGCAGGATATTTAACGTTCTTTAAAATTAGTTTAACTAAGTTTTACCTCGGATGTACTGGGAAGAAGTTATTTTGGAAAAATTGAAAAATAACGTTTTCTTAGCAGTTTAAAAAGGTGCTAAGCTAAACATCATACCAGAAAATCAACATTATTCGATTTTTCAACAAAATCAACGTAAGATAGGTTAATGTGATCATGAGAATACTTTAAAACTTCTAAGATAAGAACGTAATATACCTTCAATTTTATTTCATTTTTAGTAATGAAAATTGTTCATGTTTGATACTAAATAATATGCATCAATAATAAGGATTCAATTCAGGAGCACAATGAAATGTTAAGCATATTGTCAATCAAAAACTTCGAATGAAAATTGTGATTTATAAAGAACCATAGTAAAGTCGAAATACCAACATTTCACTAAATAGCAGTTACTTAAACTCCAATATTATAGAATAATGGTACCCTTGTGTACTGTATTAATTATGGTATAGAAACATAAGAAACATATGTTAATGTTAAATATTTAATGCATCGCAGTTTTCTACAACTAAATATAGCCAATTAAACAATCTAATAGATTTCTACTACACCACGCATTTTGCATAAAAAAAATTTGCAATGCAAATACTGACTTAGTTCTTTCCCATTCAACTGAGATTGATCAGCGGTGGAGATTTAGAGAAATGTTATTTACTATTCTCAAATCTTTTTTATTTTGTTAAGTAATTATCCTTTTTTTTAATGAAAAGGAACAAAATATAATAGCAACAAATTGCAATTCTGTCTGAAATGATGTTTTATCATAAACGGAAACGGACGCAACATTAAAATGTTGTTCTTTGCTCTGTTCTTAAACGTATAAAACTTCAAGTATAAAAAAAAATCATGGATAATTGTAGGATATTTTGAAGAAAGGAACTAATACTCAATTCATATGCTCAGATTTTACTTAAGTTAAAGGACATTAAAAAAAAATTGAAATTCGAATAAAACATTTTATCAGTCGGTAGTGATTTTCGTCACACAATTAATTTTATTTAATATACAAACAAGGTAATTTGCTACAATGAAATTATCGACAAATTATATCATTTTTTTGAAATAGATAAGAAGAATAACCGCTTGTAATTCTGAAATACTCGCAATCTTAAAAAAAGTTGAGGGTAGAAGAGCAATTTTTCTTAATTAAATAAGAAATCGCTAAAAAAAAGAAGACATGTTAATTACCGTAAAAGGCGTATAATGACATTTTTTTTAAGTGATCCATATACTCCTTACATTGTGTACCCATATACTCCTTATATTGTACACAGTGTATAAACACTCAACCACAAGGTTTCCGCCCTACTTAAAGGTATCCATTTTATAGAGTCTGGGTGAGCACCAGTAGCGTCTACAGAAGTTTTAGGGCCCATTAATGACTGTTATAAGGTGGAATGATTAACCAGTCCGATTTGAACTCGAGACAGCAACTCAACGCTCTACACAATGACCTAAGGAGTGGTGGGAGTTCCTAACATAAATTAAATAAATAATATTTTTTATTTATTGTTCTTTAGATGGTGATAAATATAATAAATTAATAAATAAATAACAAATTAGTGGTTTTAATTGGTTCTTAAAAAAACCAACAATGATCGACCAGAGGTTTATTTTTATTTATTAAATATTATATTTATTTTCACCTTCCTTTGGCTCAGTTCTGTTTCTATGATAACGGCTGTGCAGGGAGGTGATTTGCCCGAGATCACCCCCAACCACCAAGTTTTTCCCTCAATTAAGAGAACCACTTTAAAGAGGCTGGGTGAACTCCAGGAGGATCCGACATGCTGCTATGCCGATGCTGTTACGGATTAATTAATTCCTCTGTCGCATCTGGATTTGAACGCGGGACCTTCGGCACGATAACCCAGCGCTTTACTACTGATCTACGCCACTCCAATTGCAGGAGTAATCCGAAACAATTTATTCCTCGTGACGTTGTTCATTCGATACCACATTGACGGAGACACAACTCAACCGACACTCTTTCAACTTCATGAATGAACAGCTGGCCTTGTTCAGTCATTCGGAACAAGTGCTACAAGCCGGTGCCGACACCCGGCTGCTACACAATGCTCGTCACCCCCTCAACCTCTGGCCTGCGAAACCTATCCAGTCGATCGTTCAATAAAGAGGTGTCGGGACCCGAGCTGTAATCCGAAGATCGTGCGCTACCTGGGCTAAGGGGGTGGGTTTACCCGGCTACAGTTTCACCCCAGCGATTGCGCTAATTCCTGCTTAACATTCAGGGAGTAGCTTCCGACCGACCCTACCACTCAATAGGAAACCATTTGTAAGGGGGAAATTGTCCCGCCTTTTGTCGTCGGGGTTCATCCGACCCGTTTCTATTATCTGCCTTCCAAAGTGGTTCACAAAGAAAGAAAAAAGAAAAAAAAAAGAGAAAGGAAAAGAAAAAAAATGTATAGTAAAAAAAAAGAAAGAACAAAGGCTGAACGATTTAGAGGAAAGAACTTTAGGCATCACACTTTAGTCTGATATTAAATATTAAATTGTGAAATGTTTCACTAAGGGTTGTGAACAATATAAATAATATGTATATATAGGTTATATTTTATATTTTAATATAAATATAATATAGTACGTATTAAATACCAAAGTTTGTAGACGTGTGAGGTATTAATAGAAATGGTATGAAAGGTTTTTATTGATTATAATCAATAAAAACCTTTCATACTATTCCTATTTAATTTTTATTTACTATATTTTAATAAAATATTAATAAGGGCTATATTAGAAATAGTATATAAAAATTATGATTTGTATATACTATTTCTATTTCTAATTTTTATTTTTTGTTCTTTTGATGGTGATTACTTTTAAATATTTTTATTTTAAACAGAAAAGATTTGTCTTGGCAGGGATCATATAGATATATTTTTATGTAGAAAGGAGATAGTTGGGGGGTGCAGTAAAAAAAACACTGAATAAGTACTAGACTTATATTTATGTGCCGACGTTTCGACCTACAGTGTAGGTCATCTTCAGGGCGATTTGGAGAGAGAAGCCGTTGGGTGGACCGGCTGACCTACACTGTAGGTCGAAACGTCGGCACATAAATATAAGTCTAGTACTTGTTCAGTGTTTTTTTTTACTGCACCGCCCAACTATCTCCTTTCTACATTTGATCATCCAGTCAACTATTTTCCTCTCATAGATGTATTTTAAAAATGGAATTAAATATGAAACATTTTAAGTATCTAATGAAGAAATTAAGAAGATGGTTTAAGGAATAATTAGCCCTCAAAATTTGAATGAAAGGAATAAAGGATATAAGGATATATTTTTCACAAGTTTATTATAGAACGCTTAATGATTTGCATGTTCTATTATTTTCTTCTTCTTTTAGTGGCGCAACAGATGCTTAAAACGGTCCTTGGGCTGCTCAATCTCTAAACTCCACCTGCTTCGGTCCTGTGCATGAGAGGAACTTATTCTCAGTTTCTTGAGATCTCCCAGAACGCTATCCTTCCAACTGCCCCTGGGTCTCCCTCTACGCCTCACTCCATCAGGGCAGTTCTCTTACACTCTTCTAGCATTTATTTCTTCTCCCATTCTCAGCAAGTCCTCCAGCCACTTCATCCTCTGTAACCGGACAAAAGAGGAGATCGTCATATCATTATAGCGCTCAAATAACTCTATTTTTCCTGGACTACGATGCATCTGAGGATACGCATTTCGAATCTATCCACCATATGTGCATCCTTCTTGTTTAGGGTCCATGTTTCGCAAGCATATGTCACTATTGTACTAACCAGCGATTTATAGAGAGAAAAAGAAACAGAATTAATACCCACCATTGGAAAATATAGCCTAAATAATATAACAAACGATAATGGCGAACTTTGCAGCCTCCAAGTCACTCGTGGTTATGAGCACTATGTTCCCGCATAAACCCCAACATAGACAAACTTGGATGTCACCAAATGGCAACACCAAGTGTCAAGCAGGTTCTTTAACAGCATCAACGATGTGAAATCGTATAGAGGTCCTGACATAAGTTCAGAACATTGACAACTCTTGTTAGTTGTAAGTTGTATGTTGTACGTCTTGGTGGTGGGGTGCTGTCTCAGGTTTGGAGCCTGTTAGGGCTGTTGATTGTGGGATGTAGTGCACCTTCTTCGAGATGTGATTTATATAACCTTTTTTTTGTGTCTTGATAATGCCTGAATAAGCGAAACGTCGACCGGTAAGTGTGTGTTTTACTGGTGAATTTTGAAACATAAGTTGGGGGTTTTTCCAATTGCATTATATTAAATATTAGTATTTCTTTTTGAGTTTTGGCTCTATTTTATTGGTTTCTAATTTATATTTGGATTCAATTGTGACATATTTTTTCTATAATTCTTGTATTCTAATATTCAATTGAATATCGTAATAAGATAATGAATTAATATATTCTGCTCGATAAAATATCTTATTTTCTTGTTGATATACGTATAATCTCAGGTGTTCTTAAAAATAAAGTGAAATTGTGTTGTAAAAGTATTTGCTAAAATTTTTATGTATTTCTTATTTAATAATGAAAAATTAATCCATTTCATAGGATTTCCTATTCATTTCATCTTCCATTCCTATGTTTTATCTAAAATAGGTTTATGGAATATCACAGAAAGCAAGAAATTTGTTTAGGAGTATGACATGAGTATTGGAAGTCAGAGTGTAAAGAAACACAAAAAAGTGATGAATTTGATTAAATTTATTTATTAGGGGTATAGGCACAATAAATAGTTCTTTCAATATACCTCAAAAACACAAAAATATATTCTGCTTCGAGGAACAATTAGAATATACAAGGAAAAACGGATCCGATAGAATAGAGATTTGAGAAGGTAATCCAGCGGAAACATCGGAATATTGCAGGGGAAAATATGGGACAGCTCCTTCTCACTAATCGTGAGAGGAAGTGGAATGGATGATATTACGTCAGGGAGGAGGATGGGGAGATGGGAGGATGGGACGACGCGAGAGGATGGGAGGAGAGGAACCTATAACGGGGAGGGATGGAGCGGTAATAATCGTAAAAGAGGAAAAGCCGCGAGTCGCGAGGAATTTGGAGCGAAGCAGAGAATAAGAGGCCCAACCTGCATCATGGCCGCTTTCTCAGGCTAGTATTTTTTGGTGGGTATGAAAAGGAATCTATAAAAGTCATACACTTTTTTTTTTATGTTGGAAAAAGCTGTGTATACTAGAACAAATGGAAAAATTAAACAGGAAATCAGAAGGGGATATTAAAATATTTTAAACTAAATACATTCGATTTAAAAAAAAAAAAACTTCGTTAACTATTAATGTCAGGGATGTGAAATCGTATTGGGATGTAGGTCAAAAATAACTTATGTTATAAATATATATAAATGTTAAAGAATATGTATTGAGAGTCTTTGAAGGTGATTATTAATCTTGATGTCAAAAATTGTTTTCTGTGGTGAGAATGTAAAGCAGCAGCGTCATTGTCCGTTTATGTATCTAAGTACTAACTCATAGTACTTACATATATTGTGATCTTTTTTTGGGAACCTGCCAAAAAAGTACCACGCAGTTATCATATTTTTTCCTCATCCTTTTCTTCCATCATCATGTCTTTCTTTGCCTCCAATAATCCTTCATTCTCTCTTAATGTTGCTTTCTTCTCTCCTACGTCCAACCACCATGGACTCACCTCGTACTCTTAACCCTGATGTCTGAGTCGGCTGCAAGTCTATGATGTACAATGACCATTCCTAGACTTGCAAATAACCATGAT